>OY728132.1:1138412012-1140912012 GCA_963277665.1 Viscum album | reverse complement strand
AATAAAAAAGTGTATGAGATGAAAAGAATGTGGGGTAGCATAGTATGCTGTTTTGTTTTCCTATATGTAGATCATCTCTTATAATATTCATAATATTTTTTTAATGTATCTTAAATTCATTTTAAATTTTATCATGATATGTCATTGATGTTTTGGTGACTATAAATGTGTTCTCATTTAAACATTAAAATACTAGTTTTTCATTTCCACTAAGGAAATAATTTTTATTATGCATGTGACATGTATGAATTTTTTCATTCATTATAATTTTTTTTATCTTTGTTAATTTTTTTAAAAATAAACACTCTCTTGAAATATCCATTGAGAAAACATCATGATGGTCCACTTTCATTTGTCGAAAATTAGGGTTTAATAAATGCTTCTCATTGGCATTTTATTCTCAATAGAAAATTGTTTGGATTAATATATTTAATAATTTAATACATACCTTTAGAAAATTTCTCATTAAATTTTCCACATCAGTATCTATGGTATCATTAATGTTTCCAAATTAGCATCTGCAGTCACATTATTAATTTTTTGGATTTTTTGAATTGATATATAGTTCATAACATGTACATATTATCGATCGTTAGTTTTAAGATCAATTATCTTGTACATTCAATTGATCACATTGTAATTGTGCTCTATCTAATACCATTTCAAATTAGACACTAATGACAATGATCACTTCATTTGGTCTTTATGTTGATTCATTAATTTTTTTTAAATACAATTTCATAATATGTTTCATTAATTTTTTCTAACAGCTTCATAGTTTCCCATATAGTTGAACTAGCTAGTTTTCTGGTCGATCTATCAGGTGTGTGGTCATACCATGCATGGAAAAAATCCTTAACTCTATAGTGACATTATAAATATAAAATTTTCACCTTATTTTTTCTTTTTCTTATAAAAAATATGAGACATGAACTGGACACTATTCTATATTAAGGTTTCTGGAAATTTACATAAATTTTCCACAGATGATCAGTATGCTAGGTGGTCGATCACATATATTTCTTGATGATTTCATTTATTATACAGTGTATTATAGACATAGTGAAAATTGCATTCATATCTAGAAAATGAATATTCTTTCATAAAACATAAAATAGTTTATCTATAATATAATCAAGGATTGTGATTATTAAAATAAGTAATTTCTAGATAGAGTCAATAATATTCCCAATTTTTAAGATCACAAATCATAGAATAATTAATTATCCAAGACATTAAATATTAGGGAAAAATGATTATAATTTGTTTCTTTAATTGAAAATAATGAATAACTGAAATTAAACTTTGGTTATTCCACATTTTTAAGCCCACTTTTTTATTCATTATTTATTTATTCCATAAATTTTACTCACCCTTAGGGGTTATGAAAAACAAATCACACCAGTAAAAAATTATAAAAAGCTAATAAATTGAAATGAAATCACATAAAATAATAAAATTAACATACATAGTAATAAGAATAAAAATTATTTTTCATTAAATATTCAAAAGAGTACATAATCCATATCACAGTCTAATCAGAAATGGTATCCACAAGATATAGATTGGTAGATGGGTTAATGTGATCCATCCCTTTTCAAAAATTTGAGATAGAGAAAATAAATATGAGTGATTATAATAGGTAATATAATATTTTTGACATTTGAAATTAGAATAATTTAACCCAGGGATTATGAATGATGGTGACCAAAAGGATTATTGAAGGTATAGGAGGGATAGAGGTATGAATAGATAATGAAGTGGTACTGGAAACATAGGTTGAGGATTGGGAAGGAGCGGTTGAGATGTGTGGAAAAGGAAGACCAGTAGAGTTTTACATTGGGGAATTAGCAATATACATATACAGCTCTGAGATCCTTTTGATAAACATCGTAGCTCCTATTCCATGTTCAATAACATGATGAAACCCATCATTCTCTAACATGAATTGATTTAGTAGAGAAGTCACCACTAATAACTTCTCTACAATATATTTTAAGATAGTTTTTAGAGGTTGAATTTCTAGATATCATTCCCATGATATGAACTATGATTTTTGATCAAACATAGTGTAAATAATTATATGATAATACATTTTATCACCTTTAATTACACCTATATCCTTGGAGGTATTAATAGATTCAACTTCAATCAAATCATAATACATTTCTCTATGAGAAGAAATATAAATTTTCACATGATTTCTAAAATCCTTCACATTTTCAATAATATTATGAATCTATTCTCGAAACAACCCTAAAATCAAATCCTCTTCATTGGAAACTGAAGGAGTAGGAGTAGTTTTAGATTCAGAATTTGAATATCTAGATGGAATGATCTTCACCGAAAAATTTATTACATCTATGGTAGCCAACATATCTGATATATTTTACTGTATTGATATAATTTGACATATTAAACATTCCATTTATATTTTGAATGATCAATCTCATTTTCATGTAGTATTTTTTTAAAAACACTCTAGGATAGATATTTGTAAGAATACATTGAACATGGTATAAAATTTCTTCCACTTTTTCATGAGTATTAGATCTAATGTTACACAAAAGAACTTCTTTTAGTAATTCTAAAAGAACATTATTTAATTAAATGAAGTAAACTGAATTTTTTATACATGGTAGAGTAGAAGAGGGTATAGATTCTTGAGAACAAGTAACTTGATCATGAGTAGGAGTAGCTTCAGAAAAGAAGTCTTCCTCTGGAACAGAATAATGTGAAATCAACAAAGGAATCTGTCTCCAAGATTATTATTTTGGAGAGAATATCCTAGGTGGTCTCTCAATTTACTTTTGAGAGGCCATAGATTCTTATTCATAATATTCCATGGATGCTACAATATTATGTGAAGAAGAATCAAAAACTAGTTCTTCTTATGAATTTTTTTTGAATGATATCATGGGGAAATAGTTGTAGCTAAAATCTTTAATAAATCCTTAGATTATTTAATTCTTAATGGTTTATGTGAAACTATTGTTGAAGGATCGAGTAAAGAAGACACTTTATATTCCTTTAAAATGATAGAAAATGCACGTTCATCCAGTTTTGGATTATTATTATCATCATCATCCTTCTTTCAATAAATGTCACTAGAGGAAGGTATACCCATATCAATGATACGTCTATCTATATGGTATTTATTATTGGAAGATGAGAAATAAAAAAGGGTTCTCTTACAATCTCAAAAACAGGTGTAATCACCACTACCACATGATCCATATATTTATCACATTCATAATTGTTGAGAAAAAATTGAAATATCATGGATCTGGGAAATCTCACACCATCAATAGCTAAATATTTTCATACATACTTCACCACGAATGGTAATTTGGTCTCCTTTATTGCATTAAGTAGAATTGAAATGGACTATGTTATAATAGGAGAAGATGATTCTTCTTATCTCTTGGGGTATCCCATGTTTTGAAAAATATTAATTTGTTTACATAAATGGATATCCTCAAAATCACATCTATCATCTTCATCTACATCCACATCTTCATATTCGTCCCCATTTCTAATGTAATCTTCATCAATAATATCATCTAGTTGGAAACCAAGCTCAATTATATCTCATAGCCAAGTGGTATGTGAGATATGATTGAATCATTAATAGTGTCCATAATTATCTTCTATTCACATCCTTTCCAAGGATTTCAGCTGAACATCATCCTCATGAAATTGGTATGACTCAATAGACATCATTTAAAACATAGAAATTTTGACTCATATGGGGTCCAATTTTTTATACCAATAAAATATTAATGATCCTTAGTTAAAAAAAGACGGTTAAATCATGAATATGGTATTGTTAACTCCTACATATGTGTCATGAACCGAGAAAATATAGGGATCAAGACGCCACTGCCCCATGAACACCTCCACAGGCCAGAGATGGTGAAAAGTGTCAAATATACAATAATAACATGGAGGCCATTGCCAAAAAACTAGTACAAATGCAGAAAACTAAATGAAAAAGTACATAGAGAAAGACACAAAAGATGAAACAAATCTACAAAATATACTAAGCATGCATGAAACCCTAAAATGTACATGAATATGGTACGGTAAAGTAAAATTAAAGGGAAAATACACTTGCAAACAGAATCATGTCCCTACCAGACCAAAATAGAAAAGTAAAATAGTTGATAGAGTCTAGCTCTTGAATCCAAAGCTACAACCACCATACAAGATCTAATAACCAAGTATCCCTAATCTCCATTGATTTCATGATCAACCAATCCATCATATTCAAGAGACACATCACATGTTAGGTGAAGCCCGTATTGGGGAAAGTATATACATACCTAGAAGAACACCATGAAGAGGGTGAAGGGGGATCAATAAGAGATAAACTGAAGAGGAAAGAAGTATATAGAAAATGGTATGAAAAAATAGAATATCTCATCCTTATAAGAGGGTGAAAGTGGTATCTTCCAAACACAATGACCTAGAAATAGAAATAAGATGAACTTATCATCGAGTCTTCACTACATATAGCAGAATATTAGACTCATCCAACCATGCGAATGTAGACATGGAAATCAGGTGGCATACCTCGTCCATCATCACGTCTCATGGAAGGAGAGACAAAAAACTAGAGTGGGTACCAAAGAAGGATATATATATATAATATATATTATCAATCAAAGAATACCAAACGAGAGTTTATGGGAGTATCTATATCATATCTCCTCAAAAGAAGAAGATTATCTAATAGTGACAATGTTAATTCTATATATGATGACCAACATACCATGTATCTACCAAGGGAACACAAGTCTAAGAGACTGAATCCTAACACATTGATACTATCTGCTATGGGAAACACAGACTCACCCGCATGGCTGTAGGTTGAAAAACAAGGATGCGTCTCTATGGGGAAAGCATACCACTTTCTCATGACCTCAAAGGTATGCGAAACAATACCTTATCCCTAATCCTCATATACTATGGATGATGGTTTAGGAAAGGATCACATGACTTAGTACAAATGGACGATCCTACTCTGGTAGTCCCCGAGGAATGCCACTGCACAGCCCAGCTAGAGGGTACCATTGAAGGAGGTAACTAGGGAATGCCACTATCCAGTCCTATTGGAGGGTATTCCTGGTGAGTTGTCAGAGAAGCTCCATGACCCTGCCCGTCTAGAGGGTTACACCTGGAAGATGTTATCAAGGAACTCCATTTCCCATCCCACCTAGTGGTTAATCCCAGAACATCATGGAACTCCATTACCAAAACCTACAATAGGGTAACTAAAAATTATCATTGGGGAACCAAATTGTCATTTCCTACTGAAGGGTAAGCTCATAATGGTCATTCGGGAAAGCTGCTACCCAGCCCAGCTACGGGGTAATCCTGGTACTGCTCTGGTGATTCTATATGATTACTATCATCATCAGTTGATACATATTCATGTACAAAATCATAAATATTTCACATTGTATTTTAGAAGATCTTTAAATGGCACTGTCATGTTCTACGTAGAAAAAAGTCATAGGATACACTGCTCATGAGACCAAATATGAGTTCAAATGAAAGAGATATGAGAGGTATAAGATTCATAAAGAGGTACACTATGAGTATGGGTCCCACAAGAGTTGTGACCTCACCTCAACTCCTCTCCAATTCCCTATCCATAACTGGGTACTATGTTTTTTACACACAACACTAGGCATTCTTGTTTTCACTAGGAGTACATGGCATATCAAGTGAAAAGGCTAACGAATGCACGATGATCGTTATTGGTCTGATGGTAACAAATGATATTTCCCTTGTAGGCATTCTCAAAATGCCTTGGATAATCAAACAGACCACACCATTGTGATCCATATGGAAAATCATACTGGATCAACAATCAATTAACCCGAATCAGACACCTGGTGAAAAAGATGCATTTCACTGCATTCGGAAAGGATAGTGCATTGTGGGGCCCACATATCGATCCTGAAATAAAATGTATGGATCACAACATTGATATCATCATGGAAAAATGCACTGGATCAACTCTTCATTTTTCATGAACATACACCCATTGAAAAAGTCATATTTCACCACAACACACCTGAATTGGGATTCGTGGGGCCCAAACTTTGATCTCGATTTAAATGCTCAAAATTGGTCTTCAAATTTCTTTCATAATATCTAGGTGTTATTATCACAAATGATTCATCAATCAAAAGTTGTGTGAGGGATTAAAGAGAGATTCAAATTTATGCAACACAAATATATTAATAATGTTTGGTTTTTCGTGGACACGAGCCACAAAAAATAATTTAATATTCAATATTGGTCCTGAATTGACCATCTTAATCTCAAGGTCGCACTATTAAAGACATCATTCCAATTAAATATATTTGTTAAAAAGATATATCTAAAACTTTTATTGAAAACAATAATAATAATATTAGTATATTATTATTATTATTATCAATTAAAGATTACAGTCGTTGAAAAACTCCTCATGTGGTGGCCTAATTCCTCAAGTAGCACACACCTTGGCACAACACCCTCTATATTTATCTTCTTAATTTTTTTAAACATATTCATATAAGATATACATATTTATATATTTATATGATGGAATTAGAGTAGGTCCACACCTCCCTGCAAAAACACGACCCCAACCATCAGGTCATTTTTTATTTTTTTAGTTAATATATTATTATTCTCTTTTAGTTTTATCTCTCCAATTATCATCAATTCAGTTATACACTTCATATTGACTTTATAATTTTGCTACAGTCCTAGATGAGGGGATCTCCATCATGTCGCACCTCATTTGTAGGCTCAAGCACCCATCATCCTAACATGCTTGAATGCTCCTCCCCCGACACTGGGTGAGTGGCCTCTTTCATGCGTATATGTGTTGTATCTAGAACTTTTGCATATAAAACCCCACAAAGAACATTGTCCTCATATCTATTGGTGGTTTTTGACATTATAGATAGATACCACAAGGTATCTCGAACACGGATTTGACGAAACAGACAATTGCCTCAAATATTTGTTGCGAAACAATTTATTTTTTGGTATTCATCAAAAAACCAGTAATAACAATTATCAGTGGAGAATAATGAAAAATGATGGATGAAAAACATGATATACCAAATTGAGTAATTAATGTCAGCCATTTTTTGGGTTGGATTTGATTCATTTTCGTTAGAATGATGAATGAAGATTAATGGTCATAATAAAGAAATTACAAGGCTTATGTGGAGAAAATTTATTGAAGATCAAAATAAGATAAAAATCCATGTTTCAACGTTTTTATTATAATGTCTATGAACCACAACAGAAAATTACAACCTCAATCTTTGAATATTTTTATGATGAATAACGTGACTCCCAACAGAATAAGAGATCATTTTATTGGAAGCAATCTTTTCTCAATGATCCAAGGGTTATGCGGCTTACCTTGGAGATCCCCCATAACAACATATTTATTGAGAAGTCAATTTATAGGTCGATTTATTTAAAAATAAAAAAGTAAAAAACTTATTCTAACTAAAATCACCCACCAATAGCCACCAAATATTAACATTCTACACCGATAAAATTTAGATCACACCAAGGAAATAATCGCATTATGAACTCAATGGTGGTACCATATTTTCAATATTTGACCATGTTTATGAGTTATATAAATTAGAAATAAAAATAGAATAATTTTTTTAATTATTTTCATTATGTTTGTGTCCTCGGTGATTGTTTCTATAGATTACCCGTGCTGAAAAAAGTTTTGTTCTGCATAAGTTGAACACCACGCTCCAGACTCAACCGTGACCAATGATTTCTGATCTAGGTTTCCTTTTCAGATATATATGGGTTTGAGCTACTAAATGAATGAAAAAATTATTTAATTCATCAATTAAACGTAATTTAATTGGGCGAGGTGTGCAGACATCTCACACTGACTCGTTTTATGTCTCGCCTAGGGTAATCACCACATTTTAGACATAACCATTGTCTTAGATTTATGATCTAAGGTACCATTTATGATTTATAATATTATATTTATGAAACTATGTGTTCAAAATAAATAATATCATTAATATTTTTATAAACATAATTCCAGTCAGACCGAGACTCAAAATCATGCACCGTTTCAATTCTTAGCTCTGAAAACATTTATAGAAATATTCTAATATCTTACATGGTAAAACCAGGCTACCATCATTATTACCATCATCAAATATTTTATTACCTTAAAATAAAAAACTAAAAAAGACTGATACTCCCTCTTCCCTACACCAAGATGTATATCCAAATGAGAAATGAGAAACTCCTTCATCACCTCCTCTAACATCATAGATGAAATCAACAATCCTCCCTAAAAATAATGGTGTGATTCCATTGTTTAGAAAATCCATCAGGTGATCCTACAATGAATATATGACCACACATGATCTTATTGTCAATGTCTCTTATATGATACTCTGTCACATGCTCGAAAACAAAATGATTCAACACCATCGACTGGGGAAAAATTGTACCCTCATGCTTCCCTAGGTTCAGCTACAAGAAATATAACTTCTCTAAAAATTCCTACACTATGCGATATCAGGACAACCTACCAAGGGAATGTTCTACAACATTTCCCTTACGTGGGGTATAAAATATATCAATGTCATAGCCCTCAATAAATTATAAACATTGTTGTTGTCTCAGGCTTAGGTATCTTTGAGTGAATATATACCTAAGTCTTTGGTGGTCTGATTAAGCCACAATGTTTCCCCAAGAAGGTTGGGTCTCCGTTACCTTGTGTATTTGATGCTACATCAAAAATCACTGACACAAGGTTACAACGATGCCCTATGTCACCCTTATTTAACCTCAATCCAGAATAGAAAATAAAATAGAACCTCAAAACAATGTATAATTTTTTTTTCATATGGTAGAGAAGACAAAGAGTGTACCTATTGTCATCTCATTCACTGCAGGGTCATAAGCCTTCAGATCCTGCAACTGTATGTGGCCTAAACCATTAGCTCCATGTGCCTAAATGGGAACCTTGTGGTGTTGAAAGGAACTCATTTTGAATTCCACTGGCCATAGCTCACCGTGTCCCTCTACTAGCTCTAAATATCTAGATTTTCTCCAAAATAATGATCATTGCCACAAGTACCCGCTCTAGAACCCATGAATAGGTAGGGATGCACAAGGGGACTATACTGCCATTGATCTCTCTCTAGAGTCAATGGTCAAACATTCATTCACGGAATTGACCATCTTAAATTATATCGAGAGAGTAGCGTTTAGGGACTATTATCCCAACCACAAAATCTCCACTATCACACTTCCCTATTGAATCTCTAGATGCTCATGAATCCAAATAGAGGGTATGTAGGAGGGGTAGTACCTCTCACGAAACAACATTTATAAGTTGTCCCATAAGAGTGTTGAATCATCATGAACATGAGTTAGCATGCACCACCAACACCCAATTACACCATGGGAATGACTGGATTCCAAAGACACCATCTAATCTGTTAGGTCATAAAAAAACTGGAATAAGGGAACCAAATACTCTATCCAATTCTCTCTTAAGCTGGGGATCTGGCTCATCATGGAACAATAATAGTCTCTAAAATTGGAATTAACAGAGTGTGCTCAACCTACACATTTCATCAGTCTGCTCTGTTGGGATGATATAATGTTGAATAGGTGGATGTGCTACTACCTACCCACATAGAGGAAGGGGATCACTTGATGGACCATGAACTGAGGCCTCATTTCTCAATGAGTCATCATCCAAAATCAAAGCTGGTATCCTTGTTGGCTGTCATTTCAAAGTCATCTCAAAATTTTTTCAGATGTACCATAGTAATTTTATCTTATATATATATAAACATAAAAATGGGGATCTTACTCCAGAAGTCTTGTCAATTACTCAATAATATATGATGCATGTACCACTTATTCTTACAATAAATGTATTGATGTGCCGAGTTGATAAGCAAGTAGTCAGGTTCTTAGTGAATTAATATGTCGACCGCTTCATGATCACTAAAATCCTCTGCCTAAGAGACGTACACAAGTATCATTGACAATATTTTTTAAAAAACAAACATAAACATGTGTAGGGAACTTCTGAACAATGTCCCATGGATCAAACCACCTTTAGTACCACATAATCATGACCCAACACAAGCTAGTGCTCGAGTTTCAAGTACCCCAATCCTACCTCCATTGTCCAGAGGTGGCGACAAGTGCTGAAGTCACACTAAACATGGGGAGTACTTTTCCTAAAGTCCTATACACACAAACACATCCAACTCAATGGAAAATTAGAGAGGGATATAAGTTAAGTATACAAAACATTTATATAAAAAACAATAATTAATGAACCTCTAGACAATTCATGTGTATGGAAGTATAAAATAAAAGTCAATGGGATAATTAATATCCAATCCAAAAACATAACCCAACCTAAAAACAAATTAGAAATGTAAAACAACTGAGAGATCAAATCTCATGAATCCCAAACTATGACCACTATAAATGATCAAATCACCCCATATATATATGATCTTCTGAAGTCATAATCAACCTATCTATCATCAGCAAGAGACACATCACATGTTGGGAAAATAAAATGCATGGGTGCGTATATACATAGCCATTAGAACACCCTAATGATGATGAATGGGAATTAATAAGATATACACTGAAGGGGAAATCAGCAGAGAGGACACAGTGTGGTAAAAGAGAACATCTCATCTCGATAAGGCTGTGAAAGTAGGCTCATTTAGTCAAAAGGATCCCGAAATAGTGATAATATGAACTTCTCATTGAGTGTCCTCTATCTTTAGTAGAAGATTATACTGATCCAACCACGAGAGGCCAGATATGAGAAGAACATGTCATACCACAGACATCTTTTCCTCTATTGGAAGAAGAGTAATGAAAACCCAAGGAGTGGGTACCAAAGAAGGATATATATATATATATAAATATATATTACAAGTCAAATAATTCCAAATGAGATAGTTAGGTGGTCTCTGTCTAACAAATCAATCCACGACGAAGAGTATTCAAACAATACCAAGGTAAATTCAATCTACGATGCCCAATATCCCTTGGGTTAGACTAGGGGACTCATGTTTTAGGGACAAAATTACTACACCGTGATATTATCCACTTTGGGTAGCCCAGACTATCCCACATAGTTATAGGTCACGTCACAAGGATGCTACTCAGTGGGGAATTTTTCCCTCTTTCTCGTGAGTTGAAAATGTACATTAAACCATTCCTCTTCACTATGTTGCACAATCATGTGTTACTAGTTTACAAAATGATCCCTTGCTCTGGTACGACAGGAGGGTCCTACTCTACTAGTCACTTATAAACTCCCCTACCCTAGCCGACTGGAGGGTACCAATCAGGAAGGTTACTGGGGAATGCCACTACCTGATCCAGCTAAAGGGTAAGCCTGATGAGTTATCATTGAATATATATTTCCCATCCTTGGTGGAGGGTTACACTAGGAAGATGTCATCGGGGACCAACACTACCCAACCCAGTTGGAGGGTAATCCCAGAACATTAACGAACTCCACTACCAATTAAAACATGAGGGTAACTCCTAAAGATCATTAAGAAACACCACTACCAATTTCTACAAGAATGTAAGATTAGAATTACCATTGGATAATATCACTACCCAACCAGCTAGATGGTAAGCCAAGAACAACCATTAGGGAACACCACTGCCCATCCTAGATAGAGGGTAAGCCTTATATTACTATAGATATTTTTTATGTTAACTTCCATCATTGGGTGTCACCTCTACATGTACCTAACCAAAAATATTTCACATAATATCTCATAACCAACTGTTGGGATCTCCATGACATTATACAATGAAAAAACTCAGGATAGTCTACTCACAAGACAAAATAAGAGTCAAATTAAGGATATATAATAGGTAGAAGATTTATAAAGATTAACACGTTGTGTGTGGGGCCCACAGAACATGTGACCCCACCTCATCACATGCCATTACACCCATCCATAATCTAGTGTTAAGCTTTGTACATTCACCCTTTGTAGTTTCATTGTACTCTTAGAGTACAAGGAATATATGTCAAAAAGGCTTACAAGCGCATGATGCTCATTTTTGGTCATAAGAGGAAAATATAATTTCACTTACATGCCTCCTAAAATGGAATTAGATAACCAAATGGGACACACAGTTGTGATCCATGAAGAAAAGTGCACTGGATCAACTATTCATTCATCCGAATTGTACTCCTGGGAAAAGGTATTATTTCACCACATTTCACACATATATTGCCTCATGGGGCCCACATATCGATCCCAAAGAAATATAATGATCACATAATTGTGATCATCATGAAAAAATGAATTAGATAAACTATTTTTATGTTCAAAATGGACACCCAATGAAAAAGTATCATTTCACTATAACATGCCCGAACCGGGCTTCAGGTGGCACACACCTAAATATTGATTTCAATACTAGAAATTAGTCTTCAATGTCCTCCATAATGTCTGGGATAGATCAAAACAAATGGTTTATCAATATGATGTCTTTTGAGGTAGTTATAAGAGATGCAAATTTCCACAACAATAACAACAACAACAATAATATTGGGTGTTTCATAGACCCGATCCATGAACCAGAATTTAATATTCAACATTGTTATTGAATCGAATGTCTTAATCTCAGGGATAATCTGTCACATAAGTCACATCAATATTTCATCTCTTTTAAAAGATATAACCAAATCACTAATTAATAAAAACAAATATACATTAATTATTATATTATTATCACTACTATATGTATATAACAATAATTGGAGAATTCCTCATGTGGTGGTATAATTATTTTTGTGGTGGAAAAATACATCCAACACCAATCAACTAACATATCTTGAATGCTCCTATAAGGACACATTGTGTGCGACCTCCATCACGTGCGTCAATGATTCATCCTGAACTCCCATATAGTCCAACCCATAAAAGAACACATGTATTGTATCTATAGGTGTCTATTGACATCACACCTACATCCCATAATCGATCTAAAACAGAGATGTAAGGAAACAAAAAATTTAAACAAATATTTGTTGAAAAATAATTTATTTTTGGTTATTTATCAAACTATTGTTCATACTAAATACCAGTGATGAATAGGGAAGAATGGAAGAAGAAAAACATGATAAAAACATTGATGAATGAACCTCATTCTTTATTCAGGTTGACTTTGATTCGTTGCTGTAAGAATGATAAATGAATAATAATTGTCATAATCAAGAAATTACAATGCTCATGCAATGATCAATTATCACAGATCAAAAGAAAATAAAAATCCATGCTTCAATGGTTTAATAAAAATGTGTAGGAAATTGAAATGATGAGTCCTACCTCAACCTTGAATTTTTTTCTAACGAAGAAAGTGCAGTCCAACGGAGGTGGAGATTCATTGATTCATGTCCTTGATTAATCTTGATCGAATTGTTTGTTAGTGTTAGATCTTGGATTTCCAACAGAGGGCGGAAGAAGTATCCTCCAAATAATCTCAGGGTTATGAGGCTAACACTAGTGATCCGACATAATGTCATATTTATAAAGAAGGATAGTTTTATGGAATTTCATTTAATTAAAATTAATAAGATATTTATTTTTACTAATTGTACCTTCCAACAGATTCCTCATCTGAATGTCCCTCCTTGACTAATTTTATGTCTTACCTAGGGAAAATGCTGCAATTCTAACAGAACAGTGGTCTCAAATATATAATAAGATACACCGTTCTTGAGTAATTTAGATTATAATTAAAAATAAAATAATATATTTTATTATTTTATTAATGATTTCATCCTTGGTGACTTTTTCTACACACGACCTCCACCGAAAAAAGGATATGTCATACCTAAGGTGAACATAATATCATGGACTCAACCGTGACCTCATATTTTTATCTAAGCTTCTATTTAGTAGATATTTTGGTATGAGTGATTAAATTAATCCCTAAATAAATTAAATCATCCATTTAACATACCACCAATGATTTAGGGGTTTGTCATCCCGCTTCTACTTATTTTATATCCCACCAAGGTTAAGAACAACATTCCAAACCCAACTATGGATTCATATTTATAATTCAAGATTCCATTTAAGAGTCACCCCATTTTATTTTTAAAATTATTTTCAACCTATATAAAATATCATTAATATTATAAAAAAATTAATTCCTAGCACATGGGGCTTCAGAATCATGCACTTTCGTAGCTCCTGGCTCAGAAAATATTCATAAAAATATTACAAACTCTTATAGAGAAAAACACGGGTATCGACATTATTAGAATCTTCAATGATTTTAATCCCATTAAAGTAAAAACTATGAAAAGAAGTGGGGACAGTATGTTTAAAACACGATCGTACCTACACTGGAATGTATATCCAAATCATAAGTGTGAAACTCCATCATCAACTCCTCTAATATCATGATCAAAATAACGATTCATCACTCAATATACTAACGTGATTCCAGTCTTCAAAAAATACATTAGGTGAAACTGGATATCTGGTCATCCATGATCTCGCAGTTCCTATCTCACAATTGATACACTCTCACAAGATCAAAATGTGATAGATTTAACACCATTGTCTTAAAAGACTATACCCTCCATCTTCACCAAGGTTATCTGTAGTGAACCTATCTTCTCTGAAACATCCTATACTATGTGATCCTTGGATATCCTGCTAAGGGAATCTACTATATCATGACCCTTTCTTGGGATTCAAACATTCTCAATTTCATAGAACTACAAGAATTACAACCATTTCTACAGTTTTTGGGTCATGTATATATGAGTGTAGATGTACATGAGACTTTGGTGGTATTAGTAAACCACAAAACACTCTCACATAAGGTATTGTCTCCATATTTCATGGGAGAATACTATTACATCTATCTCTTGGTATAGAGTCACATAGTTTTATTCATGGGTTCTCAACTAGATTGACCTATATTTGGTAATTTTTTGTCACTGTTCAAGGTTGATGTCAGTCACACAAGGGTAGCAACGGACAAAGCATGTGAGTAAAGTCATCCAAAAATGAGAAGATAGAAATGGAAATAATGTGGAATACCCTGTGTGTATTTACCCCTCATGGAAAATGATTAACCCCAACCAAAAAACTCATTCACATCCACTAGTAGAATCCCAAGAAAAAGGGGTCAAGTAGAAAAAATCTATCAGCAATGCCAGGAACAACATGGACACTTCAGCATACATCCACACCCTGAACACACAACTTAGATGGACTCATATACCACACCTTGATACTGTGCAAATTTGGAAGCACTGACTCACCCTCATGGTTTTTCATGCATCACAATAATGTGTATCAGTGTGTGTATAACTCTTATTTTTAATGAATACAAATCTTTGTTCAACAAAACTAGCATAAGATCATAAAGATGCCTTGAATCAACCTGATTGAATCTCGAGCGGGAAGTATAATTAAAATGGTACCTCACAAAAGTGAATGAAAATTTCTAGTGCAGAAATTAGATAGTACATAGAGTGTACCTCTTATCATATAATTCACCCGGGGATCATAAGCCTCTAAATACAATAGCTATCCACGACCCCAATCGTTATCTCTCAATGATAGACGTGGACCTCCATGTGGTGGTGGATGGATCTAGTAGTGACATGAACCACCCATAGATCCTCCTCTATCAGCTCCAGCTATCTAGAGACTCTTCGAGAAAAATCTATTTGTCAAAAGTGTCCGCTCTTGCACCCCAAAATTTTTAGGGATGAACAAGGTCACTATACTTACATGGATCTCTCTATGATGTCCGAACTCAAACATCCATGCTTGAATGTAAATATCACGAATCATGTAGAGAGAGTATTGTGTAGGTTCTTTGATCCCAACCACGTTCTTGGCCACTGCTATCCCTCCCTACAAAATATCTGGAAGCATAATGAAGTGTAAGTAGGAGAGGTATTAATCCACATGAAATACATTCTAGATATGTTCCCACGAGTGTGTTGAATCATCGTGGTCCTATGTTACTAGGCTCCACCAACACCCAACTACTCATTAGAAAAGACTAGCTGCTAAAGCCACCATCCAATTTGTCAGGGTCTGAACAAGCCTGAAGCTATGGACAACTGACTCTAGCCAATTCGTTTCTACTTGTGGATCTGGCTTGTCGTGGAACCTTAGTGGTCTCAGGTGCTGGATCTCGGGGGGTGTTCTCATCCTATTCACATCCTTAGGGAGCTATGTTGGGATGATCAACTTCTCAATAGGTGGAGGTGCTACTAACTTCCCACATGGGGGAAAGGGGTCACATGATGGACCATAATCTATGGCCTTATTTCTAATCAGATCATCATCATGAACCGAAGCTGGAATACAATATGGATTACTTTGTGGAGGTATCTTGAAATTTTCTGAGACATAACATATCCATTTGATCATATATATATATATATATATATACACACACACGGGTGGATTTAAATTTAGATAGGAATTTATACAGAATTATGGGAGATGTAATTACCATTTTTTGACAAATAATATCACTTATGAATGTTCACATATGTATATTGGTGTGTCCTATGTCCACACTTATACATAGACATGGATATATATATGATTAATTTGAAATGAATATATAACTAAATATTGAATGTAATTCATTTTGAGACTATTTAATAAAACCTTTTTTAAATTTTTACAAAGTGGTTTTCAAATAATTATGTTAAATTTATATATGAGTGAGTATTTTTTGGTTTACTGGTTCTACTAATTTAATTTTTAAGACGTTTTTCATGAATTTTATTGTAATTGTTTTATGATTTTTGTTTATCTATTTATCCTTGACATGGGGATTTTTTTTATAATTTTTTTGATTTCATTACAAGACTCTAAATTTTAGAGTATGACACCACTATGTTATATAGAATCTTATAGTACATTTGATAGAGGATATTAAAACCCATACTATTTAATTTATAATGATTCATTTTTATATTATTTTTTATCTTTTCAGGATATAGTTCCATCTGGTTCCCACCCAACATATTAATATCCAGATTTCTTCTAGAATTTATAACATTTGAATCCTAAATAGTTGTTTAGTTTACTAGAACTATGAAATGATGAGGAATGTTTGTATTGTATTAAGGAAATATTTCTTACCATGAGCTTCTTGATCCTCTTATCAAAATATTCACCAACATTATTTTATAATTCCTTAGTTATAAGTGATGGATTTTCATTATTAAATCTATGAAGAAAAAAGAACTCTCATAAGAATGAATCAACGACTTCTTAATCTAAAATTTCATATTCAATTCTCTAAGAATGATCAATATTATAATGTTATACAATATAATATAGTGATATTTCATTTTGTTACATAATTCAATGATTTCTATTTAGTTAGTGTTAAATATTTAAAATCTAAATGAATATGAAATTATAAAGTCTCATTTCAAGGAGAGATAACTACCATAAAACCATGAAGATTATGTTACATGTCTTAACTATTTCACATTTGAAGATAGGGTGGGGAAAGATATCCAGAGCATTATTGTCCTAAAAAGATATAAAAATGTGGTTGATTTATTATATATCCCTAGGAGATGAAGTTATTGTTTTTGTATAGGGAAATAAAATAACACTATATCATTCCCTGTAAGGAAGTGGTATGAAAGGACTATTGTGTTTCAACATGATTCAATCATTTGAGAGTACATTCATTGTGTTCGATCAGTTTGATTATTCATGGAAAAATAATTCTACATTATAAGATGAATCATATACCTCTATCAATTATATTCATTCTGGAAACCTACAATGAATCTTTTGGGGTGTTTTTATGAGGATATGTGGAGATGAATACAATTCCATGAAAAAACCATTAGATCATTTTGGTGAACATGGATCCAACAAGATATATATATAATGTTTGTCTTTCTTTAAATGTTATATATTTTGATACTTGGGTTCAATGGAATTTATTTTTGTTTGAGAAAAATATGATATTATTTTCGGTCAGTGGATGAATTTACGTTTCAATAGTGGTGTCTTTTTGTAAGAACTTAATATTGTTATCATAGAGTGGTAGTGTTTCTCAATCCTTGTCTAGTTTCTCTTATTTTGGATATTTCATGGAATCAAATGTTCATTTCATCTTGTAAAATCATTATTTGGCCAGAGATATTATTTTTTGGGGGACCATAATTGTTTAATGTCATTTTGATTCTACTTTTTTATACTTTCATATAGGGGTAATTATTTTTTCTCATCCACCCAACCCAAATGAGGGTAGTTTTGATTACAACGAATGTTGGATATGTGATAGATTCTCATAGAGGTACCAAAAACAATGATAAGTTTCTCCAGTCGTTCTAATGATAGGGGTAAAGGTGTTCAATGTTTTGAGGATATGTATAGATATATGAGTCCCTATATTTTTATTATTTCATTAATTATTTTGAGTTTATTATCCTGTTAGCTAATTTTGTGGATGTTGGATTGTTTCTTTAAGGATGATTATTATACATTCATTTTCATTTCATGGTTTCTGTTCCTTGGAAGGAAAAGCATGTGTTGTGTCTTTGGACTTCTAGTTTATAAAGTCTTGTCTTGAGTTATAGAACATAATTTGAGTATATCCTGATCAAATTAAACTTCTGGGTTTTTATGGGTGAAGAAGGAATCATTGGGGGAGGAATTGTCACACCCTAAAACTAAACAACTCTGTTATTTTAATTATTTTGTACCTATTGTTTCCACGTTCAGTTTGGGATGTTTTTAATTGAAAACAATTGTATTTGGGGTTGCATTAATTTTATCATGATTAAGGTGAATTATTTTCAAAAATTTGTGCTAACCATACAATCCCATCTATTTCATCATAAATCCTTAACACACTGTCATTTAAAGGATTGGTAAATAGCGTGGTGCTCCCATTAAAGGTACACTAGAATACTAGTGTATGTCAAATGTTTCTCTCATTCATTATAAAATCGTGTATTCAAACATTTCATAGATTTTTTGTATTCATAAATTATTAAATGATCATTTAACACTTATCAATTTTAAAATCAAAATCATCCATCAAACCAGTCATTTTGCTAGTGTGACTCCATGGTCTCCACCCACACCTCCATCAAGGTTTCTCCTTCCCCCCATAGGGAATAATCATGGAATCATTATGTTTATGGATTGATATTCCTGGTAATTCCCTATTATCATAATCCTCTTACTCTACATCCTATTTTATTTGAAGTTCTCATTCCTCCATTGTATCATCCATGATTTTTTTGAAAAATATAATGCTTATTTCCAGGTACATTTTCTATTTTTTTGTATCTTTGTGATGGGGTATGACTTGGGGTGTGTTTGGGTGATGTTTCTAAGGATATTTAAAGGATTGGGGTTCCACATGGTCTGCACAGGGTGTGGAAAAATCGTGCACAAGAAAACCATTCATATAGTTAATTCTGACATGTTTAGAGCCCAATTTGCCTAACCATGCACCATCATGCCATGTATGCAGTTGAATACCACACTATTGGTGCATGGTTTGGTATAAAAATGTGTTCCCCCTGGTGAAACTGTGTGTGTGGCCTAGTTTATTCCAAAAATTTGTTTGAAAACAACCCATCCATCAAAACCTATCTAAATGGACCTAGACTCGGATTCAAAATGATGAGGTTTTCCCAAATCATTCTAGAAGTATTTTAAGGTGATCGGACCACCATTCATCAAAGATCGAAATCCTAGATTTAAGATCCTCTCTCCTCCCTATAAGTGGATTTTATCCCGACGCTTCTCCCGTTCAATCACCCATCGTTTCATGATATATTAATTGAAAATCCCCCTATTTTATTTGATATAAACCTAAGAGTAGATATATAGATATATGATTGTGTATCTAGATCGAATTTTCATGATATTTAATCCTTCAATTCTAATTTGATATTTAGGGGTTTAGATCTGGAGCATGAAGAACGACATTATGCCACTTAGACATTGGGAATTTTCGTTGCGATAAATTCTATCAATAAACCATGGAAGGTGGTCTAAATCAAACTCTCATAGTGGTGATTTTTATATTTTTATGATTTTATTAATTTCTATATTCTTTTGATGATTGATTCCCAAAATTTGAATAATTAGTAATGTGGAATTGAATTGCATTTTCCTTAGTGATTAATTGAGAATTGAATCACGGAACTGACGTAGGGGGGGTTTCCCAATAAGATGATTGGGTGATTTTCTATTGGATGATATATTTTAATTTATATATTGAATTGATTGTGATAACATAATTAATTGTGGGGAATTAATTATGAAATAATGATGTTGGCCATGTAATATAATTAACTATGAGAAATAATTATGTGCCATAATGTTGTCCTAGGAGAATTAATTTTCATAATCAATTTTTTGGGATAATGTTGATCAATGATGAGTAATTTAACGAATTATTTATGACATGTTGATATTGGATATGAATAATTAATTTTGAATAATTAGTTATGGAATGATAAATGAGATTATTAATTAATAAATTGATGAATTAATTAATGGATTATGTCCTATGTTAATTGTTGAGATAACTAATGCCCATTAAATTTTTTAACTAAGCGATAGATTTGTAATGGAATAAGTAGAATATTATTGTGAATTATAAAATTATTAAATGTATGATATTTTTTTGGTGCTAGATGTGGCGTTCTAGACCGATTACATGTATGGACTTGTACATAGAATTCCTCCCCAATAGATATCCAACAATGAGATTATGGGGTGAATGGAATTACAACCTACCCCAAATGAGAAAATAAGTTCAAAGAATGATGTCTTACAGAAAATGAGACTATGGTGCTAGGAATGATCACATGTATCAAAATAATGATAGTGCTGAATTATGATTCAATTGAGATTCAAGGTGATAGGAATGACGTACGATACAAAATAATTAAATATATTGAATAATTATTCAATTGGGAAACCGATATTTAAATTGGTCCTAATGTGATGATTAAAGATTAAATGAAAATGCTATAACTGTTTTAATTGTGCATTGTATTTATTGAAACATAAATATACATACCTGATCTTTTGAAAGGACTCGTTTTAATCATCTTTGGTGGTCCCCTTCTATGTTGTACCCACACCCTATTCAGGCCTCCTAATTGGAAGCCTTGTATATTGTGTCGTTGCAGGACAAGACAAGGGAAATTCCATAGGATGTTATGTGGTTTGGGATTAGAGCATGGGAGAGAGAACCAGATGTTGCTTGGGACCCATTTGGGAGTTGTTATGTCTTTACATTCAGTTTCATTGTAGACACTTGGCATTTTCATTTACAATGAATGTATTAACATTCAGTTGACTATTCAATTTTCATGTTGTGGTTATTATATGACAAGGATTTGTTAAGGTTATTTATACACTTTCTCACTTGGTTTCTGTTATTTAATTTCATTGGTGTCTTATTCAGATATAAGAGGGTATAGTCTCCACAAGACTGACTTACCAGACCATCACTACTAGTTGGAACCCTCTAGCGTATGAGGAAGCAAACTTGATGTCATGTGTCCAATCGTTACAGGGCACCGTTATGTGGATCTTGGGACGAGATGTCACAAGGTTGTATCAGAGGTGTTTTCATTTATTTTATATTCTTTTGTCTTACTATTTTTAGAAATGTAGAAAAGAAACTAAGAATATTAGAGTCATGGTAATGAGCTCTTGAATAGTATTTTCAAACCCATGAATGGGGGGAAATCCGTGTTGTCGGGGTGATAGTGTAGTGAAATCTTTTTGACATTACAGTTGGATATTATTTCACCATGGGTGATTCTCTTTCTGTCCAATGCCTTATATATTTTTAAAATTGTTGAATTTGGATTTGTTACCTGAAGAGGCATGATACATGAGTCTGCATAAATAATTCAAGACACACATGGTTGTTGTAAAATGTATCATTCTAGGAACTCATGGGAAAATAGGTTATGGGTAGGTTCATGAACATTAACTATTTTTTCTTAACATGATATTGAAATAATGATACAAATGAGAATAAATGGATGGCTAATGACAACCTTTATTGAAGAAATTATTATGATTAATTAATGAATAGTTGAATTAATTAATTTGAGATAAAATGATTTATTAATGTTTGAATTATTTAATGAGTATGTATATACTGTTATTTACCAGGACATAGGAGTATGATAGTAAAAGGTAGTCAAAAGGCCTTAGTGTTGACCATGTGGCAAGGAAAAGGGGAAATGATATGTTGAAACATGTTCTGTTAGTTTCTACTATTTCATAAATGTTATAAGGTTGTGTTATGAGACCTACGAAGTGTTTCCAGATTTGTTGAAATATTCTTCCATGATGGTTGTTGAGGGATTGACTGAGGGGTATGGACTAGAATGAACTGGTAAACATGGAGATTGAGGCCCCATTGGTGAAAACTGAGGAAGAATGGGAATAGTTCAGAGAAAACATTCATTGTTTCATGCAATTTATGGAGAGAAAGCCATGGTGGGTTCAAAAAACCATGTCTAAATTGAAAAGGTATTTCCTGCATTTGCAACCTCATGCTTTATTGGATGGGGTGGAACTGAGGGAGATGAATTTTGGATTGAATCCATAGTGATGATACTTTATCATTTGGATACTCTGGTTGAGAGGAGGGTCATGTTGGATACATATAATCTATGGGGTTTAACAATGCCCTAGTGCACATTCAGGTATGATCTAGAATGCCTGATGATATGTTATGGATATAATTTCTATAGAATTTTTTGAAGCACCTACATCTTGTGATGTTGAGACAAGAGGAGGATTAATATTTTATAAATTTGACCAAATGAATGAAGTTTATAATGTAATACATAGGATGTTTCATTGATTTATAGTGTTTTTATGTAGCTTTAATAGTTGATGAAGCTTTATTGAAAAAACGATTTTAGTAACTACTTAGATGTGAAATTAATTCCAAGGTGAATATATTTAGGCTGATGAAATTCAAAAAATTGTTTGATGAGGATCTCATTTAAGAGGGGAACCTAAAAGAGGCTTCTAGTACTGGATAGGTAGCCAGACGAACAAATAGTGGTCCTTCTGAGAGATGGTAGTTCCTTCATGAGAACCATAGTCAGGACACTGGAATGTAAGGTGGACAGTCAGGGGGAACGGTTTCACCAGATCATTCCCATGTGATTTTACACTACTGTAGTTAGTAGGGAAAAAATCATATACATTGTAATCGACCACCGATGGAGTACCAGTTTTGTGGAAGGTCGGGACCCCTATAGAAGTTCGTAAAAAAGAAGCAGAAATCATGTGTTGAGGGAGAAGCTGCTTAGAGTCAATGTATGGGACGGGGGTCTTCTACACCATTTATGTTTGGAAGTTGGTGTTGTACTGGTAGAGGTGGTAGAGGAAATGAAAATGGTGCTTCATGGTATGAGTGCACATATCAGTATAGTTATGCTACTCAAGGGAGTCAGACGACACCAAAGGGATAAGGGACATTATAGTTAGTTGTAGTGAAACCTACACTTGTGAATAGAAAGGCTGGTCCATCGACAGTGAAAGGAACTAGTCTTGTTGCTTCAACTTTATCAACTAACTTGTTTGATGCGGGTTCCTCTAATTCCTTTATATATGAAAATCTTGTTCTTGTATTGAGTCTGGAGTAGGAGTCCTTATGTGGGTAATGAATATTGATACACCATTGGGAACAAGGTCATGGGATATCTATTTATGCAAGGGATGTTCCCTAGAGTTCTGATACTATCTTATCTTTTGGAATATTTATGTCCTTGATATAATGGTTAATGAGATAATTATGGGTATGGACTGGCTAGTTGCATACCGAGCCCACATAGATTGTGTAACACCCCATGATTTCATAGTGCATTATTTTTTCAAAATAATTCAATAACTTGCACTACACGGAAAAACGAGTTCAAGTGCACCACGACATACCAAACTAGCCGTTCAAATGCGGTTATGAATAGTATTAACTGAATTTTGAACATTATATAATCCTTATAATTTTAGAATCATATTATTAGTTTCTTAGACATAATGTAAGAACAAGATCATTTTTTTTCAGATAAATGAAGTATTTTTAAAAAATGCACTTTTACCAACTTTTAATGGTGAACCCTTTTTTAAATCCAATATTTGAAACATATATATAGCCAATTTGACTAAATAAATTTTTTCTTATAGAATGGGGTCATCAAAATTTATATTGTGTAAATTATTGAATTTTTCTGTTAAAGTTCATTTGTTAATGAATAGTGAAAAATATAGTATTTTAATTCCAAAAGTGCCTTTTAATATAATTTATTTATACAATTATATTATATTTTTAATTGGTTTTAAAGTGTAATTATAATATATTTTTACAATTTAATTCAATGTTGTTTATTGTAATTTATTTCACTTGAATATTGGACATAATCAAATATCAATCTTTTGATAGTTATTGTTTCTTAATAACATGCTGCCTATTTTAACAACAAGAATTAATATTAAATTAATTAATGCCACTTCTATGTTTTTAATTTAGTAAAATAGACTTCATTTTTGAATTCAGAATATCAAAATTAGCTTTGGATGAATTTTTTGTATTATTCTAAAAACATTCAATTTTTGATGAACAGTGAAAAACACTGAGTTATTATTTAAAAACAACTTTTTAATTAAACAATTATTTGTTATATATAAATTTATTTTATGAAAAAATAGATAAATAATATCTATATGTGTTCAATGAAATTTATTGGAGTCATTTTGTAATAATAATAGATATATAAAATTTTATTGAACTTTTCACCGTCTTTTACCCATCTCCTAGGAGAATTTAAAACATTACATAAAAATTATTTTTATCTCTTCTATGAGTGGAATTTAAAAAATTTGAGAGACACTGTTGAAATCAGTATGGAAAATGTGGTTCAAAGAGATGAAAATATTTTTTGGTGAATAGTAACTTTTTTACTTTTATTAACCACACTTAAAAGTAAATAGGGTAATTAAGGGTAAAAATTATTTTAATATTACCATAACCCATGTCCTAATTCGATTGGACAATTGTATCTAGACCAGAAACAACATTAGGAATAAAATATTATCATTTAGGTCAACCTAGATTAGATTAGGAAATTTATTATAGTTTAATTTAAAGAAGAGTTAAAAGAGTTAAAATCATAGTTTAAATACAATACATTTTTAATATAGGGTTATACATAAGATAATATAGATTGTAAATATTCATTAGAAATATAATATTTGTTCCTACATAATAGTATTTTATTTATAATTTTAGACAATAAATAATTTAATTTATTTATGACACAATGGTGATGCAGTAATTACTGAATTAATGAAATAATAAAATAATTGATATTATAAACATACAAATAAATGTAATTAGACACATTTTAGGAATTAAACAAATTTTATATGATAATAGGACATATTATGATTGATTATATGAATTTATTAAAAAGTAATAATGCTGTTATGAATTTATCAAAAACAAAATACTCAATAGTGTCAAAATTGACATAAAAGAAGTTTTAAAACAAATATTATATTATTCATTCATATTATATTCCTAAAAATCTATGGTTCTGTAAAAGGAGTTATATCATGATAGATGTATCATTAATGGACCTCTTGGGGGTTCATTTGATGTTTATATTATGTTTAATAACCATATAATATAAAAATACAAAGAGACATGGAAAATGTCAAACAAAATAACTAATAGTTAAAACTAAAAGATAAGGTTAATAATGTGACCCAAACCTGTCTAAAACGTATTGTATGAGTTTCTTTGGGCCTATCCCCATCTTAAACTTTAAATAATATACTTTGGAGCCATTAAAAACCGAATATGATTTTATTATAATATAATACATTAAGTTTTTTCTAAAGAGCCCCTCCTCCCCCTTATAAAAGGACACCACTTCTAACCAATTCATCACACCTCTAAAGCTTTTTTGCTCATCCAACCTCTACCCAATTAATCCCTCTACATCCCTCTCCTCCTCTTAAAATAAATACCGTTAGCAGAAGGAACATCAATAGTTCTTTTTGGTTCAAACCAAAGGGAGTTACCCAAATTAAATGTAACGATTTCTCTTAGCTTTTTTTCTTTTATTTTACTTATGCAACCCCTAAACTCATATTATTCAATTATTTTGTAAAAAAAACTGTATCCTAAATATACTAGGATAATATTATGAGATGTATTCGAACTAAACATACACACACCTCCATCTAATGGGTGAAAAACATAATGTTTCTGTGGATGGCAGCAAAACGCCTCACGAAACGATGATTGATTAATTATCTCCTACCACCTCTCATGGTGGCCATTATGATAGAACTATAATTAAATATGATATTTATTATATTTATTATATATTTAATCTTCTTTAATTCCATCTTAGAGCATACCATTATACATTTCATGTTGTATATATATACAACAATATCATTTGAGGAAGTGTGGCCTACCGCCCCCACAAAGTGATATGACTCGTTCATACCATACATGGAACGTATAAAGGAAGGTGTTAATGAACATAAGTAACACATATAATATATTATATTATACTGGAATAATAATATACCTATGTATCATTTGGTTTTTATTCATTTTAAAATGAAAATTGAAATGGAAGTAGTGTTCGTACGTACGTACGGATTACCGTCTCCACGAACGCGATGAGATTCATTTCCGCATAATATCCATTTAAGACTCATTCTAATTTTATGAACAAAATTAATTTTTAAGGACTTTATATAATTCTTGATATGAATAAGATACAACCTATCCATAACAAACACGGCTTACGTAACAAAGCATATAAAGGAAAACAAATCAGTTAACACCCGAAACGATGATAATACTAAAATATTATTAACAGTTAAATATTAAAAGATAATATATGATATCATATTTATATATATGATTCTTGTATAATTTAATAACAATTATTTAACTATTATATATTAGTTTAACCTACACTCTATCAACGAAAAGTACAAGGTAATGGGTTTTCATCTCACTCCTTATTCCCGTGAAATTCATGCCATATTGCCACTATTACCTTTTTTGTGGTGTATGTACTGCCCATAATTTTATTCTTTGTGTAATACACTTTAATTTATGTATATTTACATATTCATTGTAGGATACCTCTTTCAGGGGTTTTATGTTTCATAAGTTACCAAATTGGAAAGGGTTTATTTCACAATCTCTTTATTATCCGAGTTTGTTTTTACGTAAGTATCTACTGGGACATATTAATTATCCATGTCCATGTTTTGTGAAAGTGTTTTCAAAGGGATTATTTTAAGGGAATTTTTACTAAAACATCATTTTAATTGTTTTAAATGTTTATTCTTTTAAATCGTTCTCATTAATTTCCATGTCTTCAAAATGGTTCTATGGACTTATTTATTTGGACATTAATGTTTTTAAAATGTTAATTCCTTTCAAAAGATTCAATGTTGTATGGGAAACTTTGATTAAAAAATTTCTTTAAATGGCATCTTTTCTAAATTGTGTGACTTTTAAATATTTTCATGAAAATGGAGTATTTCTCTCAAAGTGTTTAAAATATAATTTTCATCTATGTCCAAATCTTTTAATGGATTTTAAAATTGTTTTGAAGTTGATTTATCATGATACAAATCTTTCATATTTTGTTGAAGGTTTTGTGGTATGTCTGATATGGACATTTCTTTTTATACCATTCATGCTTTATGGGTAATGTATTGACATTTCATATTCCAGTTTTAATACGAATGTTTATGTTAAGTTTAGACCTTTTCATATGAGGAATGCATTAAACTTAGTAAGTGATGGGTGGAGGCCGCTATATCTTCTCGATGCATCAGTAGGTCTCATGAGAGAAACTAGTGTCTTGGCATGAGGCCTTGACAAAATATTATTTTTATTCTTGGCATGAGGCCTTGGCTACTTGGTTATGATAGTCTGGCATTATGCATTCCATCATTATGAAAGTGGTTATTGATAATGCTTGTGATTATTCGACTAGTAGAATACCAATGTGAATAACTAAATGGAATTATTTCATTTTATATTTTCCATATTATGGTGATGTTAAAGTTTTAATGTCTTTTGTTTTAGTTATACATTGCCTTAAATGTTTATGTTTATTTATGAAAGTTTCCACTATATTGTTATCCTTACTGATCATCTGAGCTCACCCTTTCAATATTTCATGTTTCTTAGGATGTGAAGAAGTATTTTATGAATGACCTGTAGAGATAGTATGAGGGGATTTGAAGAAAATATGTTGTTGTAGTTATTCACTTTATGATATATGGTAAACATTATAAATGTATGTAGTGATTCCAATGCTACTAAAGTAATCGGTTTTCAGGGACATGATCTTTATTGTGATCATGCCAATGTTATGTAATAATGCACCAACTTTGGGTAACTGGGGTCGGGGCGTTACAGTTGGTATCAGAGGAAGTTTAGTACAAACCTTGGATGCTGGATTTAGATAAAAACTGATTAGAGCACATAGACCTAAGATGGACATTGAGTATTAGTATAGAAGAACTTCCTAGAATTTTGGTATTGTATAGATTTTATGAGTTTTCCAAAAAAATACATCCTTGTCTAGATAACAGCAAGTAGAGGCAGCTCTGGCATAGATGTACCTAGGGTTAAAACCCAAAAACACCGCTTTGAGCTGGACTCGAATGAGAATTGGTGCACGAAAACAGGCCTTGCTGCACTCTTGGTTACCACACTCCCGGGTGATATGCTTGGGATAATTATAATTTTTTACAAATCATTATGAAGGTTTTATGAGTATATACTTCCTCAATGAAAACATCTTTATGATTATGGATTATATACGTAAACCGTTCAATTTATGTTAGGTATTTTATGAGTTTGTAATTATTCATTTCAATTCATAAACTGACATATTTTTTTCTATTGTATAGAAATGGCGCCTAGTATAAGGAATGTGAACTCCATAAATATTTATGATCCAAAGAGTAATAAGGATCTTATATTTCATGGTATTAAGCCAACATTTAGAATTTAAATAGTCTCCCATGTATTCTCAACATATTTAGAAATAGAATCATGTGTTAATAAGATAACTAAATAATTATATGAGTCATCTGGATTTGAAGGGAAGAAAGAGAAGAAAAGGATGGAATAGAGAATGATAGATAAAAGGAAGAGGGTAATGAAGAATTTTCCCATTTGTGATAACTGTGGGAAGAAACACTCTGGAACTTGCCTGAAGGGAATTGGAGTTTTTTATATATGTGGAGAAAAAGGACACCATGTACGTGACTGCAAGGGTAAGAAAAAGGTTTCAAATGTACAATTCTTCATCTGCAAGGAGTTGGGACACTATGCAAACCAATGTCCAAATCATCAGAGTATGCCCCAAATGATGATATTGGATAATAATCAAGTTATCATACTACCACAGAAGACGAGGAATGATTAGAGTTTTTATGCTGTTATTTAAGAATCACGTTATTTGAGTTTTGTATCAACGATGTACTGGTTATAATAATTATGGAGTATATAAGGATTGTACTGTAGTACTATTTTATTAAGGATTTGAGATTGTTTGGAACCATGAAAAGTTACTCAATAGCAGGTTAATTTTTTTGAAAATATATTATTGAGAGGAAGATAATCCATAAAATGGTTCTGATTCCGAGGTAGTGATTTTGGAATAATACATGATTTATTTGGATGAATTATATTGGATATTCATAACTACATTGAAACTGATTAATGATTTGTATATTTCATTGTTTTTGGAGTTTACCACATTTTTGGATATAGGAGTATATCAAGTATTCTTAAAGGAATAAGGGATCATTAATGAAATCAAAAAGGATTTTTGGTAATTCAGGATGTTGCAGTGTTTTGATAGAATACATGATGAAGGTGTTCACATGTTAGTACGCGAAAAAAGGGTCTTCATTGTGTCTAAATTACTTATAAATTTTGGACTGTGAGTTTGGACAGAAGTATTTTGGATAATTCTAGTTTGGGATTATTTTTGGATTGCCATAAAAGGACAACCCGAAGGTTGGGCGGCAACGCGTCGCGTCTGGCAAGGCCCTGAGACTTGAACCCGTAACCAAAGGGAGACAAGGGTGTATCACCTTCCACTGGCCCACATGATGTCCTGGATTGAATAATGTAGTTTTTTTAAAGGTCCTGATAGGTGATTTATAAATTCATTTTTTTGGAACCCTATATAAATACGATAAATAGAATATTTTTTTAGTTCTATTATCATTTTGAGTAAAAGATGAGTTTGTGGTAGATATTAGTTAAAGGATGGAACTCTACTTGTTAAGTATATATTTTTATTCTTCTCTTATTCTATAAAGAAAATAATTATTATACTTTATTGAAGGGATCTTAAAACCAAAAATGTGTTATCCTAATACCTTATGGTTTGTTGAACTGATGGTATTTTAAATCATCATATATTGATGAATTTAAGGACCTAAATGTTACACTTATTTGCGATTGATGGCCTCAATAACTACCTATAAATATTTAAGTTTTTTATTCAATTATATATCTCTAATTTCCACAAATATTCTCCTAATCGAGATCATAATTAGGTGGTGACCCTTTCATTTCACTTTTCCTCTTATTAAGACAAAATTTTATTAACCCAATTTCCGATGTGGGTTTTCCCCCAATGATATTTTCTATTTTCAACTTTTTATTTTCAAAGAATAATTTCAAATTGTGATACCGAAATTTATTGAATGAGGGGAGAATGAAACACCCCATGATTTCATGATCTGTTATTTCTTCAAAATAATTCAATAACTTGCACAACATGCAACACCGAGTTCAAGCGCACCATGACTTACTAAACTAGCCGTTCAAAAGCGGTTATGAATAGTATTAACTGAATTTTGAAATTTATATAATCCTTATAATTTTAGAATCATATTTTGAGTTTTTTAGAGATAATTTAAGAACAAATTCATTTTTTTCAGATAAAAGAAGTATTTTTCAAAAATGCACATTTACTAACTTTTAATGGTGAACCCTTTTTTAATTAAATATTTGAAACTTGTATATATTAAATTTGACTAAATAAATTTATTATTTTGAATGGGGACATCAAAATTTATATTGTGTAAATTTTTGGAATTTTTATAGTAAATTTCATTTTTTAATAAATAGTTAAAAATATAGTATTTTAATTCAAAAGTGATTTTTAATCTAATTTATTTATATGGTCAAATTATCTTTTTAATTGGTTTTAAATTGTAATTATTAAATATTTTTGCCATTTAATACAATTTTTCTTATTGGATTTAATTTCACTTTAAAATTGGACATAAACAAGTATCATTATTTTGAAAGTTATTGTTTCTTAAAAATAGGCTATTTGTTTTAACAACAAGAAATGATTTAAATTAATTAATGCCACTTATATGATTTTAATTTGTTAAAATTGACATTATTTTTGAATTCATAAAATAAAAATTATCTTTGGATGAATTTTTGGTATTTTTTTGAAAGCATTCAATTTTTGATAAATAGTGAAAAACAATGAGTTATTATTTAAAACTGTCTTTTTATTTAAATAATTATTTATTTTATTTAAATATATTTTAGGTCAAAATTGATAAATTATATCTGTATTTTTTCAATAAAATTCATTGGAGTCATTTTGTAATAATTTTAGATATACAAAAGTTTATTGAACTTTTCACCGTCTTTTACCCACATCCTAGGAGAATTTAAAATTTCATATAAAACATAATTTTACCACTTTTGTGAGTGTAATTTCAAAAATCCGAGAGGTACGGTTGATATCAGTATGTAAAATGTGGTTCAATGATATAAAAATAATTTTTGGTGAATAGTAACTTTTTACTTTTATTTACCACGATTAAAATTAAATAGGGAAATTAAGGGTAAAATGATATTAATATTACCCTAAAACATGTCCTAATTATATTGGAAAAGTGTATCTCCACCAAAAACAACCTTAGTAATATAATATTATCATTAAGTTCCACCTGCATTAGATTAGGACATTTATTATAATTTAATTTAAAGAAGAGTTAAAAGAGTTAAAATCAAAGTTGAAATACTAAAAAAAATTTAATATAGGGTTATACATAAGATAATTTCGACTGTAAATATTAATTATAAAGATAAAATGATTTCCTAAATAATGGTATTTTATTTATAATTTATAGACCTTAGATAATTAAATTTATTTATGACACAATGGTGATGCAGTAATTACCAAATTAATGAAATATTTATATAATTGATATTATAAACATCCAAATAAATTTATTTTGAGACTTTAAATGAATAAAACTAATTTTATATGTTAATATGACATATTAGGATTGATTATATGAATTTATGTCTATGTAATAATGTTGTTTTGAATTTATCAAAAACAAAATACTCAATAGTGTCAAAATTGACATAAAAGAGTATTTAAAACCAATATTATGTTATTAATTCATATTTAATTTTTAAAAAACAATGGTTCGGCCAAAGGAATTATATAATTATATTTGTATCATTACTGGACCACTTGGGGGACTATTGGTTATTTATAGTACGTTTATTAACCATATAATATAAAAATACACAGAGACATGGTAAATGTCAAACTAATTAACTAAGAGTTAAAACTAAAAGATAAGGTTAATAATGTGACCCAAACCAGTCTAAAATATATTGGATGAGTTTTTTCAACCTATCCCCACCATAACCTTTAAATAATCCACATTGAAGCCATTAGAAATAGAATATGATTTTATTATAAAATAATTCTTTAAGTTTTTTCTAAAGAGCCTCTCCTCCCCCTTATAAAAGGACACCCCTTTTAACCAATTCCTCACACCTCTCAAGCCTTTTGGCTCGTCCAACATCTGCCCAATTAAGATCCCTACATCTCTATCCTCATCCTAGAAGCCAAACTCTATGTAGATGGAACTTCAAGAGTCCTTTTTGGTTCAAACCAAAGGGAATTACCCAAATTAAAGGTAACAATTTCTCTTAGCTTCTTTCCATTTATTTTACTTCTCCAACCCCTAAACTCTTATAATTATTTTATTTTGTAACAAAAATAGTAACCTAAATATAATAGGATATTAATATGAGAATTATTTGAACTACACTTAAACACACATCCATCTAATGGGTGAAGAACATAATGTTTCTGTGGGTGGAAACCAAACGCCTCACGAAACGATGATTGTTCAATTATCTCCTACCTCCTCTCATGGTGGCCATTATGATGGAACTATAATTAAATATTATATTAATGATATTTATTTTATATATAATATTATGTAATTACATTTTATAGAATACCATTATTCGTTTCATGTTTAATATATATATGATAATTTCATTTGAGGAAGTGCGGACTACCGCCCCCTCAAAGTGATATGACTCATTCATACCATACATATAAACTATAAAGGAAGGTGTTAATGAACATAAGTAACAAATATAAGATATTATATTATACTGGAATAATAATATATCTATTTATCATTTTGTTTTGATTCTTTTAAAATGAAAAATGAAATGGAAGTAGCATTGGTGCGCACGTACAAATTACCGTCTCCACAAACGCGATGAGATTCATTTCCCCATCATATCCATTTAAGACTAATTCTCATTTGATGATAAAAAGTAATTTTTAGGGACTTTATATCATTTTGGATATGAATAAGATAAAACCTATCCATAAGAAACACGACTTACGTGACAAAGCATATAAAGGAAAATGAATCAGTTAACACCCTAAACGATGATAATACTAAAATATTATTAAGAAAGCAATATTAAAAGATCATATATGTTATCATATTAATATATATGATTCTTTTATAATTTAATAACAATTATTTAACTATTATACAAGAGTTTAACTTAAACTCTATCAAGGAAAAGTACAAGGTTATGTGTTTTCATCTCACTCCTTATTCCCGTGAGATTCATGCCATATTGCCACAATTACCTTTTGTGTGGTGTATGTACTGCCCATAATTGTATTCGTTGTGTACTACTCGTTAAATATATATATATTTATATATTCATTGTATGATATATCTTTTAGGGTTTTTATGTTTCTTAAGATACCAAATTGGTAATGGTTAATTTTACAACCTCATTATTATCCGAGGTTGTTTTTATGTAAGTATCTGCTGGGACATATTTATTATCCATGTCCATGTTTTATGAAAGAGTTTTAAATAGGATTCTTTTAAGGGACTTTTTTTTACTAAAACATCATTTTAAATGTTTTGAATATTTATTCTTCTACATCTTTCTCATTAACGTCCATGTCTTCAAAAGGGTTTTTAAGGATTTATTTATATGGACATGAATGTTTTCAAAATGATAATTCCTTTCAAAAGATTCAATGTGGTATGGGAAACAATCATTAAAAAATGTCTTTAAATGTCTTCTTTTCTAAATTGTGTGAATTTTAAATGTTTTCATGAAAAAGTGGTATTTCTCTTAAAGGGTTTTACAAATCATTTTCATCTATGTGAAAATCATTTAATGGATTTTAAACTTGTTTTGAAGATGATTTATTATGATAAAAATCATCCAAATTTTGTTGAAGGTTTTGTGATATGTTTGACTGAGGACGTGTTATTTTTATACCATTCATGGTTTATGGGTAAAGTATTGACATTTTGTATTCTGGTTTTAATACGATTGTTTATGTTATGTTTAGACCTATTCATATGAGGAATTAATTGGACTTAGAAGGTGATGGGTGGATCCCTCTATAGCTCCTTGATGCATCGGTAGGTCTAATGAGACAATCTAGTGTTTTGGCATGAGGCCTTGACAAAATATTATTTTTATTCTTGGCATGAGGCCTTGGCAACGTGGTTATGATAGTCTGGCATTATGCATTCCGTCCTTCTGAACATGGTTATTGATATTACATGTGATTATTCGACTAGTAGAATACCCATGTGAATAAGTAAATTGAATTATTTCATTCTATCATTGAAATATTATGCTGAAGTTCATGTTTTAAAGGATTTTGTTTTAGTTTTACATTTCCTTAAAATTTTATTTTTATTTATGGAATTTTCTGCTATTTTGTTATCCTTCAGAGCATCTGAGCTCACCCCTTTCAATGTTTTATTTTTCCTAGTATGTGAAGAAGTATTTTATGAATTAACTGCAGGGATAGTATGAGGGTATATGAAGACAATATGTTGTTGTAGTTATTCTTTTTATGATGTAACGTAAACATTATGAATGTATCTATTGATTCCAAGGCAACTATACTAATCTGTATTTCTAGACTTGATCTTTCTTGTGATCATGCCACTGTTATATAATAATGCACCGACTCTGGGAAACTGGGGTAAGGGCATTACAGATTGTTACCGAAGTATAGTGACCTTTTTATCTCCTAGGGCGACTAGAAATTTCACCCTAGGGAATGGGATATCTATGCATGCAGAGATGGGTCAGTTACCCAACAACTGGGAGAGCTCATAGCAAAAGTTTCTTGTCTTTTCCAGGAATATTGTTGTGGTTGAAAAGACATCCTTCCACATGTAGTAGAAATTTTTTTTAATGTATTTCCTAAATAGTTCTTAGGGTTTACACCTGAGAGAGATGTGGAATTCGCCATTGAGATCATTTTGGGGTCTAAGTCAATATCTATTCCACCTTACATAATGGCATTGATTTAGCTTCAAGAGATCAAAATACTATTGTAGGATATGGAGGATAAAGTGAATATCCGTCCAAATATGTCTCCTTTGGTATAACCTGTTTTGTTTGCAATGAAGGATGAAATGAGTTAAGCTTGAGTGTCAATAACCAGAAGTTGAATATAATGACCCTGATGAACCGATAGCTTTTTCCACATATTGATAATCTATTTGAATAGCTAAAGGGGACTTGTGTGTCCTCATAGATTGTTCTGAGATAAGGGTATCATCAGTTTAGAGTCTGGGCTTCTGATATATCAAGAACTAATTTTTTGAGAAAGTTTGGCCTCTATGATTTCGTCATAATTCTATTTGGTTTGAAAAATGATATAGTAGTATTTATGGCCTTGATGAATGGGATATTTCATCCATACATAGATCAAATTGTGTTGGTGTTTTTGGATGACATCTTGGATCACTCTATGACTCATGAAAATCATGCCCAAAATCAGGACATCGTCCTGGGTACACTATGGGAGCATCAACTATATTTCAAGATATCTAAATGTCAGATATGAATTGAAAATATAAACTTTTCGGGGAATATAATCTCGGAATAAGGTGTAGTAGTGGACCCATAAAATGTGTAGGTAGTAAATTCTTGGGAGAAGCACAATAATGTTTTTGACACCCGACGCTTTTGGGGATTAGGTGGTTATTTCAAGGGGGTCATCCTGGACTTCCTCGATTATCATCACTTCTTACCGGTTTGAGAAAGAAAGGGATAATGATTGTATAGATAGAATAATTAGATAATCTTTCAATGTATTTGAACAATCACATGAAATCGGCACCAATTTTTTTCTTACCTGAGTTATGTGATGATTACATTGTGTATTGTGATTCTTCTAGGGTTATCCTCAATGAATGTTGATGCAAGGGTATAGAGTCGTTGCATACGGGTCTCAGTAGTTGATGATACATGAAAATAATTACCCTACTCATGAACTTGAGTTGGAAGTGGTGGTTTCTGCAATAATTTGTTGGTGAAACTACCTTTGGGGTCAAAATATTAAATTTTTTACATATAAAAAATATTGAAGTATATCTTTTCACAGTGCGACAAGAATCGTTGGAAGAAAATATGGGTAGAGTATATAAAATTCGTTTATTTTGAACTATCATATAGACCCAAATATGGGGAATTGTATAGAAAATTACATGATATGGAAACCTTAAACTCAGTTGGTAAATGAGTCTGGTGCATAGTAGAAGATAATGACATTTCTTGTGCAAATTCAAGTGGTAGTTTGGGAGAGTGAGGACAAGATGACTTTGGTTTCTATAGTAGAGTATCATACACTCTTGAGACAGATTAGGGAAATGTAGTATGATCATACTCATTGTTTATTTTTGAGGTAAGACCTTGAAGGGGTGGAGAAACCATCAGATTGGATAATAGATGAGGATTAGATACATTATTTGAAAAATAAAGTTGGTGTGCCTATGAGTATAAGAGAGGAACATATGCATGAATTTGATGAATTAAGGTGGGCAGTAAATCCTGGGATGAAAAAAATTTATTGTGACTTACGACAACAATTTTCGTGGACAGTAATGAAAATGGATATAATAGGGTTCGTAGCTAGATGTTTCACCTCTCAGCAGGTGAAGGAAGTGAATCAAAGACCTAGAGGATTATTGAAGTATTTACCTATTCTGGAATGGAAGTGGGTTGATGTTACTATAGATTTCATGAAAGGACTTCCAATGAATGTCATAAAGAATGGTGATATTTTAGCTGATTTGGATCTATTAATGAATGTACCATATTTCTTTCCTATCATGGTGAATTTTATAGTATAACAGTTTGGAGAACTGTACATGAGTGAGATAGATCTTTTTCATGGTGTTCCACTGAAAATAGTTTTAGATTGTTATTGATGATTTATATCATGCATCTGGTAGGGATTATAGAAGGTTCTTTGTACATAGGTAATGTTTTGTGCAACCATCCACCAATAGATTGATGGACTATCAGATTATTCCATACATGTGTTAGAGGGTATGCTATGAGAATGTGTGCATGACTTTCGTCATTCTTTGGAGAAGAACTTGAATTTATTTGATTTCTCCTATAAAAATAATTATAATGAAACTATACAGATATCACCATATGAGACCCTTTATGATATACCATGTAGGTTAGTGCACTATTGGTCACGGGTGGGTGAGTAAGAGTTATTGGGACCGAGTCTCGTTTATGAGACATCGAAGCAGGTGCATTTGATTCAGAAACATATGGATCCAACTCAAAGTATATAAAATTTGTATGATGACAGATGGATATGAACCCTACTCTTTATAGTGGATTATTGTGTATTTCTTCTTGTGCCACCTAGATTAGGTCACCACAGGATATGGAGGTAGTTCATGTTAGCTCAAAGGTTTGTTGGACCGTTTGAGGTGTTGTAGATAATCGGGCTGGTGGCGTACTGATTAGCACTTCCACAGAAATGCAGTTCTTTGCATGATGTTTTCTATTTGTCAAAACCATGGTGGTATCACCCAAACCCTTCGTTTGTGATTGATGTGGAGGAGGTTGATATTGGGTTAGATGTTTCCTTTGAAGAGGAAATTATATGTGTATTGGGCTGTTGTGAGAAATTGTTATGGGGAATAACAAATCCGTTAGTTCATGAAATATTGAAACATGGAATCATTCAAGAGGAATCATTGGAACACGAATCAGAAATGAGGGCTCAATGACCCAAAATATTTTTCACTGAATCCTAGAGATGTTCGGAAGAGCATCTTGGGGATGATCTGTTATAAAGTGGGTAGATTGTAAGATCTTGGCCTTTTCTAGAGAAATCTCAGGGATGTTTCTAGGTAAATTTTATATTTTTTATATGTACCATTGGGATGGGGTATGTCCTGGAGTGTGTTTGGGTGAGGTTTCTAAGAATGTGGGAAGATAGGGCTAATCCATGGATTGCACACAGTTAAGCCAAACCATGCGCATGCTAATTGTGTAGACAGTGGATGTCAGTAATGTTGTCACAATGTTTTCCTAACGGTGATTCATCATGTCATGGGTGTTGTGGAAGACCACACAGTTGGTGCATGATTTTGTCTAACAGTGTGCAATCCCTTGTAAAACTGTGTGCACGACATAGTTTATTCCAAAAATTTGATTTAAACCCACAAGAACCCATGGAACCTATCTAATTCAACCTAGGATCCGGCATGAAAATTTCTAGGTTTTCTCAAAACCTTATAGAGGGATTTTAGTGTGAGTATAACAATGTTATTTGTGATCAAAATTCCGAATTAAAGAACATCTCTACTCTCTGTAAGTTGATTTCATCCCGATTCTTCTCTAGTTCTTTCACTTATATTTTCTATACCTTTAAATTTAAGATCTCCCCCTATTTTCTTGGATCTAAACCTACGAGTATAGTACATGATCTAAGATTGTGGATGTAGATCTAGTTTTTCATGATAATGATGGCTTTGATCTTAATTTTGGATTTAGGGATATAGAGTCAGATCTTAATCCTTGACGTTGTACCACTTGGTTTTTGGGGATTTTTTTGGGATAACATCCATCAATAAACTGAGGTAGGTGGTCTAAATCAAACACCCAAAATCATGATTTTAATATTTTTATGAGTTTATGATTCTCTAGTTTTTCTTGAAGATTGATTTCCTACATTGGAGTAATTAAGAATGTGAAATTTAATCTAGTTTTCCTCAGGGATTAATTGAGAATTGAATCATAGAACAAACAAAGGGGGGTTTCAAGATTAGATATTATTTGAGATTTTTTATGGGTTGAGATATTGTAATTGAGCTATTGTAATGATTTTTATATGATAATTAATTAGGGATAATTAACTATGAAATAATTATATTGGACATGTTAGATAATTAATTGTGAGAATTAATTATGTGCCATGATGTATACCAAAGAGAATTAACTGTGAGAATTAATTAATTCTCTTAATGTTTATCAATGATAATTAATTGAATTAATAAATTATGAAATGTTTTGATTTAATATGGATAATTAATTTTGAAGAATAAATTATAGAATGAGAATTGTGTTGATTGATTAATTAATAGTTGAATTAATTAATTCATTATGTGCTTACTTATTTTTTATGTTAACTAATGGCCTTTGAAATGTTTAACTAATCAATAAATTAGTAATGGAATAATGTGGTGAATTCTTGTAAACTAAATAATGATTAAATGGCTGAGATTTTATTATGGTTATAGACCTGGAGTTCTAGACCAATTAGAAGTTGGGACCTACACCCGACATTCCACCCCAATAGTCATCCATGCATGAGATTATGGGGTGGTTGGAATGATGACCTACACCGAATGAGAAAAGAAGTTCTAGGCATGATTCCCTACTCTAATAGATATTATAGGGCTAGGCATGATGAACAATGCTAAATAATTAATGACATCGAATGATTTTTCAATTGGGAATCATGAATTGAAACTAGCACTAATGTGATGATTAAATATTAAATGACAATATGATAACTCATTAAATTATGAATTTTATTTATTGCTTCATAAGTAATTTTTTCATTATCTTTTGACTAGACTCATTTTAGACACATTTGGTGGTGGCCTACTAAGTTATACTCACACCCTATTTGGGTCTCCTGATCTGCACATATGTAGAATTTTTTTGGTGGATAGGATAAGTCTATGGCCCTAGGATTGGATGCAGTTTTGGATTGGGGCATAGAAGAAGGAACCAGATGTCCTTCGGGACCCATTTAGGAGTCATTTTATCTTTACATTTAGTTTCATTGTAAATACTTGAGATTTTCATTATCATGAATGTTTTAACTTTCAGTTGAGTTTTTTATTTTTATGTTTTTGTTATCATATTATGTGGATTTGTTCCAATTATTTATATGTTTCTGTGCATGGTTATTGTTTTCTACTTTGGTTGGTGTCCTATTCTAATAAAAGTGGGTATAGTCTCCCAAATAATGACTAACCAAACACTCAATGCTGGTCAACACCCTCTGGAGTACGGGGAGGTGCACATGAGGGCATGTTGATAACCTGTTCGGGGCACTATCTAGTGGCTCCTGGGTCGGGGCGCCACATTCATGGTTCTTGTGGAATAGGATTCAGGTTCCTTTATTAAAGAATTTTTAGTTTTTGTATTATAGTGTTACTTATAGTTTTCTTTTCATTATTTTACCTCATTGATGTAGATTGGATTTTTCATTGTTTATAATGTAACGTATTGAGGTTGGTTACCCAATGTATAATCATTAAATTTGAGAACAATGATTGACTGATGGTATTAGTGTATGTTATCATTATTATAGAAAGTGGATATATTATGTAATATGGTATTGGTTCTTGTAAATGGGTTATTTCTTGTCGTACATGTGTTTACCAGACCATAATACGTGAGTTTCAAATTTTAATGCTTGTTTCTAAACTTTTATTGAAATTTCATGAATCTTAATTTCATGAATATTTTTCCAATTGATATCTAAAATGTGAAATTTTAATACCCAATTATGTTTTGGGAATTCAAAAAGTTACCATAAATAATATTTTATGGTTTAGTTACATAGAAATCAATGAATAGAGTTCAATTTCATTAAAATGTTTATTAGATCATTTATACATTTAAATATATATAACTATATTTATATAGTCATTGTACATATTCAATAATTATTAGGGGAATATGTGCATTGGTATAAGGTTTGTTTATATATAAATCAAGGTGAATATTTTTTTAGGGTATATAATTTTTTTAGAACTCATGTCCCATGAGAAAATTGGTTTTTTAAATTAATGATATTTTATAGTAAATGATTTTGCCTATTTTGAACTTTGAGGTTTTTCCATCAGAATGAAAACTACCTTATATAATTTACATTGGTTGTGAAATTAGAATGACTATTAAATGGGTTGAATCATTTGAAATTAATAAATATAAGATGTGTTACTAGAATGGGGGGTTATATACTCTTTATATTTCATGGAATGAATATTGGAGTTGTCCATAAATGGGCAGGTTTTGGGTTATACAATGAATTTTTTTTGTGAAAATAATATTATATGTATGTATAGGATAAAATGATAATACACACCTCAATTATCATGTCAGGGGAATAATTTTGTAATTATGAGAGTGCTATTCATACATTTTTGAAATGTTTAGTATTATTCTCTAACTAATGGCCATAAGGTGGAATTTTTCTCTTTTACGGGAAATTTCCCTTGGTTGATCTAGTGAGTTTGATAGTATGTGATGGCGTTTTTTGATAGTTGGTATCCAAAATTAGTGAAATTTCCCATCATTTATGTTAATATCATTATCCTCGACCATATGTATTATCTCATAAATTCCAATAAAACTCGTAATATATAAATAGCAATTTTCTCTATTTAGTGTAAATATTATGAAATGTATTTCACTATTATGTTTTCTTACTAATTATATCCATTCATCATATATTACATAAAAGTGACGCTTTTTTTGAAGTTGTATCTTTATTTTAATGTTTTTTCGTAATATATAGTGAAATGTTTATCAGCGGTCGCATCTAGTTACTTATTCAATAATTGAATAAAAATAATATTTAATAGACTTTAAATTTTAAGATAGAAGGAAATGATTTTCTTTTTAAAGGTAGAATAAATGAAATAGATTAAATATTTGAATCCCTATTGAGAATATTTATTCTCATTATTAAAATATGATTTTAATTTTAATTTTGAGCTTGGATTTCATCACCCATAGCGTGAGATTGGTTTGGTATTCTATATTGACTCATGTGATCACATGGAGGTATGTTTAGCTTTCAATTCCATTTTCACTACCAATGTATGTTATATTTGATTAGTTATTATTTTGTTCATTTTTTCATGGGATGAAATCATTCCCAGATATGTTATTGGTGATTCCAAAAAAAATACATTCTAGGAGGAATGGGATTGCCTCATGGGAGTTATTATGGGCCAACTCAAATGACCGATTCAAGATCATCTTGGGTTGGTTCGTGATATAAATTATTATTTCAATGTCTGTATGGTGATTATAATAATGTCTATTTGATTTTTTATACCATGTTTTTAGTTCCATCATATTCACATTAGTGATGAAATAACATTTACTATAATAACTAACATGTTTTTCCATAAATGGCCTACCTATATTTTCATAACTGGCCCCAAATTTCATCAAAAAATAATAAAAATATTATTTGTCACATGATAAAATTAAAATCAATAAATTTATATTCCACCTTGAGGACATATTAAAAACTATGAATATTAAATAATAAATAATAAATTATTATGTTTGAATATTTTAATAAAAATAATACAAGAATTTCTTTAAATATAAATTTATTTATTATTACTAAATACTAAATAATATTTTAATGAATTTAGTTATTAATTTAATTGTCATTAATCACACATAGAAATTAAAATTCCCATGAATAAGGGATTGTCTTTATCTTAAAAACCATCATGTCCTAATTAATATAACTCATGGATACACTTTTTCTATAACCCTCTAGGATCTTATTTTTATTTCATTGAGTCATACTCATAGATCATGAGAAGTAACTAGCAACACATCATAGCCCCTAAAGATAATAGATTAATTTATAACAATGAAAAAATTTCTTATAAATACTCAATATGAAAAATAATCAAATTATAATGTTTCCATTATAAATAAAAATGTATATATTGTGTCACTATACTTTAATGCATTATTTTTTCATTTTATTAGTTTATTATATGGTTTTTTAAGTAATAATTCTTATATATTTATTCAAGGAACTAAAATCAAATTCAAAATGTTTGATATATCATTAATATGTTCATAGAAGTGAAAAATCATGTCTATAATTTAATCAATGTTTCCACATTAATGAATATCCTATTTCATGCGAACCAACACCAACCATAGATTATTATGGTTTTCTCAATCATTAAATTTCATGATTCAGGGAATTAATTAATAATGATGTCAAATCAAGATACTGATAATCATTCTCATAGATATAAAAATCCAATATAAAAAAATATATTTAGTGTTCCTATTAACATTTCAATCTTCATCATCTCTAATATTTAATATCACAATTTAAAAAATATTATGAAAAAGTCTGGATTATTATGGGTTTCTAACACCTAATATTGAGTTAATATCATTATGTCACTTGATATTTATATCTAAGACACATGACTTACCTATTAAAATCAATAATAATAATCAAAAAATTTAATAATAGATAATTTATATTTATTAATAAATAATATCACATAATTAGTATTTTATATTAAAATTTAATTGTATAAAATAAAAAATTAATACAAATCTGTTTTACATATTTGAATATCAAATATCAACAATTAATGGATATTAATCATTAATTAATAATGAATTAGTATTAAATAACATATAAACAAATGATAATTGATCATTAAAATTTTAAATCATTAAATATAAAATAGAGTATTTCTATTAAATAAAGAATAAATAAAAATATTTATTCATCCATAATGAATATTTACAATTGATTAGATAATAAATATATTTTGTAAAAGTAATATTATATAGTTATTTATTTAATAAAAATAGTTATTATATAAATTGGGTACTAATGTAATACATGTTATAGATACCACACACACACACCCAAGGCCTCAACCAAGTCCAACAATACCCTATAAAGGGTTGACCATGATCATTGATGACCCATTAAAAGTGTCTCGGATTCCATAGTTAAGGGTTAAAGACTACCATTGTCAAAAATATTTTTGTTGCAATATGTGTTTTCAATTAGTCTGAATATTCAATAAAAATTACAATAATACCTTGTTCTTCTACACACAATTATTTAGTTATAATACCATACCTATTATTCTACTTTCTTTTGTGCTATTGCCACTACAATACCATATACAATTGTATTATGAAAATTCCTTGTTCATGGTGTATGAACCCTCATCTTTAGACACCTATACCCAACCCTTCCCACTTAAATGCTTTCTAGTTTTATTATAAATAATTTATAAATAATTACTATCATCAAGTTAATCATTAATGATTAATACATATTATATAAAAATTTTAAAATTTGAAATTTATATTTACTTATTAAAACATACTAAATTATGTTTAATAATTATTAATTTATAATAAATAATTAATAATTATTATGTAATATTGATATGTATTAAAAAATAAGTAATTAATATCTGATAAATAATCATATATACCTAATTATAAATTACTAATTATTAATTATTTTCTAGAAATAATAATTAATAAATAAAAAGAAGTACTCATTAAATAAAACTAATAATTAATAAATAATTACAAAAAATACAAAAATGTAATTATTATTGATTATTAAATCAATATATATTGATTATTTTTGTAAAATAATATATACTATGTGACTAAAATTATGGGCTAACAAAATATAAATACATAATAGTTTGTAACTAAATAATAATTAATAATTAATTATTATATACAAAGAATCAATAATGACTTAATAAATAATAACTTAATTCAATGGTATTAAATAATATGTCTTTAATAATAAAAAATTATTATAATTTAATAAATCATTAATTTATTTTCTAAAAATATTTATTTCTGAACCCCAAATTTAAATGTTATTACTATTAATACTAATAAAAATATTTCATCAAGGTTACCACTCGGGTTGACCAGGATCTACCACCATGGAATCTATTTCTGGGTGTTACCACTGAATACATGTGCCCCCCCCAATTTAAATGAGGGAGGGGGTATGTTTCATCCCCCATGCTCGATATGTGGGTGTGGTGCCTATAAGATTTTAATTTTTTATGTTATCATATTAATGAAAGAGGCGTTGTGTACAAATACATGTTGTGGTTGTTGTTGTTGGGTAAATAAATATATGGAGTGTGGAAGAATAGTGGGAATGTTGGAAGGAAAATTAAATGGAAACATATGGCATGAGATGACGACAACATGCATATGAGGTAGCATAATCTATGAAAAATAACATAGAATTGAAAAAAAATGAAGAAAAGCATAGATTTCAGGCCATGGGACCCTCACATAAAAAAATTGTCCTATAATTCAAGAAAAAATAGTGCATTTCAGCTATTAATATGTAATAAAATGGGTATAGTGGGTCCCTACATATTATTATGGAGTGAGATGAGGCTTCACTCAATTGGGTGTCTGGGTTTGTGTGTTTGTGGATTATAGTCCCCTCTACAAAATATATTGTTGTTTTTGTTTTTATTTTAATTATTATTATTATTATAATTGTAGTCATAAGAATAATAATTATTATTATTTCTATTTCTATTACTTTTTTTTCTATCTTTTTGGTTTTTTATGTTTATATTTTGTAATGATGGATGTTAGAGCAATTAAAAAAATGGTAATGACTAGTATGATGTGTTATCACTCAAGGGAGTTACATATTATCCTCCATTAATATGCGAGTGTGTTTGTTACTTTATTTTATACACCCAATAATCTATGTATTCTATTATTTAAGTAAAAGATGATTTCACCAGATGACCATGAGAAATGTCCACCACGATCATATGGTTGTTTCAGGATACCAACTTCCATGGCTGGTGCTAACCATTTTAACATGTTGAGATAAAAATAAGCTATTCTCCATTAGAGAATAATTTGTTAGATTTCTTATGTTACACCCAATACTAATCTAAAATGAATCGCTATATATTTTATCAAAGTACATTATTTGAATATAATGTCACACATTACTATGAAAATAAAAAAGATTATAATCTTGACAAAAATAAAAATATGAAAATTCATTTATCGATATATTTTTATTATATTTTACATGTAAAATATAAATAATTAATGAAAAATAAATATTTATATTTTATTAAATTTATTCCTTGTTAAAAAACAATATTTTTTCTCATTTTTAAAAAGAGTTATATATTTTAACACAATGTTTGAAAGAGATGTTTTTTCAAATAACTATTTTTAATGTGTTGTTTATCTTAACAGTATAAGTTAATTTTATAATATTTACAATATTTAATATAGAATTTTAATACATTAAAATTTATATAATTATAAATTGATATGAAATTAGATTATGGAAAGTTGATATTTGGAGGGGACATTTATTTTATAAAAGGTGGCTTTCTTTGCATTTAATATTTCAAATTTAATGATAAAAAATTATATATATATATATATGTATATTAATATGAAGTGGTTTGAGATTACATTATTTTTTATTAATAATGTCCAAATTATCATATGATATTTATTCTTCGGTTTTTATGAAACGAATTATTTTTAAATGAATAGTGAAAAATAACATTATTTATAAATATTGTTATTTTATGACATCATCAAGATATATGATTGAATTTTATTTCTTCACAAAATATTTTTAGACCATATACATATTTATTAAGTAAATTAGTTAATTAATTCTATTTATAAATTATAGAAACCTATGATTTTAATTTATGATACAATGTTTGTTTTATTCTAATTGAATAAATATTGTTTATATTTTAAATAATTAATTATTTTCAATGAAATGTTCCTTTTTTACATGGTTTTAGATTAAAATAAGTCTATTTTGTTAATATTTATTCAATTTGTATAATTGTAATGAAATATATAAAAAATTTGTAAATCTATTTTTATGCATAGGAACTTATTTTTCAAAAACATTATTTTCACAACTTATTGTATTCCAATATTAAATTATTTTTTACCACATCTATAAGTATAATATCATGAAATATATTCTAAATTTTTGTTTGTAATATTAAAATTATGTTTTATGTTTATATTCATTCTTTATCATAATCATTTGTTACCATAGTAAAACTATGTTGCCTTAAAAAATGATAAAAGAATTAATAAAGGGGTTGAACATTGAGATAAAGAATTACATATCAATACCACATATCTAAATCATATTTCATGTGTGTTTTTTAAAACTCATTTGTAAAATATTTTAAGTTATTCCATTTTTGGACAACTGTTTCTCTAAAATCTCCATATATTATTTTAATGTTATGTAAATTTACAGGTGTCACTACCCTATCATATTGAAGGACTCATCTTCACCACACATATTTACCCACATTAAACACCAAAAACATGAAAAATATCTAAAAATTACACCCCAAACCCAATATTCATGATCTTGCTGTCATTTTATTCTAAAAATACCCTACAAATGATACTAAATAATACATCCAAAATGAGGATTCTAAAGAATGATGAAACTGAGGTAATTGAGTTATATCATGTTACCTTCACCTTATACTTATTCACAACTTCTATGTCAACATAGAAATTGTATAATTTCTATAATCAGAATAATAATTTTTTTAAATAACTATTATATGAGTTCATTCAATCCATTTGGAAATGAAAATGTTTTTCATGAGTATGTTCTTAATACCACCTCTATGGATCATGATATTCCATTTTTTATCACCACCACACATGAATAGGTATAATGATGGATTTATTAAATATATATTATATTTACACAAAAATAAATATTATATAAATAAAAAATATAATATCTATCTTCCTTCCCTCCAACCCATTTGACAATTCAACCATCGATCAAGTTGATGAACAATCAATTAATTCCATGAATGACGTAAATCATTTTTCATCGCCCCCAAATAGGGTTGGTTCAAAAACTTAATTTAATTATTAATAATTATATTTATTATATTATTATGATTCTTCATATATTATTTTAACATTCTTTTATTAATGTTAATAATACATGTTCATCATAAAATATATACCCTTAAAACTAACGAATCGAGACTCTTTGTATGTAATAATTCTTTAACATTACTTTTCATATATATTTATTATCTAAGAATTTCAGAATATTATTTATCACATTTATTAAATATATATAATTCATTGATAATTGATCAATTATATATTATCAATATACACTAATATATTCTTACTCATTCAACCATTATGAATTGTTCTTTTTTTGGTTATATTTTACCATTGAATGGAAAACATTATTATATGTGAAGAATTATTAAGGAATCAAAAATAATATTAAAATTATTTAATTTTAATTAATTTAATATCTTATCATACCTATTGTATGGAAAAACCAACAATCACATTATTGGACTCAATAGTGAACAATTATTGTTACATTTAACCATAAAAAAATCATCACCAAAAGGAATCCTAGAGAATTTAATATTCTAATATCTATTAGAATAATATTTTTACAGAATAATAAAAACCTTATATCCTGAAATATATAAATCTTATAAATCCATTAGACTATTAATTTTTAGAATTTAAAGATACAAATTCTGTTTTCAATACTATAAATGAAACAACCACAAAATGACCATTGTATAATAATGAATTTTTTTAACTAAATGAAAAAAGGTAGTAAATTAAATAATAATAATAATGATGTTGTTATGATCATGAAAAATGTTCTTATAAAATAACATAATAGATATAATTTACAACTTATTAGGATAGATGTATGTGAAAAATAATTCAGGAATCATGATAAGTAGATTATTAAAACAATTTGATTTTATTTTGTTGTATCACATCCCTACTAACTATATTATTCAAGGAACATATTTTTTATAATATATTATTTTATTTTATTTTATATAATAATTATTAATTTGTATTATTTTTATAATCACATAATTTATTGAATCAAACATAAAATTTTATGATCTTTTGAATTTTTTCTCATATAAAACATCTATTTTTAGACATGTTATAAATCACACACTAGATACATGATATTTTGTGTATGGTTTTTGTATTTCATATTATATCATGATCATCTATTTTATCATGGTAATTAATCTGTCATTTCATGTTGTCTCTTTTAATTTTCTTTTATTTTTAAATTATAAAATCAATAAGGGTCCTTTATATCAATTCCAAATCTTTAATTCAGGTTTCATATTACATAGAATATTTTATATTGTATTTCTCAACTACTAACCAATGATATAACATAAAATAAATTTAAATTTAATTCATTGGAGTTATATAAATAAATAATTGTTTATAAATTAGATTTTTTTGATTAAAATGTCAATAAACATATAAGGGTTTATATTAGGATATTAGTTTTTAGAATTGATTACATTGAGATAATTTTATGGTCATACTATCTTAAACAAAATTTATTTTATTTTTCATATTTAGTCTTGGTTTTATAGCTCTGGTTTTATTTTTTATCCATTTTTAAAAAAAATCATTATAAAAATAAATTTTATAAGATAAGTAAACATTATATATTTTCTTAACTGAAACATTTCCCCTATATGTCCATGTTGTTTATCATAATTAATGATTGGTATTTTAGACACATCAATGAATTATATGTTTATATTTTGTAAGATAAATTTTGTTTCTATTTTATATGAGGAATGTTCTTAATTATTTTATTATTGGTCATATTTAAATTTATTATAAAAATTGAGAAATAAATATTTTATGTTATCATTTATGGAACGACCACATTTTCCTATCAGCAATACAATTAATTTTTGTTAGGTTTTAATTCAACATTCAATTTATTTATAAGGAAAATCATATATCTATTATTTAATTAATTTTTCATAGAAAATATATATTTATTTTATTATTTATTTAAAAAGGTATTTCATTTAACATAAATATATTCTTATCTTTTACTGATCATTTTCTTATGTATATATATATTTTGTTCATCACGTTGATATTTAAAATTATTTTACAAATAATGTTTTTAAAATTTTATTGATATCTCATAAATATTTCTTTTGTAAGTGCCAGGATCCATAGGTATTTAGAATTCTCATGTTTCCGAACATAGAGGCTCTCTAAGGAGGCTTTGATAAAGTCTAGTAATGTTTGGTTATAAATTTCTAGACATTGTAATAATTTTAAATTATATATTTCAGGTTTACAACATGTGTGTTTTCGAGGATTAATAAATAAACATGAGAAATTTGTTTCAATAGTTATTGATCCTTGAGGATTAAATTATGTGAAATTGGATTACGCATAATTTAAATAGGTGAAGCAATATGTTTTCAAGATTTCAACCACTCATGTTTTCAAAACCCTATGACTACAATTCTTATCTCCCATTTCTTGGTGACTTTGCAACCCCCTCTTCAACATTTTGGGGATTCATTCACCGATGATTGATCCCTATCATCCCACATTAAATCTATATTTGATCCATGGTATTCCCTACCTCTATTTTAATGGAATATTTTATTTTTTTTCCACCCATTATTATTTTCCATGTGATTATTCTCAATATGTCTATTTTTAGTGGAATTATGTTGGGTTTTATGAGTGGTTGTGCTGCGACATCGTCATGTGGATGTAGTTCATTAGGAGAGGTGATTGGGAGCCGCAACATTGGTTCTTTCTCATGTTAAAACTAAAAAAAACTTTTTGAGGAAGGAGATTCCTTGATTCTCTATTTATTAACGATCAATCAAAAAAATCATGATTTCTCCCTAATCGATTCAGATGATATTAACCTTATAATATATTGAAGTAAATTAACAAATTGGTATTGATTACATGGATATGTTTTTGTTTGTAACATGATAAAGAGAAGCCTCTTGATTTTATAGATGGTGTGATATCTATTAAGTTAATCTTGTTCTTTGTTTACAAAGTCAAATTGGGGAAGAATGAAAATTAGTAATTAATTGATAATTTATTAGATTAACGATAATAGATTCATCTTTAATGAATCCAGATGTTGTTGTAGTTTAATGTAAATAATAATAATGTATTTATTCATGTTTAATTTAATTTGTTAGGGAACCTGAATATAGTAGTTGATCATTGATAAAATAATTAAAGGCATGTTATTTAAATTTTATAATTAATTGTTGAATGATGTGATATCTTATTTATTAGGTTTTATGTTTTTTCAAACTATGAAAATGTATCAGTTAAGTCTATATGGAGTGAGAACTATTTGTGTGGTAAAATATAATGACTTTATTGGGAAATATTTTCACACATTCTTCTAAAGGATGAATGATGTATTCTTTATAACAATGTGAGAACATTTTTTGTAGAGCTTGAATGCTTATTTATAAGGAAATGAGACCAGTTTCAATTCTTGTTTCCTTATTCTTTTAATATGATGTGATCCAAGAGGGCTGTTGAGGATTATGGGCTGGGGAAACCCAGATGTGGTGTGAGCTAGGGATTTATGAGCCAAGAAGGATATTATGGTACGAGGGGAGGGGAGGTTTGTTTTTTTGGTTGTATTCAAATCATTGAGAGGTAAGATTCATTGGTATATGCATGTGGTTTTCAACGAGGACACCTGAGATGGTGTAATTATTTAATGCTATGGATACCCACTGATATGAATGATGTATACTTGTGTGAATCTTTTGATTGGTAGATGGTTGTGTTGTTTCGTTAGGTACATTCCATTCCCTACTACCAGAGGTAGATGTATGTGATTGGATGTTTACATTGTTTAGTAACTTTGTGTGTTTTTTCTTGAGTACATGTTAAGATGGAAATTAATTATGTTAACAAATGAGTAATGTTTTACCCCATGTGGTTGTATCTTATTGTGATGTAATATTGAGGTTATAATTCTAAGATGTCATGGTTGTCGTTTTCTTATTCCTATATGGAATGGAACATTATTTTGATGTTAATAAAATGTAATGTTGATGTATAAGTGGTAAATTAATAGCTAAAAATAAAATAATTTAAATTTTAAATAATGACAAATTAATAATGAAACATTTTTTCCTCTTTGAAAGGTTGTGTTATTTTAAGATATTTGGTCTTAGTTGTGTTAGTCGTGATATTGAGATACATTATATGTTGTTGAGTTTGAGACAAGGTTATACCAATTGAGTGGTTGTGAGAAATATTATAACTTGCACATTATGAGTTTTTACATGTTAATCTACCCTATCAGCTAGATAAAATGACCCATTGTGTATTTATTTCCATGGGTGGGGTTGTTTTCCCAAACATCAGGATGGGAGGATGTATGGTTGACTATCGCCTTTGACCAAGCTCTATTCTCATAGTAGTTACTTGTATTGGTATTCATAGTAGTTAGTTTCCCTATATATGTGTGTAGAGGGATGTAATGGGTTATTGTTATTTCACAATCAAATATTATAGATATAATTTCATAAGGACAACAATAGGTATAACATGTAAAGGATATAATAGCTTGAGGTTCCGTACTCAGTGTATGGGATGTGGTGGATTGATATATTGTACATGATGTATGATACACATTTAACATGATCTGGTGGCTACCCAGAACTACATGGTTACTTTTTGTAACACGGACCTGGTGATGTGTTCCACATGGTGCATGTTGTGGTGCTTTACTCAGGTGTTCACGGTCTATCTTTTTGGAGAGAGAGATGATTAAGACATGTGATTTTGGGGAAAAGTAGCAAGAAAGTGGGGAACTAATAATGAGATACCCATGATATTCATTATTACTTTATATACTATTGTGTGTGTTATTTGTTGATACTAAACATGATAAGGCTAAGAACATATTATGCATGTCTATGTGAATACTTAGTTTTGATTGTTGTTATTTGCGATTTGAATGTTTTCTTTACCTTTTTTGTGAGAGGTACTAGGGAGTATCATACTGAGTATACTATATAACACACACCATAAATACGTTTAAACAATTTTCATCGGAATATTGGAATAGGTTGGAGAATAGGCTCGATATTACTATCTTGGGATTTTGTAAGAGCAGTTTGGATTTGTCACCATAGTCGTCTTTACATTCTCTTTCTACTTGTAGTTTCTCTTTCAATTAAAGTAGTCCATTCTTGATATTAAATATTTTCACAATTTCTTTTCATTGATAGTGAATCATGAGTTTGATTTGGTTGGAATAAATCTTATCTCACTCTTTCAAAGGTGTTCTCTTAGTGGGTAATGTATCCCATCTATGTGTTTATTATACTTTTGTTGTTTCTCACCAACCTAGGGCCTATAAGAGGCGGGAAATGGGTTTACTATATTTATTCTAACAATTTTTGGTGAATTAGGGGTACACATTATTGGTAATGGGTCATGATAGAGTGGTATCAGAGCAATAGATGGCGAATATTATGGAATATGGAGGTATGAAAATGCGAGGTTGCATGAAATGGTAGTGAAATATTTTCTACTTTGTTTAGAAAGCGATGTAAACATTAAATACCATTATAGACTATGTTATTTAGGGCCCATGTGATATCATTGATAGAACATTAATAATATAATGTATTCTAAATTAGGTGATATATATTCTAGGGTAGATACCATGGAATTTATCATGAATCTGTGTTGTTACACTTCAATTTGAATGGGTAGACTTTGGGATAGGTTAACCTAATACAAAAAAGTGAAAATAATATATTAATGTCAAATTCTTACATATTTTATGTTTACTTGATCAAAATATTTTTTAATTTGTGCGATTAGATCTAGGTTAACATTATCATTAGGATCACATCGAATATGTTCAATAGGTTGTGCCAGCATATCGTCGTGGTGTGGAGGTTGAACAAGATGACACATGTAGTAGTATACTCTGAGAGATATAAAGACAGTGTGTACCAATGTATGGGGTTATTTTTTAGTTATGTTTTTGGAAGAATGTTTGGATATCGTTGGTATGGCATTTATTTTGATCCATGATCATAAAAGTACTCAGTATCATCGGTTGTGATGGTGCTGCATGGGGTAGCAAGGAAGTGGTGGTTCATATTCCCCATGGACCATGAAGAGTAGGTAATCTCTTGGGATGATTTTTGCGACCAATTTAGATCCTATTTTTATTCTTCTACTGTGAAGTAGGCCGGTCACTAGGTGCTACTTATCCTTCAAAATGGTAAATCATATTTTTGAGTGTTTTGGATCCCTTTACGCCACCATATGTGGTATGATTTCGACCTATTTCCCAATGAGGACGTAATCAAAAGGAATTTCCTAAAGGATTTGCATCCCTGAATCCAATGTTGCACCACACCATTTATGATAAAGGATTATATTTTGGTGCTGGAATGATCCGAGGTCATTGAGACGTTGTTATATAGAACCATATCATTATTCATAATTTCTCATGAAGCTGAGCTATTTACCGGGGTTACTTGTTGTTAGGAAAGAAGAGGTTTTTATTAGCCGGGGCTTTGTCCTAGTCTTGAATTTCTCATTTATATAGGGTTTTCTTCTCTCATGATTATCCAATGGGATTAGATGAATACTTAACACGTAGAGGTCGAGATCATTATATATGAGAGTACCTGGCCAATCTGAGCAGTCAGCGTGATCTAGTTGTTCTAAATATTGTTCCTCCATAGAGGAAGTTCAACATTAGAGAGTATTTTTAGGTTTATTTAGTTTGGGATTAATAGATACTACATGGGGAAGTTAGGGGATATCCATGATATTTTCCCCATCCACCGATATCAAAGCATGACATTGGATTTGGTCATCATCATGGTCAGAGAGTGTATAGAGGAGGACATGGTCATCTTCATGCTTCATTGTTTCTAGTGCTAAGTTTTCCATATGTCATTTGAGGAACCTTTTTCTTGATTTCTACATGGGTGCATGCCTTTTTTGTCCAGAATTGATGCAATCCTTCCTATCACCTACCCATGTCCATGCTATGTGACTTGAGGTATAGATGCTTCCATTTCCTTTTGTGTTGACTATGCCAGTTGGTGGTCAAGAAGACCTATTTGGTGCATCTAACATTGTTAGTTATTGTTGGGGAAGAACCACTCTTGGATATATTTACTATGTTTATAGATACAACCATATGACCTAGTCCTAATCATGGAGTAAAAGAATTAAATATTGGTGATTGTGGATTTATTCAAGAGTCTGGATGTATTCATCAATGATGAAGTGGATCCACCAGTGTTTAATAGTGAGTGAGACCCTCATATGGGTTAGGGATGTGTTCTATTATTTTCATCCTTGATGTCTAGGATGATTTTGAGTTCATCATAATTTCATAATTTTGTGTTTATTAGGTTGTTAAGAGGGTACATTCATGTATTTGGGTGGGGGGGGGGTTGTAGCATTATCCCCTCGATGAGAGAACCATTTCAAAATAAAAATCAATTCATCCATGTATCCTATCTTGATTTATCTATTTAAGATGTCTCATTATGATTTTAATGATATTCATATATAGCTCATCAGTCTATTGTAATGTGGTTTTCTTCGAAAGAGTGTGTCACAGTGGGGTGCACCAATTCAGTTTATAAGGATGAAAAAAGACAATAAGCATTTGTGTACATGTTATCCTTGCTTGAACCGAGTGGAAATGTAGAACCGCAACACTACTCTATGGATTAAATATTTACCTGATCAAGTAAAGGGTTCATGTTGGTTCAGAAATACATATTTTTGGTTTGGATATTATCCTATGTTTTAAGGATAATGGTGTCTCAAATACCCCTTAATGTTGTCATCATATGAATTGTGAGTATGTTGTTATGTTGTTTGGTATGTGGAATGATCCAGCTTTGTTTAGGGTTTTAATGAACATTGTGTTCTATGTGTTTCTAGTTTTGTTCATAGAGGATTTCATCGACTGTATCCTTTTTTACTCCACATTTGAGGAAGAGCATTCAGAGAATCTATATGCCATTTTGGGAGAAAAATTTCATGAGAAGTTGTTTGGCACATTAACAAAGTGTGAATTTTGGGCCCAAGAAGTTAGTTTCGTGTGGATTGGAATATCCCCGATGTGATTTGATGTGGATATATAGATGAAAGAATAATTGGTGTTCATGGAAGCCCCAATTATATTATAAGAGGTGCAATGTTTCCTTAGTCATATAATTTATTATAGAAGGTCCATAGCCAATTTTCTCAATTTTCAACTCCAATGATAGCATTAACAAGAAATAATTAGGTGTTCATGTGGACTGATAAATTTCAAAAAATATTTTGATTATATGATTGAGAAGATGGGCAATATTCTATTTCCTTTTCTGCCAACAATACGATTTCATTTTCACTTTTTTATGATTATTTGCATCGTGGTGTAGTTTATGTTCTAATATAGTAAATATGTTTCATTTATTTTGTGTCTAGAAGTTATGTCCCCATAAGTGCAACTATGAAAACAATAATCTCGAGTTTGTGTCAGTGGTGTTTACCCAAGATTTTTGGAGACATAACCTCACTTGAGATCATTTTTCGGTCATTACTGATCATAAAGGATCAAGGTTGCATTCTCCCAATGTGATATGAAAATGTATTCTTGTATAAGGGTGGAGTTCTTTTTAGATAATGAATTTAATATTTTGTATGCACGTGGAATGGGGAATGTGTTGCCGATGTGCTGTGAAAGAATTCACAAAATGACATAGTGCAAGAATTAGTGAATTACTAGAGTGTTAAAGAAGAAGATTTATCTTTGAAAATAGCTAGGGGAGATGTTAGGGGAATATTTTTTCCGTTTTCATTGATGGAAATGTAATCTCTTGTGAATTGGGTGGAAGAGTAACAGTAGTGGGACCTAGAGGTGGAGGTATGGGGGGACATGGTTGTTTTTGGTAAGGCCTCTAATGGCTACTTTAAGGATGAATAACACAATGAGTTGTTTTAAAGAATGATTTATGATTATTTAGAAATGTGTGAAATGTTATTCATATTGTTCAACAGTTCCCCTCTAGAAATACATCCTGGAATAACAAAGATGTAATGATATTTGAGTGGTCAGTATTGTTATCCTTTGTTGAAGTGTGTAGTTACAGTGTTCGTGTCATGATGTTTGGTCTTCCAGAAAGTGAAGGAAGTGAACTTTGTTCTTTTTGGTTTTCTATAATTTTTATATGTTCTTTAGATTATGTGGGGGCACATATCAATGTAATTTTATAACATTATACCTTCAGCTCTGTATAGTTATGACTCTATATAGGGGGAAGTCGATTTTTTGATGAAATCCTCTCATATTATAGTGAACCAGGATTCGAGATATGTGTAGGTTTTTTGGGGATGTATTAATAGGAGGTGGTAAGACTCCACGAGATCCCAAGGTTGGTCATTTTATATCAAGACTCTTATTTTACCTCCAAGGTGTGTAGAGGTCTCGAAAATGATTTCTGTTGTCATCTACTCCATTGAAATACATTTCATCAATAGATAGATGGTTGGATAGAGGAGACCATCCTAACTTTTGAATAAATATTTCACTCTTGTAACTTGTATTTTAGTTTTTTTGGATGTGTAACCATCCCTTGGTAGATTTTTGTTACCAAAATAGTTTTCACTCCACCATTAGTATGGAACTTTTTGAAGACTTATATGGATGATATTTTCACTCTACATTTTTATAGACTAGAGATGGAGGATCAAAAATTATATGCTATGAACTTATATATTATATAATAGAGATGGCTTAGGATATTTTTGAGAGGATAATGGCAACACATGATTGTCATGAATCATATGATGATTATACGAGGAGACCTCTGGAGATCGTCGTTGGGGATCATGGATTCTTTGAGGTGATTCCCCCTCAATGCCAGTAATTATTTTCATTGGAGTAAGATTTATCAGTGGTTTATTGATGCTTTTTATTTTTTTAGGTTTTTTAGGTTCATAGAATATTTCAAGTGCTTCCCCCATAGATGTGATGAAATCACGATGTTTTCACATGTCGCATCTCTATCATTACAATCATGGAGACTCTCATGTCATCTTTTGGGGTGGGATTGATGTTGAAATTCAATGAAAATCCATGGAATGACCTATATAGATATATTATCTCTTGTAGAATGTGTGGTTCAAGCATTCTATTCTTTAGGTTCATGGCTTTTGGTGAAATAGCGGGGTGGAAGAGAGTACATGGGAATGTGAGTTTTATATAGTCAGTCATTATCCAACGCTATTTTTTGTTTAGCTATTCTCTTGTAATGTTGTTCATTATTTTGTTTTATCGCTTTTATGGTTTTGAGTTCCCTTTTTCTTATCTCTTGTTTTGTGTTACTCTCTTTCCGAAGGTGGTGGAGTCAAACATAGTTTTCTACTTACTTCTCGTGTTTCTCTTTTTCTATTGTATGAGTATAATCAGTGGATATATTTAGAGAAGATTCAATGAGTACTTTATCTTCTCACTATTTCAAACCCCTTGTGGTTGGGTGAGGTGGCTGAGATCCTGTAGTGAAAAGAGCATAGAGGGGTATCTCATAGAGTTGATGTTCGAATGACCCCCTTTTTATTCCACTCTATGATGGTTTTGGATTATATGCGGAGATAATGTTTTTTGTGGTATCAAATATGAGGTCATGGATCCATGTTGTCCAACCCTTCCCATGATTCTAATGATTTAGGTGCTCGGAGGATGCTTGATGGTATTTCGATGTAATTTGGCTACTAACTGCTAGAAATGGAGAATGCTTGTTGTGAATGTTAGGTTTAGGACATATACAATTTTATGGTGGAATAAATGTAAAGGAAACTACTTTTTATAGGAAACAAACCCTATGGATTACATGATGTGAAAGGGGATTACACAACATATAAATCCCTGATTTGTTTTTGTTTTAAATGTTTTTATCTACTCAGATTTTTCAAACCCCAGCACACTAGTGCTTCTTTCATGATTCAAGGTGACCCAGTGACCCCCACTTCGATGTTTGGGGATTCCATCATTAGGTATCGATCCATAGAATTCCTCTTTCAATCCATCATCAATGCATGGTATATTTTACATATTTTTTATATTTTATTTGATATGTTCACTCCCATTTCTATTTTGGATGTGATGGTGCTCAATCCTTGTGTTTCTAATGAAGTTATGTTTTTTGATTGGTGTTGTGATTGTTGCATGGCATAATGGGTTTCCTGGTATCTTATAAAGGCAGAGTGAATTTTTCTTTAGTGTCATGGGATCTAGTAGTGTGCGAATGATGAATTAGTTTCATTAGGCCAAGTTTCAAATTTATATGTTTGTTTCCTACTTCTTTTAATATGATGTGAGCCTAGTGAATTATTGCAGTTTATAGGGAAGGGATTCTTGAATGTGTTGGGATCCTAAGATGGATGATTCTAGAGGAATGTTGTTTTATGAGGGGTATAGAGGATCAGTTGTTGGAACATTAGTCGACACTTATAGTGGAGATATGAATCGGGAAAAAAATTTCGTGGAGGACACCAAAGTTGATGGAAAATGTCGAATATGAGCTTAACCATTGATACAAATATTTTATTCTTGTTTCATTATATTCATTGGATGACAAACGGGTTCATTTTTTATCTTATTTCTTTTACCCACTACATGAGGTAGATGGATGTTCTTGTCTATTCACCATATTTAGTATCTTTTGATGTTTTCTGAGATTATCTAGTAATATGAATATTAATGATGTTAATAATTGAAAAAAATGAATAACCCATGGGGTTAGATCTTACTGGGATGAAATAAAAAAGTTATTATTTTGATATGATGTGTACTCCATTTTCTTATTCCTGAAGGGTATGGAATTATGTTGTGAAGTTAATGTAATGTAATTTGGTAGTTTTAGTGGTTAATTAATGGTTATGAATTAATTTATATATAGAGAAAATGATTAAAATAGTCTAAAACAAATCAATATATCTCTTTAAATGGTTTTTTGAATATAGGATATTTGGTCTTTGCAATGATAGTAGAGACATTCAGAGACGTTAGCTACAGTTGAGTCTAAGACAGGGTTATTCCCATAGTGTGTTTGTGGGAAATATTTTATCTTTTTAGTTTTTTTAAATCTTACCACCCTATCAGTTAGGAAAATTGACATGCCAGAGATTTTGAAATTTGGGGGTGTTTTCCCGAATAACCTGATGAGAGGATTGATTACAAACTACCCCATTTGACCCCACTCTCTTCTCATGGTAGTTAATTGTGTCGGTATTCATGATGATTAGTTTTCACCTTATATGTTTATAGAGGGATATATTAGATTGAAATTATTTAAAACACATATATTTATCATATAGATTCTTAAGGACTACTATCGGTATAATGTGTAATGACTCTAATGTCTTGTGTTTCATTTTTTTGTGCATAAGCCATGATGGATTGAGGTTTAATACTAATATAAGATAAATATTGTATAAAATGTGATTTTTCCTAAAAAAATATCGATTAATATTATTAATGTGAACATGGTTGTGTGTTTCACTAGATTCGAGTCAGGGTGCTTCACTCAGTTGTCTGACGGCGTGTAATTTTTGAGAGAGATGCTCAAGACGTGTGAGGTTGGGGAAAAGAAACAGACCATTGTGAAATTAGTAATAGAGTAACATTGATATTAATAATTAGATTATATCATATATTATTGTATATTTTGTGAGAGTAGCCATGGTGTAGAATGGAATATAGAATACATGTTCAGGGGATGAGTTGGTTTCACTTGTTGTTCACTAAGCTTGTCATGTTTTCATTACATTTTTCATGAGAGGATCCATAGAGGATCAGACTGAGTATAATTTTATAATCACGGTATGTACGCAGAAAATATTTATCAAGTCATCTAGAAGAGGTTGCTGATCAGGTTAGAGTCTAATAACATGGGTTTTAGTAGGATCGATTTGGGATTTCTGTTTACTATCATCATTAATTTCATTTGGTACATGCAGTTTTCCATTCAATTAAAGTAGTTCTTGCATTACATTACATATGTGTACATTTTCATTTAATCTATATTTGAATATGATCATGAGTTGTTTGATGTATATATTATATCACTCTTTATTGGACATGTTCTCTTAGAGGGTAATGCCACCACTGTGTGTGTTTATTATACCCTCATTTCTAGTTTCCATACTAGGACCTACTAGAGGTAGGACTTAGGTGTCAATGTCTATCTTCTCTCTTTTCTAGTCCAATAGATATACAACTTTATTGGGATGGGATCATGAACATTTTAAAATAATAATTTATCTTTTATTTTCCAATAATGTAACAAAGTATATAATTAAAATTTATTTTGAAAATCATCTATTCCATTTTCAACTTTCATTTGGAATAGAATTTTTTTCCTCTAAATCAATATTCTTATTAATTTTGTGGTGCTTTATGTTTTTATTTTTTTTCATGTATGATATATTAATAATTCATATTATTTAATCATTCATATGGTGATTAATAAATATTTTTTAAATATCCTATATAATATAATTCAAATAGGAGTTCTTTGAATGAATGATATATCTTCCTTTTGATGGGATGATTTAAAATCATTAAATTTGTTATCAATATATATTAATTTGTTCCTAATTGAGATTGGTTATATAATTGGAAAATATTGATATATCATATTCTGTTTTTAATACAAAATTGTACTACTATGAAAGGATGATTATTTAAGATGTTATTAATATTTATTTTCATGTGATTAATTCAGTAGACATACATATAAATGGGTGGGTCACTAAACTAGATAGACACTATATGAATTAGTTGGTCTCTTGATAAAATTTATCTATGGTATTTTTTCCCTAATTATTTATAATGTTAATTCCTAGGCATTTACAGTCTGTATGGTGTCATTATAGAGGCTGTAATAGTAATATTGGGATTTTGGTATAGTGTATTCGGTATCCATAAAATAAATCATTCGTATACATTTGATTTTTTATATTTTTATCCTCAGATATATATCATGTTTTTTTATTTTTATATGGAATTGAATTATTATAATTTATTATTGACATATTATTCAATCAATGTTTATGTAGTCTTACATTGTGATGGACCCTATACTATATTGATAATTAGAGCTCATCCTTCATACATTTATTTTTAACCTATTTAAAACTAAAATAATTACATATGGTATAACATGAAGGTTATCATATTTAGGTAATTTAATCGGAAGAGTTTAATTCTATTTATTAGTATATAAAATATGTGTATATGGGAAAATGTAAAATGGATGAAAAAGATATGGTTATATTAAGTAATGTTGTTTAAAATTCATGACATTTATACAACTAATACAGTCTTGGGTATATATATGTCTCAACAATTTCTATGGATGATTGATTGTTGAAATTTGATCTAAACAATATTTATCAATCATGTATACAAATAATATGTATATAGCACTAGATTTTGGTCTTTAGGTTTTGGATATTATAGTTGGTATCAAAAAAGGTTCTAAATAACATAAGTGTTTTGGATGATTTCAGTTAAGTATTGTTTTATAGTTATAAATATTTGAAGAAATATATAAATTGTTGTTTAATAATAAGTTGAAATGTATAGATACAATTTTCACATATTATTTGATAAGATTTTAATATGATTACTAACATTTTAATATTTTTTATTAGGTTTTCATGGATAATTGACGTATATATTTCCAATTTATTATGCTACTAATATTGTGTGACAATTATTTAGGAACAATTTTAATATATATTAATGGAAAAAATATTGAATGTATAAATAAATTTTATGGTTAATGCATTCACTGATGTTGAGATTATTATGAGGATTGGGATAATGGTTAATCATATTATGAAAAATGAATCATTATTAAATATTCTGATATTTTATTTCAATGATGAATATATTATAAGAGGGATAAATATAGATTTAAATTTTATAAGTATATATTACAGGTTTTTGTGATTTTGAATATTTTTTGAAAGGATTAATGTATTTTAAAATATATATAATAATTATATATATCTTTTTAGTACGTCACTTTATGAGGGATAATATTACTATAAGATAAATGGTTAGTTTATGAATGAAAAATATTAAATCGTTTTTTTGTGTTTTGAATTTGATCACAAATTTTTAATAGTTTTTAGGAGAATTATTTTTTAAATTATCTAAGGTGAACATTGGGTTCCATGTATGATATATAAGTTATTATTGTATTATTTCACAATATGAAGCTTTATTCATAATTCAATATCAATTATCATTACTTGTGATATCCATTACTATTTTAATGAATGTATAGAGATAGGATGAATATCTTTTCATCCATTTTATTGATATTCTAACCCATTATATGTTAATTGTAGTCCTTCTGGAATGAAAATTTACTCATGGTTATTTATCATTTAGAATATGGAATGAAGTAGAGAAGGAATCTTCATCAAACACGTCCAAATGAAAATATTATCATTATGTACTTGAATGATATCTTCTAATTGTATCTTTTATTATTCTCAATCATGATGGAAAAACAATTCCTCAACATATGTAAGGTAATGATAAATCTATCTATATTATATGGAAAATTTCACTTACATATAGAGTTATGTTTTTGGAAAATCATTCCATTGTATGAGCCTTGTAATAATAATAATAAATTTATATAAATTTTTAATTAAAAAATACTAATTTTCTAACTATTAACTCATACATTTATAATCATAAAAAAATTCATTCCATTATTACAATGTCATGATGCACACATTTTGGTAGTAAAAAATTATTTTTTAAAAAAATTGATATATTTTAGAGGGGAATTTAACCCAATAATAATATTATATATAATTCTTCATTAAATAATATTTTTTTCACTACATAAGTTACATGAAAACATAAACGAAAATGAAATACTCTATATTTTATACAAAATATTATTAGAATACATTGTGAAACATTATTATGGAATTTAATAATGTATAAGATATCAATTTAAATAAATAAATGATAGTTAATTTATTAATTACATGATATTATAATTTATTAGTCAAAATTAATGATTAGTGGATAAACAATTTGTGCGATATGATTAAATTTATACAAATCCAAAATTCATTTTTTAATGAACATCATTATTTGTTATGAATTTATTTTTTTAATAAAATAGATTGGATTATTATAATATATGTTTTTAATATTTCAATAGATTATTAATAAATTAATTATACAATGATATTAAAACATATAAAATACAAGATGTTTTAAAGGGTTATTTTACTATCAATGTCCATTTTAAATATTTAATATTATAATTTTAAAATATAAATTTGATAATTTAAAATAATATTTCAAGGAAATATTATTCATTTTAAATTCATAATTTTCATAATATATTAATATAAATATTTAAAATGTTCCAGAAATGTTTTTTTAGCAGAATGGTTTAAAATTTGACTTTCAAATATTTGATAAATTTCATGACGTCATCATGATATATGTATGAATTAAATTGTTGTGGAATTTTTTCCAAAGAATAAATATTTACATGAATTAAAATTATTGATTCAAAATTGTTAAATATAATTTGGAATCCAATGTATCAAATTTTTGAACTCAGATGATTTTTTATTCGAATTGAAGAACTATGTGTTATCCATAACATGAATAAATATTTTTAAATGAAAATTACTATTTTCAATTCATTTGAATGGCATAGAACTCTAATTTTTCTAAATAGTATTCAACTAACATCATGATAAAAATGTTCCTATGGTACTCTTGTGTAAATCAATTTTTTTGCATAAAAATATATTTTTCTAAAAACCAATATTTGTTTTCTATTTAGCATTATATTGAAAGTAATTTTAAGAAAATGGTCAAATTGAATGATGTTAATTAAACATTAAATTTATAATTAGATTATTCAAATTTCATAATATGTCACATTTAATTTTTAGAAATAATGAATCATTACCATAATAGTGGTCTTCCACCATGGTAATGGTTACAATGTTTAATGAGGCTATCAAACTAATAGAGTAGTATTAAAAAATAATTAAAACATTTCTAAATCAGATCAAATTAGTGTATTTTAACCCAAAATAATCTTAATATAGAAAATATTATCATTTTGTTCCAATTTCACATCTTAATGAACATAAATTATTTTAACGTTAATAATAATTACAAGACTGTCACACCCTTCAATAATAAAAGGAACCATCCTCTAGTATCATATCCACTGACAATGCTGCCAATATATTTTTAAAAGACATGAAAAATATGTCTTATGAGGTGATCCAAAGTAGGATGCCCACAGAAAAGGTAATCGAGCTAACATTGTTATTTAAAATTTTGTTATACTACATCGTATTTAACGTACATTATTAACACAAAAAATAATTTAATAAACATAATTATTGTACAAAAATTCTATTGTATTTATAGAGAAGTAATTATCGACATAACACCACAAGATTTCTTAATACATTATCTATTTAAAATATTTTAATAGCCTGCACTACACACAACACCGAGTTTGTGTGAACTGCGACTTACCAAACATGCTGTTCAAAAAGTTGTTATAAATTGTATGAAAAACATTTTGAATAATCCATATAATTTTAACATCTATATTATGTGTTTCATGGAGATAATATTAGGATAAATTCAATATTTTAGACAAATGATGTATTTTTCAAACAATAAAATTTTACCACCTATTAACGGAGAAATCTTTTTAAATCCAATATTTTACAGTTTTATATATTAAAATTTTTCAAATAAAATTATTCGTTAGAAGTAGGACATAAAAATTTTGTTTGGATAAATTTTTTGTATTTTTCTGATAACTTTCATATTTTGATGTATTGTGAAAAATAATAAATTATTATTGAAATTAACCTTTTCAATAAATACAATTTATAGTTTTAATTTATACATTTTGGTGGTTATGAAGTATAATTAGATAAAATTTTAATTATTTATTCCAATGTTGGTCATTGGAAGTAATGTTACGTATAAATTGGACATAAACACATATAATTATTTTTGTAGTTTTTACTTTTCAAAAACCCGTTTTTTGGTTTTAACAACAAGAATTAAATTTAAATTTATTAATAAAACTTCTATGTTTTTAATTGGGTAAAATTGACATCATATTTTAATTTTGAATATAAAAATTATCTTGGGGTAATTTTTTGGTATTTTTCTGAAATCAATTAATTTATAAATAATAGTGAAAAATACTACATTGTGCATAAAAACTGAATTTTTAATTAAAATAATTATTTTTAATTAAAATTAATCTTTATGTAAAAATATATACATAATTCCTATATTAGTTTAATTTATTTCGTTGAAGTCATTTTATAATAAGATGGGATATATGAAATTTTATTTGACCTTTTAATGTCTTCTACCCTCCTTCTAGGGTCATTTTCAAATTTTTATAAAAAGATATTTTACCATTTTAGTAAATTGAGTTTCAAAATCTGAGAGTCATGGTTTAAATCAGTATGTAAAATTTGGTTCAATAAGATGAAAAGAATTTTTTTTGTGAATAGTAACATTTGAATTTTATTTACTATGGTTAAAAAATGATAATTAAAGGTAAATATTATAATATAATTAACATAAAACATATCCTAATTTTATTTGATAAGTGTAAGTCGACCCAAATCAACCTTAGGAATAAAATATTATCCTTTTGGTCCACATGGATTAGATTAGTACATTTATTGTTATTTAATTTAAAGAAGAGTTAAAAGTGTAATATTCAATGTTTAATAACTAAACCATTTTTAATATGGGATTATACATAAAATAAATTAGACTATTAATATTCATTATAAATTTAAAACAATTTTATACATCATGGTATTTTATTTATAATTTTTAGACATTAAATAATTAAATTAATTTATGACACAATGATGATGAAGTCATTACCTTATTAATTAACGATTAAAATAATTGATATTATAAATATTAAAATAAATAAAAATTGAGACTTTTTATGCATTCCAATAATTTTATAGGTTAATATGAGATGTTGGGGATGATTAAATAATTTTTTCTTAAGTGATTAATTTTTTCATTACTTTCACAAAAACCTAATACTAAATAGTATCAGAATTGACATAAATGTGTTTTAAAACAAATAATTCATTTTTTAATGATATAATTTTCCTTGAAATATATGGTTCTTCCAAATTAAGTAAATTAGGTTATATATGTCAATAATTAACCACTTGTGGTTCCCTTGGCTTTTTATTGTATGTTTATTAAGCATTTATTATAATAATACAAGAAGACATGGTAAAACTTAAAATATTTAACTAACAGTTCAATCTAAAAGATAATGTTAATATGGTGACCTAAACTTATCTAAAACCTATTTGATGAGATGAATTCAACCTAGCCCCACCTTAGCCGAGAAATAAATCCTTTTTACCCATTAGAAACCGAAAATGTGTTTATAAAAAAATAATATTTAAATGTTTCATAAAGTCAACCTCACATATTTTATAAAAGGGAACTTCACATTATCTAAAAATCACACCTCCAAAGCTATTTGGCTGAGCCACCCCCAATTAAAATATACTCCCAACTACCATAACATCATCTTATAAGCCTTATGTGGATCATAAATCATGATTAACCATCCCTTTTTTCAAATCAAATGGAACACCCCGAACAAGAGGTAATTATTTCATTGCTCTTTCAATGTTCTTTTCTTCTTCCACTTCATCATTCATTATTTTTTCCAAAAAAAAATAATTACTCTGGTAGCTCCTACATACTATGATGTTATTATAAATATGGTATAACCATATTCATTATTCTATCCATGCTATGAATGAAAAAATGACAATACGTCAGTACATACGGATTATCATCTCCATGTCGTGGTGTTGTTTGTTATTCAACACATAATTATTTTGATGGGAATAATAATGAGTATAATTAATGTAAATAATAAATATAAAATGTTAATGATTATTTATAAATAATATTCAACCCAATTACATACGATTTCACCATCAATAGAATGATATCATCTCTCGTGCATACGTACGGCTAACCCTCTCCACGACGCGACGCGATTCATCTCCACGTTCACCAATCAACGATAATTATAAATATATATATTATTAATAGGTATGTAATATATGAAATAATAATTCTAATATATATATGTATTTACTTATATCACATTCACTTACTTCTTATCAATACGATATGAAAATGGAAATGGCGTTTATGCATATGTACGACCTACAGTCTCCATAAACAGTGTTTTACATTTTATATATCAATCTATTATACATAATTATATTATGAAAATATATTATTCATACTAATGTTTTATATTTTTGGAATCATTTATATCATGATATATGTTATAAGATAAAGAATAACAAGTTAAAACACGTATAGTAAAGAAAGCGATTGTTACCTGAAATGTTTGTTTAATATATAAATTATAATTAAATGGGTAGTATAAAGATATAAATGAAGAAAATATGATATCATAAATATTAATATTGTTCTGTTATGATTTAATATCATTCTATGGTCATTATACAAAAAGTTAAACGCAGCCTCGACTAAAATAATGTATGAGGTAAGGGTTGTTTCTCTAATATTATTATTATCCGTGATTGCTTATCTGTAAATATCTACTAGAAAAAATTTATCAACTATATCCATGTTTCATTAGAAATTTTAAAAAGGTAATCTTTTAAGGTTTTATGGAAGGGAATCTATAGATAGATCATTATTTTAAATATTTTTAACTAGTTATTTTTTCTAAATATTTTTAATTAATGTCCATGTTTTCAAAATGATTTGAAGTATTTATTTACGTGGACATGTATCTTTTATGTTGTTAATTTAATTCAAAAGTATAAAAGTGGCATGTGACACATTGATTAAAAACTCTCTTTTAAATGACTTCTTTTATAAATTTTGATACTTTTAAATGATTTCATGAAAAGTGGAATGTCTCTCAATGAGTTTTATTGATTATATTCAACTGTGTCAACATCTTTTATTGGATATTATTCTTTATTTAGACTAATTCATCTTCTTTCTTTTATGCAATAAATTGTGCCTTGGTCTTTGACTGAGGCACCACATCTTTAAAAAAATATGAAACTCTTAATGAAATAGATGTGTGTAAAACAATAGTTATTTATTAAATGAAGATACTTGAATGTTGTGTCATTGGACACCTACTGTATACCTGTATCACAATCGTATTTTAGTGTTATACATTAATTTTATATTAACTTGAAGAAATTTGAATAATTTTTCAATAATCTAAAAAGGGCATATGATCACACACAAAAATTCAACGAGGAGAAGAGAAATGAAAATTCACGAAATATGAATATATTTCATACCGATGCACATCAAACAGGATCTGAGAATATAGAATTGTAATCTTGATCATGAAGAAACAACAAAGCCTGGTTCATTTCTATTTAGGTTCCCCTACATTAGATATAGGGAATAGGTGTGGGATTTTATTTAATATAGAAGGTATGAGTCTTATATTTATCGTTTTTTCATGAATTTACATTGCCAATATATATTGTTCACATCATTTGATGGTCATTGACATTATACCATGGAAAAATACTATGCATGTCATGAATATTTCTTTCCTAGCCACTACATGTCAGATAATTAATACACATCATTTATTCTAATTAAACAGTGTGTAATTGGGCATAAACTATCCTACAACCCTTCAACCACTTCTATTAAAAACAAAACAACTCACCATATTGTGTAATTATAAAATTTTTAAAAAAATAGAACATTACAATATTGTATTGTGGATTATAAAAAGAATCACTCCTCCTTGAAAAACAGGGTTCTTATAGTAAACTACCCTTGATGGAACTCATCATAGGGTTATCCTTCCAAGGGTGGAGAAACACTATCTTAGAATAACTACATCTATTGAGAACATACGTCTCCCTACCACTCAAATATATCTTCATGTTCATAGATGTGAATCCATTAAATCTACAGTGAAGTAATCAACCATCCTCAGAGTTCCTTTGTGATATGATCAATGATGCATATAGGATACATATCAAAATAAGCATCACGAAACCAGTTAAAATTTTTTGTGATCACAATTAAGATATGGGTTGGCATAATAATGTCGAATATATGAATCATATAAGACATCGTGTATGGAATGGTACATAAAAGTCATTGGTAATTGAAAGGCTACAATCTAACTCTCTAAAAAATCTCGAATAAATTGAAAAATATTTGAGACATCATCCCTTGCCTATATAACAATATATTCCAAATTATGGGTGACAACTACAAGAAAAAATGATCACTGATCTGGAACTGTAGATGTCTCCGATGGAGATATCATAAGATTCCCATCTATACGAAGAAGTTGACATACACTTTCTAAGTAAATGAACAATCTATGAAGTCTCTTGTATATGATGAATACCTAGTATTATTTTATTTTCTACATATAACTAGAACAGGGGGAAGGGAACAATCTAACATAAAAGTCCTCATAAGGATCCATTTGAAACATTTACAGATAACTATTATAAATGGTGAACTAAAGGAGATGGATATGTTTCTCCCAATAAGTATTGAATTGAAGGATCCATGCTTAGAGTGTGTCCTCTAACACCTATATAATCCATTATAATGTGACATTGGTCGAATGGTTAAAGGGTTTAATCAGAACACCTATATGTCCAAATCTCTTTATGACCCCTGTTAGGACCACGATGTGAAATTAGAACCCCTATATGAAACAATAGTATGATGGATACCATGTTGATGTCTGATCTCATGGACATAAAATATCCACAACTCATCGACTAAGAATATATCTAGGATATGATAGAAGTGGTATGCGTTTCTTCATTCAATCCCTTAATACCTTATCCACATCAATGTCTTGACAAAACCTCAGTAATATGACTGCAATATTCATAACAACATCTTTCCATTTCCATTATGGGACTATAAATAGATAAAACAAGATGGTACATCACTCCTATTGAGAATCCTAGGACTATCACATTGGTTACTCTCCCATATCTTATAGAACCCTGATATGTCTATGAATATATGTTAGATTTTATCTTCATAAGTAGACCAATCACGAGGAGGGTCCTCACCAAAAATACACTTTTGGAAAACCAACTACTCTAGAAATGAAAACTCCCTTATCATCACTATAACAAAGAGAGAATAGGTAACAATAAGTGCTATACGAAAATTTTAATCACGAATCTGATAAAACTCCAGATGAAACTCATAAAAGAGGACCAACAAATTTCATTTGTCACTTTATTCTTGTAAGTAATGTGAATTATTTATCTAAATCATTTAATATGCTACTTCATTTTATTTTCTAGTTGTATATGAAAGGTCATCATTAAAGGAATGAACATATTCAACCAAACATCACTTCTTGAGATCTAGTTATTGCTACATAAATATATATTTGAAGCACTTGTAGTCTGTATACACCACATTTTTTAACCCTTCCGATAGTGTTTCAACACCATATGTGAGGGAAAAAAATTCTAGATCGAGATCATGCATTAGTTACTTCCTCTCATGATGCCTCAACTACAGAGATCTATATGAATCGAATCAGTCCTGCCTTATCTGCACTGATCCCATATGGGTAACTAATTAATCATAGTACACTATATAGCCTCTACTATACTCTATCATAATAATAATAGGTGGAAAAACAAGTTGTCATATCATCTCATGGAATGGTTTACCTCGTTCTTATAGCCATATAAACTACTCACCATATATTTAATTACAACTAAGTTGTTTAAAAAGAAATGAGAAGTATGATATGGAGTTCTTGTAAAATATACCTAACCAAAAGAAATTATGTATCTCAAAAATGATCGTGTGTTTCACCAAGGAAACCATAGTACAAAACATCTATAGTTAAATAGATAATCATGATTTAAATATTATTTGACCCAATATGTGATCTTTAAAAATCAAGAAATTGAACATAAAATGATCTACATAATGATGATACTACTATAATGTATTTATAATTATATTAATATGTTTTTCCTTGATGCTCTGATTATGCGAGAATACAATGATTTCATCAAAAAACACCATGATAAAATAATCAAGATAGGGATAAAAAAACATATTCATCAAATCCATGAAAAAATTAGTGCATTCATATGACCAAAGACATTATTAGATACTCGTACAGATTATAACATCAATGAAATTTTGAATGAGGAATGCATAATGGGTAATATGCATATATGACATAGCTCAATGTCATATAAGTCATTCAAAACTCTCTAGAATTTTAGAGATAGTTATATAGGTAATTTATTTTGGTAATTTGATATCGGTTCTTAATCATAGATTGGTTATATCATAAATAATCCATTCATAAACGAATGGTCTAATTCAGCTTCATCGAGAAAATAAAGTGTGAGCCCCAAAAACATGTACTAATTTGGATAAAACCTTTCGACTCTAGATCTTACCACTATTTCTTGAGCACATGGAGCTTACTAACTGATATCCTGTATGAAAGAATGAACAAAATATATTTTCCTAGAGAAATATATATTTTAAACTCTACCACTTTCATAGAATGTAAGGATGATATATATCCATGAAAGGAATCCATAAAATTATCAACTGTCGATGGAAAATCAATTTGATGAACCTCCCTAGAAAGACTAAAATTATAGATGGTCAATCCACATATCCCATTATGCTCTTTTCATGCTCTAATGTCCTTGGAATTCCACTCACCCCTATGGAGATAATTGCTTCCCTCTTTTAATGTATGGTGTGATAGGGAATCAATCAGTACATACCAAGAATTAATTCTAATCCTATCACCATAAGGATTAAGAAGTTACATAAGAATATATAACATCAAACATTGGAGATAAATTCTATACATAGGCATATTCCCTCTAATATCTCTACTAACGCTCTATCTACCATCATCAAATCATAGTAATACAAAATATATATCCCAAACATTTCATGGTCAATAAATAGAGAAAATAATTTGATAAACCTACTTCGAAGAAGGAAGATGAAATTTTAGATGCTACTAGAATATTAAATCAATTATATGATGTTCCTGCACTATGATCATTGAGAATCCATTTAATGGAATGAAACTGACATATTTCATGAACCTATGATACAAATGGACTACCCATTGTAGGTACTCTTTTTTAGTGTGATAATCAATATTCTCAAAACTATGTCCATTAAATCAACCATAGATTATTCATCTGGTTCTACTCTAAATTCATACATAAAATTGATATAAATGATCATTCTCAAAAATGTTGAGTTGGTGTAAAGACTTTTCCCCTTAAAGCATATAGAAAGGTCCCATATAATCTCTAATGATTCCCAATATAGAATCAATAATGGTACTCCATTTGGTTTATATTTCAATGATGCTTCTGATTCCCCTTCTTTATATAGTGATGTCATATAACTGAGCATCCAGTGAAAATACTATGAATGCCACTAATATGATGTGAAACTGTAAGGGAACACTTCTAACAAGTTAATGTAATTATAAAATTCCTTTTCACAATACGTATATTCCATGTAAAATTTAATTCTCTTACATTTCACCGAGTGATAAGATGCAGATTGATTTTTTTTGGAAATGTAGGGCTAAAAATAAATTTACATAAGTCGAGATGGCATACATAATCCCATCCGTGTTGAATCTATCATGTGATTTCTCACAACTATCTAAAAAAAGGGGTAATGATGTATAATTTAGTAAAATAATGTGAATAATCCAAGACTAAAATAATATCCAATTCTATTTGTATGAACACTTTGGAATGGTTAGATCGCAGTGTTTGAGTAATGTTGTGATCATATAAGGCAGACTCAAAGTCTTCAAATACCATTTGTAGATGATGACCTTCCTTCGTAATGAAATCCAACCATCTCCATGAAGGGTAACACAAATTTTAGGAGGAAATATTTACCCTCTTATCTGGAGGTTTCTCCATATTCATGACGATATATAGAGTGACATCTAACCAAGATTGAGCATCAGGTAGACTTCTATCTCATGAAAAAATGGGATGATAATTTTTTTGGAGCACACCTATCTGATCCACCATCTTAAGTATTGTTCTTAGTGAACCATTCATGGATTAAATAAAACATAGAAAAATTTCAATGCAGTTAATTTGTTCCCAATTTTTGTAAAATAGGTATTGTATCATGTGTAACCACTAATTGTAATATTATAGGCTCAAGGGTCCCCAACATTCTAGAATGGTCATCACCACTATCTCTGGGATGAAATGAGGATGTCTTGGTGCTATTGAACTAAAAATTCCAATAAAATTATTAAGATAAATGTTTTAGAATAGATCGAAGCACAATAGGGATAACATCACAAAAATATTGTCTCACTACCCTATGTACAACCCCAACTACCCAATTATATTAATAATTTATTTGGTTGTGATCATGTTTAATTGACAAAGATTCTAGTAGGCGATGGGTCAAATGTACCTGTTACAATTCATTTACTATAAACTATTTTATTTCTTATATAATTATTTTTGATAATGTTTTGAATTTAATTATATAATGAAAACAAATTTTTTTTATACACATCTCTATTCCTTGTGAATTAGGGACCATACACCTATTCACTAAAATCGATACCCATTTAATTTTTTTTTGACTTCATCTACATTCATTCATAGAATTAAACATGTTATATATGAAATATTGACATTTAAAATAACCCATTACGATCAATGATGTCTAAGACAACTCATGAATTGGAACTGAAAATCACTCAGTCACACCCAAAGAGAATCACATGTAAGCATAGGTATGTAATGAAATTGGTAGAAATCAAATATTTAAGATGCAACCATAAACCTATAACAGGGAAAAAAGTTATATTGATTATGACACTTTAAATAACCAGTCATATACCCTATACAATATGTTATAATAAAATTAGTATATATAAAAACCATTTCTAACACAACAATAAAATTACTCATATGCAATGTATGCAGAAAAATGAACGTTTATGTCATAGAATATGAATTGAATGTGAATTCTAGCTTTCTATAAGGATTTATGATAGATTATTCCTTTCCCTCATATCACTAGGCCAAGGATAAAATTAAATCTAAAAATAATAATATAGATAATAACAATCACATATCTGGCTCATCACTATACAATGAAAGGATATCAACTTTAATAAGTGAAATACATAACCCAATATCTCATTTCATGAAACATGGTATTTATCGATACATGGGTTTTCTACTGTAATGGTAGAGTTATAAAAAGTTATGAATAATGTATATTCTACTATATATGTTCTGAAAATAGTAAGTATTGAAAATAAATCCTTGATACCACTGTGTGATGTCCCGCCCTAGGCGTCACTCAACATTTCCAAGAAACAAGATGGCCACATGGCAATGCAAACATCACCCAATAAGCCAGAGGATTTCAAATAGAATAGATATCATAGGAAGTGTCAATGGGAAAACTATTCCCTCATTTTATAGAGTTGAATAATGGATATATATATATATAATAAAATTTAAAATTCAGATGAATATGTAAACATAGGGTAGATCAGAAAAAGAAACTATATCATCATTACTTGTAACCAACCGTAGTGGATATGAACATAGAGAATCAGAAAATAAATAATAATCAAACGATCGAAACTAAATCACATACCAATGCAGATGATAATTTATTGAATGTGTCTACAAAACTGGATAATATTTATACATGGTACCAGGAAAGAAATGCTATAAAAAAGAATAATTAAATAAAAAATTATCCAAGAATCCTTTGCTCAAGAATGGTCATCTACTACCATGCCAGATCCCGATGAATGCAATCTGTATATTGTGTCTAAGAAGTTATGCTTCATTTATAAACACCTTTATAAATATAATCTATCATGCACCATTTAAGACCTTGTTAAGGCGTGAGATAAATCTGAGTAAGACACCGCCAATGGTCTCAATACAATCTGGTATGTGAATATAAATTGAATAGTGTGCAACCATTTATATGCAACTAAATAAAATAAAGTAATATACACACCTTGATTGCTATTTACACATAGATAGTTTCTTAACATTCAATTGTTTCATTAATTTAATAATTAGAGATTAGTTTATATAAATAAATCATGTGTAAAATTTTGTCATTGACATTGTATCATGATAGTAATAATAATAATAGAATCATGGAATAACAAAGAATCTTATAATGATAAAAATAATTAATAGAATCCTAGGTTATAAAAATTATTCATTATTCATAAGGGTTAATATCACTCATTAGTAACATATAACAAGGATATAAAGAATCTAATTATAATCCCAGGGGAATCCCCCAATGTAAGTTAATATAACAGTTCTCATGGGGCCTATGGATATTGTCCATGGTAAAACGCGATAAGAATGACTAGCCCCAATGTGTTGTATCCATCGAAATACTTTCCTAAATGAATAAATATAGAACTAAAGAGAGTATCCAAGGAATCTTAATATCTTTATAATAGTGATCCTATAACATAATATTAGGAATCCGTTTGTAGAAAAGGACCATGTTCCAAGGTAGGTATCTCCCTTGAATGTGGTCTCAATGAATTGGAATAGTGTGCTTAATGTGAAGAAGGATTTATATATAAAATAGGAGGAAAACATAATATATGAAAATTCCAATAAATATTAAATGGTCTGCAAGAAATAGGAACCACATATATATTTCTTTTCATAATTTATCTCGTCTAACACTCATACAATTCATTGAATTTAAAAGGTTCATTCCCTTTCTTTTCATACAATGTAAAAATTCTATATATGAAATCCAACCTTCTATTACATTGATAGTGTATTCAATTATTAGTTTCAATATGTTAACATTAATATTCCTGAAAATTCATTCTAAGGACATGAATCCAATTACGTTTTTAATTATAATATATTATTCCTAGAGATATCTAAAAATATAGATTCCTTTTAATATTTTAATGGCTAATTAATCACCTATAACACTTACATTAGATGGTTCAAGTGATATTATACATGTTTTAGTCGTTAACTATTCCTTTATTTTAGGAAAACATTTACAATTATAAGTCCATGTCAAATAACACCAGAACATTCGTACCAATAGTCATTACAAAGCAACTAAAATCAGAATCCAGGAAGAACAATACCTGGGGTGGTTATTGAGGATGTCTCAACCTATAAATATAGGAATAATATATACATATATGTGGATTTCGAACATATGCACAATGATTATTATCATGGAATATGAATTTAATAGGAAAACCCTTATGAAATTGACATGTGTGAAATGTCATCAAATTATAAAATGAAAAAGAAATGAAGGATTAATCATACAACCAATACTATATACATATATCTATATCCTCATCTAGTATCATTACTTAGTTTTTCATTGATCTAAAAAGATACGTTGATATCATTACCCTAAAAATATTTCATATGAGATTACATAAAAATAACTCTATATATTAGAAGTGAAATGAAAAGTGGCCCAATATGAATATTGATCTTAACAAGGTGCATCCGGCATGACACATAGATATTGAATCCGAGTTTGGATCATGGTTGAATACCAAATCCTATGTATTGGCTTCCATGGGTTCTCTATAGTGAGTGATAATGGAGGAGGTGATGTCTTCAATATAAAATATATCCCATGAATCTTATTTTTAAATTTGAAATTTTTTTATTTAAATTGAGTGCAGTGGATTTACTAGTCTTATAGAGTTTAGGATCATACTCCCTCGGAAACACCCTTTATATGTTATGACAGGTTCTAGACCTTCCATTACAAATTTTATAATTGATACAAATCATGTATTCTGATTACAAATTTTTCTAATTAGCGACCATCTAACCTACATTCCTTCCACTACATCCATTCAAAAACAAAAAAGTATGACCATAATGCGTAGTTTCTAGGATTCATCCAAAATATAACACTACAAGAGAATCAAGAAGACACTTAATGCATTTTCACCACATGATGATATTGGTCACATTCAATACAAGATTAAATATGGTTAAGTCATGAAATTATTATTAAATATCATGTTCTGTTTGTTGGTATTAAAAACACTAATTTTATTCTTGATATATATCTTTTATAATGATAAGATAAATATAAATATTTATAGATTGTTATTATAAATTGTTAAGTATTGTAAATAGTATTTAAATAATAAAAATTATGGTATGTTATATAAATTTATAATTTAAATTAACTCAAATGTATGAGATAAGATATTTTCAATTCAAATATAAGAAAGAAAAAAGGCAAAAAATATATAAAATAATTGATTAAGGGAAAATTTTATCTCTTTTATCTTAATGAAGTAAATGGATGATTCATTAAAAGTTGGAATATTTAATATAAATTAAACATCTATACATTTTCCCAGAATTGAAATATTCATATTACACCATATAAAAAGTGGTATTATTTTTATTATCTTAAAAAACTTATTTCTATTTCAAAATATATTAAAAATACCTTATATGAATTAATGATATTTTGTTATTTGATTGAAATTATATAATATTGACCTAGATATGTTTGTATTTAATATATGAAAAGAAATGATCAATATCAGTGATTCTAAAACCATTAATTGATTTGTTTTTTACAAACAAGTAATGTAAATGATTCTATAATTTGTATTTCATCAATAAATTAATTTTGAATTATGTAATATGAGAATGAAATATTTATAAGAGAAAAATATAAAAAAATTTCTATTAGATGGATGATATTATGACTTATTAAAACTCTTGAATATTAATTTATATGTATTATTGAAATTAATTACTAGTTGTAGAAAAAAAAATTATTTAAGTATTTGAAAAAAAAATTTATATTCAGAATAGACTATATAATAAAACTTCATAACCTTTATAAGATGATATGATATAATTGAATTTATGTATAATTATTCCATGCATAAACTATCCATCTAATAAATCTAATGGTTTTATATATTCCAATGATAAATATATTTCTTTATGATTTGATATATTTATACTAGATAACATTTTTTTATGAAAAGTTTAATATTCTATATGAGATCAAAATTTGAAATGTTATACTTTTTAGTTAAATAGGTGTTAAATTTAAAATTAAACATATTATGCTTTTTTATATCTACTGCATAAATAATTATTATCTATTGATTTTACTTGGGAATTTTTATATTATTATTTATATAATCTAAATGGAAACCCAAGGATTAGTGGAATGACATATAATATTCATTGATTTTGAATTTATATTTCATGAATCTAATCGAATAAAATTTGATCTTTGTGTATTTCATAAAAAACAAAATATATAATTTTCATAAGTTAGATGAACAATAAATTTAAAAACCCATTCTAAAATTTATAATTTAATTATATGATATATTTTATTATGTATATAAATTGGATAATGATAGTGAAATGTTTATTATTATAATATATGTTACACTTATCATTAAAATTGATATTATGTGAGAATTTTATTATAAAATATTATATATATATATATATATAGTGTGTTTGTGGGTCGGTGTGTAAACCAGTTGTAACATATGTTTTAATATTAGTTGTAATTTTTTTTGAAAATAACTATATTGTGAACAAATGTATTCTAAAGAAATTAATATTTTAGAATATAAGAATTAAATTTATTAATGAATGATACTTATTAGGGTCTATGTTTTAACAAATATAGTTGAATAAAACCTCAAAAATTGTTAATAATGAGATTGAAAAATATATGACTAAGATATTCTTGTGTTTAAGAGAAATACACTGGATTACATACTCTATTTGAATACACAGATTTGAATATCATGGACCTTAGAAAGATTGCGCATATACAAAACCTAGAATATGCATTGAAAGATTAAGTTATGTATTGAATTTATAGAAAATAAATATTTTATTTGTTGATATTGTGTATATGATTATTGTAATATCTGGGATCAAGGTTCCGCTCAATGGTGGCCCATACTCAGTTGGCCATATGACCACCATAACATTTCCACAAACACTATAGTTAGACGAATAGTACCAAGGGTCAGGGGTGTGATAGTGGCAAAACAATTCCCTCATTAGTTGAGTTTAATACATAAGAATAATAATATACAGTAGGGGAAGTAGTAATACAATACAAAAAAAGTAAAAATATTGGATATTGATAGTAATAAAACTAATAAATAATATATATGTATAAATTATGTATGCCATATATGTCTATGATAGTAGAAAACCCAATTCGAAAAGCAAGAAATACAACACAATCAAATATAAGTAAACAACAAGTAAACTCCAACAACATCACAAGCCTCATATTGGTCCCAAGCTCTCCAGCTCCAATAGCAATCAAGTTCTAGTAACGAATGGCACATTCCCTTACCTATACCTACTATCATAAAATCTTCTTGGGTCCAAAATGAAGACATAAATAGGGTGTGGGATGAATCCTATTATGCAACCCAAGAAAGATCTATTTTTATATATCAGTGAAAATATATATAAGGTAATATGAAAAGATGAAGCAATAAACTTGAATGTAAATGAAATTAAACAATCTTATAGTTTTTTATTACATTCATTTAAAATTTATTCTTCATCTGTTGAATCATGTATCTCTAGGATCTAGCCATAGCCCAATATCCCCTGTGTAATGTTACAAAATATATGTGTCAGAAGTCAATAAAAAAATCATGTAAGACAGAATCCAAGCATGTACATTGGCTTGTGAGACTCATTACAATCATTCAATTATTCCAAAATGACCATCTAAGAATGATCTCATAGTTTAAACCATCTAGTCCAATCATAACATCAATTCATTAAACAATGAATCTCTAGGAAAGATCTCACCGTATAACCCTTTTGGTCCAGCATATCACCAATTAATTAAAAAATGAACCTCTGGGAAAGCTCTCATAGTCTAATCCTATTGGTTAAATCCTCTAAATCAAGGCTCCCACAATCTTTTGTAAATAATCTGGAAGTCCCCTAAGTCTTCATAGCCCAAGGCTCTCGCGATCCATTGGAAACATTTCTTGCATATCATATCAATGTAGCTCATGTAATCTATAACAACTACCTAGCTAAAAATTTACAAATTATATCACATTGATTTCATATAATCCAACATCATCCTAATCTAACATGGTAGGGAAAACAGGGTATGCCTCAATGGGAACCTAGACCAAATGGCCATAACCAATCAAACAAGGGAAACAGACCCATGGGGTCTCCCTTACACTAGGTAACTAACCTTATGCATAATAAACTACCAATTATCAATCAATCAAACTATAAATAGAAATAATAGGGTTAAGTTAAAAATCAATAAATATCCAAAAAATGTTCATGAGGCACTTTTATCATATATAATCTGAGGACAAAAAAAAAAGGCTCAAACCTCATACCTCAATGTCGTATGATTGATATACATGAGAGTCACCTGATGAATTGGCCTAGATCAGTGTAGATCTACAAAAATGTAAAACACCAAACCTTGAATATCTCAAAGGAGAAGATGAATTTGGATGAAGTTATCAATAGGGTTTTGAAGTCACCTATGGGGCTCCAATGAACGCAACTTTGTCTCGATCGGATCTCAGACAAAGAATCAAGGGTCTGAACATCGTTAGTTGATTCTGGAGCACTCATGTTAAAAACATATATGGAAGAAGATGGTCAAAAATATGAGACATGACCCCTATGATATTTCAGATTAAAACAAAACTACACAGATTTTCATGGCATGCTAGGTACACTACATGTACAAAATAGTAAAAAATGGGTAATAATAAAAGTCTATTTTTTTCATTTTCCCTCAAAACAACAAAAAAAGATCCATACATGAAAAGAATATCTGGGTTCATACAAACTTTCCCTTAATGAAATTCTCCCTTGAATTTCTCTTTCAAGGGTGGTAAAGAATAAGTTGTGAACAACACAAGCCACTACGATGGCACATCATCATCTCCCTCCAATGTGACATCCTGCTCTCACCCATGCTGCCATAACACCTGTACCAATGGAATAGACAATCCATATAAGACCTTCATGTTGTGATCCAAAATCCAAATATGGATCCCCTTGAACGATGAATCATCCTAAATGTCAACCTCCTCAAGTTGAAAATCATGAGATAGTTCTGAAAAATATTTTCGTAGCTAAGAAACATTAAAGACGTCATACATAACCTGGTACCTTTTAGGTAACTAAAACAAATGTGAAAATGGATATAATCTCTCAAAAACCTCAAATTGTTTGATGTATCTCATGTAATGATTCCACTATCTTCTAATCCTCTTGTCTCCCAACCTCGGTGTGACGTGTCTGAAAACATGATCTCCAACCAATGAACTCCAGAGTTTATCTCCATCGATCAACAAAATATTTTTGGCGAGAATGTGGTTTATCGATCCTATACCAAATCAACTCCACCTTCTCAATGGTCTCCTAGATAGGATGAAGACACATCATTGATACCTATCCAACCTAAAACCAACATAGGGGAGTTCGGCATGGCCTACCATACAAAGCCGCATAAGGTTCCATTTGAGTCATTTCCTTAATTATATTATTATAGTAAAACACCACTAGGGTTATGTGTATCTCCCAAGAGTCCCTGAAATCTTTGGTATATTCTCTATGCATGTCCTTAAAACCCTTAATTGAGCACTCATATAGGCTATTTTTCTGGGGATGAAATTCGGCACTAAGAATTATATGAGTACCAAAATCCCTCTTTAGTCTCTGCCAGAAATTAGAAGTAAACCTAGCATCCCTGTCTGAAATGATAGAGTATGGGACCCCATTGATATGTAATATCTCTCAGATGCAAAACATTACAAGATCATCAACTCTAAATGTTTCCATGATTGATAGGAAATTTGAAACCTCAATGAATCTATTAAAAACAACTGATACATCATCATTTCCTTAAGGAGACCTTGGTATTCCAATCAAAAAATCCATCACGACATCGTTCCACATCCACTCAGGAATTGGTAATTTTTGTAATATCCTATCTTCTTTCCGATGCTCCACCTTCACATGCTGATAATTGGAACATCTCATAACAAAAACCATTACATCCCTCTTCATGACTCGCCACCAATAAAAATGATGCTTATCTTCATACATCTTGTTGAAATAATGATGAACTCACTATACTAAGTTATATAAATCTACAAATAGATCCTCACATATGTCTGTTGACACCCATACACACCCATGAAAATTAAAAACCACATCCCCATCTATATTCTACCTAGGACTAGTTTCCTCGGTTGCCACACTCTCCTATATAACTAGGCCTTTGGAATCTGATAGTTTCTTCATTCACACATAATCCAGTACAGTATAGGTATTATCTATTGAAGAATGAAAAGTATTCCTCTGATTTTCATCCACCTACAAATGCATCTCAGAAAATAGAGCCATAGGTTTCCATCACTACTGGCCTCCTAAAGGGCATGTATTTTAGTCCTTCCTGTCAATGCTTCAGCCACTGTGTTGTCTTTCTCAAGAATGTAGTTAAGATCCAAGTCAAAGGTATGAAGGTATTGAACCCACCATCACTGTCTCAAAATTAGATCACGTTGAGTAAAGATACACATGAGGCTTTTGTGGGCAGTGTATACCAAAAAATTCTTTCCTAAGAGATAATGTCTCCAATTTTTTAAGGCCTGAACAACCCTATCAAACTAAAGATTTTGTGTATGGTATTTCATCTCATGTGGCCTCAACTACCGAGAATCCTATACAATGACTAATTCTCCCATAACAAGCACTGCTCCTAACCCAACACCTTATTCATCGCAGAAAACAGGGTAAATCTTACCCAGTTATGGAAAACTCATTAATGGAAATCATGTCAACATCCCTTTTATCTGTTTAGGTGTTGGATCATAATAATCTATCCACAATTACATCACACACTTATTATTCAAGCATTTTAGTGGTGCTTCTATGAATAAGAAACCCTGAATATAGAATATATAGTAATAGATGATCCGTATAAAACATCGTACCTCGAAGGCCTTCTTCGGATGATCCCATGAAATGACTGCTCTTAACTTTTCAGGGTCTACTGATACTCTAGTCTCAAAGATGACACGACCCATGAAATGAATCTGGTCCATCCAAAAGTGGCACTTTGGGAGCATAGTATATAACTAATGATATCTCAGTTTACTCAATACGATCTCAATATTGATGGAATATTCATGTCAAGTGTGAGAGTAAACCATGATATAGTCCACAATACTACGAGCAAAAGAATCCAAGTAGAGATGGAAAAGTATATTCATTAGATCAATGAAAACTGTTGGCACGTTCATTAGACTGAATGACATAACCAAATTATTGTATAGAACTATCCTACTCTGATAGGTGGTAAGAGGTATATCTGATGGTCTAACATCCATATGATGATAACTGGATCTCATGTAAATATTCAATAACATCTATGATCCACAAAGCTTATCAAAGATATCCTTAATCATTGGAAAAGGATATCAATTCATGACCATCAACATATTTATCTTCCAAAAATACACTCAATTTCTGAGGGTACTGCTTGCCTTCTTCGCAAAATGGACAACAGAACCCCAAGAAAAAGTATTGTGTTAGACGAAACCCTATGCATGCAACTCCTCCAACAACTTCTTTAGATCCTATAATTTTTGTCTAACCATCCTATAAGGAGTAATGGACACCATTTCCACTCTTGTAACAAGATCAATAGATGAATCTAGTATCATTTCAGCCAAAATGACACAATCACAAATCGAAATTTAAATTCCCAAACATTATATTAGTATTATGAATGTATGGGATCGATTCACATGGAGATGAAGTTAGTTTATTTTTTTTATTTTGTAATTAATTAGGTGAGGTTTTATGAAATTTAGATTTCATATTTTTTGTTTCAAGGAGATTGTTATTAAACATTCAATTTCTAGATAAATTACTTTTAATGATAAATGAAAACACAAAAATTGGATTCTTGACGATAAATTAGATGAATGCGGTGGACCTGGGATTTTTAAGATAATTAAGAAATATATTTTCATATTAGGTTTTGTTGTTAATGATAACTAACATATCCAGGTTTTGAATTAAATGGAACCCCTTTGGTGTGGTGAATTTCGCTTAAATCATTTGGAAACAATTCCATGGTTTGGAATTTTGTTTGTATTAATTTATCTAATTGTATCCTCTTTTAAAAAAACAACAATGAAGAATAGAAAAGGAAAAAAATGAAAAATAAACACTTAAAAATACTCCCCTCACGGTGAAGCTAAAAATATTGATGTAGTCAAAAAAGATATGCCCATGTCACTCAAGAGTACCTATGACTAATGAGGTAATGGGAATGAAAATATGATGATACATACATCATCACATCTCGATAAGTGAAAAAAAGAGGTATTGATATTGGATATAAATGTTCCAAAACTAGTTAGTGGGTCTCCTTAGAAGATTCACCATCGATAACAGTGGAATCCACCAATGGAGAACTAGCCGCATCAGAAATAAGAGGCACTGTCTCATCAAACTAAGTGGCAGGCATAGTAGGTATCTCAGGTTGGAAAACGATAAAAGTATTAGCTGAACCAGTAGTATAAAGTAGAAATTAATACATGGCTCGAGTAGTCAATGGTATATGGGTGTAAGGATGAGGAAGAGCAGATGTAGAGGCCGGTGTTGTGGTTATTAGAATGCCTTCATGTTCAATGAGTAGACCCAAGAGTAATATATCCTTTGTTTGGGACTGGAAGAGGGTAGTTTGATGGTACTCTAGGAGGTATAGGCGGTGGCTGAACTCGGCCAGTCGGATGGGGTATCAACTGAGGGTGCTAGGGAGACAGGGAGGTGGAAGCGATATACGATGATGATATGGTGGAAGATGAAGTAAGGCTAGAAGAAGTGGGTGGGGTGGTGAAAGAAGATCCACTTGTTGATGAGGGTGGTCGGGATCAACAACAGTAGCAAGAGAGACAATATCATCTCTTACCCCAGTAAGAGTCGAGGCATCCTTTATGAGAACATAACCATCACCCCGAAACTCAACCATCCACATGAAGATAAGGATGAGAAATAAAAGTCGTTTTGGAGAACCAAATGGTTCATGAAGGATAGAGGGATCAAAAACTCCCATATGGTTGTCAATTGAGTGGCCTAAAAACCGTCTTTCAGGTTTTCCTGATGGCCATGAATCATAGTGTGGATGAAAGAAGCGGATGTGAAAACGAGTTCAAGGTATTCGTGATGAAAAATACTAGTGAGAAGTTCCATGTTGTGTCCAAACACGACTCTCATATACTAATGGAGATGAAAAATAATTTCACTGAAGAATCAGTGAAGAAAATGAAGGGGAAGAGAAATGATGAGTGTCCTCTTCAACATTCTGGGGGTGTACCTATGGTTAGATCCAAGAAGATCCCACAACAATGCAATTATGTAAGAGTTATCATTTTATATAAGGGTGGAGATAGGATGTTGGGTGGCATGATGGAGTTAGAAGCTGCACCCTTGGCCAAAATTAGCAATGGTAATGGAAAAATGGAGGTCGCCATGCAGAAAGTGAACAATCTTTGCGGTATTGGTGGGTGTCTGTTGGTACGCTAGCAATCGAACTCAAATTTCACAAAGAACACCCTAAATAAATCTCTGTAAGTAGGAGTAATGACCTAGAGTGTCTCAAGAAAATGTTTATGTCCATGTAGATTCTCAATCTCCTCCAAGATTCCAAGGTGTTGGAGAACATTGATGTCCAGAAAGTGTCTTCTCAGATTGATAGTGTGGTGGGAGAATCACCTCAATCTCTATACCATTGGATGAACCTCATAAAAGATCAGTCATAGATTCTACTAAGGTAAGGGAATTGGTGGTATGGGATTATGTGGATCCACTGGTTTTATGGTTGAAGGTCCAATTATTCTAGAAGTAGGTAGAGTATGGGATTATTGAGAAGTCTCTGAGGATGGTCCAGTAGAAGATAGAGGTTCTGGAAAAGGTTGGTCCACTGCTATCTTAGAGGGTGGCACCAAAAGGTTATATCAAGAAGAAGGAATGACAAAACTCGAGCTTTCAGCATCTATTAAAGGTTTAGACACAATAGTGGGAGGGAGGTGCTCCAGAGAATACACATCATGAGGAACATCGAGTGATGCCCATGCAGGTGTCCATAAAATGGTCAAAACTCATAGGGGATATGAAAAAATACACATCATGAGGAACTATTACAATATGTGTGAATTAACATGGTGTGAAAATCATGTTCTCCACCCACATATATTCCTCCAATGTGACGGAGGACACATCATATACCAAATAAACACACTGTGCATGGAAACATGGGAAGGGGTTGGGTGCCATAGGACACATGATGGTCATTAAGGTGCAGGGGAAGGCACTATACATGGGGTGTATAGAACATACATTCCATGTGTATTTGAAAATATGAAAATTTTCATGTGTTTTTGTACAATATGTACACAATGTGTGATCTTCATCAACCATGTGTACTATATGGAAGACCCCAACCATCACCCAATTCAAAATCGCCCTAAACACCTATGAAATCGTGAAATAGAGGGTGAAAAAAATGTTGCCCGAGTGAGGATCACAATTCATAATAAATGAGGATAAAGCACATAGTAAACATTCATACTTTTGTTGGTGGAGGTAGACGACGTGCATGAGAAGAAAACGGGGAAAGGGGGTGTTGCAGAACATGGCCACTGGCTGAGTAGGGTCCCGACCTGTATAACCGAGGTACAACACGTTTCCCAAAGCATAAAAGTCGTGTATGTTTTTATAATATATTTAAATATATAAGAAAATTGGTTATGTAAAACTTAATCAGTTGTAAAATAAAATTAATAATCCTATACAAGTAGTGTATCAATGGATTACATGCTATGTGTTCTAAAATTTTAAAATGTAATATACAACATTTGGTCTAGGGCGTGGGGCACGACTCGAACCAATGGATGACCATTCCAAATTTAATCCCTCAAAAAAAGAGGAAAGGTTATAGGGTAGCAAATTTTTAGTAATTTTCCATAATTAATTATTAATTTCAGTTTTACAATGGATGAAGAAAAATGCACAGTGTGTGGTTTTAATATGATTAAAATGGATGATGTAGGGTGATTAGCTGAGTTCAAACTTGGGTATTTTGATTCCAGGACTGAGACTCTTCCAATATGTCAGCTTTACCTGCATGTATTATTTTTGATTAAAAATCATTTAAATTATTAATGAAAACCTGGCTCACATTATGTATATTGAAATGCACGTTGTGTGCTTATATTAATATGAAAAATGAGTGAATTGGGTCGGTTGAAAGGATTTGATCCCCAGTCTTTTGAAACTAGTTTATGATCCTAGAAATCTGTTCATTCCCCATCTTCGATTCTATTTAATATATAAAAATTTATATTTTATTTTGAACTGTACCACACAATCCATTTAATTAAACACGAGTTAAAAAGGATGAACCCTGTACCAAAGGCAGGGATGGAGTGATAAGAACCAGTGATTGCTCAGATACATTCTAGTGACCTTACAATCAGTACACGACTCATTCATATTTATTAACTTAATTGAGATATATTTATACTAATACTTATAATATAATATACCTGAAAAAAAGAAACGTGCACTCCATGTGAAAATGTGATTCACGGATTTTAGTATCTGGGTTTCCTTCTAGGAATCAACATTGATTTATGTATTTGGTTCGACTATAACATAGTGTATTTCTACCTGAATTTTATGGTATATATTGTACCAACCATGTGATTCATCTGAAAATTGGGCTTTTTACGATTAACATTTACCTGGAATGTTTGAACGCAAGGTCCAACAACCTCTACGATACCATGGTGGAAACTTTTGGTCACTTTGAAAGGTCCTGATCATCAAGACTTCAATTTACCTATAAAGAATCTCAAAATGGATTTAAATAATACTACCTTATCACTAGGAATCATGATTTCTGAGAGATCATGTGGTCATGGATGACCGTTGTTATCTCTTTATATATAATGGCATTTACTTATTCCTCCCTCCGAATCTGATCATGTTTCATCACGTAAATTTTTTTGCTTCTCTTCTTTAGATTTTAGAATGTAGTTCAAGGCCTCCACATCCCAACAGAATTTGTGATCAAGATACCTCAATAAAGGACATGGATTTTCATAAATAAACTAGAATGGGGACATACTCAATGTTGTTTTGAAGGGGTCCATGTATGCCCACAAAGCATCATCATGTTTCTTGGACCAGTCCTTCATTGAGACTCCCACTGTCTTCTCTAGGTTCTGGCTTAATTATCTATTTGAGACTTCTAATTGTCAACTGGATTGGGGATAATAAGGTATCCATAAGTTATACCTCATGACGAACTTCAAATGAACATTTTGTATTAATGAATCGTCGAATTGTGTCCCTCTATCACTGATTAAATCCCACAGAATACTGAACCTATTTAAAATATTTTTCTTCAAAAAGGACACTATGAAATTTGTTAAGTTGTATGTAATCACTATGTCATCCACACATTTTGAGACATAATCCACACGAACAAGTATGTACGATTTTCCAAATGATGTGGAAAAGGGGATAATGAAACCATTTCCCCATACATTGAAGACCTCATCCTCAATTATAGGGTGTTGAGGAATTTCATATTGGTTCCCCATTTTACTTTTTGAGTGAAATTTATCATAGTGTATTATAAAATACCTACCATCCTTGTGCATGGTAGGCCATAAAAAAATATATTGTTGGATTTTAGCTACTTTTATGTCTAGCCTGTGATGTGCCCTAGGTGGGGAATAATGTAAATACAACTAAATTCCATGAATATCTATTTCTAGGGGGTAGTAGAGGATCACCACAAATCCACATGAGTGGATGAGTAGTGGTTCTTAAAAGAAATATCTTTTTACTTCATACATAAATTGTTTCTTTTTTATTGTAATCAAATATCAGCGTGAACAACTCATGTAGCAACGTAATTGGTTATGTCGACATACCATAGATGAGGTTTCATTCCATCTAAGAAATTATAATCATCTTTGATGTAATCCTTTATTTATCAATCATATTCTATTTCCAAATCAAGAAGTTTAATTTTGGAGAGATGATTGGGAACAATGTTCTCACTATCCATCTTATCACGGATATCCATGTAAAATTCATGAAGGAGAAACACATAACAGATGAATCATGGTTTTCCATCCTTCTTGTTTAGAACATATTTACATGATGGATGGTCAGTGTGGACTATAACTTCCTATAGCACTAAATAATAGTGGAACCTGTCGAATGAAAAAAATCACTACAAGAATTATCTTCTATGTGTAGTCTAGTTAATTAGTGCTTCATTGAGGGCTATACTGGAATGGTTGACTGGTCTGAAGATTCCATTAAACCTCTACCCAAGTGCTTCTCCCTTCAAATAATCACTTACAACACACATAATCTAAAATTTTTCTTCCCAATTAGTGTAAATCATGATAAGGGATTTAATTATTTTCTACTTCAGAAGATAGAAGGATATTGTGTAGGTTTCATCATATTCCATGATAGAATATTTTGAATGAAAATTAGTTAGTGGTTGAGATATCTATGAAATGTCACTATCAAAACTTCTATAAAAACTTACATGCTGATGAAATTCTTGAATTTATTTAATAGTAGTTATGATAGGCAGTTGTCAGATGAATTCAATTTTTACTATGTCAACATCAATTCCCTTCATAGAAATCTGGTGGCCTAAGAAAATTCTATTTTTTACCAAAAAGTTTCACTTATCAATTTCTAAAACCATATTAGAGTGATCACACCATTCCTAAGACAATTCCATATTTCATAAGCATTTTTTGAATGATTGTCCATGCACCAAAAATTCACCCATAAAGACATCTAGAATATAGTCAACCATATCATGGAATATTCCCCACATACATCACTAAAAGGTGGCTAGAGCACTGTACATGCAGAAAGACATCCTTCAATTAGAAAAAGTTCAATATGGGAATGTGAATATTCATTTCTATTGGTTTTCAAGAGTAATTGAATTTAGGTTATATCCAGAATAAACATCCAAAAAGCAATAAAATTCATGCACTACTAATTTCTCCATAATTTGATCCATGAAAGAAAGTGGGAAGTGATATTTAATTTTGAAATCATTATGTTATATGTAATCCATGAGAACACTCCATCATGTGACATTATTGTTGGTATAAATTCAATTTTATCATTAGGTATTACGGTTATACACCCTTTTTGGGTACCACTTGAAAAGGACTTTCCCATGGGAAATCAGAGATCAGGTAGATGAATGCTGCATCCAAAAGCTTGATCATTTAGCTCATCACTACATACATCATGGGAGGATTTATTTGTGGCTGTGGTTTCTGAGAGTGCTTAAGTCCTTCCTCTAGTAGCAAATTGTGGGTTAAAATGGTTGGGCTGATCCATTTATGACCAGCTATTATCCACCCAAAATCATGTTTTACTAATTTATGGAGTTGGAGAAGTGCATGATAGTTCCCTTGTGAGTGAGAGGCATTGAGTATTAATTGCAGAATGTGTTTATCTCCCAAGTAACCATATTTCAAAGATGATGTGAGAGGTTTGAGGTTATTTTTTGTGTCTTTTCAAACTAGGGGAACAATTGGTTCTACCTCATCCCATTCGAGAATATATAGTACAATTACACAATGCGAATAATTACTACCATGTTTGACAATTAATTGAAACACTTCTAGTTCATAATTAGGATGGATATTATTGATGAATAGTTCATTAGTGATAGAACAACATTCCATGTCATCTTCAATGTGGGACTAGTTATTTTTAACTATAAACAACGCATTACACTCCTCGGGTTCCATTTGTTATAAATACGTAACTACATTGAGGGAATTGTAATATAACTTTTCATCTCCCACTCGAAATATCAATTCACATTGTTGGAAAATAATAAAAAACTTCCGTGTATCCAAGAAGTGTATTCCCATAATGAGTGCTGCCTCTTGATCTTCCTCCATGTCAAGGATAATAAAATCAACAGGAAGAATCAACCTTCACACTTTCACGAGAACATATTCATGTATCCCATTGGGATATTTAATTGATCGATTTGTGAGTTGTAGTGCCACTTGAGTATCTTACAAATAAATAAAACATAGTATATTAGAGAATCCATAGGGAATATAATAGATAGTATCTCCCAATTCACATAGTGATTTCCCAAAATAACATGATTCACTGGTGAATGGAGTTGTAAAACAACCTATATCTTGGAGCTTTGGAGGAAGAGAGTGCTGGACCACTCTTGAACATTCCTTAGTGGGATTAATTGTTCAAAAATTCTCTATATTCATCTTTTTGTAGAGTATTTCATTCATAAAATTCATATTTGTTGGCATTTGAATTAATGCCTCTATGAAAAGAATGTTTATATGATTTATTTCAGAATACCTAGTTCAATTTACCAAACAATTGGTCTATATTACATGGATTCATTTTTGTGGGAAATTGTATGGAGGGTTCATAATGTGTTTCCACTTCTAGTTTCGTACTAGGGGAAACCTCCTTCTCTTTTTATTGTTCCTTGATTGAAGGATACTCTTGGATATCGGATTCATGATTAGAAGTGGGTGTAGGTGGGGATGGATTTTCAATTTGATTAGAAATAATTTCATGGGGTAATTTTCCCCCTTTTTAAAGTGATAGCATTGGCCTCCTCCTATGGGTTCATCTCAGTGTAACCTAGTAATATACTATGTTTCCATAAAGCGAGTTGATTAGAATGTTTCCCAATTAGATTATCGAGGCTACTAATATATGAATCGTGATTATAAAATTGTGTCTCAAGAGTTTTTATGAATTTTGACAACATCTACTATAATATTTATGGGGGTTCTTATTGTAGTTGTTGCGCAGTTGGATGAGGTTGTGGCTACCTCAGTTATTGCATCAGACGTGGGGTTTGATACATTTTTTGTTAGAATTATCATTATTATTCTTGTATGGGATATGGATTCTAGTATTTCTATTGATCATAATCATTTTTCCTTTGTGGGTGAGGTTGAGAATTTTGTTATTGTTTCCCCCGACTCGTATTCATGTTATCGTGCTATGCCGAGTTTTGGTATTGAGGGTACATGTTTATCACTTTGTTCTGAGTGTCATAGATTACCAATCGTGTTAATGGAATGACACTCGTCCCCATGTAGTAATCCATGGTGTGGTTGTCACCACATTCACTGCATAATGAGTTATTTGTGGCATGAACATGATATGTGTTTTTCAGATTCAATGCATCGGTCTTCATGGAAACCACATGGACTTGGGAAGAATGTATCATTGTGGAATCAATGTTATGCGTGACCCTCATTTGAGTACCCTTCTCTGAGTTCCATTCGAATCTATTTTTTGAAATATATTTGAGCAAATAGAAGAGTTCCTTCGAGGATATCTAAATCACCATTCCTCCTCCTACTGCATCCAACACTGATTTGGTGTTTTTCGTAAGACCGCCATATATAGATCTTAATTTCATAAACAATTTAAGGCCATGATTAAGGAACTTCCCTAAAATTTCTTTGAAATGCTCCAAGGATTCATAAAAAGTCTCTAAATATTGTTCCTAAAAATTATGAATTTAGTTTTCCAACATCACCGTCTTGGAGGTTGGGAAATATTTTGATAAGAATGATTGGGCCAACGCCTCCCCGGTGATGATAGAGCTTTGAAGTATTCCTTTAATCCAATCATTCTCTTTATCCCTTAATGAATAGGGGAATAAATGAATGTGAATGGTATCCTCAGTCATCCCATGGTAGCAAATGGCATAGAAAATTGGATAGATGAGAATTTGTGTCATCACTACATAATCCATTAAATTATAAGGTGTTTGGGTGAGTTTCATGATGGCTTGATTTATCTCAAATTTTTGTGCTTGCAGCAGTGGTCTTATAATTCCTGTATCAGCCCCTTATATAGAAGGATGACTATACTCCATAAGGGTATGGAGTGGGGGTTGTTGTTCTTGAGGATGTGGAGCACAAATTGCTGCTCAGAAGCAATATAAGGACGCTAACATGGATGAAATTATGGAAAATTCTCTTGTGGGAACTACTAGGGTTGTTAAGGGCCATACCCTAGAACAAATGGAGCTGGTAATCGTTGTTGGTTCTCTGGGATGAACTCCATTATTTTTTCTTGTGGAAGTTGGAACTGCTCATTATCTACAAAAAATTATTGGTTCCAGTTGTCATTTGGCACAAATGGTTGTCCAACACATTGGACATCATATGGCTATACCCCTTCTATGTCCTCAATGGGGGTGTTCTGGGGTTTCTCATCCATAAGATACCATCTTCACAGCAAGATCATTCACTCGATCATTGTATCAAGAGGAAGGATTCCTGTTGATTTGAGGCTCTGGAAATGCATGCTTTTGCCACACAAGCACTTTCAATCCTACACAATTCACAACAAAAACACAATCATAAAAGTGGAAAAATAAAATATTGAAAAACAAAAATGATATAAAGATCATAATTTTTTAGTAATATTTAAATTTATTTTCACATTAATTAATACAAACTAATTAATCAAGACACTATTATATTTCAACTCCTAGTAATGATGCCATAATTTGGTATCATTTTAGACTAATAGTTAGTTTCCTAAAAAAAATTTAATTAGCCAAACATAATACTAGTATAGTGCATGTATGGGATCCATCCACATGAAGATGTGTTTGTTTTATTTTTTTCTAGTTGGTAATTAATTAATAGAGGATTGCTAATATTTAGAGTTGATGATTTTTATGTTTCAAAGATAGAGTGATTAAAAATTCAATTTCATGATAAGTTACATTTAATGATAATAGAAAACAATAAAATTTGGTTCTTGATGAAAAATTGGAAGAATGCATCAGGGTTGTAGATTTTTAGGATAATTAATAAATAAATTTTCTTATGAGTATGTGTTTTTTATCCTTACTCACATCTTTGGGTTTTGGAAATAACTAAACCCCCTTGTTTTGTTGAATTTCATTTAAATCAGTAGAAACCAATTCCTTCATCTGGAATTTGGTTTCTATTAATTTTTTTAATTGTATCATTTTTTAAGATGAAAATTACACCAAATGATCATGGATAGTTTTAATCATAATTCTATATAAGATCCATGGAAATGCTATTATAGTTCTGATACATGATTTCCAGTGATATTTATAAAAAAATTTCAGATATTATAAGTGAAATTTGAATTTCAAAATTACAATATAAAATTTGATAATGAAAAAATCATAATCATTTACAACCCAACATATATGGGATTTAGATACACATGTCATTACAAGTGACTTACATACATATGACACCTGATTGAATCATCAAACAAACTGTGGATTGATGTTCGTTCTGAATGAAGAAGCATCACCTCCTATACTCTCCCCTCTACTTCTTCTCCGGTTGGGTTTCTTTGGAATGTCCCCATTTTGAATATTAGTATGAGTTTCAAATTAAAAGGCCCTTCCCTCTTATTTATAACTTTTGCAAATAATCTTCATGTACTCAAGAGTACATAGAGTGTACTAAAGTCACCCTCAAATGGGCCATGTTTTGCATCTGGTGGAAGATCTATCACCATGCCACTGACATTGAACATGGAGCCTTCTGGTTGGTGGGGGTACATGGGGTGTAACACCACCCCACATGGCGTATAATTTCAAATTTAAGCCAAAACCTGCTTCTAAAGGAGGATACACACCATGTTCAGGGTGATAAGATAACGTACAATCTCTTTATGTCAACATGGGAATGTATTTGTTCTTATTGATATGTGTTTGGGGAAATCGAAGATAGAGTTTGTAGAAAGTGCACTCCGTGTATATATTTTTTGTTCTGACCATTCTTGATTTGTTTCATAGGCTATAGAATACCTTAAAATCATCATAATTTCCAAATTAGAGCATATAATCTTAAAATAAATAGACATATCCAATGAAAACATGTTTTTTCTTCAACAGACCATATGAAATGATATACACAATTCGTGCACAAAAAAAATCTACCTCTCACGTCGGAGGTAAACCTGAAAATTATAATGTAAATAAAATATCTAAAACAAGACACCATTAGAGGAAATACTGTATGTGAATTCCCCTAATCATCCATATATAAACTAGATATATGGGTTGTGATTCCTCCCAACCCATGATGCTTCGGTCCATTTATGCTTTCATGTACATCCCATTTTTACTTGTGTATAAAATATCCATCCTCTAGAGATGTGAAACTCTCCTTGTGGTGATAGAATTCAACATATTCCTGAATAGAGACCAAACAACAAATTATGAGAATGACATCAGATCCTATCATCTCTAAGACAGTGATGTCTTATAATAAGTGACATGAACCAACCTCAAGAGATAACTACTTGTACTGCCATACAGTAGTCATCCTAATTCCCAACGATGTTCCTTGAATCAAAACCTCATCAGATGTAATGATACAAAGACCAATGATCTACACAATGGAAAAAAAATTAAAACAATGGGAATCCCCATTATCAAAAAAATGGTTGCTAAAATCCTGGAAAATAGAATCTTACATCTAACCGTAGTGGGTATGGGATTTTGTTCAATCTGGGTCAACTCCATTATAAAATTCTGATATATACCGCTATCTGGGGACCATGCCTAGCTACACTGAGTTGATCCAACCCACTATCCCTTAATGCCGGTTGTCATTCTACCAAGAGCCTGGCCACCTCCTCAGTCTGAACGTCCTGACAGACTCTAGTTTCATGGTTGATGTGGAATTGGTGGCCCCTCTTCTGTATGTGTAGTCATAAAAGATCCCCTATCACAAGATACTACTTAGAACATCCTACAAAAACTCATAATATGATCCTTATTTTCATAAGATTAGCAGTCAAATGTATCTATCAAGCACAATTGTATCATGTTCCCAATGTCCCCACACAAGTAGCACATCACCTGAGTGCCTGAAGAGACATCCCTGGTACATGAATCATCGAACTAAGGCTCCCTAAGATTCTTCCTGCTATTAGTTGAGGGATTACCATCCTTGAATAATGAACCACTCAATCTTGCAACTCCAAACACTCTCAGATTGTGCTCAGTAATCATCCCCTGGTTTACTATACCAGTAATTGAGGTCAACCTAACAACAATCACCTATAATCACATGGAATACCGAGGACCATCCTTATATTTCCTAGCCAGGGACAACTCATCACCCCCAGAATAAGTGTGATGTGATGAAACTCTGTATAGTGAAAAGAGTTATCTATCACTGAAAGAGTTCCCCAATCCCAACACTTGAAATCTCAGTTTTTGTCATCCCTCAACGTATCGAGTTAAAAGTAATCATATAAGGCCCTTTGAAACTCTACCAAACCCATATATAGATAATGTCCCATATATGAAACAATATCCCAGCATATCTTGGAGGAATCACATATCATGTAAGTCTTGGACTTCACCCACCACTCAAGAGTTCCTATAGATGTTTGAAGATAGAAAGCATCACCTCCAACCATGACCCTATAGATTTTAGTCCTCCATAAATAGATAATGGTGGGAGGATGTTGTCTCTATAACTACTATTTCAACTCTACCGTAGTCAATGTCTGATTTTGTGCTCCCTGAAATGTCTCCATCATCCTCATAAAGCATTCAAGAAACTATGCATCAACACCTACGTCTAGTATAACATCTGGTACCAAGATGGTCAAGATCAGGGGATCTGTTGGTAATCTGGTATCTACCATTTCCGGTGTCTTATCATTGCCCTGTACCTAGTGTACAACCATAAGACCTCTTTGTTGCATGACTCTGCACAGCCAAGCGCACACGTCAGTACATGTTTAATGAAAACATTAGCTCAGAATATCAAGAATAGAACTGGGGGAGGAAAGTATATATGTTTTTAAAAAAAGATTACACACCTTGTAGAACCACTACATGGTGTGTTCCATTAATCCTTAACATGGGTGTGTTCCTCAGCCAAATATTTCGTATAACACCGCATACACAGTGCATGTTACATATGAGACACATCATGTGTGTGAATATTCCATCTTACAAAGATACATATACAAGGCTATATCAACATGGTTTCTGCTGGTGTAAAACTAAATGACGTGAACACTCTAGACACGACATGTATAACATATGTTCCATCTACTGGTTTAGTAAGTCACACAACCAGATATATAATCGATTACATCACGACATTTACTCCAAGTACACGACATGTTATACAAAAAGATTACCATCCCCATGCCTCTGTACACATAGTTAGTCACATGGTAAACAACTACATAGTGTGTTTCTATGGTACGTGATGTTTACAGAATAATAGTCATTTTTTCAGAACAAGAGAATTCATGTCGTGTGTTCATAACATCACAGACCGTGTTTTCTGGGGTTTTAGGATAGTATATCTCTGAATCTTATCTGACACCCCAAAATATTAAAATTTTTCCAAGTCATGCCTTGTTCCGAACTATGCGATCCCATACTCTCTGTGAACCAATTTTTGACAATTTTATTCATATAATATCTTAATAGACATCAATTAAGATTCTATCATGATCTGCTAATTTCCGATCCAAGTGGACCCATAACACCTTAGGGACCAAATATTGGTGTCAATTCAAATTAAAATTTTAATTTAACAATAAACTATCAAAATAAAAGGTATTAATATCATGACATCTATCACAACATTATACATATCTAGAATAACATCTATCACAACAACATGATATTAGTAATGCATCAAACATGGGATGACAAAAATGCATGAAATGTGATCTCTAGCAATTACCTATATGATGAATGAGATCACATACCCTCATCCCATTGGGATTCCACAATATAGAACCAAAATGGTATTAATAATAACATCAAAAAAATAGAGTGTCACCCAAGGGAGAAATCGAATGAATTGAAATTCTTCAAAATCTAAAAATAACAATTTCATTTGAAATAATTTTTATTTTCCATGTACAATGTGTAGCTATTCATAAGAAAAGAGAATTACCACACCACATTTCCTCAAAATCCCTTTATAATGACGCCAAATATTAAGACAATCCAGAAAAGAAAACCTCCTATAATACCACTTTGTTACGTCCTAGATCTGGCTTCCCCTCAAGGGTTCTCCGTACCCAGATGGCCACATGGCCTCATGAAAATTTCCCCTTACACCAGACGCTGTAGACTAGTATTGAGGACTGTGGTGTGATAGTGGGAAAACTATTCCAACATTTTTAGAGTGTAAACAGTGAAATAATAATATACAATAGTTGAATCATAAATACCATGGAACAGATGTATGCAATGGAAGATTGATATTAATAAAACAAATTGAGCATATCTATATAAACGATGCATGTCATATGTGTCTAGGAAAGCATCCAAACATGTAACAAATCTTGACATAAAATAAATTCAAATACAATGAAATATAATGTAAACTGCAATGGCATCACAAGCCTCAGCTTGGTCCCATTATCCACAGCTCCAACTGTAATAATGTCCTGATTATGAAAAGATTTTTCCATTATCTATACATACAATCATATAATATTTTTGGGTCCAAATGCATGACCAAACGCTGGTGTGATATGAATCCTAGTAGGTAACCATAAAAATATCAGTCCTTATTTATCATTGAATATATATATAGAGTAACTAAAATGAGAAAATGAAGCAATAAATTAGGAAGTACGCAAAAGTAAACAATACTATAGTTTTTAATTACCTTCATTTATCATTTACTCTACATCCATTGAATTATGTAACCCTTGGATATAGACTAATATCTATAGACCCCATTCAATGTAACAAAATAAATGTCTCAAAATTCCATATAAACAATCAATTATCACCAAATCCAAGATTGTTTGTTGGCTTGGAAGACTCATCACAATCATTCAATTATTCCCAAATGAACCTATATGAATGTTCTCACAGTCTAACCATTTTGGTCCAATCGTAACATCATTTCATTAAATAACTACCCTTGGGGAAGGATCTCATGGTTTAACCCCTTTGGTCCAATATAGCATCAATTCGTTAAATAACGACCCTTTGGGAAATCTACCACAGTCTAATCACCTTGGTTAAATCATCTATTCCAAGGCTGTCAAAGTCCTTTGTAAATAATTTGGATGTCCCCTCAGACTTCCATGTCAATGTCAGTCATAGTCCATTGAAAAAATAGCTTGCGTATCATATCAAAAAAGATCACATAAACTATAAATACTATATTTCTATGCCTTACCAAGGAATATCACATGAATTTTCTATAATCAAACATCATCATAATCAAACATGGCATGAGAAAAATGTACGCCTCTAAGGAAACCTAGACTAACCGTCCTTAAACAATAAAACATGGGAATCCTACCCATGGGGTGTCCCTTAGACATCGTATCTAACCATACTTGTAAGAAAAAACACTTTATCAAACAATAAAACAATTGTGGTTAATAACATTGTTAAATTCTAAATCATGATATACCCAAAACATGGGCTTGTGGAACTTTTACCATATATAATCCAAATGCAAACAACTAATGAAAAAAAACACCTACCTCATTGTCGTATGATATCTATAGATGAACTTTGACACTCAAATCCTCCTTGATCGGCATAAATCCAAAAAAAATTGAAAAAATTCCAACATAAAATAAATCTTAAGAGTTGATGAATCCAGATGAAGGTCTAAAGAGGGTTTGGGAACTCACTATTGGGGTTCCAACACATTGGATGATGTCTCAGTCAGAGATAAGACCAAAAAATGGGGGGGGGGGGGGGGTTTATACTTCATTAGTCATTCCAAATCTCACTTATAAAAAACCCATAAAGGAAAAGATGGTTCCAGGTATGAGTTTTGACCCCCCAACGATATATCAAATAAAAAGTGAAATACATACCATATTAATTAACACTACACACTGTGGAGTTTCCTTAACCAGCCCCCAACTTAAGTGGGTCTTCCAGGTCAACACATTACCATGTATTCTGATATTACATGGTAAAAACATGGTTGTTCATGGCATGCCATGTACAAATCGTGTACACAAAAGTATAAGACAATGGTTAAAAAATCCTCTTTTCATACATTTTCATCATAAAACCCCAAAAACAAGATCCATACCAGAAATGAAGATCCAGGGTCCAATAATTATATTTGAATATATTGTATGTTATATATAGTAATTCATGACATATGAATTTATGAGAGTGATTTTCTAGATCATTAGGGACGATCAACAATGTGGTACACATTTAAGTGTTTGTGGAGAAATTTAAAGAGACATAATTATGTTCATATATATTAATAACATATTTTATGAACTATTTTGGAGGATATCATGTTTTATATGGTTAATTTACATATGTTATTGAGATATACTTAGTTATCACATTCAATGAAATACCTTGAAATAGAGTTTAAATATGAGAAAATTATTTCATGAAAGGTATCATATAATTCAAGCTATTGAAGAATAGTGGATTGATATAATTTTTAATGAAAGAAAGATTTTGTATATTGGTACAGGGTGAATGAGTGATGAACCTAATTATCAGTTATTCTGATGTAAGAATGGTTTTTAAGGATGATTTACATAACATACATGGGATCTATGTGTTTTGAATGATAATGTGAAAGTTGATATGTTTATAAAATCAGTAAATAATATGGATATATAGACGTATAATTTCAACTAAATTATAAAATTTTCATAATATAAATATGGTATGAAGAGACAAGTTTTTATGAGTCTATATTCTTTAAATCATAGATATTATATGGAAAATGATGTTATTTAATATAAATATAATGTTAATTTATATTTTGTGATAAAAATATTAATATATTAATTATTTTTACATAATATTATATTAAATATGTTTTTCAATAATATAATATAATGAAACAAAAACGAATGTTTTCCAAATTGGAATATGAAAGCAATTTTGTAAACTATTAAATGATGATTTTATATATTTTTAGAGAAGGTATATATGGTGGAAGAATTGAATCAAATAAAGAAAAAATTCAATTTATTTTCATAGAGTGTCCATAATTTTTGAGAAATATGTGAGAGCATTATAGGTACCTAAAAATGGTTTCCATATGAAAAGTCGATCATGTAAATCATAAAAATAATGATTTATAAAACCTGGGGTTATTTTCACACACAGACACACAAACATATATATATATATATATTCCACATTAATACACAATTTATCATGAAGAGTGGATTAATTTAACCTCATGGAAAAATATTTTCATTTACTAGTGGACGAACTATAATGAAAACTACAATGGAATTTCCTAAAATGGGGGAACCATGAATGAATTAAACATAATAATTTTTTTTCATACATTCAATAACTGTAGAACCATCAATGATTGCATTACATATGACCCTAATGAAACTTCTTTATGGGAAACAAATAATCTATTCACTGGAGTGATTTCATGAAGGGAGGAACCATGATGTATTCATGATAAAATAGATCACGAAGGAGGTTTTTTTGTGAAATTAATTAATATGAATGATTTTATTGAACATAAACTATGAAATAATTCAATGAAGGGTTGAAAATAAATTTTTTCATGGAAATGATGGCCATGATGGATTTGGAAAAAGAATAATGAAATGAATTATCTATAAGTGTAAAGAAAATATAAACATATAAATGCAGCCTAAAGTTATAACAATGTTTATAGTGTATCATATGAACACAACATACCGATTTCTGGGATAAAATACTTAATTAAATAAGAGGGATCCCACAATTTTACCTAGCTATACAGGACCATTGAGATAAAAATTATAGTTACAATTTAGAATTATCTTCATATAGATGAGAAGATCTACTATTGTGAAGGAAAAAGAATCCATTATTATCCAGTGGATTGGATATCAACATATATTGAAAGATGAGTTAAATAAATGTGATGGTAATTGAATCATTTTTGAAGAGATAATGAAGAAAATGTATTATAAATTCATTTTTATATTAAAGATAATATCATGTCTATAAATTATTGAAGTGACGCTAAAGTCTACAAATTTATGATGAGACTCTAAAGTATATAATTTAATTTTTCCATTCAAGTATGTTTCCTATAGATGGAATTAGATGGATTGGCCTAATGATTTAAATTATATATTTACAAAACATTAAATAATAACTATAGTGAGTTGGAATACCTTGTGTTATGTTCAACCACTATCTATATATTCTCCATTGATTTAAATTTTTTTCTTAACCAATAATATATTTGTTTAATGTTCATTCATTGATTTTTTTTGTTTTTATTTTATATTTTATGAGATCTAAAATATGAGAGGATGGGAGATTAATTTAGTTTCATTTTTATATGAGAAAATTATTTTTAAAACATAATGGACTAAAATGAGAGAATTATTTTAATCGTCGTTCACACAAATTTACCCTCCCCACATTGGAGTATACATTTGATCACAGTTCCAAAACGATATTCCAAATAAAAAATGGTATGTTTTTTTGTTCAATATCTATATTTTTTCCAAAATTAGTGAACACGTGGACTCATTGATGAAGCATCATTATTTTAGAATTACTAATATTAATGAATTGATAATTGGAATTTTTTTACTTCGAAAAACCTATGGTGATTACATTAGGAAATACATATTATGATGATTATACTTGACTTGGAAGAGTGAAATATTTTGAAAATCACAGATAAAATAGGATCTTTAAAATATCATTATCCTTGCAATTATTCAAGAAACTAATCTCTTTGTTGTTTCCACTCTGATATGAAAATCATTAGATGTTGTGTTTTTGATAAAATTAAATAATAATGTAATTATTTGGGTATTTATGAAGACAATAATTTAAATCTAATAATAATGTTATATTTAATATTAAACTATGACAAATATTCAAAAAGTGGGAATTTATGATTATGTTAAATAAGAATAAATTCCTATATAATATATTCTCTCCATGAAAGGTGATAAATTTTTATTCAATTATTATATTTTATTTTAACAAGTATTTATAAGATTAATTAAAATAAAAAAATTCAGCTTCACCCCATGATATTTATATAATTTTGTAATCCAATGTTGACATAAAAATATCTTATTGTCATCTATTAAACTAATGGTCATACAATAATCCTAATAAGTTTAAATCCTTTTATAATAAGGTGGATCATCTTGAAAATTTTTTTAATGTGGACTATGAATTCATAAAACAATTATCAACTAAATATATATATTTATGAGATATTATATTTATATGAATCTATATATAATTAATAGGTTTATTAATAGAAGATTATCATTATTTACTTAAAGAACATGGACATGATTTTTGAGAACACATGGTCATATAGAAAATGAAAATAATTATCCCTCCCAAACGGAAATATAATACACATGTAAATTGTGAAAATGAATCAAATTCAAGAATATATAAAATATATACCATACAAAGTGGAATTATTATAAGATAAAGTAGCATGCATCAAATCAAATGTCTTTATATGTAAAAAAATAGGACTATTCACACTATATAATCATTATTCAGTGGAGTATGAAAAATATTAAATTTTAAATTTGGAAATAACAAGATTGTTTATGGAAAATATAGAGGATATGAATCACAAAATATGGTAGAAACAATGTTTTACTATTGTTAATGATCTAGGCACATTATTATTGTGTGTTTAGAACTGCAATGTCTCAAGGATGTATGAAAACCTATTTCATCCATATCTCAATTGATGAATTAATAATTTAATTTTACATTAATTGGGATATTATTTAAATGTAATATAATTGGATATATGGATATTTATTTCTATTATAATGGATTTATGGTCTAAATAATGAATTCCTCTATTCCGTTGACAAATAGTATGAAAATTGACACCAAATCAAAATATCATAGGATGAAATGCTCTTTTTTATAGTGAAAAAATGGATCTCGATAGATGGCCCACCATTAAACAACTATGATACATCCCTAACAACACCAATGTAGAGAAGAAGATAAAATTTTTATGGAAGTGACTAAATCAATTCTAGTTATGAAAAACATGAAAAAAAATGTTATCAAATAATCTCCATGAAAAAATATGTTTAGTGTGATTCAATTTAAAATAAAACATGATTTATATGAGGTATGGAATATTGGATTAAAAAATCATAACATAATAAAATAAGTGTGGTTTTTCTGAAGACCCCCTCTTATGTATGAGGAATCAAAATGAAATATGCCTCAATATTTCATTAAAATAAGAATCTAAAAAATGTATGCATATCTTCAATATGAGAGTGGATCCTAATTTAATGAAGATAAATAATTCAAGAGATGTTAACATGAATTAATTTTCAATATGTGAAACCATATAAAGGATAACCACTAGCATGACCTAAAAAACATGAAATAAAATGGTTGGATAACTAAGAATTACTATAATATCATCTTCATGATATTTGACGTACCCCACTATACATGTAAGAAATTATTATTAATTTATTTATTGATGTGGTGTAGAATTAATGGGGAGATAAGATATATGGGGTTATAATATTCTAAGAATATATTCACAATAGAATATGATCTAAAAAATGGAGTTATTATTCATAAAATATATAAATGAAACAAATATGGTCAAACTAATTACAGCTTCCAATTTGTATCAGGAAAAGACTAAAAAATAGAGGAGATCATGGCCCTGATCTAGGTCTAATATTGGTGTTGAGAAATCACCTTAGGAAAAAGCATAATATTAAAGGTTCATTTTTTGTAATCCACTCATGATATTCAACTACTAATATAATATTTCATGTTTTATTTTTCTACTTAAATAATAGGATGATACATTAATATAATAACTATCACCTTATTAATATCATGATTATTTATTAATAAACTAATGTTGTGGTATGAAATGATATTTTTTCATGTTACAAAATTCTACATGAATAAAAATGACTTAAATAGTAGAATATTCCCCATTATTAAAATAACCTCATACATTGTGTCAAGAATAATAATCATTCAACATCAGTCTATGATGAGAATTAGTTGATTTATTTTCCTCATCAATAGAAATGGTAATCAATATGATGTAAATAATGATAGTGGATATCATGTTATATCATTTGGTTCAACATGTGATAATAATTAGACACAATAGTATTCATTGATAATTCACTTCTTGGTTTATGGAATTTTCTATAATATCATTGAAAAAATCCAAACGAATTTAAATATTGGTTTCATGGTACATGATTTCATGAAAGTATGTTCGTGTCATATATGGATTTTATTTTATCAAATTAATCTATTTTCTTCTAGATAGCGTTTTTATAATATAGGATTAGATGATTTATTAATGAATCACTTATATTTGGTAATCTCAATAACTCAAAATCTTTAAACAAGTGTTATTTGGATTTATATAGAAAACTATAGATCCATTAGGGAAAAGATTTATAATGGTTAAATCTATAAGTGGATGGAGTACTTCAATGTTTGATAGTGATGAATTGTGCCTGTGCTTCTAGAGTGAAATCAATAGTTGAAGTTGTAATTATAGAACACTATTTTCAAATGAAACATGTTAATGTTTGACATAACCATGAATTATAAATTTAAAACATTAGTCTTAAATGGGATATGAAAATGTGATAATTTTATAATGTTATAATGAGACCATTTTCAAATAAACTATGAATGAATTTTATTGTAATAGGAAATAAGAATCTACCACATTATATATTTCAAAAGACGAGGTAGTTCAGTATTACCCCAACAAGGACATAACCTTGAAAACATTGAATATTATGAGAAATAATTTTATTAGACATATGGGTGTAGAGTTGAGATGGAATATAAAAATAATTATGTTTTAAATGGTGTGATATTTGAAATCCACCACAGAGATAAGAAGAAAATGTTCATTTTTTACAATGATAGTGTGATTAAAATATTTATAAATCTATATATTGTGCTGAGTTTTCTAGAGTTATAAGGTGGATAGGGATTTATTGAAGTACTATGAAATCAAAATGGGTAGAATTATTAATGTAAAATTATAGATTTTGTATTTGATAAAACTAAATTTTGGATACATTGATAGTAAATTTTGGATTATATTTATAATTATGTGGGTGAGTTTTATGAATTGTTGAATTTGGTATTCATGATACTGGATTTTCTGGATTGTACTCAATTTTCAAGGAGTGGGTGACTATTAGAACACATTTAGATATATGTAAATATGTACTCCATTAGTTAAATAATTTAACATTATGGTGTTAAAATAATTTGATAGGAGATGATGTTTTTATGTGGGAATATATATCTTGGATAGAATGATAAAAAATAATATTATTCAATGAAATATTTAAAGATTTAAATTTTAGTATTTCATGTATGTATAATAATATTTAAGGAAGTTGATGAAAGAACATTGATATCATTACATATCAAATAACTATTATTGGACTAAGGAGACACATTGAATAAATTATGAACTCATCTAGGGGTAATCCAGGCAATGAAAATGATTTTAAGGTCTCCTAATAAGATATACATGACATCCAAGATTTTTAATTGCTAATATAAATGTGTTCATGTTATATATTTTGTTAAATAAACTACTTGTCTTGATATTGTAGTGGATATAAATGTTCTCTTTTTAATTTATTAAATCAAATGTGTATATAAAACCTTTATTGGATTGAATATTACTGAAAAACAATCTATTTTTAAGAAAAAGATGATGTTTTCTAAAATATTTATATCCTTAATGAATATATTTAAAAAATCTAAGATAATAGATGAATTTCCACATTTCTATTTTTCAAAAAATCATGGGTTTTAATGGATTTATGTTTACTATAAAGGTATTCATTTGGGAAGAGAATAAAAAACATATTTTTGAAATATGAAATGTTTAATTATGTGGTTCAATTAAAAAAATGTAGTGGGAGAATATAATAAAATAAATAAATTCAATAGACGACTTTTAGGGAGATGATTTAGTTTTCAATAATTATGTGTGATCCTTTTTCAAACCATGAAATATTTTTCTTATACTAAATTGATTCGGAAAGGAGTGAAAATATTTCATTAATGTATCTCAGTATACATTTCTATTAAATATCACACATAACACTTCATTTAACATGGAGAGGGAAATAAATGATGTTATTAAAAACTAACTTAAAATGAAATAAAAATATAAAAATAATGATGTGAAAATTTTCTCATATTTGATTAGTTATAACATAAATCAATATATACGAGAACTATAAGATATTTTTTAATTAATGATAGTGATATATTTTTTAATGGTGAATCATAAAATGTTTTCATAAACAATAAACATAATGGTATTCTAAAAAATATATTTCACAAAGTGAATTACCATGGAATATTCATGTTATAAGGGAGAATTGAAAAATATTTTCATGGTAGTAAGTGCCATAATGGATATAAAACTACAACTATAATGACATATTCGGTGGAATGGAAGATAATGAAGCATATCATTAAAGGGAATATCATTCATTACTTTCTTGAAGAAAAAACATTGAAGGATATTTTATGACAGGTAAATAGAGAAAATTTATTACATTTAGTATATTAGACATTGAATGTATATGGAGAGTGTTCTACTGATATTTATGGTTTTCTTCATAGAGTAAATACTCACTAGAATAACAAGGAGTTCCATAATTTTTCCTATCTTTATTATAATTATAGTGTTAAAAAAGACAATACTATTTTCAATTCATTATGAACTGGATAAGAATAGTTAATTATAGTGATAATAAACTCTACAATCTCATACTATGCAGTTGATATGTTCAGGATTTGATGGAGGAAATACTTGAACAAAAATATAAATGAATCATCAATCTGGATATAAATAAGTACGGTGTATTAGTATCCCAAGTTAATCATAATGATATTCTTTTTTCAAAATACTTTTTCAGATACCCTCATGTCTATAAACAGTTCCTTTCAATCATTGATTTAGCGGTAGTTTGATGAAGGGGGTTGGCAATGGTATTTTTATTGTCACATTCATGAACATTTTATAATGACAATAATGGGAATTATTAACCTCTAATACATATACACACTGATAGAATATGATGCATGGATTATCTGTTTATGGTTATAAATTTATAATATCTATCTCATATATATAATTTATTATTTGGAATTTATTTTTATTCTTATTTTAGATCATAAAAATTATTGGGAGAGTAAAGGAAAAATTTTCTTCTATGAAGGTAGAAATATTATTACAACCTAATGAAAAAATAAGATTAATGTTTAATTTTAGGTGAACCCTAGTCCCCCTTAATATGCTTAATGTCATCTTTGTATCATTAAAATATGAGAATCTTATCACATAAGAATGACATGTAGGAAATACCCCTTTAAACCAAAAAGTATAAAACTAATATTCATATATAAATATGAAATGAGGTTCCCGTAAATAGGAATTATCGCACAGTAAAAAAATATTTTTAAATTTAAAAAAAATTCAAGAATTATATTATTAATAAATAAATGATGTAAAATTTAAATAAATACATAAAATACATGTTCATTATTCAAGAATAAATAAATTAATAAAAATAATAATCTAATATATCTTATATAATAATCTGAAAATAAAAATGAAATGAAATTAAACATTTAACAACACTAGACACATGACTCTATCCATATGGCAATACCACCATGTCTCTATAAAAAATGTATATGTTAAATTATATAAAAAGGGATCATATTATAGAAAATAAAAAAATATCAGAATAGGATTTTGATGTCATCTTATGTGTACATGATTGGTGTGACTGTATAACTAAATAATAAATTTCTAAATTTTCTATACATTACCATTCCTTGGTGAAATAAATATTTAGATTTATATTAAATGAATAAGACCCTTATTTTATCATAAAATAGAAATTCATAAATTGAGGTAATAACAAGGTCATTTCCATTTCAAAATAGTACATAAATACTCACAAACACACACACATATATATATATAAGAAATATTTCTAATCTCTAAAAAAAAATTTAAAACACAAATATGAATCATTTATAGAATGAATTAAACTAACTAACAAATTTCATCATCACTGATTAATAAAAAATTATTCAAGGTGTAACGACCTGTAAAATATTTTTTTGTAGAACAACCATATATTAAATGATTTAATCATAACAACTTAGCTAAATTAAATAATAATGATCTGGTCTAGGCTACCAAATTAGAATGTATGATCTAGGCGTGACGTTCAGAGTTTATTGAGGTAATTCCCAACTATAATCGTATATACTACTATAATATTATTAAAAAATTATCTAAAAAATATTCATTACAAGAAAAACATATATAACTCTATATAAATTCTTTAATACAAATAACCCATATTCATGAAAAATGAATATCTTTTTCAAATAAAAATATAAATAAGAATTACATTTATCACAACCTTGAAATTTGGAGTCACAAGATAATAAAATTCAAATTATCTCGTCCTCCATAACAAAAAATTAATTTTTATATCAATTATGATTTGTATAACCCATACAATCCTTTAATGACAAAACGATCATTAAAAAAATTCAATCATAACATCACCACATTATAATAATGTAATAAATACCCATACATCAATTTATAACTAATCTATTCATTGAGTAATTAATATCAAAATATTTTTTATATAATTTCAAATCCCACATTAAAATAATAATAAAACATTTAATGAAAAGAAATTCCTAAAATACATATATTTATACTTAAAAATAGATGATAATGAAATCTTATAACTACAAGGCCATAACCACTGTAAGAGAGGTGATTTATTTTATTAATTTATTCTCTTTTAATACATCGTGTTTTTTCATTGGTAAGCAAAACTTGATCTTATAAATATAAAAACAAAAAGGATAACATTCTCAGAATATTCTTCAATATAAAAATAATATTAATTTTACTTTTATTACTTTAGAATACATGGATCACTCCATCCATCTACCCATTCACATGTTGTTTTATGATATATTTTTATAAAATTAAACATAAAGGTTTCACATAATGAATATAAAAAATATTTAAAACACAATGTTAGTATGGGCATTTTTCTTTAACCACAAACTCAATATCAAATTAAAATCCTCAATAATATTATTATTCTAATCCGATATCATATAAAAACAACATATTTATGAAATTTATCACTCCATCTCTAGGTGTTGTGTCACTTTTTATTCAGTGTTATTTTAAACAAGTTACATTACAAAATCTAAAAAACAATTCTAAAATTTTTACTCTTTGAATGAAAATTTACACATCTTCATTAGCATATGGAAATCATTCATTATTGTTAGGATAATAATTACATAAAATTAAATAGAAATCCACTAATTTAAAAGGAAATAAATCATTAAAAATTATATAAATATAAAATACCATGTAATTTCTATGTTTAACACTTTTCATTTCTTCATTCAAGCAATTTTCTCCAAAAACTATGACCTCTTAATACATGTCACCTAACAAAACTAATTATTTCCATCATAAAGCATCATTTATAAATCACACCTTACCATGATGCTCCAAAAAAAGGAATGTTTCTTTGAACATCATAATTCAAGAAATCATATCTAGTAAATTGACTTACACAATGATGTAAAACGTAGACAACCTCTCTTATATAAGATAGATTTTACATAAAACAACCCAAATAAACTCAAAAGTCATATTCACTATAAACACATGATTTATCAACATTTCCTAGAGAAAATCGCTATGACATTAATTTATATATAAACACATTTTTTAAACCAGTGATAGTAAGAAAAATATGTTTTCCTTAATAAATATTGAATAATTCCCCCTTTTTAGTTACCAATGATATAATAAGTTACATTGTTTAGTATGCAGTGATAACATTAGATTATCTTTAAAATAAAAATGTGCACTTTTTTTTGAATTCAATGTTATGATATGGTTAGATTCACTAGGATATTTTCACTCTTTTCAGTTTCCAATAATATATAACTCTTCGCATAAAAATCCATACATCAAACCATGACAATTAAAATACCTATAAACCATGGTGTTTTTAGATAAATATGATGTGGATGAACACTAAATGTAGAAATGATTATATAAATATATATATAATTTTTAAAAATCAATATGAAATTTCAATTAATCTTCAATATCCAATCCATGTAATATTTTATCCACCACACTTAATTTGGTAGTCATGAAACAAATACAATAATAAATATCCATCATTGACCAAAATATAATTTATGCCAACATTCTTCTCAATGGGATCTATGGATACAATAACATCTTCAATTTGGATTAGAGTAAATCACATGTGAAATTTAATACTCATTATTCCATATAAAACAAATTGAAATTGAATGGACCACTATAATTCTATCACCATGTGAGAAATTAACAGTATTTAAATTAAGTGCTCTTGAGATAATTAAATTTTTTAATTTATGTATTCAAAATTAATCACTAATCAACCAATTCTAAGTCAATAAATTCATGTGGTCGCCCAATTTTTATACAGAAATATTGTTATATTTACCCTAAATCAGATTAAAAATTCTATCCCATAAGATTAGAAAATATTACCACCCCTTCAAATGAGCTTTATTCCTAAATTCAACGTTATACCATGATTTGACATATCATTTGATACTCTAATTTAACATATTGTGGACTAGATATGAGAATAATTATTATATTCCATTTAATGGATTCAAATATTCTATATAATTTTGAATAAAAAATTCACTCTTTATCCACAATTTTTTGAAATCCAAAAAGTAAAATATTCTTCCAAATATAAATAAAAAATAAAAAAATAATTCATATAGTGGTAGGGGATATTAAAAATAGTCAGTGTGGTATATGAAATAAAAAAGTGCTACAAATTTTAAAAGATGCATTCTTTAATTAAATATTCTTGTTAAATAAGTAATTGTTAGACAACCCAATAATAAATTCTCTATATTTTTAAATTAAAAAAGCAATTATAAATACTCCAAATTTTTTTTTCATTTCAGATGATTAAATATATTAGTCGTTCATTTTATGGTAAATTCTTGCATTATAAACCTTTTATTACATTATAAAAATCACTAACAAATCATTAGGCCTCTGCTATAATCAATATGGTGTTTTATTATAATATAATAAAATATAATTTCAATATTTATAACTAGTATATATACATGTAAATAAAATGTTTTGGAATTATACTATAATTTCCATGTTGGGTCTATTATTGCGAATAGCCTAGGTTGATTTTATACCCATTAAAGGTTGTTTTTGGTTTATGGACTATTGGAATAGAAATGGGTTATTTTTAATAGTTTCCACCCTTTAGAAATTCATATACATCATATTGTATTTTCATTATCTTGATATTGAGAGTGTGAATAAAATAAATAATATCATCATAATAAAAAATAATATAAATCTCTTATTATCACTTTTTTAAACTACTTACTCACTCTAAACACTTATTATTTTTAATGAAATGTTTAATATGTTTATCCAATTAAATACACTTTTTTTATGAAATAATAATAAGATCAAAAATTATTACTCCTTTTTTCCTTTATATCAATCTAGTATGACCTCATAATTGGTATAATATAAATATCATTTTTGAATTAACCATTTTTTGAATTCTATTTCTATTTATTTATATCGTTTCTGAGCTAAATATTTTCATATTCTATAAAAATAGAAAGAGAATTATATCATTCAATATTGTATTTCTAATGTAATAAAAATGGTTTATATTCTATATTACAACAATACTTCACTGGTAAAAAGTATTCTCAATTGAAGATATTCATTGTGTAATATCCTAAAAATGTTTATTTATTAAAATGAGTTATTATCATACTGTATTATCGTTTTCAATATTTTATCAAAAAACATTTCTCATGAATAGTTATTCACTTCATTATATTCAATAATATCAATTGATTTTCTTAAGTGATTCCCTTCATTAAATTCCAAAATATCCGTTTTTTCGAAATATCTTGACCAATGAGGAATTTTCAATTATTATCTAAAACTTGTCAAATAATGGGAAATAAATAATATTCCATACATACAAAAAATTGAAACATTACAATACGCTCTAAAAGATTTCTCATAGAAATATATAGACTTATGGGAAATTTATAACATATAATTATCATTTAAGGAGAATTATATATCTGGTGATATTTTCATAATGAAAAAAATATTAGGCATCATATAGACCTACATAATCATACACTTCAAGCAGTTAGGATGAATTAATAAAGAATAATAAAAATATAAATTTGATTGAAAACATAGACAAGGTGAATAATATCAAATATAATTATCATTATTTTTATTATTTACGTTTTATTCCAATATTAAAAGAGTTATATAGGATGGTTTTGGAGTTTTTGAATAGTATAATCATATTGGTTATTATTATATAAATCTAAATCATGATCATAATGGATTCTCTAAATATAAAAATATTTTATATTCGTAAGTTCTTAATATTAAAGAGTAAAAAATAATATTATACTAGAAAATTAAATTTGAAAGTAACTACATACATGAATTGTGAATAATACATGGAAAAATTAAAATTTATGTAAGATGATATCATTATAATATTGAAAATGCACAACAAACTATCTGATACAACTTATCGAACTAATTATATCATTTTAAATAATTTTAATGATATTAAAAAATTGAATTATGTGTTGAGAAGTTACTTATACAAAATATAATGATGAAACAAATTATTTTCAGACTATCATGAATGTTATTGACTTCAAATTGTGTAAAATAATTAATTTACATTTATATCATTAGGTATTTAAAATGTTCAAAATGTTAAATTATGATGGATTCCTAATGGTATAGTAAATAATCTAGTGTGACCAAAACCACTTTACATGTCTTGTTAACGAGTTTTTTATATAGCCAACAAATATAACACATAAATTTAACCAATTTTCATATCACATTGAGATTATTTATAAGTAAATTTTTCATTCCTTATGATTATGTATTTAATGTTTTATTATTTTATAACTACAATGAACAAAATTTTGATTGCTAAATTTAATTCCTCCCATATCCATTATAATTCATTGAGTATAATTTTTTAGTTTCATGGATATTTTAGTTTTCTTTTGTACATGTGGAGTTCAAATGATTTTGATTCAATGATATATCATTTTATGTTAATAAATCTAGGACTAAGGGAATATTTTTCAATTTATGAATTGATTATTCTTTTTAAAAATATTATTTATTTCATTTGAATTTAATGCGATTTTTTGATAAAATTCTAATATTTATTGAATATTATGTATTATTTAAATAATATAAATTTTAACGTTTTATTTATATTATTTTTATTATTTATTTAGTGACTAATGTAAGATTATATAATTATATTTTTTTATTATAACCCCATTTTTTTTAATCTTAATTAATTATTTTGATTGTTTAATATTTTATATTATAATCACTTCATTGTATAATTTTTTTTATAATACCAAAATTTGAAGATATGTTTATAGTTTTTAATTATAAAAAATTTGGTGAATGATTACTGGATCTTTTCCTTTTTTATTTATATTTTTATTAATTCTAAAAACCATTCTCTTAGTTTAGATGTTATGATTTTTAAAAATATATTTCAGTTATGTTTTTTCTTTTTAATATTTTAACATTAATGATTTATCACTCTTTTGAATGATATTTCATAGATGGAATAAATTTTTTAAAAATAAATATTTTTATGTTATTTGGGAGTCATAATTGTTATAAAATCAATGTATGAAGAAGTCAAATTTTTTTGATATTGTATTAAAATTATTCCAATATGTGTATGAATATCAACCTGATCATGTGAAAATAATTTTGTTACCATGCATAAATATCATTATTATCATGTAAGAATAATTCCAACTCATATATTAATATCATTTATATCATGTGTAAATCATTGTAAACTAGAATATGAATCTTATGTTGGTCATGTGGGATTAAGCCAACTTGGAGAATGCATATATTTTCTTGGAATAATGATAAGGTCAACCATGGATAATATTTCTTTCATGAGATATACATAAAAATATTTTATTAAATATTTCTAATTATATGAATCACAAAACTATCTGATGTATCTATGTAATATATGAGATAATATTCATATATTCTACGTTATGATACTACATTTTCACCCATTTCAAAAAAATATTTTTGGGATTGTTGAGATATTATCATAAGGGATCATAATTTTAGGACAAATGTTGTGTCTATGAAAAATAAATTATATATGAGGAGATGAAAAATGATATGATATCTGTATTATGGGTTACAAATAACTATAATATGGTGCTATATTTTATAGTAGATTATATGGTTAATTAAATACAATGATTATGATACACATATATTTTCATGTTTTCAGTTATTCCTATATTATATTGATGAGAATATATCATAAAATTATAAATCATTGTTTTAAACATATACTTACGTAAAAGTTATATTTCTATATATTTAAATTATTTTTGAAATTACATTAAGGGTCATTGAAAAATTTAAGGAATCCCTGATGTGAAGTAGTTATTTTTCATTATGAAAAATATCATATAATTTAAATTAAAGTTATCATGTGTTGTAGATGGTCTATATAATTAGGAATATTAAACTGGTTGTGTTACATGATTAATATATAAGATATATAAGTACTGAAAAGTTCAAAATATATATCATTCAACTCAATATTATTGTTTTCTGAAAAAATGATTCATTTCCAAAATATATATTTTTTACATATGAGAATAAATATAGCTATTTTTTTAAACCTTAAAACACAACCATAATATTTAACATTTTTAATTATTTTATATTTTCATTGTGATCAATTATTCTATATAATAAATTCATTATAATAATTTACCCATGACTCACAAAAGGTTATTATTTAATTAAAATATATGCGGTTTTTTATAAAAAACAATTCGAAATTTTATTAAATATTTTTTCATTAGTCAGGTAAAATCAATGTTTTCAATTTGGACTACTACTATTAATCCTTTATTGGGGCAGCACTGAAAAATGGGTTTAGTTTTTTCTATACACATTAAAGGATGTATTCTATTCTATCTTTAGGTGAATCAAACTATTTTTTATAATTTTTTTATAGTCCGTAAAAACTAATAACCGTCATAATTGTTTACTATGATCTAACGGCATGTTGTGTGAAGGGAGGAAATAGGTTCATGCTAAATAAAACTATTATAAATATCAGGTGATCCCTTGTTTATATTTACCTTTAATTCTTTTCAATCATTCGTTGAAATTTTTTTTACACATGTGTTGTTTAATATTTAAATCTAATAAATTTCATATTTTTTTATATTTATATAGGAATTTTTTTATTTGAAAGTTCTCTCCCTTAAACCTCCCATCTCGCATTTTTGAATTAATTGTTAGGATTTCATCACACTCTATGGGGTTTAAACATGTTATGATCCTTTATTCATTCTGTACTCTCTTTATTTTAATCATTTAGCTGATTTTATATATTTTCATGAGAATATATTAAACCTAACCAATAATTGATAATGATTTCAAAAAATATATAAAAAATTGAGATTAATTCACCAATCACCCCAATCACTGTCATAATGTTGACAAACATTGAACATTATGCTTTATAAGAGATAATCATAGTTCACATTGATTTATCGTTTTATGTATTAATATAAGGGCAGATAACATATATGTATCATAAAAGGTGTAATAAAATTATTTAGATATAAATATCATGGATAGAAGATTAAAATTATCTTTTATTATAATTATATATTTCTAGTGGTTATTTATTCTTCTAAAATAATTTTTACTCAAATTAAGATAGATATTACAACGAACATTTATAAAAAAAATGTTTTTGTTAATTTAAAATTACTGAATTTTATTTTCATGTCATTATATAAAAAAATTTATTCAAAGGTGAATGGATATAAGAAATCAAATTAAATATGGGATATATTTAAAGTAATATTTCACTATATGTTCAAATAAAAATAAGTAATTATAATGATTTTGAGTGAAAATTTTAAAGATATTATAATTTTTAGTATTGATACTATTGATGATTATTTTAAAATATTGATTGAAATTTTTGGAAATATATTTGGATTTCGAGAAACCATAAATCACTAAATAATTATCAAGAAATTAATGAGAATCTTCCTTGATATATTTGATGAATGGATCTTGACACTAGAATATAATGGTGAATTTTCACTTAATGATCTACATATTTTTTATATATTATGGAATTAGATGTTATCTTATTTTTAAGAATATAATTATACAAGATAATGAAATTTCATTTAAATATAGGAAAAATAACAATAATAATTCAATATAAAATGTTTCTTCATCAGAATCCAAAATAGATTAATGAAATTAGTGAAAAATGAAACATTTCGAAAAGAATATTAGAAAATGAATTGTAGTGTATAAAATAAATATTCCATTGAAATTATTTTTATTTAATAATATTTGGAGTGTTGATATTGATTTTCTAAATATGATATGTGTGAAATATGAAAATGAAGCAGAGGAAGAAAACATCAAAAACAAGAAATGGGGTATCATATTTAAAGAAGTAAAGAATATTATTGAAAGAAATGACATATTCACATTGGACAAAATAATAAGTACATTATTAAATAAATTTGTATCCTAATACACTACAAGTTGTTAATATAAATAAGACATGTTTATATCCAATGTTCATTCACAACCACATGTTTTATGTTGCCATAAAACTACATTGTAATGGCTATAACCCACTAGAAGATACCTGTCACACCGTAAGATACACATTAATCAATAAGATAGGTGGTTCGATCAAACCTTAGGGGTAATATTACCAATTTTTTGTCACTCAATGTGTTTTTGGATAGAAATTTGAATTACATCCTTGTATAAATATTTGTTATCACTGTGAGAGTGATCTTTTGATAATGAGAACCAATTTAAACACATATATATATGATTAATTTTTTCATTATCTACCTCATTCATGTATGTCATTATATATTTTCATGATATAAATTTGTCCTCCATTGAATTTTTCACCATTTAGTGAGTTGATAGAGGTTATCAAGTTTAAATCAGATCAATAAAGGGGGTTTCTTATGTATCAATGTGGTGAGAATCAGAACCCTTATAGTTCAGTTCCACATAATGAGATATTTCATAACACTTAGGTTTATGGGACAAGTAAAATGTTGGAATATTTTCTGGGGATGTGTCTATGAAAAATTGATATTCCTTTTATTTGGATTCATGTAGGACCAATTACGTGCATTTTATAGTTATATATCATGGTCGAATGGGTTGTTTTTATTGAACATCATAGGGGAATCCTATCTATCCTAATGAACAAGAATAATATCACATATCATTCTAGTTTTGATGATTTTGTTCATGTGGTAAGACTGAACATTGATTTTTCATATCATGAACTAATGATTCTTGTTCCATGAAAGAGGAAACAATAAATAATTCAGTGGATCTAACAACTAGTTATTAAATATTCTTTTAACTGGTACCTATTTAGGGTTTATTATTATCAGTAATTACACATATTATATGTTCCATATAGAAATATTTACCCCCACCACTATATTCATAACATTAGTGGTGATGTGAATTGATTATATTCATTATAGATTATTTTTTCAATTAATGATATGTTTTTTAATAATGAGTGGGTTTTACCTAAATATTTAAATTTTCAATGAATTATCTGATTTCTTCAATGAAAATTATCCAGTGCATGTTTTTTATTTTCATTGATATATTCATAATTTAATAAATTATATCAAGCTGAATTTACAAATATTCTATCCTTTGTAGTGACTCATTGTTAGTTTTTGAATGTGGTCCAAATACTTGCAACGTTTTCTTTATTTTGAAAAATTACTCTCCCTTCACATTTTATTAAAGTCAATGAAATATATAGTTATTTATTTTATAATTATTAGTATTAGTAATTTTTGTTTATAAATGTTTGATAATGTTTCAATGGAATATAATATCTTTTCTATTTTTGTTACTAATGTATATTATTTTATTTGGAGTAAACTAATTTAGCCATCATTTTCAGTGATTAATGTTAGCCCTTAACCAAACTAAGGTGGTAAAATGGGAAAACCTCATGGTAAAGTTAAACTTTGGATACCCACATATATGTATTGGTAAAAGTTTAGGAATTAACATTTATAAAAATATTGTGTTCTACCATTTATCATGCATGTGATGGGCTTGTTATCCCACTGGGACCATATACAAAGCCGGAGTGTGTGAGTGATGAGTTTGGGAATTGAACCCCAATGATAATGTGGATGATTTATCAAATCATATTTAATGATATATGATTGAAAACTAATTATAAAAATAGAAAAAAGGATACATTTTTTTACAACTCATCATTTAAAAACAAGATCTTATCTTCATTCAAAAGACTAGTTCAATAAAAAATATATGATGTCATTTTAATCTCTGCTAAATTTTTTTTAAACTCTTGAACCTCTATGTTTGAATATAAATTTTCATCATTGGCTATCCATAAATTTCGAGTACACCGATGAAAATCACATTATGTATAACGAAGCCTTGTTATACTGGCCTTCCACTAAAGCACCAATTCTCAATTGTGGCTTCTCAATAAGATATTTTTATCACTGGTTATCAGGGATTGTTCATTAATATTAGATTATTATTTTTCTATGAAATTGTACAGTGGTATTTTATCTTTTAACTAATGCATTATTTGATCAACAGTGAATCATTTAAATTAGTCAATCATTAGAACACAAGGTAGCACCGTTGCACAATAGTGGAATATTTTTTCCTCTAGTATATTTTCTTGAGTTGTGGATTATATTTTTCTTCTAGTTGTATAATCCTCAAATATTTATTTTCTACCATGGGATCCATCACTATTATATTCCTTCCTATATTAGCTTCTCCATTTTTCTATAGGTTGATATCCAACAATATTACCTTCCAATTGTTTCAAAACTTCAATGGCATTACAATTTCCCATTTCCTATTATTCATTTATTTTCCATAGTCTCATAGATTGTCATGAATGGAGAAAATTCTTTCATATTTTTTGTTTTTTTTCAAATTTTAGAATCTTTTTTCTTCACAAGAAGTTGAAGTAGATTTTTAATTATTTTCAATGAATATTTTTTTTTATGATTTTGTTATAAATAATTCATGCAGAGTCAAACTTTTTTTCTTATTTCATTAGTTTGTTATTATTCAATTTCTAATTTTTATTTATTTTTAATATTCATTGGAAGATCTATTTACGTGTGTTAAAATAATCATGTAACCACTCTCTATTTTCCCTGGTAGAAATTTCATACCACATTTATTTGTTTTCATGCTATTAGGCATCCAATGGTAGATATTATCACAAGTATAATAATATGAAATCACTATATTATTTCAATGGTGAATCTAAAAGATGGTATAAGGTTCAATATACCTCTAGATAATTTTATTCCACCATTAGATAAAGAAAAACTCTAATTTTTTTTTAACATTATTCTTAATTGATGTTATTAAAATAATTACTTTTTAAAATTTATTATTTTTTATATAGAAATCTAAATTTAAGAAAGTTTTAAAAATATTTGAATAGTTATATTACGTACAAATATTCATATAGATTGATTTTCAAGTGACTATCTATTTCTCTACCTCTAGAATTGTCTTAATAATATTGAATATTGTATTTCCATATCAAATATAAAATAAATATAAAATTTTAAAATATTCTATAATTATTATTTTATATTAATATTTTAAGATGAAATATAAATTCCAAGAGTAATCTATTTTTTAGAATGTATTTTAAGAGCGTTGAAAATAGAAATATTATTTTAGTAATATTATCTAATAAGTATCATGAAGATATTGTACATTGAGATGATCCCATATGATCTATGGATTGATGATTTGAGAGACATCTTAATAGATAAAACATTATCATGTTCATATCATTCAGTAGATTACCCTGAGATACATCTATGAAATAGTGTTGTAGCTCCGAGTTTTCCAATAACATCTATGACTTCTGTAATCTTTTTCTGATCATATATGGATATCATCATTTGACATTGTTACCATTAAATGATAAATGGTCATGGAGCTTCAACATGATCAAAATTTATTTTCATATTCTTATTGTTCATTCTTTATTTTTTAATTTTATAATCTATTTTGCTTATTTTTGTATTTTTATGAGTCTGCATTGGGATTTTCTCAATCAATGGAATCTTTTATTATCATGTAATTCGACAAAAAAACTATTTTAGGGCTATGAATCCCAAAAAATTGTTATGTTAAAAGGCCTGTATTCACTCCTATAATAGACTGATTTATGAATCCAGGTTCCTATAATAGGATTTGTTTTTAACATGGTTATCACACAACTAAAAGTGAGTTTCTTAATATGTAATAATATCCCCGATGAATAGTGATGATTTTGGAGTGGACTAAGAACATTGTTCTGAAAAACACTATTAATCAGGATGTTATTCATTTTTTTTTCTATAGAAACTCATTCCAAGAAGACTTCATTCAAAACATATCATGTATTTTTAAAACTCCTATTATTTTTCATTTAAAATTTGTAACCCAATATTCCCTTATAGATATAATTACAATCACCCTTGATTCAAAAATTGGAATCATATGGAAGGACAATCCATAAATGACAGTTAACCTCTCGTGTTATTTTTGTTGCTTTTTTAAAAAACATTTTTCTAACCTAAAATCCTATTCACAAAATAAATTACTAATATTAAATCACTCATTAATAAATATTTATTTTCTTATTATAAACTAATAAATGGTTTTTTTAATTTATTGTTCCAATGTTTTCTGCTTCATATCAAGTTTGATTCATGTTTTTATGTGTTCAAAATTAGTCTGTTTGTTTTTTAATTTCCATAAATCATTCATAGAAGTCTCATTGAAGCATGGTACATACATAATGGCTTCTACATGATCATGATAGGTGATATTTCAAAATTTTATTCCTTTAATTCATGTGATGGTGTCCTTATCACATTTGGAGATAAATATAATGGAGAGATTTATAGTATTGGTGATGCTGGTTTTTTTAAAATAGTTTGTATTTAAAAATTATCATAATTATTTGTTTTAATACATAAAATTATAATTTTTTCATTATTTTGCGACGATAGAATAAATTTTATATATAAATATGAGAAAAAAATTCTCAAAAATAAATGTGTTTTCTTCTCTACAGGTAAAAAAAGTTACAATCATGATTTTTCTAATATTACCAAAATAATCATAACGGTTTGAATGTTATAGATGGATATAAAATTCTATGGAATAGAATGATTGGTACTGAAAATTTGAGAATGTTTCAGAATCATTCATAGAATGTAATGTTTATTAAACTAACAAAATTACCAACATGTAAGTACATTATCTGTTATTCCTTTTTAAATGCAAGGAAACACAATGGAAGATTAAATTTGATAAATGATTTTAGTAAATGTATATCATTAAAATTATTTCATTTCGACTAACATAGGAATATACAACCTACTAGTTTTCATTGTCAGAAGTACATATTTTTATCTTTATATGATTACATTAAATTATTATGGATTTACATCTTATCTCATAAGAATGAAACATTATCAAAATATTCAAATTTCTATAATATTATTGAAATTTTTTAAAATGATCAATTCACGAATATAATTTTTTTAGTTATGATGATTTATTGAATTTTTAATTTGATAAATATTGAGAATTAAATTTTTATAAATGTTTTTTCTCAACCCACATGTCACCAAATTCTAATTTTTTGGTCGAAATAGAAGAAATATCTATTCAAAAAAATTCTCTGTCAAAGATAAAAAAATTACATTACATAAAAAATATATGTATGGAGATATAAATATATTTTTCCATGTTTTAAATAGTATTTATATTAGAACATAACTAAATATTACCTCTTATGATAATTTAAAAAAATTTAAACATAATGTAGGTTATATTTTTTCTTGAGCTACAGATTTTATATCTTAAATTAAAAGGTTAATATAAAAAAATAAACATTATGTCAAAAAAGGGTTATATTTTGTAAATTATAATATGAGTAAGTATAATATAATTCTCAATACTAATTATTTATTGGATGAACAATATATGCATTTTATGTTTAATTATGATAATTCTATATAGTAGGATTCTGATTCAAAAAATGAAATTGTTCTGTTTAGATAATAATATTTTGGTTAAAATAATTACCAAGTAAATGATAATGCTTCATTTTATGGGGAGCTTATATTTTATTAATAAAATCCAACGGAATGGAAAACTCTTAAAAATAACCATATTTAGATTATAATTGGTTTTTTAAGTGTGTATTCAAACCGGAAAATCAATTTTACTTTACTGTGAGAAATCTTTTTTTGTAGCTTTCCTTATGCATGCCAACATTAAAAATGATTTATTTGATACTAATTGGTGTAATGATATAAATGGTGGGTTAAATCATTTTTATAGTAATATCATGAGGTATTTAATATATTTTCAAAAAAAAGAAACTACTTAAATGAACAAAATGGATTTTTTTAACAATTTTGAATAAGATGAAGCATATTTTAAAATAAAGAACGACTAGTAGGTTCGGGTTATTCCAAAAAAAGAAGGAATTTAATTTTAAGATATTTTTATGTTTTTATGATAGTTGAAATTATAATTCTTTTTTATTTTTATATTGTTAAAAACATCAAATTATTCTAAATAGATGTAAAAAAAATCTTTTTAAATGTAATTATTTTAGATGAATTCTATGTTATGAAACCCATGGATTTGGAAATGATAATTTTCGAAATCATCTTTTAAATATAATCATGAATTATATTTACTAAATCATGCTCTAAGATCCTATTATGGTATAATAACTCAATTTTAATTACAATTATATTTTAATATACCGATGGTTGTTACTACATTGTTTATAAATCAAGTTTCTAGTGATATAATATTTATTTAGATATATATTGATGATATAATTTTTTTTCAAAAAATAATTCTTTGTTTAATGAACATTCATTTCTAATAACAAATAGATTTGACAATAACTAAATGGGAGGACTATTTTTTTGGCTTACAAAATAGTCACCGGAAAAAATTTATTTTCTAAAATGAAGCTATATATGAATAAGTTCTTGTAAAATTGTATGGACTTGATTTTTGTAAGAATATGATTACACAAATGAGTAGTAATTTTAAATTGGACAGAAATTCATCTTATATTTTATTTCATAATGATCTACACTGAGGAATGGAAATAATACTATTATATCTCACTGTATATAGAATAGACATTGTATTCCCAATTTTACTTTGTCCTTGGTTACAGTGAAACTCCAATTATTGTCACCTTAATATAGTAAAGATAATAATTTTATATATCAAGGTTATTTCATGTACATGACTATAATAGTCTAAGGAGAATTATTTTGATTTATATAGTTAATATATTTCGAAATTTGGAGTTTGAAGACATTACTAGAATTGTACTACATGTATGCCTCAATTTTTATGAAAATGTATAATTCTGTGGTCCACAATGAAAAACATTCAAAGACACTATCAACGGCTGATGTTGAATATGTTGTTGCTTCATTTTTATCACTATGTATATGGGTAAATAAATTGTGTATGATTTTAATATGATCGTTGATAAAATCCATTTTTACTATGATAACTCAAGTGACATTTCAATTTATAAATCACTAATCAATACTCTATAAAAAATTCACATTGATATTAGATTTCATTTTGAAGTATTAATTTAAATATAGGTGATATATACTTTTTATTTTATTAAACTAAGAAAGAACAAACTGATAATTTCACAAAATGAATAGATTCTGTATAATTTTTGGAGATGCAATTTAATTTCAGTATCTTAGAATAATAAAATCACTATTAGTATATTCATTATCCTTAAATATTTTTTACATGTGTTTTTAATGAAATGTTATTTTCTACTAAGAATAAATTTTAATTAAATATTACCCTTTTAAATGCATTGATAAACTATTACACTGTTAAATATACAATAATAGATTTTTATAAAGATGTATTTTGTTTTATATAATAAATTTTAGTAATAATTTAAATTAATTTTAATAAGTGGGATTTTTTTTTTAAATTTTCATAATTATGTAGGTTATTAGTATTTAATAGTGGTTCTTATACTTTAGTATTTTGCTTTTTTTTTTGATAAATTACACAATCTTTATATGTTATTAAATAAAAATTTATTGTCAATAATTAATAATTTTTTAATTACATTTTTAATAATATTAATTTTTTAATGATTTTAAATTGATTATATGGTATTTAATATTTTTTTATTATATTTACATATGGATAATATTTTTTCAAAAAAATTTGGTCATCTTTATGACTTAATAAGGTTATACCTCAACCACACTATCAAGACCGAAATGGGTCAGCCCCATTTGGAGGCAACCATTGGAAACCCATATACAGGTACATGTAAGATTGTAGTAAGGCCCATGTATAAGGGTCATAGAGCATTCCCCCAAAGAGTGCATGGAATCGTCATGGTAGCCCATATTGTGTGTGTATAAGGATAGTGTTTGTGAGTGATGTGTGTGGGTGATAAAACCCACTAATAACTCAAATTATAGAGTTAGTTGATGTAATTGAAATTCAACTTGATCCAAAAATCTACAAATTTATGTGGTAGGAATTTTATTTTTTACTATTAAATACTTATAATCCAAGTAAAATACTTGGAAATAAGATATATTCAATACACACAATCCAATTTCATTCAGATCTGCTGAACTCTTTTTTTAAATCATGATTCTTTTTGTTTGTATTTAACCTGTCTTCCTTGATTTTATTTCATTCTATTGGTTATTAATTAACATAATAGTATCCTCAAAGAAGTGTGGTTCTACTATTCCTCATCAAATGATCTAATTCTCAATTTTAATTCGTCCATGAGTAGTTTTATTCATTATTATCATGGATTGATCTTCAATAAAATATTCTCTCTTTTCTCTAACATTGTTAGATGGTGGCTCATCCTTAAATGAAACAACTATTAGATCAACAATCGATCATTTCTACCAATCAATCATTGGGTCCCAATGGAAGAACTATTTCCCAACAGTGGTATTTTTTACACTGATATGATTTCTTCAGTGGTGGAATTTTTTATCCATGGGAAGAATAATAAAATATTTTATTTATTTTTATACCGTTGTAATCCAATGGATTATTACTTAATCTATAATTAGAATCTATGATTTTCTACCATTTGATATATTATGGTTTCACAATAAATTCTTTTGACACTTCACAATGTCCTTGATGCCTGCTTTTTCCCATTGGTTTTTTCTCAGAAGCACATAGTTGCTTGATGTTGGCAGAAACTTCATTCAATTTTTTTTTTATTTTTAGATTCCTATTGTGAATAATATGTGGAGGTTATATTTTAATTATCTTATTTGGTTCTTCCATTAAAAATTGTTACTGCATAGTTATTTCAATGATTGAGTTGTTTTATTGTTTAAAAAATTGATTACTTTTCTATTTAATAGTGGGATTTTTTTTCTATGTTAACTTGAAGATCAATTTACCAACTATTGTCGAATCCTGACACCTCTCATCTTTTTTACCGGTATAAAATTCATGCCATCATTCTCTATTTTTCTACAATTCAAAAATAGGGATAGATCTTTTTACTAGTATAAAAATATGTTACCTCTCTCTATTTTCAACATAGGATATCCATAAATGCAATTAGCTTCAATCTACTGCTATGTAATTCCTATCTACCACTAGTTAATATTTTGTTTCTATTATTTTTTCTTCATTTTCTTCATTTTATTTTATTAAAATAATTACTTTTTTAAATGTTAAATTATTTTTGGTTGATATATAAATATAAACGTGTGTGAAAGATATTTGTATAATTATTTTACTTACACATATTAATGATATTTATAATTCATGTGATTGTCTATATTACTAATGTTTATATTATCTTAATAATTTAGAATATTATATTTTATATCATCAATTATATAAATGTAATATGTATAGATTTTATAAAAAAATTATTATAATTTTTTTTAATTACTTTTCCTCGGTAAAATATAAATCCACATTGTTTTTTTTTCATTGCATATTTTTCAATAGAAGGAAACAATCATATTTTTTGTATGCTCTAAAAATTATCATGAAGATATCTGACATGGAAACTCAACATGAAGATAATTTTTATAATGATCTGATACACATGTTTAAGTTATAGAACAATACCAAGTTTATATGACTCCACTATTTAATTTTTGATATATATACAATAGATTCTTTTTTCTCTAGGGTTTTCAAGAACTTTTGTGTCATCTATAAAATATTTGAGATCATAGAAGGACTTCTACATTTTCCATTTTTTGTTTCATTTTATCAATGATTAATTATCTTCAACTCCATTTAAATTTTTCACCATCATCTATTTATTCTATTTTTTTATTTTTGTAATCATTTTTAATAATCTTTGTATTTTTCGGATTCTAAATTATTATTTTCTCATTAAATATAATGTATTTATTTTCCTTATTATTCCATCCCCAAAATAGAATCTTGGGGTTTTACAATGGAACAAATTTTGGGAAAAGGCTGGCCTGGTCTTCTATAAAATGATAGGTTATTCTACCGTGTTCCTATATATGTTATGTCCTATAAATACATTCTCACACCATTGAATTTTATGTTCTTAGTGGGTACCAATATCATTTAGAAGTATTAGAGGTTGGTGTAATGTCCTGACTCGGCTCACTACGAAGAAAAGGGATGGATCGGTCGCCACATGACCTGAAGCGTACATCCCTATCTACCTGAGGCTACTGACTAGCGGTGATGTTGTATATATAGTAACTGGGGAGACTAAACCCTTTTATCAGAGTTCCACAGTAGTTTAACATTTCAAATAAAAATCAACAATGGAATAAGTAATACATAATTGCCAATGGAGCGGAAGTCAGATTTCAAATAAATGAATGTAAATCGACAATTCTAGTTTATACAATAGATGAATGCATGAAATGATATTGACATATATTCTAATTTATTAATGATTAAAACTTTATTTTCTATAAAATAAAAATATAAGGAATGTACAAGAAAGTACCACGGGTTATCTCCTTGTGCATCTTGAGCACCAGCTCGGTGCTTTTCTCCTACACTAGGTATAAGAAACACAACCATAAATCATGGCCTATAGACCTGGTAACAAGAAAGGACAACTCATGTACCCCAGTGTAATGGAATTCTGAGTAGGGATTGATATAATAATATCATTAGGTCTGCACCACCAGTGTCTATCCTAATTGTAATAGTGTAATAAAAATTTATGAGAGTACAAGCATGCAGAAATATACTAACCAGTATAATGTAACTAAATACCCAAGTACAGTCTTCATACCTTGATTGGTTTCTATACATTTAATCAGATCATTAATTGAGTACTTCAAGTTTATTCAAAAATTCACATAAGAGAAATTTTCTTACAGAGTCCAAGGAGTTTTTTCCAACGTAAAATGACACTACGCTAAGACTGCTTCCTATGGGCTTTAACCATGGAACCTACTTGTAAATTCTAGACCCAAGGTGTGTATCCATATCATTCTTTGTTTATATTTACTAATAATTTCCCTAGATAATCCCCAAGGAATCATAAGCCAGTCCCAAAACATAACAAGAAAATGTGAAATAGATATCTAGTGGGGGTGATCCAGTGTAATATCCAATGTAACGTAGATATCAAGGAATGATAATCAAATAATATATGGGTCTAGATAAGGGGTATGGGTGTAATCCTTGGAGCATTGTCCAAGGCATTCCATGATGCGGTTCCTACCGATTCCATGGAGTGCATCCAAGGTAAAAAAGGGCTATGCAAGGAATGGGTCAAAAGATTGTATCCACAGAACCCACTTGCCAATTCTCCATCCAATTAGTATATCCAAGGCATATTGTATTGATATTTACTAATAAAGACCCAAGGTAATAACCAACGTAGCATAATCTTGTCCCAATATGTAACAAGTCAACCTGAAAATGATATCTAGTTAGGGAGTTCTAGAGTAATAAAAAGGGTAACATAGTACTAATTGAATGATAATCTAGTAGTATCGGCATCCAACCAAGGGGTAAGGGTGTAATCCATGGAGACCAGTCCAAGGCATTCCAAAAAGTGGTTTCAATTTAGTACAATGAGTTCATCCAAGGTAAATGGGGCTTTTCTTGGAGTGAGTCAAAGGAGTGTATCAATGGCACCTACTTGTGAATGGTGGATCGAAGGAGTATATCCAAGGCATCCTGTAGAACTACATCAGGACCCAACGGTAGTATATCAGGAATCAAAAGATATTACAATGAACAAGATCATGGTGATTATTAACCTTATCAACCCATCATAGAATTTGGAATGGGTTATATGAGTTTTCATGGTATTCTCCGATCAGAAACCATTGAAAGCTCGAGTCTAACCATTCCAATTTAATAAATAAGTCATATAATAACTCATTTTTGTCTAAGCATTTCCATCCATTAGTGTTGAAAAAACATTTATCATTAAATCCAATTATTTATTGGTTCAAGGCATTCCTTCCATTAGTTTGGAGAGGTCAAGTAGCATTAAACCATTTATTTATTAAATCCATTAAGTTATATTTAATAAATACGGTTCCCCACACTAATTTCCATCAACATGGAAATGGTTGTCGTGGACATGAAAAATTTATTAAATTTCTATTAATAAGGCTTTTTTATATACACATTATACATTCCAATTCAAATTTTACATTTAATTGTCAACTCGAATAACTTACCTTAGGTCGGTATAGTTGTGAGCATACATCGTATATTCCATTATGTGATCCATGAGATAATTTTACAATTTAATATAGAAGGTCTTATATTTATAATGATCATTCCAAGGTACACCCAAATTGTGGAATGAATATGTAAAAAACAGTAAATGAAAATTATGGAAAATATCACACAGTGTTAAATCCATTTCGAAATTGAGAAAGCACATAGGTGGTGCCTTAAACATTTTATGTATTGAAATAAGGTAACAATATTTTTTCTAATACCCTTAGGGATATGGTTTAAACATTCCATAATTCATCTTAATATCAAGGATATTGAATTATAATTACAAAAAATCATGCAAGCAAGGTCTAACCACTACATATTAGCTTGAAGGCAACGCACCTCCGTTGGAGAGGTTTAATTATAAAATCAAGATATTACATTTCACAAAAATAATTTATATCCTTTATAATTTTAAATGTTTGGTAACTCAAATTTAAGAGAAATTAATATAGATACCTCACAGAATGAATTTTCAATCAAACTAAAGTGCAGTAAGTAATTAATTAATGTAGATATAGAATTAGAGGACATCAAAAGGGACTATATCTTGGGGTGGAACCAAGTCATCCACATAGCTCTTAGAGCTTTCTAACTAAATGATGTTTCTCCCCCACCGAGAATATGCTATTTTACATACATATAAGGACACCTAGCCCTTATGTACACACCCACATTCCCAAGAGCATGTTCAAGGGGATCCTTACATGAATGATTATATGTGTATACTAGCCTCTGCTCAATTACACAAGCATATTACACATATATACATAGGCACACCTTGCCCCAAACGTGAAGATCACTTCCTTGGGAGAAATTACACATAACTGGGGAACCGACATTCATATACATACATACCTATGAATACGCAGGTGGGTAACACTTGGCTCAACAACTTGAAACAGTGTGAAACAATAAAACGCACTACAAGATAGGTAAAAAGAAATCTTAATGCATTTAAAAACCCTATATTTAGATGTTGTGATACAACTTGTGTGTTTATTACCATACATCAGATGGAGGTGATGGACAAAATCACCCGAACTCTCTCGAAGGAGTTCAACGCACTATGTACAACAATATGGGGACTCATAAATTCCAAAAACCCAAAATATTAACCAGTGAAAAAAAATAAAAATAGAATAAACAATACCCAAAACCATTTTCATTGGTCCAAAACCATCCAAACGTCCTTTCCATTTGTTTTGGTTTCCATAACACACCCCAACGAGACACGGGAGGCCATCTGCAACAACCTGGAAAATACAATCTAAAAATCATATCACCCCCAAGAGCAAGTGTTCAGAAGAACCCCATGTGGCAATTATTCGGCCCAATAAAAGTATGAAAAGACAAGATAAGTGATAAGAGAAATAGAGAAATTTATCTTGTAAAGAAATTAGAAGAAAAACATACCAAATTAAAGTTGGAAGAGGAGGTCGATGAGGCAGTCTGTGCGCAATGAAGGGATAATCGCAATTGAGTTCTGTGCATCAAAATTTTTGGGAGAGGGATGTGAGGTATGTATTAATTTTAATTTTAATTTTATTTATATTTAAAATTAATTTTATTCTTAATCCAACCCATCCACATGGTTTGAACTGCAGGTTTTTTCCAACAGTGCACAAGCCGTGTAGAGTCTTTTATCCGCACAGGTCTAGGCGCACTATTTGGGAAACCGTGTATAGGTTGTGTGAAAATCCACTGGCTCTCTTTAAATAGGCCATATAGTTACCTATAATTGACCCCATTGTTTGTAAGACCAAGAAATTTTTTTTCCCTCTTCTGCCTCATAATACCCGACACCTTTGAGCCTGGTGCACCAAAAACACATCAAACCACTCATGGGACCTTTCAGGCCTTCACCCATGTCCAAAAAAACACTAATAAGTGTTCCAACACTCAAAAATAAGTTTATAAATTAGATATTAATTCTACTAGCTTAGAAAACAAAAGAGATAAAAAAACTTCACACTTATTGTCTGATACAAAACATGGGATCCTACAATCTACCCACCATAAAACATCTCATCTTCGAGAAGCCTTCGGGAACAACATAAACATCTTCTAACCCATAATGTTCATGATGTTTCATTCAAAGGGTTTCATTTCATTACCAAAGAACAATTCACCATATAAATTTCCTTCACACTTTACACTTCATCCTTTATAAATCGAGCCAATTCCCAAAGTTCAACTTAAACATAAAAACAGAGTTTACATGATCCCATTTAAAAGGAGACACAATCACGTCAATGTCACAATAACACACAATCGATGGTTCTCACCACATAGTTCATGACATAAGAAGATGACAATTCCAAGACATGGTACCTCCAACATTGGAATTTTGGTACAAGGAACAACTCTGAGTGTTATTAGGACACCCCTGGATTTATTTCATAAAAAAGAAAATGGTCAAATACAGATCGTCCTGACAAAACATGTTGAGAATGATCATCCACAAGACACTAATGATCTTGATACCACACTTGACATCACTTGAAAACATTATTTATAATGGACCATACAACCATATTCAATTAACTAAAGGAAGAGATAATTAGTCGAGCTACTTGGTCAATGTATCTAGTATAAGTCTATAATAGGATGCCAGAGAAATTCAAATGAAATAGGGAGTCCATGAAACCAAATATGTATTCCTAAAAGGGAACCGAGGAATCACTCTAGACATAACATGCCTCGATGAGAACCACACATTAGTGTTTACCACTAACAAAATCCTAAAACAAGCACAAAAGTTTTTAATGATAAAGGGTGGCGTAATACTGACACTTTCTTAGTGCATCAAGGATAATGTCAAGCTATGGGACATAGTCGTCTCTTAAGAAGATTATATAATAAGGATTTAAGAGAGGGTATCTAATCAAATACACCCAGATACTAAAAGGTAAAATAGTCTAACATAACAATGTTGTGTTGTTGAGGATGCACTGAAACTTTTTAATACATTCATGCCTCAAGGGAATTAATGTAATAACCATCCTTTTAAAAATTCCCCCCTAAGGGTTGTGCCCATTATTCATGGAAGGACACATTTACAAGTGTTATAACAACACTACCCACCTTAAGAGTGTCCTATCAAAAAAATAATAAAAAATAACAACTAATAAGCACATTAGATTATTACAATGAGATTTTCATTTCAAATCAACTAAGTCATTCGAAAAACATCATCTGTATTAGAATTTAACTAATTATTTAATGATCAGGTGTCTCTTTATGAAGATGTTCCAATACCATGATTAATAGAAAAAGAAATTTTATTTTGGAGTCGTATTACCTCAAACAACTATCATCTTGGATGATGCCTTGCCATGTCATCCATTCTAATGAAGAAGAAAGTGTCAAATAACCATCAATGTAGCCGACCATGTGTGAGGAACGGATAACCAGTCGAAAAAGAGCATTAATTGATTCTTGAGACCATAAAAAGGTTTGATAAATACACGACCATCCATCTTAACAAGGGTGTAACTTTTAAACCAAAAGACCTACATGGGACAATGACACCCAAAACACCAGTAGAGAGAAAAGTCACTGCACTAGAAATGTATTTATATTATCATGGAGCTATCTACAATAGGTTATCCACTTACGATGAACATGTGTCACCCTTAAAACCAGGTCGTGTCAAACAAAATTCAGTAGACTCAAAATCCGATCATAAAGCCATTGATAAGGTAAAATAATACTAGGTGATAAAATAATACTTTCATTCCTAAGTATCTCAAGGGATGTAAGAACAACCCTTACAAAAGGGTTTTTAAACGTTGCACAACATTATAGGTTATATTTCCCAGAAACATATATATATTTGCATTTAATCTTTAATCATAAAAAAATTTAATCACAAAATTAATGTAACATTTTGAAAATAAATCACAATGTACTTGATTTTAACCAACACCCCATGGGGAAAACAAGAATGTTTTATAAAACTATCATTTAAAAACATTTTATATTAGTTTCTATTCCATATTATTAATGGTAATTATCAAAATAAATTCAATTTATATAGATAATGAGACCGAAAAGGGTCCCTTTTTATCCAACCTAGGATCTTTATAAAGAAGCCCAATAGAAAACACGCAATTATTAAAATTTTAAACACTGAAACATGTTATCTTATAAAAAAATTCCCCAACTAACTTACATGGTCCCATTTTCATTTTTTTAAAGCTATCCATTTGATTTCAGATCATGTCAAACCTGTTTCACATTTATACGAATATCAAAAGGCCTCATTCCATCACATTTAGTATGGGTTGTAATTTCTCAATTCCTGAGGTGCCCATACACTCCATGGATTTGAAATTGGCTCCCATTAATCGATACCTACAACAATTACGAATTTAACATGATCAAACATAAATTTCAAAATTATATGGCTGGATATATACCATCCTTCAAGGATCCCATACACTTTATAGTTTTTTGTATTCCTCCATTAGTAAAAACGAACTTACATTAGCAATTTAATTTAGTATCCTTTTAGAATGGACTAATTACACAGGTTACATTTTCCCAGCTATAAGGATCCCTTACACCATACAAATAAAAACTAGCTCCCGTCATAATCAAAACCATTTAATTTAATAAAATCAACCAACTATGTACGTTTCATGAAAGTTAGCATGCAACTATAAGAAACTAACACATAGAAACATTCCAAAATCACAAAAGCGTGATAATTTAATCATAGGATAATACTATAATGAGTTGTAAGCATATAAGGAATTCTAATTTATTACCTAAACAAGTATAAATCTATTCATGTCATATCAAAAAGGAACTGAATCATATTTAGTAGGAAGTCTATTAATACAACTACATGGAATGGAATATATTCATGGAATGTGAATGTATTTGTGCCTAACATGGTCCATTCAATGTATCTACTTATAAATATAAGACCATGAACGGTTTAGAAAATTCCAAATATCATAATAAGTGGAATTTACACCAGTCACTCTAGGGGAAATCATATCAATTATAACAACAAAATACGTAAACCACAATCCCAGTCCAGGGAACTTGTCCATTCCCTATACTTCGGGTGATCAGTGCCAAGAATGACTATTATCCATGCAACAAAATGTTTTAAAAAATTTTAATATTAATTTTAAAAAAAAATCATAAATATCTATATATGATGTCATGAAATTTACGAAATTTTTTATTTGAATAAAAAATATCTTTAATTATTCTCACTTTTCAGTTATTCATTTGCTTAATTTTAGTTTTATGTTGGTTTGGAAGGTAAAAAAGTATTCATATATTTAATAGAATAAAATTAATTCCATGGGAATAACCATTTTACATTATTTTCGTGTAACCTAATATAAAATTTCGAAAATTGCTTTTTCAAATAATGGTTTTCCCTTGAGTTTTCAGAATTTATATCAAATGAAATTCACACAAATTATGTGAATTTAATCTTTTCAAATGGAATAAATAGTTTGGATCCAAATATTAAATTTATTAAATGAGTCCAAATTCAATTGTTTTATTCCAGAGGTTTAATTACAATGGTAAAAAGATTGTAACCACACAATATATTCATAAGGGATAAACCAACAGAAAATTATTTACATATATCTAAAATATAATAAATAATAGTCATGTAAATTTAGATAATAAAATTTGGAAATTATAAATTTTAAAAAATTTGAGATTGTTTCTAATAGAAAGACATTTATTATATTATAATGTTATTAATATAAATAAGGTTCTCACTACTTTCACTTATTAATGATAACCCCTCAGGATCACATCAACTCAAAAATTTATAACCATAAAATGACCTTGATATACCTAAATACGTTAATAAATATCCTCTTGACATCCTATAGGTTTTATTATCCCCAAAATAATCACTCAATAATCCCTAGGGTTTTTAGAGGACCTTTTCCATTGAAGATGTATATATCCTTACCAACCTTTTTTGAAGATTCATTCTTTTTAAAAAATCCCCCAAATGTTCACATTTATTATATTGGAGATTATAAAATTTTATCCAAGCAATTAGGGATTTTTTTAAGAAATTATATTTCCTTGGGTTATATCACATTTCCATAATTATGTCATATTTAGATTATGTTTTTTATGAAAAATTATTTTTTACTTTCTATTTAAATATTTTTATATTTTTTTCTACATAAATATTTCATTGAATAATACCTATTTCAGATATAACGAATCTATATAATGTTTTCCCATATAACTTTTATTTCATTGATAAATATGAAAAATTAAACACTATTTTTATATTTTATGGTGTATATTCTACCCATGAATGTATTTTACGATTGTTATCAAAAATATTATTTATACCAATACAACCATATAATTTTCATTATTTCATGATGTTTTGACTAAAATATTACAGAAGTTTTAGTGATCTATATTAAACTCTCATTCTGATTTGGGTTATTCATGTTTTAATTTTTGTTATGAGAAATTTAATGTTCATTAATATGAAAACCCCAATATTTTATTCTCCTAAATCTATTTCAGTGGGTTTATAGAATTCTTTGAATTTTCTCATATCTATTACAAAGAAAACTAAGACAATGTTTTCAATAAAATAATGCCATATTTTATGTTATGGGATGGAATTCATTCACTAGCATATCCTTGTTCCATAATTTTCTTAAAATCCATTATCAAAATAAAATGGGTTTTAAAATTTTTTTTTTCTCAAATTTAATTTGTATATAAACTTCTTTTTGTAATAAGTTTTCATGATTAGGAAATTTCTTTTGAAAATTACATTAACAATATGTAAAAATTATTTTATTAATCATTTATATCATGACTTTATTTTACCAAGATCATAATAGTTATTCATAATCAATATAATTTCATATGAATCGAAATTATTTTACTATAAAAATAATTTTTTTTGTTTTCTAAAATCTAAAAAAATGACAATGTTATTTTTATTAATTTATTAAACTATTTTTCTCTCACATTAATATATGTATTTTTCATCTATTTCCACAACAATTAATGATTAATATGCTATATTGGGGTATGATCATATGAATCCACAAACTACTTCTCTCTATATAGATTAAGATGATGATGTATTAATGATGTGTCACGAAACATATTTATTTATTCAGATTTAATTTAAATATAAATAAATGATGACTAGTTCTTGGATCTTATGGAACAATTGTAGATTATTTTTATTATGTGATGGGTGGTCCAATAATTATATTTCTCTAAAATTCATTATTGATATATTTAAAGTCGTGACAAAATTATAAATGGAATATGGAGTGAAACCAATCCCTTAAATGGATATCACTATTATGGGATTGGTGGGAACTGAAATTATAAAAGCCTATAATTTTTGGGGCAGAGAGTTATATTTCATAAGTTTATTTATAAGGTATTGGGGAGTGAACCCAATGAATTAGAGGATTATTTCTACATGGATATCCTTGTTAGTGATGCATGACTAATGAAATAATTTTATATGACTAATTGTATTCAATAAACATAGGACATATGATTACGATAAGATATCATTTAATATAATTGATTATTTTTGATTTCATAAACATATTAATCATTCATATTGTTTTTGAATGTCACAACTCGTCCTTAGGACCCATGCCGTGACTACCCGAACCCGCCTTCCATAGGCTAGGAGCAGGCGACTACCACCAAATGTGTAAACCCTGACATTTGGGAATGAATTGCCTTTATAAAACACAAACACAACCAACCAGAGTACAATAGGAATTAATACACTATGTACAAAAGAAAGTGCTGAAAAATAAATGGGCCAGAATACAAACCCAACTGAGAAGTACAACTACAACTGAATGAATGTACAACAGAAAAGACAAATAGCTGGAAGATAGTAGCAGCTCCTGGGTCATCCACCTCTGGTTTTCCTGAAGGGTAGGTACAAATAGTGAAGCTCCTTGATCGTCCACCTCGAATCCATCCTAAAGGCTAGGTACATAGTGCCTCCTCTGTGTCCTCATCCGTCAACCCCCTCCGGGTACCAAATCGTCATTAAACCCACCTATGGGTACTGACTCGTCATGAGGTCCATATCTGGGTATCGTCCAGTCATAGTACTCTTGATCTCTATCAGTGCTATCCATCGTCTACATGAAACACAACGAGGTGTGGGCATAGCCCGTGCAGTGGTGAGTATAATGATACTCAGTAGGGACCCCAAGACCCACAAGGTCTTACTAAATCCAACAAGAATGTCCACAAAGAAAGATCTAAATAGATAACCCTTTATTAGGTATATTCCCACACTTATAGCTATGATATCATGTAACCCATCTCAATCATGAGGTATCACACAGTTATGAAATAAAATTATAACCACTACTTAGGTATATGCCCACACATATACCTATGTTATCAAGTAACCCATCTCAATAATGAGGTAAACACGAAGGTCATTATCTCATCTCAAACCATGATTTTTATTATCGAAACCACAACTGCTGGAGAAATCCTTCTCTATCGAGTATAGTATCCCTATCACGACTCCGAGGTTCTACTCACTGACCTTAGACTACTAAAGTACTCTTCATGTCATGTACCGCGGGTCTGCAACCAAATACTGGGCGCTCCGTCTGCTGTGGTTCTGTTGCCAATTACCGGGCGCTCCCCCTAATAGCCGTCAGAGGTAATCCTCTTGTAGAGTACCGCGAGATTGATGTCATCTACCAGGTGCTCCGTCCGCCATGGGTCTGCCTCAAAATACTAGGTGCTCCGTCCACTGGGCTAATCGAATCACTCCGACTCGAATTGGTCAAGCAGCCATAAGGTCTACAACAATTTAGTCTCTCCACTCTGTACGCTCTTCTCTAGGAGGGTCCACTGCATGAGCCACTGGTCGATACACAACGTATCATAAAGTGCCATGAAGATGTATCTCTCTAGTCCTCCTCGTCAAAGGGGTCTCAACACAATAGACGACGTGGCAATCAGATGCCTGTCCTGTGAGTTATTAGCATTTTCGTCCTTGGGGCCCGGTTGGTTTCATGTACGAACCAACCCAAATGTTTCTCATCTATAACCTGAACTATCATAGGATATACTAAAAGGAACTGTTTCTCAATGATATTTCCAGATCCATTGATGGTTCGTCAATCCGTCGTCTGGTCTGAATGTTATCAACTATTCCATTCCAAGGACCCAGTTGGATTTTGGGTACAATCTAACCCAGCCATTCTCAAAATGCATCCAAACCTCAGGTGAAGTATTCCAAAATATCTTTCACACTAATAGTAATTCAATGTAACTAATGGAACATCATTCAGACATCCATTCGTTATGTTATAAGCATTTCTGCTCCAAGGGCCCGGTTGGTTTCGTGTTTGATCCAATCCGACCGTACCCAAACCTCTCTGAAACCTTGGGTGTAATAGACCAAAATGACCGACTCGATTCAAGGATCTCAACTCAACTGACGGTGCATCGATCGGAGGTCTGTATCCCAAGATATGGGCATTTAAGAGGGTACATTCGAAAATAGGTGGTTTGGGCCCGGTCCGACCTGACCCAATACCCTATGGGTTCGCTTGAATCGAGCGACCTGACCTGGGTCTAGATCTGGCCCTGCTGGGTGTGGCCCGGTCCGTGGCTGGGCACGGCCCAGCCTTTGGCCAGGCGTGGCTTGTGGCCCGGCTCGGAGCTGGCCTCAGGGTGCGAAGGTGGGGTGTCTCCCCCTTGTTGCCGAGCGGCGGACCCAATGGGGTCCACCCAATTTTCTGGCTGGAGGATTCAACCCCTAGTTTTCCTGAAAATGGCCGGCCATTATGTCCAGCCTGTGTGTGCAGCCACGAGACTCGCTGTGTCCCACATCCTGGTGCACCGGCTGCCGGTTGAGCCCATCCACCCCCTTACTAAACTTCCATGACCTATGGTCGTGGCTCTTCCTCTGCCGGTGCGACATTACGACACCACTCCACTTCGCCGCGACCCACCACGGGCGTAGCCCACTTGATGTTCTAGCACAGCGTGATGGCGCCACACCCCTCTACCATGGCCTGCTCCTGGCCGCGGCCTTCGGCTTCTCCGGCGTGGTGCGATGGCGCCACACACCTCAACTGTGGCCCGCTCCGGCCGCGGTCCACCTGGTTCTTGTATGGTGTAGCGGCCCCGCATCGCCTTCACCATAATGATCCATGAAGATGAAGAAGAAAAGGGGAGGAGGATTGGCCATGTTTGTGCGGTCTGATCTCCTCCCGTTATAACGATAACAAGTGGTCATATTTTAATCCATGAAGATTGAAAAATAAAACATAATCAAAGAAAACCCCTACCTCAATGAAAGCTCTCAGTTGTCAAGCGCCGCGGATGATGACGTCGTTCCTATCGTCGTCAGAGAAAGAAGAAGAACATTGTCGTTGGCGTCGGTCTCCATGGTCAGTGTCTCATTCTTTCTCGATGGGAGAACACTTTTCTTCTCTTGATCTCTCCACAAAAATCCTCACAATGAAAGCCAAAACTAGTAAGATAGAAAGGCTCTCACATAATATTACATTTCCATGTTAATTCAAATTAATTCAAAAGAATCAATCCATTAATTAAGAGAGTAGGCAATATTTTTGGGAGAGAGAGGGAGGTTGAAAGGATCCTCATATTAAATGAAGGGAGCTATCTAAGAATTAATGGAAGGGGATTTTAAAGGGGGTTTGAAGAGAGATAAAGGGATGGGGCTCATGTGGGCCCCATCCCTCAATTATCCATGCAAGGGTAGTAAGGTCCCACCCCTAACTCCACTTTGTAGAATAAATCTACCATAGCTATAAATAAAATTGTAAACTAAAAATTTTATTTATTTTATTCTAGATTCCCAAAAAAATATTTCTCAACCCTCTTAAAATGCAACTGAGGTAATGGTCCCCTTAAGCAATTACTGACACTATAAGTCCATCAGTGCCCTCAGATTTCAATTCTGAGCACCGGATCAAAAGATAGAAAACCCAGCTTGATGATTCACTGAACTTACCCAAGCTAAACTTCGAAAATTGATTCCGGACACACCGGTCCTCGGAATCAGGTGCCTTCAGAAACCATACACTCGTAAAATTCAAAAAAAAATTAAGAGAAATAACATCCCTTGAAAATTTCAGGACTTTACATTACTCCCACCTCAGGGCTTTACGTCCACATAACGCTACAACACGAACTATGGAAACTAATGGAGGAACTAAGCATGCATCTGAGCCTCCCTCTCCATGTGCTCTCCTGGAGGTTCTCGTGCTGCCAATGAAAGAGCACATGAGGAATTGACCATCCTGATAGGTCCCACTCCAGTTGATCCTCAACCTCTACCATAACCCCATGTATGTTACCCCGCCAATTTTGTCATTCTATTCATGATCAATGATAATGGATAAGTCGTGCAAACATCCCCTCAGCTGAGATACGCGAGTGACATCGTGCACCCAGTGAAACTGAGGTGGAAAGGTCAAGTGGTAATCCATCTTGCCAACTCTACTAGGGACCTGGAATGGTCTGTTAAACTTCAAAGATCACTTGCTGCCTCGGCCACAACATCGTTGACCATGTCGAGGTGAGACCCCTATAAAGACGTGGTTGTCACCCATGAACTATAGTGGTCTCGTATCCTATCATCATAGGACTTTAGTCTACTCTGTGCAGTCTTTATCTACTCCTGGATGATCTGAACCTTCTCCATTGTAGTCTGAACCATCTCTGGATTTACACATGCTTACTACATCACTATCCAAAAAGGATATCAGAAATGCTATCAACTGCTGTCTCACCACTCTTAACAGATGAATTCCTGATCTCCTACTAAGAACATCTGCTATAATTTCCCCCTCTCGAGGAGTATAAACAATCTCGATGTAATAGTCCTGGAGGAATTCAAGATATCACTGATGTCTCTAGTTTATGTCCTTCTAAGAGAAGGCAGACCTGAGACTATTGAGTTTGAGAGAACCATAAACTATTCGCTCAAAGTACAATGGGTGAGACTAGCCATTTGTTAGAACTCATTCCCACCCATCATTGTTTATGTTAATCAAGAGATGCTGAGATTTCTCCTCTGCCTAAAAGAGAAATCACATCTCATCCCCTTGATGAACCAAATTCTTCACCTAATACAGTCAATACTAACATTAACAACAATATTTCTTGCCATGGATGACGTCGTAAGGCCTCGACTCTACTACCAAGAGATACAACTGTTACTCTCGCCTCTAAGGGTCGAGTCACAATGTCGCCAGCAGTGTGTGGTCACTGGATCTCCCCCAGTAGGTATCTCAAAAGTGTGGGTCATGTCAATAGTTTTAAACCAGAACCTCGTAGTATCATTCATACAGAGTGGACATAAAATTAATCATCACAAATAAATGTGTCTTTCCTTTCTCCATCTCAAAGTACAAAGAAATATACAACCACAACAAAAAAAAATCTAGAAGCCCCAAAAAAAGGCCTCCATGCCTGGATCTAGTCCGGCTCATGTCTGCATGCTTCCGGAGCTCCGTAGTCATATGCTTCAGCTGCCAGAAGATGAGCTCTCCCATATCCACACATTCCCTGCAGTCGAGGTGGTCCTTCGGGTGGTGGTGGTGGAAACACCTCGAAGCGTCATCCACCTACATATACAAAGACATCTCCTCTAACTCGGCCTCCTGCTCCTTGTAGTCCACCTCGATTGAACCTCTGCATTTTCCTGGGAGGTTCTTCATCAATCTACAGATCGTCTGTACAGTGGGTCAGACAGTCAGGTGCCATGTGACCAAGACCACCGAAGGAGTAATAGTGCCCGCTCTTGGAACGACTGGCTCTGACTCCACTCCGGTTTCCCCGAACAACTGAACATGTGTTGTGTAGTCAGCCACCAGTGGGTCTGGTCCTCTTGGACCCCTGTGTCATCTGTCAACTGCAAGCTGCAGAAGACTCCACTGCAAGTCAACTAGTGGTGGGTCCTGCTACTGAAGTCTTCTCATCAAGTAAACTCTCCACTAAGAGGGCTCACTCCAACACCCCTGCCTGATTCAGAATACTTCTAGGGATCGTCGAAGCTATGATCTCATGCCTCAGTCCCTGCTCGACGGTCCGGGCCCTAAAGATCGGGTCTCGTACCATGTCTGTAGAGTAGTGTGAGAGATATGTGAACCTCGCCCAGTATTGTGCTACTGTCGTATTGCCCTTTTGCAGATGCAGTAGCTCTCGTATCCGAACCGCTCGAAGGGTGTCTGGTGTATACTCCGCTCGGAACAGGATATCAAAGTCTACCCAATGTTGTGTCGCCTCATCATGCATCTGGAGCATCTGGCTCCACCATCTGCCCGCTGCTGCCTGGGGGAGGCAGGCAGTAAGGATAACCATGATGTTCGTTGGTGTACCTACTAACCTGAAGACTCTCACTATAGCCTCTAGAAAATCCTCAGCTGGTTGTGGGTCTATCTCACCCCAGAACCTGGGAGGCCTCTGGTACTGGAACTCATGAAGTGCACTCAAGCGGCATGCATCGCATGCTGCTGGGTCTAGTGGCATCGTTGGGCCAACAAATGGTAGTACCGCTGGTGCCTCCGCTAGTGACTCAACTGAAAGAGGGCCCTATACTGAGTCCTCATTGCTCAGCGAGCTGTCATTATGTAAAACTCACGTGGCTCTAGCTGGTCATCCAGGGGGAGGCATCCTAAATGAAACAGATGCGACATGGTCAAAATAATATACCTAGTGAGCTATCATGGTTTGAGCTAACTTAAAAAAGAACATTTGAAAACACAAACGCAAATTGTGTTTTTGTGCACTGCGTCAGAAATCATAAGTTAGGGTCCTGGTGGATGGATACCTCGGCCACCTGCACCAACAATGGACTCCCTCAACTGAAGACCACACTTATAACCCTTAACAATATTGCTTCACAGAAAGAAAATATCATAGTTCTGAGCTCTGCGGTAGAACTGACTCCTCTGATACCAATTTTTCACAACCCATCCTCAAGGCTCGTGTCGTGACTACCCCAAGCCTACATTCAATAGACCAGGGGCTGGAGACTAGCACAAAAAGTGTAAATCTCGATATCTAGGAAGGCATTTCCTTTATAAAACATAAACACAACCAACCCGAGTACAAGGATAAGTAATACAGTCAGTACAAAAGAAAGTGATAAAAATTAAATGGGACAGAATACAAACCCAGTTGTGAAGTACAACTACAACTGAACGAAAGTACAACAGAAAATACAAACAACTGTAAGATAGAAGCAGCTCCTTGGTCATCCACCTCGGGTCCTACCTGAAGGGTAGGTACAGATAGTGCATCTCTTGGATCGTCTACCATGAATCCTACCGGAAGGGTAGGTAAAAATAGCCTTCTTAGTGCCCTCGTGCGTCAACCCCTCTGAGTACCGACTCGTTGTGAATTCCACCTCTGGGTACTAACTCGTCGTGAGATCTATCTCCGGGTACCGTCCAGTCCTAGTACTCTCGATCTCTATTAGTGTTGTTTGTCATCTGCATCCATCTCAATGAGGTGTGGGCATAGCCCGTATAGGGGTGAGTATAATGATACTCAGTAGGGACCCCAAGACCCTCAAGGTATCACTAAATCCAACAATGATATCCTCAAAGAAGGATCTCAACAGATAACCCTTACTTTGGTATAATCCCATACTTATACCTATGTTATCAATTAAACCATCTTAATCATGAGGTATCACACAATTATGAAATCAACGGATAACCACTACTTAGGAATATGCCCATACATATACCTAATTTATCAAGTAACTCATATCAATCATGAGGTAAACAAGAAGGTCATTGTCTCAGCTCAAACCAATATTTTCATTATCGAAACCACAACTGCTAGAGAACTCCTCCTCTGTCAAGTACATTAGATATGTCACGACTCTGAGGCGCTACTCACTAACCTTAGACTGCTTAAGTACCCCTCTTGTCGAGTACCGCAGGTCTGCTTCCAAATACTGGGTGCTTCGTCCGCTGTGGGACAGTTGCCAAATACCGGCACTCCCCCTAATAGCCGTCAGAGGTACTCCTCCTATAGAGTACCGCGGGTCTGCTTCCATCTACCAGGTGCTCCGTCCGCCATGGGTCTGCTACCAAATACCGGGCGCACCGTCCAATTTTCTTATCTAATCACTCTGACTCGAATTGGTCAAGCAGTCATCAAGTCTACATCTATTAGGACTCCGTACTCCGTATGCTGGTCTCTAGGAGGGTCCTCTCTGTGAGCCACTAGTCAAAACACTATGTATCACAATGTCCAATGAAGATGTATCTCTAAGGTCTGCCTTGTCAAAGGGGTCACAACGCAACAAACAGCGTGTTAATTGGACGCCCGTCCTGTGAGTTATTAGCCTTTTCATCCAGGGGGCCTCGTTTGTTTCGTGTACAATCCAACTCGACCGTTTCTCAACTGTACCCCAATCTCTCATAGCGTATACTAAAAGGAACCATTTCTCAATGAGATTTATAACGCCGCTGATGATTCATCAAACGGTCTTCCAGTCTGAATGTTATTAGCTTTTCTGTTCCTAGGACCCGGTTTGATTTTGGGTACAATCCAACCCGGCCGTTCTCCAACTGCATCCAGACTTTAGGTGAAGTTTCCTAAAAGATATGTCACACTAAGAGGAATTTATCTTAACTGAAGGCACATCATTCGGACATCCAGTCATTAGGTTATATGAATTTCTGCTCCAAGGGCCCAGTTGGTTTCGGGTTCGAACCAACCCGGTCGTACCAAAACATTACCGAAACATTGGGTGTAATATATCGAAACAACTGTCTCGATTCAAGGATCTCAATTCAACTGAAGGTGCATCGATCTAAGGTCTGTTGCCTAAGATATGGGCGTTTAAGCGGATCTATCAGAAAATAGGGGGTTGGGGCCCAGTCAGACCTGACCCAATACCCCTTGGGTCGACTCGAACCGAGTCGACCCGACCCGAGTCTGGGTCCAGCCCAGCTGGGCGTGGCCCGGCTACGAGCCGGCCGTAGGGTGCGAAGGGGGGGCACCGTCCCATTGTTGCCGAATGGAGGACCCAGTGGGGTCCGACCTATTTGCTGGTCGGGGGTTTCAACCCCCGGTTTTCCTTAAAACGGCCAGCCATTATGGCCGGCCGGTGTGTGCTACCACAAGACCCGCGAGGTCCCACCACCTAGTGCGCAGGTGGCCCGTTGAGCCCGACCGCCCCCTTGATGAACTGCCGCGGCCTATGGTTGTGTTTCTTCCTTGACCGGTGCGGTATGACGGCGCTGCGCCCCTCTGCCGTGACCCGGCCCGGCTGCGGCCCCCTTGATGTTCTGGCGCATCGCGACGGTGCTGCGCCCATCCACCGAGGCCCACTCCTGGTGGCGGCCTTCGACTTCTCCGGCCTGGCATGACGGTGCAGCGTACATCCCCTGCGGCCTGCTCCAGCCGCAGTCCTCCTCATTCTCGCGGGGTGAAATGACCCCACGTCGCCTTCACCATAATGTTACTTGAAGATTATGAAGAAAAGTGGAAGATGATCGACCGTGTTTGTGTTGTCCGATCTCTTCCCGTTATAACAATAACAAGTGGTTATATTTTAATCCACGAAAATTGAAAAATAAAACATAATCGAAGAAAACCCCTACCTCGAAGAGAGCTCACAGTTTTCAGGCGCCGTGGATGTTGGCGTCATTCCCGTTGTCGTCGGAGGAAGAAGAGGAACATTGTCATTTTCACCGGTCTCTAAGGTCGGCATCGCATTATTTATCGGAGGAAGAACACTTTTCTTCTCTTGATCTCTCCACCAAAATCCTTACAACGAAAGCCAAAACTAATAAGATAGCAAGGCTCTCCCATAATATTACATTTCAATGTTAATTCAAATTAATTCAAAAGAATCAATCCATTAATTAAGAGAGTATGCAATATTAATGGGATAGAGGGGGAGGTGGAAAGGCTTCTGATATTAAATGAAGGGAGTTGTCAAATAATTAATGGAAGGGGAGTTTAAACGGGGTTTCAAGGGAGATAAAGGGTTGGAGCTCGTGTGGGCCCCACCCCTCACTTATCCACTCATGGGTAGTTAGGTCCCACCCCTAACTCCCCTTTTTAGTATAAAACTACTATAACTATAAATAAATCTGTACACTACCAATTTTATTTATTTTATTCTAGATTCCCAAAGAAATAATTCTCAACCTACTTAAAACGCAACTACAGTAAAGGTCCCCTTAAGCAATTACTGACATTGAGAGTCCATCGGTGCCCTTAGATTTCAATTCTGAGCACAGGTTCAAAAGATAGCAAAACCCGCTTGTTCGTTCACTGAACGTACCCGAGCTGAACTTCAGAAATTGATTACGGACACACCATCCCTCGGAATTAGGTGCCGTCAAAAACTGTGCACTCGTAAAATTCCAAAGAAATTATGAAAAAAAATATTCTTTTAAATTTCTGAGTCTCAAATTAAAATCCCCTTTTACATAAATCACAATTTACATTCTATTAATTTTTTGGAAGATATTTGTATGTTACTATCATGATCTCATAAAAATATGATCATAATGTGTTCATTAATGTTATTTTATTAATAATTCCATTTTACTATATTAGGTATTTGTGTTCATCTTTTGTAGGTTTTCATTACTCGAGGTTATGATGAATGATAATATGAAATATATTTCTACATTGGTTTTGTGTGTGTAGAATTTTTTAGGTGTCATTAAATACTATGTATGAAATAAAAAGATGATACCATAATTGGAAAATTATGGTTTGAAGAGAAAGAAATAGTTGTTTATGTAATGTTTTTTTCATAATTATATATAACCTAAACCCTAAAATGGTATTAAGTATGTATGTGAATCAATATTTTCATTTGAAACTAAATTATGAATTTTTATAATTTGGATGTTACTGTTTTTTTCAATACCAGTATGTGTAGATTATTTCATTGACACTGGAATGAGGAATGCGAGAATTGGGATGTCTCATATGGGGTTAATATAGGTTATATACAACATATTTGGTTAAAAAGATATCATAAGATGATTTTTTTGGATAGAATCATGGGTTAATAACTCAGGGGGTTCTCATATGTTGAATGATATAAATTATATTTGGAGGTTATATATAGATAGATTTATAGATTAATATTAATAAACTTTTCCTTGTTGGATTAGTTATGTGATGTGTTGGTTTATGTTCAGACATGTGTCTATGTTGGAAGTGTGGTGATTTATATGGGGGTGTGATTGTGTGTACGGGGTGGTATAAGTGTTGTGATAGTTTTTTAGGATTAGAGTTTGATTTATTGTGTTGTGGATGGACTTGTTATACAGTGGGATTGAATCTGAGTTGTGGTTGGGTAGTGAGTCTATAAGACTAGATTGTGTCATTATTTCATGTTTATGGATGTTCTGGGTGTAGTGTTGTAGTGAAATGGGACTTCCCGGTTTGCTTGTTAGAGGATGAATTGGGAGGGATAACATTGAAGGTGTTTGTTGGTGGTTTCATTCATTGTTTTATAAGGTTGTGGTTAGTATGATTGCTTCACATTATAATGTTTGCAGTGTTTGGTAGTTTCTTGGGTAGGAATGGAAATAATGTAATGAATTATATGATAATTAATTAGGACATTTGGTCAAAATAATTGGATGGAGGTATGTTTTGAGTTGGTGCGTATAGTGACGTGGAGTTCAAGTGACTGTGGTTCGTGGTGGTGCATGCATGTAGGGGCAGCAACAAAGGTGGATTTGAGGGGGAAAGTTGTATGTTTGGAATCCCATAAGAAGGAATGAGTGTTCGTGATCTATATATATAAAAATATATTTCCTTATGTTTTCTATTTGAACCCCACCTGTGTTGAGCACAATGTGACGAACACCCCCATTGTTAAGGGGAGGGTGTCTATCTGAATATCCCAGTGGGAGGTTGGATGGCTGGTTACTAACATTACCCAACTCCCTCTTCTAGACATTGGTCTCTAGAGACTCTTTGGGAATGCTATAATAGATTAATGATTAATTGTAGACTTTTGTTAAGGATATGTGTGAGTCGGTATGAATCCCATGTGTGTTTGGGTTGAGACCATGGATCATTTGGGTGAGATGAGTGATTTTTGATTCCCAGGTATATGCATGTAGGATGTGATGTGGTGTGCGGTATGTTTTATGTGGGAAGGATGTGACAGTAGGGAATTTAGAATATCATGGTAACATGAGGATGTTCGCCATTAAATATGATCAGGTATCATGTGGGAAGTGGTTCGAGGTAATGAAATATCAATGTGATTACTACATTACATTACATGACATGTGTTATTTGGTGAACATGCCTTAGTGAGGCTTTGGTGGATAATATAACATGTTAGTTGCTATTGGGTTTCTATTGTTTTCGCATTGGGGAATTAGTATGCTTCTCCCATTTACACATCAATGAACTTTTTTTTCACTTCTGAGTATAATTTTATTCTCACCCTGCATATATAAAAATGTTTTAAGGTTTCCAGGGATATTATGTGGTCTATTCTAGACCATACTAGCTCAGATGTTGGGGATGGTAGGGGTGTTGCTGCTTAGTTTTATTTTGGAACTTATTATGATGTTTTTTTTATTTCTAGGAGTTTTACATTAAAAATTCATGTCAGTGGGATTCAAGTTTCTTTATATATATTAGGGAGTTTTGATTTTTATATATTATCTCTCGATTTGGGATACTATAAAAAGGGTAATGCATCCAATTTTATTTATATTTCTATACCATTACTGATGGTCACTATCGTGGGGCCTATTGGAGGCTGGAATTGGGGGACATTACCACTCCTTCATCTTGAATATGGCAGTTTATGACTGCTTCTTCATCAATTAAGAATGTTTTCAGCAGTAAAATATTTCATGAAACAGTCTCAATATACTAAAAATTAACAACTATTATTCCATCATTGTAGGAAACATGTTCTGTGAATTGTTCTTTATAAAAATGGTATAATAAATTATAGTATCATGGAAGATACCATTTTTGAAAAATGAATATGTTATAAAATATCTTCAGTTAATTATAATTAATATGATTATATCATTATAAAATCATATCGATATTTCACATATTTGTTATTTAAATACAATATATTGAAAATAAATCACATTATTCATCCATAAAGGCCTCAATAATTTATTAGTATAGTGAAATATGTGAAGATTAAAAATTTTGATCAACATTTACTTGCACTAAACTTATGTTCAATTCTATTGGTATGCCATTAAATTCATTTTTTCCTAATTAGTATACTAGTAGTTTTCTATATGCAATTAAGTGTAAATTTCCACAAACATAGAATGAAAAAAATCATTTTTCATTTAAACATTATATGATAATGTATTATCTATACTAATTCATGTGACTCCTCTTCCATGAATCATCCCCACCATGCTTCACCACCCTCCAATTTCACTATTATCGTGATTCATTCTCATTCCATTCATCTTCTTCACTGAAACCCCATGTACCCTCGGTTTCATCTTCGTCTCTATTGCTTATGTTTTGAGCCCTCCTCAACTATCCACAAAAACTATAGCTCGCCCCCATCGGTCACTACATTATGCTTCATATCCCTCCAATTTTTCCACTCCCATAATTGAACTGTCCTTACAATCATCCAATTCCCACATACCATAATCACAATCAACCCTCTCTTCCTCTCCATCACCTTCATTCATATTATCCATCTCTCTCTATTTTTATGTCTCCCATTATAACTATCTCTCCATATCTGTATCTTTCCATCTCATTGTCCAAATGTCTCACCATTTCACTAACTCACCTCCTCATAAGATTTCTACCTCGTTATCTCTCTATCTTGCAACCACACCTTCTACCCATAGTCCCCTTCTACCATATCTGCTTTCTCCGCTCCCTTATATCCCTCCCCATCTCCCCATCCATGTCACTATAGCAATCATAACTCCCCCACTCCCACACTCCCCCACTCCTAGTGCCCATTCTCCCAATTACTATGCTATCCAATGATACCAACCCTCGAATATCCCTTTACACTTATCGCATTCAACTGATACACATATGTCTATGATCTACTACTCCCCCTATTATCCATGCATCTTTCAACCACTGGTCTCTCCATGGTATAAAAAACCTACCGATACTTAGTGCCTCTATTTAGTACATCCCTTGGAGATCCACTTTCCCTCCCAACATTTTATGATCGAAATTCTAGAAACACAATGCATCATCCTATTTCACATTTAGAGATGCTCAATCTATCACATAATTGTGAAAAAATTGAATGAAACATGTTCTTCCTAACATCCATGCTAAGGTATGTCTCTTGCCTTCCTATCCATATTCCTTATCTCAATCCTTCATGAACATTCCTTTAATTCAATTTTGTTGTATTGAATTTTTTTTATCAAGGATTTTGTCATTAAAATCATTGAATACATTGTAAAATTTAGAAAGTTATTTGAATTGGCTAGGATGGAGGTTAAAAAATTATAGAACATGAATTCAAATTGAAATGTGATTCATAGTTCATATGATGCTTGAAATGTTCTTTATATAGAAATATCTACTCATTCAATTTTCTATCATTTATTGAAGAAGATGTATTTTCAAATTTGGTTGTTTAATTTTTACACTTTAGGGGTGGAATCTCTGGTTTAGATGATGTTTTTCATCTTCCACCATCAATGGAATTACAAGGGCTGAAATTGAGATATCATTTTATTATCACGATTAAAATCTATATGTATACTGTTTTATTAATGACCCACTTGGTAAAGATATAATTTTTTTAATTTAATTTCTGTAGTTTGTTCAAACATCATTAAAAATATTATTCAATATGACTTTATATTGCATCATGAAAATGGTTTGGTTGGGGATGATTTTATAACAGTTGTATAGTGTGAGTATTTTAAACTTTTCAATTTATATTTATTGTAATTTTAACATTAATTTATACTATTGTATAGGTTAATGAATATCTAGATTTTATTATTTTCTTATAACTAATATATATATCATAATCTAAAATATTTCTTTTCATTTATTTAACATTGTATATTTTATTAATATTAATTTATACTAATATACATTACTATAAATGTGTAGGTTTTAGTTTTTTCCTGTTACGTATTCGTATAAAATCTATAAATATGAAGGTGTTATTGGCAATTACTTCTAGTATATAGGTTTTTGAATATTTTTGTTTTCATATTCTATGTATTATATATGTACTAGGAACTGAAATGCCAGTATTAATATTTCTTACTAATTTTTGGTACTATTTTAAAAATAATTTATTCTATTATACAGGTCTATAAATGTAATGGATTTTAAAAACATGATACTATAATTTTAACACATGATCCCACTCAATGGCCGTATAATGAGGTAAAAATTTGAATACGTTAATACCACTAAATTTGTTACTGTTTCTTTTAAGATTCATTGTATTCATGTTTAAACAAATGAAAAATATTAAACATATATATATATATATAATATTAATAGGTTATTTAGTTTTTTATTTATGTATTAGTATTTTTATTACAATTTTGGTCAATTATATATATGATTTGATTTAGTATATTGGATACTACATATATTATTTCTATAAAGGTATATAAATTACTAGGATTATTAAATAACCTACTATACAAAGGTGAAAATTATCTTTTAAGGGGATCATTTTGACACTAGATGATATGTTTTTAATATTTATGAATTTATCTTCTTCTATATTATAAAATATATATTTTTAAACTAGTTTCCATTAATAATTATCATAATAATAAAACATAAAATACCTTTTAGGTTGTTCTTCTAGATTTCACAATTGGTTAGTGAAGGGTAACATCTTGAAATTTAATGTGACATATAGGCGATGCTTTTTCATGTCATCTATTTTATGTTCTATGTAATATTATGGTCAATTGGGTATGATATAATTCTTCATATGTTGATTTTTTACATGCTGGATACCCACTGGTTTTAGTAATTCATGAAAACAAAAGTATATCACAATATAATGCTTCAATATTTCTCACTTTAGCATGTATAAGGGGATTCCAGCATAAATTTAGATGATATTAGGTAACTTATACTTTTAGATGTTGGTATGAAGTGCCTTCCCATATTGTTTGTGATTATACTTTTAGCCTTTAGAAAATGTTTTTTTTCTAATCTATCTATAATGATTTAGAAACATGGTTTATTTACAATACATGTAATGAAACCACGGATCCTAGGCACTCAACACCACGAAAAATGTACTGGACCCAAACCCCCCAAACCACCATGCCACCTTCGAGGTGATTATATACTAGTTTTTTAAAACATGGTAAGTCTAGTTTTTCTATTTTTTGATATATACATGGTCTGCAGTATTCTCCATGATGTTATTGTATTGAAGTTTTTCTACCATTCTCTAGTCTATTGATATATTTTCCATAATTCTGGATATATGATATATAGGTGATATATTTTGATTGGATGTTGAACCCTAGATATTATTATTTGAGTTTTATAATGTGGGGAAATGTACCAAGAGAATAAAATTAAATTTTTCACGGAATTTGAATGTCTTGAAGAAGAGTCAAAAGTGGGTTATATACATTGATAAGAATTATGACGGTGTTTTAATTTTAATTTTCATTTAGTTAATTTTTTTCTCTTATATCTATATCCATTTTACTTCCAAAATTGTATTTTCATTTTCCCATTTTTATTATAATTTATGAAAACATATATCAATGAGAAAGAGACTATTTAAGAGTCTATGGAGTATAAGAATAAAGAGCATGGATAGAAAAATCCCACATATATTGTGTATCTGCCATTTTTTATAGATGATGTAAATAATTTTAATGTTCATGATAGTCTGCATACAAAAAATTAATTTTAGATTCAATTTTTAATAAAAATGTTTTAATTTTTTCATTTCTTAAAATAGTTTGAATGTTTTAATATTATATAGTAATATGAAAAAAAGATTAATTTATAATTTTTTTTCATTTCCCTTCAAATAATATATAACTAAATTATTATATTCAATAACCATCTACTCCTTTATTTAAATATTATTATTTAGTCTATTGACCATGTTAAATTTTCAAGAATTTGAAATAAACTACATGGTGTTGTTGACATGTATCCTTCTAGTGTTTTAGAATTGGTATAATTTTCTAATGTCTATTAAATTTTAATGTTTCTAAATATTTAATATCATTAATGTCTATACTACCTATATTTTCATGAGAAAACATATATAATACATTGATTTTATAGATATTTTCCATACTTATAACTAAATTTTTTTATGCAAAATAATTTTCTATATGAATTCGAATAATTAGGTCACTACAAAGATGATGTGATAGTAAAAATTCAGATTTCATGAGCTCACAAAATGATGAGGATAAATTTCAAAGAGTATCTTCCTGCATTAAAATGATAATTAAATCTAATAGGATAGACTCGCTATGAAAGAATGGTAATGCATCTTCATTAATAAATCACAATATGTACACAATATTATTAAAGAACATTTCATATTCAATATTGTTCATTTAAAATAATAATTTTTCCCACTATTCCCTAGGAACTAGATGACTGTATTTTCATTTTGACGTAAAATTATTTTTAATGGGGTTTTTATTATAATCGTTGAAATACATGTTGGTTAATTAAACTTGGAATATGTACTTTTCACCGACTCTTCACTAAAATAATTTTTACCAAATACATTATTTCTATATTAGACAAAATATATTATATAATTTAAATTATATTAATGTTTTTTTACATTCTATATAAACATCAGTTGTTAGTTGCTGAAATGTAAAGATTCATAAGATTAATATTAAGATTTATGTAATTTTTATTTTAAAAATTTATATATTCTTAATATTATTTTTTAGATATCATATAATTTTTTCAATACTATAATTATGATATTGTAAACTTCCTTAATGTATTGTTAACTATTTTTGAATTTTTTAGATTATTCCTTCTTTTTGAATTTCATATACTGATCGGGATGCAATATTCATTTGTTAATGAAACTATATGATATTAATGAAAATTTTTTAAAATTTAAAATAAATTTGATGTTCAGATTTGTTTTACTTTATGTTGAAGTGTTTCAAAAATCTACAAATACTTAATTTTTTCTAATTCCATGGATCTAAATTTTCAATTTTTTAGTCCATCTATATGTTAGAGGATTTGTAGTGATCATATATTTATCTCACTTGATTATTATTCATTAATTATGATTTATATTTATATAGGTTTCATTAATACTGAAATCATGACAAATGATTTATATTTTTTTAGATGACTTGTTTTAGATGAGTTATATTTTGATTTATTAGATTATATTATGTTTATTCTATTAGACTCTTTTTATATAATCTTTTTATTCATTCCATTCATAATATATTTTCTCCTATAATTTTATTTATTTTATGGTTGTGGAAATGAATGTATTTAAATATGGACCATGAAAATAATATGAAATATGACTCTTTATTGGGGCCTGACATAGACAAAAGATATATTGAAAAGATACACACCGTGGAGTTGATACATAGTAAATCTATGGATTGTAGATCCCCTTGATAAACTATGATACTAAAAATTAGTGCAACTATTTTTTTCAATATTTAAGGATTCACAAGATCTACAAAAATAATATACCTATCAATTTTCACCTTTTAGGATGTTGTATTGATGGGAAAATCAAACTACACTTCTCTTTTTTTTAACCACAGAACATATTATATTTTACCACCTGATGAAATTAATTATATATGGTTCCTAAACATTAATAAATTATTTTAAATTCATATTTCTTTTAATTAATGGATGATTTTGAGGCCCTTAATTGGGGAAATAAATGTTTAAATAATGGAATTTGAGAAGTGTTTTTGATGGTTGAATACAATTGAGGGAAAATTTGATGATTTTTAGGAAAAATTAATCCATTTGTTAATTAATTATATTTTCCTCTAAGAATCACAACTTTCATATATCTTTATTACTATATTTTATATTATTATAAACAAATGAATTTATTTCTAACCATGATACAATTTTAGATAGGAGGTGAAATTTAAATTTTCTCCAATTCCCTGGGGGATAATACAAGTCCTTAATTAAGTTATTATGATAGCTATGTTTTTGATACATGATTTTAAAATTAATTATTGTACCTCATCAATGGATATAAGGTTTTCTGTCTAAAAATCTTCTCTTTTTTGACCTATTATTCATTATATTCCTAATTTCTCGAATATTGTGTATATAATTTTATTTTGAGATATTATATCATGAAATGAATTAATCATGGTATTTAAAGAATAATTTAACTCAATAAATTTAGTTTATCTTTTGTTTGATTTGTTACACATGGGAATGTGGTGTTTTTTCATTATAATTTTCATTCATTAGGACTTATTCGGTATTCACCACATATTTGTGTTTATATGGATATTAAATTTAATTTAAAGGATTTATCATATTAAGATATTAATTTAATGTATTTAAAACTCTACATTTATATACCCCACCCATATTATCTTTTTTCAGATGTTACTAAAACCATTTTTAAACTCATTATTTTTCATAGTATAGAACAAATCCATTTTTTTGTAAAGTAATCCTGAATGTAGTTTCCATGAAAATACATCACCTAATAGATATTAGAATATGTATGTGGATATGAAATACATGAACCTAAGGGTATGCACCATTATGATTATGGGTAAATCATTGAATCAATTTTCATAATAATTCAATATTATTAGTACCAAAATAACAAAACTAGAAAGACACTTCTAAGGGATATGATTTAAAATATTCACATTCTTATTATGAACCAAGAAGAAGTAAATTTTCCCCCATTTATATGGTCTCAAATAGGTGAATCATATTTGACCTAATTAATATCTTCCATGGATAATCCAGCACATTGAAATTACCCAACAAACTATATTCCTTTGATAATGGTATTTCCGGTTATATTGGCGAAACCCATGGATTCATTTTGGATTAAGTGATGTTATCCATATCATAAACAATATTAGATTGAAAGTGTTTTTATTTGAATTTGGTATTTCACATTACATGGATTTCTATGTTTTTATTCAATAATGGGTTCCTTTAGGAATGGTCTTATGATTCTTAACTACCCTTATGGTGAATGCATTAGAAGCAATCATGTGATGAGTGGGGAAAAAATTATATATCCCCTTGATTCATTAACATGACTCATGATTAAAATCTTATTCTTTATTAATTTATAACTCCTCCCATATTATGACAATTAATTGATATAAGTCAGAGACATATTATTTTTATCTTCATAATTTTTCTTTTGATTAGTATGAAATCAATTATTATTGGTATCCATGATTTAATTTATTTTTATGGATATATCATGCCATAAATTTTAGTTTATTAAAGCCTCATATTGTTAATTTACATTTTTATACCTCTTATGATATGTTTATATTGTTAAATATTTTTTTGTATGATTCAATTTTCAAAACATCTAACCTCACAATTATTTTTTTCCTTACCCTAGAATCCTAGAAGAAAAATATAAGTAATATTCAATTATATAATGGAATGGATGAGTATGTTCTCATATTTTTCTCATACTATATGATATATTTTAAAATGTTATGTATATAGGTATATATTCTTCAAATACTAATTCACTGTTAGATCTATTGGAAATTATTTTATTCTTTTCCATTAATGTAATTAAAATAGTAGAACTGGTTTCCTGTAGTCTGGGGTGTTACGATCCCATTATTTTATAACCCTTTAATTCACCTAGTAAATCGTACTATATAAAGAGAAAAAAATGAAATGGATTAGGTATTGAAGTGAATTCCCTTGAGACTATATGCACTATGTAATGTATTGGACTATAATTTTATCTTCTTATAATGAGTTGGGTTTGCACTAATATTTCATCATTTTACATGTTCTGGATTTGAGAGTAATTCCAATCCATTATGGATTTATATTCTCTATGACCATGATTGAAGATATCATTGACTAATAAAATGATTTTTTATTATTATTTATATACTAAAAACTTATTTCTTATACTTATGATATGATCTCATAGGATATAATTTATTATTGATGACTCTACACTCTTATAACACATGTCATCTATTATGAAAACACTATATCACATTACCCAATATATATAGTCTAGGACTTGTTTGGTATAGTTTCATAAGTTATTATAATGTTATTGTACGGATATAATAAAAATAACATATATAATTTTAGTAATCTATTGACAATTCTAATATTTACTCTTGTTATGTATTTGAGCACACCCTTCTTATGTTTCCATTTCCATATGTTATAAAAATGATATTTTGTATCGTATTTATGGAATAGTGTCCATTATTGTCAAATTTTTAGTAGGTTAATTATTAAATAATCAATTCTTTGTATAATAGAAAAAATTACCATTTAATGTTAAATAAATGAGTGTTTATTTTTAAATAGTTTTTATTAATTCTATTAAATGATAAACCTAAAATGATATTGGGTTTTTAAGAGAATTAATATTTAATTTTGATTGTGAAATTATAAATCATTAAAATTTGGAAAAAGTTTTTTTATCAATTTTAATAAGAAATGACGTATTTTTCATAAACTGTATCAGAGAGCATGGTATTAGAGGTATCTCTACCAAACCATTTGTTTTACTATAATGTAATGTTTGGTTTTTGATAGAAGAAAAATCGACATGATGTTGAGAGAAAATGAAGGAATTAAGAGTAATGTGGTGATAACTTGAAGAAATATCCCTATAATTCAAATGTAAGTCATTATAGAATCTAATATACGAAACTATAGTGGATGAATATAAAATTGAAAAATAATATGTTGATAATATAGTTTAATTATTACATATCAGAAATATTATTAGTATCTAATATACAAAAGGATTAATATCTTCGACTCGTGCTACATAATCATCTTATTATATACCATTTGGTAATATTTCTGAATAAAATGGATCATCTAAAACCTATTAAAGAAATATCATATTAAATAATCAACTTCATAACATATGGAATTGTCTAAATTACAAAGTGATGAGATTCAATTCTCTGTAATGGAATATTATTTACTAGTCATAACCATTAGATAAAAAATATAAGGGATATCAATATTAAGGGATAAATGCCTGATATATATATCATGAGATTATATTAAATCTTCATAAAACATTTTTCACATTATATACCGTGGTATAGAATCACAATACCTAATAATGGTAATTAAAAACTAAGGATAATTAAAAAAATAAAAATAAAAAAAAATACGAAAACATACCATATGATAATGGAATATTATTAGAAAATGGAATATCATAATCATTTGTTATAGAATCTAAATAATCATAGTATAGGAAAAATATATTCCTTAGACATACTTATTATTTATCATATTATTTTTTATCAGGAATCACCAAATGAATCTTGTAACATAGAGTAGAATGCAATTGTTCTTTATTTTGATAGTAGAGTAAGAATTCCTTACTCCATTCCCACAGCATTCCATGATTTCCTATCCAAATCCCCATAGTTATAAAATGTGATATAAAACATTAACCAATAAATTTTAGGGTGATATAGTACACTAACCATAATCATCCATACAAATTAGTTCCACTTTTCATTATATCAAGAATCATATATTAAAAACCCCATTGGAATAAAATAGATATCATAACTTTTCCCAATGGTATCACATAAAAAACATGAGTATTTATTACTAACCACATGATGACCCAAAAGTATTATTAAAAAAATAATAACTATTTTAATATTTGAACTATTATGAATATTCCAAATAATCTACTAAAAATGGAAGAGAAATTAGAAAAATTATTTTTTCTAATTTTTTTTATTTAACATGAACTAAAAAATTATATTTTAATGTTACATTAAATATGTTTTTTTAAGATAAAAAGAAAACAAAACAAAACATTATATAAATGAATATTAAAATATAGATAACCTGATAAAAAGGAAATCATATTTCAAAATTTTAATTATATCGTATGATTATATGATCAATATAAGTAATATTGTTTAATGTATTTTAAAATGCCTTTATTGAAAACCCAAATCATTATATGGATAAATAAACCATTGTTTAAAAGTTAATAAAGTGGAGTAATTAGGTCATTTTAGATTAAAACATTTTACATTTATTCCATTGAAATAATAATATTTATATTATGTATAAACACTGATATGGAAGAAAAATGAAATTAAATGAAATAAAAGTTACACATAACAAAAATGAATTTTCAAACAAAAATATAATAATTAAAGAATAATAATTCAGTGTAAAATATAATTTCCCAAGAAAATAAGTAGTAAATAAGCCATAATATCATTGTAGCATAGAATATATCAATAAAGATATATTATAGTGAAAAATTGTGATTATGACACACAAAAAAACAATTTGAGTCAAAAAAAAACCTTACCTATAATCCTGCATGGTCGAATGTGCTATAAAATACTATAAATAATACAAATATAAATGTATTAAATTTTAAAAATTTATTTAAATATAATTATCTTTTATAAAAATAATTTATTATGAACATATTAGTATATTATCACTTATTATAAAGATCGAATGTTAGTGTCATTTTTTATTTCTTACCTAATTTATGATGAAGATGTTGGTACCCATTAATTGGATCCAATTTTATTATTAATTGGAAATATATGTTATTATAATTTAAATTTTTGAATGACTTTTCACATTTTAATTTCATTATATGAGATTCTTTGAGTGTATCATTTAGACAAAAGTGATGATAAATTAATTTCAAGTTATTAATTGATATTATTGGATTAGAAAATAACTGTTGTTAGTTTTTTATCCATTGAAAATCAAATAAGTTATATTAATTAATAAAATATATAATATATACTAAAAAATATAATTAATAATCATTCATGACCATGTCAGTGAAGAAAATGAATTTAATATTCCATGTATGAATTAGTCTGTAGGTATGCATAGATGATGATTTTTTTTAAATGGTTTAGGATAATGAAAAAATATAGTTTATTATCTTAAAAAGATAAAATATTATATATATATATATATCGTTATTTAAAATTAAATTTAATTTTAATACAATTTTATTGTTGGGGGGATTAGAAAATAATGTTATATCATAGAAGTAGTAGTCTGCACATTGAAACGATTGTAGTTTTCTCTTTTCTTATGGGGAAGAGGAGAGGTATTTATTATTTATTCCCAAAATATTGGAAAAATTACTTATAATATTAATATTTCAGAAAATAAATATTATAAGAAAATATAATGGGAATATTTATTAATAAAAATATTGAATATAAGTAGAAAACATTGTGTTTGCCTATAAATATTTTGTAAAAATGAATGGTATTAGGATAATATCATGTGGTCACATTCAAAATATAGTGAAATAGTATTATAGGGTAAGAAATAATGTAATTTTTTGTGGAGAAAATTTAATTTTAATACTGGTAATGAAGGGGTGTTGAGAGACAACATTTATTTGTGGTGAAAATTTAAATATTAACAAATATTTCAGCTTAATATAAATATAGAAGGTGAAAGCGATGTAATGTGGGTTGAAAATAACCAATTATTGAGTGTAGAATGAGAAATGTTTGATAATATATCAAATACTCAAATTGAAAATTTTTTTAAACATGTTTCAATAAAATTATCCATTTAGTTTTTACTTTTTCTATTTTATATTTTTTTGGATACGAATAGTATTTACATAGGGTGACATAATATTTATGCATAAAAATAATGTGATAAATTTTACATAATTATTCCCTGATGATTTTAAATTTTAATTAAATATATTCTTCATCAATTTCTCAAAGAGATAAGAATTAAATTTATTAGAATAAATGTATAACATATGATATCATTTCTGGAGAAAAATATTTGATACGTTTTGATTTTTTTAAAATAGGAATGTAAACTATAATAAATATTTTCAAATTTATAATTTTAAATAAAAATCTATATTTTCTAAATAAACAGAATCAATAATTTTACATTTAATTATTATATACAAATAACGACATAAAATTCATAGTTTTAGTATATTTTAGTTTTCAACTAAACATCCATTTTTTAGAAAAATAAAACATTCCATGTAAAGCTAATTTTGATATTATAATTCCAAAATATATGTTATTTTTATCTACTATATATTATAAAATTTATATATTTAATTTTAAAAATAAAATAAAAATAATATAGAAAAACTAAATTTAATGAAATAAATGTTTTAAAAACAAAGTATTCTTTAATACTTTTCAATATAAATTTATAATTTAAATTATTTTAATATATTAGTTCATTTATAATAGTATTATAAAAGTGTTTAATTTAATATTTTTGTATTAAATATATGATTCTTAATAGAATGGTTCATTTAAAATATTTATTTTTATACAAAATACCCTTTATAAAATAAAATTACAATTTATTATTTATATTCTAATGTTTAGTTTCACTACTCCATTAGTCTCTATTTGATATGTAACAAGTAAATTTTGAATAATTTCACATTATCTTGATTAACAATAGATATTTTCATGTTATTAATTTTAAAATATTCTAAATAATCTTTTGAATCCTATTATCTCTCAACTACAAGTTTGGGAATACTCATTCGCCAATGTATTATTATAGAAAGGGTCTAGAACCCTCAATAATTTCACAAGAAATTTCATCACTAAAAATTTGAGTGTGTATGGTTGTATTTTGGATTTAGTGATGCATTAACTCACCGCTCCTTGATCTTTTGATTATTGTCCCACCTCTTATAAATAATTATATTTTATTTCTCTACACTTTTCCTATAATTATCAAAAATGATTTCTCAGACCACTCCACTACTAAAAATATTTATTATATCATATCCAACTATAATAATAACTCGCTTGTAGAAAGAAACACACTCAACAACGGCTGAACATAAACTAGGCCAATCAATAGTGTCATTGTTCATGTGATTGAAGGCATTTAATTACATAATATTTTTTGACGGATTTTTTATTTATTATTATAGAATTAAATACTTTTCTATAAAACATATTTTTTCTATGAAATTACATCACAAAATAACCGTACTTTTAAATATAAAACACTATCTACACATGTTTATTTAATATATTAACACTTGTTAATTATTATAAAATTTGATTATATATAATAAATACTCAATCATAATATACTAAATCATACATGCGATGAAATAAATAAATAATTGAAAAACTATGATTTTTTATCCATTTGTCAATCAATTGTGTGAATAATGAATTAATTGAAAATCTTGTGGAATTTCATAAATCAATACCTAACCTAAATTATTGCAGTTACAACTCTCATGACCATTACATGTTTGATTTATACTGATAATATACTCAAACATCTTTCCAATGAACACCTCAAATATTTATAGTTTATATATGAACATCATTAATGGTAATTGACAGTGAAAATTTTCATTTTCAAAATTAAACGTGGAACACATTCCCTTATAAGAAATAAAAATGTATTGATGATGTAAATATCATCAACGATTTATAATTATTTATTGTAAAAACATAAATGAAAAGATTAATAAAAATATATAATAAACAATCATAGATGGATCCAAGATCATGATTAGTTAAATGTAATTATATTATATATGAAAAATCAAATTTTCAAAAATTTATCTTTCTGGTATTTTTAATACTCTAACAGACATTAATATTTTTCATTAGTCATTGAAATGTCCCACAATACACATTTTTTTAAATTTGTCCCATTAAATTTAATTTTTAAAAATATATCATAATTTATTTGGATCCATATGGAGATAAATATTTATCGAAAATATTGTTTTAGGTCTTGTGATAGAGTTTATGGGTCAAGCATGTATGATCTAGAAAAACCCAATCATGACTACGTCTAATTGAGGATTCGATTTGAGGGCATATATATCAATCTGGAAAATATATATATTATTATATATATTCTGTATAATATATATAATATAATGTATTTTAATATAATATAATATAATATAATATAATATAATATAATATAATATAATATAATATAATATAATATAATATAATATAATATAGTAAAATATAATATAATATAATATAATATAATATAATATAATATTATATATTATATTATTTTATATTATTTTATAACATAATATAATATTATATAATATAATATAACCTAACATAATATAATATAATATAATATAATATAATATAATATAATATAATACAATATAATATAATATAATATAATATAATATAATATAATATAATATAATATAATATTTTATTTCATTTCATTTTATTTTATTTTATAACATAATATAAAAAAATATAATATAATATAACATAACATAATATAACATAATATAATATAATATAATATAATATAATATAATATAATATAATATAATATAACATAATATAATATAACATAACATACCATACCATAATATAATATAATATAATATAATATAATTTAATATAATATAATATAATATAATATAATAAAATATAATAAAATATAATATAATATTATATAATATAATATTATATTATATTATATAATAAAATAAAATAAAATAAAATAAAATAAAATAAAATATAATATAATATAATATAATATAATATAATATAATATAACATAACATAATATAATATAATATAATATAATATAATATAATATAATATAATATAATATAATATAATATATTTCGAATTCAATCAATAAGCATCCCCATAAATAGGGCTGACTAAGAGGTACACCACAATTATATTGGTATGGAATCAATTATAATTGTAATTTCATTGATTTATCGATATGCTTCAATTAAAAATGATATATATATATATATATATATATATATATATATTATTTTTATTGATTTTCATTCATGATTTCACAAAAATCCATCAATCCAGTGGAATACCCAATAATCCTTTTGGTATCTCTAGAGAAAACACAATATGAACGAATTGTACTCTAGAAAAAAAAGGCATGTCATCTATATAAACTAAATTCAGATAATAATTGAACTTGAAAATCTCATCACGGTTTATGTGCACAACTCATTGATCTTAGATTAGTCGTATCTTGGTGAAACAAACCTATATCAAAACATAATCATTTTCATTTAGACCATATCAAATCCATCATTCCAATAATACTAAAGTTAATATCTATTTTAACGTTTTAAACTAAAATAATTGCATGTTATCTCTAATAACATTTAATGGAACCCAAGTTGAAGTGGAAGTAGAAATAAGATTTAATTTAAAATCTGGATTAAAATATTGATTAAACAATAAAATTGAAAACTCCAATTCATATAAGTCTCAAAGGATCATGTGAAATTAAATTTAATGATGAAAAATAAAATCAAACAATACCATAAATGGTTCCCTTACTATTTAAAATATCTATTTTTATTCACTCACCTTTGTCATGTTGTGGTTTAAAGGAACAAGGTTATGAATCCTCTATATCATCCAAAAATTAATTTAAGAACATGGATGTTTAATATCTGATTCATTATTTTTATCATAGGAAATCAATGCACTTTAAAATATCCCTTTAACCAACTGGAGAATGATGACTATGTTTAGAAAAAGGGATCGAAAAACCTTATTATTTTTTAGGATTGTCTACCTAATTTATTTATAAGGTAATAGAAGGCATTTAACCATAATAAATTCATCACAATGGTGGTTGTCATGATTTCACAATCATTAGTTATATTTTATATAATGTTAGTACATTCTAAAATTTTACTTCGGTCCTGGGAAAGTAATGACGATAATTTTAAACACTTTTTCACACTTATGGATTAATTAACACCATCATAAATAACCTTAATATTTTATAAATCACATTAAAAAAATTACTTTGTTACATGATATAATATGTTCCATTAACTCATCCCAAATTTTCAATAAATAATTCAATAAACGTTGAATGTATAATTTTTTTGAAAACATTATTTTTTGTGGAAATTAATTTTAGGATTAAAAAATCCCTATTTTCTTGAGGAATTCATAAAATTATTATTATTTTATAAATAAATAACATTATTGAATTATATTTACATGTGATTATTTGTACTAAAATGTTCAATAACCCCTACACATGGGGACCAATATGTTCTAAACTTCTACTCGTCTAAATATGTGGAACTTGTTGATACACATATTTTTCCCCCTCCATGTACTTATATTTATAAAATTGCTTCCAACTTAAATATTAATGTATATTTCTAAAATTATATCATGTCTCATATGTATATATGTCATTTCATATAAAATAAATAATTATATGATCACTTTATGTGTTGTATAATCTATTTGTGTCACAAAATATAATAAACAAAAATAAACTATTTTTTATCATTTTTTATACTCTATAAATTTCATGATCATTTTGGATAGACATACCGTACATTTTCCTGAAAAAAGATTTACATAATTTATATATATCATGGTCAATCTTGGACTAGGAGATATATCTTCAATAAATAATAACTCAAAAATTCTATCTTTATTATTCACCAAATGCCACACCACTAAAATTAATCCCTAAAACATCTACCTCATAATAAATTCATTGTCATTATTTATTAATTATATAATTATATATTATAAAATTCTACAAATCGATAAAAAAAATAGTCAAGAGACCAATAAACATGTTCATAGATAGTAACAACCCATGAAACACAAACATATTGTGTTCTTATTAGTGGATAATCCCTCAAGTAATCATATACAAGATATAATTAGAATTAAAATTCATGAATGATGTATCATTTATTAATATCCCCTAGAACCGGATAACCAAATATCATATGTGTCCCAACAATATTATTTATCAATAATATAGAATATATAATTATGATTAGTTTCATAATATCTCTATGTTCTCATTAGAAATGGGAATTTCAATATGCATTTGATTAGAAAGGTAACATAAGGGAATTTCTATGATATAATGTTGATGTAGAAGTAGAAACAAAAATATTGTAATAATATATTCATGCATATATATAACGATACATACGTCATGATAATAAATGAACATTAATGATTTGGGTTCTTGTACACCCACTCACAATTGTTTTGTGGGACTAATATTCCAATAATTGCTTAGAGGAGGATGAGAATGAGAGAAAAGTTTCATTTTGTTCCCTAGTGAATACAACATAAAAATGATGTGGCATCCATGTATTTTTTACATAGTTTAGTTGATCAATGGTGGAATATTATAAATAAAATAATGAAATTTGAGGAAACTGAGTCCATGGAATGAGAGGAGTTTAGAAAATTTATTTATCAATAAACACATTCCTTGATCTATATTCTCTAATATGGAATAATTATTTATATATATAAAAAAATTGGGATGAATCCATTGGTTCCAATGCATAATACTTTCAAGGGATGATACATTTTGATATCGTTAACCCGGAATTAAATATCATCCATTTTATATGGCTTGATTCCATGTCCTAGAAATGATTTTGATATAAAAGACTATAGTTTCAATGAAAATTATTTGGTGTTATCTCAAGGATGAATTTGAAATTAGATACTCCAATAATTTTCACATTTATTAGTGTAAGAGACGAAAAATATAGTTTAAAGGAAACACTAACAATAATAAATCATCTAGAAGTATGTATAATTTACTTTCTGTTTTCTAAAAATGTGCAAATAATAATGGGGGAACAACCTATAAGAGAAAATAATAAATCATCATGTTTGGAATAGAATGATATAAAAACCATGAATATTCAGTATTTATGCAGAAAACAACTAATGAAATGGGTGAAAAAAATCTCATCCAAATTCACCACCCACACTATGATGCTAAAATATTTGAAGTATGGATATTATACGAAAAAATTGAATAATACAAGGGTTTAAGATGAAAATAAACATTATTTTCCAATTATTATAATGGAAAAAGTGAAGGACCATGTAATCAATATAGTTGTGGATGGGCACAAGAATATTGTGGTTGAATTTATACATTTCATCCACTTAGGAACTGCTAATTTCATATTTGTTTCATGTTTTAACCACACATTTTTATCTATTTATTTTTTTATGTGTATCTAATAAACACATATATTGCTATATAAAAATTTATCAATGATAATTATATGGTGTACAATTAGGGCATCCTTTGATTATAGCACATATCTAATTGATGTTTTTGAGAATGTTCCTTTTGGAAATTATATTATGCACTATCCAATACAATTTTATATTATTCTAAGAATTTATTATATTTAATAATATTTCCACCATTTTGATTTCTATTTCTAGTTTGTCACATTTAAATCTCGAATCAAATTATGAATGCATATTGATGTGAGGATGATTATGAAATCATAAAAGAAATTAAATCTACTTTATGTGTCAAAATACTTTATTATAAGGGGTATCAATCAAAAATGGTTCCAAAGAAACTCAAAATTCATTTTTTTCCACTTCTGTTGGAGTATGTTAATCTATTCACAAAAGGGTCGATGGTCTCCCATGGAATTGTGAAGTTCAGATCCCAAAAGAACTCATTGAAAATAATAAAACCTATTTAAAATTACCCTTATAGAATAGATCATATTGAGTTCAATTAATTGAAGAATTGTTTTTGAGAATCACAATAAGTAATTTATATCCCCTAGTTTGTAATCTTGGGCTGTAATAGTTATTTGTTAAAAAAATTCATGGGTCAATGAATCTCTACATTGATTACCATGAGCTAAATTAGATCATGATGAAGAAAACAAATCCTCAACCCTATATTGATGACCTGGTAATTCAAATTATAAGTACTCATTACATTTTGGAGATTGATAATCAGTATTGATATCATTAATTATGGTTAAAAGGTAGGATTTACCCCAAACAAACATTTATGATAGGTATAGAGCTAAAGAATTTATTGTTATATAATTATAACTTATAGAAATCACTTCTATATTCAAGGATTTAATAAATAGAGTCATCATATATTAACTTGACCAATTTGTTGCTTATTTTTAGATGCAATTTTTTTATATTAATGGATAATAGAAGAGTATAAAAACCATTTAATGATTGTTATAAGACCATATGAATAGAGAAAGTATTTTCTAAATTTGAAATTTTGTATTTCTAGATACAAAATGCCTTATTTTTGGGTCAAGTAATCATAATGAAGTGTATATTTGTGGATCCTCCAATGATTGATGTAACCTAATTGTGGCACAGGACATACACTAAAATTTTAACACATAAATTTCATAGATTGGTAGGATACAATTAATCTATTTTTCTAAATATCTAATGGGTATCAAATTTATTAACAATTTTAAAACACCAAATATTCATGGTATATTTAATTTTTTAAAAAAAATCTTATCGATAGATTGCAATACACAGAATGATAATTTTAAAAGAATTTTAATATACGAAATCATCAATACCTAAATGTGAAATTACCAGGTATAAATAGTGAAAACTAAAATATGGAATTTATATTTGTTACACATGTACATAATATATTTATTGGTTATGAATCAATTATAAATAAAAAATAATCATTTTAATTAAAAAGAAACAATTTTATGACAAACTTTTTTTATGCACCAGTTCTGTTTTTATGTTAAAAAATAAATTAACAATTATTATAGAATTATTTTAATTAATTTTATATATTATTTATTCAATAATATTTTTATCAATTCTCTAATATATTTTATAATTATTTCATAATAATAAATCTTGTTTTAAGCATAAAAACTATATTTTTCTTAAAAAAAGTGGTTCTGTAACATTTTGAACATTTATATTGAAATTAGTATTTATATGTTTTATAAATATTATCTGAAAAAACAAAAAATATTTTTTAAATTTTCATTTAAAAATTTTCAAATTGTGAATTTGTGAAATTTTCTATAATTTTATAATTTTTCTATGAGAGTTGAAAAATATTGATTTTAATTGAAAACAACATTATAATTTAAAGCATCTAAAAACATAATTTTTTAAAATATTGTTTATAAAATAAAATTAGTTCATTTATATTATTTTTAATCCAATTTATATCATTTTTATTAGATTTATATTTCAATTTTATATAAAAACTTTTTTTAACATAAGAAATCATTTCTTTGGAAACAATATTTTCATCATGCTTATGAGATTAATTTTAAATTAATTTCCTCCACATAATTGAATTTATTTATGTAAAATGGATTTCATATTTTTAATAATAATAATTTATATTTGTCAATAATTTTATCTTTTTTTCATAATATGTAAAGAAAATTATAAAAACATTATTACCTATGTTTATATTAAAATGTTTTTATCAGTGGTTAAACAAAAATATATATGTATTTCTAAGTATAAAAAATTTATAAATAGAATTTTATGGTCATATTTTGACCTTATCCTATAAAAAATATTATTTACAAGAATTTTTTTATTGTTCTTTGGAATGAATTTATCGTTTTATATTCTATTTGGAAATTTCTATGGGGATCCCTTCCACCACATAGAAATGGAAACCACATCTCATCTTCTCTATATTCAAAAAATGACTTCATTCAGTCCAGAAATTCCCACATACCTACATTACATCCCTTTCCATGGACAATATTCCATGAATTTAATAATAGAACTATCAATTCAGTGGTTTACTTATAATCCGAAAAAGGTTCTCAAAATAAGATGTATAATTATAAATCATGAATCCTTATTTTATTTCAACTACGACATAACATATCTTATACAACTATGATATAATAATAAAAACACAGTTATCTAAAATATTATAATATTTTATTACATTAATATAATTACCTATATATATCCCCTCTTTAATAAAATGAGAAACTAATTCATTAATCATGCCTACGTCATAAAACTACCTCGCGAACTGATGTAATTCATTTTCCATCACCATCTCTCATGGATAGATTTAGTGATGGAATTAATATATATATATATATATATATTTGATATTTTTTACTTGATTATATTTTTGGAATTATATCATCACATCCATATTCTTACCTTTCAATCCATTGTATATCTATAATGTCACTCATGAGTATGTGTCGATCTCCACCTCTATGAGGTGATGTGGTAAAATTTTCATTTTATTTTTGACATGGATGGAAATAGGGATAGATTTAGTAAATATATAGAAATATATTATATAAAAACATTTATTTTATCAATGATTCTAATTATGCATATTATAAATATATATGAAATTTATATAATTATTTAACACAATATATTTTCTTCATGTATGATTTTTTCTATAAATTATACGTTTCATTCAGTTTTCCACTCATGATAATAAAAATAGTATAAAATATTATTTTTTTGAAAAAAAAATAATTTCCTTATATTGTTGAAAACTCATTCTATTATTTTTCCATTTTTTAAAGTAAAATAAAAAATAATTTTACAATTACCTAAATAATTTTTCTATTCATTTCCCCAATGTTTTTCATTTTATCTAATGGTTTAATAGAATTTTTCTTTTCATTTTAAAATATATGTTCTTTTGAATTTTTACTAAAAATATGAAAATAATTTTTTACGTGTACCTAGAATGAATGTAATTTCCCACCAACATGAATTTAAATTATTTAATGATTCATTCACAAGTATTCATGATTCTTTTTCGATAAATTTTTTCACACAATAATATGGGAATTTTTAGTTTTTGAAATTTATTTTATATTTAAAAGATTATTTTTCAATGTAATTTTAAACGAAATTTTTATTGAATTTCTATTCATCCAATACAACATTAATTATTTTACTTATTCTCTAGTATGGATATACTATAATGAAAATATGCATATAATTTTTAGGATAGTTTTTGATCAATTTAATAGGGGATGTACTATTTTGAATCCATTAAAAATTTTACACTATATAATTTGTGGGTATTATTATAAACATAGGAACATATTTAAATTTCCTATAAAATATTCATTATAAAATTTTTTACATTGGTCATGTTTCCAAACATTAATATGATGAATTATATTGAAGTGATATGTGATGGAAATGACCCTCTCTAGCTGCTTTATGAATTTTTATGTCTCATGGCACAATCTATATTTGGTATTTTAAAAATGCATTATCCATTAGTGTAATTTATCATGAAGTAAGGCATTGAGTTTTTTTTTACTTATAGTACTATGGATTCACTCTTTATGATATTAATTAATTATGTCCATGTTGTTATAATTATTCTTTTTGTTATAGACGGATATGATTTGATATCATATTATTTTTATATGGAATTAGTTAATCATAATTTATTCAAGTCATATTATCATTTATTCTCAAATTATTGATTAAATCGAACGTGTTTTTGGATTTTTATATTTCCATATTGATTATTTGAGGTTTATTCATGATATATACTATTTAATGAAAACCCTTATTGTTAATCTCAGCTTAACCCAATATAATGATTCCAATCCACAAAATTCCTCTAAATATATTATGATTGATATGGTAGGGTATGCAAAAAGAAATAGTGATGTTATTGAATAAAATTCTATTATCTATACAATATTTCAAATGTAATTTTTCATTCAATTACATATATAATTATCCAAGTCTACTAAATATTTGAACCCTTAGGGACGTGATTTCATGTATCATATAACAATTTGTTATTGTTACCAGCAACTCTACTATACTATAGGCTGAGGTCAATATAGTTGATATCATATAAAATTTAGTAGGAACCTTGGAATCAATATTTATGAAAACATTGATTTGAAAACATAAAATTATGAATAAAGTTGAATATATTTATTAGATAAAAACCTAAATATCTGGTGAGGTACATGTTATTTTTATTCCATATTAGTAGATCATTTACATGATAATATAAGTGTATGTGGCTCTTCTTTAGTTGTATATAGGAAAAATTAATCTGAAAGGTACTTTCGGAATTGACTATATCATCACATAGTACAAGACAATGACCCCTAATGAATACCTTGTTTTACATAATATGGGAATATGCATTTTCTAATTCACATTTTCATTACAAAATTAATTTAAATATTTGAAAATATTTTTATTATTTGATAAGATTACAAAATAAACCATGTTTACGTTTTTGAGATTATATATTCAAAAAAATATCAACTTATCTTATTTTTTCATCATATTTGAAAACAAATGTTAGGATATAAAATGTTATGATTTCATATAGTTTAATATATTAATTAGATATTTTTCATATAATAATTATTGGAAGGTATACCAATTCGCATAATCAATATAGTGATTTTCCTATTGAGAAATTCAATGTCGATGGAGTCGTAGCTATAATTACTTTGGAAGAAATTACAACAGTATTCGTGTAGCTAACTCATGTTATGACCAATAAACTTATCTGTATGGAGCATCTTCTAATATACAGTTCTTGGTAAAAATGTTAGACCAATTTTAGTTTCATAAATCTCAATTAATTTAATTATACATTAAATTCATTTATATTTTACAAATGGATAAGTCCCTTAGGGATGCTATTTCATATTCATGGAAGTAATGAAAAAATGAATTTTTTATTTGATGTTTACCATATTTAGAGAGATATAAATCAATTCATGTAATTATTTCAAAAAAATATAGATGTGGAAGAAACAATGAACATGGAATAAAAGGATTTTGAGGAACTATACATGGAAGAATATTTTACACATGGGCAATGGTCTGATATAAAGAGGCATTTATCTAGTTTGGGATAAAGGGAATTGGAAATCATTTCTATGTATGATGCCAACATTTTTAGGTTATATAGAAATGTTGTAGAAGATGTACATAATTCAATAATTAACATTTACCAATTATTTGTGGGGATTATGGAAATTGTATAAAGGGGAATAGTATAACGAATGTTATAATCAAATGAAGATGTAATATCATGTGTTATCAAGACAGATTAAAAATATACCCATGCATTAATAATTTGATGGAAAGTAATATAATAATATAGACGTTGAGCACTATATGAAAGGAAGTCATTCTAAATGGAAGAAGATATATTTATCAATTAAAAAATATAATGAATTTAGTAGGAAACTCTATTGAACATTCTGGATAATAATGGTATTTTTCTACCAGTGTAGCGAGAAATTCTCCAATACTAGTGATAGTAATGGATCAAAATAATCTACCAAAGTGAAATAATTCAAATTTATGTAGTTGGGAACTATGAAAATGATTATCCCATGCTTCAAAATAATTATTCATAGAAAAAGGAAAATATTGAAACGTAAAGATTATACGATCAAAAAAACATAGGATGATATTATTAATGATATAGAGGTAAAAAATCAATAATAATATCAAATTCATTTAATTATTTATATAGTTATATCTCCGATCAAACATTTATATAATCCATGTATGGGAAAAATTAGATATACACAGAAATCTATAATATTGGAGTTATTAATCATGAAACCTAGTTGAAGTCTCACTATAATAAGGGTATGTAAATTAGTTCCAGTATTGACAAATAAATGTGCCCTATTTCTTAACATAATTATTTCTCATATGGTTTACTTTTATTTAATCCTTTATGTATAATGGATTTCTAAATATGATGAAAAAGAATAAATAGACACTAAAATTAATATTTGTGATATTGATTTGGAATTACATATCCTTATATGGAAGACGTCATCATCTAATTCATCTTTAGATATATCCCATATGTCCCCTCTGAGTGATATTAATGGGGATAAATATAAGACATAATATACTGATGGAAAATTTAATCATCAAGATGATGTTGTATGTAATTTATTGTAATAAAAGTTTATATGTATTATGAAATTACATGCTTATCCTCTAGAGTGTGAAGTTGATCATTCCCCAATTTAATCTATAATTCAAGACCAATATCAAAATCACCCAATAGAATTAACAATGTGGATTTATATTACATGAAAAAACATTTATAAATTTTTTTTAATAAGGAATTTATACACCTTTTTGTTTTTTCCTCGGGATCCCTTATTCATTTAATTGATAAGAAATATTTATCTTTAAATATGTGATTTTGTTATACGAAATTTTAGTGCTATTATTATGAAGAAAACTATTTTCAACCTCTCATTGATGACTTATTCGATCAACTTCATGAACCATTATATATTTAATATATTTAATTTTTTAATGGGTATCATCTATTTTTTATAAATAAGTATGATATTACAAATACATCATTTTTGTATGAGGTGTATACATTAATATTTTATATTAATGTCATGTGTGTTTTCTAATTCACTAACTATATTTTGGTATCAAATTAATCATTTATCCAAGGTGTATCATGATGATTTAATTTTCATAATAATTGATGATATCTTAGTGTAATCTAAGAGATATGTATACAAAGAGAATCACATGGGGATCATTATTTATACTCTTAGAAGAAAAGAGTCATATGGGAAATTTAGAAAGTGTGAATTATAGCATCATAATGTTAATTTTCATAGCCATATTGTCTATAAGGATGGAATATCAGTTCATCATATATGTAAAATCGAATCCCAAGAATGTAATACCCCAATGCGCATAATTTTGGTGTTAGGTTTCATTGGTATGGAATAATAATATCTATTATATTTTAATTTTTTTAGCTTTGATAACATATTATCTAAAAATAAAATGTAAGGGTTTTAAGTTCACATAAATCATATAATGTGATGATGTTATTTCATAATTGAATAATATATTTTTAAATATTCCAATTTTAACTCTAGAATAGTGAACCTATGGATTTTTGATATATAATAATGCATAAAAGAAGGTAAATTATTATTTCCTTATCTATAGTGATATTTTTATTATCTATTCATCAGTCCATTTAATGATTCTTAAATAAAACTATATATCTCATGATCATGAATTGGTAGACATAGTATTTTATTTAATTATATGAAGATTTTATCTTTATGGGAAACTATGTGTGATATAAATTTATCATAAAAATCTAAAAAATATCATTTCATAAAAATATCCCAATATGAGGGAACAACCTTTTCTTAATCAACTCAAAGATCATGATTTCTCAAAACACAACCTCCCATGGAATGAGAATAAGGTAGAGGTTACATTGAGTAGAAAATTCCATATAGTTTTTACAAAAATGAGGATTTATATGGATCTGATGATCATGGAACTAGAAAATATAGACATGTGAATTACGAATTAATGAGATACATAAATCATATTTCAAATGAATTTATAAATATACATTTTGGACCAGATAAATTCACCCTAACATGATGATGTAAATTTTAAAAATAAATTTAAATCCATTGATGATGAAAAATAGGATGGAATAATTTTTGGGGATAGAAGAAGGAATTTTTGAACGATATAATGTTTTTCTTTAATTCCTGATCAAAATAGGGAATTTTTGGATAACCACATTTGTCGAATTTCTCAATCTATCTTAATAACTCCAATATGTATAAATTTATTAAGGAACACTTTTTGGAGGATATTAAAAATTAAGAAATTGATAGTTATGTGACAATATAGTTGGTTAAACAATTGGTTAAGGTGAATATATAGTATCCATGTAATGTTATTAAACATTTTTAAATTCCCACATTTAAATCGGATGATATTAGTATCGATTTTGTCCTCGATTAAAAAATACTCATGAATATAAATAATGGAATATCATTTGTTTTTTATATTCATTCCAAATACCCACATATATTCTCTATAATAGATTATTTATCTCTAGATCTCCAAACACGACTCCATATTAAAAAAGTTTCAGGATGTTATCGTGAATATATTTCAATTATTTTTGGTCGTGACCCATGGTTTATAAAAATGATATACAAAACTCATTGAGAAGGCTCTTGATACTATGATTCATTTGAGCAATTCACATCAACCATAAACCAATAGACATTATAAAAGGACTATTAATATATTAGAAGACATATTGAGGTCATTCCTCATTGAATTTATTGGTACGTGCGATTAATATTTACCATTGATATTGTTTTCGATAACATTATAATCTATTTAGGTGTTGAAATGAAATTATATAAAGCATTATATGGAATGATATTTTATACACCAAATTTATAGAATGAATTTTTGAATGGAATCATGTATGATTAGAATATCTGGATGAGAAAACAATAATGTTAAAGACAATTCAAATCCATATTAAAGAAGTTTAATGCTATAAAACTTACAATATCGATTACCAGAGAAAGGATTTGAAATTTAAAATTGGAGATGATATTTTATTAAAAGTATATTTGTGGAATGGTGTTATAATGTACATAAATTTTGGAAAAATAAGCGGAATAAAAAACATACCTTTTTAATCTTATGAATAACTGGAGATGATTCATACTATTTTTCAATACCACAGAACAATAAAATATGCATGTTGTCTTGCATGTATCATTTTTAAGGAAGTACGTACCAATCCCATTTCATGAATTCGCCTATAGGGAGGTATAATTGGACCATGAATGACCTTAATGAAAAGGTCATATCCATATTTTAGGAGCTCGAAAACATGTGTTAAGGAATCATATGACTCTCCTGATAAAGATACTTTGGAAAAATCCAAATATTAAAGAGGCGTTGTGGGAACCTAATAAAAATATGATTAATAAAAAACATAACATGTTCTTGTGGTTAAATTTAGGATTTTTTAAGAATATATTTGTTTAAATAGGGAATAATATCACAACCCATGATATTATGGTATATTTTTTAAAATAAATTCAGTCACTTGTTATCACATGATACATACACCCCCTAGATAAGTAAATATTAATATTCCTTATCATTATAAAATTTAAATTAAATTTCTAAATATCAATAAAAATGGATATATTAAAAAATTAATTTTTTTAAAAATTCAATAAAATTGAATCATTAATATTAAATGATTTCTAATAATATTAAAAAACTCTTTAATATAAAAATGATCATCAAAAATACTTTTTTATAAATGAAATGTGATTTGATCTTACTAAATGAAATTTATCACTATTGGTGAATTATGTAAATGAATTTTATATATAATTTTTCCACAAAATATTAATCAATCATAAATATTTTTACCTATTGGAAAAGAATACAACAATTTGTTTCGTAAAAAATATATTTTTTCAATGATAAGTTTTTTCACATTTTACGCACATATTTTAAAATTAATTTTTATCATTATTATAAAATTAATTTTATATAATTGAAATTCAATTTCTTATCATATTTTCAATTTTAGTTAAGTGTAATTATTTTATAATTAATTGAGACGATTAATTTTTTTCAAGGAATAGTGAATAATACTAGTTTCAATTAAAAACTGCCTTTTCATTTATAAAATTTAAATATTTTATTATAAAAAAAGTAAAATGAGTTATTTGAAATTATTAATAATCAAATACATATTATTGGAATAATTTTTTAAAAAATTTTATATTTAATATTTTTATATTTATGAAAACATGTCATTGTGAAAAAAATCATCAAGATTAATGGTTTATTTTAAATTAAATTCTGAATATTACAAGAATTTAACTTTCTTAAATAAATTTCATTTTTGGAATAATATAAAATTATATTTTTAAATAGGATAAAATTAATTTTTGGACATAATTAATAGTTATTATAGTAAAAAAATAATTTCCACCATTAAAGATAAAATGGGGTTAGAGGGGGTTAAACAAAATGATGTGGATAATTATTCCAATAAAACATATCTAAATCTAATATTCGAGCCATATAACATCCTTATTCCTTACCACATTCCCCTATATGTCAATTTTGTAGAATTTTGTTATTGAATGTTTTTATCTTATTGTATTCTTTTATGATATTTCAAACAGAGTCTCCTCCCCCACTAAAAAAAAGACACCAAATCTCTTCTCTTCTACACACATAAAGGACCCATTATTTTTACCAATAATTTTTAAAATAAATTCTATAAATCTATAACCATGTCATAGAGTCCTTTTACTGATCATAAATCATTCCTGTGATTGATTTTGGAATAATCCTAATGATGTTCTTCAAAGAATATGTACGGTTATAAACCATGCATCTTCATTTTATTTTATCCTATGCACAATTTAAATATTCTCCAACTGTAATCAAAAATAATTTTAAATTTATTTATATGTTATAATTTTAATTTCATAAACATTATTCAAACACTCTTCCATCAAATGGAAAATGAAATTTTCGATCATATGAACATCTGATTACTGCCTAACAAACCGATTTAATTATTTCTATCACAATATTACAAAGATTAATATAATGATATGTTTAATATATATATGATATATGTGATATAAATTTTTTTTTATAATTATATTTTAACTTCAACCATCCCACCTTCAAATCCAATGGATATGTTAAATGTCTGTTGTGTATATATGTGTACTATCACCTCTACAAAGTGATGTGATAAGTTTTTCATTTTATTTTCAAATTGATGATTATAATGATATATTTAAATAATATATATCATATATATCATATTAAATTATTCTAAATGGTTTGTTATTATATGAATTTCTTTTTCCCATCTAATAAAAAATCAAACAATGTTCAAGCATTTGTATATTCCTCCTCCTCCATGAACGGTGTAATTAATTTCACTATCTATAACATTTATGGATGACTATAAATATCTATATAATGTATATAAATCATATTCAATTTTTTTTAATATTATAGAGATTATTTAACCCTGATCATTGAATATAAATTTAATCTATTGGAACAAGACAAACATAAATAACAATGTTGGTGTTACCCAAAACAGAGATTTCAACAGAGCTGTTAGTAAATGTCTTATAAAAGATTATACATAAATCACATAAAGTAGATATATATAATTATGTTTATATAATATAATATTTATAAATATTATTTTATTATATAATAGTTATAGTTGGAAAATAAATAATTAATACCTGAGGTTAGTGTACATTTTAAAAACCCATTATTGTGTATGATTTTTTTGTTAACGTCTATATTTGAAAATTTATTTGAAAATTCTATAATAAATCTAAAGAATTATCCTCATAAAATTATTTATTTATATTACATGTTTTCCTTTTAATTTCATCTCTTTATATATGCAATATTCCACACGAATGTTCTTCATGAAAAAATAACATTATTTATCCCTTCAGTCGAAAATCCTTCCTCTTCTATTTCTATGTTTTGCATAATTATTTTCAAGAATGATTTTAATAATCAGTAAAGAATTTGAATTCAATATTTTCACATTTATGACGTTTTCAAAATAGTTTAAATGAAATCTTTTTGTTTGTTATCGAATAACGAACGTTTTTATTTTGTCGTAAAATGAGTAAGGAATGTTTTTTTAAACATAAAAAATTGAAAACTAATTTTACAGAATCATATCCACTGAATTATTTTATGATTCTTATAATTTATTTTGGGATTGTTTTCAATGAAAATTATTTTTTTTAATATGGGATTTTTTGTTTTTAAAAGTTATTTTTAAAGGTATATGTTTTTTTCCTAAAAAATTTTTAAATGTAATTTTTATAGTAATTATTTTCATAAATAAAAAAAATATTATTAAATTTATGGTCAACTGGGGAAATATAGTAATGATACTTAGAATATTATTCCTATGGAATTTTTATTAACATTTCACTAGAGATGTGCTATTTTGATATCATTCTCTATATTAATCTAGATGGATTAAGATTATATTTATTGGTTGGTGAAATAAGTAACATTTAGTAAACTATATTATAAATTTGAATGAATATGTTGAACATAGTTCACCCCATTTATATGTAGAATTATTTTACATCAATTGGTAATGGGTAAGGCCTAGCGTATCCCCTCGATAGATCGACATGCCGCCAGAGAAATAATAGCTTGGGTATTTGGTCAAGGCATTTTCCATTTATGTAAGGTGACTTACAAAAATGAAGTGAATTTATTTTTTTGATTTTCGTAAATTCCAACTCAATCATTATGAGATTATTTAATGACTCTATGTGATTATTTGATTATTAGTGTTATCCATGGAAAATGTTTATTGTCATGTTATTATTTATATGGAGTTATTTGAAATTCATTTAGTTCTTCTATATTATTCTTCATTTTCATGTTATTTATTAAAATGAAGGTTTTTTAAGATATATACCTTTCAAGAATTATTAGTCTTTAGATTTTCATGATAGATTTAGTTTTATGCATACCCTTACTAGGATCTAATCTCCCCTTTTCTTATTATTCTATTCCCTATAATGCTGGGACAAATATTTTGATTTATATATAGGGATATTCAAAAGGTAATAGTTGTATCCTAGAAATAAATAATATGTTGAATTTTATGTTTTCCATTGTAATGTGAAGATCAACTATATGTCTATTTTTTTATGTATACTATATTATTAGGACATTTTTGACATCGTTTTCTTCATCTTGTTCCAAGGTAATACAATATCGACTTACTCTATGCGAGTAAGAATTGATGTATTTAATGTTAATGATTTAAATTTATACATCAAATATGGTTTTTGGATGTCTTTTTATGAAATATGACATGGTGGTAGAATATTACACTTAAAAAGTTATAGTTCATGAGAAAAATATACCAACTCCAAATTTAGACAAATAACTTGTTATTTTTTTAATTTTATTTAAAGGACATCATTATAGTGAATGGTGTGATATGTATAATAATTAATAAAATTAATATGTAAACATATATAGAATAAGTTATATATATGTTGAATGATATGGTTATAGTTGATTTTGTATTGTTACTTCTTAATAAATTAACAACAAATAGAGGAAAATGAGGTGGTTGATTATATGAAGTTGAAATGATCCTGTTACATTAACTATGATGAGGATTGAAAATTATCCAATAATCATGGATGTCACGACCCGTCCTCGGGGCCCGTGCCGTGACTACCCCAAGCCCGCCTTCCATAGGCCAGGGGCTGGCGACTAGCACCAAGGCGTAAGATCCCAGTAACAGGGAAGGCATTGCCTTTATAAGTAACAACCACACAGAGTCAGCAAGCGGAAAGTAAAGTGCAGAAAAGTAAAGGGGCCGGAAATACAAGCCCAACTGTAAAGTACAACTGAAAAGTAAAGTACAGCAACTGAAGAAAAGACGGCGGCCTCGTGTCGTCCACTGGCAATCCCACCTGAAGGGTGGGTACAGATAGCCTCCAGGCTCCTCGGGTCCCACGTCCGCTCCGAGCACGCCCCGCCCAGTGGTCCACCTCCAGGTACCGTCCTGCTCCACGCCCAACCGTGATCAGCGCTGTCCGTCGTCTGCAACCAACACAACAAGGTGCGGGCATAGCCCGTGAAGGGGTGAGTACAACTACTCAATAAGGACCCCGAGACCCCCGAAGGTCTCCCGAAATCCACAAAGGATATAGCACAAAAGAAAGATGCAATCACGAAGTAACATCTGACTCGACTTAGGTATATGCCCATACATATACCTAAGTCCCCAATTCTAGCTCTGCTCACGAGCTCAAGAACAACTCAATCCACGAAGGAACGCAAGACTCAAATCCACAAGGAGAGTAAACAGTAAATCCACAAAGGATAGTTCAACACAATCCACAAAGGAGAGTAAATAGTAAATCCATATAGGATAGTTCAACACAATCCACAAAGGAGAGTAACATAAGATTCAGCTCAACCAGGTATACTTTTTCAGATGACCTCAAAGATGATCACTGATCCATCTAAGTCGTCGGACCCACGAAGGATCGATAGGTACTAACCCCCGCAGATGACCCACACAGGATCGGGCTCACACAGAACCTGTAGGCAGTGGCTCACACAGAACCGGTAGGCAGTGGCTCACACAGAACCGGTAGTAGGACCCACACAGGATCGGGCACTGATCCGCGTAGGATCGCTGAGTGCAGTAGTCGACGCAGTCCACTGAGGTCCCTGCACAGTCGTCGCCGCAGTCCACGAAGGATCTCTGCTCTGCCGTCGTCGCAGTCCATGGAGGATCTCTGCTCTGCCGTCGTCGCAGTCCACGGAGGATCTCTGCTCTGTCGTCGTCGCAGTCCACGGAGGATCTCTGCTCTGTCGTCGTCGCAGTCCACGGAGGATCTCTGCTCTGTCGTCGAGGTCACAGCCAGCGCTAGGGTTCCCGCACAAAGCGAGCTCGTTTAGGAGGGTCCGCTCCACGAGCCGAGAGGCTGATACATCAACTGACACGTAGTCCGAAGTTGATGTATCCAAAAGTTCCGTATCGACAACAGGATCTCAACGCGACAGACGGCGCGTCAATCGGACGCCCGGTCTGAGAGTTATTGGCATTTTCGTCCCAGGGGCCCGGTTGGTTTTTTAGGGAAAAACCAACCCGACCGTACTCCGCCTGTATCCGATCCTCGGGCGGAGTATGCCAAAAGTTCCGTCTCATTTAGAGGAAACTACCACAGCTGACGGTACGTCGATCGGACGTCCGTAGCTCAAGTTATGAGCGTTTCCGCTCCGAGGGCCCGGTTGGATTCGTGTACGAACCAACCCGGCCGAACCCAAAGTTTTCCGAAACCTTGAGTATAATATACCGAAACGACCGTCTCGATCCAAGGATCGCGTAGCCGCTGACGGTTCGTCAATCGGAGGTCCCAGGCCCAAGATATGGGCGAAAGACCGAAGAGGGCCCGGAACGGGGGTACTGGGCCCGGGGCGACCCGGCCCGAACCCCCCCCCCCCCCCCCGGGGTCGGCCGAACCGGGTCGGCCCGAACCGGGTCGGCCCGACCCGGCCCGAACCGGCTCGGCCGGGTCCGGTCCGGCCTGGGCGCGGCCCGGCCGACCGGACCGGCCGGCTCGGCCTCGGCCGCGCGGCCGAACTGCCGCCGCCGCGGGGTTGAACCCGCGGCTTGAGAGAAACCGCGGCCCCGCGGGGGGCCGCCTGTCACGCGGACGCGGCCGGGCCGCCGCGTCCGTCCCGGTTCCGCGCGGCCGCGGAACCGGCTGCCGCCGCCGCCGCGGCTTCAGCCGCGGCGGAAGATTTCCACGGCGGCGTGCCTGGCGCCGCCGCCGCGCCGGCGACCCGCGCCGCCGCCTCCTTCCGCGGGCCGCCGGAGATGCTCCGGTGGCCCGATTTCTTTCCTGTCTGCGCCGATGCTCCTCCCGGTGGACGATCTTCACTGCGGAATCAAAAAAATGCCTTTGCCGCACGGTTTGTCGACGTCCGCCAAATCCGCACAACAAATAGATCGGCGGAGGGTTGCCGGGTCTTGTTCGTTAGACCCGCACCCTCCGCGTTAGTCATAATCCACGGGAGGAACAATAAAACAATCAACAACAATTTTAAATGTTAAAATTGTTCGAAGATCAAGTTCTTTACTTTAAAAGAAATAAAATCACGGGAAGGAAAATATTCCAGCATCCCTTACCTTGTCGTCGTCGTCGGACGAGAGGTCGTCGCGGAATCGCTCATCGCGGAGGAAGGAGATCGTCGCGTCGTCGCGGTATCCGGCGTCGCGTCGCCAATCTCCGGATCAAGATCAAACGGATTTAATTAGTTTAAATCCGTTGATATTGAAATTAAAAAGGGAGAAGAAAAGATCCGATTCTCACCTTTGTTGCCGAACGAGGGTCGGCCGCGGAAGAAGAGGCGTCGCCGAAGAATGTCGCGGGTAGATCTCGTCGACGTCGTAGATCTTGGTGTGCGTCGTCGAATTCCGGTCGCCGGCGTTCTTCGCGTTCTTCGCATTCTTCGCGTTCTTCGCGTTCTTCGCGTTCTTCGCGGAGAGGGTGGAGGAACGAAGATTCTTTCAAATCCTTTCCAAGGATTTTTAGGTTGGTCTTATTTTATAAACATGCCAACACGAAACCGGTTAAGAAACGATCCATCAATTCGTTGAATTAATTCAACGAAAGAAACGACCCATTTAATTCACGAAAGAAACAGCCCAATTAAATGGTCTGTTAAGAATTAAAGAAAACGCGTCGGTTGACTTTTCAGTTACCTTGACGGGTTTTCGCGGGTGCGTTACTTAGCGAAAGAAACGGCGGGGCTCGTGCGGGCCCAGCCTCACAAATATCCTACCAAGGGGTAGGATATTTCTGGATAGCATCCTATCAAGTTCAACTCAGTTCAAGCCGCCTTTAAGTGACTTCAAGTGGCTTCCAAGCAGCTTAAGTGAAATAAAATAAAGTTGTCGCACAAACTTTATTTTATTTCTGACTTAAAGCCGCAAAATTTAAAAACCACGTCTGAGCAAACGCAACTCCGGAAGAGGCGTTTCTAAGCAAATACCGGCGCTGCGATTTCATCGGTGCCCTCAGAATTCGATTCCGGGCACTGGTTCAAAAGATAGAAAAACCCGCTCGTCCGTTCACTGAACGTACCCGAGCCAAACTTTAGAAATTGATTCCGGGCACACCGGGCCTCGGAATCAGGTGCCGTCTGAAGCTTCGCTCTTGTAAAATTCCAAAGAAAATTAAGAAAAAAATTTCCTTGAAATTTGCGGGTCTTTACATTACTCCCACCTCAGGGCTTTACGTCCCCGTAAAGATACATCAAAAACTAGGGGAACAAATGGGGGTACTGAGCACGCATCTGAGCCTCCCGCTCCCAAGTGCTCTCCTGGAGGTTCCCGTGCTGCCATCTGACGCGCACAAGAGGAATCGACCGCCCACATAGGACCCGCTCCTGTCGATCCTCGATCTCCACTGTAACCTCCGCAAAAGTCGCCCCATCGTCCACGTCCAGCTCCCCAAAGTCGATGATGTGCGTCGGGTCGTGCACGTATCTCCTCAGCTGAGACACGTGGAAGACGTCGTGCACCCGGTGCAACTGAGGTGGTAGAGCCAGGCGATAAGCCACCTCTCCTATCCTGCTGAGGACCTGGAAAGGCCCGATGAAGCGTGGAGACAACTTGCCGCCTCGGCCAAATCTCCGTAAACCACGTCGAGGTGAGACACGCAAAAAGACGTGGTCGCCATCCTCGAACTCTAGTGGCCTCCGCCTCCTGTCAGCATATGACTTCTGCCGGCTCTGAGCTGTCCTCATCCTCTCCTGGATGATCTGGACCTTCTCTGTCGTGGCTCGGACCATCTCTGGTCCCACGAGTGCTGACTCCCCAGGGTCTGTCCAGCACAACGGTGATCTGCAGGGTCTGTCGTACAACGCCTCGTATGGTGCCATCCCGATGGTGGAGTGGTAGCTGTTGTTGTACGCGAACTCCACCAAGGGTAGGTGGTCCTCCCAGCTGCGACCAAAGTCGAGAACACATGCACAGAGCATGTCCTCGAGTGTCTGTATGGTCCTCTCCGTCTGACCATCCGTCTGAGGGTGGAAGGCTGTGCTCAGATGGAGCCGCGTCCCGAACGCCTCCTACAACCCCTTCCAGAGCCGGGAAGTGAAACGAGCATCTCGATCGGAGACGATAGACGATGGCACACCGTGAAGCCGTACGATCTCCTGGACGTAAAGACGTCCCAAGCTCTCTACTGAGCCCTGCTCTCTGATGGGTAAGAAGTGTGCCGACTTGGTGAGTCGGTCGACAATCACCCAAATGGAGTCGTGACCTCTAGAAGTACGTGGAAGTCCAGTCACGAAGTCCATAGATATGCCGTCCCACTTCCACTCCGGGACCTCCAAGGGCTGTACCAAGCCTGCTGGTACCTGGTGCTCTGCCTTCACCTGCTGGCAGGTGAGGCATCGTGAAACGAACTCTGCCACAGCTTTCTTCATGCCCGGCCACCAGTGCTGTCGTCTGAGATCCTGGTACATCTTCGCCACTCCGGGATGTACCGCCAAGGGAGAAGTGTGAAACTCTCTCAGCACCTCCTCTCGTAGAGCGACTGGTACGAAGGTACGTCCTCTGAAAAGGATGTCATGCTCTGCTCCAAGGGAGAAACCATCAGGCGCCTGACCTGAGGATATCAGTGCACGCCGGGTCTCACAGTCGGCGTCCTCACGCTGAGCCTCTCTGATCCGCTGTAGAAGTGGAGGAGAGACTGTGAGAGACTGAAGAAAGGCTGCTCCGTCTCTATCCACGAAGGATATCTGCAAGGAGGCTAGCTGCTCCGTCGCCTCCTCAAGCAGCTGAATGCCCGTCCTCCTGCTGAGGGCATCGGCCACCACGTTCCCCTTCCCAGGAGTATAGACTATCTCAAAGTCATAGTCCTGGAGGAACTCAAGCCATCTCCGCTGTCTCAGGTTCAGGTCCTTCTGAGAGAAGATATACCTGAGACTCTGGTGGTCAGAAAAGACTGTGAAGCGCTCGCCCATCAGATAGTGCCGCCAAGTCTTCAGAGCGAAGACCACTGCTGCTAACTCCAGGTCATGAGTGGCGTAGTTCTGCTCATGCGGCCTCAACTGACGTGATCCGTAGGCGATCACGGCCCGCTCCTGCATCAGGACGCACCCGAGTCCAGTCCCTGATGCATCGCAGTAAACTACGTACCCAACTCCCTCCTCAGGCAACCTCAAGATAGGTGCGCTGGTCAATCTCTGTCTCAGCTCCTGGAAGCTCTGCTGACATCTGTCTGACCACACGAAGGGTTTCCCCTTCTTCGTCAACGCTGAGAGTGGTGCCGCAACTCTGGAGAAGTCTGGCACGAATCTCCGATAGTATCCCGCTAGGCCCAAGAAGCTCCGCACCTCTGTCACGCTCCTGGGTGGCTCCCAAGCTAGCACTGCCTCGATCTTCGCGGGATCCACTGCAACTCCCGCCTCAGAGATGACGTGTCCCAAGAAATGGACCTCACGCAACCAGAACTGGCATTTTGAGAGCTTGCCATAAAGCTGGTGCTCTCGGAGTGTGTCTAGCACAACTCGCAGGTGGTAGGCATGCTCCTCCTCAGTCGTCGAGTATACCAAAATGTCGTCAATGAAGACAACGACAAATCGGTCGAGGTATGGCTGGAAGATCCTGTTCATGAGGCTCATGAACACTGCTGGAGCATTGGTTACGCCGAATGGCATAACCAAGAACTCATAATGGCCATACCGACACCTGAAGGCCGTCTTCTGCACGTCCTCGTCTCGAACTCTGAGCTGATGATAGCCTGACCGGAGGTCTATCTTCGAGAACCACCGCGCTCCCTTGAGCTGATCGAAGAGGTCATCAATCCGTGGCAGCGGATACTTGTTCCTCACTGTCACCTGGTTCAGGCGACGATAGTCGACACATAGTCGCAAGCTCCCGTCCGCCTTCTTGGCGAACAAAATCGGGGAAGCCCAGGGTGAAACACTGGGTCGGATAAACCCCTTGCTCTGCAAGTCCTCCAACTGTACCCGCAGCTCTCGAAGCTCGGCGGGGGCCATCCGATATGCTGGAGTAGATATCGGGGCTGTCCCGGGGTACAAGTCGATGTAAAAGTCTACCTCTCTACGAGGAGGTAGCCCTGGAACGTCGTCGGGAAAGACGTCCACGTACTGGTCCACCACTGCAGGAAAAGCCGGACTCCGCACATCCACTGCTCCTAGGATGAGGCTAGCCAACTGATGAGAGATGGGCTGCACTCTCCTCCGCGGAAGTCCATCCTGTGCTGCAAAGGTTCCCTTCTCGCCGGTGAAGGTAAACCTGCTCCCGTCGGTACGAACACATCGCACCTTGCGCCTAAAACAGTCGATCTGGGCATGAACCGTGGATAACCAATCCATGCCCAAGATGACGTCGTAAGGCCTCGACGCCGCTACAAGGAGATCCCAGCCGAAGCTCTCGCCTCCTAGAGTAAGCTCACACTGCCGGCACCAGTGCGTAATCGTCGAGTCTGCTCCCGTAGGAGTCTCTAGCCGTAAGGATCGAGCCAACGTCTCAGTCGGAATCTCCGAGCTCCGAACAAGGGCAGAGGCGATGAAAGAGTGACTCGCTCCTGTGTCTATAAGTACTGCAGCAAGGGTGGAATAGACACAGATCGTACCTCGAATCATCTCTGGCATGTCGGGGTCGTAGGCCTCCACTGCCTGGAGCTGGGCCTGTCTCTGCCCGCCAGCTCCCTGTGGTCGAGGTGGCCATCCTGGTGGTGGTGGGGGTAGAGCCTGGAAGCGTCGCCCACCACCCGCTGCTCGGCCAGCTCCTCTGCCTCGTCCGCCTCCTCCCTGCGGACCGCCACGGTCGACCCTCTGCCTCTGCCTGGGTGGCCCCTCCACCGTCTGCTGCTCCTCTGGTCGGCGAGTCGGGCAGTCACGAGCCATGTGACCCTGCCCGCCGCAAGAGTAGCACAGCCTGCCTCTCGAAAGGCTGGCACTCCGCTGTGTGCCTCGTACTGCTGAGCCGGTGTCCTGAGGCCGTCTGCGAGGGGGTCTGGTCTGCCTGGACCCGTGAGTCATCCGTCGGCTACCAGCTGCCGATGACTCAGCTACCTGCCGCCCTGCGCTAGGTCTCGCCGCTGAAGAAGGCTCTGCCAGGAAGCTCTCGATCAGGAGGGCTCGCTCCAGCACTCCCGCCTGGGTCGGAATGCTGAGGGAGATCGGCGACGCCCGAATCTCCTGTCGCAAGCCCTGCTCGAAGGTCCGGGCCCGGAAGAAGGGGTCCCGTACCATGTCGGTCGAGTAGCGAGATAGGTCCGTGAACCTCGCCGCGTACTGAGCGACCGTCATGCTGCCCTGGCGCAGCTGGAGAAGCTCCTGGATGCGCACCGCTCGGAGGGTGGCCGGGACGAACTCAGAGCGGAAGAGGCTCTCGAAGTCCGCCCAGAGCAAGGATGCCTCATCGTGAACCTGGAGCATCAGGCTCCACCATCGTCCTGCCGCCGCCTGCAGGAGGCTCGCTGCGAGGATCACCATGAGATCCACTGGTGTCCTCACTAGCCTGAAGATCCGTACCACCGCCTCTAGCCAGTCCTCGGCGGCCTGGGGGTCCGCCTCACCGCGAAACCTGGGCGGTCGCTGGCTCTGAAACTCATGCAGTTCCCTGAGGCGACGTGCATCGTCAGCGTCTGGTACTGGTAGCATCGGTGGCTCGGCGGGTAAGGCTACCGCCGGTGCCACTGCTGGCAAAGGGCCCTGCACCGAGGCCTCGTCGCTCGGTGGGCTGCCGTCGCGCCCTACACTCGGAACCCTAGCTGGCAGTCGTCGCGGGGCCATCCTGAAAAGGAGAACAAGAGCACCACAGTCAGAACAGTATACCTGGTGAGCTGGCACAAGTAGTCACAAGGAAAACTTGAGACTTTCATAAAGCAGATCAGTATACCCGGTGAGCTGACACAAGTAATCACAAAGAAAAACTTGAAACACACACGCAAACAATGTTTTCATGCATTAAGTCGGAAATCAGGAGTCAGGGTCCTGGTGTACGGATACGTCGGCCGCCGCACCAACACTGGGCTCCCTGAACTGATAACCACACTCAATACACTAAACACTATTGCTTCACATAGAAAGAAAGGACGATCAGAGTCTGCGGTAGAACCGACCGCCTCTGATACCAATTTGTCACGACCCGTCCTCGGGGCCCGTGCCGTGACTACCCCAAGCCCGCCTTCCATAGGCCAGGGGCTGGCGACTAGCACCAAGGCGTAAGATCCCAGTAACAAGGAAGGCATTGCCTTTATAAGTAACAACCACACAGAGTCAGCAAGCGGAAAGTAAAGTGCAGAAAAGTAAAGGGGCCGGAAATACAAGCCCAACTGTAAAGTACAACTGAAAAGTAAAGTACAGCAACTGAAGAAAAGACGGCGGCCTTGTGTCGTCCACTGGCAATCCCACCTGAAGTGTGGGTACAGATAGCCTCCAGGCTCCTCGGGTCCCACGTCCGCTCCGAGCACGCCCCGCCCAGTGGTCCACCTCCAGGTACCGTCCTGCTCCATGCCCAACCGTGATCAGCGCTGTCCGTCGTCTGCAACCAACACAACAAGGTGCGGGCATAGCCCGTGCAGGGGTGAGTACAACTACTCAGTAAGGACCCCGAGACCCCCGAAGGTCTCCCGAAATCCACAAAGGATATAGCACAAAAGAAAGATGCAATCACGAAGTAACATCTGACTCGACTTAGGTATATTCCCATACATATACCTAAGTCCCCAATTCTAGCTCTGCTCACGAGCTCAAGAACAACTCAATCCACGAAGGAAAGCAAGACTCAAATCCACAAGGAGAGTAAACAGTAAATCCACAAAGGATAGTTCAACACAATCCACAAAGGAGAGTAAATAGTAAATCCACATAGGATAGTTCAACACAATCCACAAAGGAGAGTAACATAAGATTCAGCTCAACCAGGTATACTTTTTCAGATGACGTCAAAGATGATCACTGATCCATCTAAGTCGTCGGACCCACGAAGGATCGATAGGTACTAACCCCCGCAGAAGACCCACACAGGATCGGGCTCACACAGAACCTGTAGGCAGTGGCTCACACAGAACCGGTAGGCAGTGGCTCACACAGAACCGGTAGTAGGACCCACACAGGATCGGGCACTGATCCGCGTAGGATCGCTGAGTGCAGTAGTCGACGCAGTCCAGTGAGGTCCCTGCACAGTCGTCGCCGCAGTCCACGAAGGATCTCTGCTCTGCCGTCGTCGCAGTCCACGGAGGATCTCTGCTCTGCCGTCGTCGCAGTCCACGGAGGATCTCTGCTCTGTCGTCGTCGCAGTCCACGGAGGATCTCTGCTCTGTCGTCGTCGCAGTCCACGGAGGATCTCTGCTCTGTCGTCGAGGTCACAGCCAGCGCTAGGGTTCCCGCACAAAGCGAGCTCGTTTAGGAGGGTCCGCTCCACGAGCCGAGAGGCTGATACATCAACTGACACGTAGTCCGAAGTTGATGTATCCAAAAGTTCCGTATCGACAACAGGATCTCAACGCGACAGACGGCGCGTCAATCGGACGCCCGGTCTGAGAGTTATTGGCATTTTCGTCCCAGGGGCCCGGTTGGTTTTTTAGGGCAAAACCAACCCGACCGTACTCCGCCTGTATCCGATCCTCGGGCGGAGTATGCCAAAAGTTCCGTCTCACTTAGAGGAAACTACCACAGCTGACGGTACGTCGATCGGACGTCCGTAGCTCAAGTTATGAGCGTTTCCGCTCCGAGGGCCCGGTTGGCTTCGTGTACGAACCAACCCGGCCGAACCCAAAGTTTTCCTAAACCTTGAGTATAATATACCGAAACGACCGTCTCGATCCAAGGATCGCGTAGCCGCTGACGGTTCGTCAATCGGACGTCCCAGGCCCAAGATATGGGCGAAAGACCGAAGAGGGCCCGGAACGGGGGTACTGGGCCCGGGGCGACCCGGCCCGAACCCCCCCCCCCGGGGTCGGCCGAACCGGGTCAGACCGAACCGGGTCGGCCCGACCCGGCCCGAACCGGCTCGGCCGGGTCTGGTCCGGCCTGGGCGCGGCCCGGCCGGCTCGGCCTCGGCCGAGCGGCCGAACTGCCGCCGCCGCGGGGTTGAACCCGCGGCTTGAGAGAAACCGCGGCCCCGCGGGGGGCCGCCTGTCACGCGGACGCGGCCGGGCCGCCGCGTCCATCCCTGTTCCGCGCGGCCGCGGAACCGGCTGCCGCCGCCGCCGCGGCTTCAGCCGCGGCGGAAGATTTCCACGGCGGCGCGCCTGGCGCCGCCGCCTCCTTCCGCGGGCCGCCGGAGATGCTCCGGTGGCCCGATTTCTTTCCTGTCTGCGCCGATGCTCCTCCCGGTGGACGATCTTCACTGCGGAATCAAAAAAATGCCTTTGCCGCACGGTTTGTCGACGTCCGCCAAATCCGCACAACAAATAGATCGGCGGAGGGTTGCCGGGTCTTGTTCGTTAGACCCGCACCCTCCGCGTTAGTCATAATCCACGGGAGGAACAATAAAACAATCAACAACAATTTTAAATGTTAAAATTGTTCGAAGATCAAGTTCTTTACTTTAAAAGAAATAAAATCACGGGAAGGAAAATATTCCAGCATCCCTTACCTTGTCGTCGTCGTCGGACGAGAGGTCGTCGCGGAATCGCTCGTCACGGAGGAAGGAGATCGTCGCGTCGTCGCGGTATCCGGCGTCGCGTCGCCAATCTCCGGATCAAGATCAAACGGATTTAATTAGTTTAAATCCGTTGATATTGAAATTAAAAAGGGAGAAGAAAAGATCCGATTCTCACCTTTGTTGCCGAACGAGGGTCGGCCGCGGAAGAAGAGGCGTCGCCGAAGAATGTCGCGGGTAGATCTCGTCGACGTCGTAGATCTTGGTGTGCGTCGTCGAATTCCGGTCGCCGGCGTTCTTCGCGTTCTTCGCATTCTTCGCGTTCTTCGCGTTCTTCGCGGAGAGGGTGGAGGAACGAAGATTCTTTCAAATCCTTTCCAAGGATTTTTAGGTTGGTCTTATTTTATAAACATGCCAACACGAAACCGGTTAAGAAACGATCCATCAATTCGTTGAATTAATTCAATGAAAGAAACGACCCATTTAATTCACGAAAGAAACAGACCAATTAAATGGTCTGTTAAGAATTAAAGAAAACGCGTCGGTTGACTTTTCAGTTACCTTGACTGGTTTTCGCGGGTGCGTTACTTAGCGAAAGAAACGGCGGGGCTCGTGCGGGCCCAGCCTCACAAATATCCTACCAAGGGGTAGGATATTTCTGGATAGCATCCTATCCAGTTCAACTCAGTTCAAGCCGCCTTTAAGTGACTTCAAGTGGCTACCAAGCAGCTTAAGTGAAATAAAATAAAGTTGTCGCACAAACTTTATTTTATTTCTGACTTAAAGCCGCAAAATTTAAAAACCACGTCTGACCAAACGCAACTCCGGAAGAGGCGTTTCTAAGAAAATACCGGCGCTGCGATTTCATCGGTGCCCTCAGAATTCGATTCCGGGCACCGGTTCAAAAGATAGAAAAACCCGCTCGTCCGTTCACTGAACGTACCCGAGCCAAACTTTAGAAATTGATTCCGGGCACACCGGGCCTCGGAATCAGGTGCCGTCTGAAGCTGCGCTCTTGTAAAATTCCAAAGAAAATTAAGAAAAAAATTTCCTTGAAATTTGCGGGTCTTTACAATGGATATTAAAAGTATAGACCTTGAAGTCATAATGAAATTGTATAAATCGTATATTCATCAATAAATTCTTAACCATTCATTAATTTAAACATAAAAATGTCATAGAAGGATGATTTGGTGGTGTAAAATATTGTATGTAATGTTATATTGGTCAACCATGAAAAAAATGGAATGTTATAGTTCTAGAATCTAATATGTGTTATATTAATACCATAATTTATGAATAATATATTGTATAAAAAAATACATCAATTTTATTTATCCATTATATAGGTTTAATGATTAAGAGTGACATACCAAACAAATTTTTTGGTATAAAAATAAAGGAATATTGAGATGTTTGTATCATGATGCTGGGTATGATATTAAGTTATGGTTTAACATTAGAATTATAATGTAGTGATGAAACCATTTAACATATTAGTATGTAAATGGTAAACATTCACCATATATATTATCAGAGGTCACCCCCATACATCTAGAAATCATAATTCCATTTATGTTGTATTTGATTTTATATAATTTCTGTTAGAAGATATTTCTTATTTAATCAACACAGTAGAATATACATTAATAATTTTATAAGCCTTTCATGGATTACTTGTTTTAATTTTAATAAATTAATATCCTTTATTTACCTAGCTTTTCTTGATATTCCATCATCATGAATTGAATATAGAGTAAATCGTTAAAGCCACATATAATCAAGAAATAGATGGTCAGTATTATTATACTTTTCAAAACCTATAATAAATTTTGGGGTCTTATATAATGGATTTAAAATGTTGTTGATATCAACACCTTCCCTTGGTAGAATTTAAATATAAAAATAGCTATCATTCAAGAATTCAGATAGCCCAATATGATGCTTTAGTTGGAAAGTTGTAAAAAAACTCTCACATATTGAAATGAATTTATAGAGAATAAGATGTTGTCATAGGATCCTACTCATAAGATGTTATATATGATTCTATTAATTCAACAACACATTAAAACAGTAAAATGTAAACAGAAAACCAATATTTATTATAATTATTAAAAAATTTATATTTTAGTTATAGATAATGTATTCCTTTGAATATATTTCTTATAGACTGCGATGAGATTTATAAATAATGGAAAAGTGATCCCTATAAACATTGGACCTTTTCAAATAATTAATCATATTAGAGTGGTATCTTATTATATTACACACCCACTAAATCTATATATTTTCTATATTGTGTTACATGTGTCTCTATTATTGTAGAATATACTTGGACATTCACATGTATTGAACATAGAGGTTATACATCTTGATCATGACCATTTCAATAAGAATAACCCAGTATAAATCCTTTACTATATTGAAAATAATCTATGAAATAAGGCCACTAACCATGTTAATGTTTTCTGGATGAATGATATATATGGGGATGCGATATGAGAACCTATGGATATAACAATTAAAAGGGTCCATCATCAGTCTTCATCAAGGTAATAAAATATCACTGTTTAAAATATCTTATGGTGGTAAAATATAACACCCTGTAATTTATTAGTAGTTTTATTTTGGGAAAAATTCCAAATTATTGATAGATACTGATGTACAAGACAATGAATTAAAGAAATATATTTTTTATGGAATAAAAAATGAAACAAATATCTATATATTTAAAAAAACTTATTTATAAGAATTAATGAAAATTTATAAATTATAATATTATAATTCACTTTTGATATACATTGGATTTAAAATAAAAAGTTTCTTTTATTATAAATTTTAATAAAATCCCAAATTTTGAGAAATTATATCAATTAATTATTTTGTTAAAATTAATTTTTGGATTTAAAAAATTTCCTGGTAAAATCTATGAGTTAATTATGAAATCATAAGAAGTACTTCTTTAATTATTCATTTCTAAAAAATTATCAAAAGGATATTTTTTAATTAAAATTTTATATGTTCAATTTAAACGAGAGATATCTAAATTTTATAAATTTGTTGTTATAAAATTAACATAATATTTCTATTTAATATATTATAATTAACATAGGGTAAATTATTGTGTTGTATATGAAATCATATATTTTTTATATGAATAATGAAAAATAAAATTTTCATGAATATGATATAATAATTAAAAAAATTAGGATATAATGAAAAATTAATATTTTTTACAAAATTTAGAGAAAAAAATAAATTTTGAAGGAGTATAAAAAAACATTTACAAATATTATAATGATTTATAAAACCATTTAATCACTTTTTTAACATGTGTTATATTATATTATAATAAAAAAGTTGATTCCATTTCATTTAATATATTATTTACAACGATCTATTTGGTTTAGGATTTATTTTGAAATAAAAAACACATTATTTTTTAATTATTACCCAATAAATGTCATGGGAATGAATAATACATATGAACATGGTGTAAATTATTTTTAATTATTAAAAATATAAATACTATAAAAAATATTCTATTCTATTAGGTCTAAATATATTAAAATTAATTATTCCACATCTAGATGTTTAATATTGTTAAAAAAATTACATATTTAGAATCATAATATGAAAATTATATAATAAGTTCCACTTCATTTTTTCATAAAATCAAGTCACCATGGAAAATCTTTTTCATGAGGGTAAAGGATTAAATGTTTACTAAGGGGTTAAAATAAGGGATAATGAAATGAATATAAAAATTATAGTAATTAATTATTTTACAAAATTATAACTCTTATTTATCATTTATTATAAATTTTTCTAATTTTGAAACGCATTCCTCTGAAAAATACATTTATATTATTTAATGTTTTAAGTATTTAAAAAATTTGATCCCCTATCACTTATAAAAGGACATCTACTCATAAAACAAAAAAAATTAACAATTACATAAAATTTATGATGATTTAATTACATCACTATATCTCAAAAAATAATCTAATTCATTTGTGTACATTTAGTCCCATGAATAAGTTTTGAACCTATCTTTTCCAAAAAGCTATTTAAAAAGTGATTTATTTCCAAACATAATGTAATGTATAATATTTTCTATTTATTATTATTTGATATTATATTGAATATTTTGAAGACCATCCCCTAAGATGGTGTGCGATTTTGAGGATCAGTGTGCCAGGAATAAATCATAGAAATCTAATAATCACATTAAAAGAATAGGCAGAAACATTTCCAAAAATAGGGGAATAATATCAAAACAGGATCTCAGATCATAAATCTAAGTGAATAGTTGAGATCATAAGGTGAGGTTTACCATTGGAGTGACATATAATTAGTTAGTGTTGGTCGTTTGTAGAAAAAATATTTTTGGCAGAGAAATTAATAGAATAATTGAATAAAATATTTTATTTCATGTTTTTTGACTAAATTATTAACATTATTTAAATAGACTTTTATTTTGGATATCTTAGGTCATCTACATAACCCTATAACTATTAGTGTTTTATTTGAAAGAGAGATTTAGTGAGTTATATTAGCATATTTATTACTAGATCATGGATGACCATCAACGTACATAATTTTTAAAGGATCGTTCCAATGAAAGTAATGTAACTATGTTCTTCGCCATTGGTCGATCCTAATGGTGTTATAAAATGTTCTTTCAATTGATTCAATAATTTTCTTTCTTTCTATGATGAATGTGAATCAATCAATGAACATATTGATCCAGGATTCGATCGATATGTCGAATAAGATTATTTTTTAGAGTTTTGTTGGGAGAATATTATTGTGAGTGTTGATCATCAGTTTGTCATTATAAAAATAATGAATCGATAACGACATGTACATAGATTGAGGATTATTCCCCTTTTCTATTCTTGCACTTCCCCTAGTTATTCATTCATCGTGGGAATTCATTGTTAATATGAGTACTCAACATATCCTAGTCAATCAATATTTATATAGATAATTTCTAGTGAAATGAGATGATATCCTAGATCAAGAATCAGAAAACATTATGGAGGCAAGATAATGAAGTCATAGTGATTCTGAAAGTAGTGGATATCTAATTTTATAATCTTTTATTTTCATCGGAACATAACAATGAATGTATATTTGCGCCGTTTTACAAGAATATCTTGTGACAGAATACATTTATTGATGATAGAGAGGCTTGATAGACTTTGGATCTATAATGTCATGTAGAAAAGATCACCAGATCAAAGGTCGGAGGGACATGATTGAATAAAGAAGTAGATCTGGGATTCATAAAAATCAATAACAACACATAATGATACCTAAATCTACACACCTTGGGGGAACCCTAAGAAATTTTTTTATTCTTTCAGAGGATGTTAAATATCACTCAACATGTTACCTCCATCCCATGGTGTGTGGCCTCTCTCGGAAGACTCGACATGTTCTTTTGGAAGTACATTGACACATGGTAGACTAAACGAGTATAAAACATGTCGTGTAGTACTAAACAGACATGGATTGATGAAACTATCATTTATAAAAATATAACTATGGTCAAGGTACACAATGTGTGAACCCTGTTACACATGTTCTACACATTTAGAGATGGACTAGCATGATTTTAATATATAGCATCAAAAAAAATTTGGTTACATTCCCCCTTGTCCTTTCACTAATGGATTGTATATAATTTTCTCATACACCATGGACAATGATCCCTTCAGCAGGAAATATTGGTTAGGGTCATTGGAATCCTTTAGAGTGGTCCAAAGTGAGATCCTCTATTCATATTCATTCCCTTGTTAGAATAATTTATATCATAATGATCAAAACTACATTGAATTCAATCTCTTATATGGAAGGTTAATTCATATTGATTTGTTGGTATCACCCCATGGCCTTGGTAGTGATCCTCATCTATCTATTATATGCTCTTCATTAAATTTTTGTATTCATCACAGAAAAAAAACCTAATAAGAATTACCTCTCAGATGTATATCATTAGTTCGATCACTCAAGAGGGTGTTCTCCCTAGTCATTACATCATGGAATATTCACACTATAATCCTTGGTTGGTTTACCATGGTTGTGACTTACCTTTAGAACCTGTGTATTTGTTGAATATATCTTGATATTCATGTTATATTTTTAGTAGGAATATACCTATGTACATGTTAATGTATTTACATTGTTGTATTATTTTTAGTCTCAGGGTATCCAACCACGTATGGTTATGCTCACCCATGGGTGGCCTTTTCCTGCACATTTTGTGTCTTGTGTAGATGATTGACCTTCTAGAAAGGTCCAACGTAGACCTAGAACATATAGTGCATAGTGAAACCTGTAAGAACATGGTGTGTACATGAGTATTTTTTTCAATATCATAGTAAATTAATTCACGTTGAAAATGGGTTTTTAGAAAATTTATGATTGGCCTATATTTGGACATGTTTACATTACATTACATCCTGTCTTACTCTAGCTATGATATTTATATATATTATTACATGGTTGTTTAGTTGTTTTTATATTTTATATTTTTATGGGTTTGTAGATGTTTTCATGTGTATAGTGTAGAGACCCAAATCCTGACATACATGGACATTAAATTTCTTCTGTGGAATACTCAATACATAACAAAAACAGACACACAAGGACCGTAATAGTTTAGTGTCTTTGGAAACTCGGAACATAATCTTCTAATCATGGTGAAAGATCTTCAAAATCTCCCATAAAGATCATCCCCTTTTGTTTTCTTACCTAAATCCTTCCTTTAAATACTAGGGAAAATAAAACATATAAAGGGTGAGCTCAAATGCTCAGTAAGGGTATGTATAGAGAACATAAAACAATCCATAAACATTTGAATGCAAAAATTTGCACATAAAATCTAAACCTCAAAATCATGAGGAAAGACAAAAATATTGGAAGTGCGTAAGGCATATATCATAAAGGAATATAAATCATGATAAAATATAATGGGAATAAAACATGTAATTGTGGCATCCATTAAGCACATTTTATGATTTCCATAGTAGCCAAGGAATTTTTCCGAAGACCATCTTAGTGGACAAAGTCCCTTTCTAAATCGAGTTCACTCCTCGTTCCAGTACTCTAACACTGAACCAGATTAACATACTATTCCATCCATGTCTATCTCATGAGATATAAATATTTATCCAATGCATTATAAGTGAGATATAGGTCCCACCCATCTCATAATGAAATCATTCTTACTTTTTCCACAAAATAAACAAACATCATTCATAATAACCCAACAAATAAAATGGGTTTCATAAACATAATACCATAATCACATAATCCATATAATAGAAATGGATTTAATTTCATAATAATAAAGTTTAAACAATTTAAATCATAGATATATTATACTTGAAAAATACACTTATGAAATATTGTGATATTAGATGGGAAAATGTTTTGATAAAACACTTGAATTGAAATCTTGAGGAAAATATCCTTTCTTCTTCAAAATCATTTTCTTTTCACAAAATGAAATCCTATTTTAAAGGAAAAGGATTTTTTTTAAATATTCATGAAATATTTTGGAGGAAGCTTAATGAAAATAAGGCTTTATAAAACTGTAAAAATCCTTTCATGCAGTATAAGTTAAAAAAACATTCTCCTCGTACTTTTAACGGAAAAGTCAAAAAGTACCACATAGGGTAAATGAAGGAAATATTCCTTCCATAACACAATGTAAAATTAAAAGAGGGGTAAAAATGACCTTAATCATACATGTAAGAATATTAAACACTTTACAAAAACATTTTATGGGAATGGATGAAAAATATACCCCAGTGAAAACTTACGTATAAACAATCTCTGATAAAAATGAGATTGGAAAGGATATCCATTACCTTATATACGATATGCCTTGTATGTATATAAAAATCTTGTATAATGATTTAAATAATGTCATTGAGTTATTACAGAATCATATTCATTGTTATGATATCATATATGGTTCACTTATGTCTTTATATTATTCATTCTTTTGTAAATTCCATGGTAAAGTAGCGTTTTGGGTAAAATAGTTTCATTTATCGTATGCGTTTGGACTTGTTGTTCTTGATATTATTATTACTTATATCATGATTTACTTACATAAAGAATGTAAAACATGATTTTTATTTCATATATATTTAGTATATACGTATATTTATAATAGATAGATAAATGAAATGAAACACACCGTTCATGGACACGGTAGGCCGTACGTACGCATGAACGATGTTTTCCTTTACTTATTGACTTGAATGGATGTAAGTAGATGAAATATATATATACATATTTACAGTAGAATTATTATGTTATATATACCATTATTACTCATTATGCATACATTATAATCATTCTTGAATTGTTATCATGGAGAATGAATCACATCACGTCGTGGAGACGGTAGTCCGTACGTACGCACGAGCGCTGATATCATTCCCATAATTATTGAATTGAATTGAAGTGGATAATATAATATCTAAGAATCAGTTTGATGTTATAATAACTATATATAGTTATTCTTTACATCATTATACTCATCAATTTAAGGTGGTGTTGGAAAAAAAGATTACACCACGGTGTGGAGATGATATTCCGTACGTACGCACGCGCGGTGATTTCATTTTTCATTGGATGGATAGAAGGTGAAATGGGGTTGTTTCATATTTATAATACCATATAAATATATTATTGATACTGATTTTATTACTTTACAATTAAACAACTAAATAAGAGTATGATGGAGAAGAAAGAATCTTGAATGAATCGGTAGAAGAGATTACCTCTTCTTCAACGCACCTTCTTTAAGAATCCTCTCAAGGGACTAGAGTTGGACTTTTGAGAAGTCCAAAACCTCCAGAATGTTTCTAGGGATGTTTAAAAGGGAAATGGATATGGTTTGGCTGAGCTTCAAGGCACCAAAGGGTGTGAAGAGAAGAGGGAGGATGTTCCCTTTTATAAGGATGGAGAGGGGCACTTTAGAAAAAGTTAAAATATTATTTTATAATAAAGTGATATTCTGTTTTTAATAGCTCCAAATTGATTTATTTAGAAGCTAAGGTGAGGATGAGTATATTTTCTCTCATACAATAGGTTTTAAACATGTTTAGGTTACTATTTTATACTTATCATTTAGATTTAACTCTAGGTTAAATAATTTAACTTTTACCATGTCTTTTTTGTTTTTTAAACTATATGGTTAATAAACAAACTATAACAATCCAAACGAACCCAAAGTGGTTCATTATTAATATATATATCCTTATATAAGTAATTTTGCCGAATATTATATTTTTAGGAATAAAATAACAATTGATAAGATAATATTTGTTTTAAAAACAATTTTATGTCAATTTTGACACTATTTGGTAATTGAATTTTGTAAAAATCATAACAGCCTGATTAGTTCCAAAAAAGTTAATTAGAACAACACTAACATGTCATATTAACCTAAAAAATTAGTGTAATTCATTAAAAGTCTAAAATTACATTTATTTGGGAATATATAACATCAATTATGTTAATATTTCACTAATAAGGTAATTACTGCATCATTGTTGTGTCATAAATAAATTAAATTATTTAACGTCTAAAAATTATAAATAAAATACCATTATGTAGGAAATATTTTTATCTTTCTAATTTATAGTATAATTTATCTTATATATTACACTATATTAAAAATGTTTTAGTTTTTAAAATTTGATTTTAAATATTTTATCTCTTCTTTAAATAAATTAATATTAAATGTCCTAATCAAATAAAATTGGACCTAAATGGTCATATTTTATTCCTAAGGTTGTTTTTGGTCGAATTATACTAATCCATTAGAATTTGGACATGTGTTATGGTAATAGTAATATCATTTTTACCCTTAATTACCCAATTTACTTTTAACCATGGTAAAAAAAGTAAAAAGATACTATTCACCAAAAATTATTTTCATCTCATTGAACCACATTTTACTTACTGATATCAACTGTGTCTCTCAGATTTTTGAAATTCCACTCACAGAAGCGGTAAAATTAAGTTTTATGTAAATTTGAAAATTCTCTTAGGAGGTGGGTAAAAAACGGTGAAAAGTTCAATAAAATTTTTATATTTGTAAAATTATTATAAAATGTCTCCAATGAATTACATTGAACATATATAGTTATTATGTATATATTTTTACCAAAAATAATTTTAAATCAAGTAAATAATTATTTAAATAAAATGTCGGTTTTTAATTATTAACCCAATGTTTTCACTACTCATCAAAAATTGAAAGTATTCAGAAAAATATAAAAATTTAACCCTAATCTAATTTCGATATTCCAAATCCAAAAATGAAGTCCATTTCAAATGATAAAATTAATAAAATTTCAAAAAGTGTTTATTACTATTCATAACTGCTAGTTTATATATTATTTTAATAATATATCATTGTTTAGTGAAACACAGTATTGTGTACTACACACGCTATCGAGGAAGGTCGTGATTGCGTGTAATGAAAGCCAAGTCAGGGATGCATGTAGTGCAAGCTCTCAATGGGGTTTTGTACAATATAATCAAAAAATTATTCATTTATACATTAAACAAAATCTATAATTAATGTTGTGTAGAATAATTCCTAAAAATGAACTTGAAATTTAGTGTAACACAATCCCAGAATAGTGTTGCGTATACTGCAGGACAATACATTGTTGCGTATAGTGCAGGATAATCATGGTGTAGCGTAAAACACATGATATATATGAAATTAAAAGAATATTTTTCATAAAATCTCGGGGTGATACATTCTACCCCCCTTAAAATGAATTTCGCCCTCAAAATTCGTCAAGGTTATAAATGGTCTACTACTTGAAAGATTCGTTAATAGAAACCGACATTGTAAAAAGAAATACCAAAACATAACATTAAAAACTAAAGTATGAAACATAACGGTTACCCAAATTAACTAATAATTGGGTTCTATATAGGTAAAAATATGGATATGGAAGTGAAATATAACCATAAAGTTCAAATGGACAGTGGTAGGGAACATGGCTGTGAAAAAGTCAACAATCACAAGGCCATAAAATTGTGATGATCTAAGGTACCATCTGATTCATCAGATATAAGAGCACTAGGACAACATTTTTGGTTTTCAATATCTTTTCCCTAAAGTTTTAACTTTTGATTTATAAGAAATACTTACTTGATTTTTGTACAATCTCACTGTTGATTGTGCCATGAACAATTTCCACATCATCTCTTAAAGAAATGAAGTTGAATTTGTCTTTATTGAAGTTTTAGCAGATCATGCGAAAGATTGATAGGTCATTCCATCTGTCTCAAACATAAGGTTATCAAAAGTTAAATATATAAGTCCATATATGGTGAGATTAATCATATATGGTTCCTGAAATAGACTTATTCTTTATCTATCATACTATATAATAAAATAAAACTATTGTATACTAACTAGGGGCTTCCTGTAGGCCAGTGGTAGGCGATAAAGTCCCGTCGAACATCGGTTGTGGGTCTGATTCATGCAATGTTGTCCGACACGATGGGTTTTCACACATCCTATGGGTTGTCCCTTTTTCTAAAACTAAAATATTATAACATTCCAGAAATAGTATCGAAAAAATGTTCTAGCCTTAAACAATTATATCTGATGTCCAACATAATCCATTCCAAACATTAGGCTTATTGAAAATACTTTTTTCCAATCTTATAGAATAAAGAAAACGATTACAAGAAATTTCATCAACCAAGCATGTGAATATCATAATTTATCTCCCCTATATCATAAAATATATCTTGCTGGTCACAATACAGACATGTGAATACCTTAATTATGTATTCTCTTGAAATAAATGAATATCTATTGAACTTTAGTGAAATCAAGAATGCTGTCAAAATTTAGCTCTTTCCACATACCAAAATCCCAAAATTTCTATATACTCAATCCATGATATCACATAGTCATTATATCAATCATGAGCTCATGAATACTATCAAAAATCTCACTACCTCTTTATCCATTCATTTTCCACATATCATCTACCTTCCAAAAAAATTTGAATAACCTTTCATGGTTACCAGTACCATTAATCATATACTTTCAAATACTTCAGGGAAAACAATAGTGTCACAATCCTTATATGTGTCTTTATTCTATAGTACCATTTCCCATACAACATAACTCTTGATAAACATAAATCATTCCACTACCGTCTTAAACCACTAACTGAGCTTCGTCATTTTATTCCTCAACACTTCTTTCATTTAATATATCTTTTGTAGTTTCTTCATCATCATCCACATAAATACTACCCGTACAACCACGATGATTCTATTCCTGAGATCTTCCCTTAGGGCATTGGTTTGCATAATTACCATACATTCCATATATAAAACATTTAACCATTTTTGTTGTCATATAAAAACCATTATCCTCATCCATGGGGTTAATAGAACATTTCCCCTTCCACTTACTAGCATTGTGTCCTTCTTTTCCACACCCAAAGCATCTTCCAGTTCCTTTGAAACATTCTCCCTGATGCCTCTTACCACATGATTTACATGATGGAAATTTAACTTTCTTTCCTTTATGATTATCATGAAACCCCATCATTCTATTATTTGATGAGTCGGAAAACATACCAAAGTTGAGATTATTGATCATACTATGAGATTGCTGATTAGGAATAATAACGACATGTGGACCTCCAGATCGAATTTCATTTGGTTGCTCATGAATAATATCATCCCATTGTCCATCATATCCTCCATTATCGTGAATATTCTCATTTCCAGTCATTTTCTAAAACCCAAAAAGAATAGCTTGAGAGGCCAAAATCATAATCAAGGGGGATTACCTTCAATATCTAACATCTTAGGTTAAATTCTAAGATCTTTACCGTAATTATAAAACTATAACCTATACTTATACGTAACCTTAGAGATATCCCTAGACATACATTAGAAATATCTCTAGGAATCTCACTAAAGTTTTCGCATCCTAGTTTCCAAAGGTTAACTAAACCATTCCTCTGATACCAACTATAGAGTACCAAAGCTTGACAGACATGGAAATTACAATTCATCTTGCGGAATAATTAATACATAATAAAAACAGACACACAAGGACCGTAATAGTTTAGTGTCTTTGGAAAATTGGAACATAATATTCTAATCATGGTGAAAGATCTTCACAATCTCCCATAAAGATCTTCCCATTTTGTTTTCTTACCTAAAACCTTTCTTTAAATCCTAGGGAAAAGAAAACATATAAAGGGTGAGCTCAAATTCTAAGTAAGGGTAAGCATAGAGAACATAAAACAATCTATAAACATTTGAATGCAAAAACATGAACATAAAATCTAAACATCAAAATCATGAGCAAATACATAAATCATGGAAGTACTTAAGGAATATATTATAAAGGAACATAAATCATGATAAAATAGAATGGGAATAAAAATTGTAATTGTGGGATCCATTAAGCACATGTTATGATTTCCATAGTAGCCAAGGTGTTGCTACCAAGACCATCTTAGTGGACAAAGTCCCTTTCTAAATCGAGTTTACTTCTCATTCCAGTCTTGTAACACTGAACCAGATTAACTTACCATTACAGCCATGTCTATTTAATGAGATATAAATCATTACCCAATGCATTGTAGGGAGATATAGGTCCCACCCATCTCATAATGAAATCATTCTTACTTTTTCCACAAAATAAACATACATCATTCATAATAACCCAAAAAATAAAATGGGTTTCATAAACATCATCCCATCATCACATAATCCATATAAAAGAAATGGATGTCATTTCATAATAAGAAATGAGAAACCATGTAAATCATAGAGAAATTAGACTTGAAACATAAACTTATGAAATATTGTCTTCTTAGATTGAAAAATGTTTTGATAAAAGCCTTGAAATGAATTCTTGAGTAAAATATCCTTTCTTCTTCAAAATCATTTTCTTTTCACAAAATGTCATGATATTTTGAAAGAAAAGGATTTTTCGTGAAAATAGTCATGAAATATATTGGACGAAGCTTCATGAAAATAACCTTTTATAAAACTGTAAAAATCCTTTCATGGCATAAAAGTGAAAAATACATTCTCTTCGTACTTTTAACGGAAAAGTCAAAAAGTACCATGTGTGGTAAAATAAAGAAAGATTCCTTCTATAAAAAAAAGTAAAATTCAATGAGGGGTAAAGTTGACTTTAAACATACTTGAAAAAATATTAAACACTTTATAAAAACATTTTATGGGCATGGATGAAAATTTTACCCCAGTGAATACTTACGTATAAACAATCTCTGATAAAAACAAGATTGGAAAGGTTATCCCTTACCTTATGTACAATATGCTTCGTATATATCCGAACATCCTGTATAATGATTTAAATAATGTCATTGACTTATTAAAGAATCATATTCATTGTTATGATATCAAATATGGTTCACTTATGACATTATATTACTCATTTTTCTGTAAATTCCATTTAACGAAGTGTTTTGGGTAAAATCATTTCATTTATCGTATGCATTTGGACTTGTTGTTCGTGATATTATTATTAATTATATCACGATTTACTTACTTCCAGAATGTAAATCCTGATTTATATATCATATATATTCATTATATATATATAATAGATAGATAAATGAAATGAAACACACCGTTTGTGGAGACGATAGGCCGTACGTACGCATGAACGTTGTTTCCCTTTCCTTATTGTCTTGAATGGAAGTACGTAGATGAAATATATATATATATACATATTTACAGTAGAATTATTATGTTATATATACCATTATTATTCATTATACAGACATTATAATCATTCTTGAATGGTTATCGTGGAGAATAAATCACATCACGTCGTGGAGACGGTACTCCGTACGTACGCAAGAGCGATGATATCATTTCCATAATTATTGAATTGAATTGGAGTGGATAATATAATATCTCAGAATAATTTTGATGTTATAATAACTATATATAGTTATTATTTACATCATTATATCAATCCATGTAAGGAGGTTTCGGAAAAACAGATTACACCATGGCGTGGAGACGGTATTCCGTACGTACGCACGTGCGATAATATCGTTTTCCGAAGGATGGATAGAATGTGAAATGGGGTTATTTTATATTTATAATATCATATAAGTATATTAGTGATGATTATTTTATTACTTTACAATGAAACAACAAAATAATTGGATGATGGAGAAGAACGAATCTTGAATGAATCGGTAGAAGAGAACACGTCTTCCTCGACGCACCTTCTTTAAGCTTCCTATCAAGGGACTAGAGTTGAGCTTTTGAGAAGACCAAAACCTCCATAATGTTTCTAGGGATGTTGAGGAGGGAAATGGGCAAGGGTTGGCCGAGCTTCAAGGCTCAAAAGGGTGTGAATATAAGAGGGAGGATGTGCCCTTTTATAAGGGAGGAGAGGGGCACCTTAGGAAAAGAGAAAATATTATTTTATAATAAAGTCATATTCAGTATTTAATAGCTCCAAATTAATTTATTTCTAAGCTAAGGTAAGGATGGGTAGAAATACTCTCAACCAATAGGTTTTAGACAAGTTTATGTTACTATTTTATCCTTATCATTTAGATTTAACTCTAGGTTAAATAATTTATCTTTTACCGTGTATTTTTGTTTTCTTACACTATATGGTTAATAAACTTACTATAACAAGCCAAACGAACCCCAAATGGTTAATTATTAATATATATACCGTTATCTAAGTAATTTTTCTGAACCATATATTTTTATCAATAAAATATCAATTGATAATATAATATTTTTTTAAAACCTATTTTATGTCAATTTTGACACTATTTGGTAATTGATTTTTGTAAAAATCATAACATCATGATTAGTTCAAAAACATTTAATAATATCAACACTAACATGTCATATTAACCTATAAAATTAGTTTAATTCATTAAAAGCCTAAAATTACATTTATTTGGGAATTTATAACATCAATTATATTAATATTTCCTTAATAAGGTTATTACTGCATCATCGTTGTGTCATAAATAAATTAAATTATTTAAAGTCTAAAAATTAAAAATAAAATACCATTATGTATGAAATATTTTTATATTTCTAATTTTTAGTCGAATTTATCTTATATATAACCCTATATTAAAAATGTTTTAGTTATTAAACTTTGATTTTAACTATTGTATATCTTCTTCAAATAAAATAATATTAATTGTCCTAATCTAATACATGTGGACCTATATGGTCATATTTTATTCCTATGTTTTTGGTTGAATTATACATATCCAATAGAGTTAGGACATGTGTTAGGGTAATAGTAATACCATTTTTACCTTTAATTACCCTATATACTTTTAAACATGTTAAAAAAAGTAAAAAGTAACTATTCACCAAAAATTATTTTCATCTCATTGAACCAAATTTTACTTATTAATATCAACCGTGTCTCTCGTATTTTTGAAATTCCACTCACAGAAGTGGTAAAATTACGTTTTATGTAAATTTTCAAATTCTCCTAGGAGATGGTTAAAAGACGGTGAAAAGTTCAATAAAATTTTTATATATCTAAAATTATTATAAAATGTCTACAATGAATAACATTGAACTTATATAGGTATTATGCAACTATTTTTCCCTAAAATACATTTAAATAAAATAAATAATTATTTAAATAAAATTTCGGTTTTTAAATAGTAACAGAGTGTTTTCACTATTCATAAAAAATTGAAGGTTTTCAGAAAAATCCCAAAATTTCATCCTAGGATAATTTCGATATTCTGAATCCAAAACTGAGGTCGATCTTGAATGATAAAATTTATAAAATTTTAAAAAGTGGTTATTACTATTCATAATGGCTAGTTTCTAGATTATTTTAATAATATATCGTTGTTTAGTGAAACCCAGTATTGTGTACTACACACGCAATCGAGGATGGATGTGATTGCGTGTAATTCAAGCCATGTGAGGGATGCATGTAGTGAAAGCTCCCTTTGGGGTTGCGTACAACATAATCAAAACTTATTTCACTTACAAATTAAACACTATCTGTAACTAATGTTGTGTTGAATAATTCCAAAAAACAAACTTGAAATTGAGTGTAGCTCGATCCGAGAATAGTGTTGCGTATACTACAGGATAATACAGTGTTGCGTATAGCGCAGGATAATATTGGTGTAGCGTAAAACACAAGATATAAATGAAATTAAAAGAATATTTTTCATAAAATCTCAGGGTGTTGCATATAGGTACTTACGTGAAGGCCTCTCATGTATGTGGTGTGCCTTCTCGACTTTAATGTACAACCAATAGCCAATTGGGGGTGGGGTTGAGGAGTTTTGGATTGGGCACCACTATATAGAAAAATAGTGGTTGAAATTTTCATCATTGAGAAGATAAATTCAGCATTTTTTTTCTATATTCACGTAGGAGTAGAGAACATGCTAACATGGAGTTCATATTAATCCTTGGGATATATACATTGTATACATTTAAGGAGGAGGTCCCAAGATAGAGAATCTATAGTGTATGGATACCACATATCGGAAACAGCTAGATAGACAACATATTGAACATGATGTTTATTATGTTTGTAGTTGTGTCCAATGAGTTGGGATAACAGCATAAGGTGGTTATTGTTCTGAATTTTCACCACCATTGTCCCTTGGAAGTCCACGCCTGGGACAGAAAGCTAGAGTACAGGGGTGGGGACAAATACAGGTGGTCAAAGAAAATGTCCTAGAGGCTCAAGGAATGATTCTAGGTATAATCTATGTCTTCTCAAACATATTTTTAGTATTTATAGAAATAGTTTCAAGTCATTCCATTATTTACACATACCATGTTTGAGACATAGAGTTTATTTTTCAACCTTTGTCTCTAACCTTACACTTGGATACTCTTGCTGAAGAAGACTCAATGATAATGAACATGTGCTTAAAGTGTGACTTGACTCTTGGAGGTGAAAGTTTCTACTGAAAATTCTTGGTAATAACATCAAGGTCTTAAAATTCTATTGATGATATGGATAGGTTATCTATAGTTCATTCCTAGATTAATTATTTTTAGTGAAGGATATGGTGTGTCCATTTTTATAGAACAAGGTTCTCGTTTGTGAATGAAAAGGAATCCCAGGTAGCAGAGGATAGACTCAAGCATAAGAGGGTGATTCTGATTTCTCATTAATTTGATATAATAACAATTATTATAGTGGATTTTGTTTGTTCTGAGTTTGTTAAAGTAGTGTAGATTATGAGAATATCTTTGTTGAGAATGTTTTTGATTTACATATCCACTGAGCGATAGAATTATGCATTGATATAAACCTCCGGCCCTCACTAACATCTATTCATATGTATCAGATATATCTTGAAGGTATTATCAAGATGTGGATGAATTTAGAGGACTTATATTGGATGTAATTTCATAGAATAATTGTTTCACCATAGTTAGAACCAATTTAGTTTTCCAAAAATGGAGACTAGTTCTTGAGGTTGTGTGTGGACTACCAGTGCTAGAAATATTTGATCTGGAAAAACAAGTATCCACTACTAAGGATTGATTACCACTTTGATATGCTTAAAGGGGAATAATGGTTATCAAAAGTTGACCATATAATAGGCTATCCCCAGTTTTGAGTATGGGAAGAGGATATACTGAATATGACATTCAAATTTCACTATAGTCACTATGAGAAAATGGTGGTTCCCATATGCATGAATAACTCACCAATAGTTTTCATGGGACTCATTAACTAGCTATTCCAGCTTTACATATATTAGTTCATGGTAGATATCATAGAGAATATCCTTTTCTACTCAATGATTGATGTGGAATGTGTGAGGAACATGAGTATAGTTCGAGATGTACCTTGAGAGAACAATCATTACATAAAGCTCATTTAGTTAAATTTATGGATTCACGTGTTCCAAATTCTAGGACACATTATCTCAGTAGATGTAGTGGATGTGGCCCCAACCATGTTTGAGGTAGTGAAAGCTTAGGATCCAATTTAGAGTGTAATGGAGTTTAGGAGCTCCCTTGTCCTTTCAGGATATTATCATAGATCCATGCATGATTTCTCCAAGATATTAGATCCCATATAATATTTTACACGAAAGGGACAATATTTCATGTTGACAATGAGATGCACTCATCTTTTCCGTAGTTGATGTAGTGTTTAAAAATTAACACCTTATTGATATTTTTGGAGGAGGGTGTCTATTATGTTGTGTTATATGATGAAATGGGGACAAGGATTGGATGTTTCTGATACATAGGAACACATTGATTTCCTATGTTTCATAGTAGTTCATACCACAAGAGATGAACTATGAGAGTGCTTATCATTTAGTTTTAGTGGTGTCTTTCACTATGCAGTTGTCGTGACACTACCTAATGGGAAAGTGGTTTATCATCTACTCTGGTCACTAAAGTATCATGTATATCTTTTCTCCGAATGATCTAAACATGATATAGAGGACACTTGTAGAGTTTTTCCATGATTATGACCTAGAAATTTTCTATAATCCATGGATGGAAAACATGGTAGTATATACTCTTAATAGAGGATCATCTTCATAGATTCTAAACGAGGTGGAAGAGTAGGTGTCATTTTTATAGTTATCCTATGTGAATGAATATGGAGAATATCCCCTCCATTTGATGATAGTTACCCCTATAGTTTTACAGTGGGTCTTAGTGGGAAAACATGGGGATTACAACAATAGGATCCTACGTATTGAGATATCTTCCACACATGCCCCAAATGGTTATTATATTGGTTGAGGGAACATTTTTCATTTAAGAGAGAACGTGATGGTATCAATGATTTTGTAGGACGAGGTTCTGAGAGAGTTTAGTACGCCTCCTATGGTGGTATATATAGGTGTAAAAAAATGTACTATGACCCCCATCATCAATTTTGGTGTCTATGGATGAAGAAATGAGTTGCACAGTTTATCTATTCAAGACATACTTATCAGAAAGTGATGGGTGAGCACCATGTTCCAATGAGTTTCTCTCTACACCATGAGTTCCGGAGGGTAAGTAATATAGTGTAAAAATGGACATCATGATTTTAAATAATCATACATACATGGTACATAATACTATCTGGGTGATTGTAGACTGACTCATCATGTTATCCCACTTCCATCCTATATGATTGTATAGTTTATAATAAATCTTGGTACACTTCTATGTTTAGAATATTTTTTGAATGCACAGAGTTCTATCGATGATAATTTCTGACTGTGATGTTTTTTTCGCATACCGACCTTGGGAGGGATGAAATGATCTATTTGAGACGCAATTGCAATTAAACATATCATTTAACCCCAAAACTAATTTCTAGATAGAGCGGACCATTCAGGTTCTGGAAGACATATTGTGGGATTTCCTGTTAGAAATTGAATTTATTTATAATAATCACTTACCAATTTTGGAGTTTGTGTGAAAAAATAACTAAAATTCAATCATCATTATGTATCCATTCAAGCACTATATGGTGTGACCCTATAGGTCACCACATTGCTGGACTATCCCAAGAGAGTTAGTAGTCATTGACCTGGAGTTGGTGAGAGATAAAATAAAGAAAGTTTAGATCATACATGAGTGGATGAAAACTGTATAGAGCTATAAAATTTCTTTTTCTAATAGGTAATGGAGTCCTTTTGAGTTTTGGGAGTGAGAAATTGTGTTCTTATGGGCTTCACCTCGACGTGGATTATAGAGATTTGGATAGGAGGAAATATATCTATGAGGTTCATTGTCACTTTCCAAATATTGTTTTGAGTCGGTGAGGTGGCTTACCACATAGATCTACCTCCACAGTTATAACAACAAGGTGACATCTTCCATGTGTTTCATGTAATGAGGTACATGACTGGCCCATCACTCGTTATCGACTGGGGAGATAAAAACAATGATGATGGAGTAACCTTGAATAAGTTCATGGTGGATATCACAGATCAACAGAGTAATATCGTTTTTGTGAGATCTATTCAATTATTGTGTTTCCAGTGTCATTATTGGAATATCTATAAGAGAACATGGGAGTGGGAGGATGATATATATGCTCTGTACAGACATATTTTTTAGTATCCATTAATTTGGATTTTGAGGGATGTAAATCTCCATGTTGAAGAGAATGTAATGTCTCTGATTTATATGAATTATTTTGGGAAATTATATTTAGTTTTTCGAGATAGTGTCATAATACAGTACATAATAATAAATAGTGGCGTACCGGAAATAAATGTTTGAAACATGTTATGTACATTAAATAGCATGTGTAAGAAGTTTCTTAAAAAAATGGAATAATTTCTTGAAAATTTTACATATCTGAATTATAAGGTCATCATTGTGTTTAGAATGTGAGTTTTACACAATATGTGACTTAATATTTGTTGGGGTGGGGGTTATAAAAAACATCATTAAAACAAACATGAATAAAATAATTGAATAAGTTATTTAATTTTTTTTATTGATGAAAAGATTATAAATATTAAAATATTTTATTATGTTGGAAATGCATGATTTTTCTCATAGCCCGGCACCCATTGGTGAGCTATTGATGAGAGAATCAATGAATTCCTTCATTCAAATGATGACAATAGCATGGATCAATGATTAATGCTTATTATATTTGAGGGATCTCACCAATGAAAGCAATAAACCATTATTATTCATCAGTGATCGATCCAAATTAATAAAGCTCATGTGATTTGATTTGATTCATTCCCATTATTGAATTAATGAATGAAAATGAATCAATCAATGAACATATTGATATGTTGTTCAATAAAAAAAATGGGTTTGGATTATTTTTCTAGGATTTGATAGGTAAATTTATTTTTCACAATTTATTAACTAATTATAAATAAAAGTGAAACAATAAATATTGACATGAACATCGATATGGGTTTGTTCCTCTTAACTATTCATGTGCCCCCAGGTTTTGTGTCTGTTTCAAATATTCCTCATTTGGTCTATTGCTTGAAAAATCCAAATAAATGGACCATTGTGCACTTGTTTCATGATGAAATGATATAAAATCATAGATCGGGGATACCTATGACATGAAGTAAGGGATAATATAGAGATCGAGCAATTCAGATGATGGTGGATATCCAATTTAGCATTCATCAGCACATAAAAAAGAATGATGATTTACTCTATTTTCATAGCACATGTGATAATAGAATGTACTTTTCGAGGAAGAATAGGCTTGGATGCGTTGGTATCTTCGATATCTTGGAGAAATGATCATAGGATTGAATGTTAGAGGCACTGGATTTAATGATGTAATTGATATATTATTTTTCAAATCCAAGACAACATGACATGTAACCCGAATCTACATGTCATGTGTGGACCCCCGAGCAGATGCTAAGGATTTTGGAGGATGATAAATAAAATATGACAATTTACCTATATCATACTATGTGTGGAATCTCACTAGTGAATCAGTGTATACATTGTGAAGTACACATACACGAGGTAGAAAAAACATGTAGAAAAAAACAACAATATTAGTAAACTAGTGGTGGGTTTTTATAATATGTTATGCCCAACCCCCTAAAAATTCATTATATAGGGGATTTTGGACAACCACCTCTATTTTTTTATTTTTTCTTTTTCAAATTCTATTGGATTTTACAGGGATTCATAACAAACCACCACAAATTTAATAATCAGTGTCTCTATTTATTCAGTTGTATTTTTGAGGTGATATGTATATATTTATATATATTATTCATATGGATATATAATAGAGGCTCAATATATAACCTTAAATTTGTTATTAAATATTATGGTTGGGGTTCACAACCCCCTCAAATCGAAAAAATTATATGGGGTTCATGAACTCTCGTTAATTCTATAAATTAGAGGGGGTTCGAACCCCTTCTAATTTTACCAAATTTAAAGGGGGTTGGGAAGCCTCTTTAATATATAACAATAAGGGTGTTTGAAAACCCTCTAATTTATGAAATTAGAGGGGGTTCATGGGCTACTGCTAATCTATTTAATTAGAGGTGTTTATCATCCACAGTTAATTTTATTTTTTCAAAAATAATTCGCATAAAAATTCAATTTTGATTATATATATATCTGTGTGTGTGTGTTGGTTCACATGTGTGTGTGTACACACACACACATATATTATATAAAAACATTATATTCATGTATTTAAATGCATTATAAACATATATATATATATATATAATGGAATTATATAAAAACTTATATAAATACATATACACATAATCCAAAATGTAAACATATATAAATATTAGAACACATAATATTAATTTAATTATAAATATATTTATTCAAATATAAAAAAATTAAAATATGGTTTTATAAAAACCATACATTTATGTTATGATTAATCTTATAAATATATTATATTAATTACAGTTGTATTGTACATTAATGTACATATACATGTATAATATATTAAGTATACAAATTAATTAAATATATAAAAAATTAAATATATATAAAGATATATTATAAATATTTTATTATATAAAAATTTACATATATGATAATATTTTTTTTTATTTTAGGATAGAAGATTAAATTTAAATTGATTTAGTAAGTATATATATATATATATCATTTAATTATAATATAAATTTTAAATTATATGATTGCATTTAATTATTTTTTATTGTATTTTAATGTACTCATAAATATACATTTATAATTTCATGTAAATTGATATATATTCATTTTTAAATATTGTATTTCAAATAATATTAATTATATATAACATAAAATCATTAACGTATTATATAAATATATACCTAAATATAACTCATTCAAAAAACTATATCATATAATACCCAAATATTGTAGTTTTAATAATTTATATTGTTATTATAATTAATATATTGTTAACAAATATGTTTTTGATTTTATATTATATAACATTAATATTATATGTTATACAATTTATAATAATAAATATATTTTAATGTAAACTATATTATACCATTATATTTATTAAATTACATATATATTAATGTACATAATATTATGAAATTATATTTACTAAAATACATATCTATTGTTGGGAATAATAATAAATATATGTATTGGTATACTTTATATAAGTATTTGTATAAATTTCATATAATATAATTTTATTTAGATATTTGTATAAATTATATATCATATAACATTATATAAATATTTTCATAAACTTTATTTCATATAGAATATTTTTCAAAATTTTATTTCATGTAATATTATTTATATATAAAATAATTCAATTTATCCAAATAAATATATATTAATTTACATAATAATAAATATATGTTCACAAATAAATAATATAAATTTATTAAAAAATAATTGTATATATTATATAAATATACATGTACATAATATATTAATATTTATTTAATTATACAAATTATTTACATAAATATATTTATAAATATATAAATATAAGTGTATATACATAACATGCATAGAATTATAAAATATATACCCAAATATACGTAAATACACATATACAATATATAGTTTATATAAATGTATAAATTCAACGTAATATAAATGAATTATAATATAAATACAAGTATATATATATAATATAAAAATTTATATACAAATTTAAATTAATATATGTGTATATAAATATTTATTTAAATAATTATTATTTTAATTAGTTTCAAAATATATCTAAATACAATTATGTGTAAATATATTAGAAAAATGTGATGGTCATAGTTGTATAGGCATTGTGAGTGTGTTCTGTAGGTCTAGGCTTCGAATCGAAACATAGATAAATTTTAAAACATTGTGGAGGGGTCTGGGTTTACTGGTGAATGAGATATATGCGAGAGATTGGATGCACGTGTGAGATGTTATTGGATCCAGAGGGGGTCACACGGGTGAGTTGGTTTTGAAACCCCATCAGGGAGTAGGGTGTTTTCAAGAATAAGAGGAAATGATTCTAGTGAACTCGAGGGGAAGGGAGGGGGCCACGTGTGGATGGAAGGAGACTGAGGTGTGGGGTCATTAACAAAGAGAACGAGAGGGTGGGCCACATGCACTGGAGTGGATGATATTGTGGGAATGAGACTAAGAAAAAAAACTATATTAAATGGATTTTTTTCTACGAACCGCATATAATATCGTTCATTTAGATGGAGATTTACCCCCCCCCCCACCTGCTTAATAAAATATTAAATATAGGTGGTTCATATAACCACACCTAATATAGATCGTGCAACTCATATAGTGGTGGTTTCAAATACCTCTAGTTTGACCTATAGTTTAATTGGGGTTAAAACTCCATCAAACAAGATATTCTCTAACAAAAGTAGAGGAGTTTTTACCTGCCTCAAAACCACATCTAACATTATTAGGCATGCACAATAGCATAAGTTCCTCATAACCACCTCTAATGTGTTCAGAAGGGGTTATAACGACTTCAAAAAAATAACCCCCCTTTAATTGTGTATTTCTTCATACTGATCACGTCGTGTAGTACTACATAGTCATGGATTGATGACACAGGCCGTTTACATGTGCAAGACCCAGGTTCAAGGAATATGTTGTGTGACACAACTACACAATTCCTACTGGTTGATATATGGATTAGTGTTTCTGTACTTCATTTCATGAAAATGTGTTTTTAAGGTATGTTCCCATTATACATTTCGTGAGGTTTGGAATGGAATCATCACATACTCTTAAGAATATGACCCCTTCAACCGGTAATATTAGATAGAGCTATTTTATTCCCTCTAAGGGGTTATATCTCATATCCTCTATTCATCATTATTCCATTGATGGATTTCATGTTTTCATCATGAAAAACACTCTCTAGTTGTCAACCCTATACATAAAGGGTTGATCAAGAATGAGTTGATGGTATCACCCCCACATACCTAGTAGTTATCCTCATATGTGAATTACATTCTCCTCAAACAATCATCATGTTATCTATCATGAAGAGACCTGAAGAAAAGAAACTCATAGAATGACATCATCAGTGCTCTGAAATAGGAGTTTGGGATATTGGGCCACAAATTTGGCCCTTGGTTCCTTTAATTCCTTCGGCCCACCCAATACATTTAGTCTAGTATGGCCTTAGGGATGCGTCAAGGCCTTCGGGAAACCTCTAGGCCTTCCATCCACCTCAAGGCATTCAAGACACCTAAAATTATGCTTAATGGACCGATAAGACTCTATAATGCCCATACTCTAGATGAAGATTCTGATCAACAGTATTCACTAGAGTATAAGCTATTGGATGTGGAAGAATGAGAGGGAATGATGTTTCCATTTGGACCAGCATGTGCATTCATAGGAAGCCTGACTGAATAGCCATGTGAATGTGGATAGAAGATATCATGATATAAAAGCTAGGGTGAGCAGTTCCATGTAGTTAATGTCTGGATATTTACACTAATACCGGCATGCCATGTAATATCTAAGCCTATGAGCCTTGTATATGTTCACCCACATCCCATGAAATGGGGGTTATCATAATTAAATAGAAATGAAGGCCTTCGGGCCTTTCAGTATATGTTGATTGATTTTAGGGTTTTATAATGATTATTATTATATGCACCCATGAACATGTATTTTCCCACACATAACATTCCCTATGAAGATGATCAACCTTTTGTAAGAGTCCTATATAGACTAGGTCCAAACAGTGGCATGTGGGACTGGACATCTCGATGTGTGTTCGAATAGATTTCTGATTGAAGAGCCGATATTTATCATCAGGTTGGACTTGTTCATTTATAGATTTTTTGTGGTCTTGTATATTATCTTATTTACATTCAGTTACTTCCTGACATACTCTAGTTATTGGATTTAAATGTAAGAATTCTTTTTTACTCTGTTATTTTTACATTTCATCATTTTATGGTCTTGGAGATTTTTTTGTATCTATAGGTACATAGTCTAAGGATTTTTTTAGTGACATTACATCTTAGTGTTAATCGCCAGCCCCTGTCCAATTGTAGGCAGTCTTGGGTAGTTCTGTCACAATACACCCAAGGAAGGGTAGTGATGTGTATGTATTATTTTCTTCTTTAATTTTCCATTATATATTCATTATTAATCTCAACATAAATATAATTTCTTATTTCCATGAATATTTTTTAATAAAATTCTATTTTTGTTAAATTGATTGTAACATTATTAAATTGCATGTTCTTCCTCATTCATGAATTATAACACGAATATTTTAAAATAAGTTTCACAAATTAAATGATCAATATTTAAATGATTATATGATGAATTGAAATGAATCGATCTAGGTTTCCATAAATCCTGACACATGACCTGATCCTTCATATACCCAAAGGGATTTCCCGATCGGCATGGGCTAGTGAAATTTACTCGGGCATCGAATAAGAAAATAGAAGGAATAAATTCACCAAACCTGAAAAACAACATATTATATATATATATATATACAATGAAATATGCAGTGAATGGTTGAATAATGTATATTTCATAACTATAGCGAAAAGAGTGGAAACAGAACAACTGTATTATTTGATACTTTTCCAAAAGAAAAGACTAACTACAAAGGAAAAAATCCAACGTCTAGTACAAGATATGGTGGGGAAAAACCCCCACCATCTCACCAAAAGCTACCCATCCCAACTAACACGAACCTACCTACCTCACTATGATGACTACTCTTTCCTTCTACTAAATGTTAAAAAAAGTTTTACAAACCACTAATGTGGATTACATGGTGTGGCCTATAGGCTTAGTGGGATCCCACCCTAGTGTTCCATAACAAGTCTATTTATAAAAACACATATATTCTAAATTTAAAAAAATTTGGAATGATGAGCAGTAATGATGTTTTATAGAAATCATGGTAAACATTTCCCTTTTAAATAGTTCTAAATAAAATAAGCTATATCATTTTGAAAACAGATTTTCAATATCAATATTCATACGCATAACCATCCATGTCAAGGATAACTCTAAAAGGAAAGATGTACTAAAAAAATCATAGGTATCACTAAACCAAAGAATACTATAGGTCATGGAAGAAGACTACTCATACGACATGAATCAGGTGAAAAAAATCAAATCCAAGAATATTGGTCTATCAATCAAGGAACACTGCATGAGTAAACCACCTCTAATATCCATATCAACCTACTGGTGATATAATAATATAAAACATCGAAAATCCACAAGACAATGTTCCCTAAAAACTAAAAAATGGATGATGGTGTCAAGATAATCATTCCACCTATGTACACAAGATAACATATGTGCTAAATTTGATCAATCAATTTCAATGCCTTGAAAAACATTCAAACCCATTTCAAATCCATTTATCAAAAACTAGGGAATGGAATATCACTTTTAACAATATTTTTCAACCCACACAAACAATCGTGATTATTTAATAAATCATTTCATAATGAAAAACAAATAGTTTTATTATCATAGGATATAGATAGATGCAACCACCACAAAGCTCCCGTCGCACACACCCACAAAGGGATCCAAAATCCTAAAAACCCAACACTGTTAAAGAATGACCTAAAATCAAATCCCAATATATTAGTGTTGATACAAATCTAAACAAAAGAGATCAATGTATGATAGGAACCCCTCATACCTTGATGAAAAATGCACGTCGCACCATGAACAATGAAGAAAATTCCCTCTAGAACAAGATATCACCACATGTCCTAAAGAAACCAAGAAGAAGAATTTAACATAGATAAATTGATCTAGTACCCCAAATCTAGGTGCTATCATGATCGAACACGATGAAGAACTATAATAAACATTTACCTGGAGATATAAACCACATATTAAATGAAGATCCGAATCTCCTTATATCGATCTAGATAGAAAGGTACCTCTAAATATCATCTAGGATTATTAATGGTTCGAGAGCCAAGGGTTTTGGAAATGAAGGTCCGACAAAAACTTCTGAAATCATGATTTGAACCTGGAAGCGAGCCAGTAGATGATGTGTAACCCCTAATCTTATCGTGAAGGAAACCCATCATAATAATGATGAGAACCACATGGCCTCAATTTAAAAATACTATTTTTAAACCCTACATGATGTGTACCACCATTCACAACATGTACTGGTTCATAGCATAATCTCCCATTTAATTACATGTATCCAGCACCTTGGAAATGGTGTGTACCACATGTACATGAAATCTACCTACTCTACATCCTACAAAAAATCCACAAAACCACCTTGATGGGCATTGAACCAAACGTGAAATTATTTGGAGAGAAAAACCTACATGATCATGGTAATGGTGTCTTACAAACTACATAACATAAACGCATTCCATCTCGGGTAAGTCATGTTGATGATATAAATCCATTAAAAATATGAGCCCCTAATCTCCCATCAATTACTAGAATTTTCAACTCTTGTTAGATTATTATCCTTGTTGTCATAGAACACTGAATAATAAAATCGATTTCTAATGCAAGTGTTTAATCTAAGAGTCAACATTCTCAACTTGTTTCTCAAAAACACGATCATTTGGTTCTTGGTCAATTACCTCCAAAAATAGAACGTGAGCAAGATTAGGATGATATTTTCTGAGATGTGATATGTGGAAAACATCATGAATGTTTTTCATTATAATTAGAAATGCTAAATGATATGAAAGCTTTCTGAGGCATTCAGTGATCTCAAATAGTCCAATATATCTCAGAAAAATCTTTTCCTTTTTTCAAAGTCAATGATGACCCAAATGAGGAGAAACATTCAAGAAAACTCAGTCACCTATTCAAAGCGCTAATGAATTTCACAGTCGTTTGGCATAATTTTTTTTGTTAACTCTGGGTTGTAACCAGACATCGTCACCCATCCTGAATCTTTACCGATGTATCCTGAACCAAACTTGGTCTAACCAAAAATACATCACCCACCTCTTCCCAACAAAGTGATGATCTTCATGGGAGACAGTACAATGACTCAATGGGAGCCATTTTTATTTAAGGCTCATAGCTATTTTTATAAACATACTCAACCAGTCCTTGATGACTATACCAGGATACACATAAATCAATGACATAGGTGCAATGTATATCTTCCACAATCTGAATTACACACTCTGTCAAACCATATTACTTTGGATGGTATGATGTTTTCAACCTGATATGAGTTCCCATTACCTCTTTAAGTCTTCTCCAGAACCTTGAGGTAATGCTAGGATCTCTGTCTAAAACAATGGTAGAAGGATTACCATGTAACCTCATGATCTTCGGTACAAATAGCTACCCATATCTATAACGATAATGTTTTCTTTGATTTCAATGAAATGATAATTCTTTTTCAACCAATCAAAAACCACACAAATAGTATTTTCCCTCAAGGTGACAATGACAACCCAAAACAATCCAAGGATACCTCATCCCATTTTGGAAGCTGCATGAGAAGAGGATGAAGCATACCGGATGATTTTATTTTTTATTCCTTTATCCATTGTTAGGTGTTATAGTGGGACATATAATCTTCAATAACACACTCCATACCTGATCACCCAAATGTTCTTCTAATGTCATAATACGTCTTCGTAGCACCTGAATGAATGGACCATGAAGTGTTAGGAAAATAAAAAAAGACTAGACTTCTCACAAATTATCAAATAACAACTCTCTTACCGATGTGAAGTATGACATCTAAAGAAAGAGACCAAACCAAAATTCTCTCAAAACCATAATTTCTTTCCTAAACATTACTAGACTCATACTTATACTGCTGAGTTCGAAAAATAGAATCTAGGAGATATGATGATACCTAATCTTTGGTTTGAACCATACATGAAATGTCCTCTTGAGCATCCTGGTTAATCTAAGAAAAAGACATATGATATTTTACTCCTTCAATTCCAAAAGAGAATATTATTTTACATTCCTACAAAGATAATTTGTAAAAACATTACATTTTACCTGGGTGTTGGTGATGTCGATGTCTATTTTCTAATGGTATTCAATCTAACATCACTATCTATGATTGAAGTCTTTCTGAGAGAATATATAGCTCAGACTCTTATGATCAGAGAAGACAATGAAATTATACCCAAAGTGATAGTGGCACTAACCTTTAAGCACAAGCATAACTGAGGAATGATCTAATGCATGATTGAGGTTGTTCTTCTACTGAGGTTAAATCAAACGATATCCGTAAGTGATAACACGGTAATCCTGCATCATCACACATCCCAAAACAGAAAGATATGCATCACAAAACACCGTGTACACATTAATGAGCTTATGTAAGATCAGAATAAGATCTGATGGCCGAAGTCATTTTAGATCATCGAAAGAAGACAAAAACTTTACATCGCATGTAAAACTGACCAATTTAATAATAAGAGTAGTCAAAGGTAATTCCGACATAGATAAATCCTTAATGAACCATCAGTAGTATCCAACAAGTCCAAGGATTCTTCGAATATCAAAGATATTATGCGGTTCCTTCCAAGACATAACAACATTCACATTCTCCACATCAATTGATAATCCATTCTCAGAAATTATGTTCCCCAAGAACATCACCACTCGAATCTAGAAACATGATTTTGAATTATTTTTATCAGATGTTTATATATCATAATATCCAAAACCTATCTCTGATGGTTCTCATGATCACTCTATTATTTTGAATAAACTATAATATCATCAATAAACACTACCACAAATGTGTAATGACATTAGTGATATATTTGATTTATCAAGGACATAAAAAGTAAAAGAGAGTTTGTTAGGCCAAAAGGCATCATGATCTATTTATAATGGCCATTCCTAATCATGAATGGAATATTCTTTATATCAGACTCTCAAACCTTGAGATAATGATTACCTTATAAAAGTTCAATCTTCGAGAACCACTCTTCCTCCTTTAACTAATCAAAAAATATAATCCACATGAGGAAAATATATTTGTTCTTAACTGTTACTTGGTTCAAATTATAATATTACACAAGTAACAGAAGTGAACCATCCATATTCTTGGAGAAGTGCATAGGGTCTACACATAGAGAGACACTTGGAAAAATGAAACCTTTTTCTGATAGGTCATCCAACAAAATAATTAGTATGTTTAACTCAACTGGTGTCATGTGATTAGTAGTTACAGATATTTGATGCACTCCTGGAATGAGGTCAATCATAAGATATACCTATCTCTTTGGATGAATGCTATGGAAATCATCTAGGAAAATTTCAGGGAAAACTCGAACAAAAGAAAGAATTTCATCAACAATGGAAATATAATTAGGCACAAATTCAATAGAAATAGAAAAACTTTGAAGCTCTATGTGGATGATCTTGTATGACCAGACCTCATGTCCCACTCTCCATAAAACACATGAGATCTCATATCATCAGAAATAAATCATTCATGTTGATGATAATAATCAAACCTTCTCAATGAGAGACAAGCCAATCCATACAGATGATGATGAAAAATAGATCCATATCATGAATGATAAAATCTAAGGATTACTCTATACTGGATATCATTAATGAACAAGAAGGACATTGAAACTCTTGATCTTTCCACTTTCCACGTTGTGTCACTAATTCCTTTGTAATGGGATTAATATTCATTGGATGTTTAAAAACATTAACAAAGAATGATGATATAAATATGTGGGAAGCACCATTATCAAAAAAAATAATTTCTACTAAAGAGGTAATAAGAAGAGTAACACTCAATTTTAATAAACCGCCCTCAACATCCATTGGACACTCATATGTTGCATGTAAATTATTCACTCATCAGGCATATGGATTTATTCCTATAGTCATCGAAGATTTTGACTATATTAAAGTAGCTTTTGGAGATGACGACGCTTGATCAAAACAAGGCATATTAATATCCTGAATGAAACATTACAAATGACTAAAACACCCACAGTTATTTCAAGTCATTGTGGTCATATGACAATAATTACTGGTGTTCCCTCCCATTCAGAAATGATATCTATTCAGTGGAACACTTCCAACTATAATTGATGGTGCATAGGAGGCTCATTTCTGAGACCCACCTACACCTCCTCTACAATGGTCATACCACTTCATCTTCTTCCCATTCACAACACTGAAGTAGTCACTAGTTGAATGATAAGAGGTGGTAACTCCATCATTTAATTCTATGATAATGAATACCATCATATATCTATAAAATAAATCCAAAAAGACAGATATCATCAACATGAACACCTATGATCTGATATGCAGTTGTAAACCCGTCATGATTTTTTTGCCTTCAGCCTGTCATTCTATACAATTTCAGGAAAAAATAGACAATCTCAGCAAAATAGATGGTGTTTTCCCTGCAAGCCCCCTCTTCCTAATATAATTTTAGGAACTCGAGAGAATTTTCTAACAACAGAGATTCTAGGAAAAAATACTAAAAAATGAGGGGTTTGAATCCCTTCCAATCCAATCCTATATGTCTACAATCCTAGACCATAGAATCCCAACATCGATTTCTAGAACACTTGAGCATAAAAACTACACATTTCACCTTGGTATTTTCATGTGTCTCCATGATGTTGAAGATTTGATCGATCATGTCTAGCTAATCCTACAAATCATGAGGTTTTCTCATTCCCTAAAAGGATGGTGGCTTCTCACACAAGAACTCATATGATTGATCTTGATCTTCTCCAACTTCTAGTTTCACTTCATCCACTATGTTTTGAACTCCTGTCACATGTGGATCTACATCACAAACTTCTCTTATGATAGTTTCTATGAGATTCTAATCCACAGGTGGATTTCCTTTAGTAGCATTAACTACACCTTCCTGAGGAACATGTAAATGAAATCTCAGAGGAATAATATTGCAGACTAAAACATAAGAATGATCAGACAACATAACATATATGAGATCAAACTAGAAAACCCATAATCAAAATAAGATATTTTAAAAACACATATACTAGAGAAAAACATCAAAAAATATCATAAAAACTTGAGTTTAATTAATAAAATATAAAGACATGTACTTATCGCATCATACTTATATAGTTCTAAAAATTATTTCTTTATTCAAATAGATGTTCCAAGACATGGATTCTTGAGGAAAGACACCCTCCAATGCCAAACATTAACAAACAAACCTAATATTCCCTCAAACTAAGAACCTAACTTGATCGGTCACATACCTTAAGGGTGTTCCTAATCCCCTTAGTATGTCGACAAGAACCCGAGCATCAAATGACAAAACTGAGTAAATGATTTCTCCCATCCTAAAAACCCACATTGCATATATATTTTTCATGAAATAATCTGAGGAAGACTAAAAAATATATATTCCAATACAATAATGAAAACAATCGAAATTGAACCACTATAAAAGTAGAAAAAACTAAAAAATTCAAGTCCATCTGCGATGGACTACAACCAACATATACTCTATATAATGGAATGGATAACCCCCCACCATTTGAATAGTAGATACCTATCCCAGCTAACCTGTACCTCATCGTCTCACTACAACTCATTTCCTTTCCCTCATCATGAATATAAAATATGGTCTATGCACCACTAAATAGGTGTGTAGGGCGTGAGCTAGAAGGAGAAATGGGATCCCACCTATGTGTGCCATAAAAAGTCCCTTTATAAAAAATAATGTATGCTCATTTTCATACAAAACATTTCACCATTATAACTAAAAAAGTTATATAAAAAACATAGTAAGCATTTACATTTTCCACGATGATAATAAATTCATGTATATCAGTTTCACAACATATTTTCCATATAATTTTTCATAATCATAAATATAAATATAAAGAATAATATATAATTCTATGTAGTAAGAAAAAATTATCATAAAAATAAGGAATTCTACAGTTCAAGGATATTGACTACTCATACAACAAGAATCATGTTCCCAAAAATTGAACCTATAAAACTAGTATAGGATACATAAGAATTCCCCTAGAGTAAACCCCTTAAATTGAAAATATAAGACACCTAGAACAATAGGATGAGAAATTAGTAGAATTCCCCCCAAGAAAACTTCCTTGATAATCACAAAACATTGGATGATGGTCCCATGATAATCCATCCACATAGGTACCCACTGTTTCCTATGTGCTCAATTTAACAAAATAATGTCAATGTATTGATAACCATTGATAACTATTTCACAATTCATTTATCAAAAACAAGAAAAATACTATTTCTCTATCAAAATCATTTTTTAACACACCAAAATGATAATATCAATTTAACTAATCAGTTTTCAGAGAAAAAGATTATATTTATTATCATAGGATAGAGAAGAAACCACCTACCTAAAAAATGGGGTCACAAACACCCATAACAGAATCCAAAATAAACAAAACCCAACACTATCAATGCATTCCCTTTTAATGATATCATTTTATATAAATATTGGTCAAAATCTAATCATAATAGCCAAGAGGAATAGATTAATCCCATATATATTGAGTACGAATTCCTGCCGTAGCACAATCATTGAAGGAAAAGGCCTCTGATATGTGATCCCGCAATAGGTTTAGAAGAATCCAAGATGTAGCGTAAAACATATATCAATGGACCCAATACCTCAAATTTAGGGTGATATTGCAATCAAATGAAACAAAGATCCAGAAATGACAATTTTATGAAGAGTTGTACCAGAAATGCAATGAAGATCTAAAACCAATCAGATCTATCTGAAATGAATCACACCTATGAAAATAGCATAATAAAATTTTTGGTTTCAGATGAATGGGCTATATAAAGTAACAAATGAGAAAAATAGTAGAACAAAAATTTTAAACCTGGCCCTAGGCTTGGTCATGACGTGTAACCCAATGTCACGTTGTAGAGGCCTTGCTAGAAAGGTTTTCCAAATAACTCATCGCATCAGATTAAAAATCCAATATTTAAACCCTAAACAATGTTTAACCACAATTCATAACATTTACCGGTTCACATTGTGATCAACCATTTCTCGACATGTATGAAAAAAACTATTACATGGCATGTACTTCCATGGTATTCTGTATAAAATTGATAAAATAACCTTTAAAGTATTTTGATCAAAATTGGACATATAGAGAGGGAAAAACATACTTGATCCAGGTAACAAGATGTTAAACGAATTATTAAGTAATGTTTGATGCTATTAATAATATATACAATTAATTATTTTAATATGTATTAATGATTATATAATGGTTATATACTTATTCTAATTCAGTAAAAAACATTATATTTTATATAATTATAATTTCTATAAAATGAATTTAGTATTTATTCAATAAAAATATTAATAATATGTAAACTAAAATAAATATACGAATTCAAAAATAGATTAAAAAAATATACAAAAATATTTATTAAAACACTATATATCATGAATCTATGACCATTATGCAAGGATTATACCTATAGAATCAGAACATGAAAGAAAAAATGAATACTTAACTATGTTATAATCATTTTTTAAAAAATATTACTCTAAATAAGTAACAAATAATTAAAATTTTATTTTATATGCTGATATTAAGAAATATATTGTAATTATATAGATTTATAAAAATTAAAAATTAATTACAAAAGAGGATATAGTATTTATTTCCATGGGGATGTCTAAGGTAATGGGTTTTCATATTATATTTTAATCCTTGAGACATATTTAATATTATGTACCATTGTTCAACAATATAGTATATATATGTCCTCTTTTACATCATATATCTTGAATATGATGATCTAATTCTATTTTATGTTCCTTCTCAATTTATTTCTATAAAAAATATCATTTTAATACTCCTTAGGAAGTAAATATAAGAATTGTGTTACATGTTTTAAAGTCATCTACCAAACACATTCTCTTCTATATTTGAATTAAATGTAAATTTTCAAGAATTTCATTCCCAATAATTTCATCTTTGATTGATGTAACAATCAAATATATATTCTGTTATTTGAAACTCTATTAAAATTAATTTATTCAACATTTTAAATATGTTTCTCATTTTTAATTAATTACAAAATTATAGATTTTTTTTTATTAAATCATTACTACATGACCACGGTTTCATGATTTATAAAGAGTTATTCATCATTAATATTCATTTATATTTTTATTAATTTCATAGAAATTCATAATTCCAATAATTATTTAAATATTTTAAAAATTAGAAAATTAATAAGATATATATTTTTTAAAAAAAAATTTCAATGATTTTACACAAGTATACATATTTTTATCAATATTACATAAAGATTATTATTTTTTATAGGGGGTAATAACTAATGAAACCAACTACATTTTTTCACTAAATGGATTGTTATGATGTTTTATATAAATTATCATTAAGCACATTTAGTTTATACAAGTTAATTAAGATTTACATTGATAGTGAATTATTTCAGGTTCTTAATGTAACACCCCGACCCCAGTTACCTAGAGTCGGTGCAATATCACATAATTGGCATGATCACCAAGGATCAAATCTCGGAAGACAGATTGGTTTAGTACCCTGGGAAACACTATATATATTCATATGTCTTACATTACATCATAAATTGAATAAAACTACAATAGCAACTTTTCTTCACATCCCTATAGACTATTCCTACAAGTCATTCATAATACACTTTTTCACATCTTGGGAAAAATAAGACATTGAAACGGGTGAGCTCAAATGCCCAGTAAGGATAAAAATATGGCAGAAACATTCATAAGTGAACATAAGAATTTAAGGCAATGTATAAGTAAAACAAAATCCTTATTAAACTTGAACATCAGCATAATATGGAAAAGATAAAATCAAATAATACCATTTACTTACTCACATAGATATTCTACTAGTCTAATAATCACATGCAATATCAATAACCACTTTCATAATAAGGGAATTCATATTGCCAGACTATCATAACCACATAGTCATGGCCTTGTGCCATGACTACAAATATGATTTTTTTCAAGGCCTTGTTCTAAGACACTAGTTTGTCTCATGAGACCTACCTATGCATCGAGGAGCTATAGTGGGCTCCACCCGTCACTTACTAAGTCCAATTAATTCCTCATATGAAAAGGCATTAACATAACATAAACATTCGTATTTGAAACTAGCATACAAAATGTCAATACCTAATTCATAAACCATTATGGTATGAAATTACACATCCACAGTCAAACATATCACAAAAAAATCAATACAATATGGATGTTTTGTATCATAATAAATCAACTTCAAATAATCTTAAAATCCATCAAAGGATGTTGACATAGATAAAATCAATACTATTTGAGAGAAATATTTTCTTTTTTGAAAACATTTAAAAGTCAAATAATTATTAAACAAAACCTTTACATTGAAAATATTCTTATAAGCATGTAAGGGAAGCTTTGTCAAAGTTATAACAGCGAAAAAGTGCCGCACCCGCCATATTAGTTAAAAAAACATTCTTACCTTAAATTTATTGAAAAGCTAAAAATTTACCTTGTTTGGAAAATGACAGAAATATTTCCTTCCAAAAAGTATAAGGGTATAAATGACATTAACCCGTTGTCTATTGAATAGTAAAAAATTTTTGAAAGACATTTTTATGAAACATGGATGTGGATGATAACGTGTCCCAGTAGATAAATAAGTATAAACAACCTCAGATAAGGAAGAGATTGCAAATTAAACCATTACCTTGTACTTCCCCTTAGTCTATGGTATGTTAACCTCCTATATAATAGTTAAAACATTGTTTTTAAATTATAAAATAATCATATACATCAATATGATATCATATATGATCTCTTAACATTGCTTTATAAATAATATCGTAGTATTATCATCGTTTCGGGTGATAACTGATTCGTTCTCCTTATATGTTTTGTTAAATAAGAATTGTTTTTAATGGATTGGTTGTATATTATTCATATTCAGAATGATATTAAGTCTTTTAACATTATTTTTAACCATCAAATTAAAATTAGTCTTGAATGGATACGATGGGGAATGAATCTTTTCGCGTTCGTGGAGACGGTATTCCGTACGTATGTATGAGAAAAAATATCATTCTTTTGATATTAAATTATAATTGAATAGTATATCATATATACAGAATCAATATATTTTCATATTATTTATTTACATCATTTATACTTTTTATTATACTCATAAAAATAATAATGTATTGAATAACAATTACACCACGACGTGGAGACAATAAGCCGTACCTACGCACGTATGGTGACATGTCATCCAAATGATGCGTAGAATACTGAATATGGTTGTACCTTATTTATAATAACATCACAATATATATAATATAATGGATTTATTATTTTATAATGTAAAAAATAAACAAAGAGGGTTTGTAAGAAGAAAGGAACTTGAATGAGGGTGGTGAAAACATTACCTCTTCTTCGGGTTCTTCATTTTAATTTGATCATACAAACTCCATAGGACGGATTTCTAACAAAAGTAGGGCTTTTAGGATGAAGGGAGAAAATATTAGAGGATAATTGGGCATATTTTGGACGATAAAAATGGCTTTGAAGGTGTGATATTGAGAGAAGGGGGAGTTCCCTTTTATAAGAGGGGTGAGGGGATCCTTCGGAAAAGATAGAAATATTATTTTATAATAAATTCATTTTCAGTTTCTAAAGGCTCCAAAGCAATTTATTTCATGGATATGTTGGGGATGGGTCGAAAACAACTCAACCAATAGGATTTATAAAGGTTTGGGTCACTATTTTAACCTTATCTTTAAGTATTAACTCTTAGTTAATTAGTTACACTTTTAGTATGTCTCTTTGTATTTTTATATTATATGGTTAATAAACATAAAATAAACATCCAAGAAAACCTCAGGTGGTTCCTTAATGTAATATATAATAATATTTAATCCCTTTGGCCAATCCATAGATTTTTAAGAATAGAATATCAATTAATAATATTATATTTGTTTTAAAAATTCTTTTATGTCAATTTTGACACTGTTTGGAAAATTATTATTTTTAAAATCATAACAGAAAGACTACTTCGAAAAAAGTTAATTAAATAAATACTATCATGTCATATAAACCTAGATAATTAATTGAAAGTATAAAAAATCTGAAATAATATTTATTTGAGTATTTAGAATATAAATTATCTTAATTGTTTACTATTATTGTAATTACTACCTCACCATTGTGTCATAAATAAATTAAATTATTTAATGTCTAAAAATTATAAATAAAATATCATTATGTAGGAAATAATTTTATCTTTCTTATGAATATTTATAAATTAATTTATCTCATGTGTAACCACATATTAAATTTTTTTTAATTATTAATCTTTGATATTGACTCTTTTAACTCTTCTTTGAATTAAATAATAATAAATGTCCTAATCTAATCCAAGTGTACGAAATCGGTTCATATTTTATTCCTAAGGTTGTTTTCGGTCGAATTATGCTTATCTGATAGAATTAGGACATGTGTCAGGGTAAGAATAATATCATTCATACCTTTAATTACACTATTTACTTTTAACCGTGGTAAATAAAAGTAAAAAGTTATTTTTCACCAAAAAAATTTTTCATCTCATTGAACCAAATTTTAAATACTGTTATTAACCGTGTCTCTCATATTTTTTAAATTTCATTCCTTGATGTGATAAAATTATGTTTTATGAAAAATTCAGTTTTTTTAACTACCACTTAGTGGTTTCACTATTCATAAAAAAATGATGTTTTTCAGAAAAATACCAAAAATTCACCGTAGGCTAATTTCGATATTCTGAATCCAAAAATGAAGTCCATTTTGATAAATAAGATTTAAAAATTTTTAAATAGTGGGTATTACTATTTAGAATGGCTAGTTTGATTAGTTGTGGTGTGTTAGAACTCGAGGTTGCATACAACACATGCTATTGCATTATTATAAGGGAATCTTACCATGGAAGCTTGGGGTGCCACATTCTCCCCTCTTTCAAATAATTGTGCCCTCACAATTTCTAAGGTATTACTGCATAAAAAGACTCGGGTGGTTCTTCGTCATCAGTTTCTCATGTTCCCGCGTTTCCTCTTCCATCTTATGGGTTTTCCATAGAACTGTTACCAGGCGAGTCGTCCGGTTTTTCAGCACTTGTTCTAGGGTGTCAAGGATGCTGACAGGCTCTTCTCAATAAGACAGATCGGGTTCCAATTCCAATTCTTCATTGGTCAGTACATGCATTCGTTCAGGCATGTATTTTCTCAATAGTGACATGTGGAACACATCGTGAACATTGGAGAGACTTGGAGGAATTTCCAAATGGTAAGCTACATTCCCAATTCGTTCTAGAATTTTAAAAGGTCTGATGTACCTGGGACTCAATTTACCCTTCTTACTGAAATGTATAACTCCCTTACATGGAGATATGTTTAGGAAAACATGATCACCGACTTGAAATTCCAAATCCTTCCTTCGATTATAGGCATAACTCTTCTGCCTACTTTGAGCTGCTTTGATGTGGGTTTGGATTACCTTCACCTTTTCCATCGTTTCCTCAACATGTTCTGGGCCTACATATTTTCTTTCACCAACATCATCCCAACAGGTTGGTGTATGACATCTCTTCCCGTATAACGCCTCATATTGTACCATATGAATATTTCAATGGAAGCTATTGTTATATGAAAATTCTACCAGAGGTAAATATTGATCCGACATACCCGGAAACTCAAGTGAGCAGGATCTCAACATATCTTTAATGGATTGAATATTTCGTTCTGATTTTCCATCTGTTTGAGGGTGATAGGCAGCGCTCAAATGAAGTTTAGTATCAAAGGCCATGTGAAAACATTTCTAGAATCTTGATGTGAAATGGGGATCAAGATCAGAAACAATTGATAGTGGCACTCCATGAAGTCTCACATCTTCATTAATATATATTCTTTCTAGATGTTCAAGTGGTAAATCCTCCCTTCTAGCAAGAAAATGTGCTGACTTGGTAAGATGATCAACAACAACCCTTATTGAATCGTTCCTTATGGGAGTCTTTGACATTCCCATGACAAAGCCCATCGTAATGTTATCCCATTTCCACTCAGGTATAGGAAGAGGTTGCATGACTCTTCCAGGCTGTTGGCTTCCAACATTCACTTGTTGACAAACCATACATCTTGACACAAAATCAGAAATCACCCTCTTCATGTTGTCCCATCAAAAATGATCCTTCAAATCTCTATACGTTTTGGTTCTCCCATGGTCTATAGAGAAATTGGAACTATGAGCATCATCCAACAATTCTCTCTTTAAATCGGGTATATCGGGAACACAAAGTCTTCTCCCAAATTTCAAATTCCCATCATCATACACAAAGTCAATTGATCTGCCATCATTCACAAATTTAATCTTCTTTTTAAACCCTTCATCATCAGCCTAAGAAATCTTTTTCATTTCGAGTAAAGATGGTTTCACAACCATTTGAAAATGTTTTTATGTTTCACATTCCATGGTGATTCCCATATCCATCTTTACTGGATCCATGAAAATAGGACCCCTTTCCTCTCTCATCATGTTCAAAACTCCATGATCTTTTCTACTCAAAGCATCTGCCACCTTATTTGCCTTCTTCGGTTGGTAGTTATTCATGAAATCATCATACTTGAGTAGTTCAAGACATCACCTTTGCCTCATGTTGAGCTCTTTTTGTGAGAAAAAATACTTCAAACTCTTGTGATCAGTATAAATCTCACATTTTTTCACCATAGAGCTAGTCTCTCCATATCTTCGAAGAAAAGGTCACAGCTGCTAACTCTAGATCATGAGTAGGATTGTTTTTCTAAAGAAATATTAGCTTCCATGATGCATAGGGAATAACCCTATCATTCTATATAAGGAAACAACTAAGTCCTTTCTTCGATGCATCACTATAAATAACGAACCCATCATTCCCTGATGGTAGTGTCAATATTGGATCATTTACTAATATTCCCTTCAGTTCATTGAAACATTCTTCACAATATTTTTTCTAGACAAATTTATCCCCTTTACACGTGAGCTTTGTTAATGGGCTAGCCAAAAGGGAAAAATTATGGACGAAACATCGATAATAACCTGTTAAACCAATAAAACTGCGTACCTCGGTTATACTCATCGGTGCTGGCCATTCTTGGATTTCCTTGGCCTTATAAGGATCAATAGAGATTCCATCCTTGGAGACAATATGGCCCAGAAAAGAAATCTCTTGAAGCCTGAATTCACACTTGCTAAACATCCCATATAATTCATGTCTTCTAAGAGTCCTCAGGATAATTCGTAAGTGATTTTCCTGATCTTCATATCTTTTGGAGTATACCAAGATATCATCAATAAATACCAACACAAAATCATCGAGATATTCCTTGGAAACTCTATTCATTAGATCCATGAATACATAGGGGGAATTAGTCACTCCAAAATGAACTACTGTAAACTCATAATGCCCATACCTTGTTCGAAATGCTGTCTTCAGAATGTCTTCCCTCTTCACACAGAATTGATGGTTTCTGGATCGAAGGTCAATCTTTGAAAAGTATTGAGCTCCATGTAGTTGGTCAAACAAATCATTAATGTGAGGTAGGGGATACTTGTTCTTTATTTTTATAGCATTGATATCTCTGTAGTCAATGCACAACCTCATAGATCCATCTTTCTTCTTAACAAAAAGGACAGGGGCTCCCCATGGAGAAACACCTGGGTGAATAAATCCTTTATTACTCAGTTCCTCTAGTTGTTTCTTTAGTTAAACTAATTTCACATTGGCCATTCTATAAGGGGTCTTTGATATAGGCCTTGAACCAGGAATTTAATCAATGGAAAACTCAATTTCTCATTCTGGAGTATGTTCAAGTAAATATATTGGAAACACATCAACATATTCTATCACAATTGGTACATACACTATTTGAATATTCCTTTCCTCACCCACAGTTATTTAATTCTCTTACTCATCGATAGTTGAATTTAGTTGAGCTACTGGGGGTGGATCTAGATAATAATTAGGTGGTGGGGACTCTGCTCTAAAGATAATGTGTTCTTTATCATCATTATCAAAAATATTAACCTCCTTCTTCTTACAATAAATTTTCGCATCATAGTATGAAAGCTAATCCATACTGAGGATTATATCAAATTCAGTCATGGGTATGATGATGATATCAGCAGATAATGAAAATATATATGCCCTAATGGGAACAAATCCATAGAACTTTTAGCAATGAAAATTCTCTTATGGATTTTGACAGAAAACTCTCTTGTTAAATCAAATTGGAAATATCTAATTTTCTTAGCAAACTGGGAAGACATGAAACAATGAGATGATCAAGAATCAAATAATGCAATTTATAAACCTGAGGAAACCATTAAATTACCTACCAACACATCTTTCAGAGCTTCTACCTCTACAGTAGTGATAGTATAAGCCTAGCCTTGATCCCATGGCCTCTTCTGATGTAAGTTTTCCTGACTCTTAGGACATTTATATTCATAATGTCCCATCTCCCTGAAATTGTAGCATTGAAAATTAGTAGCTTCCTTCATCCCCATACAATCACGTTCTTGGTGTCCTTTTTCACCACACTTGTAACAGACTCCCATTTCCTTCATCAAAGTACCTGGGTGTTTCTTCCCACATTTACTGCAGGATGGATATTCAACTTTTCCCTTCTTCCCCTTATTTCCATTTCTAGAGTGATAAATAGATCTCTTCTTCTCCTTCATTTCTTTAATGTCATAATACTTAGAGAATTCATTTTCCATCTTAATAGCACATGAGGCAATGTCTTCATATGAAGAGAATGATTGTGATTCTAAATCTCGATAGAGGAATGCTTTTAACCCATTAAAGAAACAATAAATATTACTTCTTGGGTTATGTATATAATCAGTTGTATGCCTTGCTAACCATGTAAAGTTATCCTTATACTTCGCAACATTCTCATCCTCCATTTGCGTTAGATTGAGAAACTGCCTTTCCATATCAGCTCGATGGTCATTAGAAAATTATTTTTCTAAGAAAATTTAATTAAACTCCCTCCATTACATACTTGTTAAATATTCATATTCCTTTATATTTTCAATAAATGACCACCATTGATCATCATCTCCAGTGAGGCGGTAAACTGCCATGACAAATTTTTCCCATTTTCTACACCCCAAGGCATGTAATATTTTCTCTAAGAGATTGATCCATTGCTTATGTACTAGTGGATTTGTACCCCCATTAAACGTTGGTGGTTGTTTCCTCAAGAAGCGATCTAACATTGATCATCCACGATGTGGATCAGGGTGCTCCATACGAGTAAGTATATTATTCATAACATGAGTGAGTTGTCCCAGTATAGTGAGAAGCTGATCAGCAGCAGTATTATCACCAGCTCTACTATAATTATCTTCAGCAGGAGGGCAATCCCTAGTTGGATTCCATGCATTGATACAGTTTCCATTTCTTCCACTAGGCACCATTTCTAAACAATGGCATAAACTAGATTAGATTATGAATCGAAATACATAATTCCATACTCATAAAAATATTAACATAAATTGTACAGCATATGGATATAATCCATAAACATAAAATATGTTTTCGTTGAGGAATTATATACTCATAAGCCTTCATAATGGTTTATAATGAAAATGAGAGTTATCCTAAGAATTTCTCTCAGTAGTGTCGTAACCAAGAGTGCATCAATGACCATTGTCGTGCACCAGTTCCCATTAGAGTCTAGCTCAAAGTGGTGTTTTCGGGTTTTACCCCTAGGTACTTCTGTTCCATAGCCGCTTCTACTTGCTCGTATCCAGACAGGGATGTATTGCTCATAAAACACAAAAAATCACTACAATACCAAAATTCTCAGAATTTCTACTATACTAATCCTCAATGTCTATCTTAGAGATATGTAATCTAATCAGAGTTTATCTAAATCTATTTTCTAAGGTTTGTACTAAACTTTCTCTGATACCAAATATAACACCCCGACCCCAGTTACCCAGAGTCGGTGCATTATTACATAATTGGCATGATCACAAAGGATCAAATATCGAAAGACCGATTGGTTTAGTAGCCTCAGAAACAATAGATATATTCATATGTCTTAAATTACTTCATATTTTGAATAAAACTACAAAAAACATGTCTTCACATCCCCATAGCCTATTCCAGCAAGTCAGTCATAATACACTTCTTCACCTCCTGGGAAAATAAAACATTGAAAGGGATGAGCTCAAATGCTGACTAAGGATAAAAATATAGAAGAAACATTCATAAGAAAACATAGTCATTTAAGGAAATGTATAACTAAAAAAATTCCTTATTAAACATGAACATTAGTATAATATGGCAAAGATAAAATCAAATAATGTTATTTACATACTCACATGGATATTCTGCTAGTCTAATAATCACATGAAATGTAAAAACCACTTTCATAATAAGGAAATGCATAATTCCAGAATATCATAACCACATAGTCAAGGCCTTGTGCCAAGACACTAGTTTATCTCATGCGACCTACCGATGCATCGAGGAGCTTTAGTGGGCTCCACCCGTCACTTACTAAGTCCAATGCATTCCTCATATGAAAAGGAAAAAACATAACATAAACATTCATATTTGAAACTAGTATATGAAATGTCAATACTTAATCTATAAACCATTAATGGTATGAAATAAAACATCAACGGTCAAACATATCACAAAACATTAAAAACAATATGGATGTTTTGTATCGTAATAATTCAACATCAAATAAGCTAAAAATCCATTAAATGATGTTGACATAGATGAAATCAAAACTATTTGAGAGAAATATCTCCTTTTTAAAATCATTTAAAAGTCACATAATTATAAAAAAAACCTTTACATTGAAAATATTTTTATAATCTTGTAAGGGATGCCTTGATGAAGTTATTACAGTGGAAAATAGCCGCACCAGCCGTATAAGTTAAAAAAAACATTCTTACCATAAATTTATCGAAACGGTCAAAAGGTACCTTGTTTTGAAAACGATGGAAAGATTCCTTTCCAAAACTTATGAGTGTATAAATGACTTTAACCCATTTTCTATTGAATAGTAAAAAAGTTATTGAAATACATTTTTAAGAAACATGGATGTGGATGATAATGTGTCCCAGTAGATAAATACGTATAAATAACCTCAGATTAGGAAGAGATTGTGAAGTAAACCCTTACCTTGTATTTTTCCTTAGTAGATGGTATGTTAACCTCCTGTATAATAGTTAAAATATTGTTATTAAATTATAAAATAATCATATATATCAGTATGATATCATATATGATCTTTTACATTGCTTTATTAATAATATCGTTGTATTATCGTCGTTTCGGGTGATAACCGATTATTCTCCTTATATATTTGGTTACATAAGAATTGTCTATAATGGATTGGTTTTTTATTATTTATATTCAGAATTATATTAAGTCTATGAACATTATTTTTATCCATCAAATTAAAATTAGTCTTGAATGGATACGATGTGGAATGAATCTTATCGCGTTCGTGGAGACGATATTCGGTACGTACGCACGAGGGACAATATCATTATTTTGATATTAAAATATAATTAAATGGTATATCATAGATAAAGAATCATTATAATGTCATATTCATTATTTAAATCATTTATACTCATTATTATACCCATAAAAGTAATAATGTATTGAATAACAATTACACCACGACATGGACACTGTAAGCCGTACGTACACACGTATGGTGACGTGTCATCCAAATGACAAGTAAAATAATGAATATGGTTGTAGAATATTTAAAATAACATCAAAGAATATATAAGATATTGGATTTATTATTTTATAATGAATATAATTAACAATGAGGAAGTGGAAGAAGACAGTAACTTGAGAGATGGTGGTGAAAACTTTACCTCTTTTTCGGGGTCTTCCTTTTGATTTGATCAAAAGGACACTTTAGAATGGATTTCTGACTAAAGGAGGGATTCTAGGATGAAGGGAGAGAATTTGAGAGGATAATTAGGCAGAGGTTGGCCGAGCCAAATGGCTTTGAAGGTGTGATATTGAGAGAAGGGGGAGTTCCCTTTAATAACTGGGGTGAGGGGCTCCTTAAGAAAAGCTAGAAATATTATTTTATAATAAATTCCTATTCGGTTTCTAATGGCTCCAAAGTGATTTATTTCAAGGTGAAGGTGGGGATGGGTCGAAAAAAGCTCAAAAAATATTATTTATATAGGTTTGGGTCACTAAATTAACCTTATCATTAATTATTGACTCTTATTTAATTAGTTTCACTTTTACTATGTATCTTGGTATTTTGATATTATATGGTTAATAAACATACTATAAACATCCTAGATAACCTCAAGTGGTTCAATAATGTCATATATAATAATATTTTAACCCTTTTGGTAGAACCATATATTTTTAGGAATAGAATATGAATTAATAATATAATATTTGTTTTTAAAATTCTTTTATGTCATTTTTGACACTATTTGGAAAATTGATTTATTTGAAAATCATAATAGAATGATTACTTCGAAAAAAGATAATTAAATCAATACTAACATGTCATATTAACCTAAAAAATTATTTCAATATATAAAAAGTCTTATATTTTATTTATTTGGGTATATATAATATCAATTATCTTAATTGTTTTTACTATTATGGTAATCACTGCATCACCATTGTGTCATAAATAAATTAAATTATTTAATGTCTAAAAATTATAAATTAAATATTATTATGTAGGAATTCTGTTTATATTTATATTAAATATTTTTAATCAAATTTATCTTATGTGTAACCCTATATTAAAAATATTTTACTTATTAATCGTTGATTTAAACTCTTTTAACTATTTATTGAATTAAATAATAAAAAATGTCCTAATCTAATTCAAGTGGAACAAAGAGGTTCATATTTTATTCCTAAGGTTTTTTCTGGCCGAATTATGTTTATCCAATAGAATTAGGACATGTCTTAGGTTAAAAATAATATAATTCTTACCCTTAATTACACTATTTACTTTAAACCCTGGTAAATATAAGTAAAAAGATATAGTTCTCAAAAATTATTATCATCTCATTGAACCTAATTTTACTTACTGATATTAACAGTGTCTCTTGTATTTTTTATATTCCATTCACAAAAGTAGTAAAATTATGTTTTATGAAAAATTCAGTTTTTTAAACTACCACTTAGTGGTTTCACTATTAATCAAAAAATAATGTTTTTCAGAAAAATATGAAAAATTAAACCTAGGCTAATTTCAATATTCCAAATCTAAAAATGAAGTCCATTTTGATAAATAATATTTATATAATTTCAAAAATTGGTTATTACAATCCATAACTGCTAGTTTGATCAGTTGTGGTGTGTTAGAACTCGAGGTTGCATACAACACACATTATTGCATTATTCTAAGGGAAATGTGTAGTGCAAGCTTGGGGTATTACACTTAAGGCATAAATGTGAATAAATTATAATAATATTATGGGTGGGTCCATTGAATACATATAATGAATAGAGTAATGTTTTATATATCATGAGATCAAAATTATATATTAACAGTTGACCCAAACTCAATACGGTAAACCAGTTATTATTACTAGCCCAACAGGGTATATGACTATTTTTCCCAAGCCAAAACTGGTAAAAATGTCTTTATAAGTAGCCTATGAAGATACACGGTTTAGTTTCATAATCTAACTATGTGATTATTTTCATTGTGGGTATAATTTCCATATGATATGTATGTTCATATAAATTTCATGTTCAACATCATATGTTATTCCTTGTTTGATCATGAAAACAAACAAATGATTTATATACCATGATTATGAATTATGATCCCTGTTTTTTGGGTTTTCTTTTATAACCTTATATCAATCATTTTCACATAATATTCATATCCACGTTAATATATTATACACCCCTATGGTCATCAACTGATATCTCCCATATTTTTTCTTTATTGAGAATATAAAATCATCATGTTCTATGTTTTTAATTACTCTGGTAATGAAGAAATATATTTATTATTATATATTAGAAAGCTTGTCTTTTGTGAATCTTACATATAGAAATTATTTATGGCAATGAAAAATTAGTTTGTTGATCACCAATCACTAAATACACGAAATATTTTAGTTCTCTTGGTTTTATTATTTGTAAATGTATTGAATATTCCTATTATATGATAAAAAATACATATTTATTATGCTCGGGTCGTATTTTTCAATGATTAGAAAATAAAAACTATTAAAGTGGTTAGAATGATGGCTTAGATTCTCAAATGACAAATTGACCCTATGATAAATCTATATTTAATTTCAATGAAATGATAAGAACTAATACATGTGAGGGAAAATGAGTGTTATATCATTTTTTGTGGTCTGTGGAATAATAAATCAATGATTTATGTTTTTATTGTTAGATATGTTGGAATACTATTGTTTTTTCATGATATATAGACATTGTATGTTTTGATTATCTCAAATACTCAATTATATAATATATATTATTATATTTTTGTGTGTGTTTGTCATTTTGTATCATGATTTCTCGTGTTTAGGTAGTAAAATTCATTATGTTTGAAATTCTGGAAACATTTGCTGAAATTTTCCAATGTTTTAGAAAATATCTTTTTTTATACATTTGGAAACATAGAGAATTTTCCATCACTGAGAATTAGATGACATAAATCACCTAAGAGAAAATTTCACATACCATATCTAGATACATCATGGAAAAACAACTTCAAAGCCACATATGATGATAGATATCCAATGTGAGTAATTTGTGATGCAGAGTAAAATGAATTTTTAAATATGATATGTAGAATAATTGGATACATTAATTTGGTACATGGTGAAATTAGGTACATGGATCCAATTTTCAATGTAATTTTTTACATAATAAGATATTATGAAAGTACATAAAGAATGTTGTTTACTAGAGGAAACCCAATAAAGCTCAGATTTAATCATGGAATGAATTATAAGATTCTAATGATGATACATATCCATTACTAAAAGAGTTAAATTATAATAATATGTCCAACATGTCCTTTATAAATAACTCTATGGAGATACATTCATATTTTTATTGTAATCATAAATCTGAATCATCAAATGTGTGTTTATCTTATAATTAATTAAATGATTATTTTCCCATGCTGAAACGATATATCAATATTTGAGTAATAAAAATAAAACAATAAAAAAAGTACCATGAACATATCACTGATTAAAAAAGAGGTGATGAATAAAAAATACACTTAAAATCCATATGAGACATTATGTTACACCCTATATTCTACATGGAATCTAAATTGAAAAATTCAAAAAAGTTGTTATAGTATTTAATGATAGTTCATGTCCTTTCAAAAAACATGAAATTTTATTAAATCAAATACAAATAAATAATAAATATAAAAAAATATGTTTTTAATGAAAGGTAATGTGTTTATAAAAATATAATAAAAACTATTTAGGGGTCGGTTATAAATAAAAGAAACACTACAAATTAACATGTTTCTATAATGAATTGTTAAAGAACTATTACAATAACTATAGTAAAAAAAATAAAAATTTAAATAGACTAAATAATTTCATTCTTTCAAAACATTTCCCAAATTTTATGCTAGGTTTTCTAGATAGAAATGTTTTTTTCTACCCTAAATCTTTTGTTGATGGACTTAGTGAACACACGAGAGTATAATTACCAGACAAATTTATTTATTCATTTATATTTATTAGTAATAATTTAAAATAAACTATAATAAAAATGGTACATAGATTGGGGATTCTCATGTAATATGAGTGTATATTTATGTAACATTCAATCCGTATTAATTATTTATTGTTATTGTGTCACATTTAGGGAATTTTCTAAAGTAATAATTATGGTAGTTTTATCAATTTGAAATCCATACCCAATACACATAAAAAAAATTTATATATACATATTGATTAATTCACAATTTAATAAGTACTTATCAATACTGTGAGAAAGGTAAATTTTTTAGACTATTCTAATAAGGCATTATCTTCTTTTAAGATATAATTCTTAATTTTTTTGTCCATGATAAATTAAAATAAGAAACTAGATCTTATATATATATATATATATATATCTCAACTATTTGAACGATGATGAAAATAAATCAGGGATTTAGCATTAATGCCTGGGAAATTCTAATCTATATTCCATTAATTTTGTTTGTAAAAGTGTTGGTACAACATGGTAAAATACCCTAATAGGTGAAGTGAATCCAGCTATGATAGATTAAAAATATTTCTCATTGGATATTGTTTTTTCATTAATCAATGAACTGTTCCCTATTCCCATAACATAGGAAAATATCAGAATTACAATATGAAAAGGATAAACCAATTTTACATGGTTCACCCTCATTGTGAGACATTTATGGAGAATTCCATGGAAAATTTCCAATGTTACAGTTACACTAATGCACACTACTATTAAAATGTTTGGAGCACACTCACTATTCCTCATACTTTTCAACAATTCACAAATTGAAAGCTCACAAATATATCAATAGATGATTTCTCACTCCTCCTATAGAATAATATTTTATTATTATAAATCGCCTTAAAGTTTTTTACACATATATGAGTGTTCCCTGAAATCATGTTTTCAACTAGTATATGACATCAACTTTTCTATATACTATACGTTTGTTGAAATTTATTTCACAAACTATTTTTATTACCTTTTTTGAAATTCTATTCACCATTCACTAACAATATTGTAACCCCCATGACATGCCTTTCACCTCATTGTGTGAGTATATTGAGGACTATATTGATTCATGAAATAAAATCTCTATGAAAAAGTATTACACTTTAGGAACACTTCTCTATCATGAGAAATTGTTACCTGTAAACCCATTCTGTAAAGAACCTCCATGGTGGAATTTATCTTTATTAAAAAACCAACATCATGAAATAATTCAAGAAATACCACTTTACAAACTTCTTTACGAATAAACTAAATTAGTCTATTGAAAATGATATCCAATGAAATTACATCCACATAAATATGTGATTATGGTCAATTATATGGGTAAAAATCCTATAAAACCCCATTAAAAATTATATAAATCGCATTTTTTATCCATCATCATTAACTAATCAATAAACATGGTACCCATAGAACAAATCTTTTTCAAAGGACTCAATTTACTTACTCTACAAAAAAACATTCATGGAATAACATAAATTAAATCCATTTTTAAATTATTTCCCTCCTGTGAATTGATCCCACTACATGGTTCACATAGTGCATAACACTGTGGATAAAATTGATATCATTTTCTTCATCAATAGAATGTAAAGACCCTTTTTGGTTAGTGTATAATGTTATGTGGTCCCCATAGTGCTCTTATGAGATAATATTTCAATTAATTATTTTCCGTCATCATTCCACATACTTGAAATTTTGTTTAAGTTCATTGATTAACAATCCTCATACAATTCTATAATATCTATGTTATTTTTTTATGTGGAATAACTCGCTTTTCCATACATAAAATCCCCATTTTGAGGTCAAAAAATATTGAAAAATGGAAATCTATTACACCATAAACATATATACTTTAGAAATACCAACAAAACATAAAAATGATCAATTTTCTTTTTTGACAAACACAATTACCCCAAAATCCACGATGGAACCTTCATGGATTTTTCCTAACAAAATACGAATCCAGTTTTATATTTATGTTATCTTAAGTGGATGGAAAATAATTTTTGAGATTCAAGCCATAATGGAAGTAAACATAAGAAATTTTATAAAAAAGTAAATGGGTTTATACTTTTGGAAACCTATATATTATTTATATACTTATATGGTACATTCTTGAATTTCAAGAATATGTTGGAAATCATTTTTAGTTCTAAGTTGTTAAATTTAAATGTATAATTGGGGGTTATTTTTTATTTCTAAAAGTTAATCATATTCTATTTTTTATAATTTTTTTAAAATGATTCATGAAGATAATGATTCAAAAATAATTTCATGGAGATGAGACCAGGGAGTAGATTTTGAAAACCATGAGTCAAGTTAATAATTATCAAAACATGTTATAAAACACATTTTTCATTCCACTAAAAATATGAACATAATTTTTTTTGAGTGAATGAATAAGAATTTCCAAGTAATTACTAAAACAATGTAACATTAATATATACTATCTATTCATTTTTCGGATGAAATTGTAAATATAGCATCTTATGTCAGAAATAGAGTCCCAATTGGGCTTTTTTAAATAAAATATCTTATGATTTAGGGAATAAAAATAATAAAAAATTAATTTTTATTAAATTGTTTGGTTGAATAAATAATATTTTAATAACTAATGATAATCAAGGAAAATTTGATCTGATGAATTATGAAGGAATATTTTTTTTTCATTTTACTATTTCTACTGCATTTATAGCTTCTAAAAAATTATCAAATGTTTTTGAAAAATAAAATCATACAAAATATGATTATTGTGAATATTTTTCTCACAAAATTTATCAAATATGGGATTTATATGAATAGTTGGAAATAATTATATCCATTCCTCCATTTGAAAGTAGAAATAATAAATATTATGGACATTATTTTTCTAAACCAAAATATTAAAGAATGGGTTACAATAATCATGAAACTCTATTACCTATAAATATAATATCCCTTATGAACCATTTTATTAAATAAATTATAGGAAACATAGAAAAACATATAATATATAGAAAGAGTGTAGAAAATATTATATATTTTTATGTATTTTTATATCAAATGGAACTTAAAAATCTAGAAAATATATAGTATATATGTCATGGGTTTTTTCACTATAAGAAGAATTAAAAACTGTCAAGACGAAAAAGGATTGAGAATTAGCTGACAGACCCTTGTAGTACCATGTAATATGAAAAAAAATATTTTTTTAAATAAAAAATATGATCAGTGTGAGATCAATATGAATATGCATAGACTAGTTGTTAAATTTAACAATCAAGAAGAATTTATTGATTAAGAGGACACTTTTCCACCAATAGCTATATTAGAAACCAAGAGGGTTCTCCTAGAATATTCTTATAATACGAATTTCAAATTATATCAGATAGATATAAAATCTATTTGATAAATGGTTTTCTTATGTATGATGTTTATATTTCACAACCTCCATGTTCTGAAAATATCCATTATCCAAATTCAATTTTTAATAATACCAATGATATTTTGGAACATAAACTAGAACCTAGATCTAGGATTGAATATTTATGTAATTTTATATTATGAAATGGATTAGTAGTAGGAAAGGTAGATCATATCCTTTATAATAAAACTACATCATTAGATATTTTATTAATTTATATATATATTGATGATGTGATTTTTGGTCTATTAAATAATTATTATTATAACAAATTCTCAGAAATCATACACAAAAAGTTATAGATGAGCACAAATAATAAGATATCATTTTTATGATTTGAAATTTATCCAGAAGACAATTTTAATCATTTTAATGAAAAAAATTATATACATTAATTTTATAAAAGTTCTAGACAGGGAAGTGGTAATGTGTATAAAAATATTATTAGTACTAATGAAAATCATAACCTATAAGAATATGGTAAACATGTAGACAACATGATATATAATAGAATAACATGGATTCTTTTTTATTTTAATTTTTATATATTAGAAATTAGGTTTTATATTCCATTGTGCAAGATTTCCTGAAATTATCAAAGAATCAAATTTTAAATATACTAATCAAATTTTATTGCATTTAAAAGGAACATTTTTTCATTGCATAATTTTTTTAAAATATTATATTTATAATTTAGATTCATATTTTGATTCAAAATTAAGTGGTTCAATAGTATATTATACAAATTTTCAATGAAAAATTAATTTTTTATTAAAATACATGTTTTCATTAACTATTAATAAACATAACATTATTGAATTGTCTTCTAAAAACAAAGAATTTGTCATTGTTATTTGATTTTTTCAAAATTATTGTGTATCTAACAAATATTAAGGGATTTTGGAATCAATTATATTCATATATATATCAAATACTAAAAATTAATTATTTTCTAATGTCAATGAATCTATTAATTCAATGTAGAATAGATAAAATTGATTTAAGGCATCATTTTAATAGATATCATGAAAAAAATGTGATATTACACTTTAGTTGGTCTCTATTGATATTCATTTAAAAGTTAATTTGTTAACCTAATTGTATGTTATTGTTTTGATATTATTATAATGCAGTTGGATTTATTTGAATATAAATGAAATTAATTCATTATATTTTCACTAATTTTTAATTTATTATTATTTTATTAATGATTTTTTATTATGTCATTGTAGAAAATAATGTGTTTTATTCTATTTCACCAATTTAAATTTTGGTGTTTTAGAGAATTATTGTTATTTCCATTCATTTTTTATTTTTATTTAGTTTTATATAGTCATATTTGACCTAAAACAAATCAGGTGTGCCAGCCCATCAAAAATTATTTCTCTTACATAAACAGCATTTTATAATCATCATTTTTTCCATTCACATTTACTAATTTCTCTAGAAGACAAAATGTCACCCCTAAACTCTCAATTAAGCTTATAGATGAAGGAATCTATGGTTCATATAAGAATGAAAAAGTTATCATTTCTCTATGGATGGTTCTTTCTAGAAGATCCATCAACAGGGAATGTGACAAATATATCTAAATTCAAATGATTTATGTGAATCGGTTTCATGGTTGCGATATTTATATTTATGATATGAAACTACGAATCATGTTCTAAGAATATTTAAATGATTTTTTTTGAGAAATGTAGTGTCCTTGTACAATAGAAAAAGGATATACTATCATTATTTGTAAATACTAATGCTATGCTACATTACATTGTTTAGGTTGATGAGATTATTCATTTTCCAATGATGTTGTGATTAAATTCTTTAAAATACTGGTTGTAAGTAGTTATTTATAATCTAAAATGGTTTTTAAATTTTTATTTAGAACCTATAACATTTGGAAAACATTATTAATTGATTTATCAACTGAGTGGATATTCCCATAGATGTTGGTGCAGACTAGGATACCTCCCTGATCATGAGATGTGGAGAATGTTTTTTTTAGATATGGAGTTTTTATATATTCTAATTAATAATAAGAAGCTTATCCTACAAAGATCCATTAGTTGTATTCTTCACTACTATTACAAAATAAAATTATAAATTGTCTTATAATCCATAAGTTAGAATTATCACCCTCATATTAAAGATGATGATAATTGATTTTAATGATGAATAGTCATTCAAATACCACCCAGACATACATTTTCATCAGTAAATTTGAAGACTATTGGGATCTTCTAGAATAATAATTTTAATTCATTGAACCATGTTTCTCAAAAATTGTTTCCTTGTAAGGATCCATCCTAATCCCCATAAAATAGATATCTAGAACCTACTATGATGGTGTCTTCTAGTGTGGTGTAAGAGTTGGAGGTGGAATAATTGAATTTTATTCTCCAGAGGTTAATCCAACTATGGTAGAAGAAACACAGATTCTGGATGTAAAATATTACAATGTTTCTAAATATGATACAATTGTTTAGAAAACTATTTTTTCTTCTAAAGGATTTCACTATAGGGATCTATTAGTTGGGATAACTATATGTTTTACTATGGAAATTCCCTTTGAGATTGTGAGTGTTATTTCTAGTGATAATGTTCGGGATGTAATAGAAATCTATCATCAGAGAGTGGATTCAATTATTCTATGATAACTTATGGGTAAAGATAGAGTTATTATTATGGTTATAGAGACTATTTAATATTATCACACAACACCTATACCATTACCACTACCAGTAGATGATGAATGAACACAAATTAGTATGCTTATATAAAGGTCAAAAATTAAATACTTTTCCTATAGTATTTTATCAAAGATTGATAATATATATGTAGATTAAAATGATATGGTAGAGGAGAAAATTTCCTTTATTTATGAGATCAATAAAATCAAATAGAAATATGTCTCAAAGGTTGAATTTGATATGTTTTCTAGGTATATGGAAACAAAAATAGTTCTTATAAATATTGTTATGGAGTAACCTCATATAAAATAATATTTTTCTTATGTAAGTACAAATGATATTGAAGGTATGATATCTCTTGTGAGTGTCTTGATTGATATCAAACCTAACATATCAATATTTAATGAATATCTATTAATTGATTAATCAAAAGTAAATAAGTTTCAAAATTTCATAATGGATAAATGACATATTTCCCAATATGTTCTTGATGAGATAAGGTATTTTAATACTGAAATAAAATATTGTTTCCACCATTAATAAAGTGCTTTGTTAATACCATTTTATTTCATCAAAAAATTTCACATTTTATCATCTTCAAAATAAAATCCATCAGCTATTACAGATTTCAGGAATGGATTGGATAATTTTATATTAGATTTGAATTTTTTTTATTAGCATATATAATCTACTACTATTAAATTTATACACCACTGTTGATGAAATAGTTCAAGATATATAATTTTTCCATTTCTAAAATAAAAAAGAATCTATTATAAATATAATTATTGGAATAAATATATGATTTAATAAAATTGTGTGATACTTTGAAGAATATGATGGAAACTTTGTGGTGATCTTGAAGTATCTTATGATAATAATTGAATGGTTTTTTTTCTATGTCTGTATAGAATATCGAAATCATCCTTTTTTGTTATCATTGTTGTATAAAAATTAATAGGATGTTCAAGGCCTATAATATGACTCTTCAAAAGTAGTATCAAATTAGAAATCTAAGGAAATTATTTTTATTCTTGTTTCTACTTTATGAAAGGTGTTGGTTTCCCACATACTTCTCAGACTAATTCATTTTATGTCACTAGTTACTTACATCCCTTCTATGCACATTCACGATACAAATGGAATTTTTTTGTTCATTAGTTCCCCACACTCAAATTTATTTCTCTAATGAGTGGTTAAATATTTAATAGATCAGTAGAGATGTATGTATAGAAATATGATGTCATTGAATATGAGACTGATTTATATTAAAAAGATTTTATGGCATGATTCTACATATTTTTTCATAAATATTCGTTCAATTTTGTTTTTGCTGACTATTTCCCTTTCTCAGTTAACCATCATGTTTTCCCTCTAGTCAACTAGATATTTTTAGATTGAACCTAAGAAATACCCATTTCTTCATTTCTCAAATCTGAAAAATTTATCAATAATTATTCATGTGTTCATCAAGTCAAATATTATCTTATGTATAGACATGTGTGAAGATTAATTGCATCATTTTAGGAGGAATAATGAATTTAGGCCATACTACTCTAGATAAATTTAGAGGTACTAAACAAAAGGATGATTTTATTTATGTTCCATCCCTAGTTGATCAAAAATTTAAATACAAAATTTGATGCATCCTTATCTACAAAGAGTTTTAGAAAAGGAACCTCATCCTTTTAACCTATAATGACTGTGTATTTTATTACATCTTGCTCATATTTCTTTGATACAGATAAAATACCTCTTGAAATAATTCATTGTCATCCTACTGATCATCATCAAGTAAAATTTTACGTCATCTTTGGATGTGAATCTACTACAGAGAAATAGAAGGAAGATATGACATCAAAAATAGAAACTCAAAATACCTCCAAAACTATACCTATATTTATGTTATATTAAAAAAATCACATTATCAGTTTGATCATATCCATAATATTGGGAAGTATCACTAATATGTTATATTTATGTTATTTTGGTGGTTAATAAAAAAATTCTTTTCATATTTCAAATTGATGAAATCTATTCATTATACAATTTTCATGTTTTTCATATTTATTTTTTCATTTTATTTTATGATTTCATATTGACATTTAAATTTAATTTCAATAATATCTTCATTTTTTTAAAATAATTTCATTCTTTAAATAATTTAACATTTTTTCATCATTATAATTTAAATGTTCTTTACTCAATGTGATACATCAATAATGCCTCCATTATCACAACTCTTACTTTTCAATAAAATAAAAAGGGAGATCAAATTACCTTAATGTCACATTAAGGATGACTAATAAATAAAAACACAACAAATTAAAAGTAACAAATATGATATATAGTATACTTTAAATTCTTGTTAATCCTTTTAAAATAATAATTTTAATTGTCTTTTGGGGTTTTATGATCATAATAGGGGGAAATTTTTGGGATACAAGTGTTGTTCCATTTTATACCAATTACATTAGGTTTTGATGATCTCAAATACCCTTTAATTTGATACTAAAGATTTAGTTTTTGAGTGTTTTCATCAGGTTGTATCATGATTTTATATGTTTATTGAATTAAAATTTTTAAATATGAAATTCATGGCACATTTTCAGAAATTTTACTAAATATATATTAATTAACTACATGATACTTTTGACAATGTTGATAATTAACTATGATGGGAATTTTTTTAAATCAATTTTATATCAAAATGTTTTACTTATGTAAATTATATATTCCATGGAAATAGATATTCAAAAATCAGTTACGTTTATCAATCATTAAATGAAAAATGAATTACATAGACTAAATGATTATGTAAATCAGTTAAATGGAGAAATTATCTGTGTATGTCGATTACAAGGTAAAATTATCTATTTGAATCCAAATAGATATACAATTATTTCAACCATTTCATATTTGGCTACATGATCAAGAATCATATTTGAATAAAATTATTTATGTGAAGAATCCATATTCATATTCATATTTATATATTATTTATCAATGTTGATCGGTTCATCTAATTATATAATTCAGATACATGGATCTGTTTGGCTATGTTAATTTTTCGGTGTAGATATTTTCATCATGGTTGTCTAAACTCTTTATCATCGATCTGTTTCATCGGATTTATAATCATTGAAGAACTTGGGTGTGATTTTAATGCTGAAATTTCAGCATAAATTTCAAGAATATCACTTTATGGTAAAATGATAATAAAAAGGGAAAATTGAATTTATAAGAAACATTACATAGATACATTAATATAAAATTCTATTTCTACAGAATTTCAAATAAAGATTTATTTATTTTAAATCTACAATCACAAATTTTGAGGATTTTACATTTTTTCTTAAAAGTGATGTTATTCATGATTATTTGAAATAGTTGTAGTGTAAAATAGATATTTTGAGATGTGAGTTCCAGTAGTCATTGGTTCTCTAGATGGTGTCTTTCATGGTGGATTTTTCTCCATCATCTTGTTCTACAAGGTTGATTCACTATATATTTTTCATTTTGTGTATTTTGGGTTTGGTGACTAGTAATGGTGGCCACTAAAAACATTGTCTAAATATATTTTGTGATGATGTGGATTAGAATGTTTGAATGAGTTTCATTATGATGGTCTATTCTGATTGATAAATTGGTGGTTGGATATGGTATAACTGGTTCATGCTAGTGTTTGGAGATGACATAGGAAGTTCGTGTTCATTATGGTAGTATGCTTACTGATGTCGACTAATGTGTTAGATAGGGAAGACAATGTGGATATGGTGAGGCGGATAAATTAGTGTTCCAAATCTTCTCATTTTTTTGAATTTTTGAACTTATAGTTCAAATTATTTTCACCCTCTATTTCATTTGTGATGATTTGACCTTTTCTTTCTGATTACCAGTCATCCACAATGTGGCCATTTTGAAAAACAAATTGAATTTTTTTGTTAATTTATTAATAGATATAATAATATAAAAATATAATTTTTTTAAAATAATCCAATAAATCACTCTAAATGATTAATTATAATGTATTATATTACATGAAAATAAGAATAATGATTGTGATTTATAATTGTTATATATCTTATATCGTTAATGCTATTTTATAAGGCGTAACTTGAGATATTAAATATTCTTAATATCTAACAAACAGACTTCTCCCATCTATCATTTTATTTTAAAATAGTTTATGTCATCTTAAAAAATTATTTTCATCTCTCCCTTTTATTGTATGTGTCTCAAGTGAATGTACCTTGAAGTGTATTTTTTCATCTCTTATTGGTTCCCGATATCATGCTCTTGTTCTATTGTAACATTTATCATATTTTTCTCATATATATACAACCATGGAAAATGGATTGGATGTCATTTAAAAAATATATAATATTCCTTTTAAAAATTACTTATCATGTGAAAAAAACTAAAATCATTGAGAAAATGTTTTTGGAGTATATTGGGGGATTTCCAACCCAAGCTATGATAAATCAATGTTGTTAATATTTTAATCGCATGAATTTATTCATGTTTTTTATCATTTTTTTATAAAATTTAAAATGTTATTCATATTTAATATCTGGTCTGTTAAGTGAAGTTTATTTTAGAGAACACAATCTCTCCCTCATTATTCTTATTACATTCATCAATAGACAAAATAATATTTATCCTTAAAACATTTATTCATTTTTTATCTTTTCCCAAAAAGATTGTAAAGCTATGGATGGGGAATGAATCTATTGTTAGGGTCACATATTATCATATGGACACAGATTATGGGTTATCAAAATAATAATTTTATTCTTTTTCCCTTTATTAATGGATATAATTTGTTTTCCAAGACTAGACAATGTGTCAGTCTAAAAATAAGGGCGTAAAAATTTTACTAGTCTCTATTTGTTTCTTTTCTAACATTGGAGTAAAACATTTTAATACTTGGTTAATTTAAGGGAATTGATTATATACTAGTGAAGTTTAATTTTATCAAAATACATTTTTCTGTAAGTTGTTATTGTTAATATAGTAAGGGAAATATGAAAATATTACATGATTAAAAGCATTACATTGATATTGATAGACTCAATGGGATGTTATCATTGATTGAAGAGATAGTTCTTACCCAAAATGTTGTATGGATATATGTTTTCACATCTTTTACCAAAATGTATTGATAGATCTTGTTCATTTAAAATAATTTCATGGCAGACCCAATGTAAATGTTTATAGAGCATAATTAAATTAAAAATACATAGAAAAAGTTTTCCATATGAGATCCTAGTTCTTGATCCAATTCTGAGAGGATGTGACAAACAAAATGGGTATCAAGACATAATAGTTACCTAATACCAATCATCATTGTATGAAATTGGATAATATAATATCTGCAATTATAGAAAAGTAAAAATTATGAAATATAAGAAGCATATTGGTGCTTTACATTTGCAGTTTTTAGAGGGGAACATGTATTTAGTGGATGTTTTTATTAAGATAAAATATGAATATGGTTTTAAATATATATATGGTATCCTATATATTAATTAAAATTATAGATATCCATTTTTAATTAGAGACACTCATTTATATTATTCTTGAATGGTTTAAATTAATGAAATCACATTTATGATTAATGGAAAAAAAGAATAACCTAACTAAATAGCACTAAAATAATCCAATCAAAAATTTAAAATGGTTTGAATATTATGGAATGTTTAAATTATAGCATAAATGGATGACGAAAAGTGGATGTTAATAATATATAGGTCGTAAATGAATATATGTATCATGAAATAAATGGAATTATGTTTCACATTGATCTTCTTGTACCAATATCCAAATTGTGAAAATACTTATATTGAATGTCGAAATTCAAATGATGAGAATATATATTTGGAGGGATTTTATGTTTTTGGGACTTGCGTTTGGGGCCATGATAAATTATCTTTATGTCACTATGCATCTAACAGTAACAAGAATTATTAAATTCAGAGTTCTTGATGGGGAATTTTATTTATTCTCGTGCTATTACAAAGATCAGTGAAAAAATACACTGATTAAAAAGACAATAGATATGTCTCTTATTATATATTTTTCTAGTATATAATTTCTATAAATCACCTATCGTGGATTCAGGGGAGACTATACAAATGGAGTTTATAAGAAGCCTCATTTTTTGTTGACCTAAGGTATATTTTTTGAAAGATAATATGTATCCTAAAATAACAATAATTTTAAAAAAAATGTTCTTATAAAGATACACTACAAAGATTCCACACATATGAATTAGGAAGTTTTGAATGTTATGTCCTACTATAAAGATATAAAAATGGAAAAATTTAGTTAATTGAAGTTATTTCAAGCATTCAGATAAAAACTATTTGAATATGGTAATTTTATCCTATTGTAGGATTATAGAAAAAGAGTCATATTCTTAAGTATAATACAAGGATATTGAACTTATGTAATTAAATTAGGTAATATAACATAGACTACGTGAAAAATTCCAAAAAATTATTTTAATAGAATAATATTCTCGGTAGCTAGATTAACACAAAACACTGAGTTTTAAGAAAAATGATATCTATTATAAAAAAATATTATTACGTAATTGTGACCTTGGAATTGGATGGTTTGGTTTCAGTATGAGTAACATGATTCAAAAATCTATTTTACCTAGACTTAGTCAAAATAAACATATTAATTATATTTTAGTAAACAACCACGTAATATTTAGTAAAGTCATTTTATGCTTCAAAAATGAATTTATTTTTGAAAAAAATTTATTATTGAATTTTGTGTGAGAGAATTATAATTAATTTATATCACTATAAAGTATTTTATTTTAAAAAATTAAAATAATTTTTTAAATCATAATATTAAAATTAACATTTGGAGTGTTTTTTGGATTTTCCTAAAAACATACCATTATGTGAATTGTTAAAAATACCAAATATATAAATATTTTCATTTTATTTAATTATAATAATAAAATTTAAAATAATAAATTTATTTTTGATTTATTAACCATTGATATATTTATATATAATAATCTCATTTTTTCTATTTTTGTTGTAAATATTCTTGATTTTGACACAAGTGAATTTTTATGCTTAAAAACGAGTTTATTTAAAACCCGTTTTTCATTTTATGGATCTATATTAGAATAATTTCCTCACATTTATAGAAATTATATATTATAAAATATATACCTTATTAAAAATAAATAGATTCAAATTTTAAAATTTTTTTCTTCTATTTTTTGTCTTGATGGATAGTAATAATGGTTATATTTTCAACCTCATAATGTAAAAATCAGGAAGACGATGTTAATCCAATTAAATAAGTTCTCATAATCATATCAAAACATTCATTAATATCATGTAAGAGGATAAATTATACCATATATATCCAAAATTCTAATATATTAATTTTCCGTGGCATTTTCAACTAATAATGTGATTGGAATTAATTTGAGTAAACAAAATTCTAAACTGCCAGTCTCATAACATTGATATATCTATAATTTTTACATATGGATAAAAGGGAAAATTTATGTTATATATTTTTATTTTTATTTTTATCATATTAATTGGTTTTTAATTTTTGATTTATGAAATTATATCCTTATATGATGACAAAACGTCAAAATAGTTCTTGTACAAGCTGTAGATAAATCAATTATGCGATTTTAAAAATTAAAAAAAATTAATATTTTTTGGTAAATTATAGTTACCCATGTATTTTATAGATTACAATAACATATTATAATTTTTTTTAAGATTTATATTCATATTTAATGTTTTTATGGACGTGTTCAAAGAATAATTTAATCAAAATATATAAAATGACATAAATGAAATTTAATGATAAAAAATATTCTATAAAATTATTTATAAAACATAAAAAAATATAATGTAATAAATTTAAAATATAAATGCTCTAAAATATCAACCTAATTTCATTTCTGTATCATTTTTTCCTTATAATTAAATTATTATCATTTTAATATAGAAAAACTAATTACCACTGTTACAGTTAAACATAGTTAACTATGGGGGCCAAATGATAAAATTTATATTAATTTATAAACCCTTTAAAATTTTATTTGATTTTTATATTAATACCTTATAGACATTTTATTAAAATACCTATCATTGTATTCTCACATTATATTAAATAGACACATTTTATATTATAATATTTCAAGAATTTTCAATAATGACATTAAGGATACTTTATAATAAAGGATTTTTTATTAAATATTGAAACAATGCTAAAAATATTATATTCAATTAAATTAATAGAATATGGTTGAAAATTTCAACCATGGTAAACTTTTGTGTCACTTTTCCGTTTATTATAACATTCGTTCAACTAGAGATTACAAAACATGGATATCATGGATACTGTCAAAAGAGTTAGTGTGTGTTGGAACATTGAGATGAGGGTGAACACATAATAGTGAAATGAGAAAATTTATTTTAAGATATAATTTTTCGTCATAATAATATTAAATTATAATTATATCTATTAATATCAATTTTATTGTGACATTTAATTTATATTAATTTAATTTTTTATGTAATTCCAGTACTGTCAGTACCCTGACTTATAAAAGGACACCCCTTATATATTTTCTTAAAACAATATTGGAAAAAAAACTCATCTTAAACCTACCCAAATATCATAAAACCATTATTATCTTTTAATTAGAAGAATCAAATGCTTAAAAATTCAACGGGTTAAAATAAAGGATGTAATGAATGTATACCAAAATATAGGTAATCGCTTTTGCTGAATCATTCAAGTTTATTAAATCATATATATCATCCAATTTTTTCCCACCATCATAAAATAATAAATTAGACAAAATAAATATAATTAAATGTTATTATGATAATGTCAAAACCATTTTCATCATTTTTTCCATACTATATAAATTGAAAGGATTGCACGTGTTTGTGTGTGTGTTTAACTAACCCTTTAATAATGTTAATCATTTTTAGTCAATATTTAATTTTAATGGTTATAAATATTTTAATAATTAATAAATATGATATTTATAACATATTTATTTTTTAGTAAAAATAATATATCAACTGCATTCATACCTTTCTTTCTGTTGGAAAATGACAATGATGCTTGTGCGTATATGTGGACTACCACCTTAATGTGGCAATGTGATCGGTTTACTCATTTAAATTTTACAAAGATGGAAATGTGGATATATTTAATGAATATATAATATAAATATTATATAATATTTATTCTTCCAAGGTGAATTATTATTTTCTATTCATTAATTTCATCAGATGATAAATTAAATTAGTGTTCTTGCTTATATACAACCTTCCATCTCTATGAATAGTGTAATTTCTGTTTTATCTTAACTAGTAGTGTATTATTATAAATATTTAAATAATTAGTATATATTATATTTATAACATTGTTATAATAATGGAGAAAATTTAACAATGATAAAAATATAAGGACTGATATCGTTGATCACAAACTTCCATTAAAAAGAAAAAATTTTAGACTATATAAATAATAGTTTTAATGGAAATTTGAAAAAATGGTCATTGAAATTTTGTCAGTGGATAATATATGACAATATATTTATTAATATTATTAATTAATAATTAATATAATGGTTAAAACCATAATTCAGGATGTGAAATATTTTTCAACAACATGGAATCATGTGTTCGTGAGTTTCTTAAACACATTTCTATTAATTGGGTTATACGTATACATAAATAACTATTTTATTCCATTATTGTTTGTGAAATGACCAATAATTATATTATATTGTATTTAAATTGTATATTTATGGAATATATTTTATATAAAATAATTAATTTATTGATTGATTATCACTACAATGATAATATCGTTATAAAATATTTTCATCTTGAATTGTCTTCATTGAGACATATGTTAGGTAATAAAAAATAATAATTTTTTGAGGTGTGCATAAAGGTCCAAATAAATATATTATTATTACATTTTAAATAATAATTCAATTTAGAGATTAATTTTTAGATATTCAATCTTGGGACTTATTATTCAAAAGATACCAATGTGGAAAAGCATTTATGTTTCAATCTCTTTTTTATTGGGATTTTAATGACATGAAATTAATTTAATGGAAACTATATAATTGTTATATGATTAACTAATATAGTTTTCTTATAATTATTTTATCTATAAAAAATTCAATTTTACTTTTATTTTTTATTATTTTATACACATAAGAGGTAAAAATTAAATTTACAAAGGAAAATTTACTTCTTTCCATCTGGTTGAGAATATTTTTCTTCCATATCATAATCATATTTATAATTTAATCGAAATTTATTTTATTATTATACCTTGTTGGTATAAATTCATATTTACACATGTTTTACTTCTTATAAAAATGGTTCAAATTTATCTTTTTATATTGTTTTTCTAAATGAAGTTTATTTACTAAAAATGTGATATGATGTTATGTTTTAATTTAAATAGAATTAATTTAACTTCCAAATATCATGACCACTGAATACATTGATGGTTCCATTAAAATATTAAATTTCATTCTACAATATTTTTCCCATAATATTATTGACATTATAATATTTATAAAAAGTAATTTTCAAATAAACAATTATATTTTCCTCATTATTTATTAAATGATGTTTTTTTTGGTTTTTTTAATTCATCATTGACAAAAAATATTTACGTTACATATTCTCATCTCATGTTATGTGGTAATTATTCCTTAATTATTCTTCGATTAAATTCATTATGATTAGTTTGATTAGGGAACATACTAACATTCTATATTTTCTTTCTTCCAATATGTAAAACTATTGATTATTTAGGAATGTTTATTAAGTTATATTATTTATTTTATTGTTGAATGAACATGAAATATTGAGCAATTGGTCGTACCTATAGTTACATATCCCAACACATTGGTATGTCTCATGAGCCTAACTATATTAGGTTTTTTGGCTGAGGCCGTACCAATTTATATAAGATTTCAATGTTTGTAAAATTAATTGTATGTTTAATAATCCTCACATTACGAATTCCATCATTATGATATAAGTTATTTATATGCATGTGATTTTTTAATTTGTGTAGATATCCATGGATATGTTTTAAGATTATGTTATTAATTTTATGGAATTATTTTTATCATCATTTATTCAGGCCATATTATTCTTGAATGTACTTTTATTGATTAAATGGATATTATTTTTAATTATTTAACATTTCATATTGATTATACATTATTGAAATATATTATCTTCCACTACAAATAATACTTATTATGAATATAATGTAATCCTAATTTTGTTTCATTTACCGATGTATAATGAATAAATCCATGAATGTGTTGATAGACACAATATTTATTACATTCACTAGGTTTTTATATATTCTTACAAATTTAAAATGATCACCATGCATCTATGTTTTAATTTAAGAAAACAATACAATTAATATGTTTTGGATGTGATCATGTGTATCTAGTACGAATGTAACAAATTAACCCCCATCTATAAGATACACGCTCTGAGGTCTTTATAGATGGAATTATGAAATGATTAGTAGAAACTATAGGAACAATATTTTGAATTAAGAAACATAACAATGTGAAAAAACTTTAGATATGTCTAATTATAGGATAATATCATAAATCATGTGGTATGGTAGTGATAATGTTGTTTATCAAGATATACATATTTGTATTGATTATAGAGGCACACATTTTTTAAAAATAGATTCTTATATGGGTAATAATAATGAAAATTTTTTGTAGAGTATATCCCAACCATCCTTCTAGTGAAAGTTACTCTTCTCTTACTACACAACTGGTTTTACACTACGAATTTATTTGTCTTGGTCAACACAATTTTTTGAAGTTAACTTTATTGTTGGATATAAAAGATGGTAACCATTAATTATTTTGGATAAACATAATGTTTCATAGTTTCTTGATTAAATGGTTTAAATTTTATTTAAATTAAATGATACACTTTTGAGGATTAAAATGATGGGATTTTAGAATTATTATGGATATTTTTTGATACTTTTATGGAAATATAAGACTTTATATTTGTATATGTATTATTAAGAATGGTATATGAGGAATAATTCATTTATATTCTGTGGAAAATGTTTTTTGTTTTTTGATACCATTTTTTCATAATATTATCATTGAATTTAATGTAATAATAATCTTTTAATATTTATTGATTTTGAGGAGAAAAAAATATTTTGTATAGAAAATCATATTTGTTAAAAATGTATATAATTATATATGATATTTTCAAGATGTTCACCATATTTTTTTGAATTTTATAAGAATTATGTTCATATATTTCTTCAAAAATAAAAAGCACATTTTCGAATGAAAACCAGTTGCATATAGTAAGGAAATGGGTCTTGAAACCACAATTGAATGGTATGAAGTGTAAAGTGCCTACAACTTTGTTGTGTAATGTCTAGGTCAGTAAGAAATCTTTTTACTCAATGCATTAAACATATAATTATTAATTTCATTTTTGTATGTATATTATAGGTTAATTCTTTTTAAATATTGTAGATTTTGATGTTATTTAGGATATTTTAGGAGACATTTTTTCGGGTCGAGTTATATATAAAATTTATGTTAATCATATATGATTATTTGGGGAAAATTTTATTATGTTTTTTGATATGAATTCTTAAGGTTATATTATATTCATTGAAAATAAAAAATTCATTATATTTTTTTTATTGAGGTTATTTGTGATATATGGTTTTCTTTAATGGAAATATAGATCATAAACCATTTGTTACATCTTTGAATTTTTGTGATTAATGTATTTTATCATGACATGAATTTTTATCAATATTGGATAAGATGTACATAAAATATTTATTTTGGTAAATATCTTGATAAAAGAGGAATTAATGTTACTTATTTTATTGATATTATGATCAATTAAATATTATTTTTTCTACTTCAGTAATGAAATATTAATTTCGAATATCATTATACTATATAAGATATGAAGTTTAAAAAGATCCAATCACTAAAAAAGAAGAAATTATTATTATTAAATGGAAAAATATCATAAGTATATTTTATAAATTTATCTACATTTAAGGAAATTAATCCTAATTTTTTAAAAAAAAATATGAAAAAAAAATATTTATCCTTCAATATTTATTTTGGATGAATTGATGATCTTTTATCCCCTCCCTGATTTCCTAAATAATTAACATTATTATTACCAAGTTCAATATCACTCTAGATTATTCCATGGATTTTTTTTCATCCTTGACTATAATTTCATATCCCACTAATTTTATCTTTTTATGATAACCTGATTTTGTGTTATTTCAGGTACCCTTTATTCTTCTCACTTTTACTTTTAAAATGAATTTCTATTATCCCTATGTATGATGTGGATTTTCAGTAATGTTATTGTCTAATATTAATCCATCAATGGTTGAGATAAAAATGTTATGGAAAAATTTATTTATATTGGGGGAATATAGATACCTAAAAAATTATTTTAAAAGAATAATAAGCTTCACAACATTCTTAACACACAAGACTAATATTTACAAAAACTAAGATATTATTTTAAAATATTATTATTATATATGACCTAGCCATTGAATTTATGAGTATGAATATGCGTAACAATTTTATTGGATAAATGTATTATGGTCTTATTCATTAAATTTATTTTTTATTAATTCTAATGATATAAAAACTCATATTTTTGTTGTTTCATCATAAGCTTCAAAAATGAATTTTTCTTTAAAGAAGATTTTATAGTATTTTTTTTGTGTGGAAGTTAAAATTAATTACTTCCATGATTAAAAAAATTATTTTATCAAAATGAGAAAATTTTTGATAGAATAATATGAATATAAACATATGGTTATATGTTGACATTTTTGTTAAATGACTAATCTTGTAATGAATAGTGAAATATAATGTTTTTTAAATACTTTTATTTATATTTATTAAAATAATGTAATTTAAAATTATCAATATATTATTTAATAATTTAAATATTTTTAATTTGATTTATAACAATCTAATGAATTTACTTTTAATTAGTGATAATCATGATTTTGAAAATAGTTAATTTTAACACTTAACATAGTATTTTTTTTTAAAACAGATCATTTTATTTTATGAGTCTATATTAAATGAAATTTTTTAATTATCCATTAAATTATTTATGGAAATAGAATATATTATTTGTAATCTGGATTATAATTTTCATCAAATATTTCACTTTTGTTTTTGATCATTAGGAATATTCAATGTGGTATATATTTGTCACCTCGCGTAATATAAAATGAGTAAAATAGTGTTAAACAATTAAATAAGGCCTAACAGTAAACCCAAAACAGGATTTAATTTCATTTTCTTGGATATATTATATAATATACATTCTAATCGAAATATATTGGATTTTGTAGCCATTTTCCATTGATAACTAATTATACATTTTTTAATTACATAAGATTCTAACATTTCACTTTATAGAATTTAATTTCTATAAAATATTTACATAAGAATAAAATTTAATAGATATTTATTTAGTTTTTAAAAGAAATATAAATAATTTATTTACGTAATTTTTTTATAAATTTTAGTGATAAAATTATTACCGTAAATTTTTACAGAACACTAACATAGTACTTGTGAAAGAAGTGGAATGTTCATATAAATAGTTTTAAAAAAATTTAATGTAATATTTTTTGGGTTAAATATAGTACCTAATAAAATTTTAGATTAGTATAAAATATTAAGGATCTGTTTTATGTTTATAACATATCTATATATTATTCTTGGTGTTTTTAATGTCAAATTAAATGGATTGTTTCAATATACTATTGTATTGATATTTTATATCAAAATTTTATATATTATTTTTTAAAAATAAATATATTTTATGAGGAATATTAGGATGGATAATGGTCTAAATAGTAATAAATACTCTATTTATGCCATAATTTTCACCTTATATGAAAATTTATAACCCTTCAATATTGAAAAGGTCATTAGAATGGTTAAGGCTAAGATTTTTTAGTCATTGATATGACTCAAAATATAAGGTTAAAAATAACATCTAATCATATATACATAAAAATAAATGATTAAATTAATACCATATACTAATTTTATTTGAATACATATCATTTTGGAACCGTTTCAAATGAGTAAGACCCATGTTATATTATAATATTTCTCATATTCCGAGAAATGATATTAATTAAATTTTATACTGAAAAATATTTTATTATGTGTTTTAAATTTAATGAAAATACTTTCATTATCATAATATTTGTATAATGTTTAAAATTTAAACTGTGATATATGTATGGATCACTTTTCCTTTTATAGTAACATTTTTTACACCTACATAGTAAAAATTGTTAATATATAAATAATTTTTCAAAGGGTTAACATGGTTTAAAATTCAATGATAAGGATTAATTCATAATCAAAGCATAAAAAATATTATTTAGTGAGATTAAATAGATTCATAATAATATTATCTTATATTAATTCCAATTTAGTGACTTTTTTTAAAATTTAATATATATTACGTTAATACATTAAGTAATTCCAATACTTCCCCTACCCTTACCCACAAAAAAGAAACCCATTAATTATTTTAATTACAAAATATTTATAGTTCTAGATAGAAAAATCCCATTAAAATCATCATATAAAATTCCATCTTCATGAGATAATGGTGATTTTATTCCAAAAATACAGTTCCAAGGGTCAATGAGAAGTGATCTAATGTAATTCTATCAAAGAATATATATTCATATTTTTTGACACATTCAAGTTTATTTATTCTTAAATATCAATTAAATATATGTTTTAAATCTTAAACCAATCAATATAGTATATTTAATATACATATATATTATTATAATCATTGTAAAACCATTTCCCTCATATTTTTCATACTATAGACAGTGAAAACATTTCTCATGCACATGTATGGATTATCTTCTCCACATATTAGTGTAATTTTTTCACTTATTCATGTGGATGACAAAAAATATTGTAAAAATGAATATATATTTTACTGATACAGTAAATGAGGTTCAACAAAAAAATAAAAAATCATTTACCTTATTACACGTCAATCCATAGTCAAATGATAATATCAATTGTCATTATCTATGGACCACCACCACCAAGAATCGATGTATTTTATTATTAAATTCATATTTAAATGTTTTTTAATAGGGATATTATTAATCAATATATATCATATATATGACATTACAATGATTCGTTAAAATTGAATTATTATTTACCTTAATGTTTTCCATCCTTTATTACGTGAAATCATCACTCATGCGTATATACAGTCGACCATCTCCATGAATGATGTGTTTAATAATTTTATATAATTATTTTATAGGACATAATAAATATGTATATAATGAATAGATATTATATTTATGTCATGATTACAATTCATTGGATTATGGAACCATGATAGAAATATCAATACCAAAACTACTAAATTTATACTTCCCGGAAAAATGATATAGTTAACTGTTAGAAATGTATATTACAAAAAATTATTAACAAATATATATATAAATTTTATAAGCAGGTAATATATTGAATTATAATTGTGAAAATAGTTCTATTATAAATTAATAAATTTTTTTAAACCATTGTAAATTTTGTTAAATCTTGTTCAACAATGTGAATGTTGGTGTTGTGGGTTTCTATTTAAATATAAATTAATTAGTTTTAAAAAATAAATCATTGAATAAGTTATTCCATGATTGTGTAAAAATGAACACTAATTGTATTATGTTTTATTTACACTTTTTTATTTAAATTGGTCACACAAAATAATATAATTATGTAATTCTCCCATTAATGATACGATCACGGTATGTGTGTGTAGTCTCAAATTGTATTATTTGAGATATATGTTATATTATTGTCCAATATAGTTTTATGAGGTGTGTACATAGGCCCTTTTAATTTTATATCACTATTCCTATTATTATCATTATATTTAATTTTTCATTTGAATTTATTCTTGCATTGGGCTTACAATTTTTAATTTACCATAGTAATGGATTTACATCTCATAATCATTTTAATCAAGATTTTATATGAATGAATTTAACTTAAAAGAAATTATAAGAACTATATCTTACAAAACAGTTTTTATTTTCATATCCTATGGTTATTTAAATAGAATACATTTTCCATTTATTTTTTTAACATTGAATATCTCAAAAAATCAAAATAATATTTTTACGGAAAATTGAATTTGTTTTATATTCGATCATAAATATTTTTTACCTACATGAAATAATTTTAATATTTTTTTTAGAAAAAATGTTTTTACTACTATTCTATGATTTTATATGGTCATTTAGAAACATTTATGAATTAATATAAAATTTAATGGAAGGAAATTTCTTGACATTTTGTGAATGAGTTGTGTTTGAGTATATTACACCAAATTTGAATGGAATATTAATTTTTATGATATTAACATGAATGTAATTTTCAGACATCAGGATAACTAAAAACATTGATGATTTATAAAAAATTATGTAACAACAGAAGATTTCATATTATTTTCTATCTTTAAATTAATTAAATAGCTTGAATTACACACAATATTGAGTTCAAGCGCATCATGCCCTATCAAACTAGCCATTTATGAAGCAGTTATAAATATTATTAACCACACTTTGAATTTTATATACTTGATATAATATTAACATCCAAATTATTTGTTTCATATACATAATATAAAAAAATTCAAATTTTTAGATAAAAGAAGTATTTTTTTTAAATGAAAATTTAAATCCTTTTAATGGGAAACCCATTTAAAATCCAATATTTGAAAATTTTATATATTAAAATTATAAAATAAAGTATTTATTGAGATCCAGGACATAAAAAGTTAGTTTGGATAAATGTTTGGTGTTTTTATGATAACATTCGTATTTTGATAAATTGTGAAAAATAATAATTATTAATTGAAAAAAACTATTTTAATCAAAGTAATTAATAGTTTAAAATTACAAAGTTGAATAGTTTTTATGTTTAATTAGATTATATTTTTATCATTTAATCCAACTTTGGTCATTGTAAGTAATTTTACATTTCAATTGGAAAAAAACATAACAATCTTTTGATAGTTTTAACTTCTCCAAAACCCGCTTTCTAGTTTTGACAATGAAAATTAATTTTAAGTTAATTAAAAAACATCTAAATTTTGATTTTGGTAAAATAGACATCATTTTTTAATTTGTAATATCAAATTTAGCTTTGGGTTATTTTTTGGAATTTTTATGAAAACATTAAATTTTTTATGAATAGTCAAAAACAATACATTGTATATAAAAACAGACCTTTAAATTTTATTTATTTTTAATTTATCATTATGTTAAAATAGATACATAATAAATATATTATTAAATTTTATATAATTTGTGTAATTTTAAAATAATATTATATATATAGAATTTTTTAATCATTTTAGAATCTTTTTACCCAAAATATAGTTAGATTTACCCACCTTTTAGGAACATTTTCAAATTAGCATAAAATGTAATCATACCGCATCTGTGAATTGAATTTCAAACATCTATGATACACAGTTGAAATAATTAAATAAAATTCGGTTCAATAGGAAAAAAAATATTAATGAATAATAATTTTTGAAATTTATATACCATTGTTAAAAGTAAAAAAAGGTAATTAAAGGTATAAATAAAATTAAAATTACCCCAACACATGTCCTAATTCTATCTGATAATTGAATTTAGAACAAAATATACCTCTGTACAAAAATATGTTCTTTTTTTATCTACTCGGTTTAGATTATGACATTTATTATTTTTTATTTAAATAAGTGTTAAAAGTGTTAAATTCAAATTTTATTAACTAAAATCATTTTGATATAGAATTATTCATAAGATAAATTTAACTATAAATATTTTTTATTAATTTATAGATACTTCCAATAAAATGCTATTTGGTTTATATTTTTTAGACCTTAGATAATTTAATTTATTTTTGAACAAACGATTATACTTTAATTACCTTATTAAGGAAACAATCACATAAATTATTTTATTAATATTAAAATAATTTGAATATGAATTTTTTGATGCCATCCACAAATTTTTTAACTTAATATGACTATTTAGGCGTTATTTATTTTATTTCATTGATGTGATAAAGTTGTTATGACTTTAAAAAAACAAATACTAAATAATGACAAAAATGACATAATTGTGTTTTTAAAAGAACTATTTTATTAAATTATATAATAGTCCTAAAAATCTATGTTTTGGTCGAAGGACTCAAATTATGTTATATTAGTCATTAATAAAACACTTTAGGATCTCTTGTAATTTTATTGTAGGTTTATTAAGCATATAGTTTAACAATACATGAAGACATGGTAAGAGTTAAACTATTTAACAAAGTGTTAAATCTAAAAGATAATGTTAATATGGTGAAATAAACTTGTCCAAAACCTATTTTTTGAGATTATTTAGACCCATACCAACCATATAATAGAAATAAATCTATTTTTATCCCTTATAAACCGAAAATGATTTTATTATAAAATAATATTTCAAGACTTTTTTAAAATGCCCCTCACCATTCTTATAAAAGGGTACTTCTCCTTCTCTTAAATTCACACATACAAAGCCTTTTTTCTTGGCCAAAACCTTCTCAAATATCCTACAAAAAACCCTAAATTCATATAAGATTCAATAAAATGATCATAAATCCATCCCAAGGAGCCGTTTTTTTCAAATCAAATGAATTCACAAGAAGAAGAGGTAATTATTTCCTCACATCTTTCAATGTTTTTTTCATCTTCCACTTCCAATTCCTTTTTTGTTTCCATTCCAAAATAATAAATCCAATAACTTAAATATATATTGATGTTATTATAAATATTTTACAGCTATATTCATTATTCATTACATCTTATGATTGAAAAATTCAAAAAACGTGGGTACGATAGACATACTGCCTCTACATCATGGTGTTGATTGTTATTTAATAAAAAATTCATTGGATGAGTATAATAATGAGAATAATTAATTTAAATAATAACTATAAAAGGTAATAATTATATATATATATATATAATATACAATTCAATTAAAAATGGGTATATCATCTGTAGAATGATATTGTCGCTCGTGCGTGCGAACAACTTACCGTCTCCACGACGTAATGAGAAACATCTTCCATGATCACCATTCAAGAAATTTTATTAAAATATATATCTTTATTAATTATTAGACACATGAAATAATATTTATCCAAGAATAATATAAATTTATGTAGGTAAATGTATTTCATTTAAATACTTCCATACCATGATAAGAAAACTGAAACATCGTTTATGTATAAGTACGGACAATCGTCTCCATGAATGATTCTTCAATTTCATAAATCTATATATTATAAATATTTATATCCTAAATATTAGAACCCATATTTTACATACATTTTTATTACTTCAGAATTGAAGCACATTTATTAGAACATATAAAAAAACCATGAAATGACCGTATAGGTATAGAGTCTTTAGAAACTAGGAAACATAAACAACTGGTTCATAAAGCATCTACTTTGCCTCACATTTATTTCATCATATGTAGAGTCCCTTTTTGGAATATCCTACTTAATAACCTTCTTCCTGACCTGTGGAAATAAAACACACAAAATGTTGAGCTCAAATGCTCAGTAAGTGTAAACAAAAGAAATATCAATCACATCATATACATAAGAACATAACTTTTGGAAATCTTAAACTGCAAAAGATATCATAATATTATAACATGGGATAAATCATAGAAGTGAAATTTAATCCCAATAATCATAACATAAAACATGAAACATTGTGGCATACAAACATAATCATAGATAATCATTTCTTGTTAGTCAAGACTCATTTCCAAGACTATCTTAGTGGACAAAGTCCATTTCTGAACCGAGTCACCCTCGTTTCAGTCCTGTTTCACTGAACAAGTATAACCTACCATTCCAGCCATGTCTATCTCATGAGATATAAAATCTTTACCCAATGCATTGGAGGGAGTTATAGGTCCCACCCATCTCATAATTATACCATTCTTATGTGTTCCACAAAATTAGAAAACCATACATCATAGCATAACCCATGTAATAAAAATGGGAATCTAAATCATTGTGACATCATAAAACAATTCATTTAAGATAAAGGGATTCATAAAAATATAATTCCATCACAACATAATAAAATAAATGTAATAATAGTGATAAAATCATAACCCTTTATTATCATAGATGGAAAATAATTTTGATAAAACACTTGAACTCCATTTTTGAGGAATATATCCTTTCTACTTCAAAAACACTTTTACTTTCAAAACATGTCATACAATTATAAACTAAAATAAGTTGATAAAAAATAAACTTGAAAACATGTAACGGAATATTCTTGGAAATAATGTTTCAAAAATCCATTCATTCCGTATAAGTTAAAAAAACATTCTTCGTACTTTTGTCGAAAAAGTCAAAAAGTACCTCGTACGAAAAACGAAAAAAGATTCCATTAATATCCTTTACTAAAAACTCACCGAAGGGTAAAATTGGATTTTAAAAATTGTAGGTGGTTGTAAATAATATTACATATTAAGGAATCATGGATGTGGATGATAAAATACATCCCAGTAAATGTCAAAGTATAAACAATCTCGGATAAAAATGAGATTGTGATATTTCCCTTACCTTAGGTCTGATATGCTTTGTACGTGTCTGAACCTCCTGTATAATGATTTAAATAATGTTATTGACTTATTCTAGAATAATAATTATTTTTATGATATCATATATGGTCATATTCTTAGCTTCTTAGTAGTAATATTTCATTGCTACTTGTTATTCAGGTGTTTATAACTTTTTGTTCTTATGCGTGTTTTGTCGAATAAATTCTTAATCTTCTCTTTAGGTTATAGATACCTCATTTCCAGAATGTTATTAGTGTAATATATATCATATTCATTCATTCAATTCATTTATATAATCATTATGAAATGAAGATCATGTAGAACGAGTCACATCACATCGTGGAGACGATATTCCGTACGTACGCAAGAGTGATGATATCGTTCCTATGATCGTGGAATTGTATTGGAGTGTATGTATACTATTTCACTGTCAGTATAACTTTATAATAGTCATATATAGTCATTATTTACACCATTATACCCATCCATGTGAGGTGGTGGTGGAAAATAGATTATACCACTGTGTGGAGACGGTATTCCGTACGTACGCACGCACGGTGATTTCTTTTTCCGTAGGATGGATAGATGGTTAAATAGGGTTGTTTCATACATATAATAAAATATAAGTATATAAGTTATATTTATGTAATTACTTCATAATTAAACAACTAATGAAGAAGAAGTGGAAGAAGAAATAAAGATGAAAGAATCAGCAACGGACATTACGTCTTCTTTTAAGTGCTTCTTTGAGACCTTCTTTTAGGGAACTAAAATTGGTCTTTGAAGAAAACCAGGACCTCTAGGATGTCTTTAGGGAAGTGGAGAGGAGAAAGTGGCAGGGGTTGGCCGAGCTTGAAGGCTCAACGTGGTGTGAGGAAGAGGGGAGGAGGTGCCCTTTTATAAGGGAGGAGAGGGGCACCTTTGGAATAACAAAAAATATTATTATGTTATAAAGTCATGTTCAGATTTAAATAGCTCCAAATTGATTTATTTCGAGGCTAAGGCGGGGATGGGTCTAAATCCTCTCATCCAATATAATTTAGACATGTTTAGGTTCCTATTTTAACCTTATCATTTAGATTTAACATTAAGTTAAATAATTTTACTTTTATCGTGTCTTCTTGTGTTCTTATACTATAAGATTAATAATCTTACTATATCAAGCCAAACGAACCCCAAGTTGTTTATTATTAATATATATAACCTTATCTAAGTCATTTGGCCGAACCTTAGATTTTTAAGAATTAAATAACAATTAATAATATAATATTTGTTTTTAAAACTATTTTATGTCAATTTTGACACTATTTAGTAATTGAATTTTTTGAAAATCATAACAGAATGATAAGTTCGAACAAAGTTAATTAAATCAATACTAACAGGACATATTAACCTATAAAATTATATTAATTAATAAAAAGCTTCAAATTTTATTTATTTGGATATTTATAACATCAATTTTGTCAATATTTCATTAATAAGATAATTACTGCATCATTGTTGTGTCATAAATAAATTAAATTATTTTAAGTCTAAAAATTACAAATAAAATATCATTATGTAGGGAATCTTTTTAAATTTTTAATGAATATTTATAGATGAATTTATCTTATGTATAACCCCATATTAAAAATAATTTATTTATTAAACATTGATTTTAACTATTTTTACCCTTCTTTAAATAAATTAATAATAAATGTCCTAATATAATCCAACTAGGCCTAAATGGTCATATTTTATTCCTATGTTTTTTTGGTCGAATTACACTTGTCCAATAGAATTAGGACATTTTTTAGGGTAATAATAATATCATTTTTACCCTTAGTTACCCTATTTACTTTTAACCGTGGAAAAAAATGTAAAAAGTTACTATTCACCAAAATTTATTTTAATCTCATTGAACCACATTTTAGTCCTTGATATTAACTGTGTTTCTCGGATTTTCATAATTCCACTCACATAAGTGGTAAAATTATGTTTTATGAAAAACTCATATTTTTTAACTACCACTTAGTGGTTTCACTATTCATCAAAAATTGAAAGTTTGCAGAAAAATACCGAAATATCACCCTAGGCTAATTTCGATATTCCGAATCCAAAAATGAAGTCCATTATGAAAAATAAAATTTATAAAATTTCAAAAAGTGGTTATTACTATTCATCACGACTAGTTTTAATAAAATTTAAATAGTATATCGTTGTTTAGTGAAACTCGGTATTGCGTACGACGCAAACTATCGAAGAAGCTCACGATTTCGTGTAATGCAAGACAAGCAAGTGTTGTGTGTAGAAAAATATTCCATTGATTATTTATATAAACTAAAATTCTCGGATGATACATTCTACCCCGCTTAAAATGAATTTCTCCCTCTAAATTCGTTCACTTTGTATCAAACAAATGAGGATACCTCTCCCTCATCATATCCTTAGGCTCCCATGTAGCTTCTTCTAATTGGTGGTTCCTCCATAAAACATTCACGAATCGAGGGGTCTGGTTTCATAGGAATTTTTTGCTACGATCCAGAATCTCTATCGGTTGTTCTTCATAAGAAAGATCTTGCTCCAGCGGTACAACTTCTGAGCTGAGTACATGTGAATGATCAGGTATGTACATTCTCAGGAGAGATACATGGAACACATCGTGAACTTGAGAGAGATTTGGTGGAAGCGACAATCGGTATGCTACCTTCCCAACATGATCCAATATTTTGAAAGGACAGATATATCTAGGGCTCAACTTCCCCTTCTTTCCAAATCTCATAACCCTCTTCTAGGGAGATATTCGTAAGAACACTTTTTCACCCACTCCAAAATCTAGGTCTATTCTTCAGTTGTCGGCATAACTTTTATGTCGACTCTGAGCTGCTCTTATGTGTTGTTGAATAGATCTAACCTTTTTTGTCATCTCATCAATGAGATCAGGTCCTAATAGCTTTCTTTCCCTAACATCATCCCAACAAGTTGGAGTCCGTCATTTCTTTCCATAGAGAGATTCATAAGGAGCCATCTAAAAACTGGAGTGAAAGCTATTACTGTAAGAAAATTCCACCAAAGGAAGCTGTTGATCCCAACCACCTATGAAATCCATAGAGCAAGCTCTCAACATATCTTCTAGAGTTTGAATTTTTATCTCAGACTGGCCGTCTGTCTGAGGATGATAAGCAGTGCTGAAACTCATCTCTGTATCTAGAGTATGCTGAAGACTTCTCCAGAACGTTGAGGTAAACCTCGGATCCCGATCAGATATAATAGAAAGTGGTACTCCATGCAATCTTACCACTTCCTTTACATATATCCTGGAAAGCTGATCCAGATAGAAATCCTCTCTAATAGCAATGAAGTGTGCAGAATTTGTAAGACGATCAACTATGACCCAGATAGCATTATTGCCTTTGGATGTTTTAGGAAGTCCTGTGACCAAGTCCATAGTGATTGTTTCCCATTTCCATTTGGGAATGGGTAATGGTTGTAACATCCCCTTAGACTTCTGTCTCTCTGCTTTAACTTGTTGGCAAACCAAGCATCGAGAGACATATTCAGCAACATCTCTTTTCATGCCATCCCACCAGAAGTACTCTTTCAGGTCCCTATACATCTTCGTGCTTCCAGGATGAATAGAGAATTATGAACTATGAGCCTCATCCAGCAGCTCCTTCTTTAATTCGGGGATGTGAGGAACTCAAATCCGATTCCTGAAATTTATTATCCTATCACAATCATGGTTGAATTCAGGAACATTTCTCACCTTTTTTTGTAACTCAACATCTTCTTTCTATGCCTCTTTAATCTCCACATGTATAGATGGTTGAACATTCATTTGAGAAAGATACGATTTTTCCCCTTTCATTATAATTCCATGATCCATCCTTTGTAAATCCATAAATATTGGATCTTTTGTGATCCTCATCATGGATAAACTAGCATGTTCTTGTCGACTTAATGCATCTTTCACCTTGTTTGCTTTCCCACGGTGGTAATGAATTGAGCAGTCATAATCCATAATCATCTCCAAACATCTTCATTGGTTCATATTCAGCTCCTTTTGTGTGAAAATATACTTTAAACTTTTATGATCAGTATAAATATCACACCTTTCACCATAAAGGTAATGCCTCCAAATCTTTAATGAAAAGATTACCGCAGCTAACTCCAAATCATGAGTTGGGTAATTTTTCTCATGTATTTTAAACTGTCGTGATGCATAAGCTATCACCATATATTTTGCATAAGAACACACCCCAATCCCTTCTTGGGTGCATCACTGTAGATCACAAACCATTCTCCACTACAAGGCAGTGTGAGCACAGGTGCACTGGATAACCTTCTTTTTAAATCCTTGAAATTCTCTTCACATTCCTCCATCCAAACAAACTTAACTCCTTTTCGAGTCAACTAGGTGAGTGGATTAGATAATCGTGAAAAATCTTTCACAAAACATCAATAATATCCAGCCAAACCAAGAAAACATCAGATCTCGGTTACTGTTGTTAGTCTCGACCATCTTTCGATAACCTCTGTTTTTGGTGGATCCACAGATATCCCATCTTTTGAGATTATGTGACCCAAAAATTCAACTTTTTGAATCCAAAATTCGCACTTGGTAAATTTGGAATAAAGATTATCCTTTCTCAGGGTCTTCAATATAATTCTCAAGTGATCTTCATGTTCTTCCTTGCTCTTTGAATATACATGAATATAGTCTATAATGTCTACCAAAAACTGATCAAGATAGTCGCTAAAGACTCTATTAATTAGATCCATGAAGATAGAAGGGGCATTAATAAGACCAAAATGGCATCACTATAAATTCATAGTGTCCATAACTTGTACGGAAAGCCGTCTTTGGTATATCCTCTCTTTTGACCCTTAAATGATGATACCCTGAACGAAGATCAATCCTGTAAAAGTATTGAGCTCCGCATAGTTGGTCAAATAGGTCATCAATGCGTGGGAGAGGATATTTTTTCTTGACAGTGATCTTGTTAAGTACTCTATAATCAATGCAGAGTCTCATTGATCCATCTTTCTTCTTAAAAAATAGAACAGGTGCTCCCCAAGGTGATGCACTAGGGCGTATGAAACCCTTATCGAGATTCTATTGGAGTTGGTTCTTCAATTCCTACAACTCAATTGGGGCCATTCTATAAGGTGTCTATGAAATAGGAAAAGCACCCGGTATGAGTTCTATTGAAAACTCAACTTCACGATTCGCTGGAAGACCCGGTAATTCCTCCGGAAAGACATCATAAAACACCCCTACAATGGGAATATTCTTAATCGTGAGTTTGTCACCAACCATTTGAGATAAATAACCTTCATTTAGTAGAATCAATAACCATAAAATGGAAGAAATTTCCACTGGAAGGTTATGTTCATCCTTGCATCGATAGACGATCATAGATTGATCTGGAATATGAAATGTGACTTCCCTTCTTTGGAAATTGATATGAGCTCCATGTTGAGAAAGCCAATCCATTCCAAGAATCACATCATATTCCACTATAGGAAGGATCACAAGATTTGCAGGAATCAATTTCCCACAAACTTCAATCGGAGAAAAATTATAAACTTTTGATGTGACTATTGTGCCATTATGTGTTGTCACAACTAACTCAACATAAAATTGTTGAGGTAATACGGTGATACCCTTAGAAAATTCTTCAGAAATATAAGAGTGGGTGGATCCAAAATCAAATAAAACATTTGCTACTTTAGAGTGGATGGTAAGTGTACCTTTCACCACATCGTTATCGTACTCCACATCTCAGATAGAAATTGCTTGTGACATTCCTTTGTCTTTATCCTTAAGTGTTTGTTGACGTCGACCATCATCATCAACCCTTGGATTAGGGCATTTATTGGCATAATGTGCCATCTCCTGGCACTTGAAAGATTGAAGTGTAGTAGGTTTATTCTGTGTATCCCTTCCTTTGTTTGCATCAGTAGACATCTTCTTCCCATCATCGTGACATTAAAATGCCCGATGACCTTCCTTTCCACATTTGAAACATTTAATTGTCCCTTTAAGACAAATCCCTCCATGTTTCTTTCCACACTTTGAGCATAATGGAAAGCTCATCTTCTTTTTAGTGTTCTCTTTAGATTTTCCTTTGAATACCATTTTCCTCTTCTTATCAAACCCATATGACTGATGGGTTACTCCAATCTCCATCTCAACTTTGAGAGCACATCAAACGATTTCCTCATAGCTATTGAAGTCCCTTATGGCTATGGACCTTCGACGACTTGGTTTTAAGACACTAAATAATCGATAGATCTTACTATCAGGTTGGATATTAATTCTAGAAGCGTACCTTGCATGTATTGTAAAATTTTCTTCATAGGTACCAACAGATTCATCATCCATTTTCTTCAGTTCAAGAAACTCTTTCTCCATCTTTGTTCAGAGAAAACGAGGGAAGTACTTATTGAAAAATAAGATCTTGAACTCGTCCCATTCCATGGACTCAATTTCATCCCTTTGCCTCGTATTATTAATAAGATTCCATCATTGATCAGCATCACCCTCCAAACGATACACTGCTAAGATGACTATATCATGCTCATAAAATTGAAGAACTAAAAATATCTTTTTAGTAGTATTAATCCATTGTTCAGCAACTAATGGATCAGTAGACCCGTTGAATGAAGGTGGACGCTGTCTCATGAAGGATTCAACAGAATATTGCTCCTTCATTTTCTCGTTTGAAAGTACTGCATGATTCATAGCTTGATAATGTTGTGTCAGAATTGCTACAAGATTTTTCATTCCAGCTCCCATAACGTTTGGTTTCTCAGGGTGACAATCATTGCATTGCCCGTCGCATTCCGCATTAACACGGTTCCATCGGGTTCCATCCATTGACTAAAAACAAGAAGAATATTGTGAGAAACACTAATTATAATAGGAAAACAATATAATCAAGAATAAAATTTCACACTTAAGGTCTTATCCTAGGTTATTCATGACCATTTCTAAAACACTAAGGTTGTGTTCTATGCTTAAACTTATCCTTATGGTTCTTACTAAGTCTTTCACATCCTAGTTTCCAAAGGTTGACTATACCTTTCCTCTGATACCAACTATAAAAACCCATACTTTACATAAATTTTTATTACTTCAGAATTGAAGCACACTTATTACAACATATAACAAAACCAAGAAAGGATCGTATAGTATAGAGTCTTTAGAAACTGGGAAACATAAACAACTGGTTCATAAAGAATCAACATTGCCTCCCATTTATTTCATCATATCTAGAATCCCTTTTTGGCATATACTACTTAATAACCTTCTTCCTGACCTGGGGAAATAAAACATACAAAAGGGTGATCTCAAATTCTCAGTAAGGGTAAACAAAATAAATATCAATCACATCATATACATAAGAACATAACTTTTGGAAATCTTAACCTGTAAAAGAGATCATAATATCATAACAAGGGATAAATCATAGAAGTGGAATGTAATACCAATAATCATAACATAAAACATGAAACTTTGTGGCATACACACATAATCATAGAGAATCATTTCTTGTTAGTCAAGACTCATTGCAAAGACTATCTTAGTGGACAAAGTCCATTTCTGAACCGAGTCACCCTCGTTTCATTCCTGTTTCACTGAACCGGTATAACCTACCATTCCAGCCATGTCTATCTCATGAGATATAAAATCATTACCCAATGAATTGGAGGGAGATATAGGTCCCACCCATCTCATAATGATACCATTCTTATGTGTGCCACAAAATCAGAAAACCATACATCATAGCATAACCCATGTAATAAAAATGGGAATCTTAGTCATCGTGACATCATAAAACAATTAATATAAGATAAAGGAATTCATAAAAATATAATTCCATCACAACATAATCAAATAAATGTAATAATAGGGATAAAAACATAAACCTTTTTTATCTTAGATGGAAAATAACTTTGATAAAACACTTGAACTCCATTCTCGAGGAAAATACCCTTTCTGCTTCAAAAAAAATTTTCATTTCTTAACATTTCATACAATTATAAACTAAATAAAGTTTATTAAAAATAAACATGAAAACATGTAAAGGAATCTTCTTGGAAATAATGTTTAAAAAATCCATTCATGCCGTATAAGTTAAAAAAAAACATTCGTCGTACTTTTGTCGAAAAATTCAAAAAGTACCTCATACGAAAAACGACAAAAGATTCCTTTCATATCCTTTACTAAAAACTCAAATAAGGGTAAAAGTAGATTTAAACAATTGTAGGTGGATTGAAATAATATTAAATATTGAGGAAACATGGATGTGGATGATAAAATGCACCCTAGTAAATTCCAATGTATAAACAATCTCAGATAAAAATTAGATTGTGATATTTCCCTTACCTTAGGTCTGATATGCTTTATACGTGTCCGAACCTCTTTTATAATGGTTAAAATAATGTTATTGACTTATTCTAAAATCATAATTATTTTTATGATATCATATATTGTCATATTCTTAGCTTCATAGTAGTAATATTTCATTGCTACTTGTTATTCGGGTGTTTATAACTTTTTGTTCTTATCCGTGTTTTGTCGAATAAATTCTTATTCTTCACTTTAGGTTATAGATACCTCATTTCCAGAATGGTATTATGGTAATATATATCATATTCATTCATTCAATTCATTTATATAATCATTATGAAATGAAGATCATGTAGAACGAGTCGCATCACATCGTGGAGACGATATTCCATACGTACGAACGAGTGATGATATCATTCCTATGATCGTGGAATTGTATTGGAGTGTATGTATACTATTTCAGAATCAGTATCACATTATAATAGTAATATATATTCATTATTTACACCATTATACCGATCCAAGTGAGGTGGTGGTGGAAAATAGATTACACCACGGCGTGGAGACGGTATTCCGTACGTACGCACGCGCGGTGATTTCTTTTTCCGTAGGATGGATAGATGGTTAAATAGGGTTGTTTAATACTTATAATAACATATAAGTATATTAGTTATACTGATGATGTTACTTCATAATGAAACAACTAAATAAGAAGAAGTGGAAGAAGAAATAAAGATGAAAGAATCGGTAACAGATATTACCACTTCTTTGAAGTGCTTCTTTGAGACCTTCTTTTAGTGCACTAAAATTGGTCTTTGAAGAAGACCAGGACCTCTAGGATGTCTCTAGGGAATTGGATAGGAGAAAGTGGCAGGGGATGGCCGAGCTTGATGGCTCAAAGTGGTGTGAGGAAGAGGGGGAGGAGGTGCCCTTTTATAAGGGAGGAGAGGTGTACCATTGGAATAACTAAAAATATTATTTTATTATAAAGTCATGTTCGGTTTTAAATAGCTTCAAATTGATTTATTTAGAGGCTAAGGTGAGGATGGGTCTAAGTTATCTCATACAATAGAATTTAGACATGTTTAGGTTCCTATTTTAACCATATCATTTAGATTTAACATTAAGTTAAATAATTTTACTTTTACATTTTCTTCTTATGTTCTTATAGTATAAGATTAATAACCATACTATATCAAGCCAAACGAACCCCCAGTTTTTTATTATTAATATATATAACCATATCTATGTTCTTTGGACGAACCTTATAATTTTAGGAATAAAATAACAATTAATAATATAATATTTGTTTTAAAATCTATTTTATGTCAATTTTGACACTATTTAGTAATTTTTTTTTAAAAATCATAAAAGAATGATAAGTTCTAAAACAGTTAATTAAATAAATACTAACATGTCATATTGACCTATCAAATTAGTGTAATTCATAAAAAGTCTCAAATTATATTTATTTGGGTATTTATAACATCAATTATGTCAATATTTCATTAATAAGATAATTATTGCATCATCATTGTGTCATAAATAAATTAAACTATTTATAGTCTAAAAATTACAAATAAAATATAATTATGTAGGAAATCCTTTTATCTTTCTAATGAATATTTATAGTTGAATTTATCTTATGTATAACCCCATATTAAAAATGATTTAGTTATTAAACCTTGATTTTAACTATTTTAACCCTTCTTTAAATAAATTAATAATAAATGTCCTAATCTAATCCAAGTGGGACTAAATGGTCATATTTTATTCCTAAGTCTGTTTTTGGTAGAATTACACTTGTCCAATAGAACTAGGACATGTGTTAGGGTAATAATAATATCATTTTTACCCTTAATTACCCTATTTACTTTTAACTGTGGTAAAAAAAAGGCAAAAAGTTACTATTCACCAAAATTTATTTTCATCTCAATGAACAACATATTAGTCCTTGATATTAACCGTGTCTCTCAGATTTTCGAAATTCCACTCACAGAAGTGGTAAAATTAAGTTTATGAAAAATTCAGTTTTTTTAACTACCACTTAGTGGTTTCACTATTCATCAAAAATTGAAAGTTTTCAGAAAAATACCAAAATTTCACCCTAGGCTAATTTCGATATTCCGAATCAAAAAATGAAGACCATTTTAAAAAATAAAAGTTATAAAATTTCAAAAAGTGGTTATTACTATTCATAATGGCGAGTTTTAATAATATTTTAATAGTATATCGTTGTTTAGTGAAACTCGGTATTGCGTATGACACAAGCTATCTAGGAAGCTTGCGATTTCGTGTAAAGCAAGCCAAAAAAGTGTTGTGTGTAGAAAAATATTCCATTGATGATTTATATAAAATAAATGTCTCGGGTGTTACACTGAATATATATGATATACAAATCATTTATTATATTAATGAAGTATTTAAATCATGATCTATGTGATATGATCAAGAAGAACATGATAAAACATGTACGGTAAATAAAGAGATTATTACCCTAAATGTTACATAAACATTAAAATTATTATTAAATGGGTAGAATAAAGTCACAAATGAATCATATATGTTATCATAAATATTAAAATGGTTCTGGTATATTTTAATAACATATTATGGTCATTATATTGGAGGTAAATTTACCCCAGAACAAAGGAATGTACAATGGTTTATTCCCTCAATCTCATTGTTATCTAATACTTTATCTGTTTATGTTTATACTAGGAGATATTTATTATCTGTTTCCTTGTTTCATAAAATAGATTTCAGAAATTTTTTTTAATTATGTCTTATAATAAGAAATTAGTTTAAACTGTTTTAATATTTATTCTTTTAAACCATTCTCATTTATTCCCATACTTTCAAAATGATTTTAATGATTTATTTATATGGACATTAATGTATTAAAATTTTAATTCTGTTCAAAATTTTTAAAGTTTTATGGGACAATTAGATTCAAAAAATTTCATTTAAATGTCTTCCTTCTTAAATTATGTTACTTTTAAATGATTTCATGAGAAATGGAAATTTCTCTCAAAAAAAATTATTGATGAATTTCAACTATGTCAATATCCTTTACAAGATATTAATCAGGATTGGGTTTTATTTATTATAATAGAATATTTTATATTGTATTTAATGAGTTATGATATGTTTGACTATGGATGTCATATTTTTATACAATTTATGGTTTATGATTAACGTTTTAACATTTATTATTCTATTTTAATAATTATGTTTTTGTTAGGTTTCACCCATTTCATACGAGGAATTTATTGGACGAAGTATATGACAGGCGAAGCCCGCAATAGCCCCTCGATGCATTGGTAGGTATAATGAGACAAATTAGTGTCTTCGCACAGGGCCTTGGAAAGAAATTTATTTGTATTCAAGACATGAGGCCTTGAATATGAGGTTATGATGTCCAACATTATGCATTCAATAATTATGAAATTAGTTATTACATTTTATTATTTTACTAGTAGAATATCCATGTTTTTTTATATCGTAATGTTTGATATATTTTTTTAACTTTTTTATTCATTTTTATGTTTAAAAGGATGTTGTTTTTATTAAAAATCATTCTTTAAGTGTTATAGTTGTCACTAAATTATTAAACCATTCTGAGCATCTAAGGTCACCCCTTTCATAGGTTATATTTTACCAAGATTCCAAGATGTGTATTATGATTGATAAGTAGAGTTATTCTTTTGGAATAATGGTGTTATCAAAGGATTATTTATGTTGTGTTGTATGATAGAATATGTAATTGTATCATTCTTGTATGTAATCTAATTTCCATGACTATTAAACTGATAAATCCTTCAGGATGTGATTCCTTGAAATAATTCAACTCTATTAAAATAATGCACAAACTCTGGGTAATTGAGGTCTAGGGGATATAGTTTGTATTGGATGATGTTTAGAAACAACATTGGAAATGGATTTAGATAATGTATGATTATAAAACATTACCCTAAGATATACAATGAGGATTAATATAGAAGAAAATCCAAAAAATTTGGTAATGTATATATTATGTGGGTTTTACATGAAATACATCCCTATCTAGATACTAAAAGTTGATATGGTTTTGGAACAAATGTATATAAGATTGAAAACACTGACATTGAGTTTTGGGATTCACTCGGGGTTTCCTGGTAAAAGAAAACATTACTTACTATGCACTTGATTTTATACTCCCATGGGATATTCTTATGATAATTCAAATTTTCCATACAAAACCATTATAAAGTATTAATAAGTAAATATATCGGCAAAGAAACAAATGTTATGATTATGAGACAAGATGTGTGTAAATATTCGATTAATGAAATGAATTTTTATAGTTTTTGATATATAAATTATGATTTTATCTAACATATTGAACATCGTCATTTTGAATTGGATCTTTATAGAAATAATGTGAACACCAGCAATAAGAATGATCAAAAGTGTGAGAAGGATCATATCATTCATGATCTTAAGACAAAATTTTGAAATGAAATATTCTCCCACATATCTGCATCATATAATGACATATTATCATGTGTTAATAAGATATGAAAACAATTATCTAATTCCTATGAATTTTAAGGGAATAAAGATAAGAATATTATGAGAAAAATGATAGATAATTGGAAGATGGGAAATAAGGATTTTCCCACATGGGATAACTGTGGAAAGAATTACCTTTGAAAATGCTTGAAGGGAATGGTAATATGGTATATGTGTAGATAAAAAGGACACCATGTTCGTGATTACAATGGTATGAAAAAGGATTAAAATTTACAATGATTCATCTACAAGGGCTTATGAAACTACACGAATCAATTTTCCAATAATTAGAGTATAAACCAAGTGATACTATTGGATAATAACCATGTTATGATATTATCACATATAAAGAGGAATTATTAGTCTTATTAAGATGTTATTAATGAATTATGTCAGTTGAGTATTGTATTAATGATGTACAAGTTATTTGAATTATAAAATATATAAGGATTGTACTACATCATGTTTTCATTAAGGATTTTAGATTTTATGGTACAATGTAATGTGGCACTGTTTAAAGTTACTTTTTACAAAAAATATATGATTTGGGGAAATTTAATCCTTAGTATAATTTTGAAACATATATAATGATTTTAGAATAAAATATTATTGATTTAGACAAATTATATAGGATATTCTGGACTAACTTGAAACTAAGTAGTTTTTTATTCCAAAACTGTTAGAGTTTATATCATTAATGTATTTATGAAATATATCATGTGTTTTGTGTTTTACAGACAGAATAAAGAAGTACATACATATTCAAAAAGGATTTATGGTAATTAATGTTATTAACATTATTTAATAAAATAAATTAAGAATGTATTCACATGTGGATCATAATTATGTTTTGTTGACCTTACTTAAAAAATTTTGTATTGTGTGTTTGGACACAAGTATTTAGGATAAGTCAATGGTTGGAATTGAGTAATTTGAACAAATGATTTTTTTTTGTATGTAGTTAATATATGATATGTTGGATACTATGACCTAACCGTTTTTTATTAAGTAAAAATTTAGAGAATTAAGGGAATACATGTGGACCTTATGATTTATCCAATGCACTTCAGGTGTAAAAAAATAATTTTTTTGAACATTCATTTCCATGTGTAATGGATGAAGTCAAAATAGATCAATGCACAACCAAGTGATGAGATTATGATTATGATAGGTAATGAAATCAAGTATGATTTCATGATTTCTTATCTTAATAGTAAATTAATTCCTCCTAGTAAAAAATAATTATCTAAAAAATTTGTTATCATAATATCATATGTTTTTTTGGACAAATCATACATTATAATATCATATATCGATGAATTTGAGGCCCTCAATTTTATATTTATTGTCCACATGTTTTTTATGGATGTAATCAATCACTCCGTATAAATATTTAATGTTTTTATTGACTTATGTATCTTTAATTTACACCAATTTTCTCTTATTCTAAATCCTAATTTGTTTGGGACTTGTTTATTTCCTTTTCCCTCTTATTGAGAAAGAATTTTATTAACCCTATTTCCAATGTGGATTTTTCACAATGGTAATTTTCAATTTTAAACCATTTATTTTTGAATAAAAATTACAAATTGTGAGGACTCAATTTATTTAAATAGAGGAGAATGTAACACCCCAAGATTTCATAGTATGTTATCTCATTAAAATAATTGAACTGCTTGTGCTACATGCAACACCATGTTCAAGCACATAACGACCAATCAAAATGGTTGTTTAAAAACTTATTATGAATAATATTTTCCACATTTTGAATTTTATATACTCCATATAATTTTATAATCCATATTATATATTTATTAGACATAATATAAGAACAAATTCAATTTTTTAGAGAAATGAAATTTTTCAAAAAATACAAATTTACAGCCATTTAATGGGTACCCCAGTTTAAAAACAATATTTTACATTATTATTTATTAAAATTTAAAAAATAAACTTCTTATTTATTATGTATAGATAAAAAATTATTTTGGAAATGTTTTTGGTGTTTTTTTAATAACTATAATATTTTGATGAATAGTGTGAAATACTAAGTTTTAATAGAAAAAAAAATTAATCAAAATTATTTATATTGTTAAATTATTACTTTGAATGGTATTTATGTATGAAAATATTATATTTTTATCATTTAATCTAATTAAGGTCATTTTAATTAATTTTACATTTAAATTGGATATAAACACATGTCAATCTTTTGATAGTTTTTACTTCCCAAAAACTCGCTTTCTCATTTAGACAACAAAATTTAATTTTAAATTAAATAAATAAAATTATATGTCTTTTATTTTTTGAAATATACATAATTTTTGAATTTGGAATGTCAATATTATATTTGGTTGAATTTTTGGAATTTTTCAAAAATCAGTCAATTTTTTATGAATAGTAAAAACACTGTGTTGTAGATACAAACATAAATTTTCATTTAAATTATTTTTAATTTATCATATTCTAAAAATAGATAAAAAAACAAATATAATAGTACAATTTCATTCATTGCAGTCATTTTATAATAATATTAGTTATATAGAGTTTTATTGAACCTTTTTAAAATATTTTTACCCATCTTCTAGGAACATTTTCCCACCTTCTATGCACATTTTCAAATTTGCATAAAATGAAATTTTACTACTTCTGGGAATATAATTTCAAAATTACGAGAGAAACGATTCAATTCAGTATGTAAAATGTGGTTTTATAGGATAAAAATAATTTTGGTGAATATTAAAATTTAAATTTTATTTAACATGACTAAAATTTAAAAATAAAATTAAAGGTAAATATAATAGTAAAATTACCCCAACACATGTTCCAATTCTATTGGATAAGTGTATTTTGACCAAAATAAACCTTATGATGAAAATATGATGCTTTTTGATCTACTTGGATCGGATTAGTACATTTATAATATTTTATTTAAGGAAGTGTTAAAAGTGTTAAATTTATATTTTATTAATTAATATGTTTTTTAATATAGGCTTTTAAATAAGATAAATTACACAATAAATATTCATTTTAAAGATAATACTATTTCATATATCATAGTATTTTTTAAATAATTTCTAGACATTATATAATTACATTTATATATGACAAACTGATGATGTAATAATTAACTAATTAATTAAAGAATAAAATAAATGATATTATAAATATTACAATAAATATAATGTTAATGTTTTGATGTCATCCAAGAATTTTATCGGTGAATATGAAGTGTTATGGTTTATTCATTGTAATTTTTAAGAATTAATGATGTTTTTATGACTTTTACAAAAACCAAATACTAAAAAGAGTCATAATTGACATTAATGAGTTTTTAAAAAAAATACAATTTTACTAAATTATATTATTGTCCTAAAATCTGAGGATCGGACAAAGAAATTAATTAATGTTATATAAGTAATTAATGAACCACTTGAGGATCTCTTATAATTTTATAGTATGTTTATTAACCATATAGTGTAAGAATACAAGAAGACATGGAAAGAGTTAAACTATTTAACTATGGGTTAAATCAAAACGATAAGGTTAATATGGGGATCTAAACCTGTATAAAACCTATTTTTTGCGATGATTTTGACCCATACCCAGTTTATCCTCAGAAAAAAATAAATTTTTTTCCTTTATAAATAGAGAAAAAATTATAATATATAATATTTCAAGATTTTCTAAAAGAGCCCGTCACCTCTCATATAAAAAGGTAATTCTCATTCTCATAGATTCACACCTCCAAATTTATTGGGATTGACAAAAATCTGCTAAAATATCCCTTATACTATCCTAAAATACTCATATATGCCTTATATTGATCATAAATCCAACCTATGATGCCATTTTTTTCAAATCAAATGGAAGCACCGGAAGAAGAAGTAATTATATCATCGCTTATTTCAAAGATATTTTCTTCTTCACATCTTATTTCTTTGTTATTTACAATACCAAATAATAACTCTAGTACTTTATATCTTATTTGAAGTTATTATAATTATAGTACTATCATATTCATTATTCTATCCAACCAATGATTGACAAAGTCACCATACGTGTGTACGTACGACTTGCCGTATCCACGTCGTGTTGAAGTTTTTTATTCAATACTATATTATTTGGATGGGTATAATAATGAGTATAATTAATATAACATGGTAATTGTTATATATATATGTAAATAAAATAACAACCAATTAAACGTCATTTTTCTATTGATAGAATGATATTGTCGCTCATGTGTACGTACGTCTTAACGTCTCCACAATGCAATGGGATTCATCTTCAACGACCACTATTCAAGAATTTTTATAAATATAAATATATATATATATATATATATTAAGTATTAGATTTATGAAAAAGTATTGGTTCTAAAATAATATATATTTGTGTTGATAAATATATTTCATTTAATTACTTCCATTCTATGTTAAGAAAATAGAAACTACATTCAGGTGTATGTACGGACTACCATCTCCATGAAGAGTGTTTCCATTCCATAAATCTATCTAAGAAAAAACATTGTATTTTGAATATAAATTAAATATACATCATGTTTTATATTATTTATGTATATTAATAATTATTTAATTGATATGATCATGAAGAACATGTTAAAACATGTACGATAAAGAAAGCGATTATTACCTGAAATGTTACATTAGTATAGAAATTATTATTAAATGGGTAGTGTAATGACATAAATGAATAATATATGATATCATAAAAATTAATATGTTTTTGGTATAATTTATTAACAAACTATCTCTATTATACATGATGCTAAACATACCCTCATCCAAAGGAATGTACAAGGTAAGGGTTAATTCCACAATCTCATTATTATACGAGATTATTTATGTTTATGTTCCCTACTAGAATGTTGAATTTTCCAAACACTTGTATACCAATGGTTCTAGAGAACCATTGGTATAAGTGTTTTTAACCAACTGTTTTTACAAACCATTTGTAAATATTGGTTTTTAGAAGGCTTCCAAAGTGGTTTGAAGAGACAATTGGGAAAGCCAATTTTTATTCATTGTTCCCAATGTTTTTTATAAAAATTTGGGGAATGTCATGTTTCCCAATGGTTTTTAGAAATTGTTGGGAATGGTCTCCTAAAATACATCAGCTTCTAGAGGCGCCCGTAGCACAGGCACAACATTGAAGTTGTTTCCCCAATTTCAAGAAGCCGCGGTGGCAAGGTGAACCCTAACCTGAGTTCTTTCATCCGATCGGCTGCAACACCGCCATCTAGGTTATACTCTTTCAACCTCTTCCCAAATACAATCCCTTTTCCTCGGATTTCCACATTTATTTCAATATCTCGAAGATCACGTCATTTTTTCCTATTTTAGGGATTTTGGAAAATTTTATTTTTCACACTATTTGATATTGAATCAATGACTAATACATGATTGGTAGATGTCTGTGACTAGGGTTGACATTGGTTTAATATTTCATTTATGACTAAACATGTGGCATACTACCAATAATATGATGTTTCCACCTATGAATGGTGGAATTTTCCTAGGATCATGGGGCTTCCTATTCTTTTGATCTATAGAGTTTGTAGTGTTGGTTTTTAATTTATTTTATTTTCTTATGGATTTATAGTGATTATGTATTGGGTTCCTTTGGTCATGAAATTCATGTGATTTATTCTTAAGTACTTCTTAGAGATCATTATATTCATAAAGTGTGCCTAATTTTTTTTAGGTGGTGTCGACTCACTGAGTGTGTATTTGGTTATTTTTTTATGATGCCAACGTTCGATTTTTTTAATAATGAAACCTATTTATATTTTAGTGATTTAAATGAGTGGTTTTTAAATAAATTTTCATGAAATATGTAAAATTTTTTCTAAGTGGTTTTTTTTTGGAACTGTACAAAGACATATCAATTTTTTATTGTATTCTATAATCTCATTTAACATATTTATAGTTAGTGAATCCTTTATAATATTGGATCCATGTTTGATCATTACAACTAATAATCCATAGCTTAATACCATTTTACGATAGTGTACATCTCATTAGATTTTTTAATGAGTTCACTTCTTCCTTCATAAATGTCTCCCAAGGATGTCTTAGAAATCTAATAGCCACATAATGTTTTCCTTTCTTAAATAATGTAATGTATTCTAGGAATAGTCAATTAATTTTTACATTCTAGTAAACTATGTTAATAACCATCATGCTTATATGATCTCATAGGTGGGTGTGGTGAATAAGGATATAATTTTAAACATATGTATTGAATTTAGTTTTTATCTTCCTGGTTTGCAAATCCTGCAGTTGGGTTTTTTTAGAAGCGATATATAGAAATGTTTTAAAGCCCTGCTATATATGCCTAATGGTTTTTTAGTAGTGAATTAAACTACCACTATTTAAGGTCAATATTTGTTTACTGTTTTTGTTTTAGCATTTGTTTTCCATGACAAACAATGGGGAGGATATAATGGAAGTTCAAACAACTATTATATCCTTTCCATATTTTGGCAGGAGAAACCGTCGCTAAAACAGAAAAAATCCACTAAAAAACATTCTATGACGATTCCCCGAAGCTGCCGCTAAATTTATAGCACTAACCCCCACCCCATGGAAATCCCCCCCCACCCCCTGAACACCCTGACCCCCCCTGGACAGCCCTGTAATCCCCGTGGACAGCCCGCCCACCCCCTTGGACAACCTGTTCCCCCTGGACAGCCCCCCACCCTTGTTGACAGCCCGCCCACCCCACCCCCATACACCCACCCACCACCCTCGGACACCCCCCATCCCGCCAGACCCCCACCCCAAGAAATCACCCTAACCCTTTGACACCCCGACCCCACTGCACAGCGCCACCACCCCCGTGGACAGCCCGACCACCACCTGTGGATAGCCTGTCCAACCCCGTGGACAGCCCGCCCACCCCTTGGACACCCCAGACCCCTGGACTGCCCCACCACCCCCATAGGCATCCCGCCCACCCCCTGGACAGCTCATACCCCCAGACAGCCCCACCCACCCCTTAGACACCCCTCTCACCCCTTTGGACATCCCTCCCACCCCCTGGACTCACCCTACCCCCTTGGACAGCCTGACCCCCCCCCCCCCCCCCCCCCCCGCGGACAACGCACCCACCTGGACACCTTGACCTGCCTAGAAAGCTCCCACCCCATGGACACATCTGACCCCCCCCCCCCCCCCCGACGGCCACACCACCCCCTAGACACCCCGCACCCCCCTTGGATAGTTCCGCCACTCCCCTGATCCTCATCCTACTCCTCATCCTGATCTCCTTGAATATGTTAATGTATAAAACTCATGTACTCCCAACAATACCCATAAGTATTATGTATTCTTTGATCCACATCCAATGTCTTACTGTCCAATCCCAGAATATAGGCATTAAAAATTCTATATCCTTTTTTCTTATATACACTGTATTTTGTTGTATTTCTTAATTTGATTCTCATATAGGGTAATGTGTCAGTTATTCTTTTATATAAAGTAAACAATTGTCAGTTACCTAAATATTTTTTTGATTGAACTTTAATATTATTGAATTGCTTTGAAATGACTTATTGCAATTTTTTAATAGAATGGATAGAAGTTGGATGTACGAAAAAAATCGTATTTCAACCAATTTTCATAATAATTTTAATAGATTTCTAGATTTTGCATTTGAAAAGGCTTTTGATAGTGGCTGCATACACTGCCCATATTTTAGTTGTGTTGGAAGACCTGGGTTGAGTTGTGTAGCAGTTTGCTATCATATAACCAAACATGGTTTCCAAACAATCTATTATGTGTGGTTTCACACTGGAGAGAAAATTGAATCTCAAAATGTTGATGATCCAAATGATAGGATAGAATTGGAGTGTTTGATATCTGATCAGTTTCCTTTTATTTGGCCTTATGAGAAGGAAAGGATGTCCAACCAATAAGATTTTGATACAAGCACACATGTTGCGTCCAATGAAAATGATGATGTTGATCGGGTGAAAAATTTGAATGATGTCGCGACGACTCCAGTATATCTAATATGTGCTAAAATGAAAAAGTTATAATTTTTAATCTGATTGATTCATGGGAAAACTATGTACGTTATTTCAAATACTACAATTGATTACATTTTTACCTTCATGAAAGACTTACTTCCAGATGATGCAGATATTCCCTCAAACTTCTATATTTCATGGAAGTTAGTAGATGAACATGGATTCTAAAAAAAATATTAATGCTATCCCGAATGATTGAATCTTAGTTTGGTAGGAAACTACTGAAAGAAATGATTGTATCAATTGTGGAACCTCTATATGGAAGCCAAATGATGATGGAAAACCATCTCATGTGCCACAAAAAGTAATGTGGCACTTTCCATTGATCCTCAGATCACAAACCCATTTCACGTCTGATGAAATATCCGTAAAAATGCGATGGTATGAAACCGAGAGAAAAAAAGAATAATAAAGGGTTGTTTCACCCTACAGATGGATTTTCAAATTAGAGATTTGATGCTCGATTTCCTGAATTTGCAGCCGATGTGCGTAATGTGAGACTGGGTCTTTCATTTGACGGTTTTAATCCATTTGGGCAGACGCATACTTCACACAGAACATGGCCAGTTTTCATACACATTTATAACCTTCCCCCTTGGTTGTGTATGGAAAAGCCATACACTTTCATTAGTATACTGATATATGGACATTCTGATCCTGGAAATGATATAGATGTACACATGAAACCTTTAATAAAAGAGTTGAAGCATCATTGGGATGTGGGTGTGCCCACATATGATGCATGTTCGAAAGACATATTTCAAATGTGTGATGCACTTATGTTGACGATCAATGATTTTCCTGCTTATGCAATGATTTCTGGATGGTGCACAAAAGGCAAATTTTAATATCCTATTTGTATGAAGAATACTCGATCGAGAAGACTGAAATATCAGCATAGTTTTAGTTTTATGGGACATTGATGATTCTTGCCAATGAACCATCCATATAGAAATAATCATCGAAGATTTGAATATACCATGGAGAATGATGATTCACCTCAGCGTATGTCTAGAATTAATGAGCTTAATGAATTGAAAGATTTCAGTTATTCATCTGGGAAGGGTGTAATGAAGTATAGAACGAACAAAAATGATTCCAATGATACCTGTTACAATTGGAAGAAAAAGAGTATATTCTTTGAGTTATCATATTGGTCGACCAACTTATTACGTCATTGCTTAGACGTAATGAATATTGAAAAGAATATATGTGAAATTTTGCATTCAATTATTCTAAATGTCAAGGGGAAGACAAAATATGTTTATGATCTCGGCGTGACTTGGTAGAATGGGGGATTAGACAAGAATTGCATCCTGTCTGTATCAGTGAAAATAAATGTCATGTTCCATGTGCTTCTTATGTGATGACACCTGCTGAAAAAATCAATTTTTGGAAGTGTTAGAGACTATTAATGTTCCTGATGTCTATTCAAGAAATATATTAAAACAGGTCAATAGAAAAGAGTTGAAGCTGAAATCTTTTAAGACTCATGATTATCACATCCTATTGCATGAGTTGATTCCAATAGCACTATGTCATCTATTTTCCAATAATTTTGGAGTCTCAGTTATTCAGTTGTGCTATTTTTTATATATATTTGTGCTAAGAGGTTGTCCAAATCCTTCTTGCAAAAATTGTTGGCAGAGACACCCTTAATTTTGTGTGAGTTACAGAAAATATTCCCTCCATTATTTTTTACATGAATGTTGCATCTGACTGTCCATCTTCTGACTGAAATACTTATTGGAGGACCCGTTTCTTTCCGTTGGATGTATCCAACTGAAAGAAACATGTGCACATTGAAATAATATGTTTGGAACAAGAATTATCTCAAATTTTATATTAATAATGGTTACATGGCTAAACAATTTATGGATTTCTACTCAATGTATTTGTCTGATCTTACTACGAGAATAAACAGACCAATGAGAAAGGAAGAAGAACAGTATGGGCAAATTGAACCCTTTTTTCTGTCACTTTCTCAGACAAGAGGAATTTTGGGATCATATACATTGACGACATTAATCCTTGAAAAGCGAGAGATGGAAAATCACACAATGTTGTTTAATTGTGATTTGATTGATGAGTATATCATGTAAGTAAATTCTACATGTATCTCTTATCTAATCTCATGTAATTTTAAATATTTGTTAAACAATTATTATTTTTGTCTATAGGGAACATAAATAATTGATATATAGAAAGCATCAATCTTTATCTATGAGAAAGAAAGAGACTTTTCATAGAAAAGGTTTTTCTACTTGGTTTAAATTGAAGGTAAAAATATTTCTGTAATAACTAAATAAAAATAATATTTAATTAAGTTTACAATTTGATTATATTTCTGGTATCGAGTTTGACTGCAGACTCTGTTTTTGAGGAAATAAGAGCTCTGGATTTTGGTCCCAATACCATGATTCGTTCTTGTAAATCACTTGTGATCAATGGATACAAATTTTTTATCATTTAATGAGTAATAAACATGAGAACACAGCATAATGGTGTTATGCTAACTACCAAAAGAGACTGTTATGCCAGTTCATTAGATACTAGACCTCGTTCTGAAAATTTGGCTTATTATGGAGTCATGGAGAAAATAATAATTTTTTATTATTACTCGTATGGTTGAGTCACAATGATGAAATTTCAATGATTTGATTGAATGACGAGGAAAGGAACCTTTATTTATGATTGTGGATTTCTAGTTATCGACATGACACCCACTCTTGCAACCGATGAACCATATGTATTTGCATCAATGGTGAAACAAGTTTTTTATGTCAAAGATCATTGTCATCATAAATTCGATGTAATTATTGAAGTAAATCCCAGACATGTTTTTGATGATGGTGATGACGAAGTTGACACTATCCCTACTACAATCATAAGAAATCCGTTAATTACTTATGATGACTCCAATAGCTCAATAGTCAGAGTTGATTGTGCACCTGAAGATGTGGTGGAAAATATATAGAATCATACTGTCATGTTCTCACCTACGTGTTTCAACTAAATCATTCAGAGTGTGTATCCTAGTAATTACCTTCAAACCACCATAAATCATTGGTTTCTTTATGTTTATTTATCAGAATAGTTTTCCTATATTTTGTTTTTTTTGGTTACACATTAGTTATCTATTTCTAATTACTTCCATATTTGTTTTCATTGCTGGAAATGACACCCATTGAAGAGAGGTGGTGGAAAAAGATAATAGAAAATAATCACTGCATGACATAGATGGGAATTCCTCCAATGATCCATATTGTGAGTATTTTATTTTGAATATAAATATTTCAATAACTTATAATATCTTTTGTTTAAATTTTTGTAATTTTTTTTTCAGGATCCACCTCCTAGATGAGAGATATCCGATGAGGACCCTAATAGTGCTCCTAGTAGAGAGGATGGTGGTTGGAGGGGGGGGGGTGTCTGAGTTGGACGATCATCTAGTGAACCATGTACTACGGCCGGTGGTATGAGGGCTCATGGTTTGAGAGATAGATGATCCACTACCATAGAGGTATCTTCTACGCCTCATTTTGATCTTGGTGTGTCTTCAGGGACACATGGGATATTTAGGCCTCTGATGTTTACACTACAAGTTGGCCAGATGTCTATGCAATCATCTTTTGCTTCTGGTTCATTATCTCTGAGCTATTATATTCCACCTTCTTCGACTCCTGCTCAGACAAAGTATGTGGCTGAGGAGCGTAATCTAAGGGACAGTCCACCTATATAGGATATTCCTTCAACTTCTGCACATCTAGTGATGCCCATTGATCCGACTACCAGAGGTATATTTATATAACTCTATCAATTTTTTATACCAAAATTTATTTTTATTATAACTTGTACAGATATTATTTTTCGTTAATAACATATTCATCTACTGATAGGAGGCGGGGGCAGGGGCGTACATGCTTGTGTGCTGTATGGAACCGCCAGACATAGTTGATGGTTGAATACAATGTAGATGAACAAATGATTGTGAAATCTGGGCAGGAATGTCGGGGTTTTTTAGAGGCACTAGACAAATACTCTGACATCATTCTAGTCAGCCCTCCTTCTTGGAGACTACTGCCACACGAAGTCAAGGATAACAGGTGGGCACAAATATGGGTAAAAAATATATAGGATTTAATGTAGTATTTTTTTGTATTTATATGAACTAATCTCCTAGTTTTCAGCTTTGGTTTACCTTCCCTGATGGCGAAGGTGCACGACAAGCATGTTTAAAGGAAGTAAGGGAGCATTAGAGAGCTTATAAGCAAGAGATTTATGTTGGCTGGTGTGATAGAGTGGGCACGAAGTTGGATACATTATATATCGTGGATAACTAACCGATAGAGCAATGTCACCAAATGATTACCCATTGGGCAACTACAAAATATAAGGTATTAATATCATTTGAGTTATTTAAATAAAAGTTGGAATATTTTGGATTAATATAATATTATTTATTATTAAAAATTATTTAGGAATCCTCTGATAAAAAACATTGATTCAAATAAATACCTCCACACTTTGGGGCGCACAACTATGTCAGATCAAAAGAGGCAACTAGTTCGATATAGTTGATTATAATTTCTCTTTAGGACATTCCATTTTGATTATTTCCTACATAAATTATTTTATTTATTTAATATTGAATATGTGATTATACATGCACTTTATATTGTTTCAATGTCATTACAGAATCACAAATTGAATATTGAAGGATGTATCGCTCGAGCAAAATTGTTTTGCTCGAGTAGAAGGAAAAAAAGATGGAACTATGGTAAATGAACCATCCCATGAAAAGATTATTAGTTTTAATTTGTTTATTTAAAATTATAATATCTATTTTGAAATTTAATAATCTATTAATTTTTTTAATAGGTTGCTTTAGAGGCTCTTGATGCCAAAGAGCCTGACAATTTTGGGCCACATGATCATTTATATCAGGTTTTGGGAGAGGAGCACTCTGGTCGAGTACACTGTCGGCCTGTTAATATTATAGTCCCAATGAGGTATTGGTTCCCTCCAGGTATCCATTCTAGTACCACCGATTTGGAATAGTTCAAGTAGCATGCATGACAGTTTGATAAAAGGGTCAAAGAGTTGTAAGTACAAGTTCAAATGAGGGACAAAGAATCTATGAAACTGATGAATGCTTTATCTTCATCACTTCCACCAGAGGCCAGCACGGCTTGTCAGACATTTATGTCATCGATGGGTGCATTATCCAATGCACCGGGCGTCAGCTCTATTGGTAGTGGATATGATGACGTTCTTGGTGATGACGAGGATGCTGAAGAGGATGAGGACGAGGATGAGGATGAGGATGATGGCGAGGATGGGGCCGATGGTGAGGTTGGGGCAGAGGATGAGGATAAGGCTGATGATGAGCATGTGGATGATGATGAGGATGACGACGATGACAAATATGGCAGTGAGGATGAGGAAGATGATGATAGTGGTTATGGTGATGGTGATTAGGGGAAGATTGATCCATTACATTTTTTAATTCTGTATAACGTTTAATTTTTGAACTTGATCTTCCACTCTGGTATGGATATTTTTGAAATCAGTATAACACTTTATTTTTGACCAAATATAGAAGCCTAATGATGTTATAACGGTTTGGAGGTGAGTTATGTTATATGATATTTTATGGGTTATTGTGAGTAGTTTCATTCCCTTTAATTGATTGGTTCATAAAACAGAAGTTGGTTTTGTATTCTGTTGTGGGGGTGTGTAACCTGAAATTCAAGGAAGGAGATTCCATTTTTAACCTGTGATAAGGAAACTACTTCTTTGGATTTGCAAATTGATTTATAAATTGATAAATGAAATTGGCCTGATTTTCATATGTGTTGAAAAAGTTTATTGAAATAAAAATTGGGTTTCCTTGGATTTTGATAAATTTATTATAAATGGTTTTGAATGGTTTTCAAGGTATTGAAATGATTTTGTGAAAAAGAGAACATGGGTTACCTTGAGTACATAGGTGAAAGGTTTATCTTAAGGAAATCATCCATTTTATTGTGGTTATCAAGGATGTTTGACTTTGGTCTTACCGCTATTTTTTAAGCCTATTACTCTTGGGGACTGATATTGACAGTTTGGGGAGATTACTCTTGGGGTTTTCCTTTTCTTCATAGGGACGTTGTTATCAGATCTGTTTTTTGCACTTGATTATTATTGTATGATTAGTCTACTACCTAGACCATTAGTATTCCTTGGTACTGTGATACGCATTGGATTATTTTGTATTACTTAGAATTCTTAGTTAGCCATGTATTTCATGTTTATGCATGTGGAAAATTATATGGAAAATGTGCATTGAAGTAGAAGGCTTCTTCAGAGAAATTGATATGATATTTTATCTAATAAAATTACAATTCCATGGTTATTTTATTCACACCATGACTAAAGTGTCTCTCTTTTGTTTCAGAAAGACATCATTTTAAGTGAATACAACAACTAATATATGAAAAACCGACCAGAGAAATTCAAATTTCATTGAAAATTTAGGTTAACGATCCATGGGTCATATGTGACATGTACGAGTCAACCCCCCCTCAATCTGAGGTCCGGTGTGGCTGATACCACTCAAAGTGTCTTTCTTTTTTTATAATGGATGCACTTTTAAGTAAAAAACAACATGCAAAAAACTAACCAAAGGCATTCTAATTCTATAGAAAATTTAGGAAAAATATACATGGTTCATATATGATGTGTATCAGTCAACCTTACTTCAATCTGAGGCATGGTGTGGCCGGTATGACTCGACGTGTCTCACTTTTATTTGGAATGGACAAGATTTTAAGTGAAAACAACAAATGTCATACGAAAACCTGACGAAACTCATTCGGGGTCTATTGTGAGTTTAGGAAAATGATCCATGGGTCATATGTGACATGTACGAGTCAACCCCGCCTCAATCCGAGGGTCGGTGTGGCCGATACCACTCAAAGTGTCTTTCTTTTGTTTAAAATGGATGTGCATTTATGTAAAAAAATGACACACGGAAAACTGACCAAATGCAATCAGATTCGGTTGAAAATTTAGGAAAACTATCCAGGGGTCATTTATGATGTGTACGAGTCAACCTTTCCTCAATCCGAGGCATAGTGTGGCCAGCACCACTCAAAGTTTCTCACTTTTCATTGAAATGGACAAAAGTTTAAGTAAAAACAACAACTGACATATGGAAAATGGACCAAACACATTCTGATTCTATTGAAACATTCAGAAAAGTATCTATGGGACATTTGTGACGTGTACGATCCAAGCTCGCCTCAATCTAAGGCACGGTGTGGCCGATACCACTCAAACTGTCTCTCTTTTGTTTAAAATGGATACACTTTTATGTAAAGACAATCGATATACAGAAAACCAACCAAACACTTTTGGATTGTGTTGATAATTTAGATAAATGATCCATGGGTCATTTGTGACGTGTACGAGTCAACCTCGCCTCAATCCGAGGCGTGGTGTGGCCGACACGACTCAAAGTGTCTCTCATTTATTTCAAAAGGACATCATTGTATGTGAATACAACAACTGACATATGGAAATCTGACCAAATGAATTCTTATTATGTTGAAACATTTGGTTAACTATTCATGGGTCATACGTCATGTGTACGAGTCAACCCCACCTCATTCCGAGATTAGTGTGGCCGACACCATTCAATGTGTTTCTCTTTTCCTTGAAATGGACAGGATTTTAAGTGAAAACAACAACTGGCATACTTAAAACTGACCAAACACATTTGGATTGTTTTGATATTTTAGGAAAATATTAAATGGGTAATTTGTGATGTGTACGAGTCTACCCCGCCTAAATCCGTGGGATGGGGTAGGCGGCACCACTCAAAGTGTCTTTCTTTTGTTTAAAATGTATACGCTTTTAAATAAAAACAATAATTGTCATGCTTAAAACCGACCAAATGAATTCAAATTCTTTTCAAACATTATAAAATCGATCCATGGTACATTTGTGATGTGTATGATTCAACCCCACCTCATCATGAGGCGCGGTGTGGCCGATATCACTTGAAATGTCTCACTTTTATTTGAAATGGACATGATATTAAGTGAAAAAGAAAACTGGCATACGTAAAACCAACCAAACACATTCGGATTCTATTGAGACTTAATAACAACAATCCATGGGTCATATGTGACATGTACGAGTCAACCCCGCCTCAATCTGAGGGCCGGTGTAGCTGGTACCACTCCAAGTGTCTTTCTTTTGTTTAAAACAGATGCACTTTTAAGTAAAAAACGACATATGGAAAACCAACCAAAAGCATTCGGATTGTTTTGATACATTAGTAAAATGATCCTCGGGTCATTTTTGATGTGTACGATTCAGCCCCACCTCAATCTGAGGCACGGTGTGGCCGAAACCACTCAATGTGTCTCTCTTTTGTTTAAAATGGACAACCGTTTCAGTAAAAACAAAAACTGACATACAGAAAATGGACCAAACACATTCGTATTCAATTGATACTTTAGGAAAACAATACATGGGTCATTTTTCATGTGTAAGAGTCAACCCTGCCTCAATATGAGGCACGATGTGATCGAGACCACTAAAAATGTCTTTCTTTTATTTAAAATGGGTATTCTTTTATGTAAAAACAAAAAAAATACAGAAAACCAACCAAACACATTCGGATTGTGTTGATACTTTAGTAAAATGATCCATGGGTCATTTGTGACGTGCACGAGTCAACCCCGCCTCAATCCGAGGCACGGTGTGGCTTTCACCACTCAAAGTGTCTCTCTTTTGTTTCAAAAGGACATCATTTTAAGTGAATACAAAAAATCACATACAGAAAACTGACCAAATGTATTTGGATTCTATTGAAACTTTAGTTTAATGATTCATGTGTCATATGTGATGTGTACGAGTCAATACCATCTCAATCCATGAGCCAGTGTGGCCGGCACCACTCCAAGTGTTTCTCTTTTTTTAAATGGACAAGATTTTAATTGAAAACAGCAACTAGCATATTTAAAACTGACCAAACGCATTTGGATTATTTTGATATTTTAGGAAAACAATACATGGGTCATTTGTGACGTGTATGAGTCAATCCTGCCTCAATCCGAGGTGCGGTGTGGTCGGCACCACTCATAGTGTCTTTCTTTTGATTAAAATGGATACACTTTTAAGTAAAAACAACAACTAGAATACATAAAACCTAACAACACATTTGGATTGATTTTAAAATTTAGGATAATGATCCATGGGTCATTTGTGACGTGTACGAGTCAACCTCGCCTAAATATGGGGTGCATTGTGGTCGGAACCACTCAACGTGTCTCACTTTCCTTTGAAATCAACATGATTTTCAGTGAAAACAACAACTGATATACGGCAAACTGACCAAATGCATTCAGATTCTATTGAGACATTAGGAAATGATACATGGGTCATATGTGACATGTACGAGTCAACCCCTCCTCAATTCTAGGGCCAATGTGGCCTGTACTACTAAATGTGTTTTTATTTTGTTTGAAATGGATATCCTTTTATGTAAAAACAACTGGCATACAGAAAACCAACCAAACACATTTAGATTGTGTTGATAGTTTTGGACAATGATCCATGGATAATTTTTGACGTGTAGAAGTCAACCCCACCTCAATCTATGTCACAGTGTGGTCGACACCACTCAAAATGTCTCTCTTTTGTTTAAAATGGACAACATTTTAAGTGAAAACAAAAACTGACATACAAAAAACTAACCAAATGCATTCAGATTCTATAAAAAAATTAGAAAAACGATCCATAGGTCATTTTTCACATGTACGAGTGAACTCGGCCTCAATTTGAGTCGCGGTGTGGCCGGCACCACTCAAAGTGTCTCACTTTTCTTTGAAATGGACAACAGTTTAAGTAAAAACAACAATTGACATACAGAAAACGGACCAAACACATTTGGATTCAGTTGATACTTTAGGAAAAGGATCTATGGGTCATTTGTGACATGTATGAGTCAACCCCACCTCAATCCCAAGCATGGTGTGGCTAGTACCACTCAATGTGTCTTTATTTTTTTTAAAATGGATACGATTTTATGTAAAAATAACCGGCATACGGGAAACCAACCAATCACATTTTGATTGTGTTGATACTTTAGGAAAATGATCCATGGGTCATTTGTGTTGTGTACGAGTCAACCCCGCCTCAATTCAAGGAATGGTGTGGATGACACCAGTCAATGTATCTCTTTTGTTTCAAAATGAAATCATTTTAAGTGAATTCAATTGAAATTTACACTCATCAACGATAGTCGAAAACTCTTATTCATGAGTTCGGTAGTTTCAATCATGGGGTCATTAGTGACGATATTGCTAAGAAAATACCTTTTCACTATATATTGATAAAAATATACGTTCAATGATAAATTCATCACAAATCATTACATACCCAAATCTATGATCAGAAAAAATGGGATTTGAGCCAATTTCAAACTCTTATTCAACTCTAATAGGTATTTCTCAGACTATTCTTCCTTTTAGAATTTGATGGGAAGGTGGGGGGGATATGTGGGTTGGGGGGTTGTGTAGCGGTGAGGAGAATTACTACTAGATGATTGTTGTCATATGAAGATTTAAATAGGGAATTGTAGTACATGACATGGTTGGAAGAGTTTGATGGTTTTATGTGTTTTTTTGTGATATTTTAGGTGTTTTATACTTTTTTATGTCTATGTGGTTTTTGGGATATTTTTATGCAGGTGTATAGTAGAGGGGGACTGGAGGGCTATTGTGCAACAGTTTTGGAAAAACACAATACCAATGGTTTTAAACCATTGGTATAAGAGTTCTAGAATTCTGGGATTCAGGAAAAACACAAAACCGACGGTTTCAAACCGTTGGTATAAGAGTTCTGGAAGAACACAATACCAATGGTTTTCGACCATTGGTATAATAATTCTTGAAAAACACAATACCAACGGTTCTAAACCATTAGTATACATTGAGATAAATTTTAAAAAAATAATATATACCCAGGATTTATGAAAACCGTTCGATAAAATGTTATGTGAACATAAACCAACGATTATCTTGAGACCATTGGTATATCAATAAATAAAGTGGGATATACCAATGGTTTAGATCAAACCATTGGTATAGGGCTTTCCTCATGACTTACTACACTACGGTTTGGAAAACCCTTGGTATAGGCTATAGCAACGGTTTTCCAGCCTGTACCAACAGTTCAGAACCGTTGGTATGACCTTTATTTCTAGTAGTGGGGTTTACAGTAAAATATTTATTATCAATTCCCTTATTTCATAAAATATTATTCAATAGGATTAATTTTAATTGAATCATTAAGTAAAAAATATTTGTAAACTGTTTATATATTTATTTTTTTAAATCGTTATCCTTAATGACATTGTTTTTAAAATATTTTTAAGGATTTTTTTATATGGACATGAATGTTTAAAAATGTTAATTCCATTAAAATGTTTCTATGTGTTGTAAGCAAATTTGATTCAAAAATATCTTTTAAATTCCTTCATTTCCATGTTTCTTGACTTTTAAATGATTTCATTAAAAAGGGATATTTCTCTCAAAACGTTTTACAAATATTTTTCAGCAATGTCAATATCCTTTTCCAGATTTTATTCCTGATTGAGGTTTATTTATTATAATAAAATATTCTATATTATATTGAATGTGCAATGATATGTTTGACTACAGATGAGATATATTTATTCCATTCATGGTATATGGTTAAAATATTATCATTTCATAATCTAGTTTTAATATTAATGTTTATGTTATGTTTAACCCTTTTCGTACAAGGAAAGCATTGGATGAAGATTGTGATGGGCCGGGGCTGCTATAGACCCTCGATTCATCGGTAGGTCTCATGAGACAAATTAGTGTCTTAGAACATGACCATGTAAAAATTTTTATTTTAAGTCATGGAACGTGGCCTTGACAATGTGGTTATGATGTCCGGCATTATGCATTCTCTCATTATTAAATTAGTTATTATATGTAATTATTAAAACATTATAATACCCATGTGCACTTTTAAATGGTTATGTTTGATTAATTTTTTCCATATTATGTTCATTTTTATGTTTAAAAGCATTATTTTTTTATTACACATCTTGCCTTCAAATTTTATACCTTACTCTAAATTATTAACCTTTATTGAGCATCTGAGCTCAACCCTTTTTTATGTTTTATTTTCCCAGAATTCCAAATGTGTATTATGATTGATATAAAGGGTTACGATATGAGAATACTGGCATTTTCAAAGTATTATTTGTGTTGTTTTTTATGTTAGAAAGTGTAATGTTACATTCATGTACGCAATATATTTTCCAAGATGACTAAATTGATCGGTCCTTCGGGACTTGATTCTTATTAATAATGTTAATGTATTAAAATAATTCACCGAATATGGGTAATTGGTGTCGGGGAGTTACATTTTGTATCAAAATGATGTTTAGCTTCAATATTGGAAATGGATTTTGAGAAACTCTAATTATGAAACATTACCCAAAGATATACCATGATATTTGTGTATAAGTACATCCAAAAATTTTGGTAATATACATATTATGTGAGTTTTCCGAGAAATGCATCCCAGTCTTGATACTACATTTGGACGTGGTTTTGGAACAGCTGTACTTAGGTGTGTAAACTCCGAAAATGCGTTTCGAGCTAGAGACACACCCATGGGAGATGCTTAGGATAATTCACATTTAATTTACAGAACCATTATAAAGTATTTATGAGTAAATAAGTCCAGAAAGAAACCAATGATATTATTATGAGACATGTTGTTATTAAATCTTCAATTAATACTTTGAGTTTTTATAGTGTCTGTATTATACATTATGATATTATCTAACCTATTGTATGTTCTCATATAGAAATGGAACCTAATAGAAAGAATATGAACTCCAGAAATAGGAATGATCCAATGAGTAAGTAGGATCATATCATTATTGGTCTTAAGAAAGAATTTATAAAGGATATAGTCCCCCACATATCCGCATCATATGAACAAATTGTATCATGTGATCATAAGATAAGTAAAAAATTATATGAGTCCTACGGCTTTGAAGGGAATCATGAAAAGAGGATTGTGAAATAATGATGGATAAATATAAAAAGTAAAATAAGGATTTTCTCACATGTGATAATTGTGGAAAGAATAACCAAGGTTAATTATTCAAGGGAATGGGATTATATTATAAGTTTGGATAAAAAGGAACCAAATTTCATGATTTCAATTGTTTGAAAAAGGTTTCAAATTTACAATGCATCATTTGCAAGAAGTAGGAACACTATGCGAATAAATTTCCTAATCATCATAGTAAACCAAAAATGATTTTTTTGGATAATTAACAAGTTATGATACTATCATAGATGTAGAGGAATGATTAGTGTTCTTAAGATGTTGTTAAAATATTGTGTCATTTGAGTATTGTATTATGGATGTATAATTGATAAGAATTATAAAGTATATATGGATTTTACAATGGTACTTTTTCATTAAGGATATGAGATTTTAGGGTACCAAGTAGAGGGACACAGTTTCATGGTAAAATTTTTGGAAAATATGTGGTTTGGGAAATATAATCATTAATACATTTTTAAAACATAGATAATGATTTTGTACTATTATATTATTGATTTGGATAAATTATATTGGATATTATTGAAAAAATTTAAACTAATTAATTGTTTGTTTATTCCATCATATTTTGATTTCACTACATTTATGGATTAAAAGAATATATCTAGTATTATGTGTTTTACCGAAGGAATAAAGAAGTACATACATATTAAAACAATGTTTTATTTTCATTCTAGTTGTAATCATGTTTTAAAAAAATTAATGATGAATGTATTCAAATTTTTATCTTTATTATAAAATGTTGACCATATTTAGAAATTTTGTATTGTGAGTTTGGATAGAAGTATTTGGATAATTCTAATGGTTGGAATTTAGTAAATTAAAAACATGATTTTTTTTATATGATGTTAAATTATGACCTGTTGGATACATTGACCTGTCCTTTTGGGTTTTAGTAAAAATTATATGAATTAAGGGAATATATGGGGACCTTATGATTTATCAAATGCACATCAGGTGTGAAAAAAATAGTTTTTTAACATTAATTTCCTAGTTTATGGTTTGAAGTCAAAATAAATCAAAGCACAACCAAATAATGAGATTATGATTATAACATGTAATGAAGTCAAGTATTCTTTCTTGAGTTCTTAACTTTGTAGTAAATTATCAATCCTATTCAAAACATTTATCTAAAAAATGTGTTATCCTAACACTTTATGTTTTGTTGAACCAATGATGCTTTAAATCATCATAGACTGATGGCTTTGAGGACCTCAATTTTACATTTATTGTTCAATTTTTCATGATTGATGACCTCAATCACAACATATAAATATTTATGTTTTTTTTCACCAATTATAGGTCTTTAATTTCAAAAAATTATCTCCTATTCTATATCCATATTTGCTGGGGACTTTTTCATTTCTCTTTCCATTTTATTTAGACTGAATTTTATTAAACAAATTTCATATGTGGATTTTCCACAAATGTATTTTTCAATTTTCAACCTTTTATTTTCGAATAACAATTTAATATTAGGATGATACAATTTATTGATTTATTGGAGAAGGTAACACCACATGGTTTCATAGAACATTATCTCTTTAAATTAATTCAATATCATGCGCTACAGACAACACTGAGTTCAAGAACATCACGACCAATCAAACTAGCACTTTTAAAAGCAGTTTTGAGTAGTATTAACAAAACATTGAATTTTATACACTCCGAATAATTTTAACATCTATATAATGTGTTTCATAGACATAATATAAGATCAAATTCCATTTTTTAGATAAAAGACTTATTTTTCAAAAAAATACAATTTTAGCGCCTTTTAATTGGGACAAATTTTTAAATCCAATATTCGAAACTTTTTTATTATCAAATTGAAAAAATAAAATTCTTCTTTATAAGAGGGACATAAAAAATTTATATTGGAAAATTTTTTTGTTTTGTTCTGATAAGTATTAAATTTTAATGAATAGTAAAAAATTCTAACTTTTAATCGAAAACATCTTATTTAATCCAAATAATTATAATGTTAAATTATACATTTGAACGGTTTTTATGTTTAATTATATTTTATATTAATCATTTAATAATATTTTGATCAATGGAAATAATTTTAAATTTATATTTGACATAAACACATATCAATCTTTTTATAGTTTTTACTTCTCAAAAACCCATTTTCACGGTTTGACAACGAGAATTAATTTTAAATTAATTAAAGAATCTTATATTTTTTGAATTTGGTAAAATGGATTTCTTTTTTGAATTTGGAATATCAAAACTATCTTTGGGTAATTATTATTTATTTTTTTAAACCATTAATTTTCGATGAATACTGAAAAACACAACGTTTTATATAAAAAAAGTATTTTTCATTTAAATTATTTTAAATGTATCGTAGATTCAAAATAGATACATAATATATATATATTATTCCAATGTAATTAATTGGAGTCATTTTATAATAAGAATAGATATTTAGAATTTTATTGAACCATTTTAACTTCTTTTTACATACCTTCTAGGCACATTTAACCACCATCTAGGCACATTTTAAAATTTTCATAAAATGTAAATTTACTGATTCTATTAATTGAATTTCAAAATTCCAAGAGACACAGTTGACATAAGTAAGTAAAATGTGGTGCAGTATGATAAAAATTATTTTTGGTGAATATTAACTTTTGGATTTTATTTTCCACATCAAAAAGTGAAACATGTAATTATAGGTAAAAATAATAATAAAATTACCCATCCACATGTATTATATTATGAAATCTTATATATATTATTTATTGATGTTTTAAAAGTGTTAAATTCAAAATTTATTAATTAAATTTTTCTAATATATTGTTATACAATGATAAATTCTACTCTAAATATTCATTAGAAATATAAAAAAATTTCTAAATCAGGTTACATTATTTTTAATGTTTCATCATTAAATAATTAAATCTATTTATGACACAAGGATGATGTAGTAATTTCATTATTAATTAATGAATAAAATAAATGAATATATATATATATATATATATATATATATAATTTTCATGTTTGGATTCCATCCATGAATTTTCAAGGTGAATATGACATGTTAGGTTTGTTTCAATGTATTGTTTTCTGATTAATCTAGTTTTTATGACTTTTAATCTAACCAAATACTAAATGGTGTCAAAATTAAAATAAAGGAGTTTTTAAAACATATACAATTTTATTAAATTATATAATAGTTCTAAAAATCTATGGTCTAGAAAAAGGACCTAATTAATATTATATATGTCATTAATAAACCACTCTATGTTCTCTTGTCATTTTATTATAAATTTAATTACCTTTTAATGTAAGAATAAAGAAGACATAGTAAGAGTTAAACTATTTAAAGAAGGGATAAATCTGAATGATAAAGTTAATATGGTGACCAAAACATTTATAAAACATATTGGTTGGGATTATTTCTACCCATACCCACCTTATCCTAGAAATAAATCCATTTTTATCCTTTAAAACCGAAAATGATTTTATCTTAATATAATATTTGTAACTTTTCCTAAAGTGCCACTCACTTATCATAAAAATGGGTACTTCACCTTCTATTAAATTCACACCTCCAAATCCATTTCTCCTTATCATACCCATCTCAAATCTCCTCCCAACTACCATAAATTCATCCTATAGGCCTTAATTTGGCAATAAAACCAAGATAAGGATCTCTTTCATTTAAATCAAAAAGAAGTACCTTGAAAAGAGGCAATCATTTCATCACACCATTCAAAGTAATTTTCTTCCTCCAAGTCCTCTTTCATTGTTGTTTTCATTTGAAAATAATAACTCAAGTAACCATACTTGCGTACTTACAGCTTATCATCTCCACGTCGTAGTGTAATTTGTTATTCAACCCTACATTATTTGGAAAATTACTATAATGTGTATAATTAATTTAAATAATAAATATAACTTGGTATTGATTCTTTATATATAATATAACATTCAATAATATACTATTTTACCATCGATAGAATCATATTGTCACTTTTGCATACGTATGGCTTACCGTCTCCCCGACTGGATAAGATTCATATACAATTATCACCATTCAAAAAATTTTATAACAAAATATAAATTGATTAAATATTATATTTATGAAATAATATTTCTACTATAATAATAAATATATATATAGATAAATATATGTTGTTTAGTTACTTATGTACTACGATAAGAAAATAGAAACAACATTTGTGCAAACATATGGACTACCGTCTCACAAAAAAAATGTTTCAATATCATATATCTATCTATTATAAATATTTATATTCTGAATATATAATATATATAAATCATGTTTTATTTTCTAGAATTGCCTAAATCGTTATCTTAGTTATATGATCCAGAAGAAAAAGTTAAAACACGTACGATAAATAAAGAGATTATTAGGTGAAATGTTACATTAACATGGAAATTATTATTAAAATGATGGTATAATGTAATAAATTAATCATATATTAAATCCTAAAAGTTAATATAGTTCTTTTATAATTTAATAACATACAATGGTCCATATATAGGATGACAAACATACCCTCAACAAATGGAAAGTGTGATTTATAGGTTAATTTTTCTATATAATTATTATCCATGATTTTTTATGATTATGTTTTTACAAGTAAATATTTATTATCCATGTCAATGTTTCATAAAATATATTTAAAAAGGATTATTTTTAAGGGACAATTTAACTAAAATATCAGTTTAAATGGTTTATATATTTATTCTTCTTAATCATTCTCATTAATTTCATTGTTTTCAAAATAGATTTAATGATTTTTAATATGAACATGAATGCTTTAAAATAAGTATTACTTTCAAAAGTTTCAAATTGGTATGAAACAATTTTATTCAATAATATATTTTAAATTTCTTTCATTATAAATTCTGTGACTTTTAAATGACTTTATGAAAACAGGATATTACTCTCAATGAGTGTTACTGATCCTTTTCCACCATGTCAACATCTTTTATAAGATATTATTCTTTATTTATGTAAATTTATTATAATAAAATCTTCTATATTGTATTGAATGATCCATTATATGTTTGACTATGGATGTGATATTTTTATACCATTCATGGTTTATGTTCAATGTATTAATATTTTTTATTCTAGTTTTAATACTAATGTATAAATTATGTTTCACGATTTTTATACGAGGAATGCATTGGATGATGTGACGGTAGGGCACCACTATATCCCCTCAATGCAATAGTACATCTCATTAGACAAATATGTGTTTTTTCAAAAGTCCTTGAAAAAAAGTTTTTTGTTGTCATGGCCTGAGGCCTTGACAATGTGGTTTTGATGTCCAGAATTATCCATTTCCCCATTATAAAATTAGATATTAAATGTGATTATTCAACTAAATGAATATCCATGTGCATGTTTATATGGTTATGTGTGATTTATTTTTTCCATATTTTGTTCATTTTTATGTTTAAAAGGATGTTGATTTTATTACAGATAGTGCCATAAAATTTTATGGCTTTCACTAAATTATTTACCATTACTGAGCATCTGAGCTCACCCATTTCCTTTGTTTTATTTTCCAAGGATTAATAGAAGATTATTGTGATTGATATGTAGTGTCAAGCTAATAGAATAATGGAATTATCAATGGATTATTTATGTGGTATTTTATGTCAGAAATTGTAATGTAAAATTTATGTAGGTAATCTATTTTCCAATATTGCTAAATAGTTAATCCTTCGGGACATGACTTAATGTAATAATTCCAATGTATTAAAATAATGCACATACTCAGGGTACTTGGGGTCGGGGAATTAAAAATTATACATCGATATTTTCAAATATTTGTTTTTTTAATGTTTATGTAAATTTTTCCTAATTAATTTTCAATGTGAAAATGGAATATTCTACAAGAATTTTTGAACTTATTTTTATTGTAATTATATTCATCAATGTGAATAACCATTTATTTTAATTATGAAGCACTAGGAATATCATTTAATAAACTCATCCTTAATCTTAGTCTATAATGTTTATGATGCATAATTCTAGGAAAATTATTAACATTCAGTACACTAATTCTTCCATCGTTTAAAATTATTTATTATTAAGGATTTAAGATTAAGATGTTTTGTTTATTCATATGATAAATACATTGGAATACTATATGATGCAAATGGACCATAATTATGTAACCTCATAATGTATCAGTCAGCCTTGTAAGATAGAATTGAATATATTTTGGTTTATTACATACACATTTCTATATGATTTCTTGTAATATGTACTTGAATTGATGTTTAAGATTCAATGTATTGTGAATTACATTATTATGACATCAATTCATAATTAACATATGAATTTTTTAATATTAATTATATCCTTAGATAATTTTCAATATTATTTTATTACATATAATTGATTTTTTGTATAATAATTAATCCCTATTATATATATTTTTTAGAACATCATTGTTTTCTTAATGGATTTTTTTTAGTTATTTAACATGAGTTATTGATTATACCATATATTATCCAGATAGGTCCCATTATATGTGACCATTACTAATCATATAACCTCACCTAATTTAGTTTCCTTTCCTCAAGATTTAAAAATGGCTTCGTAAAATGATTTATAGATGCATAACAGTTTTTACATTCATTATTATTTTATATGTTATTGTAAATGTAAAATGAGAAAAATGAATCTATCTAGTTCATAAAAAATACTATTCCATTTAATCCATTGGGATGTGATTAGTTTTACTTAGTTACAATGTAATAATGTTTCTACTAAATATAAGCTACTGGATTCATGGAGATTACACTACTCTAAGAATATTAAGGGTCATATATGTAGACTATATGACATACATATTAATATCATGTTACAAGCACATAAAAGTAATTTGTTTAAGAACGTACCAAAAAGATCATTTTTTAATTTGATTTATACAAATATATCCTATACCCAACATAGATTGGTCCAGTATTTTTGCTGATACTATGGATAATACTAGATGTAAAATTTAACTATATTTAGTGACAAGCTGAAATACATGTTTCATAGTGATAATAATTTTATCTTAGTTCCTGATAGGTAATTTGTATTTTTGAAAATATATTTAAATTATTGGAATCATGGCACATGTGGAACATAAAAATTCATGTATAAAAGTTATTAAATTAAACCTGATTTAAATTATATAGAACCTATAATTTTGGATTGATTTTTGATCCCACCATGTGTGTTATATGTACTTTTTTCAACAGATTTCAATGAATATGGTTCTTTCATTAATAATTTATTTTAGTGTGGAAGAAAGAATAAATAGAATAACTATGAGCTTCTAATTAATGAATGAATTGCCAATTTTTTTCGTTAATTATATGATTTTTAATGAAAAAGTCATCATGTAATATTATGTGATGTTTCATGTAATATTCTATATGAAAAATCTATTTTCATCATTGGATGTTTGTGGAGGATGAAAACAATTATACAAAATAATTTTTTTGATAATTAACAATGTTTAATTTAGAATTTATAATGAACATTTAATTATCAATATGTAAAAGGATAATGGGATTTAATGGTAATAGAATTTAAATAATGAAATTTGAAAGAGTTTTGGGATTTTTTTAAGCGTTGGGTATAATTAATGTTGAAATTTTGTATAATAAATATGGGTAATATTTAGTTTTTATAGACTTTATTGATGTATTTTCATTCTATATAATAGAATTTTTGATGACGTTGGGCTGCATAAGTGTCATTCAAAACCAAAATATATTTAAAATTCAACAGGTTAATTGGTATATATAGATATCTAAAATCTTATAATGGTATGATTTGGATGAACATGTTGTTGTTTAAAGGTAATCATATTTTATGAAAATTAGTGGAAAAATTATATTACTTGAATAAAGATAAATGTGTTGTTGTGTAAAAGTAACACAAAATTCAAACAAATGAATTAAGGAAATAAATATATCTTCATAACTATGTATAGGTTTTATTATTTTGTTTAATGTTATTTCAAATCTATATATTGTTAGATGTATCTCTTTGAAAATTTAATTAAGTTGATTCTAAGTATATATCACTTCGTTGAGAAATATATTTTATGACTCTTGGTTATATCATGATTCTTGTTGTTCCCGTGTTGTTCAAATACATGAATAATAAATATATAATCATATATATATATATATATTAATGTAATGAATAAGTATTCTTTGTTCAAGGATATTATTTGAATATATAAATGCTTGAATGAGATAATCCTTTCCACTAGAGTACCGAACCGGGAACTATGATTGTGTTAACCAAAAAATACATAGATGTTTCTTCCTATGTTGTGGAGAGTGGTATTTTCTATTAAATATCATATTGTATGGAACAATGGGGTTTATAATGTTGTGGTCCAGCTTCTGTATGTGTTTTAAAATGTATATGAAATACACGAAAAATTCATAGGTTATATGTATAATAATATGTAGAAGACTAATTGTATGGTACTGAGGTTATCATATGACTATAAAGAAATTTTATTATATATACTATGTCTTATGAACTTCATATTACAATTTCATTGTAATATTTTTATTATAGTATCAAATGTCTTATCTCATTTGACTTTGAGTAAAATAATATTTCAAGACTTTAAAAGTTTTATTATAGTCAATTCAAAAGAATCATGGTTTTCTATTTTTAAATAGAAATCATATATCATGATGATGGATATCATGATTCATGAAAAAAATTAAAGGGGATGAATGAATAACTATTTTGGTCATTATTGAATAAAATGAAGAATTATTTTTTAATCAGAAAGGTTTGGGGTCAAGCCACTTTATTAAAGAAAAAGAAAAAATACAGTAATCCATTTTGAGTTGGGTAAGGTAAAACCCATTACAAGCTCGTAGGCCCAGTGGGACAAAACCCATTTAGAGACACGCACCCAAAGCATCAGATGACATGACAGAAGATCCCAGTGGGAAAACCCATTAAAAGTGAAAAACATCACCAGAAACGCTGCACCATCAAAGCCACATCGCCCGTAGATGAAAACGATCACTAGAAACACTGCACCATCAGAGCCACATCGCTCTTAGATGACCCCATTGGAACCCGCCATTGACCAGAACACGCCCCACACCGCCAATCTGACCAGATCAAGTTTCCGAGATCTAGAAGCCACCAGCCTGAAGCCCTTTAGATCCATCGCTGTGGAGACACACCCCTGTGTCAGAACCCCGGATCTGAGCAGATCAGATCTTGTGCCGTTTTCAACCCCGCTGCAGTCCGAATCCCCACCAACGATGACTAAAGCACACCGTGATGACCGCCACTCCAAAATTCCCATTCCCAGCCCTCGGAGCTATCCACAACCATCGGCACACAAGATCTGGTTTGAAACGAGATTTGAAATCGAAAGGCTGAACACCGCTCTGATTCCCATCCCGAAGCCAGCGATGAGATCCACCGTCTAAAGCCGTCACACCACTCGATGAAGAAGCCTAAAGAAAAAACATGTCAAACGAAGATCTCCTTCACTAATGCTGAAAGATCCACTATCATTGTGACCCCCGCCTCCACAGAGTACCGACACCGGATATCCTGGCTGAAACTCACCGATTTGTTTTTTATAAAACCAAATCTCTGACATACGCCAGACTCCACGCGCCTCGTGCCACACCGCCACCACGGACCTTGCATTCCACCGTCGAGCGTCCCACCGGAGCAGAGAGCCGGCGAAACCGAGCCGAGAGCCGGCGAAACACCACTAGGGAACCCTTCCCTCGCATATTTTGACATAAATATTTCATCATTTTCGAGTTCATTGCATATCACAACTTCAAGACGATAGAGAACACGGCGAGACGTAGATGAAAAACACGACTCCGCAAATTGAGCAGCAAACCAAATCTCCATTTCTTAACCGCAAACAACACCATAAGCAAAAACACCGAAATCGAAACTGTAAGGAAAGCCTCATGAAGACGGAAGCCAGAACCGAAAATCCCGCCCCCCTCCGTGCAACACAGGTGCCAGCTCCGAGCCTCGCCTGAAGAGCCGTTACCTTAAACTCGCCGAACCCCGTCGAAGCTGAAGCCGAAACCACGCCACCGCCTTCAACGAAGGCAGATCCACCCCTTTGCCGAGGTCATGCTTTTTACAAACAATGAAGAATTACTAAAACTGTGAAAGAGAAGAAAGACGTGATTAATATAAATCATGATTTTTTTCTATGAAATAACAGAATCTTTTATAATTTATTTTTTAAATAGAAAATTTATTATATATTATTATATATATAGAAGAATATTGATGAACATTCAACACTTGTTGTCGTTATAAATAAGTAATTTTTTGTTTCAATGCATGTATGATATGAAAAGGATAATCTAGAAAAATATTAGTCGATTTTGGTTTTCAATTGGTTTTATTATATTGATATGTTACCACTTATAATATCATTATAATGGTATAATATGAATTAATGTTTTGGACTATAAATCCTTGTGATTTTTTAGGATGTAGAAAAGATAAAAATTCACTTTTTTATGCTCTTTATGGATGAAATGGAAATTTACCCAGTTTTATGATCATATATACTGTGTATGAAACCATTTTTTGTCGTAGAATATGGGTTATAACCTATTATATTAGTTTTAGTGAAAACTTTTATGGTTTAATTTTTAATGTATAATTCATATTTAGTTAATAAATATGAATTTATTTGCATGAATTTTAATAAATAAATGAATTAAATAGACCAAAAAATTTATATTATGAATTATTTGTTGAATCTATAAGTTTTTTACCTTAGGTGACACATAAAATTTTAATGGGAATCATGAATGGGTCCATTAAACATTTTTATCATTTACAAATGTTTCTTCCTTTTTTTATCTTCCATTCTCCAAATCTCATTTTATTGTCATGAAAACCCCTTAGGGATTATATTAATCATATTTAAAAATAGATTTCTAGTTGAGGAATAGGGTGATAGAGAGTTAGATAGGGAGGGGAGGTTCCTCTATAGAGGATAGATTTTTCCCGCTTGTCACGTGGTAGCTATACTGCGTGGATCAGACTGAACCATCAGCTTTTTCCTCCCCCAAGAAATTTTTTATTTATTTTTTTCTTAAAATATAATATTAATGGCATTTTGATGTATCTTATTTATTAATTTTTTATTGGGTAATTAAATATGTATTACCTGTAGCTATTTGGGGAAAATGAGAGTTTCAGTCCAAATACAACAAATATTTTGGGGAAATCCTGAACGCGTGGTGTTTAGTTTCAATGAAACATGCAATTTTTATTATAGACTATGGATGATGATGTTATTTTAACTAAATTTCATATATCTAGAATAAATAACGTATAGTGGATAATGAAAATGTTGATGAGTTCCTTAGAAGGTGGAGTTTTCGATACTTTACCCCATGTACTCTATGTATACTTCTTATAGTTGGACAATAACATGTACTTAAGTACATAGGATAACACCCCATGTATGGGAAATAGTACCATGTTTTAATACACAACAAGACCACATGTGTGTATTGAATATGTATTAGTAAATTACTAGACTTCATGCGAGTCTTGGATATGTAGTAATACATGGTGAAACCCTTGGCATACCTAGGTCATTTAGATATACATGGATAGGGTGGCACTTTTCGGTTACAAGTCATTTACTTCACCCTTATGTCGTATTTGAGTTGGGGGGCGGGGGTTTCACCCCCGATGTTAGACTTGGGCATAAGAGAAGGTCATTTTATTTAATGTTTCATGTTGACCTTGATAGTGTAACCATTGTGGAGTTTGTTTGAATTTTAACATGCACTTTGTAGAACATGTGAAATAATAGAATGGTTTTCCTCTATTAAAGGAATCTGGATACCTCTAAAAACTTGTACAAGGTATGAATCCCCAATGAAGGTCATGAAAATATTTTGAGGATTTGGCATGGGATCTCTATGGTTCACATTTTTTTTACCATGGGACTATCCCATGTTTGTCTGGTGATACTGAAACATGATGGTATGGATATCATGGTTAGTCTAGAAATCCATCTGTGAAATGTTAATGGGATGTGATTATCACCTTATTATTCTTATATTATAGTATTATAAGTCTATGTAATTATAGTTACTGGGTTTTGGGATGTGTTTTCCTGAGAGAATATGATTTTCTCGATAAACTAGTCTATATGTAAATATCTCTAAAGGGATGCATCCACTCTTTTTCTATCCGAGAGAGTCCCTAGAGGGATTCCTACACTTATTTTCTGACCCATAGGATCTCATGTGGTATTCCTCCATTTGAATATTGAATTTAGGAATCCCAATAATTATTCCACGACCTTATACCCAGATTTATGAGATAATTATAATTTATTTATATAATTATGATCCTAGATGATAGGACTATAGAGGGATGTGTTCCCATTCTCATGCTAATGGGTTGGAGTTTCCATGGATTTGATTTATGAATGCTACATAGGATGAACAATAATGAAGACATGCGAAGATAATCCATTCACTTTCAAAAGATATTATTGTGGATTTTTGTCACAAATATAAAGATCAGTAGTGGTTTTATTTTTTCATTTCATTTGTGTCTCAACTAGTATGGGATAATTTCACGAGTATAAACTTTTGAAAGAATGATATATGGTTTAACTTCAAGTTGTATTATTTATGTTCATTTCCTTTCCCCCCGATGATCACTTCAGTGTGTATACTATTAGTATGTCTAATTAGATTTTTTAAATTATTGTAGAGAGGATTGGTAATAGAAGCATTATTATATGACATTTTCAAGTCACTTTTATGGAGTCTTATGATCAGGTAGGATAAATAGTATAGGGTTTTTATTATTTGGAAGGAGTCATGGTTTTATGTTATCAGTAGTTCCTAGTATTTTTATTCAAAGTTATTTTATTTTGTATATGTGTTCATCCTAAAGGGAGGTAAGCTATTGTATGTTGTAAATGTGTTTCCACAACATTATTCAGTTCATTAATTATAACATTAATTATATTTGGTTCTTAGGATTTCATATTATTTGGATTTATGATATTTGGTTACTTTTATTTGGATTTTTTGTTATAATATAGGGTATAGTATCCACCTTGGGTCACCATTGACCCCAATTCTACTTGGTAAAATCTTTAATATAAGGAGGTTCACATAAATCATGAGACGAACTGGTAAGTTTACTATTCATAGAGTGAGTCTGGGTGGGATAATAAATGTGTAAAAAAAATATTTCTTAATATTTATCATACTATTTTAGATTTTTAGATAGGATAAATAATATTTTGAATGATCCCATTATGGATACGTGGTTGGTGCATCATTAACTCTAATTATAATCTGAGTTCTAGTTTACCAGGGTTGATATTGGTGTTCATGTGGTTTGATGTTATAGTTTCATATGATATTTTCCATACCCATCACCCTTGATTATTGGAATGATTATTTATTTTGTAGTTGTGGATGTTCTCATATAAAAATGATTTCAATTATTTAGATATGAATTTGGTCTTTTCATATAAATCACTTTCAACATTTCAATCATGTAGGATCTAAATGTTATAAGTCTGCTAATGTGAATGTTTCCATTAAAGACTATGACTTCATTTTTTAATGTGGAATCAACAACTCATTTAAAATTTTCCCATATAAGTACTTTTTAAATTTGTCATATATTTCCAAAAAAAACAATATATTTTTTTAAGGTATGTTCATGTGTATCTTTTGAGAAATTTTTAATAGTAAAAATGAAAAATCATTCATGATGCACATGAGGTGATGTAACACTAGTAGGTCGGTTTGGAACATGGTTCCAATGTATTGGTCCCCTTATGGGTAGATGACATTTTTATATTTGGTATTTAATGTTTTAGAAATAACCTATATATATATATTTTCTAAATAATATACAATGATATAGTAAACTACAATAGAATGTATTGGCGCTTCCCTATGTACATTTTAGTGTTTAAAATTTCATATATTATCAATTTATTCTTACAATTACAAGAAATAATAATTGAAAAATCAAATGTGTGGATACATGGTGTTGATATTTCCATTGTTGTGGGAGGTGGTTCACGTGTGTTTCTATTGTTTATGAGACCATATGACTGGTTTTTTATGCATGTTGATGACACCAATCCTTAAAATGGGTTCCTAGGTGACACCCCATGAGTTGTGACCTTTGTGAGGCTAGACATGAGAGGGATAAGTGGGAGACCTAGAGGCCCTCATCAATGATTTGGACCTTAGTGGATCATAAATTGGTATGATTTATCATGGTTAGTAAAATTTTTTAACTTATGAGAGTTTCCTTTTAGATATGAATGATGAGAGAATAAATTGATGTATGCGACTTATGTATCAATTTTTATCAGATTTATACTGAAAAAACATTTATATTTGATACTTTTTTTGTCAAAATGTGGTTTGAAGTATAAGAGTACTCTGATATCTATCCCTATGTATTTTAGAATAATTATAATGAATGGATGGAGTGTGAGATGGAACTTATGACTCTGACAATATTAATTTGAATCTATTCATATAGGTGAGGTTACAATTATAGTTACTTAGATTATAATAGAAATATATTACTTCATTTTTATTGAAAATATAACAAATTACACAAACAAGGATCACTACCAAGGCTACCGTAGTGGAATTGGCTCACTTCCCTAACCATCACAGTAGCCATGGTCCACTCCCAATAACATCATATTAAACAATTTCCAATAATAAACCATGATTACTCCAAATTATAATTCAGTAAATCTCATGAGATATAAACCTTTACCCAATGAATTGTATAGAGATATTGGTCTCACCCATAACATAATGAAAATGAAATGCATGTGTACAGAAAAATAATAAAAAGCTAATCATATAAAAAACCATGATATTAAATGAGTTTTTTAAGAATATCATCATATAATAAAATAGGGAAAATTAATATTTTTCATAATCATTTCACCATTTCATCATTGAAAAACATGTAAAAAAGAAGTGGGATTCATAATAATTTTATCATTATAAACCATATGAAAGTGTAATGAGTTTTATAGACATCACATCATCATAAACTATTAAATGAAATAATATTAATGATATCCTTGGTTCATATAACTATAAAAACATATGTTACATTAAATGATGTCATTGTATATAGAAATGTTTTTTCAATGATAAATCACTTGGATTATTTCATAAGAAATATATCATTACATGAATACTTAATTTTTTTAAACAAATATTACGAAATATTTTTGTTGGTTTTTTAAATTCAAATAATCATTAAAAATTATAAATGATTGTTTAAAACATTATATGGCTTCGAAGGATGAAAATTTCATACATGTAGCACATGTTAAAAAAATTACTCTTTCCACATTTTCAGTGAAATCCAAGTGGGTATTATTTGGAAGAAGACATAAATATTCCATTAAAAGACAAACCAAAATGGGACAAAAATATATTTAATAAATCATTTAGATATTTATAAAATCATTCTATAAAACACTTTTATAAGACATGGTTTTCGATTAAAAATTATTTTTTGACGAAAGATAAAAATTAATGAATGTTTTTGTAAAAACATTAATTTGAACTCATAGGTACAAATATAATAGGAAATTAAGAGGAAAAATGTATTCACATGAAATACAAATGGGTTAATAAAATAAATATGTTTCAAGATATATGGATCATATGAATTTATCATCTAAATCATAATCATAAATGGTCATAATAAATAGTGAGTTTGTAACAATAAAAATTTACCACTTTGTTAATATTAAATTCTAAGAGAAATAAAGGTATAAATTTAGTTGTAACATTAGATTTCATTATTATAAATAAATTAATGATATTAAATTTCATTTGTGTGAATTTATGAACCAAAAAAATAGTTTTGTAAGATAACTTATATCCCACGGAAGTAATATTAATGCAAAAATCCATTACCACATTCGTAGAATTCATAATTATAATCCCCAATAAATAATAACATAAAATATAACATTAAATATAATTTAAATAATTAAATACATGAAATATAATATTAAAACGGTTTCATATACAACACAAAAAATAAATTAGTTTGGAATTCACATATTCTTTTAAAAGTAATTAATAAACTAAAAATCTCTTATTGTATGTATCAAATTCATTAAGACAACATGAAAACTCCAATATAATATATATAATAATATTAAAAATATACTAAATAACCATAGGTATATATATATCAAACCATATTGTTTTTTTATGATCATCTATTACCTGTCTATTATCAATCCACTCTTCATGTTAAATGTTTGGTTGTAACTGCTTTGTTTTTCATGTATATTTTACTTTTTTATACATAATTAATTGATCATGGTAAAATAATATATTTAATTATAACAAGTAAATTAATATCATATATATTATTTTTAAATGTTTTTAATTTAATCCATAATATTTATTGATAGAAAATTATATACATCATTCATGGAGATGGTATATCATACGTACAAATGAATATTGTTTCCATTATCACGATGAAATGAATAAATAAATATGAATAATATTTTACCTGTATAGAATCATTTTTATGTCATATATATTACAATTTTTTTAAAAACAAATTTATTACCCTACATGTAATGTGTGAATGAATTACATCACATCGCGAAGCGATAGTCCACCACACACACAAGCAATGTGATTATATTCCAAAAAATGGAAATTATGAAGTTATGTAAGGAATAATAATTATAGAATTATACTAAGATCATAAATATAAAATAAAAATATATACTCCATAATTATATCAATATATGATATGTGCTGATGGAAAATGAATAATATCATGGTGTGAGGTGGTAGTCTATCATACACACGAATACTGATTTCATATCCTATTTAATGGAAGCCAATATATTTATAAGTAATTATTATAAAATAACAATATTTAAGAATATTTAAGATATTTATTTTATTATATATTATTTTTTTACTAATAATTAAAGGAGTTGGATGAAGAAGTAATATAAAATTCTCTGTTATGGGTGTCCCTATTCTTTCAAAAAAACATTTGGCTTGCAAAAGAAGGCATCAAAAGGTAAATGTTTGACCAAAATATGGATTCTACAATCGGAGGAGGGAATTAAGAAAGTTAGATAGCTATTTCATTTCCAAAATTAATGTTTTGTTATGTGTAAAGATGATAGTATAATCGGTGGCATTTCAAAAGTGATGTTAGTGTCACAATTGAATTTTTGGAATTGAATACACATCAACCAAAACTTTCTCATTCAATAATAATCCAAAAATGAAAAACTCTAGAAAAGATAATGGATAAGTTCATAATTAAAATTTTATTGTATATATTTTGAGACATTTTTCCCTTATCTCTATAGTTTAGATCCTCAATAAACCCATTTTTACCAAAACTAGAGAAATTTGTTTTACGGTTTTTACTATTAATTATGATAAAAATTTATTTGACCTTATTAGATAATAAAAATTACAATGATGAAAAAAATATTATCTTATATTCCAAATTCAATTCACATAAATGGAAGATAACATTTAAAATTAATCTTATAGACATCACGAGAAAGTTACTTTGTAAAGGGAATTGTGTCAAAAGATTAAAAAACAATTACATCAAAATGAAAAATAAAAAATTTTAAAATGACATTGAATAGATTAAATGACAGATAATTTAAGTAATAATAATTTTAAACATATTTTAAATTTAAATTTTCATTGCTAATTATTTAACTGAAAAGTCAGTTTTCTACATAAACCAATATTTTTCACTATTCAAGGAAAATTTATTCTTTTCATAAAAATCCTTAAAATTTAACCAAATATTAAAACTAAAAGATGACATAAATAATTTATTGTATTTTATACTATTTGTTATTTAAATGATTAAATATTTAAATATAATATTTTTGACTAACAGAAATAAAAAACATTATTTTTCTGAAAATAGTATTTTCAAAACATTTAATGACTTTATAAAAAATATATTATTTTATATAAATTTTTTTATTTATATAAAACCACTATACATTTTTTATAAATCTTTTTATTACTATTCATATCTAAATGATTATGTTCTTTGTTATAGTTTTCATATTTAAATAATAATATTAATAATATATAATAGTTTTTTAAAACTCAATGTAGTGTGAAACACAAGATGAACTTGGTGTCCTCTATAATGTGAGCTAAATCAATTTTTTCTATTATAAAAACTATCAATGAAATTTAATTTATTCAAAAAGAAAATATAATTATAAAAACATAGTGTCCTGTATTCTACCCAATTAAATTTAATCTCACCCTCAATTTTTTTGACTATGATACAAAAAATGATGGTATTTTTTGACTCTGCATGATCAATAATCTCTATAAATTTTTCCACAGAAAAAATATTATGCTTCAATGGAATGACCTCTGAGTTTATTAAATGTGAATGATCAGTTATACAATTCCTTTGGAGAGATACCTTGAATGCATCATGAACATGATATAATATTGGTTATATCTCAAAATTATAGGATACCATAATGATATGACCAAAAAATCTAAATGGGATGATATAGTAAGGTCCTTTATTCACTTTTTCAAAATCTAATTACCTTCTCCCATGGTCAAATTATTGTGGACACCATTTCACCATCATTTGATTCATGATCATGCTAGTAATATTTTGGATAAAATTTAGACCGACTCTAATATTCCTTGATATGTTCCATAATAGATCTTACTTACTATACTATTTCATCAGTTATATGAGTACTTGATAGCTTTCTTACTCAAACTTCATTTCATCATGTTTGGGATTACACTTCATTTCATAGAGGGCTTCATAAGGTGCCATGTAGATGCTCTAGTGAAAGCTATTTTTGTATGAAAACTAAATTAGAGTAAGTTGTTTATACCAACAATCATTTAAAATACCTCAAACAAAATCTTAGTATATCTTCTATGCCCTGAATTATTCTTCTATATTGACCATATTTTTAAAGATTATATTCAAAAAATAAGACATTATATCATGTCGAGATCATGTTGATGTCTTTACCAGAACATCTAGTTAAACCCCATATCCTGATCATACATAATGGAATGTTATTCGCATGAACCTAAATACTTATCAAAAATATATTATAGAAATGTGATCTAGAGGTATGTCTTCTATGAGTGTTATTAATTTTTCTTAATTTGAAAGGTGCCCGACTACAACCCATATATCATTATTACTTTTAGACTTTTTGGGAGCACAACAATGAAATCCAAGGTTATGTATGACAATTTATAATCATGTATGGAAAATGTATGTAAAAAACCATTATAATTTTTCTATCAGCCTTAAATTTATATGATACTATGAAAGGATAATGAAACCCTATGATATCTCTCTTCATTCCAACCCAATATATATAATCATTCAATCCTCTATACATATTCGTTCTTCCAGGATGAATTCCAAATAAAAAACTATGAGTATCCTCTAACACCTAATTCTTCAAATATAGTAAGGAATGAGAACATATAGGGTTCTTTAACCTTATCATTCCTTTATGATCATATATAAACACTTATTCATTTATACCCTGTTATTACAACATTATATCATCCTTATATTCTCATTTAACCATTACATGGATAAATGGTTGATCATTCAATTGATAATGATAAGATTTTACAATCCCTTAAATATTTCTATATATTTCCATTGTAACTCTATAATTATTACAACATTTTTTATCATCATCATAGATATTTTTGTATGATCATTTCAACTTAATGAATCAGCTACCTTGTTCACTATCCAATGGTGGTAATGTATTAAAAAATAATAATCATTTGTCATCTAAATCCAACTTCTCTGGCATATATTCAAATCCTCTAATATGAATATAAATAATAAATTTTTTTATTAGAATTTATATCACTCATTTCACCATTAACATAATTCATTCATATCTCTAATGCATAAATTACTATATCTAATGAAAAATCTCGAATTGGGGTCTTTTTTTGATTAACTATATATTTTTTTGTAAGGAATAAGATAAAACCAAAAATATTTTCAAAAGAACACATCTAAATCCAATCATGGATCCATTAGTATAGATTAAAAATTGTTATCTACTATGAGCGTAATATAACCATAGGTACAATGATGCATCTTCTTTTCAGTTCCATGAAATTCTCCTAATATTTATGTGCTTCATGTAACATGGCTCACTTTTGAGTTAACATGGTGAGTGGATTAGGTAGTTTTGAAAAATTATTCACAACCCCTTAATAATATTTCTATTTAATCTATTAAAAATATGGATCTCAGTCACCATGGTTGGTTTGGGCCAACAATCAATAGCCTTCATCATTGATGGATCAAAAAATATACCCTCACTTGAGATTATTAGATGCAAAAATAATTCCAATTTCAAACAAATATTATATTTTTTTAATGTTTCATATATTTTATCCTTACATAGGGCCTTTAGTGAAATTATCATGTGACATTAATTCTCTTCATTATTCTTGTAATAGATTAGGATATCAACTATATAGACTTCCACAAACAGATCAAGGTCAATTGTAGACACTCTATTCATTAAATTCATGAAGATATCTGGGGGAATGATAGTCTAGATAAAATAAAAATATATTCAAAGTTTTCATACCTTATTAAAAATGATATATTGGGAACATCATCCTTCTTAACCCTCAATTAATGATATCTATAACTAATTTCAACCCAAAAAATATTGAGCTCTGTGAATTTGATCAAATAGGTCATCCATATGGTGTACTAGATTATTTCTATTTATAGAGATCTCATTCAACCTATCAAAGTAAACATATAGTTTCATTGATCCATCTTTCTGTTTGACCAAAAAAATATGTTCACCCAATGGTCAAACACCATTCCAAATGAACCACTTTTCATGGTTCTACTCGTTTTTAATTTCCAATTCCTAAAAATAAATCGAGGAAATTCTATAGGGAGTAATTATATTTGTTTGGAACTACATATGAGTCCTATTGATAACTCAATATCACATTCTGGTAGAGGTCATGAAATTGCTTCTAGAAATAAATTTAAAACAACTCATACATATTATGAATGTTATCAATGATCAGTTTCTCACAAAATTTCTAAGATAAATGATGGTATTGAATGGTAATCTACTCCTATACAACAGATTTTATTCATATAAAAATTTCTTATATAACATAGGACATATATATAATCATAGGTTGTCTAAAAATATAAAATGAAACAAACCTTAAAAATATGTTGAAGTGGGATTTATGTGACAAAATCTAATCCATGCTTGGTATGACAAAAAATTCAACAATATGATGAATGAAATGTTTTATAGGACGAAAATTACTGTAAACATCAATAAGAGTAGAATCATAGACATGAGATGTGATAATCCAAAAATTTAGTGTTTTCACTTATAATTATAAATCTATTTATTTACGTGGCATCTTCATAACCTTTCCAATATATTTTAAATTAATTAATACGTAGTTCTGGAGTGAAATATAACATTAAAAGTTCTAGTGCGGATTTTATTTATAACTTCAACTATATTAATATCAAACAAATCATCAAAAATAGTGACTCATGTTATTTAAAATTATATTAAGAATTAATATGTTGGTGATTCTAATCATTATTAATAGCCTTAAAATTTTTTAATTGGTTATAATTATGCCAATAATCCATGCATTTTAATGCCAAGAGTGTGGGATGTTCATTTTATGAATATTTCACTCTACTTTTATCATTTTCTAACATATAACCATCACATCAACAAATAATTGTTTGATGAGCATCTATTCTACAAATTAATCATTTACTAGTACCCTTAAAAAAATTTCCCCCATGTTTCTTCCCACACATTGATCATAAAAGAAACACCATATTCTTCACTACATGGAATTAGATTTTTCATTGAAATTAATTTTTATCCTACAATCAAAACCATTTTATTTTTTCATAACTACAACATCTATTTAGAACATTATAATTGAAATAAATTATAATTATTGATGCTTCTTAGAGAAAATTACCTTTGAATATGTGGTTTTAATCCACTAAAAAATAAAACATCTATATATTCTAGTTGGTTGAGAATACCAAAATATCAACTCAGAAGACTTGTAAAATCATTAACATGATTACCAATAGAGTCATAATTGTTTTTATTTATCTAATGGATCTCTATATCCAAAATCATATGAATAATAAAAATAATTCACTCATTGATAAACAGTTTCGTGAACTCATCTCAATCCATGGTGTCTATTTTTTCATGTTCCCTTATATTATGGATGAGAGTCTATCATTGATCCACTTTACCTTCTATATGATTTACAACCAAAATGTCTTTATTATGTTCTGAATAATGGTGAATAGAAAATTTATTTTCTGTTGTAATGATCATATGATCATTAACTAGTTGAATATTGTGTCCACTTATGGATAGCCGATTTTTTCTGACGAATGAATCAATATAAGATTATTCCCTCCATTTCGTGTTTGGATATTTAGCATGATTAATTCCTTTATAATGTTTCATGAGAATATATATAAGAATTTTCATTCTAAATAAAATAAATTTTGGCAACCCAAGTGTAAATTCATTGCATTTTCCTTCTCACTCACCATTAACACGGATCCATTGGGTTCTAACCATTCATTAAAACAAAACAAAAAATTTTGTAACCAAAAATAATTATAGAGCAGGAACACAAAATCAATAAAAATATCTTATAATAATTCTATACCACTACATATTTTTTTTAATATATGGAACCCTTAATTAATCCTAGTTCACCTATTATGGTAATATAATTAAATTATTCTTGATGGTTTATAATAATTTTCTTAATTTCCAAATAATATCTATACGGAGTATCAAACTATGAGGGATGTAAGTCCTCTTTTCATGCACAAGGTGAAAATAAATTCCAGATAAATTCACCCTTTTCATAGTTATTAATCCTAGGTAAACATATTGTAGAGACACATCCACTTATAATATCTAGATAGGGATGTAATTTCATGGAATCCACTTGCTCAATCCATTATCAATATTCCATGACTTTTTCTGATACATTAAATCATCCTTAGAATTATCCATAGAAATTTCATTAGGAATCTATATAAATTTTTTCCAAACAATGTTATAGAGGTTATATAAACCAATCGTCTTATACAAACACCTGAGGGACATGATTTTAAAACATAGTTATTAAATTATTCTCAATGAAAATTTATTTCATAACATAAACTCATGCTATTGAATGTAAATGTATAGTTCATTTCGAAAAATCTAAATAAATAAACATGTTCATGTGTAAACTATATATTATCCCACTATGTTATTCATTGTATTCACCCTTTTTAGAAATTCAATACATGGAAAATTTCCCCACAATTAGTGTGGAGTAAACAATAGAAATGGAGAGATCAGATACTAGTTAATTGTAAATAAGGGATATATATTCAAGACATGAAAGTTAACAAATGGTAAGATGATCATAACATTTTTGAATTATACCTTACATACAAAGGATCATAATATTGACTCACATGAAAAAGTATTGATGTAAATAAGACCTAAATCATAAGGCAATAAAAGAATATGCACCATTAGACAATAATAACGGAAAGACACATATGTTTTCATATACACAGAAGAATATAAATTCATTTCAATAGAGTGGAGGATTAGATATGTGTTTACTATAGTGGAATGGGTTCTATCCCCAAGCAATCGTAGTTGTCATTGATTTATAAAAAAACCATCATAACATAAAAAATACATTATTGAAAAGGTTCAACCCCACATTCTAGTATTATTTAGCTAAATATATAAAAATATTTATATTATTGAAGTGAGTGATATATATGTCCAAACCCTCACATAATTGAAATCATACGTATGTGTGACAAATAATCATAATTACATCATCACATAGACTCCTAGGAAATGAAATGGATTTCATAAACATTTCACCACATCACATCCTACAGAAAATAGAAATGTCTAATAATCATTCCATAATTTCATTATATAACAACACCTAGAAAATTAAAATGTTTTCATAAGTATATTATCATAGTATAACATGTATAATAGAAATAGGTTTTATAAACATCCTACCACCAAAACCAAATTCAGAGAAAAAATAAAAAAAATTCCTCCGTTTATATCCCAAGTAATGAATAAATTACATCAATGTAGGAAATATTACTTGTAAAATGATTTTTTTAAGATAAATCACCTGGAGTTTTTGTGGAGGATGGTAAATTATCACAGAATGTTAATATTTAAAACTAAAAAATCATGAAATATTTGGTAAATAATATTATTTTAAAATATATTTGAGATATTATAAATGAATATCTAAAAACAATTTAGGACATTAAAGAATAAAATTGTATACATGTTGTATATGTTAAAATAATTATTACATTCCCATTTCAAATAAAATACAATTTCGAATTGATTAGAAATTGAAATAATGATTCCATAAATAATAAAAAAATAAAACATGAGATAAAATAACCCTAATAATTTTTTTTATAATGTTAAAATTATTTTTTGAACAATTTTTTAAGGCATGGTTTCGAAATAAAAATGAGTTTTTGACCAAATATATAAATAAAGACGATTTCCCATAAAAATAATTTTTTGAACTCCTGAGTATATAAAGAGAGGAAACTGAAGTAAAAACATTATTTCTAATTAACTATCAATATTATAATAAAATTAATTAGTTTAATCAGATATGGATCATAATTTTTTATCTTTTGAAACATAATAATTAACAATCCAAGAAAACGTTGGAAATGTAACAGTAAATCATTACCACTTTTATAACATTTAATTGTTAACCCTTTGAAGGAATAAAATCAATAAAACATATAATATAATGATAATAAATAATTTCAAAATATTACATATATAATGGGTAGTATTTACACCTTATAAAATAAAATAGGTGCATGAGAAAACCTATTTCTCAAGGAAATAAAATTGAAATAAAAATCAATTATCGCTTTAGTAAAATTTTAAACCGTATGCTCTAATAAATAAAACATAAAATTAAACATTAAATATCATGGGAAATTTAAAATTCATTATACATAATGTAAATGTTTATGTATTCAAACAAAACAAAATAAATTAGTGGTGACATCGCATATGTCTCCCATGAGTAAAAGAGTGACTAAAATTCCCGTTCCTTTTGTATCGTCTTCCATCATACACATTTAAAACAAATATATAATAAATATAAGTTATTTATAAATCTATTTATGAATAATATATATCAAACCATATATAATTTTATTCTATATTTTTATTATCTTTTTATTAATATTTTCAAATTAATGTCATGTCTCAGCAAATAACTGGTTTTTTTTTGTGAATGATTTAATTTGTTATTTTTGGTCCAATCATATTGTTCATGGTTACATAATATAAATAATTTTAACCATGGTATAAGATTCATATATATTATATATATATATTTTTAGAGTAATCCACAATATTTAGGAATGGAAAATGAAATACATTATACATAGAAATTGAATGTATTATATATGCCTCTAAACATATTCCATTTAGTAGATGGATTGAATGATAAAAATATAAATAATTTATTAAATTTTAAAAAAATTATATATCATATATATTTATATATAATATTTAAATTAAACCTATCAGTTTTACATTCCATGTTATGCGTGAATAAATCACATCACTTCACGCGATGGTAGTCTGTCGTACTATCAAGAGCCATTATCATTTTCCAATAAAATGAAAAAATGATAGTATATGTGATACAATAATTATATAATAATAATAATATCATACATATCATACATTAAAAATTATTTCATGGTTATATTTATCCATTAGATGTTGTGATGGAAAATGAAAAAAAAATAGTTTGTGAGGTTGTAGTCCTCTAGACACACGGATGATGACTTTGAATCCTATTTTATAGAAGAAGAGTCGGTTATAAGAAATTAATATAAAATAAAATATATATTTTTTTATGTGTAATATATATATTTTAATATTTCATCATAGTTAAATAATAATTGAATAAGGTGGAGAAAAAAACAAAAAAACGACAAGTTAATGGTGTTACATTTTCTTCCAACAACTACTATTGGTTTTCACAAAACGTCTTCTGACTATTGTATTATGAAAAATTTATTTCATATATGATGGGATAAAATAATTGTTTATCTAATTTTTGTATAATGTGTTTGGATAAAAATTTTATGGATGTGTGAAGAGGTTATGAGAATGGGCTGCCTTTTAAAAGTGTTGTGAATGTCAGACATGTTATTGTTTGAAATGATAAATGTGTACCATCAAATTTTATTTCTAAAATACACCAAAATTAATAATTTAATTTAATATTAAATAAAATATCAAAATATTTCCATAACATTGGTGTTAGAAATATATTTTTGACATTTTCATCAATAAATTTTTAGTTTAAGAATCAATTACCCCATATATACCATAACTGTATTAAATAATTATTTTAAATTATTTCTATTAATTAAATTCATAAATTAATTTATCATTATTATATTAATGAAATTATTCTCATTAAAAATATAGAATTGAATTTTTCAAATTCCATTCAAAAATATGGTAAAATATAATTTAATATAAAACTCATATACTTTATGAGAAAATTGTTTCACAAAAATAATTAGAAATGTTGAAAAAATTTCATATATAAAACTATTTTTAAATTATTAAAATTGACCTAATTTGAATTAATTTAAATACATTTGATGTAATTTTACATTTAAACCCATTTAAAAACAAAATCAAACTTTATTAAAACCTTAAATGATAAGGAAGTTTTTGATAAAAACAATTATTTTTCAATGGTTATTAAAAAATTAATCATTTTAAAAAATTTAAAAAATTATCCGATAGATAATATGACATGATTATTTCAAATAATTTTTTTTACAAATTATTTTTCATAAAATTTTTATAAACTAATTTTATTTATTGATTAAAAATTTAAATATTTTATTAGAAAATACACTTTTCAAAAAATATAATGATTATCCTAAAAATTACATAGATTATTTTAGAAAAAATGTTTTATTAGTTTATACGAATTATACATATTAATTAAGAAATAGTTATTAATTTTATTCTCTTTATTTTTAATATCTATGTTATAAATTTTAACATTTTAATATTAATATTAATAATATATCTTGGTTTTTTAAAACTCATTGTGGTGTGTTAAAAAATATAAACTCAATTTTTATTGTATTTAATTATAAATTAAGTGTTTTGTATAATAAAGAATACCAATTATATTTAATTTATTTAAAACTATATAAATTCAAAAAAAATATAGTGGTGTTATAGTAATTTAATTGGCTAAGGATGAGAGCATAATGTATTAGAGTGACATAGTGTGGTACAATTCATTGGTAGAATCCTTGTAAAAATGCATGCCTATGATTTTAGGTTATTTCCATGAAAGATATTAGCATGTCAGACTCACATGTAATGCATCATGGTCCCCTTGGAGTTTATTAGAAATGATTCGTGGAAGGATTCAAGTGATACATCATCTTACATGGAATGGTCGACCTATGGCTAGACTTTGACATCTAGTTCCAATGAGATTATATTTCTTTGGTTCGTGGAAGGACATAATACTTTGGTCAGAGTAGTGTGTATATTTCTTAGTGATATCACTAGAAATAAACTCAACGAATGGTAAATTATATATTATATGACAATGAGCACACAATTTGTTGATTATGGGAAGTAAACCACATTATTGGGTGAAATTTGATGATTTTCATTAGAACTGTTACTGAAAAGTGGGATCGAGTTATATATTGGTATTTTGGGTCAGCTATATGGAATGTGTGGGTTTGTCCATGATAATAATTTTGTATAATGATGGAAAATCCTGGTCTAAGGAGTTGGTGTTCAGTTGAGAAGTTGTGATAATGATACTTCTATAGTGGGTAGTACAAAATTATTCACCTTGACACAATATTTGCGTAGGTGGGGATTATGATGTAGTTTTATCCACATCATTTAGGTTGGTGGAACACAATATTTGTTCGTTGATAGGTGATTCTAATTGTGGGAAGCATCGTGGATCAGAATTCAACATTGCTGTATGAGTTTCATAGTGCGGAGTACTATGAAACAGATGATGAATTTTGGATAATAGTGTGATATCATATGATTGATATGTGAAATATGAAAATATCATAGAAGTTTATCTAAAGTTGTATATTGGTATCATTACCCATTAAAATGTTTATCTTCTTATCCTTGGTGTTATGTAATGACACTAGATTTTCATTCAGAAGTAAAATGTAACAAGTGTTGGATTAATTTATGAATGAGGTGCGTCAAAATTCATTTTTTTACAACCAATAATTATTCTCAAGGATGATAAGTTATATTGAAGGGAGATTGTAAACCTATAATGCCCCAGCCCTAGTTACTGAGAATCAGTTCATTATTACATAACATTGGCATGATACAAGGAATCCTGCCCCAAAAGACCGATCAGTTAAGTTGCCTTGGAAGTAGTAGATACATATATAAGATATACATTACATCAAGAAATAAAAAAACAACATTATGTCTCATATGAACACTCTTATATCTAATTGACTATTCTTGTAGGTTAATCGTAATATAATTCTTTTCATCCTTGGAAAAATAAAACATGAGAAAGTGGTGAGGTCAGATGCTCAGTAAGGATAAAATTTTCCAGAAACTGTCATTAATAAGAATAAACACTTAATGAAATGTATAAGACTAGTACACATGTCTTTTAAACTGAAACATTAGCAATATATAGAAAAGGTAAATCAAATAATTTCATTTTATTATTCACATGGATATTCTAATAGTCCAATAATCACATGTAATATCAATATCCAATTTCATAATGAATGAATGCATAATGCTAGACATCATAACCACATAGTCAAGGCCTAGTACCAAGAATATAAATAAGATTTTGTCAACGCCTTGTGCAGCGACATTAGTTTTCCTCATAAAACCTTCTAATGCATCGAGTAGTTATAGAGGGATCCACCTGTCACTTAATAAGTCCTATTTATTCCTCATAATAAATGGTTCAAATATATCATAAACATACATATTACAACTAGCATATGAAATGTCAAAAAATTATCCACTAACCCTGAATTGCATAAAAATAACACATCCACAATCCAACATATAAACAAAATTCAATACATTAGGGAATATTTGTATCATAATAAATCAAGTGCGATCAATAATAATATCTAGAAAAATATTTTGACATTGATGAAAATTATCAGTAAATATCATTGAGAGAAATATTATATTTTTATGAAAACAATTTGAGGTCTCAATATTTATCAAGAAGCTGTTTAATATAAATTATTAAATAAATGTGTCCCAAACTACATTGAAACATTTAAAAGTAATTTAAATTTTAAAATATTAATTTTCATATATATAAATAAATCCTTAAAACCATTTTTAAAATGGAAAATAGTGAAAAATATTTAGAAGAATAAAAATTTAAAACATTTAAATTGATATTTTACATAGAGTTCTTAACCAAATGGGAGACGATTGATTACAAATAATTTAGGTAATCAAAACATTATAATATCATGAGAATAATTTGGTTTAGGATATACTATGTCAATGTATAATATATAAACAAAATAAAAGTGAATTGGTGTATAACTACAAAGAAGTTTAAATAGAATTTAAGTTGAAAAGAATTCCTTTATAAAGACAATATCCTTATGTTAACATTAAATCAATGACACAATTACATGTGAAAAATATAATACACTCAATATGATTTCATATTCTATGTAAATAAATCATAGCTCATTCACACATATTCCTTTAAAAACAACACCAATGACTTTGATGTTTAACTCAATGAAATGAAATTGAGTTAAAATTACTCTTAGCAAGTTTATATCGATGACTTGAGAATTTATCAATTGAGTTATTATGTCTATCAAAATTATATCATAACAAAGTTGAGTGGAAATTAATACATAAGTAAATAAATAGTTATTTCACATATAATGATGGGGTAAAGTAATCAATGCTGTTTGCGTAAAACTGAATGAGGGGAAATTGAAATGTGAAATTCACTTACCGATTTGGTAACTTATGAAACAAAAACCACATGAAATAAGGATCATCCAATGACGAGGTAAATACCCATATATTAATGTATATTACACAAACAATACAATCATGGGCAGTACATACAGACCACAAAAGGAAATAGTTGCAAATATAGCATGAATATCATGGGAATAAAAGTGCGATGAAAACCCATTTCATGGTACATTTTTATATTATATTATTGTTCAACCTTTTGCAAAAAGGTGAAATATATTTTATTATATTATAAATGAACTGAATACTTAAATAAGATAACATATATGATCTTCTAATATTTGTTTGAAAATGTTATTTCAGTAGTATCATTGTTTTCATTGTTAACTAATTCATTTTCTTTAATATATTTTGTTTTGAATTGTCTATATTTGATTAATATTCGGAATTATATTAAGTTCCTAAACAATATTTTTAATTATAAAATTATAATTATTCTTCAAAGATTACAACGGGTAATGAATCTCATTGTGTTTTTGGAGACGGTAAGCCGTATGTACGCACGAGTGACAATATCATTATATTGATGGTGTAATAGTATATAATTGGATGTTATATCATATATAAAGAATCATTAACATGTTATATTTATTATTAATATTAGTTTTACTCATTATTATACACATATAAATAATGAAATGTTTGAATAACAAACTACATCATGACGTGGAGTCTGTATGTCGTACTTATGCAAGTATAGGGAATATGTAATTTATAGGACGGACAGAATAATGAATATGGTTGTACCATATTTATAATTACATAACATTATATAGAAGGTACACGATTTATTATTTTGGTATGGAAACAAAAAATAAAGAGGAATTGGATGAAGAAAAGGACATGAAAGAGGGTGGTGAAATTATTGCATATTCATCAGGTGTTTCCTTTGTAGATGATCAAAATGGCTCATTAGGTTGGATTTATGATCAATGTAAGGCCGATAGGATTATGTGAGGGATTTTTGGAAGACATAAGGGTAGTTTATGGCCAGAAAAATGTTTTTGATGGTGTAAAATTAAGAGAAGAAGAAGTACCCATTTAAAATAGGTGTGAGGGTAACTTTAAGAAAATATTAAAATGTTATTTTATAATAAAATCATTTTCATTTTCTAATGGATCCAAAATAATTTATTTTGATTCTAAGGATGGTATTGGTTTATCTCTTCTCAATCAATATTTTTTATACAAGTTTAGGTTACCATTTTAACATTATCATTTAGATTTAACTCTTAGTTCAATAGTTTAACTTTTACCATGCCTTCTTTTATTATTACACTATATGATTAATAAACATACTATAAACATTTCAGAGAACCTAAAGTGGTTCATTAATGACATATATAATATTATTTAAGTAATTTGGACGAACCCTTATTTTTAAAGAATATTATATCAATAAATAATATAGTATTTGTTTTAAAAATTAATTTTTGTCAATTTTGACACTATTTGGTATTTAGTTTTTGTGAAATTTATATCAACCTTATCATTTCAAGAAAATTATCTAATTGACCTAAACATGCCATATTATCCATTTAAATTCGTTACAGGAATCAAAACTTATGAACTCTACTTAATTTAATATTTATAATTTAATTTTTTTAAATATTTTATTAAGAAGGTAATTAATGCGTCATCATTGTGTCATAAATAAATTTAATTATATAATAACTAAAAATTATAAAAAAAATTAAATTATTTTGGAGAATTTTTTATATATCTAATGAATATTTATAGGTGAATTTATTTTTATCTATAGACTTACATTAAAAAATGTTTAATTTAATAAACATTGAATTTAACAATTTTAAATCTTCTTTATATAAAATAATAATAAATTCCATAATCTAATCTAAGTGGACCTAAAGGATCATATATTTTTCATAAGGTTGTTTTTGGTCTAATTAAACATATCCCATATAATTAGGAACTATTTTAGTGTAATTATAATATCATTTTTACCTTTAATTAACCTATTTACTTTTAACCATATTAAATAAAATTCACATTTTTCTATTCACCAAATAATATTTTTATCATATTGAACATGATTTTACTTACTGATATTAACCATGTATCTATTATTTTGGTAATTCAATTCATAGATGTGGTATAATTATGTTTTATACAAATTTGCTAAAGCACCAAAAAGGTGGGTAAATGACAGTAAAGAGTTCAATAAAATTTTATAAACCTAATTTTATTATAAAATGACTCCAATGAATTAAATTTAACATATATAGGTATTATATATCCATTTTTATAAAAATAATTTTATATAAAATAAATAATTATTTAAATAAAATGACAGTTTTAAACTAAAACACAGTGTTTTTCACTATTCATGGAAAATAGAATGTTTTCAGAAAAATACCCAAAAATTAGACTAAAAAAATTTGATATTAATAATTCAAAAATAAATTCTATTTTACCAAATTCAAAAAATATATATCTCAATAATTTAATTAAAATTATTTCTCGTTGTCAAAATAGGAATGTGGGGTTTTAAAAATTAAAAACTATCAAAAAATTATCAAGTGTTTATGTGAAATTAAAATATTAAATTACTGATAATTACCTAAATCATATTAAATGATAAAAATATAATCTAATTATTCATCCAAACCATTTAAATTCATAATTTAAAAATATTAATTATTTTAAGTAAAAAAGTCATTTTAAATTTAAATTTAGTATTTTTCAGTATTCATCAAAATATGGAAGTTATCTAAATTGTACAAAAAATTTGTCCAAAATAAATTATAATGTCCTGATTATAGATGAGAATTTAATTTCATTATATTAAATATATAATAGGAAAAAATATTTTTTTTAAAAAGGGTTTTCCATTAAAAGGAGGTAGAATTTAATTTTTTTTTTTGAAAAATATGTCTTTTATCTTAAAAAATGAATTTGTTTTTATATTATGTCAATGTATTACATAATAAGGATTCTAAAATTATATAGAGTATATAGAATAACAAATATATTTAATACTATTCATAATGGCTTTTTGAACGACTAGTTTGGTATGTCGTGGTACGCTCGAACTCGGTTTTGCGTGTAGCCCAAGCTATTGAATTATTTTAATAAAAATAACATAATATGAAATCTTGGGGTTTTAAATTCTTCCCCCCTTTTGGAAATTGTCTCCTGACAATTTTAAAATTTGGATTAAACACTTCATTGAAATACTCTGATTGGAATAAGTGTCATTAAAACTATCACTTTAAAATAACGAAAGAGAAGTACAAACGTCACCCGAGATATCCCACACTATGATTCTATGTTAGAAAAAATTGATATGGAAGATAAAATAAGTGTAAAGTTCTGTTGTAGAGTGATAAAAAACATAATAAAGAAATATTTAACAACAAGAAAACCACAAACTTTTGATGGGATAAATGGTCATTAGTTTCCCAATAGGAAAACTAATAAGACAATGATTTTTTAAGTTCTATTTCATAATGTTGAGGAATATAATTATTAGATTGAATAAGAACATAAATATATATAATTTATTTTTATGTAGACATTCATCCTTTGATAAATTTATACCACTAACTCAACCTTTTTTAAACGATGAGTATTCCAGATGACTTGGTCACACCTGAAGTGCACGAATTAACATCTAGTGAATCACATGATCCACAAATAGTAAACTATATATTTACTTATACTTTATAGATTTTCCAAAACCAAAATGGTTAGTAAATGATCATATAAACCCCAAAAATGATAAAACAATATAGAATGAAATAGTAATATTAATTTTCAAAATTAAACCATCAATAACCAGAGATTAATAAATACCATTAAATAAACAATGGTCCTTAAAATCCTTCAATATAATCCAAACTAATATTGAAACCCAAAACATAGAGAAATTTGATTACATAGTTTTCCATGATAAACTGTATCTCCAAATAACATCGACTACACATAAAAATACTTAAATAATAGCATTTAACCTAATCATATATTCTCTATGATAGGTTAAAAAATTTCATAAATAACCAAAATCGCAATAAATTCATAATAAAAACATTGATAAAAATCAACTATTACTCTTCAAATAAAATCCCAATGTCTTCTATTTTCTATAGGCATATAGTGTTCTCAATAGATCAAATGTCTTTAAAAATAACATTTATTACATAATCACCAAATGATTTTCCTATACTAAGGATATCAATTTGATTAAAAATAAGATCCCAAATCAACATATTATTGATCAAATAAATCATTTAACGAAAAAGAATTATTTACACTTACCAGGGACATCATGTAGTCCAGTGGTAGGAAATAAATCCCAATTGCACTAAGGTTTTTGTTTTGATTCCTACATCTTTTTCCAATTCAATTGGTTATCACATAGTCTTCATTTTGTCCATTTTGAAAAACTATATTTTATTAAATTCACAAATGAGATAAATTCTTCAAAATAACCATAACATAATTTCACCACAAAGATTAACTCATACCTCACATTTTCATTCCACAACATGATAACCTATAAATGCCTCAAATTCAAGGATCATATTACCCCCAATAGTTATTTATAATATATCAACAATAGAAAATATAATTCTTCCTAAAATAGAATTTTCACATAACAAAATACAGGGCTATATATACAAGAGAAAATTCTTCAAAAGTAATACAATCATCAAAAAGAACTAATACATATTAACATTTTTTCATCCATTTATTTCCACAGAGGTTCTTAAATGTCCAAGAAGGTATTTTATAGAATATGGAATTAACACAGGTAATTCCCAGGTCCCCTAAATTTACAGCGACTAACTGTAAATGGATTCTTGGGATCATTTTTATTTTCATCTATAGTTCTCTTTATTTTCCTGTGGAAATTCTTTAATTTATGTCTTTATATCCCACACGTAAATTATTTTTTTGGACTATTGAGACACTTTACTAGGTGAATCCATCCACATTTCCATCATAATGGAAATGGAGCATTCATTTCTCTATGGTCTCCACTGCTGGAGCTCTTATCATTCACCACCATTCATTAAATTGTTGAGTCTAGTAGTTAGTTAATATATTTTTTGTTGATAAAATTTTTGGAATAATGATTCAGAATGAATCAAATATCTTTTACACATATCAACATTTCATTTTTTTACTCATTTACACCACCTTTCCCACCTTGTACATTATCTTTAATGTTACTATGACTTCCTTGGAATCCAGCCATTGAATAACACAAGATAGAATATTGTGTCATAAAGTAATTTAGATAATATCAAAACACCTTATTTTCAATCTAAAACACATTATGATTTACCATGTCTATTTAATATCTTCTTATATTAGAATCCTTCAAATCAATTTGTAAAAAAATGTGAATTATTCTATGCATATCCACTAGGAGTGTTGTAACCAAGAGTGCAGCAAGGCCTGTTGTCATATACCAGGATACCCTAGGTCAATCCTAAAACTCTATGTCTGAGATTTCAGTCTTAGGTACATCTTTTACAGAACTACCTCTACCTGCTCAAATCCAGAGAGGGATTTGTTGCTTGGAAAAGAAACATAATATTTACATTACAAAAAATTTTCAATGTTCTTCTGTACTAATCAACAATTTCTATCATTGGATATTGTTTCCAAAGAAGTGTTTTTTTATAAATCTAGCTTCCATGGTATGTACTAAACTTCCTCTGATACCAACAGTAATGCCCCGACCCCAGTTACCAAGAATCAATGCATTATTACATAACATTGGCATGATACAAGGAATCATGTCCCAAAAACTGATTAGTTTAGAAGCCTTGGAAGTACAAGAAACATACATATGTTTTACATTACATCATGAAATAAAAAAAACAATATTTTTTAAAACTCATATATCCCATAGCCTATTCATGCAGGTCAATAGAAATACACTTCATTGTATCTTGGAAAAAATAAAACATAAAGAAAGGGGTGATCTCAGATGCTCAGAAAGGATAACAATATAGCGGAAACTGTAATAAATAATAATAAACATTTAATGCAATGTATAAGACTATAAAACAAGCCTTTTACAAATAAATATTATCATATTACAGAAAAGATAAATCCATTTATTTCATTTACTTATTCACATGGATATTATACTTGTTGAATGATCACATATAAAATCAATAGCCAGTTTCAGAATGATGTAATGCATAATGTCAGACATCATAACCACATATTCAAGGCCTTGTGCCAGGACTAAAAAAAAGACTTTGTTAAGGACTTATGCTAAGACACTAGTTTTTCCCAAGAGACCTGCCGATCCATTGAGAGTCTATCGCGGGCTCCACCCATCACTTACTATGTCCAAATCATTTATCATATGAATAGGTTTAGACATAGCATAAACATTCATATTAAAACTAGCATACGAAATGTCAATACATTATCCATTATCTTTGAATGGTTTAAAAATAACAAATCTACAATCAAACATATCACAAAACCTTCCGTATATAATTAAATATTTTTATCATAATAATCTGAACTTGATCAACATTAATATGTCATAAAGGATGTTGAAATAGTTGAAAATGATCTGTAAAAATGTAGAATGAAATATTCCTTTTTCATGACTACATTTAAATGTATAACTATTTATCCAGAAGCTGTTTAAAGATGATTTTCGAATAAAAGTATCACATACCACCTTTACTATTTTCAAATTTATTTCAATTTTAAAACATTAATGTTCATATATAGAAATAAATCCTTAAAACTATTTTTAAAACATGGACATTAATGAGAATGATTTAGATGAATATATTTTTAGAACATTTAAAATTAAATTTTAGTTAGAGTTTTTAACGAAATGAGAGACGATTAAATAAAAAAAAATTGGGGTAATAAAAATTTATAACATCATGAGAATAATAAGATTCATGATATACTATGTAAAAGTACAGTATATACACAAAATAAAATTGAATTGGCATATAAGAACAAATAAGCCTCAATTGAATGTAAGGTGAGATTATTTTTTTTATAATGACCAAATACTTAGGATAAGGATAAATCAATGACATAATTATATCTGTTAAATGTATTACGATAAATATGATTTCATATTTAGTGTAATGAAATCAGAGTACATTCACACATATGCTTGTAAAAACAACACCAATGACATGGATGTTTAACTCAATGAATATAAATTGAGTTAAAATTACTCTTATATTTATTATATCAAGGACTTGAGAGTTTTTAAATGGTGTTATTATGTGTATCAAATTTATATCCACACAAAGGGGAGTAAAAATTACTACATATGTAAATAAATAGTGATTTTACATATAATCATGGAGTAATGTAATCAATGATGTTTCTGTAAAACTGAATGAGGGGTGATTGAAATATGAAATTCCCTTACCGATTTGGTAACATACGAAACATACACCCCATTAAAGAAGGATCATAAAATGATGATATAAATACCCATAAATTAAAGTATATTATAAAAAATTACAATCATGGGTAGTACATACACCACAGAAATGGTAATATTTGATAATATATCAAGAATCTCCGGGGAATAAATTGAGATGAAAACACATTACCTTGTACTTTTCCATGGTATTGGATAGGTGAAACTCCTTTATAATGTTGAAATATTTGTTGTTAAATTATTAAAGAACCAAATACATAAACATGATTTCATATATGTTCTTCTAATATATTTTTTGTTAATGATATTTCAATAGTATAAATGTTTTGTTTGTTAACTGATTCGTTTTCCTTTATAGGTTTTTTTACATAAGTCATGTTTGTTATGTATATGCTGTATTTTATTCATATATAGAATGATATTAAGTTATTAAAAATTATTTATAATTATAAAATGTAAATTATACTTTAATTATTATGATGGGTAATGAATCTAATCACGTTCGTGGTGACTATAAGATGCACGTACGCACGAGTGACAATATCATTATGTTGATGGTGAAATATTTTGTAATTGGATATTAAATCATTTATAAAAAATCATTAATATGTTTTATTTATTTTTACATCAGTTACACTCATTATTATACCCATCCAAATAGTAAAGTGTTTGAATAACAGAATACACCACGACGTGGATACGGTAAGTCACGCATATGCATGTATGATGACTTTGTCCTTTATATGATGGATAGAATAATGATTACAGTTGTACCCTATTAATAATCACTTAAATGTATATAGAAGGCACTGTATTTATTTCTTGGGTATGGAAAAAAATAAAGATGAAGTGGAAGAAGATAAAAACATGAAAGAGGGTGGTAAAATTATTACCTCTTCTTCAGGTGTTTCTTTTGAGTTGATCAAAAGGGATCCTTTGGATGGATTTCAGATCAACATAACACCTCTATGGTGAATTGAGTAATGTTTTGAGGATAATTTGGCATGGTTTGGCCGATTGAAATGTCATGGGAGGAATGAAATTAAGAGAAGGGGAAGTATCCTTTAATAAGAGATGTGAGGGTCACTTTAGGACAACCTTGAAATATTATTTTATAATAAAATAATTTTCTATTTATAATGGCTCCAAAATTAGTATTTTTAAATATAGTGTGTGTATGGGTCGAAATACTATCAAAAAATAGTTTTTAGATAAATTTAGGCTACTATTTCATCCTTATCTTTTAGATTTAACTCTTAGTTAAATAGTTAAACTTTTACTGTGTCTTCTTGTATTCATACATTATATGGTTAAGACACTTAATCTACACATCTAAGAGAACCTCAAGTTATTGATTAATGAAAAATATAATATTATTTAAGATCTTTGGCCAATCCTTATATTTTTATTAATATTATATAAACCAATAATATTGTATTATTTTAAAAGTATTTTATGTCAATTTTTACAATTTCTGCTATTTTGTATTTTTTAAAATTAATAACCACCATATCACTTAGAAAAAAATATCAATTCAAATATAAAATGTCATAGTAATCTAGAATAATTGTGTATGGATTCAAAATTATTATATTCTATTTATTTTAAAATTTATAATCTAAACTATTTTATGATTTCATTAAGAAGATAATTACCGCATCATCATTGTGTCATATATAAATATAATTATTTAATCTCTAAAAATTATAAATAAAATACATTTATGTATTAAATAATTTTATATATATAATTTAAATTCAAAGTCTAATTTATCATATGTATAACCCCTATTAAAAATCTATTAGTTAATAAAATTTGAATTTAACACTTATAACACTTTAAATAAAATAATAATAAATGTCTTAAACTAATCCTAATAGAAATAAAGGATCATATTTTATTCATATGGTTGTTTCTGGTCTAATTAAACATATACAATAGAAGTATTACATTTTATAGTGTAATTATTATTTCATTTTTTCCTTTAATTACCCTATTTACTTTTAACCGCGATAAATAAAAGTCAAAACATTACAATTCAAAAAAAATTATATTTATTTTATTGAAACAAAATTTACATACTGATATTAACCATGTCTTTGGTTTTTTAAAATTCAATTCATATAATCAGTAAAATTATCTTTTATGAAAATTCAACAAAAAATCCTAGAAGGTGGGTAACATATGGTAAAAAGTTCAATAAAATTTTATACATCTAATTTTATTATAAAATTACTCCACTGAATTACTTTGAAATTATATAGGTATTATATATCAATTTTGAATTATAAAAATTAAATAATATAAATAATTATTTAAATTAAAAGTCTGTTTTAAACTATAACACAGTGTTTTCCAATATTTATAAAAAATCGAATTCTTTCAAAAAATCACAAACAATTTACCCTAAGCTAATTATAATATTCTAAATTCAAAAATGAATTCTATTTTAAGAGATAAAAAACATAGATGTTTCAGTAATTAATTTAAAATTAATTCTCATTGTGAAAATAAAAAAGCATGTTTTTAAAAAGTAAAAAAGTATCAAAACATTGAGAAGTGTTTATGTCAAATATAAATGTGAGATTAATTATAATGACCTAAATTGTATTAAATGATTAACATATAATCTAATTATAATTCTAAACCATTTAAATTCTTAATTTAACATGATAAATTATTTCTATTAATAATTTTTTTTTCAATTAAAATTTAGTATTTTTCCGCATTCATCAAAATATGAACATTATCAAAATTGTAAAAAAAATTATCGAAAATAAATTTTTATGTCCCAATTCCAATGAAAATTTTATTTTCATTAAATTTAATATATAAAGGTGTAAAATATTGGTTTTAAAAATGGTTTTCCATTTAATTTTTGTAAAAGTTTATTTTTTGAAAAATACTTCTTTTTCTAGAATAAGTGATTTTGTGCATATATTATGTCTAAGAGACACATAATATAGATTCTAAAATTATATGGAATGTATAAAACTCAAAATTTAGTTAATTGTATTCATAACCACTTTTTGAACGGCTAGTTGGGTAAATCATCGTGTGCTTGAACTCAATGATGTGGGTTGCACAAGATATTAAATTACGTTAAATAAAATAACTTAATATGAAATCATGGGGTGTTACAAAAACAACCTATTTTTTGTGTCTTGAAAATGAGTAGAAATTTAATTTTTTTTCTAATTCTTATAGAAGGTATAATGGTAATTTTCTCATTTTGATGGTCTTAGATAATTTTTACAAACATTATATTGGCATATAATAGGTTCTTTACCTTATTATAGGCCAATTTTAGAATAATTTGTAGTTCAAAATTTCTCAAAATATTTAAAATATAATCAATAAATAATTATTTAATTTGTGGACATTCAAATTTAAAAATCTTTTTATAAAAGCATCGATTTGAGATTACAACATAATGGTTGATTCTATGAAGGATGTTTTTTATATTCGAGGCATAAATTTGTGTCCAAGGTCAGGATCAACAATAGACTTCTTTTACATTTCAATTTGTTTCCTTTTTTGACTTTTTTCATATTTTATTTTTTTATTCCATTTTTCTTATAATGCAAGCACCTAAAAGAAATATCTTCATAGTGGATGAGAGACTAATATAGGGAGATATAGTGATTTATCTAAAAATAGTGGGAGATATATATATATGATAATGGAGAGAGGGTCGGGGAGAGGTAAGTTTCATCAAAGACATAAAATCATGTCATGTCATCATGTAGAAGCTATTTAGTATAGATCAGACTGAAAAATCATTGATTTTTACCCAAGAATAGCTCTGTTATTTTTATATAAAACCACATATATTAGCAATGATTAAAATTTTAATCACATAATCAATAATTTTGTACCTATAAATGGTATATTAATTATAATTTTTAGTATAACATTGGTTTAGGGTGATTTTAGGGGTTTTCATTTGGGAAGTCATGAAAACAAGACATGTCGATTCAATAAAAATCAGTGTGTTATTATTATTTAAAGATTATTATTTTTCAAATTATATTATATATATATTTCTTAAATGATGTTTACAAACCCGATGAATGGGATACATGACAATATATAAATTTGTAGATAGACATTAGGTGTGCCCCATAAATGTATTAGTATAATTAATATCCCTATTACTACACAAATCATGAAGTAGTACATGCCATGACCCTAGGTTCACACATGTTAGGTTAATGCACATGTTAGTTATATAGGTTTTGTATTACCCACAATGTACTTTGGGTACATGCAATGTCTTAGACGCATGTTTCCCATATGAAATATTTGGTATTATTTTGTCCCCTTATGTCAAACTTGACAAAATTAGATTCTATTATGATCACTTTTTCGCATAGATTGTGATGGTCGACTACATGGGAAGGTTTGATGATATTAAGATATAGTTCAGGAAATTTAATCATTTATAACGATATTTTACTATAGTAATATATTTAATCTATCTCAATATAGTCCTATATATTATTATACCTATTTAAGGGTAGTGAGAATAATTTTAAAAATGGAAAGGGGTCATGAGGGTCTACATTTGGTGTTATCATGGGACTATCTCTTCATAGTGGGACTGGGATACAACATGATGAAATAAATAGGATTGGTGGTCGGTCCAGCCTAAAGTGACATGGGAAGGGGATGATATTGAGCCCATAACCCTTATTATTTTTCACATTATAATACTATGAGGTCGGGATATAATAGAAACTGGGTTGTGGAATGTGTTACCGTGTTTGGAAGTCATTGGCAAGAAAGAATATTACGTGTTCGAGGATCCCACAAGGGATAACCCACATCTGTGTTGATTGAGAGGGTTCTAATAGCGATGCCTCCACTTCTGTTCTAACCCATAGGATCATAATATCTATTCATATACTTTCATATTGACTATAAGGATCCTTATATGGATTCCACCATGTGCATGTCAACCCAAAATTTTATTGAGAACATTTTTATGTGTGTTTTTTATTTTCCAAAAGTTCTATGGATTATATTTCTCCTTTTGATGATTGATATCAATACGAATGAATGAACAATAGGAGAATGTGTAAAAACTAAAGCATTGAATGACTTCTCCTTATAGATTCTTTTATTAATGAAATTAAAAATAGAAAATAAATCATTTATTTTTTAAAATATTCTTTTCATATTTTACATAACAAAATATTTTCTTCCCTTTAGAATTTTGAGGGATTTTTATTCATATTAAATGTAGAAAAATTTCAAAATTTCACATTCCATTGTTTTTTATTAAAAAGTTGTTTATATATATGATGAATGGATAAAAATTTGTGGATTATATAGGTTACTTGGAAAATTATGATTGTTTTAGGAATATATTTTTATATTTGTGTTTAAGTAATGTTGTAATTATATATATTGAATATGGTTAAGAGGATGTTTATGTAGTCTATTAATGGTAATTCCCATATTTGTAAAGGTATTTTAAATGACCATGAGGAATGTAAAGTTAATTATATACACATGGAAGGATAATATACATTAATTTTATGGACATATATGGATATCCATATTTACATATAGGTGTGATCTAGATAAACATGGTAATGTGTAAAGGATTCCTAATTTACTATTATGTAACAGTAAAATTTTATTTCTTATGTAAATTTTATTTTTCTGTTGTGTAATGTTAAAATGGAATTTCCTTTGTTACCTAAGCAGAATTCATAGATCTTAAGAGTATAATATGTATATTTATTTGTTTCATATAGGTATTTCCATTCCATTTAATGGTAATATCCCCCTACAAAAAAATTAATTCCAATTATTCAATGCATAGATGCCTTCAATGAAAACTATATTTAATGATGATATTTTATATCATGATTTAATTTGTTCTTATAAAAGATAAATCCATGAATCATAAATATATTTTTAATGATTTATGAATATATTAAATAATCATTATATATGTATGTGATGTTTCTAGACTAGATGATGTATAATAGGAAATAATCTATGACAGTAATTCACCATGAAAATAAGTAAAATAATTATATCCACAATGTAATTAGAAGTTTTCTATACACTATAGAGAATAGTTTTTTGGATGAATGTCTAAAAATGGAATATATTGAGGTTCTACACATCATGGTTCACTTTTATTACGTATTTTGTAATGTTGATGTCAATTTGAATAAATTTATGAGATATATGAAATAATATAATTTGAATATTAATCATATGGGTTTTATATTTTCATATGAATTCATAGGACTCATATGAATCTCACTATGCTCTATAATAATTGTATGACATTTGGATTTTGTTTTTATGACATCAACATCATATGACATGTGTCATGTGATATTGGAATAAGGTTAATCATAAGTCCTATTTTTTATGATACTAAATTTGAGATAATATTTAGTGTTGTTGATAAATAGAAAATGAATATCATGAATATTATTTTCATGTTTTAGGATAAAATCACAGACAATATGAAATAAGAATTTTTGGGATCATTCTAGATTGAAAATGATGATTCCATGACAATAGAATATTCCAATTATAATCAGTTATCAATGAATATGATTTATCAAGGATATAATGGGAAGGTAATTCCCAATGAATATGAAATGATCTTACAAGAATGGGATATATGTTTAAGATGGATATGTATGAATCATGGATTAAAGGGAAATAATTTGGAGAATATTGGAGAATATTGGAGAAGAAGGATTGTGATAATCACCCAAAATTTTATGAGGATAGAGAATATTAATTGGATTTATATAGATAATTGCAGGATGATATTTTTTTATTTTTTCAAATATAATGATGTTAAAATAAATGTTATTTTGAATTTATAGAGTTATTAGTTTTTTGAATAAGACATTTTAACACAATATAAATAACATTTGGTAAAATAGATAAATCCAACAATTATATTTATTTATCTTCAAAAACATTGTATATTTGGATTGTTGATTAAGAAAATATGAGTGAGATCCCATATAAAATTTTGAAAAAAACATTCTTAAAGTTATAAGAGTCTAAACTGTAATATTATTCATATAAGTCTTGTGAATTGAAGATAAGAAGGAATAAAAAAGTAAAATTGAATGTACAACATAACAAGAGAAAAAAATGAATAATAATAACATAGATAGAAAATGTGTTAACCATTTGATCACAAATAAATTGGAACCCTATAACTAAAACAAGAGTAGATCATGTCTAAATAAGAAGTGTTTTTTTAAATATGGATGTTTACCATTCATAATTCATACTATTGAGAAAAGTGATTTTTTACATTGTTGTGTACAAAGAACAACAATAATTATTATTATTATTCATTACCTACTATTATATATAAAAATATGTTATTTATTATTTTTAAAGTGAGATAATAGTAAGAGATTGAAGCAACACATCACACCATATTAAGTTAGAGTTAGTGTTAGACACATTTTTGTTACATTTATACTATTACAATGAATGTTTTGAATTATCCAATGTGTGGGATGATGTAATCCAATTAGTGAAGGATAAAAAATCATACACTAATGATATACTATAGTTTAAATATATAGGGATCATTCTTGTGGCTTATGTGATCATATCAGAATAAATATCAAGACAAAACTAGTTATCTCACAAAGAGAAGTGAACCTTGTATATTGATATTCCATTTCACTATTTGTGTGTCTGTGTTTTGGATGTGCTTCATGAAATGAAAAAATATAGAGGTGCAAAAAAGATACCCATTTACCACATCCAACAGATGAGGTAAAATAACTAAAAGGATATAATTGTATATGATAAAAATAGCAACACTGATTCACTAGATATAAAGTATTAAATTAATCCTTAATTAGTCACATTCGATTATATTGGTTGGCCCCAACATAAGATATCTGGGAATATCTATGTATCCAATGAATTATAAAATCATTTAAAATACATTTTTAGGTAATAAAAATTAATTTGTGTTATTTTTTTCTTGGCCTGTGAGTGGATAACTAGACTGAGACTATGCTATGGTAAATGGAAGCATTCCCATTGCAGGTGCGACCAATGCATACTCCGTTTGATACATCATATAGGTATTTTCATGTCCTTCATAAGTTCGTGAAGGGGGGACATTCTTCCTCACATTTATTTATCATAATAAACTCCATTACCTCATCAGGAAGAGATAATATATGGGTTTTTCCATTAATCTGAAAAAAATTAACATGACAGTTTACCTAGTGATATTAATTCAAAACTATAACAGAGATAATGATAACATAAAGGAGAGATAACAATTTATATTATTATATAACTCATTGTATGAAAAGTAAAACGGGGATAATGGTTTCCCCAGTTCTCGGCTACACAAATCCCTAAAACCATTTCAAAACTCTCTATCTCCCTAAACAAAACGCCACATGAGCAGTCTGGTTCCATCTCATGGGTGAACTTATGGTCTCTCCAGAGTTTGATATGTGGGGTGCACAGTTGTGAGACGTTCATTTGTACATGTTGTCCATACACCGAATGGAATGCTTCGTATTCAAGGATGTCAAGGTCCATTACTTGACCAAAATGTCTATAGAACAAGACATGACACATTTATGTCGCGCAGAGGTCTACCACATCGGCAGCTTTGTGGAAGGCCTCAAGGGACAAAACTTCTTCTGCTACAGTGATGAATCTAAATAGTTAGTCGTAGTATTTTCCCCGTCATTCATTGGATTGAAATTGTGCTTGCATCATAATGAAGTAAACCAGACACTCTATTCAGTGGAGTTGATGTACCCGGGGAGAGTTGGATACGTCAGAGACGTGTTTACATGTCATACGGATATGGGAACAATTTATAAAATTTTAAGGATAACTATGGAAATTATGGTTTCTAAGGCCTCCCTGTAAAGTGACAGAAGAGTGGTACCTTCGTTTTCCATTTGAATTTTAGGAAGACCTCATATTAAGTAAGAAATTTGAATGTTTTCCTTTGTTTATGTTTTGGTTTTCTAGAGTTGTCCAAAATGAACCTTTTGATCCCAAATGTGAGGACCTGACCCCAGAAAACTCGGAGTTGGTCCCTCTCAAACATGATGTGTAATTATTGAAATCATACACCATAAAATTACACATCATGTTCTGGATAAAGGATCGAGTTCTATTCAGGTTATAGGAAACCAGCACATCATTCATACATCTTAGACGTTAATGTTAACTGGAAAAAATTAAATCAAAATATAGGGTGAGAATAAGAATGCCCATTAATGGTTTTAAAAACAAACCAATGTAATTTTTGAAAACATTCTATATAACATTTTTCGTAGAAAAAAATTGTAACACAAGTAACATAACATATGAGTACTCAACTACGATTTACAAGAATACATGAATCAATTAGGGAATGTTAGAAAAAGGAGGAATAAATAAAAGACATTCTAATCATGCATGACTTATGAACATTTAAGAACAATTTTAACAACTAAATGTATTGATTAATCAGGGATGCATATGGAGGGAACAACATCAATTTCATATGTTGGATACTATTTTACTGAGTGTTATTCACATGGCATGCCCTAAACTTTTAATTATGACATCAATAAATATTAGATAAAAACAAAAGACTAATGACAGAATATACATATCATATTGAAAAGGGCTTGTAACATAACATGAATATGTGGCTTAAAAATTTCCATTTTGACATTAATGTCACCATGGTCCATCCACAACATGTCATAAAAATTACCAGGGTTATTTACCAAGGTATCGTGAAACATTCAGTCTATAGAAATTAATTCATTACCCAATGCATTATAGTACTATCATGGAACACACTTAATATTTCATTACATTTAGGTGAGCCACATAAGTCATAATCAAACATTTAATAAATAACCTAGATGGAATCAATGAAATGGGATTCATGTAAAAATCTTGGTGTTTAAAAAGAGATTAGAAATAAGATCATTATGTCATTTATAACCCAGAGAAAGGGAGTGGGGGTTATATGTGTGTCAATTCTATAATAAAATATATAATTTTTATATATTTATGAATGAACTCGGAAATGATATAAGTCTAGGAATTCACATAAATAAACAATAGAATTTCATGATAGAAAGAGATAGAAAGTTTGAGATGAAATTTCTACAGCAAAACGACTATATAACATGGTATTAGAAAACATTGAAAATAAATAGAAAAAGGGTCACCCACCCATAAATAACTTATATTACAGTATGGGTACTGAATAAGTTCATGGAATGGATATTTGAATTTCATACCACATGAAAAAAAAACTTGAAATAAAAAGATGCGATTTCTTTTACGAAAACATCGGCAGTCTAACGACGTCAATTAAAAATTCCGAATACAAATTTATGAGAGCGGAGATGTTCTATCAATAATTAGACAAGAAATGGACAGAAATTAGAACATATAAGAACTTATACTCAACATAAATAGATTGAAATTATAAGATGCAACATAAAGGAAGTCATGACATGAAAAAGTATGTTGAAAGGATCCCTCATCATGATTAGTGGAGGGAGAGCGACTTGAGAAGATGTGGTGGTTCCTTGTTGAGGTGTTAGAGGTAGTAAGAAATCCCTTGGGTTGGTCAATGTGAAACTAGCCAATTTTATTGACTATAAAAGAGACCTTTTACACAAATACTTCCACCCTTTTGGTGCATTAATTCGGTTGTGTGTGCTTGAAGAAAATTGGTAGACAAGGAGGGTCCCCAGCGGTCATAAGTGCAACATAAAAATGTGGAGTAGAATTAATAATGAAGACCCCTGTGAAGCGGAATAAGAAGATTCGAAAAGAAAGAAATCAATAGAAAAACGGACGGTCCAGATTGACACTGATCTTGATCCATGGGTTGAGGCACATCCTCATTTTTAAAAGGAATTAGGAGAATGAAATCAGATCACAGTTTCATTGGATGGTCTCAATTCAACATGGATATTTTATTTTTAAATACAGACACGATTAAATCCTTGGTAGATCGAAATACGTACAAAAAGGTGATGGGAAATCACGGTTGTTGAATGTTGAAACAAGATCGTGATCGGTGGTCCAGATCGTGCGTGATGCGATCCAACTATCCAGATCGTGTTTAGCCAGAATAAATGCATCCCACATTGAAACAGAGCGTGTTTTTTTCCTCCATTGTAAACTCGGGCCTTCAAATGAGTGCTCATAAAACACACAACACCCTTTGAATGGGGCTTTACATGGGTTCCCACCCACTGGCCTTGGCCTCCCAAGAACCCGTCGCAGCCTCACGCCCACAGAGGTTCACCTATGCACTCCTGCTCACTACCAAGTGCCCTTCGTCCTCTACCCGAGCTCAGGACAGCCTCCGCTTTGGGCTGAGTGTCAGGCCCAGCCACAATGTGTGAGCTGCCTCCCTTGGCCCTAGCCCAAATTGGCTGGCACTAGTGGGCCAATTTTATTTGTAAAAGGTACACTAAAAAACAGTTTTAATGACGAGAAAACAATCCATTTATTAAAACTATATATAATTTATATTTTTAACATTAATGAATACAAACTAAACTATGACTTAGTTAAACGTATTTCTAAAATTAAAATCACTAAGCCTTTTTATTGTAAGAAGTTGTGAAAATATTTTAATAAACCTATATGATAAATTTTGTGCTAGTATAATATAATACTTAATTTAATTAAAACATAATTTAATTTGAAGAAATTTAAACATAGTTTATAACGTTATTCAATAAACAAATATTGTTATATTGTATTTTAAATATTTTCAATGTGTTTTGAATTCCTTAATACTTTTCCAAATCACTGAAGGTTGAAACGATGTTTTAAACCATACACTTTTAGAGTTCGTAAATGATGGTTTAATTATAACCATAATCATAAATAAAATATTTGGAAACCAATTAATATTTAAATTAGTTCAATTATCCTAACAAGTCCAATGGCTATAATTATAACTACAATATTTCAACGGTCACTAGAGGAATGGTTGAAAAAGTGTCCTATAAAACCAAACCATACTATGTCCTAAAACTCAAAAGGAAAAAGATGGTGCAACCGATTCCACTAATGCTCAGCATGGTTTTTATGATCACAGTAGTGATGTTGTTTTGATTTAGTTTACTCAAAGGAGCTCCTTTACATACCGGGCCTCGTTGTGGTGATTGGGGGGTTCATCCATTAGTTCTAATAGGGTTTTTAATTTGTATATTTGGTAAGCATTATTACTCATTTTTTCTCAACGTATTGTAAATCCTACGGTGTTCTTATTAAATAATGAGCCTTATGTTTATCCTCTAAATTTTTGTTTAAAAAAATGACTGTATGAAAAATAAATGCATAATATCATCATTATATGATAGCCAAAATTTTGGTTATTACACATGTACATGATTCATAATCATTGTCATCAAATCATAATCAATCGTAAACTAAGGAACATTTCACTCATTCATTTTTTGTTCCATATCATTCTTATACACCTATTTAATATTCACATAGATAGATGTTTGAACACTCAATTGATAAAGATAAAATATTTATCCTTAAAATAATGTATTCATATCCATACTTTTTTAAAATATAAATATAATATCCTTCAAGATCCTCAATATATATAATATAACATGATCCTTTTGTCTTTGCATTGATACCACCTTGATTTCATTCCCAATGTAGTAATATATTGACTAGTAATAATATTTATGCTACCCCAGACAACATCTATTGCATATATTATACTTTTAATTTATTAAATTATGCATTAAAAGTTCATAATTAGTATATATATGGAACTTTTCTTAAGAATATTTTTCCTCTATATCATAAAACCAAAAAATACCATTTCTAAATCCAAATCATGAGTTTGATAATTTTTCTTAGGAACATATAATTCATGTGAGGAATAATCTATAAACATATTATTCTAAATATGAATTGATACATGAAGATCTTCTTAGAGAAATAACTATAGATTCTACACCATTATCCACTATAAGGTAGTGTTATGATAGTTTCACTAACAAAAATTCACTTTATCTCCTTGAGATTCTCTTCATATTTATCAGACCAAAGAAACATGGATTCTTTCAAAATTAACTTGTTTTGTAAATTAGAAAGTTATGCTAAATTCTTTGAAAATCATCATTAATATCCATTCAATGTATGAAAAAATTGATCATAGTCATTGTGGTTGTATTTTTCTAATGTTTAATAACATCTAATTTTATGGTATCTACAAATATACCCTCACTTGAGCATATTTGAGATAATAATGAAATATTTTGAAGCAAAAATGTACACATGGTATGTTTTTCATAAATTTTATCCTTCTGTAAGGGTTTCATAAAAATACTAAACTGATATTAATAAGATTATATTCATATTAAATATATAGTAATAACATCTATAATTACAATAAAAAACTATCAAAGACAGTCTTTAAGTACAATATCCATTAAATAGATGAAGATAATGGTGTAATTTTAAGATAGAATAGAATCCATATAAATTCATAGTGTCTATACCTTTACTATATTGTCATCATGATTATATTTCTTTTATTTATCCCCTTATAATGATATCCATATAATTAGGAACTATTTTAGGATAATTATAATATCATTTTTACCTTTAATTAACCTATTTACTTTTAACCGTATTAAATAAAAGTCACATTTTTCTATTCACCAAATAATATTTTTATCATATTGAACATGATTTTACTTACTGATATTAACCATGTATCTATTATTTTTGAAATTAAATTCATAGATGTGGTATAATTATGTTTTATACAAATTTGCTAAAGCACCAAAAAGGTGGGTAAATGACAGTAAAGAGTTCAATAAAATTTTATAAACCCAATTTTATTATAAAATGACTCCAATGAATTAAATTTAACATATATAGGTATTATATATCCATTTTTATAAAAATAAATTTATATAAAATAAATAATTATTTAAATAAAATGACAGTTTTAAACTAAAACGCAGTGTTTTTCACTATTCATGGAAAATAGAATGTTTTCAGAAAAATACCAAAAAATTACACTAAAAAAATTTGATATTAATAATTCAAAAATAATTTCTATTTTACCAAATTCAAAAAATATATATCGCAATAATTTAATTAAAATTATTTCGCGTTGTCAAAATAGGAATGTGTGGTTTTAAAAATTAAAAACTATCAAAAAATTATCAAGTGTTTATGTGAAATTGAAATATTAAATTACTTATAATTACTTAAATCATATTAAATGATAAAAATATAATCTAATTATTCATCCAAACCATTTAAATTCATAATTTAAAAATATTAATTATTTTAACTAAAAAAGTCAATTTAAATTTAAATTTAGTATTTTTCAGTATTCATCAAAATATGAAAGTTATCTAAATTGTACAAAAAATTTATCCAAAATAAATTATAATGTCCCGATTACAGAGAAGAATTTAATTTCATTATATTAAAGATATAATAGGAAAAATAATTTTTTTAAAAAAGGGTTTTCCAGTAAAAGGAGGTAGAATTTATTTTTTTTTGAAAAATATGTCTTTTATCTTAAAAAATGAATTTGTTTTTATATTATGTCAATGTATTACATAATAAGGATTCTAAAATTATATAGAGTATATAGAATAACAAATCTATTTAATACTATTCATAAGGAATTTTTGAACGACTAGTTTGGTATGTCGTGGTACGCTCGAACTCGGTTTTGCGTGTAGCCCAAGCTATTGAATTATTTTAATAAAAATAACATAATATGAAATATTGGGGTGTTAAATTCTTCCCCCCTTTTTGAAATTGTCTCCTGAAAATTTTAAAATTTGGATTAAACACTTCATTGAAATACTCTGATTGGAATAAGTGTCATTAAAACTATGACTTTAAAATAATGAAAGAGAAGTACAAACGTCACCCGAGATATCCCACACTATGATTCCATGTTAGAAAAAATTGACATGGAAGATAAAATAAGTGTAAAGTTCTGCTGTAGAGTGATAAAAAACATAATAAATAAATATTTAACAACAAGAAAACCAAAAACTTTTGATGGGATAAATGGTCATTAGTTTCCCAATAGGAAAACAAAACAGACAATGATTTTTTAAGTTCTATTTCAATATGTTGAGGAATATAATTATTAGATTGACTAAGAACATAAAGATATATAACTTATTTTTATGTACACATTCATCCTTTGATAAATTTGTACCACTAACTCAACCTTTTTAAAACGATGAGTATTCCAGATGACTTGGTCACACCTGAAGTGCACGAATTAACATCTAGTGAATCACATGATACACAAAGAGTAAACTATATATTTACTAAGACTTTAGAGATTTTCCAAAACAAAAATGGTTAGTAAATGATCATATGAACCACAAAAATGATAAAACAATATAGAATGAAATAGTAATATTAATTTTCAAAATTAAACCATCAATAACCAGAGATTAATAAATACCATTAAATAAACAATGGTCCTTAAAATCCTTCAATATAATCCAAACTAATATTGAAACCCAAAACATAGAGAAATTTGATTACTTAGTTTTCCATGTTAAACTGTATCTTCAAATAACATCGACTATACATAAAAATACTTAAATAATAGCATTTAACCTAATCATATATTCTCTATGATAGGTTAACAAATTTCATAAATAACCAAAATCACAATAAATTCATAATAAAAACATTGATAAAAATCAACTAATACTCATAAAATAAAATCCCAATGTATTCTATTTTCTATAGGCATATAGTGTTCTCAATAGATCAAATGTCTTTAAAAATAACATTTATTACATAATCACTAAATTATTTTCCTATACTAAGGATATCCATTTGATTAAACATAAGATCCCAAATCAACATATTATTGATCAAATAAATCATTTAACGAAAAAGAATTAGTTACACTTACCAGGGACATCATGTAGTCCAGTGGTAGGAAATAAATCCCAATTGCACTAAGGTTTTGGTTTTTATTCCTACATATTTGTCCAATGCAATGGGTTATCACATAGTCTGCATTTTGTCCATTTTGAAAAACTATATTTTATTAAATTCACAAAATGAGAAAAATTCTTCAAAATAACCATAACATAATTTCACCACAAAGATTATCTCATACCTCGCATTTTCATTCCACAACATGATAACTTATAAATTCCTCAAATTCAAGGATCATATAACCCCCAATAGTTATTTATAATATATCAACAATAGAAAAGATAATTCTTCCTAAAATAGAATTATCACATAACAAAATACAGGGCTATATATACTAGATAAAATTCATCAAAATTAATACATTCATCAAAATGATCTAATACATTTTATCATTTTTTCATCCATTTATTTACACATAGGTTCTTAAATGTCCAAGAAGGTATTTTATAGAATATGGAATTAACTCAGGTAATTCCCAGGTCCCCTAAATTTACAGCGACTATCTGTAAATGGATTCTTGGGATCATTTTTATTTTCATCTATAGTTCTCTTTATTTTCCTGTGGAAATTCTTTAATTTATGTCTTTATATCCCACACATAAATTATTTTTTGGTCTATTGAGACACTTTCCTAGGTGAATCCTTCCACATTTCCAGCATGATAGAAATGGAGCATTCAGTTCTCTATGGTCTCCACTGCTAGAGCACTTATCATTCCCCACCATTCATTAAATTTTTGAGTCTAGTAGTTAGTTAATATATTTTTTGTTGATCAACTTTTTGGAATAATGATTCAGAATGAAGCAAATATCTTTTACACATATCAACATTTCATTTTTTTACTCATTTACACCACCTTTCCCACCTTTTACATTATCTTTAATGTTACTATGACTTCCTTGGAATCCAGGCATTGAATAACACATGATAGAATATTGTGTCATAAAGTAATTTAGATAATATCAAAACACCTTATTTTCAATCTAAAACACATTATGATTTACCATGTCTATTTAATATCTTCTTATATTAGAATCCTTCAAATCAATTTGTAAAAAAATTTGAATTATTCTATGCATATCCACTAGGAGTGTTGTAACCAAGAGTGCAGCAAGGCCTGTTGTCATATACCAGGATACCCTAGGTCAATCCTGAAACTCTATGTCTGAGATTTCACTCTTAGGTATATCTTTTCCAGAACTACCTGTACCTGCTCAAATCCAGAGAGGGATTTGTTTCTTGGAAAACAAACATAATATTTACATTACAAAAAAATTTCAATGTTCTTCTGTACTAATCATCAATTTCTATCTTAGGATATTGTTTCCAAAGAAGTGTTTTTTTATAAATCTAGCTTCCATGGTATGTACTAAACTTCCTCTGATACCAACAGTAATGCCCCGACCCCAGTTACCAAGAATCAATGCATTATTACATAACATTGGCATGATACAAGGAATTATGTCCCAAAAACTGATTAGTTTAGAAGCCTTTGAAGTACAAGATACATACATATGTTTTACATTACATCATGAAATAAAAAAACAATATTTTTTAAAACTCATATATCCCATAGCCTATTCATGCAGGTCAATAGAAATACACTTCATTGTATCTTGGAAAAAATAATCCATAAAGAAAGGGGTGATCTCAGATGCTCAGAAAGGATAAAAATATAGCGGAAACTGTAATAAATAATAATAAACATTTAATGCAATGTATAAGACTATAACACAAGCCTTTTACAAATAAATATTATGGTATTACAGAAAAGGTAAATCCATTTATTTCATTTACTTATTCACATGGATATTATAATTGTTGAATAATCACATATAAAATCAATAACCAGTTTTAGAATGATGTAATGCATAATGTCAGACATCATAACCACATATTCAAGGCCTTGTGCCAGGACTAAAAAAAGACTTTGTTAAGGACTTATGCTAAGACACTAGTTTTTCCCAAGAGACCTGCCGATCCATTGAGAGTCTATCGCGGGCTCCACCTGTCACTTACTATTTCCAAATAATTTATCATATGAATAGGTTTATACATAGCATAAACATTCATATTAAAACTAGCATACGAAATGTCAATACATTATCCATTATCTTTGAATGGTTTAAAAATAACACATCTACAATCAAACATATCACAAAACCTTCCGTATATAATTAAATATTTTTATCATAATAAACCGACCTTGATCAACATTAATATGTCATAAAGGATGTTGAAATAGTTGAAAATGATCTGTAAAAAGGTAGACTGAAATATTCCTTTTTCATGACTACATTTAAATGTATAACTATTTATCCAGAAGCTGTTTAAAGATGATTTTTGAAAAAAAGTATCACATACCACCTTGACTATTTTCAAATTTATTTCAATTTTAAAACATTAATGTTCATATATAGAAATAAATCCTTAAAAATATTTTTAAAACATGGACATTAATGAGAATTATTTAGATGAATTAATTTTTAGAACATTTAAAATGATATTTTAGTTAGAGTTTTTAACGAAATGAGAGATGATAAAATAAAAATAATTGGTGTAATAAAAATTTATAAAATCATTAGAATAATAAGATTCATGATATACTATGTAAAGGTACAGTATATACACAAAATAAAATTGAATTGGCGTATAAGAACAAATAAGTCTCAATTGAATGTAAGGTGAGATTAATTTTTTTATAATGACCAAATAATTTGGATAAGGATAAATCAATGACATAATTATATGTGTTAAATGTAATACAATAAATATGATTTCATATTTATTGTAATGAAATCAGAGTACATTCACACATATGCTTGTAAAAACAACACCAATGACATGGATGTTTAACTCAATGAATATAAATTGAGTTAAAATTACTCTTATATTTATTATATCAAGAACTTGAGAGTTTTTAAATGGTGTTATTATGTGTATCAAATTTATATCCACACAAAGGGGAGTAAAAATTACTATATATGTAAATAAATAGTGATTTTACATATAATCATGGAGTAATGTAATCAATTATGTTTCTGTAAAACTGAATGAGGGGTGATTGAAATATGAAATTCCCTTACCGATTTGGTAACATACGAAACATACACCCTATTAAAGAAGGGCCATAAAATGATGATATAAATACCCATAAATTAAAGTATATTATAAAAAATTACAATCATGGGTAGTACATACACAACAGAAATGGTAATATTGGATAATATATCAAGAATCTCCGGGGAATAAATGGAGATGAAAACACATTACCTTGTACTTTTCCATGTTATTGGATAGGAGAAACTCTTTTATAATGTTGAAATATTTGTTGTTAAATTATTAAAGAACCAAATACATAAACATGACGTCATATATGTTCTTCTAATATTTTTTTGTTAATGATATTTCAATAGTATAAATGTTTTTTTTGTTAACTGATTCGTTTTCCTTTATAGGTTTTGTTATATAAGTCATGTTTGTTATGTATAGGCTGTATTTGATTCATATATAGAATGATATTAAGTTATTAAACATTATTTATAATTATAAAATGTAAATTATACTTTAATTATTATGATGGGTAATGAATCTAATCACGTTCGTGGTGATTGTAAGATGCATGTACGCACGAGTGACAATATCATTATGTTGATGGTGAAATATTTTGTAATTGGATATTAAATAATTTATAAAAAATCATTAATATGTTTTATTTATTTTTACATCAGTTACACTCATTATTATACCCATCCAAATAGTGAAGTGTTTGAATAACAGAATACACCACGACGTGGATACGTTATGTCGCGCATATGCATGTATGATGACTTTGTACTTTATATGATGGATAGAATAATGATTATAGTTGTACCCTATTTCTAATCACATAAATGTATATAGAAGGCACTGTATTTATTTTTTTGGTATGGAAAAAAATAAAGATGAAGTGGAAGAAGATAAAAACATGAAAGAGGGTGGTAAAATTATTACCTCTTATTCAGGTTTTTCTTTTGAGTTGATCAAAAGGGATCCTTTGGATGGATTTCAGATCAACATAACACCTCTATGGTTAATTGAGTAAAGTTTGGAGGATATTTTCGCATGGTTTGGCCGATTGAAATGTCATGGGAGGAATGAAATTAAGAGAAGGGGAAGTATCCTTTAATAAGAGATGTGAGGGTCACTTTAGGAAAACCTTGATATATTATTTTATAATAAAATAATTTTCTATTTCTAATGGCTCCAAAATTATTATTTTTAAATATAGTGTGTGTATGGGTCGAAATAATATCAAAAAATAGTTTTTAGATAAATTTAGGTTACTATTTTATCCTTATCTTTTAGATTTAACTCTTAGTTAAATAGTTAAACTTTTACTGTGTCTTCTTGTATTCATACATTATATGGTTAAGACACTTAATCTACACATCGAAGAGAACCTCAAGTTATTGATTAATGACATATATAATATTATTTAATCTCTTTGGCCAATCCTTATATTTTTATGAATATTATATAAACCAATAATATTGTATTATTTTAAAAGTATTTTATGGCAATTTTTACAATTTCTGCTATTTTGTATTTTTTTAATTAATAACAACCATATCACTTAGAAAAAAATATCAATTCAAATATAAAATGTCATAGTAATCTAGAAGAATTGTGTTTGGCTTCAAAATGATTATATTCTATTTATTTTAAAATTTATAATCTAAACTATTTTAAGATTTCATTAAGATGATAATTACCGCATCACCATTGGGTCATATATAAATATAATTATTTAATCTCTAAAAATTATAAATAAAATACAATTATGTATTAAATAATTTTATCTATCTAATTTAAATTCAAAGTCTAATTTATCATATGTATAACCCCTATTAAAAATCTATTAGTTAATAAAATTTGAATTTAACACTTATAACACTTTAAATAAAATAATAATAAATGTCTTAAACTAATCCTAATAGAAATAAAGGATCATATATTATTCATATGGTTGTTTCTGGTCTAATTAAACATATACAATAGAAGTATTACATTTTAGAGTGTAATTATAATTTCATTTTTTCCTTTAATTACCCTATTTACTTCTAACCGCGATAAATAAAAGTCAAAACATTACTATTCAACAAAAATTATATTTATTTTATTGAACCAAAATTTACATACTGATATTAACCATGTCTTTGGTTTTTTAAAATTCAATTCATATAATCAGTAAAATTATCTTTTATGAAAATTCAACAAAAAATCCTAGAAGGTGGGTAACATATGGTAAAAAGTTCAATAAAATTTTATACATCTAATTTTATTATAAAATTACTCCACTGAATTACTTTGAAATTATATAGGTATTATATATCAATTTTGAATTATAAAAATTAAATAATATAAATAATTATTTAAATTAAATGTCTGTTTTAAACTATAACATTGTGTTTTCCAATATTTATAAAAAATCGATTGCTTTCAAAAAAACACAAAAAATTTACCCTAAGCTAATTATAATATTCTAAATTCAAAAATGAATTCTATTTTAAGAGATAAAAAACATAGATGATTCAGTAATTAATTTAAAATTTATTCTCATTGTGAAAATAAAAAAGAATGTTTTTAAAAAGTAAAAAACTATCAAAACATTGAGAAGTGTTTATGTCAAATATAAATGTGAAATTAATTATAATGACCTAAATTGTATTAAATGATTAACATATAATCTAATTATAATTCTAAACCATTTAAATTCTTAATTTAACATGATAAATTATTTCTATTAATAATTCTTTTTTCAATTAAAATTTAGTATTTTTTCGCATTCATCAAAATATGAACATTATCAAAATTGTAAAAAAAAATTATCGAAAATAAATTTTTATGTCCCAATTCCAATGAAAATTTTATTTTCATTAAATTTAATATATAAAGGTGTCAAATATTGGTTTTAAAAATAGTTTTCCAATTAATGTTTGTAAAAGTTAATTTTTTGAAAAATACTTCTTTTTCTAGAATAAATGATTTTGTGCATATATTATGTCTAAGAAACACATAATATAGATTCTAATATTATATGGAATGTATAAAACTCAAAATTTAGTTAATTGTATTCATAACCACTTTTTGAACGGCTAGTTGGGTAAATCATCATGTGCTTGAACTCAATGATGTGTTTTGCACAAGATATTAAATTACTTTAAATAAAATAACTTAATATGAAATCATGGGGTGTTACAAAAACAACATATTTTTTGTGTCTTGAAAATGAGTAGAAAGTTATTTTTTTTTTAATTCTTATAGAAGGTATAATGGTAATTTTCTCATTTTGATGGTCATAGATACTTTTTACAAACAATATATTGGCATATAATAGGTTCTTTACCTTATTATAGGCCAATTTTAGAATAATTTGTAGTTCCAAATTTCACAAAATATTTAAAATATAATCAATAAATAATTATTTAATTTTTGGACATTAAAATTTAGAAATCTTTTTATCAAAGCATCGAATTGAGATTACAACATAATGGTTGATTCTATGATGGATGTTTTTTATATTCGAGGCTTAAATTTGTGTCCAAGTTTAGGATCAACAATAGACTTCTTTTACATTTCAATTTGTTTCCTTTTTTGACTTTTTTCATATTTTATTTTTTTATTCCATTTTTCTTATAATGCAAGCCCCTAAAAGAATTATCTTCATAGTTGATGAGAGACTAATATAGGGAGATATAGTGATTGATCTAAAAAGAGTGGGAGATATATATATATATGATAATGGAGAGAGGGTCGGGGTGAGGTAAGTTTCATCAAAGACATCAAATCATGTCATGTCATCATGTAGAAGCTATTTAGTATAGATCAGACTGAAAAATCTATGACTTTTACCCAAGAATAGCTCTATTATTTTTATATAAAACCCCATATATTAGCAATGATTAAAATTTTAATCACACAATCAATAATTTTGTACCTCTAAATGGTATATTAAATATAATTTTTAGTATAACATTGGTTTAGGTGGATTTTAGGGGTTTTCATTTGGGAAATCATGATAACAAGACATGTCGATTCAATAAAAATCAGTGTGTTATTCTTATTTAAAGATTATTATTTTTCAAATTATATTATATATATATTTCTTAAATGATGTTTACAAACCCGATGAATGGGAGACATGACAATATATAAATTTGTAGATAGACATTAGGTGTGCCCCATAAATGTATTAGTATAATTAATGTCCCTATTACTGCACAGATCATGTATTAGTACATTCCATGACCCTAGGTTCACACATGTTAGGTTAATTCACATGTTAATTATATAGGTTTTGTATTACCCACAATGTACTTTGAGTACATGCAATGTCTTAGACGCATGTTTCCCATATGAAATATTTGGTATTATTTTGTCCCCTTATGTCAAACTTGACAAAATTAGATTCTATTATGATCACTTTTTCGCATAGATTGTGATGGTGGACTACATGGGAACGTTTGATGATATTACGATATAGTTAAGGAAATTTAATCATTTATAACGATATTTTACTATAGTAATATAATTAATCTATCTCAATATAGTCCTATATATTATTATACCTATTTAAGGTTAGAGATAATAATTTTAAAAATGGAAAGGGGTCATCAGGGTCTACATTTGGTGTTATCATGGGACTATCTCTTCATAGTGGGACTGGGATACAACATGATGAAATAAATAGGTTTGGTGGTCGGTCCAGCCTAAAGTGACATGGGAAGGGGATGATATTGAGCCCATAACCCTTATTATTTTTCACATTATAATACTATGAGGTCGGGATATAATAGAAACTGGGTTGTGGAATGTGTTACCATGTTTGGAAGTCATTGGCAAGAAAGAATATTACGTGTTCGAGGATCCCACAAGGGATAACCCACATCTGTGTTGATTGAGAGGGTTCTAATAGGGATGCCTCCACTTCTGTTCTAACCCATAAGATCCTAATATCTATTCATATACTTTCATATTGACTATAAGGATCCTTATATGGATTCCACCATGTGCATGTCAACCAAAGATTTTATTGAGAACATTTTTATGTGTGTTTTTTATTTTACGAAAGTTTTATGGATTATATTTCTCCTTTTGATGATTGATATCAATACAAATGAATGAACAATAGGGGAAGGTGTAAAAACAAAAGCATTGAATGACTTCTCCTTATGGATTCTTTTATTAATGAAATTAAAATTAGAAAATAAATCATTTATTTTTTACAATATTCTTTTCATATTTTACATAACAAAATATTTTCTTCCCTTTAGAATTTTGAGGGATTTTTATTCATATTAAATGTAGAAAAATTTAAAATTTTCACATTCCATTGTTTTTTAATAAAAAGTTGTTTATATATATGATGAAGGGATAAATATTTGAGGATTATATAGGTTACTTGGAAAATTATTATTGTTTTAGGAATATATTTTGATAGTTGTGTTTAAGTAATGTAGTAATTATATATATTGAATATGGTTAAGAGGATGTTTATGTAGTCTATTAATGGTAATTCCCATATTTGTAAAGGTATTTTAAATGACCATGAGGAATGTAAAGTTAATTATATACACATGGAAGGATAATATACACTAATTTTATGGCCATATATGGATATCCATATTTACATAAAGGTGTGATCTAGATAAACATGGTAATTAGTAAAGGATGCCTAATTTACTATTATGTAACAGTAAAATTTTATTTCTTATGTAAATTTTATTTTTCTGTTGTGTAATGTGAAAATGGAATTCCCTTTGTTACCTAAGTATAATTCATAGATCTTAAGAGTATAATATGTATATTTATTTGTTTCATATAGGTATTTCCATTCCATTTAATGGTAATATTCCCCTACAAAAAATTAATTCCAATTATTCAATGCATACATCCCTTCAATGAAAACTATATTTAATGATGATATTTTATTTCATGATTTAATTTGTTCCTATAAAAGTTAAATCCATGAATCATAAATATATTTTTAATGATTTATGAATATATTAAATAATCATTATATATGTATGTGATGTTTCTAGACTAGATGATGTATAATAGGAAATAATCTATGACAGTAATTCACCATGAAAATAAGTAAAATCATTATATCCACAATGTAATTAGAAGTTTTCTATACACTATATAGAATAGTTTTTTGGATGAATTTCTAAAAATGGAATATATTGAGGTTCAACACATCATGGTTCACTTTTATTACGTATTTTGTAATGTTGATGTAAATTTGAATAAATTTATGAGATATATGAAATAATATAATTTGAATATTAATCATATGGGTTTTATATTTTCATATGAATTCATAGGACTCATATGAATCTCACTATGTTCTATGATAATTGTATGACATTTGGATTTTGTTTTTATGACATCAACATCATATGACATGTGTCATGTGATATTGGATTAAGGTTAATCATAAGTCCTATTTTTATGATACTAAATTTGAGATAATATTTAGTGTTGTTGATAAATAGAAAATGAATATCATGAATATTATTTTCATGTTTTAGGATAAAATCACAGACAAGATGAAATAAGAATTTTTGGGATCATTCTAGATTGAAAATGATGATTCCATGACAATAGAATATTCCAATCATAATCAGTTATCAATGAATATGATTTATCAAGGATATAATGGGAAGGTAATTCCCAATGAAAATGAAATGATCTTACAAGAATGGGATATATGGTTAAGATGGAGATATATGAATCATGGATTAAAGGGAAATAATTTGGAGAATATTGGAGAATATTGGAGAAGAAGGATTGTGATAATCACCCAAAATTTTATGAGGATAGAGCATACTAATTGGATTTATATAGATAAGTGCAGGATGATATTTTTTTATTTTGTCAAATATAATGATGTTAAAATAAATGTTATTTTGAATTTATAGAGTTATTAGTTTTTTGAATAAGACATTTTAACACAATATAAATAACATTTGGTAAAAAAGATAAATCCAACAATTATATTTATTTATCTTCAAAAACATTGTATATTTGGAGTGTTGATTAAGAAAATATGAGTGAGATCCCATATAAAATTTTGAAAAAAACATTCTTAAAGATATAAGAGTCTAAACTCTAATATTATTCATATAAGTCTTGTGAATTGAAGATAAGAAGGAATAAAAAAGTATAATTGAATGTACAACATAACAAGAGAAAAAAATGAATAATAATAACATAGATATAAAATGTGTTTACCAATTAATCACAAATAATTTGGAACCCTATAACTAAAACAAGAGTAGATCATGTCTAAAGCAGAAGTTTTTTTTAAATATCGATGTTTACCATTCATAATTCATACTATTGAGAAAAGTGATTTTTTACATTGTTGTGTACAAAGAACAACAATAATTATTATTATTATTCATTACCTACTATTATAAATAAAAATATGTTATTTATTATTTTTAAAGTGAGATAATAGTATGAGATTGAAGAATCACATCACACCATATTAAGTTACAGTTAGTGTTAGACACATTTTTGTTACCTTTATACTATTACAATGAATGTTTTGAATTATCCAATGTGTGGGATGATGTAATCCAATTAGCGAAGGATAAAAAATCATACACTAATGATATACTATAGATTAAATATATAGGGATCATTCTTGTGGTTTATGTGATCATATCAGAATCAATATCAAGACAAAAATAGTTATCTCACATAGAGAAGTGAACCTTGTATATCGATATTCCATTTCACTATTTGTGTGTTTGTGTTGTGGATGTGCTTCATGAAATGAAAAAATATAGAGGTGCAAAAAAGTTACCAATTTACCACATCCAACAGATGAGGTAAAATAACTAAAAGGATAAAATTGTAAATGAAAAAAATAGCAACACTGATTCAATAGATATAAAGTATTAAATTAATCCTTAATTAGTCACATTGGATTATATTGGTTGGCCCCAACATAAGATATCTAGGAATATCTATGTATCCAATGAATTATAAAATCATTTAATATACATTTTTAGGTAATAAAAATTAATTCGTGTTATTTTTTTCTTGGCCTGTGAGTGGATAACTAGACTGAGACTATGTTGTGGTAAATGGAAGCATTCCCATTGCAGGTGCGACCAATGCATGCTCCGTTTGATACATCATATATCTATTTTCATGTCCTTCATAAGTTCGTGAAGGGGGGACATTCTTCCTCACATTTATTTATCATAATAAACTCCATTACCTCATCAGGAAGAGATAATATATGGGTTTGTCCATTAATCTGAAAAAAATTAACATGACAGATTACCTAGTGATATTAATTCAATACTATAACAAAGATAATGATAACATAAAGGAGAGATAAAAATTTATATTATTATATAACTCATTGTATGAAAAGTAAAATGGGGATAATGGTTTCCCCAGTTCTCGGCTACACAAATCCCTAAAACCATTTCAAAACTCTCTATCTCCCTAAACAAAACGCAACATGAGCAGTCTGGTTCCATCTCATGGGTGAACTTATGGTGTCTCCAGAGTTTGATATGCGGGGTGCACAGTTTTCAGACGTTCATTTGTACATGTTGTCCATACACCGAATGGAATGCTTCGTATTCAAGGATGTCAAGGTCCATTACTTGACCAAAATGTCTATAGAACAAGACATGACACATTTATGTCACGCAGAGGTCTACCACATCGGCAGCCTCGTGGAAGGCCTCAAGGGACAAAACTTCTTCTGCTACAGTGATGAATCTAAAGATATACTCGTAGTATTTTCCCAGACATTCATTGGATTGAAATTGTGCTTGCATCATAATGAAGTAAACCAGACACTCTATTCAGTGGAGTTGATGTACCCGGGGAGAGTTGGATACGTCAGAGACGTGTTTTCATGTCATACGGATATGGGAACAATTTATAAAATTTTATGGATAACTATGGAAATTATGGTTACTAAGGCCTCCCTGTAAAGTGACAGAAGACCGGTACCTTAGTTTTCCATCTGAATTTTAGGAAGACCTCATATTAAGTAAGAAATTTGTATGTTTTCCATTGTTTATGTTTTGGTTTTCTAGAGTTGTCCAAAATGAACCTTTTGATCCCAAATGTGAGGACCTGACCCCGGAAAACTCGGAGTTGGTCCCTCTCAAACATGATGTGTAATTATTGAAAACATACACCATAAAATTACACATCATGTTCTGGATAAAGGATCGAGTTCTATTCAGGTTATAGGAAACAAGCACATCATTCATACATCGTAGACTCGAATGTTAACTGAAAAAAATTAAATCAAAATATAGGGTGCGAATAAGAATGCCCATTAATGGTTTTAAAAACCAAGTAATGTAATTTTTGAAAACATTCTATATAACATTTTTCGTAGAAAAAAATTGTAACACAAGTAACATAACATATGAGTACTCAACTACGATTTACAAGAATACATGAATCAATTAGGGAATGATAGAAAAAGGAGGAATAAATAAAAGACATTCTAATCATGCATGACTTATGAACATTTAAGAACAATTTTAACAACTAAATGTATTGATTAATCAGGGATGCGTGTGGAGGGAACAACATCAATTTCATATGTTGGATACTATTTTACTAAGTGTTATTCACATGTCATGCCCTAAACTTTTAATTATGACATCAATAAATATTTGATAAAAACAAAAGACTAATGAAAGAATATAAATATCATATTGAAAAGGGCTTGTAACATAACATGGATATGTGGCTTAAAAATTTCCATTTTGACATTAATGTCACCATGGTCCATCCACAACATGTAATAAAAATTACCAGGGTTATTTACCAAGGTATCGTGAAACATTCAGTCTATAGAAATTAATTCATTACCCAATGCATTATAGTACTATCATGGAACACACTTAATATTTCATTACATTTAGGTGATCCACATAATTCATAATCAAACATTTCATAAATAACCTAGATGGAATCAATGAAATGGGATTCATGTCAAAATCTTGGTGTTTAAAAAGAGATTAGAAATAAGATCATTATGTCATTTATAACCCAGAGAAAGGGAGTGAGGGTTATATGTGTGTCAATTCTATAATAAAATAAATCATTTTTATATATTTATGAATGAACTCGGAAATGATATATGTCTAGGAATTCACATAAATAAACAATAGAATTTCATGATAGAAAGAGATAGAAAGGTTGAGATGAAATTTCTACAGCAAAATGACTATATAACATGGTCTTCGAAAACATTGAAAATAAATAGAAAAAGGGTCACCCACCCATAAATAACATATATTACAGTATGGGTACTGAATAAGTTCATGGAATGGATATTTGAATTTCATACCACATGAAAAAAGAATCATGAAATAAAAAGATGCGATTTATTTTACGAAAACATCGGTAGTCTAACGACGTCAATTAAAAATTCAGAATACAAATTTATGAGAGCGGAGAAGTTTTATCAATAATTATACAAGAAATGGACAGAAATTAGAACATATAAGAACTTATACTCAACATAAAGAGATTGAAATTATAAGATGCAACATAAAGGAAGTCATGACATAAAAAAGGATGTTGAAAGGATCCCTCATCATGATTAGTGGAGGGAGAGCGACTTGAGAAGATGTGGTGGTTCCTTGATGAGGTGTTAGAGGTAGTAAGAAATCCCTTGGGTTGGTCAATGTGAAACTATCCAATTTTATTGACTATAAAAGGGACCTTTTACACAAAAACTTACACCCTTTTGGTGCATTAATTCGGTGGTGTGTGCTTGAAGAAAATTGGTAGACAAGGAGGGTCCCCAGCGGTCATAAGTGAAACAAAATAATGTGGAGTAGAATTAATAATGAAGACCCCTGCGAAGAGGAAGAAGACGATTCGAAAAGAAAGAAATCAATAGAAAAACGGACGGTCCAGATTGACACTGATCTTGATCCATGGGTTGAGGCACATCCTCATTTTAAAAGGAATTAGGAGAATCAAAACAGATCACAATTTCATTGGATGGTCTCAATTAAACATGGCTCTTTTATTTTTAAATACAGACATGATAAAATCCTTGGTAGATCGAAATACGTAGAAAAAGGTGACAGGAAATCACGGTTATTGAATGTTGATGCAAGATCGTGATCGGTGGTCCAAATCGTGCGAGATGCGATCCAACTATCCAGATCGTGTTTAGCCAGAATAAATGCATCCCACATTGAAATAGAGCGCGTTTTTTTCCTCCATTGTAAACTCGGGCCTTCAAACGAGTGCACATAAAAAACACAACACCCTTTGAATGGGGCTTTACATGGGTTCCCACCCACTGGCCTTGGCCTCCCAAGAACCCGTCGCAGCCTCACACCCACAGAGGTTCACCTAGGCACTCCTGCTCACTAGCAAGTGCCTTCGGCCTCAACCCGAGCTCAGGATAGCCTTCTCTTTGGGCTGAGGGTCAGGCCCAGCCACAATGTGTGAGCTGCCTCCCTTGGCCCTAGCCCAAATGGGCTGGCACTAGTGGGCCAATTTTATTTGTAAAATGTACACTAAAAAACAGTTTTAATGACGAGAAAACAATCCATTTATTAAAACTATATATAATTTATATTGTTAAAATTAATTAATACAAACTAAACTATGACTTAGTTAAACGTATTTCTAAAATTATAAACACTAAACCTTTTTATTGAAAAAAGATGTGAAAAGATTTTAATAAACCTATATGATAAATTTTGTGCTAGTATAATATAATACCTAATTTAATCAAAACATAATTTAATTTGAAGAAATTTAAACATAGTTTATAACGTTATTCAATAAACAAAAATTGTTATATTGTATTTTAAATATTTACAATGTGTTTTTAATTCCTTAATACTTTTCCAAATCACTGAAGGTTGAAACGATGTTTTAAACCATACACTTTTAGAGTTCGTAAATGATGGTTTAATTATAACCATAATCATAAATAAAATATTTGGAAACTAATTAATATTTAAATTAGTTCAATTATCCTAACAAGTCCAATGGCTATAATTATAAGTACAATATTTCAACGGTCACTAGAGGAATGGTTGAAAAAGTGTCCTATAAAACCAGACCATACTATGTCCTAAAACTCAAAAGGAAAAAGATGGTGCAACCCATTCCACTAATTCTCAGCATGGTTTTTATGATCATAGTGGTGATGTTGTTTTGATTTAGTTTACTCAAAGGAGCTCCTTTACATACCGGGCCTCATTGTGGTGATTGGGGGGTTCATCCCTTAGTTCTGATAGGGTTTTTAATTTGTATATTTGGTAAGCATTATTACTCATTTGTTCTCAACGTATTGTAAACACTACGATGTTCTTATTAAATAATGAGCCTTATGTTGATCCTTTAAATTTTTGTTTAAAAAAATGACTATATGAAAAATAAATTCATAATATCATCATTATATGATAGCCAAAATTTGGGTTATTACACATGTACATGCTTCATAATCATTATCATCAAATCATAATCAATCGTAAACTAAGGAACATTTCAGTCATTCATTTTTTGTTCCATATCATTCTTATACACCTATTTAATATTCACCTAGATTGATGTTTGAACACTCAATTGATAAAGATAAAATATTTATCCTTAAAATAATGTATTCATATCCATACTTTTTTAAAATATAAATATAATATCCTTCAAGATCCTAAATATATATAATATAACACGATCCTTTTGTCTTTTCATCGATACCACCTTGATTTCATTCCCAATGTAGTAATATATTGACTAGTAATAATATTTATGCTACCCCAGACAACTTCTATTGCATATATTATACTTTTAATTTATTAAATTATGCATTAAAAGTTTATAATTAGTATTTATATGGCACATATCTTAGGAATAATTTTCCTCAATATCATAAAACCAAAAATTACAATTTCTAAATCCAAATCATGAGTTTCATAATTTTTCTTAGGAACATTCAATTCATGTGAGGAAGAATCTATATATATATTATTCTAAATATGAATTGATACATGAAGATCTTCTTAGAGAAATCACTATAGATTCTACACCATTCTCCACTATAAGGTAGTGTTATGATTGTTTCACTAAAAAAAATTCACTTTATCTCCTTGAGAATCTCTTCATATTTATCAGACCAAAGAAACATGGATTCTTTCAAAATTAACTGGTTTTGTAAATTAGAAAGTTATGCTAAATTCTTTGAAAATCATCATTAATATCCATTCAATGTAAGAAAAAATTGATCATAGTCATTGTGGTTGGATTTGTCTAATGTTTAATAACATCTAATTTTATGGTATCTACAAATATACCCTCACTTGAGCATATTTGAGATAAGAATGAAATATTTTGAAGCAAAAATGTACACATGGTATGTTTTTCATAAATTTTATCCTTCTATAAGGGTTTCATAAAAATACTAAACTGATATTAAGTAGATTCTATTCACATTAAATATATAGTAATAACATCTATAATTACAATAAAAAACTATCAAAGACAGTCTTTAAGTACAATATCCATTAAATACATGAAGATAATGGTTTAATTTTAAGATAGAATAGAATCCATATAAATTCATAGTGTCTATACCTTTAATATATTGTCATCATGATTATATTTCTTTTATTGATCCCCTTATAATGATATCCAAAATGATGGAAAGTCATAAAAATAATTATCACAAAACATTTGATCACACAATTCATAATTATGTGTCTTAGGATACTTTTTCTTGATATTAATCTTATATATTCTAAATAATAAATGTAGAGTCTCATTAATATCATTTCTATTAAATAAAAATAAAGTTTTCACCCCATGGTGAACAATATGGATAAATGAATCTCTTTTTTATATTATCTTTGATTTTATATTACATTTTATCAAATAAATTATATCCATTTTAAATGAAGTCATTGCATTTGGTATTTATCCATGTATGATTTCTATTAAGAACTCAACATCAAGATGAAGTCCAAGAATATGAATATCTTTGATAAATTGTTTACAATAATCCCTAATATAATGAATTTCCTTGATTTTTATTTTCTACACAACCATCTGAGACAAATAACATTAATTTGTTGAAAATAATACTCAAAACTTTTATGTAACTTCCATTATATATATGTATTCACCTTCATACTAATATGTGGCCATGGGTTTATTTGAAATATGAAATTTAAACTCCCTTTATACTAAATTGAAATGAGAATCATATAAAGAAATCAGATCCATGTAATTAGTATCATAAAATTCATCTAAAGAGAGAATAATAGTATTTATAGGAAGATCTTTCTCAAAAACATCTTTAACTGATGATTTATAGTGATATGTGACCATCATACTCTTAAATTTTTTCTCCACTATCTAAAAATCTAATCGTCAAGTAAGTAATTCAATACTTATTTCAAATTTGTTAGATATAAAGAAGTGAGTACATAAAAAATCATATAAGAAATCATGTTTTCATGATAGGATGGTATGTGTTCCGTTCAACATATCACTCTCATAACACACACTAGTAGTTATGATCATATGATAGTTAATTTAATATATTGGATTAGGATTATGTTTCTATTAGACAACAAAAACGTTTTGATTCCCACACTAGTTGGTACAATTCCCATACTTCGTGAATTTGAAGCCTTGTATCATGGGTCAATTTTTAGTTGATTCCTTCCATTCCTCTATTTTTTAATATTTCCTTTTCAACAGAATTGAACATTAACTAGTAAAATAACTAGACTAAAAAAATTTAAAATGCATCCCATTTCCACTAATAAAATTCACATAATGTTTTCTATCATATTTATTCCATGAAGGTGACTATAATTTCATTCCACCCTCAGATTTATTCATGTTCCCTTTAGTAATGGTCTATTTTCTTATCAAAATCTTGGGAATATTTGAAATTATAAATTTAAAATTATACCTTTAGATCACATGGTACAATTGAATCATTGTAACTAATGTCTCTTATAGATAACTCATTTTAGAATCTAGTTTTTTTACCATCAAGGAATCAATCAATGATTTTTTCAATTATGATGTTTAAGTGTTTTGCATACCTATGAAGGAATGTATAATTATCTTCATCTATATACATATACTAATCAACTTTTTTACTTATCATAAGGAAATTCATTCTACATTATTGTACACATAATACGAGGGAATTACTTATTGAGAATTATTCTCTTAAACTCATCCAACTCCTTATATTAAACTTTTTCATCTTGATTGGTTTTCATTATAAGCTACTATCATTTATCTGATTCACCATCCAAATGATGAACACATAAGAATTTTATATCATGATATGAAAACTATATAATTTGAAATATTTCCTCAGTATTATTGATCTTTTACCTGAAAAATAGTGGGTAAAAATATATATTAATAGAAGGTGGATGCTTCCTCATAAAATATTTAATATTTGGTTGTTCATTTAATAAATAATATTTATGTATAACATTATTTAAGGATTTAGAGATATTTTTTAGCATAGAAACAATATTTTTTATTCATAATCCCACAATATTTTTTTAATGTAGAAAATCATTGCTTTTTCGATCACATTCATGAATAGTACAGTTTTTTCTATTTGATGACATTGACTAAAACATTATTTAAAAAGTTATAGTGTATATAATAATAGTGTGAGACCACCCAATCCTTAATTTTTTTTATTATGTCTATATCAGGGAACATTATGCCCTATACATGAATCCTTATAATTAATCATGGTTATCAATGGTCAATACCAAAACATTAGTTTATTATACTTTATTTATACATGTCCTCATGGTTGTCACTATTTTTTCTAATCATCTAATGAAAAGGTTAATTAAACGATGCATTGATATCAACATTAATGACATATAATTTTCACAAATAGATATTATATATAGTTTGATATGTATTAATTATATAGAATTATAATGAACAATAGAATCATATTGGTCATGTATCATTAGAAACATTGATACATAAACATCTAGTTCTTAAGTGTATCTCATTATAGTATTCATAAATGTAACCCTCTATTAGATATATCATACATAATAACATTATTCATAAATTATGGATGTAAACATAAGAAAGGGTGAGCTCAAATTTTTAGTTAGGGTAAATAATAGAGATCACAATAGATAATTATGCTTCACATGTGAATATGGTTATGCCAACATGGGAGTTATATGTAAAACATATAACATTCTTATCAAAGGTCGTAATCTTTATTCAAGGAATAAATCTAATATTTTTATAATATATGAATCATAATAGAATCAAATTACATGACACAGTGGAGAGTAACATTAGTGTAATAAAGATAATTGTTGAATAATAATAAAAACCATTTTTGTAATAGTCAATGTTAATTTTTAGACTACAATTATTTATTGGTTTCACTCCCCATTCCATCATATTACTAAAAGATCAATCTGAGGTTTATCAAAGTGCAAAAATTCATTTACTAAATTAGTTGGTTGACCCATTCCTATCCTATTTACATCAATCAGGTATTAATCACTACTTAATACATTGGAGAGATATATAATATCAAGACCACATTTCCTTGGTAATAATGTTTCCAAATTTCATTACTTTATAATGTAACCACCATTACTTTATATAATGTGATCATTTCCAATAGTTTATAACACAACCTTGCCTTAAGAAATTGAAACCATAAATATGTGTTCCATAATATAATAAAAAACAACATGTAATCACATCATGACCTGTAAAAATGAAACAGGTTTTATAATCATTTTCATAATTCCTTATATCATAACCCATGTAAAAAATAGGATAAATAAATATATCATCAACATAAATGTTAACCCAACTATATAAAGAGTAATAATATTATTATTTATTCATATCCCTATTAATTTATACTTAACTTGAATGGATGTTTTTATGTGTAAGAATTTCTTTTAAAATATCACTCAAATAATTTTTTATACAAATAAACATTACACTAAAAAAACATGTAAAAAAAATTCCATAATAGAATGAAAAATTATCATATTAATATAAACCTGGAAATTTTTAAATGATTCTTTGCACAATTAAGAGGTTATTTGGTTGTGAAATTTTATTAATACAGTATTTGTTAAAAAAATATTATTTTCAATGTTTTGGTTAAAAGTAAAAACCACCTCATCTTTAAAATGAAAAGAATCTTACTTTAAAACCCTTTATTAAAAAAATTAATCATGGGTAAGAATTGATTTAAATATAATAGGATATTATTAAAAACATTGCGGGAATAATTTAATAAATATGTGTATATAGAAGAAAAGATTCATGGGGAAATAGTAATACATAGTTGGTTTTCCATAACAATGTTTGTTCTATATCAAGAGAATTTGAAGAGAGGTAAGTGAAAGTAAAAAACTAATTCCTAAAAAATATTAAGAGAATATTAAAAATTAAAGTTAATAATCATATTTCGATAATATAATATTCATTAATGGAAAACACTAATAAAGAATCCAATCTCAAATATGATAGAAATATAATTCTATTACCACTGGTTTGGATTCCTACATATGTTTTAAAACATCCTATATATAAAAAATATATTTAATATTAATGTATTATTATACGATAATAAAATTTATCAGACCATATATGATTTACCTATATCCTTTATTCACATATGCATTAACAATTCTATATTAAAATTATTATTATGAATGGTAACTACTTTGTTTTTTAAATTTGTTTTGGTTTGGTAGTTATTTTACCTGTACATTGATCATGGTTATGTCATTTAAATAATTATAATCATGATATAAATATAATATGTATTGATTATATAAATAATCAGTGTGATTCATAATAGTTAGAGATATAAAAATTAATTTCTCAATTCTTGGAAACAGTAAGCCACATGTATGCAAGAACAATGTTTCCATTTTTCAATGTTTGGAACAAAATAAAATAATATAATAAATTTTATTTAAAATAAATTTTTTATATTATATATATTAATTATGTACAATCTTATTAAAATTTATGTAAATTATAAATGAAAAAAATTACAACCATTTTTGGAGGTGGTAGTCCACACGTATGAACATGTGGAATTATCGTTTTACGAAATTCATGAATTTAAGAAGTACGAAATGATAATATAATTATTGAAGAGAGATAAATAAATAAATATTATATAAAAATATTATAAAATTCATAATAATTATCTATCAAATATGGTGATTGAAAATTAATTGTATTACTACATGTAGACTATAAGGTTTATTTATGCCCAAGTGATACTTTCACTTCCCATTTGATGGAAATGGTGAATGAAGGATGATTAATTTTCATAATAAAATTCCATTATACTTGTGATAATTAATTTATTATAATATTAATAATAAAATTGATTTTGTGGATGTAAAAGAATAATTCAAAATAATGTGAATGGCTAAGTTGATCACCTCTTCTTTTGTACAACTCTTTTAGATCGCCCCTTAATGGCTCTGGGGTTGGTCTTTTTGGAAAACCATAACCTATTTAATGTGTTTATGACAGTGTATACTATAATTGGGTATATTTTGGTTGATCTATAATCCTCAATGTGTTGTCATGAAGGGGAATAATCATTATACTTTTTTAATATAAAGGAGAGGAACTAATGGTATTTCGTAAAAGACTTTAATATAATAATGTAATTCTAAAAAATGGTTCCAAATGGACTAAAAATAAAATAGAAATCAAATTGTATCAAATATATTTTCCTCTTCATTAGATATTATTATTTTCATGTAATTTCCTAAAATATTATATTTCATAAAATAGAATGATTTCATATTTAGGCATTATTAATTGAATTTAACAAAAAATACATGACCAAAAAAGTTAATATTATAATTTAATCATGTAAAATTACAATATTTTTCCATATGAATTTTAAAATACTATAGAAAACATTCAATAACTCAAATTATACTAATTTTATATGCTATAAATAATTTATTGAATATTTATTATTTAGTGAAATACAACATCGGTGTTGCATAAGAATTAAAAATATTATATAAATAATTAAAATTTAATATAAATTTATATAATGAAAATAATTTAATTAGTCACAAAATAGACACTAATATTATTATATATCCTTCTATTTTTATATGATGAATGAAAATAGTTTTTTAAAACTATGAGAGTGACATTTTGAAGCTTTCTTTGATTTTAATATTATATAGGTTGGATTCCTAGAAAAGTGACCCTTACAAATTAAATATTAATCTTAAGATAAAAATAATAATCATAAATTCCATCAATAACTTTTAGTATGAAAAATTACTACCTTTATCACATTGTATTAACAATGATTTTCAAAATTTTCCTTATTCTGGTGCTATAAATTTTACAATGGTTTTTATTCATAAACACCAGGAATAAAAGGGGAATATTTAACCTATTCATAAATCATGATAAAAAATATATAATCCATTTTTATCAAATTTAATACCTAAAATTTGAATAAATTAATTTTATAAAAATAGTGAAACACATGCTGAAAAATTCATTTTTTGGAATATAAATTTTTAAGCATTTAACATTATTTTATACACATTCCATAAATTGAAAAAAAAAATAAACCATTGGAATAAATATATTATATAAATATTAAATTAAAATCATTCACTAAAAGTTATTAACATAGTTGATTCTTATAAAACTAATTGGTATTCACAAAAATGGTTTTCTAGAAATAATATATCTTTTACTATCATAGTCATTTATATTCCATAAATTCATCATAATTAAGCATGTACTCTTCAAAACTGTCAATACAAGAGCTAGGCTATAACCATACTACAATATGTGGAAAATATATCATGGTTCTTTTAATCATGTATTTCTGAGTAATGGAATCTATTGAAAAATTGGTAATAAAATAACTTCTTTATGGAATAATAAATTATAAAATATTGTGGTGTAACACATAGAGAATGCGGTTGAAAAAATAATTTAATATTGTTTCAAAATCAAGGAAACATGAAATGGTCTTATACTAATTCCAAATCATGTTATTTCCAAATGTTACCTTGTACAGGTCTTGTGTCAAAGGTGAGATCTGGCATAAAGATGAAATCTACAATTAAGACATAGATAAGAGATCTAGATATCAATATGTATCTTTATATATTAAAAATAATTCCACATGTATATTTGTTATATTGAATTGTTTCTATAGTGTTTTACATAGAAACTCATATATGTTTCTTGGTCCTGTTGTTTTTAGTTATTGTGAACATGTTTATAAAGTCATAACATCACTGGGAAATTATTAGTGGCCCCTAAGATTGGGTGTAATTTAATAGGATGCATAGTCAAAAACATTTCAACATCTTTGGACAAACGATTCATATTACTAGACTCTAAAATACAATTAATTATCATTCATGTATCATTTTTAAATCCCAGTGCAAGATTGGTAACCTATGTGCAAAAAATAGTCATTGAATTGTGTATATGTTAAATACTATACATATTTGTTGATCTCTTTTAATGATAACATTTATATTTATCATATAATCTCCATCAATGGTTCCATATAAACACATAAAAGTGTGCCCCCATATTTCACTCATAAATATCTTTCTACAATTAAATGAAACTTTGTTGGATTCTCTAAATTTTATCATCATCCTAGTAAGAAACATGTGTTGTAAATTATAGGATAAATTCTATATTGTGGTATCCTTATATATTCCAATGATTTGAATTATAACCCACATAGTTTATCATATCTAAATGGAAAATTACATTCCTTTTAAGGTAATGTTATTTAGAAAAATATGGTATATTTTAATTTCATGAAACCATTATCAAGTAATGATCCTTTAAATGATATTATCCTTGACATGGTGGATAATAGTAAAAAATTTCCATGTAAATTTTGGAGAGGATTTTACACATGAGAATCCATTTATAGTTAACATAATATTAAATATGTCCAAATATGATTGGTTTCATTCAGAGATATTATTTCCTTCTAATGAATATGATTTTATGATTGTGGAGATATGTCCCATTAAACAAGATATATTCACTTCCTCATTATATACCAATTAGAAATGTTAATTTTGAATATGGATCGTGTAAAGTGATATCCAAACTCAAAATGAATATAGCCATATAATTGGTGAAAAATGAGAATTCATGGGATATATGGACCAATAAATATGGGATCATAAGAAATATTTCCTAAATAAAGACATGAAAAAATGGGGATATGGGTTTTGAACCTCCTAGAAGTGTTCTATGTATACTATTGAAACAAAAATAAAATACGACATAATTCAAGTAGTATAGTTGAAGGTCATGTTGTCAGATCATACTATAGTGGATATCATCATTTAGTAAGGATGATATAGTGTAGTTTTACATCAAGTAACATGGACATTAGATTCATTAACGTAAAAGTAATATAGGATTTAGTATGGATTACATATGGGATGCCTTGTGGGGAACATTGATTGTTGAGTTGAATAAGGGTTCTAACCAACAATGAGGGAATTATATAAGATTATGCATAGGAGTTGGAATGTAGTGTGTATTGGGGTCATGGAGAGTGTGAAACATACCTATGGGTGTGAATAACATATATAATATTATCCTTGTCCCATTGAGGTCTCCATGTAATGAAATCATCAATAATGAAATTATTAGAGATTATACCTTATGAAGAAGATCATTACCTTATGGATCATAAATTGGAATCAGGTTTGTCAAAATGATACTATAATAGGAAAGCTGGCCATTTTAACTGATGATAGACCAATATAGTTTCTTTTAGATAATGATTCACTTTATTAAGGGGATTAATTCTTATGATCACCTATAAAGTTCTATGTATCTAGGCAGACAATAACATAATATCCTTTCAACAATTGAATACATAATAAAAAGAGGGAGATTTTGCTTTCCCAATGATCTGATTGTGTATTTTATGTGGTTTTATAGAATGTAATAATTATTATGTTTTGGGATTTTTTCCATGGAATAAGGATTCAATGATGGTCATTTTGGTTGGAATTGCTGATCTAAGAGACTTAGCGGATGGATATGATGTGAAGGGTTACTTCATACCCACTATTTTTTTGGAAGAAATAGTTTGTAAATTTGATTTCATTCAGTAGAGTTCCATTTATTGGATGGAACTATAACTATATAGGACCTCTATATGAAATGGAATCTATTCCACGTGACGAGTGATCTTTCATTGGCTTTGTATGAAGGGCTTATGGGAAGGTTCCTAATGAAATTCCCCTTCAAAAAGGATCTCCTGGGCCTATAGTGTGTGGGCCCTCTCTTTCTTAAAATTTGTTTATAGGGATCTTGTTTTTGAACTATCTGTTCGTAGGTTTCCTTCTTATTTTCCTTCATTCATCCCCATATTTATATGGGTATTTTTTCATGATTTAACATAATTGAAATCATTTGAATTTCCTAAATTTATAAGTATCTTGAATATTATTTTGGTTCTATTTTATCTATATTGTGTTATGTATTCTGTTTATAGAGGATGTATTGGGTGACTAGATTTCTAAATAAGCAATCAAATAGATATTTCATTCCTGCATACTAGGACAGAATAAGGTGGGAAAATACATATAATAGTGGTTTCACAATTCACTATATTGGGGCTCTAGATCCCCACCTCAATATGGACAATAATATAGGTGTCTACCATAATGGTTCTGGGGGACCAGTATTCATCACATCTATGTTAGAAATATTGATGGTATTGTGTTGTATTAAATCATTGTGTGGTCCATATTTGAATTTTTTATATGATTTATTATCTTTATGAGTGAGATACATGGTTGAGGGGCTATAATTTTTAGAAGAATACAGTGGTACACAAATGGATTTCCATTTAATATGGATACACTTCTACTAAATTTTTCATTTATTTTTAAATTTTTATTTGATCATTGACATTATTTGCAGTGTTTCTTGAGAATTTTAGACTTTTCGAGCTTAAAAAATCACCCATTGTAATATGGTTTGATCTACATGGATGTGTGGTTATTATAAGGATAGAAATTGGAATTCATGATCAAAAATAGGTTACTATAGTTATGGTAACTTTTTAAATGGATTTCGTGACCATTTTTGTTTAAGATGTTAAGGATACATTTAAATGGATTAAGATCTCAATTACTTCATTTTTTCCACACTGGTTATATTTTTAATTGATTTCCCTTTTGGAAAATGTTAGGAAAAATTATTTATTGGTAACATTTTAGTATTTTGGGTTGATTTGGTTACTGAAAAAGTGGGTTACCAAGGTTAGATGTGTTGATCATGAGATATTATTAACATAGTTTGTCAAAAATTATCTAAAGAAAAATGAATAGATTCTATGGAATCAATACTAAAAATATGGTATACAAGGTGACACTATTTCCCAATGTTTTTGAAATTTGTGTGTTACTAAATTTATAGGATGGTGGGTATCATGAATGATTGATTTACATTATGTTTTTTTAAATATGTAAAATTAATGAGTTTCATTATGAAGGTTATTCAAGATGGTGGTTTTGAGAAGGCATAATTATTTTTATGGTGATTTATAAAACTACATCACGAATTAGAGTCGAGAAATTTTCTGGGAGCTTAGATAGACCAGGAGCATCGTAAAATAAATAATGGGTATCTAAAAAAAGGTGATGAAATTACATGATTCTTTGAGAATCTGTTGAAACGCTTATAATTAGATCTCTAGCATGTTCAAAAAACATGCAATACATATTGTTGATTCTGAGGAATTAGATTCACAATAGTGGTTTGTGAAAGTTATTCTACTAAAAATGTCTTCAAATAAAGGAATTTTATGATGGATATAAATCCCAATTGAAATGTTTGAATATCATGAATATAAAATCATTCATGGAGTCTATAAAAATGATGCCCTAAAGTGAAGTGCGTTGTGATGTTTTTTGTAATATTCACAAATGGAATGTGCTTCATTGATGCTGCTTGAGCTTCTTAATGGAGGTGATGTTTCAAATTTTTGGTTGATCTTTACAAAAGTGATGATCTTTATGAAGGTATTTACATCATGAATAATTTTAAGATTTATTTTCCCAAAAAATTATATGGTGAAGTTGTATTCATTAATTGGGAGATCGTGAGACATCAATCGAAAATCTATATACAATCGTGAATGCATGTATTAGTTGTAATGAAGAGACCTACAAGACCATAAACTATTTTTGGATCCATTCTAGAGTAGTGATAAAATTAAGGTGATGAAAGTGATATGTTCAACAATTAGTTAGAAAGAAAAAGTGACTTATGGAGTGACCCTACATAATGCAATGAGCTTCAGCATAGAATTAATCTAGCTCCATGAAAAAATCAACAGTCAGCCCTTATTGATTTGGTACATTATAAAATTATTTTTATATACTCTATGGTTGTAGCCTAGTGAGGGTAAACCAATAAGAATCTATGTGACCTTTATTTTTCTTTTCAGTTTTAGTTTCAGTGAATCATCATCAAACATGGAAGGATAGAATAATAATTGAAAAACATGTAATAAGAAATAATGTGACCCTCGTAATAAATAATTCAATATCCAATGTGGTAGGAATAATTTTTATATGAATATCCATACCCTGATTCACCCCCCTCTTAGGATATCTGAGTCAATTTTGGGCCAATCCATTTGTATTAGAGTGTGTGTTTTTTTTGTTTTTTTGTTCTTCTGACATGGTTTACTCTACACCATTAATTTATTTTTAACTTTTATCTTGTATTAATGTTCCATGGAAAATAGAATAACAAAGATGAAGAAGAATAATTTATATGGTATTCCTCTATGTGAAAGTGTATCTTGAATGGGTTTTATTCTGTTGAAGGTAATAAATATTGTATGGAAGAATTGTTTGGATTAATAATATTGTGAAATTATTTACTCAATTAATTATTTTTCATGAATATTTTGAATAACCTAATTTCTATATAATTTTGGTACTATATATGTTGAATAAATTACAAGAAGGAAAATAGGAAATGTTTTCCAAAAAAAGGAGTCAGATTCGAAACTGGATGAATAAAATAAATCAAAAGATATATGGATCCATGTGCAGGAAATTGAAATAAATACATCAATATGTTTATATAAAATAAATCTTTAAGTGGCCATATATCTATTGGATAACTTTTATTTCCATGCTAATGAACTGCAAAACTTGTCTACAAAGATATAAAAATCAAATTTGTTGATAAGGGAATGAATATGAACTCATAATAAATTCATAATAAAAAATCCACAAGTGATGATCTTTTCATATAGTTAATTGAACTGGTTCATGATAAAAAAGGATATATTTACACAATTCATGTTTTATTGATACAATTGCTTATAAAATTTATAAAATCAAGGATCTAGATATCATGATATAAAATATATATAATGATTTCAAAGATGAGAAAACTAGTGGGAATATTCTCATAAGACTACATAATTATATACATCAGTCATGGGAAAAGAATATTAATTTATTTCATAAAGTTCTAGTATAAATCATTAATGAATATATAGAATCTAATGTTAATGTAAATCCTAAATTGGTGGATTCTTTGTGATTACTATTTGATTATCCTACAATAGGTTATGATGAAATGAAAATAAAATATGCAACTTTAGATGAAAATCATCAATGAATTTTCACATCTGAATGGAAATATACTTTAGAAAAAACCAGAATTGGATATGATAATCCCTCTACCATGTATGATAAGAATAGTGTTGTCAAAAATTCAAGAAATAAGAAAAATAATATAGGTGTTAAATGCAGACTTAAAACTATTTTATATGAAGTAATGACATCATTATCAATTTTTATCAATTGCATGGTCATATATAATTTTTTTAGAATCCTTAGACTATATATTTAATTTTGAAGATAGAATTATTTCCAATTATGAGAGTAGGTAGAATCATCCTTAGAAGTATGAAAGAATCACCTATAAGATCAATGAATCAATCACATGCTATTATTTTTAATTAAAATAACACACCCTGAGTTTGTTTCAAGAATCCATAGTAATCAAATCAAGAGAATAAAAAGACTGGATACATGATCATCAAATCTATTAAATGAGGACACGAGGTATGGTTTTAATGGGATATGTGTTATATGATCTATTCATAAGAATTTGAAATGATAATGTAGCAAGAAGAATGTAGAAATGGATTATGAAAGATGAAGGAGTTCCCCTAATCCATTGGTGTATATCCAGAAAGGATATACTAGATGAAAAAGTGTGATGTTGAAAAATAATTTCAATTTAAATTTGGAAACACGATGAGTTTAACAAAAATTATATTGGGAACCTCCTTTGATACACCCAAAATATATATCTTTTAAAGAATTTAAATGATTCCAGATGAATAAGAGTGGATCTACTATAGTTGTAAATAAAAATAATATACATTAATTAAAGGACCCAAAAATAGTATAAAAGAGTTTGATGGGTTGGTTAACTCATAAATGGAAAATGAATTAAAAATTACTTGATAAATCACATGCCATCCCCCATTAAAATAAGTTAATGTAGGAGGAAGAGTCAACCTAATGTGGAAGGTATAATAAAGGTGACATGTGGAATGAATCTTTCCTTTTGAAGGATTAATGAAAAATTAAATATTAGCAGAGCATCAAAGAATGAAATTTATATTAATCGGTTTAATACCAAAATTGTGAAAAAGAACAATCCCATAGAATTTAAATATCATAAGATGAATTATTGTGTAGGTAAAGGATTTATAGTTATTTTTTCTAAATATGTTGATGTTGGTGATGTATTTAGAACACACAAAAAATGGCACATTTAACTGAAGGAATGTATCAAGGATCTGATCAATCAGGATCAATGACAATCCTCTCCTTGAGGACTATAGAGTTACCCATATACCCATGCATTAAAATTTGATAATATCTTTTAGAAATTGTACTAGACTAAAGGGGAGATAAAATAAATATATTTTTTGTGCTAACATGGTATAAGTACATATTTTTAATGGATATACATGAAATTATAATAATCTAAACAAATAGATATTCACATATGATATCATATTGAACATGTTTTGTTGCAGAAAATATCTTTTTTAAAATCAATATCTTAACGTTGTGTGCTGTGGAAAATGAGATTATATGATGAAGAGTTTTCTTTCATAATAAAGAGTTGTAATCCCACATGATGGTGAACTCTACGACTATATCTATTATCATCAACAGGAATGTTTCTTGGTGCTTTAAGAGTTTGGTAGAATCATGAAAAATGATGGAGGTTCTTATGAAGTTTGTTAGGTTTTTTGGATTATTTTGTAATTTGTGTAAATGATTATAAATAGGAATATAACCCTTTATAATTTTAGGGATAATTTATAAGGATTCTATAGCATTGAATTCACAATGGTGGTCCATAAAGGTCATTCTGGAAAAAATGTTCATGAATAAAGGAATTTTGTTAAGGCTATAAATTCAAAACAAAAATATGTGAGTATCGTGAATATAAGGGAAATTGTGAATACTATAAAAACTCAACTAAATCATTTGAGATTCACGAATCCAAATTATTCTTCATGAATAGAGGTAGAATTACAAATGTTTTTTGAGCTTTACAAAGGAGTAGAGCTTCACAAATCCCGGTTGAGCATCAAGAAAAAGGTGAACTTAAAGAAGTCAGTGTGCATCCTGAATAGTATTTAGAAAATGTTCCCTACTATATATTTGGTATAGTGGAATTCATCAATTTAATGATCGAATAACTTCAACATATCATCTATCTAAAACTAATGATTTTTTCATTAGTGATAATTGAGGGACACACAATTCCATAAATTCTTTGTGGATCCTTTGCAGAGTAGTGAGAACAAGAATAAAAAGAAATTAATATTTCAAATCGATAGTTAGCTAGATAAAGACACTCATAGAGTGACCCTTGTAAATCCATGAAGATACCCTAACACCAGTAAATACATTGATCGTGGATATAGAATTAATATTCCATAAATAATATTTTGGGCAGTGAACCAGAGTTGATTTTATACATTGCCACATTGTCTTTGTATGATCCTTAGATGTATCCCATTAAGGGTGAACAAGGTAAAATTATTGGGTTAATGTTATTTCATTTCAAATTTACATTCATTGAATCGCCATTAGAGAAGAAAGAAAATAAAAATATCAGAATGAACACTGAATATAAAATAAATTTACCCTCATAATAAAGAGTTCAAGATCTAGTGGGTCATACAAATTTTTTAAATGATCTTCTAGGCCCAGGTTTAATCTCTCTCAAAGGCTATATAGGACCCTTTTGGACCCAAAAAACTATAGAAAATTATCCACATGCTAGTAATTTCATGAATCAGTCATTCAATTTAAAATGATAGGTCCACATATCTACCCCGAGGTTTGTGCAGAACTAATGCAATCTACGTAGCACCAACACATATCATGTGACTGCGATGAAAAAATATGGAATTTATTATTTATATATTTCCAAAATATTTACCATCAACAAATTTCTTTTACTCATAGTAAATTACTCTAGGAAAATTTATCTATACTTTCAATAAGAGATGAAGCATCATGAACGAATGTGTTGAGGTCGATATGAGGTAATGTGTATGATGAAAACCTATTTTATTGTCAGATTTTATGTGTATTGTTTACTGCAATTATATATTTTTATTAATGATAAAATTTAATTTATTTTGATTTATAATCATTGTATTCATCTATGAACTATACCTTAAATATCATACATTTATTTTGGTTAACTACTATTAAGAAACATCCCATGAAAATATTTTACCAAAATAGAATTCTATTAATTAGGATGATCATTCTAAAGGTAATTTAATTATGTTTAATTAAATGATATTAGAGGAATTATATTGGGTGATTTATATAGAAATTCATAAATGTTGTTCTATCATGATGATGGAAACAACTAATTGGATCCTGGTATGGTCATTGAGTTGAAATCATCACACTAGACATTAATTCATAATGTATAGGGGTGGTTGTTTGTGTGAGGAAGATATCTTAATTTTTTATTTATGAAATTTGTGATGTAGTATTTTAAAATGTTTTTTATGTATATAAATAATTATTAAATTAATGTAAACACAATATCTTGATCTTCTTAGTCATTGGAGATTAGATAAAAATCTATAAAACCTTGTTCATAGAGAAGTTGGAATCAGTCTGGGGGATTTACCAATGATTACATCAGCACTACCCATGGGTGTTTTTAATGAGTTTTCCACTCCTCTCTTCATATAGTGGTATATATATTTTACTCCTCCTATTATAAGATATATAATTTAACTGGTGAGTTTTACATGGATGTGGAACATTTTCTAAAAATGAATGTGATTTTGTTATATAGGATTTGGTATTTATCGCACTAATTGTTAAATGATTCAAAATTAAAGATTCAAAAGAGCATATCAACCCACTAAATCTATGAAATATCATATGTGGGTTGGTTGATGTAGGATGAGGGATGATACACCATATTTGGATGACTGGTCACCCCCATTGACGATATTTTTATTTAGGTTGGAAGTATTCTAGTACACTTTTCTTATGTAAACACATGAATCCAGTGTGGGGGTCCCACACAAGGGTTTATTGGGGACGTTCATAATGGTTCACCAACAGACTAGAAGAAATAAAATAAATTAATTTTTTCCAATGTTGGATTAATTTTACCACCTATTTGTTCATTTCAGTAAAGGGAATGCTCAATTTATAGTTTTTAATCTATTCCCTGTCCTATGTGGTTGGATCATATCTCACGTGGGTGGATAAGAATTGATAAATGAAAAAACAATTTATAATCTCACATAAATTCATCAAAACAACATTATTTATATACTATTTACATTCCCAATCGATTTCATGATAAACAACTTGATTGGTAGGCATAGATAATTATGGAACCTCATATTATTATGAGCACCCAACATGGATTCCAAGATATATGGTGTAGTACCCTAATTTTCTAGTATTTACCGATTTAATTATAATTCTAATCAATATAAATTATATTGGTGAATGTTGTGGGAGTTTGAATAATGGAAGGAGTGTTTTGGGGCTAAAGGGAATGTGCATGGTTTGTATAAATCATGTGGAATCCTTGGAGTAACCATGCAAAGTTATAGATGTTCTACTATAGCATCGATATAGTGGGAAAATAGTTAAGGATACCATGTGTATAGGGCATACCTAGGTATGACTAGGAAGTATCTAACACACACTTAGTGCATGATTGGTATAACTGTGCGACTTACTCGGGCCAAGGGATTTTATGATATCCTAAAAAGTGAATCTCACGCATTTTTGACTCTATAGGCTTAGTTTTTTCTTTTATGCATCCATAATTATTTATTCTTATTTATTAAAGGTTCGGGAACCTCTCCTTATAATATTGAAATCAATCTAGAGCCTTTCTTTGGCTTTTAGAAGCCTTCTTCTTTAGGTATGTTATCGTTCTTCATCGTTCATGTCAAAATTTATTAGATTCAGTTTGATATATTTATTGTTTCCTCTATGTTTTTCAAATATCCCCCCATTATGGTTACATATAACATTTTTGATTCCAAATATGATGGTATTTGGAATATTTTTTTGGTATTATAAGAGTACTAATGTGGATTCATGGTATTCTTACCTAGTTTCTTGAGCATTCATTGACTGTTTTCTTTTTTATCCATAATGGTTAAGGTAGGTGTATTAACTATCATGTCCTCTTAGTAAATATAAGTGGAATGAATTAATATTTAATTTATTATGTTTAATTGATTTTAGATTGGATATTTATAAATTTTTGGAAACCCTCATTAGTGACTCTTTGATAAATAGTGGAAACCTAGAAAATTAGTGTCCTTTAATAATGATATATCATTATTGATTTTAAAATAAATAATCTAAAAGGTCTTTTTCTAGAATTGTAGTAATTAGATTTTATTAATGTGTTTTCAATAAATGGAATGGTTCAATCGAAATGAAATGGTTTATTGGAATTGGTTTTTTCAATAAAATTAATGAAAAGGATGGGTTTATTGTAATAGTTTTAATTGTTATATTGGAAATGGTTTAAGAAAACATCGGTTATGTGAGATCATTTTTGAAATTCCCCAGAATAAGGGATGTGTACCATTGTGGTATAAGGTGTGTGACCCTATATTTGGGGGTTGTGTCAGTGAGACACATTTACATTAGATTAGAGACCACTCATGGGTGGGGAACAGTCCAAATGAACCATTCCTGGTTGGGTGTGTGAAAAAGTGAAATGGAATTGTTATGGAAAATGATGTTTAGAAAAAAAAAATTAAATCTTTTTTGGTTGTTTTTCCTGAAATGTGACTTTTTATGAAACTGTTCGAAAAGAAAACTTGTTTAATCATGGTTATAATGGTTTCTAGATCTTGATTATATTTATTTATAAACTATTTTTCAGAGATGATTTAAATTATTTGTTTTATATAAATTTTGCTAATGATTTTATCCTGTTGGTCTGAGTAAGAATGTAATGGGGTAAATCTGGCCATGTTTTATAGTCACCCATTTTTTGGATATTTGGTACTTTTCTAGAATATATCTTTTGATAAATTGGATCTGGTAATGTAACAAACATATTTAGAACCACCTCATGACACATAGGCTATTTTGTGATTTCGGAGCATGGATCTTGTACAGAATGGTGTCTTGTGGTAGTATTGGGGTATCTTGTAGTTATCTTATGCTTTCTACATTGATAGTTACTTGCCTCCCACTATAGTACTCTTTGTGGTGGTTTTATTACAAGGAATTGTTCGTGTTTTCATTTATTTATTTATGCATCATATAGTTAGTTGTTGGTTATGTTTTCCAGTTTAATGGATTTAGTTATTAATGGGAAAATCGGCCTCCACTTTCATTTTAAATCCTTATAAATTTATTTCTAGACATTAAGGTCTTGGGGATGTCACTTAGGTCCATGTAATGATTTATCAAATTCTCAAGACAATGAGAATAATTGATTTAATACCAATAGTATCAGATTGTTTGATCCACAAGATTTCATAAGAAAAATGGATTCATATTGTTCATTTCATTATCCAAAAAGATGTTATCAGTTTTTGTTTTTACGGAGTTGAAATTCATTCTTATTTATTCTGTGGGTAGTGATCATAGATAAGATTTTTATTTTCAGGACATCCAATTTGTAGCATAAAAATACATAGTTAACCGTTTTATGAGGAGTTTCATGTTATTAGGGAGTTGATCACATATTTTTTTTTTATACACTTCTAGAATATTAGAATGTCATGGTCATGGGTTTATCCCATTATATGAGCTAGAAAATAATTTTAGTGGAATGAATTCCTACTAAGATTTCATATTTCATTTTTAGTAATGATTAATGATTTTTTGAAAATGTGGTAGTTTTTGAAAAATCATACAATTTCATTCAAATGAAATATTTTTAATGTTAAATGATTGATGTATTTTGAGAATGATATATTTATCAAAATGAGGAATTTATTTTTCAAAACCGTTTAAACTTTGAATAATTTTTTTTTGGAAAAATATTTCTTATAATTGATATGATAGAATTTCAAATGTTAAGAATTAAGATTCTCTAGAGTGATACATTTAGAGTTTGTAGTTTATTTTGAAAATTGAACCTGGTAGACATCGATGAAATCAACCGGAAAAAGCTATAGATAATATGGTTGAACTTGGAAAACATGTGAATGAATATCTGGTTCTTTGTATTGTCTAATAATTCCAAGACATGAATGTGGGGAACTATAGGGATTTTCCATGTCATGTGAATAATACACTAAAATTCATGATGAATAATCTACCCATCATCTGGGGTGATTCTAAACTATTATTGATGGTGGTTTGGATGAACAAGATGAATCATATCATAGATTTCATCACCACACCAGCTGAGTTGAAAGTTATACTATAAATGTATATTCTGAAGGATCTTACTACCAGTGGTGGGATCAAGTGGTGCATGATAAATTGGATAAAAATATTAGTTTTGATGATTTTGAGGAATTTTTTAATAAATGATTCTATACTCACACGTTCAAGATCTAGAGAAGGACAATATTTTTTAGCCAGAAATAGAAAAATGTCTTTGTCAAAAAATATGTGGCAAAGTACATGATTTTATTGCACTTTTCAGGCAAAGTTTTAGAGGGTACAACCTTGAAGGAAATAATTTTAAACCCCACTCCTTAAACATTACACAATCATGAGTTATGTCATGAATTCTCATTGAGTATCTTTTCAGGTTTAATGTTTTAGGGAATTAGGTCGTAACTATTACATTACATCTCAAAAATTACATTGTAGGAACTTCTAATCTATCCATATTTTATGACAATAATGATATTGCTTTAATAAAACTAGATTTATTTTCTTAATATAAATCTTCTTGAATACTTACTTTATCTTACCCTTCCTTACACCTTGTGAAAAACATTTCAAAAACTTGAAATGAGCACAAAAAGATTAGTAAGGGTTATAAAATAAGGATAGAAAACCTTAGCCCATCAATAAATAATATCAATGAAATCAAAATTCTCAATCCTAAAACATATGCTATTTATGATACCACATGAAATAATAAGATTTATGAAGAACACATAGAAATAGTAAAGCATAAATGTATCTTGTAGAATCTATAACATACTTACATTTATTATTTAATAGCTACATAAAGAGTTATGATTGAAATTCTCATTGCGGTATATTCCTTAAATCTATTATAAGTAACTTTAATGTTTACCTCCATCACATTACCTAATGTATAGGACAACTATCTCGGGATCACCCTCCCTAGGATTATCACAAAACTACGCATTTTCTGTTTATAATGTAACCACCAATAAAATGGACACATACCATTACATAATCATTACGGATAAAATATTAAAATTATCAACAATTCACCCATTAATAAAAATTAATCAATTTAATATATTTAAATATTCCATCTATTTTTGAATCCATTTAAATCTACTTACAAAGAGAATTTTGAATCAATGTGTCCCATAAAACATTGAAACTTATAAAGGAATTAACATTTAAAAACATTGAAGTCCATATAAAAAATCCTTGAAATCATTTTAAAACATGTACATTAATGAGATTGATTTAGATGAATAATAATTTAAAACATTCAAAACAATGTTTTTTGAAAGAGTCCCTTGCCACTTAAAAAAAATAAATTAATAACAATAAATAAATAATTACATTAAAATAATCTTATAATATTATTAAAATAAAAAGATTCATGATATAATATGTCAAAGGGTAGTATATACACCATATTGGATAATACAGATGCACAATATAAAGATACGCCTCAATGAAATGAGATTGAGACGTAGCCCGTTACATAGATTGTATGAATGGCGTAAGAATTTATCAATTGGGTTATTATGTGTAGTAATATCAAACCCACATAAAAATAAGTGTAATTTAAAACATAAATAAAAAATAGTGATTTCACACATAATATGTTAATTAATAACCAGTTGTGTATGTGTAAACCCCAATGAGAAGAAATTGTATTTAGAAAATCCCCTATGAAAATTCAGCATTCTAACGGTGTACAATATAAATTTAGATTATGAGATGATAAGAGAGAAAAGGGAATATAATGACTTGGACATAAAATTTACAGTATTTAGGATATACAAGAAGATATAAAAAAATTAAATTGAAATAAATAACACAAAATATATCTTTGAATATAAGAGGAGGCTGAATGTTTCTTTACCTTGAGTTTGACTCATCACGTATGTTCCTAATTATTCCGAAATAATAAACAATAGTTAATTTCATCATTATTTAGAACCATATTCATGTTTACTATTCCATTTATATCACTTTTTTTTCTATAATAATAATATAATTATTCAAGTTCCTATCAGTCATTTTTTCGATGATCGGTACCTATGTTAAAAATAAACATGTCATAATTACAAATTGTCCATACGATCAAAGGACCATTGTCTCTAAAATTTTATTCATGATCTAAATATCATATATATCTAGTATATATTTATTTAAATCCAGGATATATATTTTTATAATAGTCCATAACATTTGGATATAAAAAATGAAATACACTATTCATGGAGATGGTAAGCCATAATTACGTATGAACGCTACTTCCATTTATTTTTCATATATTAAGGAATGAATAATAAATTATAAATAGGTATATTGAAGTTCCATTATTATATCAATGTTATATATCTTACATTATTTCATTAATTATATCTTTTATATGTTCTATGTATAAATGAATGAGTCATATCACATTGAGGCGGTGGTAGTCCGCACTTTCTCAAATGAAATTATCGTATATTCATGTTATCAAAAGCATAAAAGAATGTTGTAAATGAAATAAAACATAATAATAGAGATAATATAAATAAAATAAATATTATATATAAATACACTTCAATCATAATTTCCACCATGATAGGCGGTATGATATAATTGAACAGTCATCATTTTGTGAGGCAGTAGTTGACCATACAAAAAAACAGTATGTTCTATAACCATTTGATGGTGTTGTTTATGAATTTAGGTCTAATTATTATCATAATAACTTCTTGTTAGACTAAAGGTACTAATTTTATTATAAAATAATGGAATAATAAGATTTTATGTGGATAGATAAGTAATATAAATTGAAGAAGCTGTAGAGAAGACATTACCTAAAATCTGGTAAATAATTTCGATTTATACTAAAAGCCTTCATGAACATAAATATACACATGGTAAGGATAATATGAGTTATATATGTATTTTGGGAGCTTATTTTGGAAGAGTTTAGACGATCTCATGCGGCATGATAGGTTTGATAAAGGGTTAGAGGTGGTGGCGTTTTATAAGAGGGAGGATAGGTACTTTATGAATGTTTGAAATATTATTTTATTATAATCTGAATTTCTATTTTTAAAAGATAAATAACATAATTAACTTGAATATAAGATTAATATTGTTTTAAATCTTCTCATCCAAAAGTTTTAGACAAGTTTTGGTTTGAAATTTAACCTTATTATTTAGCATTAACCATTAGTTAATTTATTTGACTCTTACATTGTCTTCTTTTATATTCATACTATATGTTTAATATATTTACAATAAAATTTAAAATAGAATCACAAGATGTTAATTAATTTCATTTTCAACCTTATCTATGTCATTAGGCCGAATCGTAATTTTTTATGACTATTATATCTTGTAATAAAATACGCATTATTTTAAAAACTAATTTATGACAATTTATATACTATTCATATCATGAATTAAAAAAATCCATAATAAATTGATTATTTCAGAAAACATTCATTTATTCATATATAACAAGTCAAAACTATCCTTATAATTCGTGAAAGGCATTATAAGTGTAAAAAAAATTATTTTAATTTTTTAAATCATATATATGTAAAACATTCACTAAGTGAATGCTTTAGGGGAATTTTTGTGTGTGGAAGAGCGCACAAATGGTCTACTGGATGCCGCCAATCCTCGTGTTTGCGTTGAGATGGATCTCTCGATGAAGTTCCCGTCCCAGATCATTTTGCGGTCATCGGAGGGTTTCAGGTGGTGGCAGCGTTTTGTGTATCATGTTCCTCCCTGGTTTTGTTCATCTTGTGGTTTCCAAGGGCACGTGGTTGATTTCTGTAGAAGAGGGAAGGGTCTAGCCAGGAGTAGCCGGCCCAATGTCATGTAGGACCAATCCAGGGCGTCACAAAGATCGGATGCTATGAGGAGCTCTGGGGTCTTGGCTTGGGTGCAAGGTGGTCCTCGTGCGGCGGCAACGACTAGGGTTCGTCCTCAGGCGCCTTCCTCGGTGGTGGGTAATGTCAACGATGTGACAACGACCTTGGTATTCTCGAATACTACTGGTCACATAGTGATAAACGGAATCACCTTTTCTAAAAATGAGTTGGAGCACATATTTTCGGCTGTGGTCGCCGTCCAATCAACCATGTTTCCGTTGGTTTCTAGGAGTAGATTTCTGTTGGGTGCAGAGGGTGGCTCTTCTACATGGGGGCTCCAGCGATGTTTTCAATGTTGTGCAAAGGGAATGGCCAGATTTCTACATTTTTGATCCATGGAATCCCATGAGGGTTAGCACCTCCAGTTTCAGAGGTACGTATCTCTTCTATCATGTCATTGGAGGAGCTAATGTTTTCTGTGTTGGGCTCGGCGGGATTCAACATGGCTGCACTGTCGAGCTCCATGAAGATGGTCATTCTGGAGGGGGTGGCGAGAGAGATCACAGAGGCCCAAAAATCCCTACCCCGGTTGGTGTTGGCTGCATTTCAAGAGGACGCAACACCATCATCACCGCCGGCTTCACTGGGGAATATGTTTTCATTGCTGGAAGATTGGAATAGTCTCTTGAAGAATAGGGTTCTTTTGCTAATGAAGGGGTGTTTTTCAGACGGATCTTCCAGACCAGTGACATGCTCGATGGCCAAGGAGGATCTCGTTCGGGACTTATTCATTCCAAGAATAAGTAGCAATGCAAGCAGGGCTAGTAATCCCTTATTTTAATGTTCTCTTTCATCATATGGAATTCACGTGGCTTGGGGATGCATGATAAGTGTTTTTTTTTTGCTACTGAGTCATGGAGATGTAGATCGTCATTGGTGGTCATTCTGGAACCGAAGAAGGATTATGGAATGATCGGGAGTTCTTCTTGGAAGATGGGGTTTAGTGTTAGTCTGCATGGTCACCAGGTGAAAAGAATATATGGGGTTTTTTTTGGAAGAATCCTCTGTAGGTAGAGTTGATTTAGGTGGAAGAGCAGGGCATGAAGACGAAGCTTGGGTTCAATGGTATCGAAGCCTTGTTCTCCTTCATATATGCCAGCAACAATGTTGTTGAATGAAAAAGTATGTGGAGTGTCTCGGAAATGTTGATAATGTTGGTCTACCATGGTTTGATGGAGGGGAATTTAATGCAATAGTGGATGTTTCAGAGAAGAAAGGTGGTTCAATGCCTTGCAACAATAGCATGCTGGATTTTAATGAGTGCATTTCAAGGAACGAACTTTGGGATTTGGCCTTCAATAGCATCAATTTTATCTAGTGTAAGAATATGTGAAGCAGTAATCACATATGGAGTATACTATATCGATGTCTTACCAACATTCAGGGACTTGAGGACATCTCAAGGTCATCGGTTACAGACTTGTCTCGAGCCCGTTCCGACCATGCACCACTCTTTGGGGAGCTGAAGCAAGGGAGTCTAAATAGTAAGTCTTTCTTTTATTCGATCAATTGACACTCTATGGATGGGTTCATGCAGATGATTAGGGCCTCCTAGAAGTGGGAGATGGATGGTAGAACCTGGGATGGTTTGTCCAGGCAGCTCAAAATGCTCAAGGGAGACATTAGCAAGTGGGTTGCGAATAAAACTGCAGCGACATGTTCTCTCAGGGCGCTTCAAGAGGAAATAAGAAAGTTGGATGACATGCTCAAAAGTGACTAGGATGAATCCTCCTTTAACTTATTATGTGACAAAATCTATTATCTATTGAAACGGTTTTTGGAGGTAGAGAAGGGATTTAGGAAAAACTACATGGTCAGATGGTAGAAGGAGGGTGAGAGAAATAACAGGTTCTTCCATGATTTCATGAAGGAGCATCAAAACATAAATATAAATTTTAAGCATTAGAACGGGTCATTATCCTCTGATATCAGTGTCACGGGTAGGATTGATTTGGACCACATTGAATAGTTTCTTGTAGGGGATTGTCCAGGACATTTGGGGGTGGTGGACATAGAACTTGAGCAGGAGGACTTCATGGGATGTATTGCCAGAAGGGTTGATAATGAGGACAATGACTCTTTCCGTAGTGTTCCATCCGGCGATGAGGTGTGGAAGGTTGTTTATAATCATGCCGAGGGAGAGAACTGTCAGCTTAGATGGCTTTCTGGCTTCGTTTTATGTGGCATCAAGGGATTTTGTGAGGGCTTGGGTCATTGCTTTGTTGCAAGACTTCTTTCGGGGGTGCCATTGACAAGAGATTGTGTTCCTCCAGGATTTTTCTGCAACCCAAAGTTAAATACCCCTTCTCCATTAATCATTATAAGCTGATCAATTTGTGCAATATATCCTATAAAATTTTAGCGTGTGTTTTAGCTAAGAGGCTCAGCTGTTTGGTGCCGAGATTCATTTAACAGGAGCATCACATATTCATCCAAGGTAGGGGCATCCGGGGGCGATTGGAGTCACACAAGAAATGTTGATGGATTTAAATAAGAAATTGGTCGGGTCTAGTGTTATAATCCCGGTGGATATGGACAAAGCTTATGATAAACTGAAATGGGGCTTCATTATTATGGTTAGGAAGAAGCTGTGTTTTTGGGAATGGGTGTGAGATCTGTTCTACCGTTGTTACTCCTTGTTGTGGCTCACAATTTCTATTCTGGGGATAAGTTTTGGTTTTTTCAAGAATTTGTGGGGGGTGCTCCAGGGGGATCCTTTATCCCCGATGATGTTTATTATTTCCCCAGAGGACCTCTCACAAGAATCTTCACAGATGCTTGCTGGACTTGGTGATGCTGCATTATCGCGCAAGAGGCTCGGATGGAACCTTCTCTCATATTATGTATGCAGAAAATTTACATGTTTTTGTGAATGGTAGGAGATCATACCTGGTAAACTTCATGCGTTTAATGTGGTTATATGATGTGCTCAGTGGTCAAGAGATCAATTCTAGGAAGGGTTACTCCTTTGAGGCCAACAGATGCTCTAGAAGGAGGAGCAGGGTTATTCAAGACACCTTCGGAATGCAGTGGAAACATATGCCAATAATCTATCTTGGGACACCCATATATACTGGGCGGGTGATGAAATGCTTCATTGAAAACATCATTAACAAAATTCATGGAAGGATCATGAACTGGAAAAATAGATTCCTCTCATTTGGGGGTCGGGTGGCATTGATCAATAGTGTGGTATCTTCTATCCTAATGCATGTTATATCTGTTATCACTCCCCCGAATAAGGTTATCTCTTCTATGGAATAGTTGATGAATAGGTTTTGGTGGGACACCAATTCATCGGGTATGACGCATTGGGATGCATGGCCATGGGTGGCCAAACTAGTGGAGGAGGGAGGGGTTAGTATCAGGGACATGGTTGTTGCCATGCAGACCATGAAAGCTTGTTTGGCGTGGGACTTTATGGTTGGGAAGTTATTTTGGGATAGAATCCTTGGGGTGAAATATGGAAGAAATTGGGATGTGTGGGACTACAGAAAGCTGTCCAGATTGGGGATGTTAATGGTATATCACCTGAAAATTCTTTAGGGGTCTTCTTGGTGGAAAGTTGTACAAGGGGAGATAAATTTATGGAGTGATAACTTGACTGGGCAGAATCTATTTTTCCGTTGTGTCCTTGGCCATACATGTCGGTTAGGAAGGCTAGATACTATCAAATATTGATGGAAGAAATTCTAAGCCTGAACCAGTTGGAACTTTTAAAGGAAGTTGTATTTTCTGAGGAGGAGGAAGATGTTGTTTCACGAATTCAGACTCTGGGTATTGTAATGGGTCTGATTATCAGGTTCTACTACGTCAAGAAGGGTAGTGGGATAAATGGAGGAGTCGTCTAGGGTGCAAGGAGGTCCCCATGATGATTTTCTTTCTCTTGTGGAGGGAACACCACCAAGAATTCCCTAATGAGGATAACATCTGGAATAGAGGAATTCAACTAGCTTCCCGATGCTTCTGTTGTTCTAGTCCTCAGGCGGAGACTGTGGTACATCTTTTTATTAGGAGTGAATGGGCTGCCAGCTTATGGTCGTGTATTGATGGAGGGGGTAGCTATGATGGAGGGTGTTCGTCTATAGTGGGGTTTCATACGAACTGGTTCAGGGGAGTGGAGCAGAAATGTAACACCCCACGTAAATAAAGAATATGACATCTTTATATTTATCCATATTTTTGAATCAAATATTAATATTACTTTAAAGGGGATGCTATGCTCGATGGCGTACCCAATACGCAACAACAAGTTTCTTGGGAATCTTACGTTGAACTCTAATAATAAAATAATATTAATTTAAATGGTAGTTAACATGTAGACGTTGTATTGGCGGGAATGGATAGAAATAACTAAAATTTGATTATATATGTTTTTTAAATGTTTTTACATTTATCCAAAGACTTAAAATACGGAAAGAATTCAATTTTAGGCATATATGCCCTAGTTTTCACTAAAGGTTCACTTATCGCCTTTTGATGGTGAACCGTCATTAAATATAGTTTTGTTCACTCTTATACATCCTTTTGGACCAAATATAACTATTCTTAAGAATCGGGACATCAAAATTTACTTTGTGTAAATTTTTGGTATCTTTCCGATAAAGTTCATTTTTTTAATGAATAGTGTAAAATGTTGTATTTTAATTCAAAACCTCCTTTTAATATAATTTATTTATATGATTAGATTATCATTTTAATTGGTTTTAAAGTGACATTAGAAAATTTTTTTACCATTAAATCCAATAGTGGTCGTTGGAATTAATTTCACTTTGAAATCGGACTTAAACTACTGTCAATCTTTTGATACTTATTGTTTCATAAAAACACGCTATTTTTCATGACAGCGAGAATTAATTATTAAATTAATTAATGTGACTTATATGTTCTGAATTTTGTAAAATGGACTTCATTTTTTAATTCGGAATATCAAATATAGCTTAGGGTGAAGATTTGGTATTTTTCTGAAAAACTCCAATTTTTGATGAATAGTGAAACCACTAAGTGGTAATCAAGCAAACTGATTTTTTAGTAAAATGAAAGTTTACCACTAATGTGTATTGAATTTCAAAAATCCGACATACATGGTTGTCATTAAGAAGTAAATTGTGGTTCAATGGGATAAAAATAATTTTTTTGGTGAATAGTAACTTATTATGTTTTTAATCGCGATTAGTGGTAATTAGTGTAGTTTAAGGTAAAAATAATGCTTTAATAAAATAAGATGATCTTGACACATGTCATACACTCATTGGTTGTGTCATGGCCGACCAGGACAAGCCATGGGTCAACTTGGGTACCCCATGGTGCCACTTTGGTTGGGAAATGACAGAAATAACTTTTTATTTAATGTAAAAGTAAAAATGACACAAACATGATATGTTTTACTAAAACAATTTTTAAATGGGGTTATACAAGTCAGATTTTTGATTATAAATATTCATTGGAAATATAAAAGGATTTCCTACATCATAATAATTTTTTTATAATTTTTAGACATTAAATAAATTAAATTATTTATGACATAATAATGATGCAGCGATGACATCATTATTTGACGATTTAAATAAAATGTAGAGATAATGTAAAATCTATGAACTACACATGTCCAAAACTTATTGGATTGGTGTATTTCGAACCCTTATCACCTTATCCACGAATTATACTAATGTGGGTCCTTTTAAAACCGAAACACATTTTCAAATAAAGTAATATTTCTTACTTTCCAAAAGTGCCCCTCCTCTCCTCTTATAAAAGGCCCCCACCTCTACCTCATTTCACACACTCCTCAAGCCTTTGGCTCGTCCAACCCCTGCCCATTTACTCTCTCCACATCCCTATCCTCATCCTAGAGGATTCCCTTTGGGAATAATCTTTTCAAAGTAAGCCTTTAGGCTCAAATCAAAATGTGTTACACTTTTAAAGGTAATTCATTCTCTCATGTTCATTTGTTTTATTTTGCTTACCAACCCCCCTAAACTATTTTTATTTACTTCTTTTGTAACAACACCAGTATCTTAAATATACTAGGATGTTTTTATAAGATTTATTCGAACTAAACTCTCACACAAGTACATCAAATGGTTAAAGAACATAGGGTTTCGGTGGATGGAGAAATTCTGCCTCCCAAAACGATGATTGTTCAATACTCATATATCACCTTCATAGGTGGCCATTATGATGTCACTATTTTTATATATGATATATAATATGTTTATGTTTTCCTTAAGCTTCTGTTTTTTTAATTTTGGGCATACCTTTATGGTTTCCATTATGGTTAAACGCGATATCTTCATTTTAGGAAGTGCGGACTACCGCCACCTCAAAGTGATGTGATTCGTTAATGCCATACGTGGGACGTATGAAGGATGGATTTAATGTTATTATATATGATGTTATACTGGAACTGTTATATACCTCTATATCATTATTTCTTTCCATTAAATTGTGAGATAGAAATTAAAGTAGCGTTCATGCGTACGTACGGCTTACTGTCTCCATGAACGGTGCATTTCATTTCTTATCACCAAATGTAATGTACTATTATAAGTACATGTATATAATGGATATATATGATGAATGATACATCTAAATGATAAATATAATTCTGTAATTAAAATATACATACCTCTCATTTAGTTTTAATTCCATTAATATGACAAAGAATGAAAGTAGCGTTCATGCGTACGTACGGCTTACCGTCTCCATGAACGGTGCATTTCATTTCGTACCTCTAAATGATTATGTAATATTATAAATACATGTATATGCTGGATATATATGATATATATGATATCCAAATCAGGAATGGAATTCTGTATATAAAGAACCTTTGGCCACACGAACAACATGTAATTGTAAGAAGTCCACTTTCGACTTAAAAACCAAATATCAGCAAAACAAATATTATTAACTTAAATGATTACATAATGTTTATGACATGGTAATAAGTGATATATAAGGAATAATGAACTTGAAAAAGGTTCCTAAGGAAGTATAAATTAACTCAAGTTTATTATTTAGGAGATTAATGAACGATCGAGTCAAGTCAGACCCGAGGTAAGGGATCCTACTCCTCTCTTTCTTTTTAAGTACACTCTTTTATGTAATTCCTTTTAAATCTCATCTTTGTTGTTAATGGGATGTTATTTTATATTAATATTACTGTAATTTTTATGTTCATGTGATGAGAGAACCTATTCTCTCTCATCAATCCATTTTGGAAGTTTTGAGTGGCGCCGATAGGCTGTCGAATTTTCGTAAGAGATCTAACCTCTCTCTTTCTTTTAAAGTACTCTCCTTTATGTCACTTATTTTAAGATCATATTTATTATGTTAGGGAATGTAATTTTATATTCCAAATTCTGTAAACAGTTTGTTGATGTGATGAGAGACCCTATTTCCTCTCATCAATCCATTTTGGAAGTTTTAAGTGGCGCTGTTAGGCTGCCGAGTTTTCGTAAGATATTTTTCATCTCACTTTTATTCCTGTGAGATTTATGTTACATTTTCCACAATTTCCATTCAGTGGTTTTTGTACTTCCCACTATTACACTCCTTTTGTAATATAATTCCATTTATGGGTATTTACATATTCATTGTATGACACTTCTTCAATGGGGTGTACTTTTCGAAAGTTACCCAAGTTGGTAAGGGAACCTTTCACCCTCCTCTTTTTAAAATACTTCTTTTGTTGGGTCTTTTAATTTACATATTGTTATGTTGGGATATGTTCTCATATATCCTTATTGATGTAAATTTTATGTCCAAGTGATGAGATACCCTTTTTTTTAATCTCTCATCAACTCATTTTGATGTGACGTCGTTAGGCTGTCAAGGGAACTTCTTAACCCAATTTCGATTTCTTTGGGTTCAACATGTTGTTATTGAATATGTCATCCTTTGAATATGTGTGAATGACCTTTGATTATTTTACACTTAATATCCACTTATATTTGTTGAATTCTTTTGTCACACATAATTATGTAATTGATTTATCTTTAAACCAAGGATATCGTCTTTGTAAGGGACTTCGTCTCAATCTCCTTTCATTGAGGTATATTTCGTTTTATACACAACTTTCTTTTATACGGTGTATAAACCCCTTTGAGTTTTACATTTATACAAAAGGAATCTTTTTCTACGAAGATTTTTTCAAAACGACAAAAAGGAATGTCTCTTTTAACGTACGCGGCGACAACGACCTTTTCCGCCGCCGCGAGTATTATTTGGTCTTTGGCTTTCTCAACAAGCCGTAATGTTTTTAGAATAAAATAAATACCATATACTCTTTTATGTATTTTGGTATTTAAAATGGTTTTGAAAAAGGATTCTATTATGTCAATATATTTATGATATATTGTGATTGAAATGTGGAAATGTTATCATTCCTTTATATTGGTTTTATGTTTTATGAATTTATATTGGTACTTGGACATTTTAACGGGTGGTTCCGTGAATACCAGGACGAGTGGTTACGTTATAACCTCCAATGCATTGGGTATGGAAGTTGGTCGTATGGCTATTCCATTAAGTATGTATATAAGTTGGCCGTATGGCTATTCTATAAAGTATGTATGGAAATTGGCCGTATGGCTATTCCATTAAGTGATATGTGTGGAAGTCGACCGTATGGTTATTCCACTTAACTATGTTTATGTCCCACGTTACCTTTATATATGTTATGTGTTCTTTATATGGGTTTTATGGTAATACTTTGGTTACAAAAAGGTAAGTAATGATAATTTTTTTTCAGTGAAGAGTTTTTACTACTTCATCAAGGTGAAAAGTATTACATTGATAAAGTATTCATGGTTTACTTGTTGTTTTGAAAAACTAACAGTTTTCATTCTTTGTGTACCCCTTACTGAGCTTCTTATGCTCATCCCATGTTTTTGAAATGTTTTTCACAAGACTAAGCGTGGAATAGGGTCAAGGATGTGATCAAGGGAAAGTCATGCTACCTAAAACATGGAACTATACATGTTTCTTTTTAAGAGTTTTTATTTTATGGAAATTTAGTAGAAGCGACTACTTTGTAATCTTTTGAGATGTAATAGTTATGTCCTAAATTCTCTAAAACTCTAAACCTGAAAATATCCTCAATTTGAATTACTCATTTAATTCAATATTAAGTAAGGTTTAAGGTTGGGGCCTTATAGTTGGTATCAAAGGTTGGTTTAGATAACTTTAGAGGTTAGGGTATTTTCTAAGCATAGGTGACATTACCATAATGTTTAGGATTTCAGAAAGAGTCCTAGTTTTTGATAAATTGAATGAGTAAATATATCTTAGTGTTTACCTTCCTCATTAGTACATGATGGTTTTGTTGATATACTCACACTGACATTTTTTGGTTTTAGTAAATGGCTGGATCTAGCAGGTACCAAAGTGACAATGGGTTTAAAGGAAATTGTGGTGGTTCTCTGATTAAGATACTGGATGAGATGGGGGATTCAATGAGGAAACTCATAGTTGTTCTAAACCAACTATAAAGGAGTCATGATCAACCACTTCAACCTTGGTGAGTTCTCTAATGCATCATATATGAGATGGACAACTCGATGCGGAAATTTAGGTAATAATTATTATGGTAACCATTAGGGTTTATATGATCCTTAATTTTTAGGTAATTATGGGATACTCTATGATATGATGAAAAATGAAAGGAATGAGATAAACTTGAGGTGAAAATATGTTATGATTATTTTTTAAGATTTTATCTCATTTTGGGGAATGTTTTAAGAATTATATAGTTTTGGAAAAAGGACAACACGCAGACCGTGTGACAACCCGTCGCGTCGGACAACGCTGCGGGAATCGAACCCACAACCAAAGTGCGACTGGTATTTATCGCCTACCACTGGACTACGTGATGTCCCTGGTTAGTTTGACCGATTATTTTTAGTTATATGATTTTTTGAATTAAGAGTAACTTGATTTTGGGTTATTTATGAAAATGATTAACCTATCATGGAGGATATGTGATACGGTTAATTACTTTTCAATACGATACTTTAGGAGCAACTGATGTTGTTTGGAGATAAATGTTACTATTTAACTTGGAAGACTCTGTGGCTAAATCCTTAAAATATTTGGGGTTTGAATCTTAGATTGGTTTACTTTGAAGAATTTTATGGACAAATTGTTTATCGGATGGTCCTCATTGAACATTGGGTTTTGTTGGACAAATTTTGGAGATTAAGCATAGATATTATTTTAATGGGTTATCCTTTTCTGGATTATCTGATATTGTACTAGCCTTTTTGGTTTTGGTTTTGGTTAAAGTCTAAAGACATGAGAAGTATATAGTTCTCTTTTGTGGATTAGGTGATTCTCTAGAAGTTGATTATAGTACTCTTAATGTGAACAAGTCTCCCTAAATACTCATCTTTTGGAAAAGAATATGAGTTTGATTAAGGAATCTAGTAAAAGTTGAAAGTCGACATGATAAGTGATTATGTTTCCTTATGAATAAATTCCTCAATAAAAAGTATCTTAAAACAAAAATGTTGTCTATTAACTTTTCCTACTGGGGAATCGAATACCGTTTAACCCATCACAAGTTTGTGATTTTCTTGTGGTTAACTTTCTCCTAAACATGTTTTCTATCACTCTTCATTAGAACATGACCCTATGTTTTCTCCTCCATGTCCATTTTTTCATACATGGAATCCTAGTATGGGTTATCTTAGGTGACCTCTGTGCTTATCTTCCTTTATTTTAAAGTGATTGTTCTACCGACTCTTGTTCTGATGTGGGACGTTCAAGGATGTTTCCAAGCCCAATTTTTAAAATTGCGAGGACGCAATTCCCAAAAGGGGGGCAGGATGTAACACCCCAGGTAAATAAAGAATATGACATCTTTATATTTATCCATATTTTAGAATCAAATATTAATATTACTTTAAAGGGGATGCTATGCTCGATGGCGTACCCAATACGCAACAACAAGTTTCATGGGAATCTTACGTTGCACTCTAATAATAAAATAATATTATTTTAAATGGTAGTTAACATGTAGACGTTGTATTGGTGGGAATGGATATAGATAACTAAAATTTGATTATATATGTTTTTTAAATGTTTTTACATTTATCCAAAGGCTTAAAATACGGAAAGAATTCAATTTTAGGCATATATGCCCTAGTTTTCACTAAAGGTTCACTTATCGCCTTTTGATGGTGAACCATCATTAAATATAGTTTTGTTCACTCTTAGCATACTTTTGGACCAAATATAACTATTCTTAAGAATCGGAACATCAAAATGTACTTTGTGTAAATTTTTGATATCTTTCCGATAAAGTTCATTTTTTTAATGAATAGTGTAAAATGTGGTATTTTAATTCAAAACCTCCATTTAATATAATTTATTTATATGATTAGATTATCATTTGAATTGGTTTTAAAGTGAAATTAGAAAATATTTTTACCATTAAATCCAATAGTGGTCGTTGGAATTAATTTCAATTTGAAATCGGACTTAAACTACTGTCAATCTTTTGATACTTATTGTTTCATAAAAACACGCTATTTGTCATGACAGTGGGAATTAATTATTAAATTAATTAATGTGACTTATATGTTCTGAATTTTGTAAAACAGACTTCATTTTTGAATTCGGAATATCAAATATAGCATAGGGTGAAGATTTGGTATTTTTCTGAAAAACTCCAATTTTTGATGAATAATGAAACCACTAAGTGGTAATCAAGCAAACTGATTTTTTAGTTAAATGAAAGTTTACCACTAATGTGTATTGAATTTCAAAAATCCGACATACATGGTTTTCATTAAGATGTAAAATGTGGTTCAATGGGATAAAAATAATTTTTTGGTGAATAGTAACTTATTATGTTTTTAATCGCGATTAGTGGTAATTAGTGTAGTTTAAGGTAAAAATAATGCTTTAATAAAATAAGATGAGCTTGAAACATGTCATACACTCATTTGTTGTGTCATTGCCGACCATGAAAAGACATGGGTCAACTTGGGGACTCCATGGTGCCACTTTGGTTGGGAAATGCCATAAATAACTTTTTATTTAATGTAAAAGTAAAAATGACACAAACATGATATGTTTTACTAAAACAATTTTTAAATGGGGTTATACAAGTCATATTTTTGATTATAAATATTCATTGGAAATCTAAAATGATTTGCTACATCATAGTAATTTTTTTATAATTTTTAGACATTAAATAAATTAAATTATTTATGACATAATAATGATGCAGTGATGACATCATTATTTGACGATTTAAATAAAATGTAGAGATAATGAAAAATCTATGAACTACACATGTCAAAAACTTATTGTATTGGTGGATTTCGAAACCTTATCACCTTATCCACTAATTATAACAATGTGGGACCTTTTAAAACCGAAACCCATTTTCAAATAAAGTAATATTTCTTACATTCCAAAAGTGCCCCTCCTCTCCTCTTATAAAAGGCCCCCACCTCTACCTCATTTCACACACTCCTCAAGCCTTTGGCTCGTCCAACCCCTGCCCATTTACACTCTCCACATCCCTCTCCTCATCCTAGAGGATTCCCTTTGGGAATAATCATTTCAAAGTAAGCCTTTAGGCTCAAATCAAAAGGTGTTACACTTTTAAAGGTAATTCATTCTCTCATGTTCATTTGTTTTATTTTGCTTCTTCAACCCCCCTAAACTCTTTTTATTTACATCTTTTGTAACAAAACCAGTATCTTAAATATACTAAGATGTTTTTATAATATTTATTCTAACTAAAATCTCACACAAGTACATCAAATGGTTAAATAACATAGGGTTTCGCTGGATGGTGAAATTCTGCCTCCCAAAACGATGATTGTTCAATACTCATCTATCACCTTCATAGGTGGCCATTATGATGTCACTATTTTTATATATGATATATAATATGTTTATGTTTTCCTTAAGGTTATGTTTTTTTCATTTTGGGCATACGTTTATGGTTTCCATTATGGTTAAACGTGATATCTTCATTTTAGGAAGTGCGGACTACCGCCCTCTCAAAGTGATGTGATTCGTTAATGCCATACGTGGGACGTATAAAGGATGGATTTAATGTTATTATATATTATGTTATACTGGAACTATTATATACCTATATATAATTATTTCTTTCCATTAAAGTATGAGATAGAAATTAAATTAGTGTTCATGCGTACGTACGGCATACCGTCTCCATGAACGGTGCATTTCATTTCTTATCCCCAAATGTAATGTAATATTATAAGTACATGTATATAATGGATATATATGATGAATGATAAATATAAATGATGAATATAATTATGTAATTAAAATATAAATACCTCTCATTTAGTTTTAATTCCATTAATATGACAAAGAATGAAAGTAGCGTTCATGCGTACGTAAGGCTTACCGTCTCCATGAACGGTGCATTTCATTTCGTACCTCTAAATGCTTATGTAATATTATAAATACAGGTATATTCTGGATATATATGATATATATGATATCCAAATCAGGAATTTCATTCTGTATATAAAGAACCTTTGGCCACATGAACAACATGTAATTGTAAGAAGTCCACTTTCGACTTAAGAACCAAATATCGGCAAAACAAATATTATTAACTTAAATGATTACATACTGTTTATGACATGGTAATAAGTGATATAAAAGGAATAATGAACATGAAATAGGTTCCTAAGGAATTAGAAATTAACTCAAGTTTATTATTCAGGAGATTAAAGAACGATCGAGTCAAGTCGGACCCGAGGTAAGGGATCCTACTCCTCTCTTTCTTTTTAAGTACACTCTTTTATGTCATTCCTTTTAAAGCTCATATTTATTGTTATTGGGATGTTCTTTTATATTAATCTTACTGTAATTTTTATGTTCATGTGATGAGAGAACCTATTCTCTCTCATCAATCCATTTTGGATGTTTTGAGTGGCGCCGATAGGCTGCCGAATTTTAGTAAGAGATCTAACCTCTCTCTTTCTTTTAAAGTACTCTCCTTTATGTCACATCTTTTAAGATAATATTTATTATTTTGGGGGAAGTTCTTTTATATTCCTCATTCTGTAAACAGTATGTTGATGTGATGATAGACCCTATTTCCTCTCATCAATCCATTTTGGAAGTTTTAAGTGGCGTCGTTAGGCTGCCGAGTTTTCGTAAGAGATTTTTCATCTGACTTTTATTCCCGTGAGATTTATGCTACATTTGCCACAATTTCCATTGAGTGGTTTTTCTACTTCCCACTATTACACTCCTTTTGTAATATAATTCCATTTATGGGTATTTACATATTCATTGTATGACACTTCTTCAATGGGGTGTACTTTTCGAAAGTTACCCAAGTTGGTAAGGGAACCTTTCACCCTCCTCTTTTTAAAAGACTTCTTTTGTTGGGTCTTTTAATTTACATATTGTTATGTGGGGATATGTTCTCATATATCCTTATTGATGTAAATTTTCTATCCAAGTGATGAGATACCCTTTTTTTTAATCTCTCATCAACTCATTTTGATGTGACGTCGTTAGGCTGTCAAGGGAACTTCTTAACCCAATTTCGATTTATTTGGGTTCAACATGTTGTTATTGAATATGTCATCCTTTGAATATGTGTGAATGACCTTTGATTATTTTACACTTAATATCCACTTATATTTGGTGTATTCGTTTGTCACACATAATTATGTAATTGATTTATCTTTAAACCAAGGATACCGTCTTTGTAAGGGACTTCGTCTCAATCTCCTTTCATTGCGGCATATTTCGTTTTATACACAACATTCTTTTATACGGTGTATAAAACCCTTTGACTTTTACTTTTATACAAAAGAAATCTTTTTCTACGAAGCGTTTTATAAAATGACAAAAAGGAATGTTTCTTTTAGCGTACGCGGCGACAACGACCTTTTCCGCTGCCGCGAGTATTATTTGGTATTTGGATTTCTCAACAAGCAGTAATGTTTTTAGAATAAAATAAATACCATATACTCTTTTATGTATTTTGGTATTGAAAATGGTTTTGAAAAAGGATTCTATTATTTCAATATATTTATGATATATTGTGATTGAAATGTGGAAATGTTATCATTCCTTTATATTGGTTTTATGTTTTATGAATTTATATTGGTACTTGGACATTTTAACGGGTGGTTATGTTATAAACCATATGATGGGTGGTGCCGTGAATACCAGGACGGGTGGTTACGTTATAACATCCAATGCATTGGGTATGGAAGTTGGTCATATGGCTATTCCATTAAGTATGCATGGAAGTTGGCCGTATGGCTATTCCATAAAGTATTTATGGAAATTGGCCATATGGTTATTCCATTAAGTGATATGTGTGGAAGTCGACCATATGGTTATTCCACTTAAGTATGTTTATGTCCCAAGTTACCTTTATATATGTTATGTGTTCTTTATATGGGTTTTATGGTAATCCTTTGGTTACAAAAAGGTAAGTAATGATAATTTTTTTTCAGTGAAGAGTTTTTACTACTTCATCAAGGTGAAAAGTATTACATTGATAAAGTATTCATGGTTTACTTGTTGTTTTGAAAAACTAACATTTTTCATTCTTTGTGTACCCCTTACTGAGTTTCTTATGCTCATCCCAAGTTTTTGAAATGTTTTTCACAGGACTTAGCGTGGAATAGGGTCAAGGATGGGATCAAGGGAAAGTCATGCTACCTAAAACATGGAACTATACATGTTTCTTTTTAAGAGTTTTTATTTTATGGAAATTTATTAGAAGAAACTACTTTGTAATCTTTTGAGATGTAATAGTTATGTCCTAAATTCTCTAAAACTCTAAACCTGAAAAGATCCTCAATGTGAATTACTCATTTAATTCAATATTAAGTAAGGTTTAAGTTTGGGGCCTTATAGTTGGTATCAAAGGTCGGTTTAGATAACTTTAGAGGTTAGGGTATTTTCTAAGCATAAGTGACATTACCATAATGGTTAGGATTTCAGAAAGAGTCCTAGTTTTAGATAAAGTGAATGAGTAAGTATATATTAGTGTTTACCTTCCTCATTAGTACATGATGGTTTTGTTGATATACTCACACTGACATTTTTTGGTTTTAGTAAATGGATGGATCTAGCAGGTACAAAAGTGACAATGGGTTTGAAGGAAACTGTGGTGGTTCTTTGATTAAGATACTGGATGAGATGGGGGATTCAATGAGGAAACTCATAGTTGTTCTAAACCAACTATAAAGGATTCATGATCAACCACTTCAACGTTGGTGATTTCTCTAATGTATCATATATGAGATGGCCAACTCGATGCAGAAATTTAGGAAATAATTATTATGGTAACTATTAGGGATTATATGATCCTTAATTTTTAGGTAATTATCGGATACTCAATGATATGATGAAAAATGAAAGGAATGAGATAAACTTGAGGTGAAAATATGTTATGATTATTTTTGAAGATTTTATCTCATTTTGGGGAATGTTTTAAGAATTATATAGTTTTGGAAATAGGACAACACGTAGACCGTGTGACAACCCGTCGCGTCGGACAACGCTGCGGGAATCGAACCCACAACCAAAGTGCGACTGGTATTTATCGCCTACCACTGCACTACGTGAAGTCCCTGGTTAGTTTGACCGATTCTTTTTAGTTATATGATTTTATGAATTAAGAGTAAGTTGATTTTGGGTTATTTATGAAAATGATTAACCTATCATGGAGGATATGTGATATGGTTAATTACTTTTCAATATGAGACATTAGGAGCAACTGATGTTGTATGGAGATAAATGTTACTATTTAACTTGGAAGACTCTGTGACTAAATCCATAAAATATTTGGGGTTTGAATCTTAGATTGGTTTACTTTGAAGAATTTTATGGACAAATTGTTTATCGGATGGTCCTCATTGAACTTTGGGTTTTGTTGGACAAATTTTGGAGATTAAGCATAGATTTTATTTTAATGGGTTATCCTTTTCTGGATTATCTGATCTTGTACTAGCCTTTTTGGTTTTGGTTTTGGTTAAAGTCTAAAGACATGGGAAGTATATAGTTCTCTTTTGTGGATTATGTGGTTCTCTAGAAGTTGATTATAGTACTCTTAATGTGAACAAGTCTCCCTAAATACTCGTCTTTTGGAAAAGAATATGAGTTTGATTAAGGAATCTAGTAAAAGTTGAAAGTCAACATGATAAGTTATTATGTTTCCTTATGAATAAATTCCTCAATAAAAAGTATCTTAAAACAAAAATGTTGTCTATTAACTTTTCCTACTGGGGAATCGAATACTGTTTAACCCATCACAAGTTTGTGATTTTCTCGAGGTTAACTTTCTCCTAAACATGTTTTCTATCACTCTTCATCAGAACATGACCCTATGTTTTCTCCTCCATGTCCATGTTTTCATACTTGGAATCCTAGTATGGTTTAACTCAGGTGACCTCTGTGCTTATCTTCCTTTATTTTAAAGTGATTGTTCTACCGACTCTTGTTCTGATGTGGGACGTTAAAGGATGTTTCCAAGCCAAATTTTTAAAATTGCGAGGACGCAATTCCCAAAAGGGGGGAAGGATGTAACACCCCAGGTAAATAAAAAATATGAAATCTCTATATTTATCGATATTTGTGAATCAAATATTAATATTACTTTAAAGGGGATGCTATGCTCGATGGCGTACCCAATACACAACAACATGTTTCTTGGGAATCTTACGTTGCACTCTAATAATAAAATAATATTATTTTAAATGGTAGTTAACATGTAGACGTTGTATTGGCGGGAATGGATAGAAATAACTAAAATTTTATTATATATGTTTTTTAAATGTTTTTACATTTATCCAAAGGCTTAAAATACGGAAAGAATTCAATTTTAGGCATATATGCCCTAGTTTTCACTAAAGGTTCACTTATCGCCTTTTGATGGTGAACCATCATTAAATATAGTTTTGTTCACTCTTATACATCCTTCTGGACCAAATATAACTATTCTTAAGATTCAGGACATCAAAATTTACTTTGTGTAAATTTTTGGTATCTTTCCGATAAAGTTCATTTTTTAATGAATAGTGTAAAATGTTGTATTTTAATTGAAAACCTCCTTTTAATCTAATTTATTTATATGATTAGATTATCATTTGAATTGGTTTTAAAGTGAAATTAGAAAATATTTTCACCATTAAATCCAATAGTGGTCGTTGGAATTAATTTCACTTTGAAATCAGACTTAAACTACTGTCAATCTTTTGATACTTATTGTTTCATAAAAACACGCTATTTGTCATGACAGCGGGAATTAATTATTAAATTAATTAATGTGAATTATATGTTCTGAATTTTGTAAAACAGACTTCATTTTTGAATTCGGAATATCAAATATAGCTTATGGTGAAGATTTGGTATTTTTTTGAAAAACTCCAATTTTTGATGAATAGTGAAACCACTAAGTGGTAATCAAGCAAACTGATTTTTTAGTTAAATGAAAGTTTACCACTAATGTGTATTGAATTTAAAAAATCCGACATACATGGTTATCATTAAGAAGTAAAATGTGGTTCAATGGGATAAAAATAATTTTTTGGTGAATAGTAACTTATTATGTTTTTAATCGCGATTAGTGGTAATTAGTGTAGTTTAAGGTAAAAATAATGCTTTAATAAAATAAGATGAGCTTGACACATGTCATACACTCATTGTTTGTGTCATGGCAGACCAAGACAAGCCATGGTTCAACTTGGGGACTCCATGGTGCCACTTTGGTTGGGAAATGACATAAATAACTTTTTATTTAATGTAAAAGTAAAAATGACACAAACATGATATGTTTTACTAAAACAATTTTTAAATGAGGTTATACAAGTCAGATTTTTGATTATAAATATTCATTGGAAAGATAAAAGGATATCCTACATCATAGTAATTTTTTTATAATTTTTAGACAATAATTAAATTAAATTATTTATGACATAATAATGATGCAGTGATGACATCATTATTTGACGATTTAAAAAAAATGTAGAGATAATGTAAAATCTATGAACTACACATGTCCAAAACTTATTGGATTGGTGGATTTCGAACCCTTATCACCTTATCCACGAATTATACCAATGTGGGACCTTTTAAAACCGAAACACATTTTCAAATAAAGTAATTTTCTTACTTTCCGAAAGTGCCCCTCCTCTTCTCTTATAAAAGGCCCCCACCTCTACCTCATTTCACACACTCCTCAAGCCTTTGGTTCGCCCAACCCCTGCCCATTTACTCTATCCACATCCCTCTATTCATCCAAGAGGATTCCATTTGGGAATAATCCTTTCAAAGTAAGCCTTTAGGATCAAATCAAAAGGAGTTACACTTTTAAAGGTAATTCATTCTCTCATGTTCATTTGTTTTAATTTGCTTCTCCAACCCCCCTAAACTTATTTTATTTACTTATTGTGTAACAACACCAGTAACTGAAATATACTAGGATGTTTTTATAAGATTTATTCGAACTAAACTCCCACACATGTACATCAAATGGTTAAAGAACATAGGGTTTCGGTGGATGGCGTAATTCTGCCTCCCAAAACGATGATTGTTCAATACTCATCTATCACCTTCATAGGTGGCCATTATGATGTCACTATTTTTATATATGATATATAATATGTTTATGTTATCCTTAAGCTTCTGTTTTTATCATTTTTGGCATACCTTTATGGTTTCCATTATGGTTAAATGCTATATCTTCATTTTAGGAAGTGCGGACTACCGCCCCCTCAAAGTGATGTGATTCGTTAATGCCATACGTGGGACGTATAAAGGATGGATTTAATGTTATTATATATGATGTTATACTGGAACTATTATATACCTCTATATCATTATTTCTTTCCAATAAAGTATGATATAGAAATTAAATTAGCGTTCATGCGTACGTACGGCTTACCGTCTCCATGAACGGTGCATTTCATTTCTTATCCCCAAATGTAATGTACTATTGTAATTACATGTATATAATGGATATATATGATGAATGATAAATCTAAATGATGAATATAATTCTGTAATTAAAATATACATACCTCTCATTTAGTTTTAATTCCATTAATATGACAAAGAATGAAAGTAGCGTTCATGCGTACGTACGGCTTACCGTCTCCATGAACGGTGCATTTCATTTCGTACCTCTAAATGATTATGTAATATTATAAAAACATGTATATTCTGTATATATATGATATATATGATATCCAAATCCGGAATGTCATTCTGTATATAACGAACCTTTGGCCACACGAACAACATGTAATTGTAAGAAGTCCACTTTCGACTTAAGAACCAAATATCGGCAAAACAAATATTATTAACTTAAATGATTACATAATGTTTATGACATGGTAATAAGTGATATAAAAGGAATAATGAACATGAAAAAGGTTCCTATGGAAGTATAAATTAACTCAAGTTTATTATTCAGGAGATTAAAGAACGATCGAGTCAAGTCGGACCCGAGGTAAGGGATCCTACTCCTCTCTTTCTTTTTAAGTACACTCTTTTATGTCATTCCATTTAAAGCTCATCTTTATTGTTATTGGGATGTTCTTTTATATTAATATTACTTTAATTTTTATGTTCATGTGATGAGAGAACCTATTCTCTCTCATCAATCCATTTTGGATGTTTTGAGTGGTGCCGATAGGCTGCCGAATTTTCGTAAGAGATCTAACCTCTCTCTTTCTTTTAAAGTACTTTCCTTTATGTCACTTCTTTTAAGATCATATTTATTATGTTGGGAGAAGTTATTTTATATTCATCATTCTGTAAACAATATGTTGATGTGATGAGAGACCCTATTTCCTCTCATCAATCCATTTTGGAAGTTTTAAGTGGCGTCGTTATGCTGCCGAGTTTTCGTAAGAGATTTTTCATCTCACTTTTATTCCCATGAGATTTATGCTACATTTTCCACAATTTCCATTGAGTGGTTTTTTTTACATCCCACTATTACACTCCTTTTGTAATATAATTCCATTTATGGGTATTTACATATTCATTGTATGACACTTCTTCAATGGGGTGTACTTTTCGAAAGTTACCCAAGTTGGTAAGGGAACCTTTCACCCTCCTCTTTTTAAAAGACTTCTTTTGTTGGGTCTTTTAATTTACATATTGTTATGTTGGGATATGTTCTCATATATCCTTATTGATGTAAATTTTATGTCCAAGTGATGAGATACCCTTTTTTTTAATCTCTCATCAACTCATTTTGATGTGACGTCGTTAGGCTGTCAAGGGAACTTCTTAACCCAATTTCGATTTCTTTGGCTTCAACATGTTGTTATTGGATATGCCATCCTTTGAATATGTGTGAATGACCTTTGATTATTTTACACTTAATATCCACATATATTTGGTGTATTCGTTTTTCACACATAATTATGTAATTGATTTATCTTTAAACCAAGGATACCGTCTTTGTAAGGGACTTCGTCTCAATCTCCTTTCATTGAGGCATATTTCGTTTTATACACAACTTTCTTTTATACGGTGTATAAACCCCTTTGACTTTTACTTTTATAAAAAAGGAATCTTTTTCTACGAAGCGTTTTACAAAACGATAAAATGGAATGTTTCTTTTAACGTACGCGGTGACAACGACCTTTTCCGCCGCCACGAGTATTATTTGGTCTTTGGATTTCTCAACAAGCCGTAATGTTTTTAGAATAAAATAAATACCATATACTCTTTTTTGTATTTTGGTATTGAAAATGATTTTGAAAAAGGATTCTATTATGTCAATATATTTATGATATATTGTGATTGAAATGTGGAAATGTTATCATTCCTTTATATTGGTTTTATGTTTTATGAATTTATATTGGTACTTGGACATTTTAGCGGGTGGTTACGTTATAAACCATATGACGGGTGGTGCCGTGAATACCAGGACGGGTGGTTATGTTATAACCTCCAATGCATTGGGTATGGAAGTTGGTCGTATGGCTATTCCATTAAGTATGTATGGAAGTTGGCCGTATGGCTATTCCATAAAGTATGTATGGAAATTGTCCGTATGGCTATTCCATTAAGTGATATGTGTGGAAGTCTACCATGTGGTTATTCCACATAAGTATGTTAATGTCCCATGTTACGTTTATATATGTTATGTGTTCTTTATATGGGTTTTATGGTAATCATTTGGTTACAAAAAGGTAAGTAATGATAATTTTTTTTTTCAGTGAAGAGTTTTTACTACTTCATCAAGGTGAAAAGTATTACATTGATAAATTATTCATGGTTTACTTGTTGTTTTGAAAAACTAACAGTTTTCATTCTTTGTGTACCCCTTACTGAGCTTCTTATGCTCATCCCAATTTTTTGAAATGTTTTTCACAGGACTTAGCGTGGAATAGGGTCAAGGATGGGATCAAGGTAAAGTCATGCTACCTAAAACATGGAACTATACATGTTTCTTTTTAAGAGTTTTTATTTTATGGAAATTTAGTAGAAGAGACTACTTTGTAATCTTTTGAGATGTAATAGTTATGTCCTAAATTCTCTAAAACTCTAAACCTGAAAAGATCCTCAATGTGAATTACTCATTTAATTCAATATTAAGTAAGCTTTAAGGTTGGGGCCTTATAAGAAAGGCATGGGAAATACATGCAGGATCATCATGGTTACTGTTGTCTTCTGGACACTGTGGGAGGGCCGGAACAAGGCCCGGACAGAAGTGCGTTCGAAGGTTTATTCTCTCCAGGTATGCATGAAGTTGTTGCTGCAGATGATGGGATCGCTGGTGAAGGGGTTGCAGCACTGTTCATTTTTTGGTAATACTTGGAACATCCTTGCTGCTCGGTCGACATCGCTTGAAAGTTGGGTTCGAGGAAGCCCTCTATTAAACGACTTCATACTCAATGTTGACGGCTCCTTGATGGGGGGCTTATACGGGGTGTTGGTCCAGTCCGAGACAATAAGGGTTTTGTTTTAATTTCCTTTCGTATCTATAATGGCCTGGGATATTCAGTGGGAGCGGAAGTGAGAGCCTTGCACACTAGTTTAATTCTATGAAAAAGTCATTCATTGGGCTATTTGGGGTGGAATCTGACTCTGAGGTACTGATCATGGCGCTGTAGTGGAAAATTAGCCACCCTGAAGCATGATGTATCTTATATGTATTTTTTCCTTAGAGATCTCTAGAGGATGTTCAATCCGACATATTCATAGAGAGGGAACTTTGCGGCAGATGCGTTGTCTAGAGGGGGCCATCCCGAGGATCCCCTTTCTATCTTTTCTCATTTTGGGTTGCTCCAACAAGAATGCGCTGGTTTTTTTCATGGGGACACACTTGGGCCCCAACACTTTTGGACTCCTTGACTGCCTGTTTTGGGGAGTATGTTCTCCCATCATTTTTTCAATGAAATAAAAATGCAATTAAATAAAAGAGGAAAAAACTACCAAATGATTGACATGTGTTTATGTCCAATTTCAAATTGATATTATTTAAAATGACCACAAATAGATTAAATATTAAAAATATAATACAATTACATTTTAAAAAAAATTAAATGTACAATCAATAAATATTAATACATTAGATTAAAATGAATTTGTGAATTAAAACGTTGTATTTTTAACAATTCATAAAAAAAGAAACATTATCATAAAAATGCAAAAAATCCATCAAAAGTAAATATTGATGTAATTATTCTAATGAAAAATTTTACATTTCCAATTAACAAATATAAAAGTTAAAAAAACTATATCTAAAAACGGATCTCAATCAAAAGTTCGTAAATCGACTTTTAAAAGAATAATAATGTATTTAATGTTTAAAATCGTATTCATCCTTATTTTAAACATCTAAAACATATTAGATAAATGTAAAACATATTAAAAAACATATGTAATCATAATATATTTAGTTATTCTCATTCCCTAATATACATTGACTATGCATTATGTACCATTTAAAATATTAATATTTTCATTTTATATTTCTGTATAACTCAATGATGTGTACATTGTAAGATATCAAGGAAACTCGTTGTTTCATGTTGAGTATGTTATCCAAGAAAGATTCCTATTAAATATATAATTATTATCGTAATTCTAAATATTTCTATATAAATTAATAATGTATTATTATTCAAATACCTGGGTGGATACATCATTCACCCTTTTGAAAATTGTGTCCTCAAAATTTTAAAATTGGGCAAGGAAACATCATGGAAAATCCCACTTTAGAAAAAGAGTTAGTAAAACTATCATATTAAATTTAATAAAGATAAGTAAAAAAGGTCACATGAGATAACCCATTGTATGGTTCTATGTAAGAAAAAATGAATATGGAAGAGAAAACAAACCATCATGTTATGATGGAGAGTGATAGAAAACATGATCAGAAGAAAGATAAATACTAGAAAACCATAAAATTTTGATAGCTTAAACAGCCTTAGATTACCCAGTACGAAGACTAAACAGACAATGTTTTTGTTTTATAATCATTTTCATAATTTGTATGAATTTATTTATAAGATTGACTATGACCATAAGGAAATATATTTACATTTCAACTAGAGTTTCATCCATTAATGAATATCTACCACAAACTCATATTTTTCCAAATGATATGTATTTAAGGTGACTTTGTTCGTCATGAAGTGCTAGAATCAACTTCTCGAGAACCACATAATCCAGAAAATATGAACTATAAATTTTCATTGTCCATAGACATTAATAAAACCAAAATAGTTAGTAAAATATCAGATGATCCCCCAAAAGGATAATATTTTATAGGAAGTACAACTCTTAATCTTCACTATTAAATAAGCAATACCCAAAGTTCAACAATAACCATTCAATAAACAACCATCTTTATAATTGATCAAAATAATCCCAGCTAGGTTTGAAACAGAAAATTAATATGGATTTTATCACATAGTATTCCACAGTAAATCTTTACATTTATCACCAAATAACATCCTCTACTATTAATGTCACATATATAAGAGTAATTAACCAATTCACATATTATCAATGATAGTTTTTTTATTTCAATATATTACACAAATTTCTATAAGTCTAAAATAATTACATAGTTTTTTCCAAAATAAAATTCCACTATTACTCCTAAAATTAAATCCCAATGTATTCTATTTTCTATAGGCATATAGTGTTACGAAAAGAGATAATGTCTTCTAAAAAATCATTTTTCACATTATAACCAAATTATATTCCTATACTAAGGATATCATTTTGATAAATCTTAAGGTCTCTAAATCATCATATTATTGATCAATAAAATCATTTAACTAAAAAGAATAAGTTAGACTAACTAGGGAAATCATGTAGTATATGGGTGGGTGATAAATCGAGTCACACATTGGATATGGGATCGATTCCCATTGCTTTGTCTGACACAATGGGGTGTCACACGGTTTTCCAGTTTTCCTTTTTCAAAAACAGTATACTAAAAAAATAGGTAAAATCATTTAAAATTTACATAACATGTTTTAACCTCAAAGGTTATTTCATACCACAAATTTTGCATCCAAAAAACTATTAACCCATAATTGCTTCAAATTTAGGGATAATATAAACCCTAATGGATCAATATAACTATATCAGCAAAAGAAAAGATAATTCTCTGCCAATTAACATTTTATTATAAAAAATAGAAGGGTTAAAAATAGTATAATTATTAGAAAGTAATCCCATAATTAATAAATATAAATATATCATCATCCATAGATCCCACAAAACTAATCAATTCCAAAAATGTATAAATCTTAATCATCATCCATAATTTAGGATCCTTTATCCATGTTTTCGTATTTATTCATTTATACTTCTCTCCTAAAAACAAAATCATGAACAATGTCCAAGGATTTCAAAAATTTCAAAACATGAGTTACAAAATAATCCATACCTTTCATATGTCATATTTAGTTTAATTGACTTCAAATAGAATGGAATTATGTATTGTTAAACATTTATTTTTGTGGTCCTACTGAACCAATTCTGGAACCTTCTTCATAGGACAACAATTTGTATATTGACCATTGACACCACATTTAAATCATGCAATTGATGGCATAGAAATAAATTATTTCCCATTCCTAGATTCAAACGAATGATTCCTTTTACCATTGTATGTAATTGATTTATGACCTTCGTTACCACATCTATAACTTCTTCACATCCCATTGAAGCATTTTTCTAGGTGTTTCTTAATACATCCTTGATATGATTGATTTTTATTATAGATACCATTATTATTATTAAATAAACATCCATAGGGATTCGTTTCTCGTATATATGATGCCATATAAAAACCCCATAGGTTAATTTAGTCAATCATGAATCCAGATAGTTGGTTATGAATAACATTAATAAATCTCATTACAGCTCCCGTTTCATTCGGTTTGTCATTCAGTAAACCATCACAGTTTTCTTCAAATCCATTGTTACTTTGGTACCTTCTAGATCCTGTGATATTCTAAAAACAAAACTTTGCATGTGAGTATATCAAAAAAACATCATATACTATCCCTTGAGGAGGTTAATCACTAAGATATACTTATTTATGTTGTCTTAAATTCATTGAAACTATTTAAAATAACAATGAATATTTCAAATAAGATAACCATTATGGTTATGACCCTAATTATTAAATAACACCCTAACATTAAATGTTATCTAAACTGACCTTAGATACCAACTATAAGGCCCTAGCATTATATATTACGTAATCTTGAGTTATTTTATGAATTCACATTGAGAATGTTTTTATTTTTAGAGTTTAAGAGAATGAGACTGTAACTATTAAATTACATCTCAGAAATTACAATGTTGAAAGTTCTACTCAATCCAAATTTTTTCAAAATTATAATAATCCGTAAAAAAAAGAATTGTTCTTTTCAGGATATTATTCTTCATGAATACTTCCATTGTCTTACTCTACCTTATTACATGTGAAAAATTTCAAAAACATGGGATGTGCAGAAAAATCATAGTAATGGTTATAAAATAAGGAATGAAAACATTAGTACATCATTACATACAGATCAATGAAATTGTACTTAATCACAAAACCTAAACTCAATAAAATACATATGAAATAATAATATTTATGAATAACACATAGAAATCATAAATCATAAAGGCGATTTACGGTATCCATAACATATTTACATTTTATCCTTTACAGCTACGTAGGAGGTTACATTTGGAATACCCATCACAATATATTCCCAAAATCTATTAGATGAAACCTTAACTTCTACCTCTATTAGATTACCCAATGCATTGGAGAGTTATCTCGGTATCAGGCACACTAGGTTTATCATAGAACAACCTGTACATGGTTCATCACATAACCACCTATCAAATGTACAAGTACAATTACATTATCATAACCCATAACGTATTGAAATTATCAACATTTCACCTATAAATCATAACAAATTAATTAAATATAATTAAATATAAAACCCACTTCCAAAACCATTCAAAATAAATAATAAATATATTTTTGAATCAATGTTTCACATACCACATTGAAAATTTAAAAGGAATTTACATTTCAAAACATTAATTACCTTATAAATAAATACTTAAAAACATTTAAAAATCATGGACATTAATTAAAATTATTTATAATAATAAATATTTAAAAAATTTGAAACAATGCTTTATTTATATCCTCCCTTTCAACATGAGAACATAATTGAATTTAAATAATTAAAAAAATGATATTAAAAGAAACCTATAATATTATGAGAATAAAGAGATCAATTATATAATATGTCGAAGGGTAGTATATACACCTTATATGATAATAATGGTTCACTATGTTAAGATATTCCTTAGTTAAAGGAGAATGAGACTTAGTCCGTCTCAAATATTGTATCAATGACATACGAATTTACCAATTGGATGATTATGTGTAGCAATAGTATATCCACACAAAAAGAATATGAAATTACAACCTAAATAAAGAAACAGTGATTCCATAAAAAAAATTTGTAATAAATAATCAATTAAGTATGCCTAAAACCCAATAAGAGGAAATTGTGTTTAGATATTTTCTTAGGAAAATTTAGCTGCCTAATGACGTCACTTAAAAAATAAGAAAATGAGTTGATGAGAGATAAAAGAGTCTCCGATCACATGAAAATAATATTTATTGTAATTATGATATATAATAAGATATCTAAACATAGGAAAATGTAAATTAAAAGAAATAACATAAAATAATTCTTTGACGTTCGTTACCTGAGTCAAAAAATGGACTTGTTATAATTACCAATTGTCTATGTGGTAAAAATTCCATTATCTCCATAATTGTAATCATGATTTCAATATAATATATATCCATTATATATGTATTTAGATAAATTATTTATTTATATATAATCGTCCATAACATTTTTATATATTAAATTAAATGCATTGTTCATTGAGATGGTAAGTCGTAAGTATGCATGAACGCTATAATCATTTCTTTTTTCATGTTTATAGTAATGAAAACTAAATGATAAATATGTATATTAAAATTGCAGTATAATATCTATGTTTTATATGTTAAATAATTTCATTAATTCTATCCTTATTTATGCCATGTATAGATAAAATGGGTCATATCACTTTGACTGGGAGATAGTCCATACTTCCTCCAATGAAATTATCATATTTACCCATTATAGAATGCATAAAGGTATAATGTAAATATAAAATATAGAATAATAGAGAAAAATATAAATATAATATATATCATATATAAATATAGTGCCATCATAATGTCTACAATGTGAGGCGGTAGGAGATAATTGAATTATCCTAATTTCATGAGGCAGTAGTTCGCCGCCCACAAAAATAGTATGTAATAATACCAATAGATGGTGTTGGGTGTTAGTGTAGTTTGAATTATTCTCAAAAAACATCCATTGATACTGAATATAATATTTTTGTTATTAAATAATGGAATATATTGGGTTTAGGGGGTTGTATAAGGAATATAAATGGAATAATCTTAATGGAAGTCATTACCTCAAATCAGGTTATTCATTTTAATTTTTGTTAAAAGGACTTCATAAATTTCATTTTTCTAAAGGTAATGATTCTAAGAGGAATATAGGGATATGGGGAGATTATTTGGGTAGAGGTTGGATGATCTTAGTGGGATTGAGAGGTGTGAAAAAGGGTTAGAGTTGGAGTTCTTTTATAAGTGGGAAAAGGGGTACATTAGGAAATTCTAAATGATTATTTTATTATAAACAAGATATTGATTTAAAAAATGTCAAAAGCTCATTTAATTGAAAGATAAGATGAATATTGTACTAATTATTCTCAAATAATAGTTTTTAGACAAGTTTTGGTTACATATTTAACCTTATCATTTAGCATTAACTATTAGTTATCTTATTTGACACTTACTACGTCTTCTTGTATATTCATATTATACTGTCAACATAGATTCTATAAAATTCCAATAGAACCTCAAGAGGTTCAATAATGACATGTTAAAACTTATCTTAGTTATTTCACTGAATCTTATATTTTCAATAATATTATATCATTTAATAAATTAGTCATTATTTAAAAACTCATTTTTGTCAATTTATATATTATTAATATCATGACTTTTAAAAAACCCATAAAAATATATTATTTAAAAAAAACCTAATTTATTCCAAGATAAAAAGTCATACTTATCCCTAAAATTCAAGAATGGCATAAAAAGATTGAAAATAAATTTATTTTAATTTTCATAATCTCCCTTTTTAAAATATTTCTTAATAAAGAAATCCCTACATCCTCATTGTGTCAAAAATATATTTATTTCTTTTCTTACAAAAAATTATTAATAAAATACCATGATATAGGAAATATTTTTATCATTATCATGACTAAATTTAGTAGATAAGACCACTTATATAACTTCAAATAAAAATAGTTTTACTAATATATCAATGTTTATGTTACAATTTTCATTACATTAAAATAATTCTTATAAAATGAAATTTTCACATCAATGTGGCTCCATGGAGTCCCAAAATCTATCCAGGGATTCCCAAGGTAAACAAAACTCATAAAATATTATTTTGACACATTTATAGTATTTTATTATTGTAATAATTCTATTTTTACCCTTATTTACATGATTATCCTTAAACCATGGGAAATAAAATAATTTCTGATGTTACAATTCATGATGTATAAAAATAAAACATATCTATTTACAGAATTTAGAAATACAGATTCAAAATATAAAACCAAATTTTTTAAAATTAAATAATCATAAATTATTTAAATTAATATAAAATTAATTAATTTTTTCCAAACCAAAAAACATGTCTTTAAGAAATAAAATATACCAAACGATTGACAAGTATTTATGTCTAATTTCAACGTAAAATTACATAAAATTTATAAATTTTTATAAAATGAAGACAATATTATCCACTAACATTTCAAAACCTATATAAAGTACAAATTAATTATATAAATAAATTAGATAAAAAGGCATTTTTGAATTAAAATGTAGTATTTTCCATTATTCATTAAAAAATGAGGTATTTCTGTTTGACACCAAAATTTAATCCAAAGTAAATTTTGGAGTCCCACATCTAATGAGTAATTTTACTTTGTCAAATAGAATATATATAAGTGAAAAATAATTATTTAAAAAAGGGTTCACCATCAAATATAGGTAAATCACCCTATTAAAGAATATTAATGTATTTCATGCTTGAAATTGGATTCATCCTTATATTAATCCTCCAAAATTTATTGGATAAATGTAAAAACATTTAACAAATTTTTCTAATAATAATATTGTTATTTCTTTTTATTTTTGACAATATAATGGCTATGTGTTAGCTACCATTTAAAAGAATGATATTATTATTCTATTTTTTTAGTACAACTCAATGTTGTGTGCAATGTAAGATTTCAATAAAACCCGATGTGGTGTGTTTTGTATGAAATCAGAAAACTTGTCCTATTTAACATAAAAATACTATCTTATTCATTAATTTTTATATAAATTAAAAAAATATTATTATATAAATACAAGGACCATTACAATAATCCTCAAATTATTACTAAGGTAGGAGATTCCCTCGATGATTGTAGTGCACTTTAGTATAGATTATACAAAGATGGTTAAAAAACTGATAGTGATTGAATGTGATATCTCAATAACTATGGTATGAAGAAGTATGAGGATACCTATGAGAAATGTAGTGAACTCAAATGCTTCGAGAAAGCGAAATAGGTACACCTATTTATAATGATAGAGAATAAATCAAAAACAAATTTCAAGATCTGTGAACCTTCCTCCAAGACCCAAGAACAACGAAATTTGTTTCTAGTGTGGTTCACTTAAACACATAATGTGAGAGTTTATATAACAACATTTAACATTCTATATCTTCATGTATATGGGGAATCTTAATAAGTATTGTCGTAGTGCCCCGATGTTAGGCGCTTCAGACACTTCTACTAAGTCGCAAGCATCATATTCTTCGTCAAAAAGGGGGAAGAAGAATTTGTATATTTAGCAGAATTGGGATTGATATGTATATTCAAAGATCACCATGACTCCATTGAAAGGGAAATCCCAACAAGGAAACAATGAAAATTGTAGTAAAGAAATAATTGTATGAAGTTGAGCAGATGATTGTGGGTGATCAATCTAAACCATCTATATATAGAGGTATGAATCTATATAATTATACCATTATGAATGTACTATTTGGTATTGTTTCATCACATTCCATCATTTCTTCTCATTCTTTTTCATTACTATGTTTAAAACCTAAAAAATTTATTTGGTAAAATAGAATGTCTTACATTTTTGTGTATATCATGTTTTATAATTTTTTATGGAGCAGAGATGATGTGGGACTTCATAGAATTTTTGATGGGTTACATTGATTTAATATTTGGTATGGATTGGTTTAAAACATTCACTTCTCGCATCTACTATTATAAGAAACTTACATTGGTAGATAAGGTTATAATTGGGCATCTCTTGAAAGGTTAAATGGTGGTAAAAGTAGGTGAAACAAGTTTTTTTGCACCAGTAGTTGGAAATCATTCTTATTAGTTGGCGTTTTTGACCATGGCATCAATAGAAGAGGTCAAGGATAGATATTTTCCTGTATTTGAAGATTAATATCTAGATGTATTTCTCAAGAACAAATAAGGGTTACCACCATTAAGGGATGTGTATTTTATTATCGAACTCATCCCAGGGACCTGTACTACTTCCCTTCCATGTTAAAGGAGGTTACCAAAATTGTTAATGGAATTGATAGTGCAATTGGAATATCTTGAATGAAATTGCTTCATTTGGCTGAGCACGACTCTATGGGAAGCACCAGTTTTGTTCATGAGGAGTGTAGATGGAAATATAAGGCTATGTGTTGATTATTGTAAGCTTAACCAAGATACGATAATGAAAAAATATCCACATACATACATGGATGATTTTCTAGATAAATTGATGGGACCATTGTGGTTTGAAAATAATTGAATTTCAATTTGGATATAACTAAATGCGAGTCTGGAAGAAGGATATTCTGAAGAAAACATTCCGAAGCATATACGAACATTATGAATATGTAGTCGTGACTTCTTTTCTTATGAATACACAAATATTTTTTAGGGATTTTTTGTATATAATATTTAAAAGATATTTTGATTCATTTGTTGTTGTGTTTGTAAATGAAATATTTTTTTATTCATGGATAAGGAATGAGCATGATAAAAAGTTGGCGACGATGTTAGAAATTTTGAATGATCATCGGTTGTATACCAAATTGTCAAAGTGTACTTTTTTAGATACAAGAGAAATGATTTCATGGACATGAAATTTCTGAAAAATGTTTTTTAGTAGATTCGAAGAAGATGGAATCCATTATTCCTTGGAAACCTCCAAAAAAATGTTTGGGAGATATGATGTTTTCTAGGTCTAAATGGTTATTACCAATAATTTATGCATGGCTTCCCATTACAAGCCTCAAAAATGATATCACTAAAAATTATTAATTTTCTATTAGAAAGGATTGATAAATGGTAAATTTATTTCCAAGAGGAGAGTGTTCATATTACATTAACAACTATCATTATTTTTCGAAAATCAAGACAGGGGTATGTGGTGGACTATGCTACTTCAGGATCTGGGCTAGGATGTGTTCTCAATCATGTAGACAATGTGTTTTATTATGGTTTAAGGTATTTGAGAGTGCATTATAAGAGTTAACAAAAACATTATATGGAGTTAGCTGCGGCCATCAGTGATTTGAAGATCTAGCATCACTATTTCTTGTGTGAGAAATTCATTTTGTTCACGGATCATATGAGGTTGAAACATGTTTTCTCACTATGTGATTTTAATCTAAAGAAAAAAGATATTGATGGTTAACCTATATATGATTAAATTTGTCTTGATTTATGAACCATGAAAAGGTTATTCAATTGACAATGACTTAATCCAAAAGACATATTCCTAGTAGGAATAGAAATTATCAGAAGAGTGGATGTCGATGTTGGTTCTTGACGACATGCATGTGGAATGTGAATATGAAGTTAATGTTGCGGTTTTATTTTCAGTTACTATGATTTCTAATATGGTAAACATTGTTGAAGAGGAACAAGAATCTGAAGGAGAATCCCTGGTTATGATTTCAAGACTCAATGATGGGGAAAAGTTGAGGGATGTAAACATGGTGAGAGTTTGGTTTTTTTCGTTCCAAGATCAATTGGTTGTTTTCATGGATTATTAGAAACAACTTATTCATTATTAACAACATTATATATGGGTTTTACAGACAGATATATATTATATGACTAAAGAATTTAAAGAACAGCTTTGGTGGAATGGTATGAAACAAAAAGTGGCTGAGTTCATTTCATGTTTCTTAACTTGTTATCAAGTTACAAAAGAGCTTAAATTAATAGAAGATATGCTGTAGTCATTACCTATGTAACACCCCAAGCTTCCACTGTATGTTTCCCTTTGAATGATGCAATGGCTTGCATTGTTCGCGACTTCGAGATTCTAACACAACACAACCAATCAAACTAGCCGTTATGGATATTAATACCCACTTTTTGAGATTTTATTCATTTTATATTTCAAAAATAACTTCATTTTTGGATTCGTAATATTGAAATTATCTTATGATAAAATTTTTGTACTTTTCTAATAACTATCATATTTTGATGAATAGTGACAATTACTAAATTTTAATTAAAAACAAATTTTTTAATCAAAATAATTAATAGTGATAAATTATGAATTTTAGTGATTTGAAAGTATAATTAGATTACATTTTAACTATTTAATCCAATGTCGGTTATTGGACATAATTTTACATTTAAACTGGACATAAGCAAGTGTCAATCTTTTAATAGTTATTGTTTCTTAAAAGCACACTCATTGTTTTAAAAACAAGAATTAATTTTAAAATTAATTATTGCCACTTCTATGTTTTGAATTTGCCAAATAGACAACATTTTTGAATTTTAAATATCAAATATAGCTTAGGATGAATTTTTTGTATTTTTCTGAAAAACTCTATTTTTTATGAATAGTGAAACCACTAAGTGGTAGTTAAAAAAACTGAATTTTTCATAAAACATAATTTTACCGCTTCTGTGAATGGAATTTCAAAAATCTAAGAGACACTATTGATATCAGTAAGTAAAATGTGGTTCAATGAGATGAAAATATTTTTTTGGTGAATAGTATCTTTTTTACTTTTATTTACCACGGTTAATAGTAAATAGTGTCATTAAGGGTAAAAATGATATTAATATTACCCTAACACATGTCCTAATTCTATTGGACAAGTGTATCTCGACCAAAAACAACCTTAGGAATTAAATATTATCATTTAGGTCCACTTGGATTAGATTAGGACATATATTATTATTTAATTCAAAGAAGAGTTAAAAGAGTTAAAATCAATGTTTAATTACTAAAATATTTTTAATATAGTGTTATACCTAAGATAAATTCTATTGTAAATATTAATTAGAAATCCAAAAATATTTCATACATAATGATATTTTATTTATAATTTTTAGACATTAAATAATTTAATTTATTTATGACACAATGGTAATGCAGTAATTACCATGATAGTGAAAAATTAAGATAATTGATATTATAAACACGCAAATAATTGTTATTATAGACTTTTTATGAATTAAACCAATTTTCAAGGTTAATATGATATGTTAGTATTGGCTTAATCAACTTTTTTCGAACTAATCATTCTATTATAATTTTACAGAAATCACGTACCAAATAGTGTCAAAATTGACATAAAATAGTTTTTATAACAAATATTATATCATTAATTGTAATGTTATTCCTAGAAATTTAAGGTTCGGCCAAATGACTTAGATAAGTATATATATATATTAATAATGAACCACTTGGAGTTCGTTTGTCTTGTTATAGTATGTTTATTAACTATATAGTGTAAGAAAACAAAAAGACACTATAAAAGTTAAATTAGTAAACATAGAGTTAAATCTAAATGATAAGGATAAAATAGTAACCTAAACTTGTCTAAAACCTATTGGTTGAGAGGATATAGACCCATCCCAACCTTAGCTTCTAAATAAATCAATTTTAAGCTATTAAAAACCGAATATGACTTTATTATAAAATAATATTTTCAGTTTTCCTAAGGTGCTCCTCTCTTCCCTTATAAAAGGGAACCTCCTCCCTCTTCTCTTTACAAAAATATGAGCATTCAATATCTGCCAAACCCTGACTATTTCTCTTCTTTTCTTCCCTAGAAACATGCTAGAGGTCCTAGTATTCTTCAATGACCATCTTTAGTACCCTAAGAGGATTTTATGAAGACACGCATCAATGAATTGGTAATATCCATTACCAATCCTTTCCAATTTCTTTCTTCTTCAACGTCTTCTTATTTAGTTGTTTCATGATAAAGTAATAGAATCTGTATTACTTATACACTGATATGTTATTATAAATATGAAACAACCCTAATTCACCTTCAATCCACCCTACTGAAAATGAAATCACCGCGCATGCGTATGTACGGAATACCGTCTCCACACCATGGTGTAATCTGTTTTCCAGCACCACCTTACATGGGGGGGTATAATGGTGTAAAGAATAACTATATACTGTTATTTTAAAGTGATATTAATTCTGAAATATTATACATACACTTAAATACAATTCCACGATCATGGGAATGATATCATCGCTCGTGCGTACGTATGGCCTACCGTCTCCACAATGTGATATGACTCGATATATATGATCTTAAATGCATAATGATTATATAAATGAATTTAATGAATAAATATGATATATATTACACTAATATAATTATGGATATGAATAATAGACATCCCATCCATAAGAATATTTATCACATAATGAAGAATATAAAGGAAAACGAATCCGTTAACACCCGAAACGATAATAATACTAAGATATTATTAACAAATAAACGTTAAAAGATCATATATGATATCATATTAATGTATATTATTGTTTTATAAATTAATAAAAAATATTACACCATTATACATGAGGTTAACCTACCCTTGACCAATGAAAAAGTACAAAGTATGGGGTTTCTTATCTCACTTTCAATTTCGTGAGATTTCCATTGTTCACCACATATTTATTGCATATAGTGTGTTTAATACCCATGATTATATTCATTGTGTAATATTATTAAATTTATGGATATTTCCAGCATCATTGTATGATCCTTCTTTCATGGGTGCATTTTTTTATGTTACCAAATTTATAAGGGAATTTGAAATTTCAATTTCCACTCATTTGGCTTTACGCATACTTCATTGATTATTTTACTCCAAGATTATGTGTGGAATAACTATTCATTTGCTTATGTCATAGTTTCCACTCCCCTTTATGTGGATATACTTTTGATACACATAATCACTTTATTGATAAATTCTCAGGTCGTCGATATGAACTTGATAAAAGTAATTTTAACTCGATCTCTGTTTATTGAGTTAAACGTCCAATTCATTTGTGTTGTGTATACAAGAATATGTGTGAATGTCCTCTGATTGATTTACATTGAATATCAAATCATATTGACTGTATTTATATTTGTCACACATAATTCTTTCATTTATTTATCTTTAACCTAATGATACGGTCTTTATAAGAGATTTCATCTCAAATTACATTCCATTGATACTTCTTTGTTGTTATACACCAATTCACTTTTATATGGTGTATATAATGAACTTTGACATAGTATATCATGAATCCCATTATTCTCATGATATAAAATTTTTTTATTACTTAAATTATTTGTATTGAAGTGTCTCTATTTTGGTTAAGAACTCTAACTAAAATATAATTTTAAATGTTTTCAAGAAAAAGGGGGATATTTCTCTCAAATAGTCTTGATGGTTATTTCATCTATGTCAATATCATTCATTATTCTCGATTGAGGTTAATCTGTTACAATAAAATCTTCCATATTGTATTGAATGATTTATGTTTGACTTTTGATGTGCAATTTTTATACCATTCATAGTTTGTGGATAAAGTATTGACATTTCATATGCTAGTTTTTATACGAATGTTTATGTTATGTTTTAAACATTTCATATGAGGAATGCATTGGGCTTAGTAAGTGACGGGTGGAGCCCTCTATAGCTCCTCGATGCATCGGTAGGTCTCATGAGACAAACTAGTGTCTTGGAACGAGGCCTTGACAATATTTTATTTGTAGTCTTGGCACGAGGCCTTGGTTACGTGGTTATGATAGTATGCATTATGCATTCCATCATTATGAAAGTGGGTATTTATATTGCATGTGATTATTCTACTAGTATAATATCCATGTGAGTAAGTAAATGGAATTATTTGAATTTATCTTTGCCATATTATTCTGATGTTCAAGTTTAAAAGGCTTTTGTTTTAGTTATACATTTACTTAAATGCTTATGTTTACTTTTGAATGTTTCCACTATATTGTTATCCCTAATGAGCATTTGAGCTCACCCCATTCAATATTTTATTTTCCCCATGATGTGATGAAGTGTATTATGAATGACTTGCAGGGATAGTATATGAGGATGTGAAAACAAGTCCTTGTTGTAGATTTATTCAATTTATGATGTAATATAAGACATATGAATATATCTAGTGTTACCAAGGCTACTATACCAATCGGTCTTTCGAGATTTGATCCTTTGTGATCATTCCAATTATGTAATAATGCACCAACATTGGGTAATTGGGGTCGGGGCGTTACAATTGGTATCAGAGAAATTTTAGTACAAGCCTTTGAGGTAGACTTATCTCTTCACTTTTGGATATAGTTAAAAGCAACCATGTGTTTTTTTGTGATCATTGGGTTGGAGGGAATTACAAATTATAATATTGTGGGATGAAAATTCAAGGTAAGAGATAACATTTCTAGTTAAAATTATGTTATGGTTATTTGAGGAATTTATCTCATTTGGTAATGTTATAATTTTTTTTCTGAAAAGGGACAACACATAGACCGTGTGACAACCCGACGCATCAGACAAAGCTATGAGAATCGAACCCACAACCAAAGTGCGATTGGGATTTATCGCCTACCACAGGACTACTTGAAGTCCCTGGTATGTGTGACTAATTATTTTTAGCTTAATGATTTTATTGATCAATAATAAGTTTATTTGGGATCTTATGTCTTATCAAAAGAATACCCTTAGTATAAGAAACTTTTTGGGTGATTAAATGATGAATTTTATTTTGGAAGATGTTCACTTTGTTGGGAACACTATATGAACAAGGAAAATAGAATTCTATGGGATTTCATTTGACGAGTAATGGTGTATTTTTATCTATGTTTTTATTGTGGATTTATAGTAGTTTGGTCTATTCATGGAAATGATTAAACTATAATAGAGAATATGTGATTACATTAATCACTTTTAAGTATGTGAATTTAAGAGTAGATAATGTCATTTGGAGATAAAATTTAAAGTGGAAGACCACATAACCCAATTCATCTATGTTTTGGGTTTCAAAATTAGTTTGGATTTCATTGATGTATTTTAAGGAAAATTGATTATTGAATGGTATTTATTTAACATTGGGGTATTGTTGGATTAATTTTAGAAATTATGATTAGCGTTTCTTCCTCTAATGGAATATTCTATTGGGGGATCATCAATCATTTTGGATTTAATAAATCTATAAAGTCATGGTAAATATATTGATTATCCTACATGGATCATGTTATTCTATAGAAGTTTATGCTAGCTCTTCTAGTGTGACCAAGTCTTCTTGAATACTCATAGTTCAAAAAAATTTATTTAGTGGTAGAAATTTATTAATGAATGAAACTCTACATAAAAAGTATGTACATATCTTTATGTTCTTAGTCAATATCATAAATTAATTCCTCATCTTTATGTAATGAAATTTAAAACAAAAAAAATGTTGTCCGTTTACTTTTCCTACTGGGAGACTAATGACAGTTTCTCCCAATACAAGTTTGTGGTTTTCTTGTTGTTAACTTTCTCCTGATCATGTTTTCAATACCTCTCCATCAGAACATGACACTTATTTTATCATCCATATCCATGTTTTCCTACATGGAATCCTAGTTTGGGTTATCTTGGTTGACCTTTAAACATCTCTTTCTTCATTTTAAAGTGATAGTTTTATCGACTCTTTTTCCGATGTGGGACTTTCCATTAATTCTCAAGCACTATTTTTTTTAAAAAAAATTTGAGGACGCAATTTATTGAAGGAGGGGAGAATGTAACACCCCAATCTTCCACGGTATATTTCCCACTGAATGATGCAATGGCTTGCATTGTTCGCGACTTCGAGATTCTAACACACCACAACCAATCAAACTAGCCGTTATGGATATTAATACCCACATTTTGAGATTATATACATTTTATATTTCAAAAATAACTTCTTTTTTAGATTCGTAATATTTAAATTATCTTACGGTAAATTTTTGGTACTTTTCTAAAAACTATCATATTTTGATGAATAGTGACAATTACTAAATTTTAATTAAAAGCAATTTTTTTAATCAAAATAATTAATAGTGATAAATTATGCATTTGACTGATTTGAAATTATAATTAGACTATATATTTATTATTTAGTCCAATGTTGGTTATTGGACATAATTTCACATTTAAACTGAACATAACCAAGTGTCAATCTTTTGATAGTTATTGTTTCTTAAAAACACACTCTTTGTTTAAAAAACGGGAATTGATTTTAAAATTAATTAATGCCACTTCAATGTTTTGAATTTGGAAAAATAGACATCATTTTTGAATTCAAAATATCAAATATATCTTAGGCTGAATTTTTGGTATTTTTTGGAAAAACTCCATTTTATGATAAATAGTGAAACTACTAAGTGGTAGTTAAAAAAACTGAATTTTTCATAAACCATAATTTTACCGCTTCTGTGAATGGAATTTCAAAAATCCAAGAGACACGGTTGATATTAGTAAGTAATATGTGGTTCAATGAGATGAAAATAATTTTTGGTGAATAGTAACTTTTTACTTTTATTTACCACGGTTAAAAGTAAATAGGGCAATTAAGGGTAAAAATGATATTAATATTACCCTAACACATGTCCTAATTCTATTGGAAAATTTTATCTCGGCCAAAAACAACCTTAGGAATAAAATATTATCAATTTGGTCCACTTGGATTAGATTAGGACATTTATTATTATTTAATTCAAAGAAGAGTTAAAAGAGATAAAATCTATGTTTAATTACTAAAATATTTTTAATATAGGGTTATACATAAGATAAATTCTATTGTAAATATTAAGTAGAAAGATAAAATTATTTCCTACATAATGATATTTTATTTATAATTTTTAGACATTAAATATTTTATTTTATTTTTGACACAATGGGGATGCAGTAATTATCATGATAGCGAACAATTAAGATAATTGATATTATAAATACCCAAATAAATTCCATTTTAGACTTTTTATGAATTAAACCAATTTATTAGGTTAATATGATATGTTAGTATTGGTTTAATAAACTTTTTTCGAACTAATAATTATGTTTTAATTTTAACAAAAATCAAGTACCAAATAGTGTCAAAATTGACATAAAATAGTTTTTAAATCAAATATTATATTATTAATTGTTATGTTATTCCTAAAAATCTAAGGATTGGCCAAATGACATAGATAAGGATATATATATTAATAATGAACCACTTGGAGTTCGTTTTTATTGCTATAGTATGTTTATTAACCATATATTCTAAGAAAAAAAAGACACGATAAAAGTTAAATTAGACAACATAGACTTAAATCTAAATGATAAGGATAAAATAGTAACCTAAACTTGTCTAAAACCTATTGGTTTAGAGGATTGCGACCCATCCCAACCTTAGATTCTAAATAAATCAATTTGGAGCTATTAAAAACCGAATATGACTTTATTATAAAATAATATTTCATGTTTCCCTAAGGTGCCCCTCTCCTCCCTTATAAAAGAGAACCTCCTCCCTCTTCTCTTTACACAAATTTTAGCATTCAATCTCGGCCATCCACTGCCTATTTCTATTCTCCACTTCCTTAGAAACATCCTAGAGGTCCTTGTATTCTTCAAAGACCATCTTTTCTGCCCTAAGAAGAGTTCAAGAAGAGACGCGTCAAAGAAGAGGTAATATCCATTACCAATCCTTTCGAATTTCGTTCTTCATCAACGTCTTCTTCATTAGTTGTTTCATGATAAAGTAATAGCATAAGTATTACATATATACTGATATGTTATTATAAATATGAAAAAACCCTAATTCACCTTCAATCCACCCTATAGAAAATGAAATCACCGCTGCGTATGTACGGAATACCGTCTCCACACCTTGGTGTAATATGTTTTCCAACACCACTTTACATGGATGGGTATAATGGTGTAAAGAATAACTATATATGATTATTGTAAAGTGATATTATTTCTGAAATAGTATACATACACTTCAATACAATTCCACGATCATGGGAAGGATATCATCGCTCGTGCGTACGTACGGCCTACCGTCTCCACGATGTGATGTGACTCGTTCTATATGATATTCAATGCATAATGATTATATAAATGAATTGAATGAATAAATATGATATATATTACACTAATAGAATCCTGTATATGCATAATAGTCTTCCCATCCATATGAATATTTATCACATATTGAAGTATATAAAGGAAAACGAATCCGTTAAAACCTGAAACGATAATAATACTAAGATATTATTAACAAATAAAAATTAAAAGATCATATATTATATCATATTACTGTATATTATTGTTTTAGAATTTATTAAAAATTATTTCACCATTATACAGGCGGTTAACCTACCCTCGACCAAGGAAAAAGTACAAATTATGGAGTTTCTTCTCTCACTTTTAATTTCGTGAGATTTCAATGGTTCACCAAATATTTATTGCATGTAGTGTGTGTACTTCCCAGGATTATATTCATTACGTAATATAATTTAATTTATGGATATTTCCAACATCATTGTATGATCCTTCTTTCATGGGTGCATGTTTTGAAAGTTACCAAATTGATAAGGGAATTTGAAATTTCAATTTCCACTCATTTTGCTTTACGCATATTTCATTGATTCTTTTACTCCAAGATTATGTGTGGAATCACTATTCATTTGCTTATGTCATAATTTCCACTCCCCTTTATGTGGATATACTTTTGATACACATAATCACTTTATTGATAAATTCTCAAGTCGTCGATATGAACTTGATAAGATTCATTTTAACTCAATCTCTGTTTATTGAGTTAAACATACAATTAATTTTTGTTGTGTATACAAGAATATGTGTGAATGTCCTATGATTGATATACATTGAATATCAAATAATATTGAGTGTATTTATATATTTCACACATAATTATGTCATTGATTTATCCTTAACCTAATGATACGGTCTTTATAAGAGATTTCATCTCAAATTACATTCTATTGAGACTTCTTTGTTGTTATAAACCAATTCACTTTTACATGGTGTATATAATGAACATTGACATTGTATATCATGAATCCCTTAATTCTCATTATATAAAAAGGTTTTTAGTACTTCAATTATTTGTATTCAAGTGTCTCTATTTTGGTTAGGAACTATAACTAAATTATCATTTTAAATGTTTTCAAGAAAAAGGGGGATATTTCTATCAAATAGTTTTGATGGTTATTTCAATTGTGTCAATATCATTCATTATTCTCGATTGAGGTTAATCTGTTACAATACAATCTTCCATATTGTATTGAATGATTTGTGTTTTACTGTGGATGTACTATTTTTATACCATTCATATTTTGTGGATAAAGTATTGACATTTTGTATGCGAGTTTTAATACGATTGTTTATGTTATGTTTTAAACATTTCATATGAGGAATGAATTGGACTTAGTAAGTGACGGGTGGAGCCCGATATAGCTCCTCGATGCATCGGTAGGTCACATGAGACAAATTAGTGTCTTGGCACGAGACCTTGACAAAATTTTATTTGTAGTCTTGGCACGAGGCCTTGGCTACGTGGTTATGATAGACTGGCATTATACATTCCGTCATTATGAAAGTGGGTATTTATATTGCATGTGATTATTCGACTATTAGAATATCCATGTGAGTAAGTAAATGCATTATTTGAATTTATCTTTTCCATATTATGCTGATGTTCTAGTTTAAAAGGCTTTTATTTTAGTTATACATTGCCTTAAATTCTTATGTTTACATTTGAAAGTTTCCGCTATATTGTTATCCCTACTGATCATTTGAGCTCACCCCTTCCAATGTTTATTTTCCCCAGGATGTGAAGAAGTGTATTATGAATGACTTGCAGGGATATTCTATGAGGATTTTAAGACAAGTCATTTTTGTAGTTATATTCAATTTATGATGTAGTATAAGACATATGAATATATCTAGTGTTTCCAAGGCTACTAAACCAATCGGTCATTCGAGATTTGATCCTTTGTGATCATGCCAATTATGTAATAATGCATCGACTTTGGGTAACTGGGGTCGTGGAATTACAACCTATCCCAGTGTGGAATTGGGATCATATACCAATTTATTTTTTAGGTCTCCTAATATGGGTTTGGAAACCCAATTCCATATGTGTGATAGTAGATCAGCTCATGATGTTGCCTCGTTTCATTAAAATATTTAAAACTCATACGATAAAGGATCTTTCCAAAATAATTATCCCATAGGTGGTAAAGAGACGTTGAAGACTAGTTTCAATAGTCTCAAATATGTATCTGAGGATAACATCTAATTCCATGAGATCCTTACAGAGATACCATGGTATAAATTTGAAGACGAGTACGACATATCATCCGTAGTCATAATGGCAATCCGAAAGGATGATACAGACATTAGAAGACATGTTTAGGGCCTTCGTAATGAATTTTTGTGGTTCATGGGATGATCACATACCCTTAGTAGAGTTTAAAAAAACAAATATTAGGCCTCTAAAGGAATTTCTGTTTTTGAAGAATTATATTGGTGTCCTTGATGTTCTCAACTTTGTTGAGATAAAATAGGTGAAACCTAACTATTTGGTGTGAGCCATATCCTAGAAAAAAAAGGAAATATTTAGTTTATTAGGAAACATATGGATATGGCTCAGAGTAATTAAAAATAATATGTGGATCATCATTGAAGACTGTTTTTATTCACAGTGACTGATCATGTGTTCGTACACATTTATTTTAGGCATGTACATCATCATTTTGTTATTTTGGAATGTTAACTCCTTGATAAATTAGCACTATTGAGATAGTGGTATGGGTTGCAGAGGTTACATATCTATTGAAATTACCACCATAGACTTATTTATTGCATATGTGTTCCTCGTATCTCAGTTGAAAAAGAATCATCCTTAACCTGACCATATGATCAGATGGGATCTTGTTGACCTAAAACGAGATGATTCATTTGTACAAATCCCGGTGTGTATTTTGGATATGCATGATAGTTACTTGGAATGAAAAAGAATCATTCTGGTATGGGTTTTAATTCAACAAGTTTCATTCTAGAGGATACTTGTGAACACGATAATGAAATGAAACAGCAATGCTTGAAAATCATTCTGGACAAGGGTGGTCTTCAACATTCTGGGGATGGAAAGACCAATGGTGGGAGAATTTATTAGCCAATTATTTTTGGTATGTAACACTTTATTTATTATGTTCCGGAATATAATGTTTAAGGGTTATGGTTTGGAGAGTTTGGATAATTTTTGGATATTTTTGGCGATAAAGGGATAGCAAATGAGATTAGAAAATTTTTTCTAAACCTTTTGAAATAACAGGTCAAACCATGCAGAGTTGAAGATGTTGGACTATATAATTGGAATGTTGGGTGCATAGTTAAGGAGTTCATGAATGGATGAGATGGAAGTGTCTAAATAGGATGTATCTAATGCACTCTTAACAAATGGTTTGTCTATCCGTTCACCTAAATTGTTCTTGTAGTTTACGTGAAATCCAAAAAAAATTGGATCTCATACATTTTTGGGTATTTCGATTTCATTTCCCCTCTTAGTGGACCTAATTCAATAACCCTCCCCTTTAACTAATTGGGATCTTCTTTTATGCATATTATAATCAATTTGGGCCCTTTATTTAGCGTTTAGATGCCCCATTCTTGAGGTATGTCATCATTCTTCATCCTTATTGTCATGGTTTTATAGATATACTTATAATCAATTATATTTTCCTATTTATTTCTCATATCTACACCCCTTATGGAGAGATATATGATTTTGGAAGGAAATTTTTTTATATTTGGTCTCTTTTTTTATAGGATAAGATTTATTAGTTGTCTTCACGGAATTCATACCCTATTTCATTAGGGATCTTCATCCATTTAATATTTTCTCCAAAACTATCAAGGTAAGTGGTTTCACTATCAACTTATCTTAGTAGAACTAATTATAATGATTTTATATTTAATTTATTGTGTTTAAATTTTTGGTAATTAATATATTGGTAATTTTTTTAAACCCTCATTAGTGATTGTTAGGTAAATTATGGGAATCTATATAATTGTTGTCATTGAAAAAAGGTCTTTGATTTTGGATTTTAAAAGTTGGTTTTTCTAGATTTCTTGAAATTTAATTTTATTAATGTTTTCTTCAATAAAAGTAAATTTTTATTGATATTAAATGGTTTATATGAAATGTATGGATTAATTTTTTTTCAATAAAAATATTTTTTTATTGAAATGGTTTGAATTGGTTTCATTGAAATGGTTTTTGAAATATATGGGATCTTTGAGTTCATGTTCAACATTCCCCTGAATAAGGGACATGTACTATGGGTGTACAATGTGATTGACAATGAATCATGGGAATGTCTCATTGGGACACAAGGTAATTTAATGAGAGACCGCACATGAGTATGGAACTGTCAAAAGGAAACACACTTGGTTGTGTGTGTGAAAATTGAAATGGAATGGTTATGCCAAAATGATATCGAGAAATTGTTTTAAGACCATGTTTTTTATGTTTTATAGAAATGTGAATATTTGGAAAATTTTATGAAAAGAGAACTTGTTTACTCTTGGATTTTAATGTTCTTTCAATATTGTTTATATTTAGTTATAAAATGTTATGAAAAATTATCTTATATAAATTGTCGTATATAAATATTTATAACTTTTTAATCCTAGTGGTGTGAGAATGAAGACATTGGAGAATGCCTACTACATTCTATACTCACCCCATCTTTGGAACATTATTCTTTTGTAGATTCTATCTTCGGTACATGGGAAAAAGAGATATATCACACCTATTTAGCACCACCTCATGATACATGGGCTGTGAGGTAATATTAGAGCATTGCGATTTTGAAGCATGGATTATATTGGTTGTGTTGGAGTTTCTAGATGTTATCATTTTCTATTTACATTGTTAGTTAATTTTCTTTTTTTATTGTACACTTTGGTGTGGTTTTGAGATAAATTAAGTTTTTTAGTTTCATGTCATTTATTCATGCATCATATGGGGTGTTTTTTAGTAATGGTTTCTCGGTTAATGGTTTTTGTTCAAATATGGTAATTTATCCTCCCTTGCATTTTAATCCTTTTATCATTTCATTCTGGCCCTTGGAATCTTCGGTATGTCACTTAAGTCCAACTATTGATTCAAATTATTTTTTAAGCCAATAAGAATAAGTGGGTCATTATAGGTGGGGTGCTTATAGTTATTGGGAATTCACCCTGAAAATTATGAATAATATTAATTTTTTTTAGAAAATACGTCCTTATCCCTCATGAAATTTGTGAGAATATAATTATTTTATCATCATGTACCAATTCTATACTATGTTTACATAGTAGGTCATATTGTTTCAAGAAATTCTTATTACTTCTAACATTGTGGTTGGTATTTTCTTAAATTATATCAATTCATGTATTAAGTTATACCTAGGGGAGAAATTTACTAAACTAGTTTTGAAAAGTAATGTTCCATAAAAGATAGATAGAGATGAGTAATAACATTGTCGATAAGAAATATAGAATCCTCATGTAATGGTTTCTTTAATAAATTTAATAATTTAACATATACCATAAGAAGAAATATCATAGTTCGATTCCACTTCCTCAACATCTATAGTTCCAGTTCCTCTATGAATTACTATTAACAAATAATTCTCAATCACATGAATGTAATGGGATAATTGGAAGAGAATGTTATTCATTTTCGAGGTCTGGGGAATAAACTATACATTTCAAAATTTAATTGAGGTATTTTGGTTCCATGAATGCATCCATTAATATATCATTTAATCTCCATCCATAGGTAGTGATAATTTTTGTCAATGATCATGAGTTCATGATCCATTCTCCAAAATGTATGATATTTTATATAGATCTGATCCTTGAGATGTAGAAATTCAATGTAGTCTTATGTTATAGGGTGTAAATCACTTCATGGTGAAAAGTAATTTTATTTCTACCAGGTATCATTCATGTAATCATTGGATGAAGTAATCTAATTTATTTCACCTATATTCTATAAAGATTACGGAACACATTAACCAGTAATCTCTCTAAGAGTATTCAACATGGGAGACAATATTGAATCTATGTTATCATTTGGGGGAATTAGTATAGCAAGAAGGATCCCCATCTTTAGTAAAGAATATCTATGCAGTAATTACTTAACATTAGGGAGTTTTGATGAAGCAATTGTTTTATTTATTTTATTATCTTATTTAATATTTTTAATCCTAGATAATTTTTGTTTTATGTTTATTATATCTATTTTTATGTTTTATGAAATAAAATTTCAAAATTTTGAAAATTGAATTATATTATATATTTATTTAATTTAAAACTATTTTATTATATAGAAATATGGTTTTATACAGTAAAATAAATTTCAAATTTCCCTTTTTAGGTTATAAACCAATTTTGTCTATATATCATTCAACATGACTTAATGATTAACCCAATAAAATAATTCACAAATTAATATCCCATGTTGGTCCATTAAATCTATATTGATATTAGAAGTCTTGAAATGCAGAGCCCATATCTTACAAATGGTAAAAACATATAAGAATATATTTTTAATGTAAATAATTAAGACTATAGGGAACAAAATAATAGACTATGGATTTTATATATTGAACCTAAATCATAAAAATGAATTCATGAGAAATTATAAATTTTTAATATGAAGAGTCTCCAAAATAGAAAATGTTTCATTATTAATATTTTAATAACTTTCTATCAACATTTTCAAATAAGATTAAATTTTTTAATGTTCAGCTGAATAACATTGAAAAAACATTTCATCTTACAAAATTGCAATATTCATACATTTATTAAGAACAACAAATTCCAAAAAAAAATGGTTAATTTTTATATCCAATATCATACCCTCTTCTAATTGTAAATATTTACCTTTACTCTATCAAAATAGTTATCCATTTGAGTGGAGAATTTTTATTATCTATATTAGTGTTTTTGATATAATATTTATCCCTTATAAAAATATTTATTCTTTATTTATCAATTTGTTTTTCTCCATTCATGAATCACGTTTTAATGAAAATAGAGAAAAAAATTTCTTCTATTTGAAGGGAGGGAGCAGTTGTTTTCTGTATTCTCATTCACATAAATGTTCTTAAATGTTTTACTAAAATGTTATGAATTTTATTATAATGTTTAAAAAATTTAAATAAAAAATTTACCATGAAATCATTTTTATCTTCTTGTTCTGCATTAGTCCCCATCCAAAATCTTTTCAATATTATATATGTAGGAGTAGTGTTAAGGTGACGTTGTGTTGAGAGGAAATCCCATAGGCATAGTTCAAAATTTTATTACCATTAATTTAGTGTGTTTTCGGTGGGGTAGTAAAATTTCCAATTGTTTCCTGGTGATATATAGTTCGTGATCTCAACATAAAATATAATTTTATGAATAATATATTAATGAATAATAATTAAAATCACTATGAACTCCCTAGATTAATAGTTTATTCACACTAACATAACTATGTTTTATATTTAATTTTTTTATATTTCCATAATATAGATACATAGATTTTTATAATATGATTTTAAAACACCCCCCCACCCAATATTATTGTTATTTATATTCTATAGTATATTATATAATATAATAGTGAAAATATAAATTTAGTGTGTTTAAGTATAAACCTCGTGTGATTTAACCTATGGTCATACTATATTGTTTTATTATTTCATAATAAAATAATGGAAATTGTTATCTAAAAATTCCTTCACATTCGTTTTGAACCATTTACAACGAGTTAAATAGAATAAAAGTTATATTTTTCTCAAAAAACTAAAAAATTTAACGAATTTTAAAAAATATATCTTCACTGCATGTATTTATTTTCATAGTTAAATATTAAATTTTATTTTGTAATATCATAAACATTTCCAATTAACCATGGTTATGAATCTAGATGATAAGAATAATTAGTCATTGAAATTCAAAAAAATCATATTATTTTACGAAAATATCGGAATGATATAAGAAGATAGAATGAAAATGGTGATCCATTCTACATATATCAAGGATATAAAAATTTTATATAAGAATAAAAAATATAAGTCCATGAATTATTGAATCTTTGTATAACAATATTTATAGTTTTGTAACTCAAATAGGGCTTGAGGGAGAAACTTGAACATACATTATAACTTCCTTGACAACTATTTGAAATGGTTCCTAAAGCACACATTACAGTCAATTTACTTATAAAAGATCAAAAACATTTATGAATATTGGAAAAATCCATTGAGAAGATAAATTTTTAGTGATTCCCTCATATTTAAAAAATGAGGAATCAATACCATTACAACTCTATATTACTTTGTAAGAATATGTAGTAGTAGTACATTATATGATTATGTTCATAGTAGATATACCTAAAAAATAAAGTCTAGAGATTACCAAAATTAATATTGGTAATTAAATATTGATTAATTATTTTTAAATTTTATTATTGTGTTATTAATCGACATCCCCTTGGATGGTCCTTTTAATGCCGAAACAACTAAGTAGTCCATTGATGTGATGGAAGAGGGAACAAAATTAAAGGAAAATAAATAATATCTCTAGCATTACATGGTTATTTAATATCATCCTATACAAAATTATTAATATCAAATAGTAAAACACAACATGAATTTCGAAATATATATCCTCTAAATTCAATTAACTACCCCTTTGTAAATGAAATTCTATATCTCTTCTTCTCGAGGTATTGGAAGAAATATTATTTCCCCTGGGGTTCCTACTCTCAATATCCCTGAAAAAATATTATTAAAAGTTTCATGTTGTGGTTTTCCCAAATAAAACCCATTCAACATCTTAATGTGTTTAAAATTACAGATAATCAAACTAATTATTGTAAAAAACAAATACCTAATTGGTTTAAACCATGTTATATCCATTTACACCATTATCTTTAGTTTTATTTATTTTTTATTCCATAGAATTTATAATTTTTTTTCATTACATTTGGAAGTGGATGATTTTGGTACATGGAACCAATCAGACCACTGAAAAATAAAGTCACTTTATTTCATTCCTTATATTTAATTTTTATTATATGGTTTTCATATTTATTAAAAATACTGTTTATAAGAATTTATGTTTCATTGTTTGTAAACCATCTTAGATGCTTTTCTATTTTTGTTGTCATATTAATAAATTTATAAACATTGATATTTAATAAATATTAATATAATTTTTGACTATTGATTTTATTTTAATGTATTGTTTATTATTTTTTACGAAATGTATTTGTAAATTATTGTTCATGTGCAAAATATTAAACTACAATTATATTTAATAATATTTTTTGGTCATTTTTATTTTAGAATTATATGGTCATGAAACATAGACTAAAATTATTTTTACAACATTGTGAGTTATTATAAACAACATTGACATTTTCATTAAATACAAACATAATCTTAAGAGAAAACTATATTTTGAGTGAGAACAATAACCCTTAATGTCTCTAAATCAAACCATTAATGTTCAAAATATTTTATTAATATTTATTTATGTTTCATTTTTTTGGATATTTATATTTTAAATAGATTACTACCTTTACTTTTATCATTTTTTATATCTTAGAAATCTTGAATAATCTTATATGATGAAGCTATATTGAATGATGAATTTTCATTGCCTAAGATTTTAATATTTTTCAAGTTTATTAAAATTTATATTATTTATAATGCAATTCCATTGTTTTTTTGTGATTTAACTCTTCTCATGGTGAGTGAGGTATGTGTCATATTTTTTTACATTTATGAATAGGAATGAATTATTATTTATTGAGTTTCATTATCATTATCTATTTCTCTTAAAAAAATTTAAAAAATAACATAACTTGAAATAATTATGATGACTTTGACTTATACATTTTTCATACTTTTATGACTTGAGTACCTCTCAAAAAACAGAAGTAAGAGTTTTAATTCATAAATTTGTTAAATTTACACATAATACAAAATGAATATAAAAATTTAGAGTTGGGTTGAAATGAATCATTGGATTTATTTTTTTACTAATGGTAAATTCATTAAAATGGGGATGTGGTGTAAATTCTATAAGGGGAATTTTTTAGGTAAATTTCATGTTTGTAAATAAAATATTCATGCATTATTATATAATATCTATTCTCTAATTTTTTATTATATATTTTAAATTATTTTTACCCACCAAGCCTTATTATCCAAAATAATAATGACATGAAAAAATTATTGAAAAATTTTAATTTCCCAATGTTTGGAGGTAGGATTTTTTTTGAAAACCTATGGTGACACATTCATTTTATAATGAAATTTCATTTTAATGATGAGACATGTATTTAAATGTGATTTATTGTTATTGGACTGCTTATGGATTTGTTATGTTGAAAAAATTTATATGTGAGAGGTGAAAATGAATGGAATTATTTTTCAAAGATTAGAGTCGATGAAATTCTATTTTGGAAAATATTATTTAAATTTTCTCATTTATGATTCTTCTATTTATTTTTATATTATTATTAGATGATTTATTAGGATTGAAATGGTTTATAGTGTATGAATTATTAATCTAATATTTAATAAAATTAATTTTGAATTTACATATATTTCATTTAACAAAAACATTATTTTTATGTTTAATTTTAACATTTTCTGATTTAAAAAAAAATATTTCTGTATTGATAAAATGAATAAATTTTGGATTGAATTTATTAAAATTAAATGTTTTTCTTTAACAAATAAATTTTATGCAAATGATCTAAATTTGTAAATTAATTTGTCAAAGGGTAAAAAAATATCAAATATATTTTATTCAATTAGACCTATTGCTAGATCCAACACTAGAAGGCCAAAATTAAGAGAACAACTCAATATAGGAAATCATGGTATGGATAGGTTGACATTAAATTTAGGGCTCCTGTATGAAATAAGTCCAAACAAAAGAATACAAAATTATTATTGTCTATATTTAATACATTGAGAAAAAACCATAAAATTTAAACTCTCTATATTTATACTCTTTTATGATGATAAATGCATGAAAAATAAGATATATGGATATAAATAGTATTCATAATGGAAAATTTTCATTGATAATAAGGTAATAATATTTTCACCTCATGTAAAAATAATATTATTTTCTTATGGAGCATGTTTTAGTTATAAGAAAATAAATTTCTTGTTTTCCACTATCAAATATTCCTACATTTATTAGGCCAAACACTCTCTATTTTTAAAGATAAATTTTTATAACCTTAATATGTGCACTTCATGATTATAAATTTATACCAAACTTACCTCTCAGGTTCTATCCATTTCGGGTATGATTTTTCATATAATAATTACTTATCATATATTACAGTACTATACATTATATATATATATATATGTTTCGTTTTCAATGCGTTTTCCTTATTCAGAAATATCAGATCCTTGAAAATAGAAAAAAATAGACTATTGTTCTAAGGGTGGTAGATGAATTTTACTTTTTTTTATTATTCCTAATTATTTCATTATATTTCATATGTTATTTTTTTAGTTTAATTGATTTGGGTAAGTATCTATTTTCTATTTTTTATGTCTTCTTATCATTTCTCTTTATCCATCTCCATAATCGTTTCAATAGAAAATATGGTTGATTTGTTTTACGGAAATGTTGTTTAGGGGAGAGTCTTATTTTCCAATGTTATACAGTGTATTACCATACAAGTAAAGCTATCACCATTGGGTAATAACATGTCAAACAAAAGGTTTTTGAGTTATAGTAGAAGATAAATATTTTCTTCTCAATATCGTCTAGGAGTTTACTTTTTTATATATTCATATATATATATATATAATATTAACATGTAACACCCCCATCACCTAATTTATTATTTATCAACATTTATTCTATCTTTTAGAATATAATAGTGATAATATAATTTCATTGTTTGTGAGTGGCCCCATTATGATATCGTCTTGAGGGTTTCAATATATTCCACTACTTTGTTAAAATAAATTATCCAAAAGTGTTATATTATTATCCACACAAATAAAATTCTCTCATGACAATAACTACTAACAATTCCTCTCCCCAGACTACCCTCATAGAGGAAATCTAGTTCGTGGAAGGAATAATATCTTCCGATATAACATCTCTTCGGATTTGAGAGTAAGTATTATACAATCATACATATCAATCAAATTATACCTATTATTCAATTTTTACAAATTAGGGTTTCCATATTTTTACCCAATTTAAATAAATATAACGGAAGAAACTTACCTACAGTGTATTGCCCATGCGCTCCAAGATGGGTGATTCAATGAACTTATATAAGGTGAATGACTTGGGAGGTTGGCTTCCAATGAGGGAATCAGTGGTCCTTTAATATCCCATGTGGATCGAATGATGGTGGATTATGATATATATGGGTTCTGTATTTGAGTGTATAGACTCTTATAAGACATATATCCTCTAAAATGTTGGAATTGTCCTCTATGATTGATAACTAGTGAAACATGGGATAGGTCAAAATTGATAACACTAGCCATCATCCATGTAGAATAATTTCCAGTGTATGATTTAAAATGAAATTTGGAAATGAGAGTAACAACTACCAAGGAATAATTGATTACTACACTAAATAGGGTAGTTATTTGAATGTTGTCATGGTTGTAATTTTTTTTGATAATTAGTTTCCAACATTAACTTGTATTTGTGGTCCATCATCCCAATATATCCAGTGTATGTGAATGGCTGTATGTATATCCTTCGCGTGAATGATAATTCTTATACTATCATTTTTATGGTAAATTAATAAATGTATGAAGGTTATAAACACTAATACATCAATTTTCGTTTTAAATATGATATCCCTTTTTATCCTCCATGTGTAGCCCTATATGGTGGTGGTTTGGGGAGCCTGGTATATTTATGCATCCTTGGTCAACTACACTATGACTGGTTTTTGTGCCCTATATAATGGATTTATATTCCAACATATGGATTCAAAAAATTTCATTATTATAACCAATATATTTCTATATCAATGGGGAAGTGATAGTGGAGGAGGTCAACACATTATTGGATATATGTGAGAACTTTGATACTTTGGCATGTCACTTCCTCTAATCCCTTCTAATTAACATATTCTATATGTCTATTTCATTATTCATAGAATAGAAAAATAATATTCACACTATCATTTATTAAACATAAATACCTTAAAATTATATAAAAATATTACATGGTATTGGTTCCACTCAATCATGATTTGTTGAGATTATACACATACTATGTGTGGTAGTCCTTTATGAAATGTCACCTTCCAAAAGATACATTGGACCTAATTAAGAGTTAATTAGTTCTTTTCCCATACCCAAGTATTTTATCTCATAATATATAAATATAAAAATACCCCAAAATCTTTAAGAATGCATGATATTAAAAATTTAAATGATTGGTCAAATAATCACAATGATTGGGTAAGGATGGTTTGATTACCATGTAATTCATAAAAAGTTAATGTAGTTAGTGACTATATATCAAAAAATAAATGTATTGTCATAAAATAACAGGGGTCCAAAAGATTTATTCCCATCTATGAATTTTTGGTTTTAGTAAATTTTGATGTCTTAGAGTATGATGTTCTATATATTTATTAACAAAAATGTGTCATTATGGGGATAATTTGAAAAATAAAATTCACTTAGAGATATATTTGATTCAATAATTGATTAATACAACTACAAATGTCACAGGGACAATAAGATCCTATTTTATGTAGTAAAATATGTGAGAACTAATTCAATTTATGGGTAGAGTTTTGTTTTTGGACACTGAGGATGAATTTTTAGTGTTATTAGTGATGTGCCAGGATATATTCGATACAAATAAAACAATAGTTAAACCATAAAAAGATATTGATAATTCCATATAAAAACATATCTTTTTTACCTCACTTTTTCTGTATTTATAAAAACACAAAACTATGGATGTTCCTCCATTTTCTATGAAGAAATAATGAACTAATATTATTTTTAAATCATTTTAAATTATTTAACTTCAATGTTAGTCTAATTATAATTTAGTGGGAATCGACAATTACTTTAAATAGTAACACCAACATAAATTAACTTGTCAAACACATTTATGTGAATAAAACAAGTTAAATAATAATTTGGAATTATTTGAGATAATGACCGTTTTCTCTTAGGTGTGTGATCAAAAATTGGTATATGTATATTTACCACAAATCTAACACTACAATTGGTTCATACAGATGTGATATGGATTCCACTTTTCCATGTGTCAAAATATGGGTATAAGATTCTATATTATAACTATATCTCAAGGAGAATTAAATAGATATATGAGATCATCTCCTCTGAGGAATGTTCTCATAGATATATTTATGACAATTTAGATTCATTTTAACAATATATTTTGTCCATTCAGATATGAGATATATATAACATTTAACAACGAGAATCAAAAGGTTCATTTTGGGATAACGATTACAATTTTTAAAAATACCCATGTAATATAAATCAAAATACATGTCGATAATCATGAATATATTACAAAATATACTTGAATGGAGGAATGATGTAAATTTTTCATATAACATGTTATCCACAAAGCATTGATTAAATTTTCTATTGTCATGTGGTCAAAATTTTATAATTGAGTTCATTTTTTCAATATTACTTTCAAAATTTTCAAAATGGATGAATTATTGTGTAGGAAATCTGATTTGTATAAGGCCTACCATTAGAGGTCTTCTACTTGATACGTTTTGTGCCTTATTCATTCCGAGTGAGAATTTTTTCATGGTTCACTGGGTGTAATATTTAAGAAAGAATATATTTGACTCTTTTCTATGATTTCCTATTTTGTTTTTCAACCCAATGAGTTACAAGTCAATTTATATTCATATTTGATGGTTTTCAAGTCATTCCTATACAGATGATGTATAATGTGATATATCATTATCTATATTACGATGGGATTATAGGTTATAAAACATTGACCAAAATGTGGGTATTTTATCTAATATCATGAGAAAATATAGAACAACATGAATTGGGAGACAAATATTTTTATCAAATACAACCTCATAGGCTGTTGAATGAATTTGGGTGTCTTGATTATAAAACAAATGTTCCATGTAGTTTTAGGACATGTGATAAGGACAATAAAAGATTTAATAATGGCATATCACATTAATTCTCATAAAATGAGTATGAATCATTAATTCTTATCATCAGGTGTATTAAAATACACTTTATTATATTGATTGTGGTTTTTTAAAATTTTTATTCATGATGTTTGAATCATTTATCATGGTATAAATTATGAATTCAATATATTCATTCTATTTATATTTGAATTATGGGTTCCATTGTAATTGTGTAAATGATTAGGGACATTAGGGGGTGTATTCATCATGACAGAACATTCATATGGTTAATAGGCTTTGTTGGGTTAATATAGACATTTCCATGTTAGGGTCATGTGTGAAAAGTCGAATAGTGGTGCACCATTATGCTCGATACTCAACTTTATGATTTCAAGAAGGGTTATTTATGGTTAACACAATTGAGTAATGATGTTTTTATATGGGTAACAAGGTATTATAGAAGCTTTAAGGAAACATAAGTATTGAAACACCATTTATGGGACACACTCTCATGGTGTAGATAAATGAAATTAGATTACTCTATATATTTTTTGACCATTGGGCCTTGAAGGATCAAATATAAATTTTTCACGTATATATGGTGGGATCCACATTCATTAGGCATTTTATATTTTATTTTTCAGTGGCCTTATAATTTGGATAATTAGAGAATAGTGTTTAAAGTCACACAACATTGATCATAATGTTGTTGGAATTTAATTGTAATTAATTATTCACATAATTTTGGTGTAGTCTATGTGGAAAGGGTATGGAAATTTTAAACATTAACAGAGATCCAGTTTTAACTAATATATACTGTCCTTGAGGGTTCACATTCTTTAATGTCACGTTTCTTGGTATTATTATTGGTATGTGATGTGCCCACCCCATGTGGGACTGAAGAGATAAGAGAAGCACATCACTTATGAATTGGTAATGGGAATGATGTAAATCATTATATGAGGAATTAACATTAGGAAAATGATAATGGAGAATAATTTCAATTCATAATAATGACTAAAATTAAAATGATTGGTTCCATAAAAATGTTATCAAATTTATTTAGCAATTATAGAACATTTTATTTTGGAAGAACATTTCCTGGGTTAGAAGTCCATATTAGGGGTGCATATAAATATATTTGTTAGGGGAAAGTATCCACATCCAAATAAAAGATTCCATTATATATTTATAAGATTTTTACTAATAGTTTTGAAAGGTTTATAGAGAATAAAACACCAAAGGTAGGATGTTTGATATAATAAAGGAAACACCCAATAGGTGATCAACATGTCTCAACCATGAATTAAAAATGATTTGATTATTTTGAAAAGATAAATAATTATAAAGTGGTGGTGAATTATTAGTGATTCTAAAATACAGGGTTTAGATGTCACAATGTGTCAAAAGATTACATAAATCAAGAAATATATACTTCTTATTGTGTTCCTATAAAGGTCGAGCTTGTAACGCCCCGACCCTAGTTACCCAGAGTCGGTGCATTATTATATAACATTGGCATGATCACAAGAAATATCAAATCTCGAAAGGCTGATTGGTTTAGTAGCCTTGGAAACACTAGATATATTCATAAGTCTTACATTACATCATAAAATGAAAAACTACTACAACAACATATTGTCTCCATAATCCACACTCATATCCCCACATAATATCCCTGCAGGTCATTCATAATTTACTTATTCAATTCCTGGGAAAAATAAAACATAGAAAAGGGGTGAGCTCAAATGCCCAGTAAGGATAACAATATAGCAAAACATTCATAAATAAGAATAAACATTTAAGGCGATGTATACTAAAACAAAAGCCTTTCAAACTTGAAATTTCAACATAGTATGGCCTAAATAAAATGAAATAATTCCATTTACTTATTCACATGGATATTCTACTAATCGAATAATCACATGCAAAAACAATAACCACTTTCATAATGATGGAATGTATAATGCCAGACTATCATAACCACATAGCCAAGGCCTCGTGCCAAGACAATAAATAAGATTTTTCCAAGGCCTTGTGCCAAGACACTAGTTTGTCTCATGAGACCTACCGATGCATCGAGGAGCAATAGCGGGTTCCACCCATCACATATTAAGTCCAATGTATTCCATATGAAAAGGTTTAAACATAACATAAGAATTCGTATTAAAACTAGCATACGAAATGTCAATACTTTCACCATAAACCATGAATGGTATAAAAATAGCACATCCATAGTCAAACATATCACAAAACCTTTAATACAACATAGAAGTTTTGTATCATAATAAATAAACTTCACATAAGCGTAAAATCCAACAAAGGATGTTGACATAGATGAAATCAAAACTCTTTTTAGAGAAAAATCTCTTTTATTTTGAAATAATTTAAGATCCATATAAAATAAAACATTTTCTTTGAAAATATTTTTATAAGCTTGTAAGGTAAGCTCTGACGATTTTATAACGGTGGAAAATAGCCGCACCCGCCGTATAAGTTAAAAAAAACATTCTTACCTTAATTTGGTCGAAAAGGTTAAAAAGCACCTTGATTAGAAAACGACGGAAAGATTCCTCTATAAACCTCATATAAAAAGTCAAACAAGGGTATAAATGGCTTTAACCCATGTTCTTGTGAATAATAAAAATGTTTTGAAATACATTTTTAAAAACATGGATGTGGATGATAAAGAGATCCCAGTAGATTATTACGTATAAACAACCACGGATAATGAAGAGATTGTGAAATAACCCTTACCTTGTACTTTTCCTTGGTTGGGGTAGGTTAACATCCTGTATAATGGTGAAATAATTGTTATTAAATTATACAGGAATCATATATATTAATATGATATCATATATGATCTTTTAACATTGATTTGTTAATGATATCTTTGAATTATCGTTGTTTTGGGTGTTAACTTACTCGTTTTCTTTTATATGTTTTGTTACATAATCCATGTTTGTCATGGATAGGTTGTATATTTTTCATATACAGAATGATATCAAGTCCTTAAACATCATTTTTAAATCATAAAATGATAATTATACTTGAATGGATACGATAGAGAATGAATCTAATCGCGTTCGTGGAGACGGTAGTTCGTACGTACGCACGAGCGACAATATCATTCTTTTGATATTGAAATAATATATAAATGGATTGTATATCATATATACAGAATCAATAACGTGTTATATTTATTATTTACATGAGTTACACATCATTATTACACCCATCCAAATAATAATATATTGAATAACAATTACACCACAACGTGGAGACAGTGAGCCGTACGTACGCACGTATGGTGACATGTTATTCAAAGGGTGGATAGAATACTGAAAATGGTTGTACCATATTTATAATAACATCACAGTATATATGAGATACTGGAGTTATTATTTTAGAATGGTAATAACAAAGAAAGAAGAAGTGGAAGAAGGAAAGAACTTGAAAAGGGGTGGTGAAAACATTACCTCTTCTTCGGGTTCTTCCTTTTGATTTGATCAAAAGGGCTCCTTAGGTTGGATTTCTGATCCAACTAAGGCCTCTAGGTTGTATTGAGGGAAGTTGGTAGAGTATTTGAGTAGAGTTTGGCAGAACCAAAAGGTTTTTAAGGTGTGAATAAATGAGAAGGAGGAGATCCCTTTTATAAGAGGAGTGAGGGGAACCTTTGGAAAAGCTAGAAATATTAGTTTATAATAAATTCATATTCGGTTTATAATGGATCCAAAGTTTATTATTTAAATTTTAATGTGGGTAGGGGTCGAAAACAACTCAACCAATAGAATTTATACAGGTTTGGGTACTTATATTAACCTTATCTTTAAGTATTAACTCTAAGTTAATTAGTTTCACTTTTACAATGTCTCTTTGTATTTTTATATAATATGGTTAATAAACTTACTATATACATCCGATCAACCCCCAAGTGTTCCATTAATGAAGAACCTATCATGATATAAGTCTCTTGGCCGAGCCTTAGGTTTTTAGGAATTTAATATCAATTAATAATATAATATTTATTTTAAGAACTCTTTTATGTCAATTTTGACACTACTGAATAGTTGATTTTTTTGAAACTCATAACAGATTGATTACTTCGAAAAAATTCAGTTAAATAAATAATAATATATCATATTATCCTAGAAAATTAGTTTAATTCATTAAAAGTTTCATATTATAATTATTTGGGTATTTATAATATCAATTATTTTAATTTTTCACTATTATAGTAATTACTTCATCATCATTGTTTCATAAATAAATTAAATTATGTATAGTCTAAAAATTATAAATAAAATATAATTATTTAGGAAATCTTTTTATATTTCTAATTAATATTTATAATCTAAATTCCAACATATATAACCCTATCTAAAAATTGTCTTTCTAAAAGATATATGCTTGTGTCATTTTTGTATTCATTTTAACTTAATTAAAATAAAGTGTCCCTATTACCTACAAGTGGCACCATGGGGTCCCAAAATCGACCCAAAGGTGACTATGGTCGAGAGGTTATCAGCGAATAAGGCTAGGACACGTTTTAGGGTAATTTAGTATTATTATAATATTATTTTTTAACCCTTATTTACCGGATTTACCCTTAACCATGGTAAATAAAATATTTACCGCAGTAATTATTCAAAATGTCTAAAAATAAAAGTTACCTATTTACAAAATTTGAACATCCTGATTCCAAATATGGAATCCATTTTTCTAAATTCAAAACATAGAAGTGGCAGAAATTAATTTAAAATTAATTCCCGCTGTCAAAAAAAAAGCGTGTTTTAAAGAGATAATAACTATCAAAAGATTGAAACTTGTTTATGTTCGGTTTAATTTTAAAATTATTTCCAATGACCAAAATTACATTAAATGGTAAAAATATATTCGAAATATACTTTAAAACCACTCAAATTCATAATTTATCACTATTAATTATTTTGATTAAAAAAGTTGTTTTTAATTAAAATTTAGTAATTTTCAGTATTCATCAAAATATTAAAGTTATCCGAAAAGTACCAAAATATCACCTTAGGATAAATTCGATATTCTGATTCCATAAATGAAGTCCATTTTGATATAGAAAATATATATAATTTCAAAAATTAGGTATTACTATTCATAACGGCTAGTTTGATTGGTTATGGTGTGTTAGAACTTGGTGTTGCGTACAACATACGCTATCATATTATTCAAAGAGAAGCATACCATAGAAGATTGGGGTGTTACATTCTCCCATCCTTCAAATAATTTCGTCCTCAAAAATTCTAGAATACTTATCACATGAAAAGACTCGGGTGGTTCTTCATCATAAGTTCCTTGGGTTCCCACGTTGCCTCTTCCATCTTATGGTTTCTCCACAAAACTTTTACCATACGCATCGTCCGGTTCCTCAAAACTTGTTCTCTCGTATCAAGAATCCTGACGGGCTCTTCGCAATAAGACATATCAGGTTCTAGATCTAATTCTTTATAGGTGAGTACATGCATTGGGTTAGGCATGTATTTCCTCAACAGAGATATGTGGAACACATCGTGAACTTTGGAGAGACTTGGCGGCATTTCCAATCGGTAAGCTACAACCCCAATTCGTTCTAGAATTTCGAAAGGTCCGATGTACCTGGGACTCAATTTACCTTTCTTACCAAAACGTATGACTCCCTTCCATGGAGATACCTTCAGGAAAAAATGATCAACGACTTGAAATTCCAAATCCTTCCTTCGATTATCGGCATAGCTCTTCTTCCTACTTTGATCTGCTTCGAAGTGATTTTGGATTACCTTTACCTTTTCCACCGTTTCCTCCACCAGTTCTGGGCCTACAAGTTTTCTTTCACCAACGTCATCACAACAGGTTGGTGTACGAAATCTCTTTCCATATAACGCTTCATATGGTGCCATCTTAACACTCGAATGGAAGCTATTGTTATAAGAAAAATCTACCAGAGGTAAATATTGATCCAACATACCCTGAAAGTCAAGTGAGCAAGATCTCAACATGTCATCTAAGGTTTGAATAGTCCGTTTGGATTGTCCGTCTGTCTGAGGGTGGTAAGCATTGCTCAAATGAAGTTCAGTATCCAGGGATTTTTGAAGACTTTTCCAGAATCTTGAAGTAAAATGGGGATCACGATCAGAAACAATCGATAGGGGTACTCTATGAAGTCTCACAACTTCATTAATATATAGTCTTACTAGACGTTCTAGGGGTAGATCTTCACTTATAGCAAGAATATGTGCTGACTTGGTAAGACGATCAACAATAACCCATATTTCATCATTCCTTCTAGGAATCTTTGGTAGCCCCATGACAAAGTCCATCGTAATATTGTCCCATTTCCACTCCGGTATGGGAAGAGGTTTCATGACTCCTCCAGGCTGTTGCCTTCCAGCTTTCACTTGTTGATAAACCATACATCTTGACACAAAATCAGCAATCTCCCTCTTCATGTTGTCCCACCAAAAATGTTCCTTCAAATCTCTATACAATTAGGTGCTCCCAGGGTGTATAGAGAAATTGGAACTATGAGCATCATCCAGCAATTCCCTTTTTAGATCAGGTAAATCGTGCACACAACGTCTCTTCCCAAATTTCAGAATTCCATCTTCATACACAATGTCTCTCAATCTCCCTTCATTCACAACATTAATCTTCTTTTTAAATTCTTCATCATTGGTCTGAGAACTCTTAATCCTTTCTAGTAAAGATGGTTTGGCATCCATTTGAAAAAGAATTGATGTTTCGCCTTCACTGGTTATTCCCATGTCCATCTTCCCTAGATCAATGAAAATTGGATCCCTTTCAATTCTCATATTGTTCAAAACTCCATGGTCTTTTCTGCTCAAAGCATCTTCCACCTTGTTTGCCTTCCCCGGGTGGTAGTGTATTGTACAATCATAATCCTTGAGTAATTCAAGACATCTACTTTGCCTCATGTTGAGTTCTTTTTGTGAGAAAATATACTTCAAACTCCTGTGATCAGTATAAATCTCACATTTTTCACCATAGAGGTAGTGCCTCCATATCTTCAAAGCAAAGATCACAGCTGCTAACTCGAGATCATGAGTAGGATAGTTTTGTTCATGATTATTCAGCTGTCGTGATGCATAGGAAATAACTCTATCATTCTGCATAAGGAAACAACCAAGTCCTTTCTTTGATGCATCACTATAAATAATGAAACCATCATTCCCCGATGGTAGAGTCAATATAGGAGCATTGACTAATCTTCTATTCAGTTCTTTGAAACATTCTTCACACTCTTTTGTCCAAACAAATTTAACCCCTTTACGTGTGAGGTTCATTAATGGGTTAGCCAATCTGGCAAAATTCTGGACGAAACATCGATAATAACCTGCCAAACCAATAAAACTACGTACCACAGTTATACTCGTAGGTTCTGGCCATTCTTGGATTGCCTTGTTCTTAGAAGGATCAACATAGATTCCATCTTTGGAGACAATATGGCCAAGAAAAGAAATCTCATGAAGCCAGAATTCACAGTTTCTAAACTTTCCATATAATTCATGCCTCCTAAGAGTCTTCAAGATAATACGCAAGTGATTTTCATGATCTTCGTAGGTTTTGGAGTATACCAAGATATCATCAATAAATACAACCACAAATTCATCGAGATACTCCTTGAAAACTCTATTCATCAGATCCATGAATACATAGGATGCATTAGTCAATCCAAACGGCATTACAGTAAACTCATAATGCCCGTACCTGGTTCAAAATTCTGTCTTCGGAATGTCTTCCTTCTTCACACACAACTGATGGTATCCTGATCGAAGGTCAATATTTGAAAAGTATTGAGCTCCATGTAGTTGGTCAAATAAATCATCAATACGAGGTAGGGGATACTTGTTCTTTATCATTATAGCATTGGTCTCCCTGTAGTCGATACATAACCTCAGAGATCCATCTTTCTTTTTAACAAAATGAACCGGGGCTCCCCATGGCCTGAAATATTTTCTCTAGGGAATTTATCCATTGCTCAGCTACTAAGGGATTTGTACTCCCATTAAACGTTGGTGGTTGTTGCCTCATGAATCGATCTAACATTGATCCTCCACGCTGTGGATCAGGGTGCTCCATACGGGTAAGGTTATTATTCATAACCTGAGTAAGTTGTCCCAGGATGGTGATTAGCTGATCGACACCAGTTGCATCACTAGCTCCACTATAATTATCTTGAGCAGGAGGGAAATCCCTACATGGAGTGCGTTCATTGATACAGTTTCCATTTCTTCTACTAGGCTCAATTTCTAAACAATGGCATAAACTAGATTAGTTTATGAATCAAAATACATAATCCCATACATATAAAACACTTAACATAAATTGGACTATTTATGGATATAATCCATAATCATAAAAAGGTTTTCTTTGAGGAAGTATATACTCATAAACCCTTCATAATTATTTTTAAAGAAAATGAGAGTTATCCTAAGAATATCCCTCGGGAGTGTCGTAACCAAGAGTGCAGCAAGGCCCGTTTTCGTGCACCAGTTCCCGTTCGATTCTAGCTCAAAGCGGTGTTTTCGGGTTTTACCCCTAGGTACATCTGTGCCAGAGCCGCCTCTACCTGATCGTTTCCAGACATGGATGTATTGTTTGGAAAACTCACAAAATCTCTACAATACCAAAATTCTAGGAAGTTCTTATATACTAATCCTCAAATTTCATCTTAGGTCTAAGTGCTCTAATCAGAGATTATCTAAATCTAGCTTCCAAGGTTTGTACTAAACATCCCTTGATACCAACTATAACGCCGCGACCCTAGTTACCCATTGTCGGTTCATTATTACATAACATTGGCATGATCACAAGAAAGATCAAATCTCGAAATACCGATTGGTTTAGTAGCCTTGGAAACACTAGATATATTCATAAGTCTTACATTACATCATTCAATGAAAAACTACCACAGCAACATATTGTCTCTATAATCCACACTCATATCCCCACATAATATCCCTGCAGGTCATTCATAATTTACTTCTTCACTTCCTGAGAAAAATAAAACATAGAAAAGGGGTGATCTCAAATGCCCAGTAATGATAACAATATAGCGGAAACTTTCATAAATAAGAATAAACATTTAAGGCAATGTATACTAAAACAAAATCCTTTCAAACTTAAACTTTCAACATAGTATGGCATAAATAAAATGAAATAATTCCATTTACTTAATCACATAGATATTATACTAATCGAATAATCACATGCAAGAACAATAACCACTTTAATAATGATGGAATGCATAATACCAAACTATCATAACCACATAGCCAAGGCCTCGTGCCAAGACTATAAATAAGATTTTTCCAAGGCCTTGTGCCGAGACACTAGTTTGTCTTATGAGACCTACAGATGCATCTAGGAGCTATAGCGGGCTCCACCCGTCACATATTATGTCCAATGCATTCTCATATGAAAAGTTTTAAACATAACATAAACATTCGTATTATAACTAGCATACGAAATGTCAATACTTTTACCATAAACCATGAATGGTATAAAAATAGCACATCCATCGTCAAACATATAACAGAACCATTAATACAACATAGAAGTTTTGTATCATAATAAATAAACTTCACATAAGCGTAAAATCCAACAAAGGATGTTGACATAGATGAAATCAAAACTCTTTTTAGAGAAATATCTATTTTATTTTGAAATCATTTAAGATCCATATAAAATAAAACATTTTCTTTGAAAATATTCTTTTAAGCTTGTAAGGGAATCTTTGATGATTTTATAATGGTGGAAAATAGCTGCACCCGCCGTATAAGTTAAAAAAAACATTCTTACCTTAATTTGGTCGAAAAGGTTAAAAATCACCTTGTTTGCAAAACGACGGAAAAGATTCCTTTATAAACCTTTTATAAAAAGTCAAACAAGGGTATAAATAACTTTAACCCGTATTCTTGTGAACAGTAAAAATGTTTTGAAATACATTTTTAAGAATCATGGATGTGGATGATAAAGAGATCCCAGTAGATTATTACGTATAAACAACCTCGGATAATGAAGAGATTGTGAAATAACCCTTACCTTGTACTTTACCTTGGTTGGGGTAGGTTAACCTCCTGTATAATGGTGAAATAATTGTTATTAAATTATACAAGAATCATATATATTAATATGATATCATATATGATCTTTTAACATTGATTTGTTAATGATATCTTTGAATTATCGTTGTTTCGGGTGTTAACTTACTCGTTTTCTTTTATATGTTTTGTTACATAATCCATGTTTGTCATGGATAGGTTGTATATTTATCATATATAGAATGATATCAAGTCCTTAAACATCATTTTTAAATCATCAAATGATAATTATACTTGAATGGATACGATTGAGAATGAATCTCATCGCGTTCATGGAGACGGTAGTCCGTACGTACGCACAAGCGACAATATCATTCTTTTGATATTAAAATAATATATAAATGGATGGTATATCATATATACAGAATCATTAACATGTTATATTTATTATTTACATGAGTTACACATCATTATTATACCCATCCAAATAATAATATATTGAATAACAATTACACAATGACGTGGAGACAGTAAGCCGTACGTATGCACGTATGGTGACATGTTATTCAAAGGGAGGATAGAATAATGAATATGGTTGTACCATATTTATAATAATATCACAGTATATATGAGATAATGGAGTTATTATTTTAGAATGGTAATAACAAAGAAAGAAGAAGTGGAAGAAGAAAGGAACTTGAAAAGGGGTGGTGAAAACATTTCCTCTTCTTCGGGTTCTTCCTTTTGATTTGATCAAAAGGGCTCCTTAGGATGGATTTATGACCCAAATAAGGCCTATATGTTGTAGTGAGGGATGTTGGGAGAGTATTTGGGAAGCTTTTGGCTGAAACAAAAGGTTTTTAAGGTGTTAAGAAATGATAAGGAGGAGTGCCGTTTTATAAGAGGGGTGAGGGGCACCTTTGGAAAAGCTAGAAATATTAGTTTATAATAAATTAATATTCGGTTTCTAATGGATCCAAAGTTGATTATTTAAATGTTAATGTGGGGATGGGTCGAAAAAAACTCAACCAATATAATTTAGACAGGTTTGGGTACTTATATTAACCTTATCTTTAAGTATTAACTCTATGTTAATTAGTTTCACTTTTACAATGGCTCTTTGTATTTTTATATAATATTGTTAATAAACATACAATATACATCCAAACGACCCCCAAGTGGTCCATTAATGAAGAAACTATCATGATATAAGTCTCTTGGCTGATCCTTATATTTTTAGGAATTTAATATCAATTAATAATATAATATTTGTTTTAAGAACACTTTTATGTCAATTTTGACACTATTCAATAGCTGATTTTTGTGAACCTCATAACAGATTGATTACTTAGAAAAAAGTAAATTAAATCAATACTAATATATCATATTATCCTAGAAAATTAGTTTAATTCATTAAACGTTTCATATTTTATTTATTTGTGTATTTATAATATCAATTATTTTAATTTTTCACTATTATAGTAATTACTTCATCATCATTGTGTCATAAATAAATTATATTATGTAATGTCTAAAAATTATAAATAAAATATCATTATGTTGGAAATATTTTTATATTTCTAATGAATATTTATAATCTAAAATCCAACTTATATAACCCTATTTAAAAATTGTTTTTCTAAAAGATATATGCTTGTGTCATTTTTGTATTCATTTTAACTTAATTAAAATAAAGTGTCCCTATCACCTACAAGTGGCAACATGGGGACCCAAAATCGGCCCAAAGATGTATATGGTCGAAAGGATATCAACCAAGAAGTCTAGGACACGTTTTAGGGTAATTTAGTATTATTATAATATTATTTTTTAACCCTTATTTACCGGATTTACCCTTAACCATGGTAAATAAAATATTTACCGCAGTAATTATTCAAAATGTCTAAAAAATAAAGTTACCTATTTAAACAATTTGAAAATCCTGATTCCAAATATGGAATCCATTTTTCTAAATTCAAAACATAGAAGTGGCAGAAATTAATTTAAAATTAATTCCCACTGTCAAAACAAAAAGCGTGTTTTTAAGAGATAATAACTATCAAAAGATTGACACTTGTTTATGTTTGGTTTAATTGTAAAATTATTTACAATGACCAACATTATATTAAATGGTAAAAATATATTCTAAACATACTTTAAAACCACTCAAATTCATAATTTATCACTATTAATTATTTTGATTAAAAAAGTTGTTTTTAATTAAAATTTAGTAATTTTCACTATTCATCAAAATATTAAAGTTATCCGAAAAGTACCAAAATTTCACCATAGGCTAAATTCGATATTCTGAATCCAAAAATGAAGTCCATTTTGAAATATAAAATATATATAATTTCAAAAATTAGTTATTACTATTCATAACGGCTAGATTGATTGGTTATGGTGTGTTAGAACTCGGTGTTGCGTACAACACACGCTATCATATTATTCAAAGAGAAGTGTACCGTAGAAGCTTGTGGTGTTAAAGAGCTCACATTAAACAGTTGAATTTTATACTGGAGTTAGTTAAAACCATAAGGTGTTTTATGTTTCAGTTTAGGGAAATTCCTTCATACATATCCAAATATGAAACTGGGGATCCCAAAAAAAATTACTTTAATGATAATTTTGAATTTAATATTAGTGTGGGGACATATATTTTAGGAATAATTACATAGATCGGGGTCTCATTTAGGGAAATTTAATTATTTATAAGAGATTTATATAATAGGATTTGGAAAATAATGGAATCTATATGTTTCATGTATTTTATAATAAAATGATAAGGAAAAATGTGTTTTGTAGTTTTTTGTTATAATTCTATGACCCATTCCATTCAATTTTATATCACTCATCAAGGAAGACTGTGAACCATTTTTTAATTGATTATAAAATGTGTATCTTACATAATATCTAACAGTTTTTATCTCAATAAGATATAATTAGTTAAAATGTCACTATATATACTATTATAATAAGAAGAAATAAAGAAGTTGTTCTAAAAAATTAGGGTATCATTAAATTTTTAGGTTATGTGAATCACAACATATATAAGGAAAATTACAAAAATACTAATAGTGTATCCAATGATAGAAACATGTTATGATATAACCATTTTCTAGAATGTGTTTTTTGGATAAATAAATGTACACTGTAAAATAATATATATAATTGATGATACATAGTATATAGGGTATTATTTTTCTGATTAACCCTTAAATCATAGATATGGATCCACGTGTTTGAGAAGAGCTTACCCAACTCTATATCTTGTGTATGAAACATAGGACACATGAGTTTAGACACTATAGAAAGATCAATTTCATTTTGTAAATATTACACATCAAGTATTTAATCATCATGATAAAATGAATTTTTTATTACATAGTTTTTTTCAAGTGTCATTGACTTGGATATACTAATAAAGAAGGTCTCATGACTAGGGAAAAAAGGTCTTGTATTTTATGGTTGTATGAATAAAACCAATGATATTAGGGATATTTGGAATTATTCCATTCACTAATATGAATTTTTTGTCAAAAATAAATAAATGGATTCATCTCAAATGTACTACCAAAGGGAAAACTAAAAACATTTGTGGGGAATTCAATAATCATGGTTGACTGTTTGTTTATTATGACATGCATTTATACATGGGTAAATGAGTTCAATTATCTCTATATTTCTCATAATATATAAATTTTTCTACTTTTGGTTCTAATAAATATATAAATATATATATAAAGGTATTTTATCATGGTATGGGTTTAAAAATAAAAAACTCAAACATAAAATGAGAACACTCACATGGATACAAATCTCATGTAAAGAGATTAGGTGAGAGTAATTGGAATTTGTGGTTAGTAATAGGATACTAGATATAGTCATCACAACATATCCCAACTAATGGGAATCAAACCCTGCATAATTCGAATAATGACCCCATATATTGATCAAACCCTTACAAAAGGTGAGTGTAATAAATTTTTATAGGCACCCCTATGTAATGATAATAGATTATACCAATTCATGATTCGGAGAAACATATGATGTTATGAATTATATCCATTAGTCGTGTATTTTATGGTTTTTTTTTCAAGTAAAATTCTCCCATATTGTTTAAAGTAATTGGATGAGGACATTCATATAAAGGGATATTCACAAATCTAAATCATGACCAAAATTGAAATGGCTTCACATGAGTATTAGACATATGGAGAGAAATTACATATGAAAAAAGAGTTCCAACCACTGGGAAATGTATTGAATATTATATTAAATTTATAGTTAGAACTGAGATTGGGGATCCCTATATAACTACATATATTCTATTGACAGGAATCGAGACACACATAGTCCATATATTGTTATAGTTGAATCTATATACCTTAGTTACATGATAGGGGGAAAAATATTTATAATGGACAATACATTAAATATTATTATTACTTCATCATTAAAAGATATTTATTGCACAATATAATAAAAACCATTCCAGGACCGTATAGGTATAATGTCTCTAGAATCATGGAATCCAAAAAAACTGATTCATAAAATATCCACATTGACTACCACTTATTTCGTCATATCTAGACACCTTTTTACATTTCATACATAATACCCCTCCCCTTGAAATGGGGGAAACAAACAATTGAAACTATGATATCATATTCATAGTAAGGTTAAAAAAGGGAAATATCAATTATATCATAATCATATGAACATAACATTTGAAAATCGTATCTTGTATATAAAAATATCATAATATCATGTATTGGGATAAATCCAAAAAGTGATATGTAATCCCAATAGTCATAACAAAAAACATTAAATTTCTTTTAATATACACATAATCATAGAAAAACATTTAATATTAGTGATGTCACATTTCTGGGATAGTCATTTTGGACAAAGTCTTTTACTGAACCAAGTTCAATCCTCGTTCCATCCCTGTATTACTAATCCAAATTTACATATCCTTCAACTCATGTATATCTGATGATATATTAATAATTACCCAATTAATTGGAGGTAGATATATTTCCCACCCATTTCATAATTATTCCATTCGTTCATGTGACACAAAAACATACAAAAATTCATCATTGCATAACCCATGAAAGAAAATGGGTTTATTTGACATCAATTCATCATAATTGATATAAAAAATGGATTTCCTTACTAAAATTCCATCAAAAACACAATCAAATCATAGTAAAAACTGGTGATTTAAATATAAACCTATTTAAATAGAGTCATCAATGATGTAAAATAATTTTGAGAAAACACATGAAATTATTTCTTGAAAAAAATATCATTTCTTCTACATAACATATTACATCTTCAAAATACAAAAAATATTAGAGGAAATAAATTTATGAGAAAATATTAATGTATTATTTTAGGGGAATCTTAATCAAAAAAGGCCTTGTTAAAGTTTAAAAATTTGTTTATTCTGTATAGGTTAGAAACAATATTCTCTTACTTTTTCCAGAAAAGTCAAAAAATACCTTGTACAGAAAATGAAAAATGAATCCATTAGTACTATTTAGTCAATAACCACGAATGGGTTAATTTAATTTAAATTATTATTGAATTATTTCATGAATATTTTGAAATAAATATTTATGAAAAATATATGTAGATAAAAAACATACACAGTAAATACTTAAGAATAAACAATCTATAAAAACAATGATATTTGCTATGTTATCTCTTACCTTAGGTCTGATATCTTTCATATATATCTAAACCACATGTATAATTTTTTTAAAAAATTTAATTACATACACCATAATAATAATATTTTTTATTACATCATGTATGATTTTTTTGTCATCCACTTTTTAGTAACATTTCATTGTCACTCATTATTTGTATGTTGACTACTTTATGTTCTTATTCAAGAATTTTTTAATAATTTATTATTCTATATCTTATATTATAGTAAAATAATTTATAAAATAATATTATTATAATATATATCATATTTATTCATTTAATTTTCCTATAAAATCATGGTTTAATTATGATCATGTAGAATTAATTGCATCACACTGCGGAGACGGTAGGCCATATATACGTACGAGCGATTATATCATTCCGAAATTTTTTGAATGGTATTAAAGTGGATATTGTATGATATTTCATAGTTACTATAATGTTATAATAATAATATAAATTTATTACATCCATCATTAAATCCATCCAAGAAAGGTGGATGTGAAAAACAGAATACACCACGGCATGGAGACGAAAAGACGTACGTACACATTGACCATGATTTCATTTTCTATAGTATAGATAGAAGGTGAAATATTGTGGTTTCATATTTATAATAACATAAAATTATATTATTTATACTTATCATATTACTTTATAAATAAAAAAGTAATGAATATGAAGTAGAATAAGAAATAAGTTTGAAGAAATCGGTAGAAGAGATTACCTCTTCCTTGGCATCATTCCTATAAATCTCTTCATTGAGAACTAGATCGGGTCTATGATGATGAACAAAACATCTAAATTAAAAATATTGAAGATGAAAAAGAAAATTTCGGGGTATGGACAAGCTTGAAGGCTCAAAATTATGTGAATAGATGAGGCAGGAAGCACCCTTTTATAATTGAGGTGTGGGGAACTTTTGGAAACTCCAAAAATAATAATTTATATTAAAATAAAAACCTACCAAATAAACACAATAAGTGTCCCAATATATAATATAAGATGATATATCTTTTCAATATCATCAAATAATAAATATTTGATATGTTATTTTGTCAATTCAAACCATATTTTTTAATTGACACTTAGTTATTCTACTTAATTTTAATTATTGTAATAACATTATAAATAATTAATAGTTATTAATATTTACATATATGGTGTTAATTGACCCTAAATGGATATTTAATAAAATTTTATATCATATATTTTATACTTTTTCTATTTATATATTTTTATGCTTTCTAAACAATTTAATCAAATGTTAATTTTATAATATATCATTAGTGTCAATTTGGAAACAATTCATTCATTTGACTTTTAAAAAATAAACATAGAATTTAAACTCATAAAAATCACTAATCGCAAGCCATATTTACCTATAAAATTGTTGTATCAAATTAATAAGTACATATGATATTTATTTTAATATTTTTAAAACTATTTATTTGATATTTCTATTAATAAAATAATTTTTACATCACTATTGTGTCATCATTAATTGTAATTATATAATATCTAAAAAATATAAATAAATTTATATGTTGTAGTTAATTAATTTATATTTCCTTAGAATATATATATATATGATATTATCTTTTAGTTATCCTTATTTTAAAATTAATATACTTTTATAAAATGAGATGTTGACATTTTTTCTCTTTCATTAATTATTATTACATTCATGTCATATTCGAAGGTAAGTGTCCATTATGTGGTTAAATTTATTAATATATATGATAAGGGTCGAATTTATTCATCCAATAAAAATTTTATAGGTGTTAAGGTAAATTCATACCATTATTGTTACCTTTAATTGTCTGATTTCAATTTAACCAGGGAAATAAAAATAATTACCAAAGATTGTATTCATAATGACCAAAAATAAAAGAAAATTATTAACATAATTGAGACCTACTCATTCCTAAAATGGAATCCATTTTTAATAATTCATATCATAGAAGTTTTCCTGACTTATTTAAAATCAATCTAGTCGTCAGAATTAGAGATCATTTTTTTTAAATGTTTAATCATTGAAAAAGATTGAAATTTTTTTACATATCAATTCAATGAAAAATTAATTATAATTGCATACATTAAATTTAATGTGAAAATATTTTCTATACATGATTTTAAACCATTCAATATTATAATTTAACAACAAAATTTATCTAGATGAAAAAAATTCACATAAAATATTTTGTGTTTTTAATAAATATCAAAACTTGAATGTGATTAGAAAATATCATAAATTCTAAAAAAATACATATTTATATCTCACTTTAATGAAAATATTTATGTTTTTGTTTAAAAACATATAATATATCAAAATAATAATTTAAAAGGTGTTCTCCATTCAAAGGCGTAAGAATACCCTTTTAAAAAATAGGATTTTATAAAATAAATAGGGTTTATCCCCACACTATGATTCAAATATCCAATTGATGTATAAAAATTATTTTATTATTTATATAACAAATATATCTCATTAGATTCATTTCCAATAGTAATTAAATAAAAAATAAAAATACACAATTTATATTTATCATAAATAATTGATTCCCAATGATTTCACAATATATGTTCATAAGTTATTTATAATTATTTTCTCTAACATAATGGCTAGGCTACAGTGGTAATTTTATACTAAGGGAATCCCACACTTCATTTAAAATCATGATTTCATGAAATTCATGCAACTAAAGAATAAAAATTATTTGAAGAATATATTTCATAAAAACCATACGGATGTTACATTCTACCCACCAAAAACAAGATTTCACAATCGAAATTCATCACCTGGAAACTAACTAATGATTATACCACTCCATTATCACATCTACAAGTTACCATGTAGCATCTTAAAATTCGTGGTTCCTCCATAAATCATTAACCATGTGAGTGACCATGTTTCGTATAAATTTTTTGCTACGATCTATAATTTCTATCGGTTGTTCTTCATAAGGAATATTTTTTCACTTGCAATACAACATTGGGGCATAGTACATGTAAAGTATCGGGAATTCACTATCACCTAAGAGTTAAATAAAACACATCGTGAAGTTGATAGATATTTTGTGGAAGAACCAGTTGGTAAGGTATCTTCCCAACATAGTCCATAATTTTCAATGGACTGATATACCTAGTGATCATCATTGCATTCTTTCCAAATCTCATTACTCTCTTCCAAGGATATATTCATAGAAAAAATGCATCACCAACTTCAAACTCTAGGTCTTTTATTTAGTTGTCTGAATAAAATTTCTTCAACTCAAAGAATATATTTTATATTGTAGAATGGGTCTTACCTTTTCAACCATTACATCGGCAAGATCAAGTCCTAATATAATTCATTCACCAACTTCACCCTAATAAGTTCGATTTCTGCACATCCTTCTATAGAGGGCTTCATAATGAGCCATCTAAATACTTGTGTGAAAGCTATTGAATGGGAATGAGGATCTAGGATGGCTAGGTTTTATGGGCATGCAGATCTAGGTAGTCGGACGTCTCGGAAAAAGGCTAATCACCCAATGGAACTATCTCCCCCAAATGTAATGAGAGGTAATAAAGTCAAGAAACACTTTCTATTTCACCCGTCACCTTCTAGCCTCCAAGAATAAAACTCAAGTGTGTGTAATTGTGCGATGTTCAAATAGAAAAGTTCACATAATAGGTAGTGCCTCTCCTGCTTCTAGATTATATCCATGATGCTTGGTGACATAGCTAGGCCGATGGCTGCTCAATGATTCTCATATTCATTTAGAACTCTCACGGCCTTGGAGAGAGGGTGATGTCCGACTTCATAGCTTCGGATGTCAAGAATAACTGTGTTTTCATTGCTACTGTTCTGTAACCCATGCGGGACCTGGCCAAGATGAATGTGTTCATCCACATGATCAATATACTTGTGTCCATGAAAGCAGCTCCAACTAACCGACATATATGGATCATTTAGAGGAAAGACTTTTTAGTGGACCTGCTATAGGCGGGGGACAAGTTCATCCTCATGAGGGTGACAAAGGGATCTATCTCCATCTGTATATCCATTTTTTATGAAATTTACGATAGTTGAAGAATGGAAGCTTTGTGCTAGGATCTCAACAATATTGATCCAAGAAGTGAACCCTGGATTGTTGGCAAGTACCTCAACTTCATCACAAAAACATTGAAGAAAAAAGGACCTTTGGCATTCCCGTGTCACTCTAGTTATATTTTGTTAGGTTCATTAAAACCATGGGCTTAATAGAACAATGGTACACTTGCAATCGCATCTGAAAGTGCGACAACCAAAAAGGGGATAGGAATTATTGGAGTTGTCTTGATCGATGTCTTGCCAACATTCATTCCATAAATATGTTCTTGAATTCCATGGTGTACCATCTTGTGATTGGTATATTGAATCACTCACCATTTGTAGTCTCTCTATCCTCATGGTATATCCATCAAGGTATGTCCACGTTCTATTGTCACCGGATTTTGAATATGGAGTATCATTACATTGTGTGGGCATATTGGGTAGAACTAGTACAAGGGTTTTCCTGGCTGTATTTGCACAATAAACAATGGCAGATGAAAATGTGATTAAACGATTGGGTATGGGATCTTGTTTTAATCGACCAGGGGTTGAAGGATCTCAAACATGAGATCAAATTCTTGGAATCTAGTCTAGAGAGAGGCTAGAATTATGATACATTTGAGGAGCTGTTGGTTGGAGAAAAATTTATCGATTAATTGGTATTTAGATAGACACAGGTGGCTTAGGAGAAAACAATGATAAAATAGATATGTGAGGGAGATAAGAAAAAGACATAATTTCATACTTTCATCTTAGAGAAAAGCCACACATTCATGCCCAATATCAAGCTCAAAGATGTTAGTTAGACTTATAATAGAGATTTCTTGGGAAGAATGGCCTATTCTTCATTTAATGGAATTATTGCAAGCCAGTGGTTAGGATGGACAGTGAGTACACAAGTAGAAATGGAGTGCTTTGGAAGGAAATTTTGAATATTGTATCCTCGATGGACAATGCATGACAGGAAGGGGTTCCAGATGTAGCATTGATCCTACAAGACATGATGAGTCTCATCACAGAGAGTTCATGCAGACCAGATTCCTTTCATGGTTCCTTTTACAGTGTCGTGGGGGAAGTTGTTAAAGGCGACATCATTGCAGCTATCCAAGACTTTTTCATAAGAGGAACTCTCCAACATGTTCTATCCACCTTAACCATGGTTCTTATACCTAAATTTAAAGACACATCCTCTCTTCTCCATTACCAGCAGGTGAGAATGTGTAACTTCACCAACATAATCCTTGTCATTATTATTAACATGAGGTTGGACATGCATTTACCATGCTGGTCTTCCATGGAGAAACATGGTTTTGTAAGAGGGCACTCAATACAAGTGTAAATATCCCTAGTGCATGAGATGATTGGGGAAATAAATATTAAAACATAAGGTTGCAACATGGTCAACAAATTGGATAAGATCATGGCATATGACATAATTGAATGTGGTTTTGTCAATAGGTCCTTAGCTTTCATAGGTCTCAATTATAAGGCCTCGAACATCCTATTTATGGGTTTTATGTCTCCATAAATGAAAGTATCATTTATGGGGAAATCACATGGCTTCATTAAGGCCAGTCACGACTTACGGCATGGAGACCCAATCTTCGTGTCCCTGTTCATCCTAATGCATGACACACATAGCTAACAATTGAATAGATGAATCCTTACCAAGAGTATACTTCCTTATCTGAAAAAGAATAACATTCATCCTATCTCATAGTTGATCATTTCAAACAATACAATTATTTTCTAGAATGATGGAAAGAGATACCTGCATGACCTTAAAAGGAACCTTGAATATTACTTCTACTAGGGTTTCTAGGTGATCAAACGCACCAAAAGAAATTTATATATTTCCAACAAGTGAGGATCTAGCTAGGTGAATCTTATAGGAAACAAAATGGACATGCATCCTGGTCACTTCCTGATAGAATACCTTGGATCCCTTCTATCTACAAAAGTAATGCATATTAAAGATAATGATCATGTGGTTAGATATATCATGAGTCTCAACCATAACTGGAAGAGCCACTTATTATCCATTGGTTGGGATATTTCACTGGTTAATTGTTCCATGGCTTCTATGTTGTTGCATGTGATGGCTTACACTTTGGTGCCAACGGGGGTGATCAATGAAATTTACACGGTCCTAGATAATTTATTATGGGATGTGCTAATGGGAGGGAAAAGGCACTGGGTTGCATGGAGAAGAATGTATTTTCCCATTTAGGAAGTGGGTATTAATGTTATATAATTGAGGGAAATGTTTTAGGGTTTTCACGCCAAACTCGCATCGAAGATCGGGGAGGACCGGTACCTCTAGGGGAGGAGTATTTCTTACAACTATGATATTAACATGGAATGAGATAGTGTGCAGAGATCCCCTCTCAAGAAATCAATATATTACCTCATCCCAAGCCTCCAATAGCACTCTTGGTGTATTGTGGGAGAAGGAAATATACTTTTTTTTAAATAAAACTAGTTGGGACCAGTTCATGGATTTCGTGGGGGTCCATCCCCAATGGTTACATTTATTTAGGCTAGTGTTCTTCTAGATTTCATCAATAATGTTCACGAAATGGAACAAAAATACATCTTTGATTCTATCCTCATCAACTCGGAATCAGATCAATTCTTGTTAAACCCTCCCAGTCTATAAAGTTATATAGAAAGGATTTTCGAAGGATTTCTACCCCTAGGCTCTACAGGATAGTTAAATTGATATTGTGTAGTCCAAAAAACTCTCAAAAAAATATAACTTCTTGTTTTTGAGAGTAAGAAACTTCAGGATTTCATCAGATAAAGGCATCAAGAAAATCAGCATCGAACTTGCTTCATGTTGTCAGTAATGAAAAAACATGTTGGAAGAAACCACAAAACATATCTCCTTTAAAGGGGAGAGGGAGCAAGACATATGTAAATCATTTGATGATTTCACATTGATCCATTCACCTCACCATCATGACATGTCATTCTAGGAGAGGTGGCTTCAAGGGACTACGAATAAATGACCTGAGAGAGAAGCAAGGTCAATTATCCTCAGTGTTTGATGCCGGTGTATCTGGAAGGCTCGGAACAAGGATAAATTAGAGTTGTATTCCTCCACAAAATGGTTCTTCATTATCTGAATCAAATTATTATTGATTGATATGTTCACCCATGTAGGATACTAGTTTGAATCTCCTTCTTTATTGCATCCTACTATACCGGTCACCTTCGGCCAAACCTTCCATGGACCAAAGGCAAGGATGTTGGATTAATTGTCTTCACTAACAACTATTTTTAACTAAATTTCGATGGATCATGCATCACAGATTACATCCGAGGTGCGGAGTGGTTCTCATTCTTACAGCAAGTGTTTTCATTGCTCTCACAGTGCACAATGGTGATTCCAGTTCTGTTTAGGTGGAGACAAATGTAGTTGTAACAGGATATATCTATGAAAATAGAATATTATTACTCTTTTAGAAGTTTAAACATACTCAAGAATTATCAATGATTCTCTACTAGGTAGATGTAACACTCTTTTGTCGTTTTCATACATTATCAAGAAATGAAAACATCTCCTCAACAGTCTATCTCAAGTCACCCACACCTGGAGAGAGGGGATCAATGTTGCGGACTTCCACACCACTCTAGCAGCCCTGGGGTACTATATCACTTATCTTCTCAATGCAATCTCCCTCAAGTTATAGGGGGTTAATGTTATTCCATGGGATTCCCTTGGTCATCACTATTTCAGACCACCCTAACCCAGGGTCCTCTGTTGTGTCAGCCACATTGTTTATGTAATTTCACACTTGAATAAATATATAATGTGATGATGAGATGTGTTGAAACAAAACTCTGTATTAATATCATGCTGAGGACTTCACATTAATTTTGAGGTCATCCTCGGATCCCAATCACATATAATGGATCGTGGTACTCCATGAAATCTTACCATTTTTTTACATATATCCTAGAAATCAAATAAAGAGGTAAATCCTCTTTAATAGCAATTAATTATTCTAACTTCATAAGGTCATAAAATATAACCTATATAACATTATTTATTAATATGTTCCGCGACGTTTGATGAGAAATTACATAATGATGTTTTAGAATTTCCATTACGGTATGGGTAATGGTTGTATTATCCCCATAGACGCTTGTACCATAGGATTAACCTGCTGATAAAACAAGCATCAAGAGATATATTCAGTGACATATCGCTTCATTCCATACCACCATAAGTTCTCCTTTAGGTCTCTTTACATCTTTTTACTTCCAGGGAGAATAGAGAATGGTGAACTTTGAGACTCATCCAATAACTCCTTCTATTCTGGATTGGATGGAATACCAACCCAATACCTAAACCAAGTTATTTCCTAAAAATCAAGGCTGAATTCAGAAAATTTTCTCACCTTATATTGTAACTCTACATCTTCCATCTACACTGACATAATCTTCACTTTTAGAGATGGTAGAACATTCATTTAATAAAAATATTTTGTATTCCCTTGTATTAAAATTTCCATATCATACCTTTGAAAATTCATTAATATCATATCTTTCATTATCCTAATAATGTATAATCTAGCATGATATTTTTACTCAAATCATATGCCACCATTTTTACTTTCCTTGAGTGGTAATGTATTGGGACGTTGTAGTCATTAATCAAATCCAACCATCTTCTTTTTTGAATATTTTTATCATTTTTTGTTAAAATATTATTTAATATTTTTTGGCTAGTATAAATATCACCCCATCCACAATAATGATAATGCATCCATATCATTAATGTAGAGATTAATGTAGCTATTTCTAAATCATGATTTAAACAATTTTTATAATGAATTTTTAACTTTCGTGAGACATAAAATATCATCATATCATTTTGGAAGAGAACACTTCTCTGCCACTTTTTTGATGCATCATTTTTTTTCTCAAACCCTTCTCCAATACAATGCATTGTGAGAACATGTTCACTGGCTGGCAATATTTTTAGATCATTGAAATTCTCAACCTATTCATTTGTAAAAATTAACTTAACTAATTTATGAATCATCATGGTAAGTGGATTAGGTAATCATAAAAAAATTCACAAAATGTAGATAATATCCATCCAAATCAAGAAATATTTGGATCTCAGTTACCTTTAATGTTCTCAAACATATTTTAATAAACTTTTTTTTTATCCACAGATATGCCCTCTCTCAAAATTTTTTCCTCCAAAAATGAATCTTTCTGAAGCTAAAATTTACACATGGTAAATTTGGCATAAAGAATATCCTTTATTTGGGACTTCAGTGAAATTCACAGGGGATATTCATGTTCTTCCTTTCTATTTGATAATACAAGAATATCCTTTATAAAGACTACCAAAAACCTGATCCAGATAGTCCTTAAAGACTCTATTCATTAGATCCCTGAAGATAAGATTCGCATTAGTAAGACCAAAAGGCCTCACTACAAATTTATAGTGTCTATACCGAGTACATAATGTTGTGTTTGTTATATACTCAATTTTGAAAAATAATTAATGATATCCTGAATGATGATCAATCATGAAAACTTATTGATCTCATAGAAGTTGTACTAATAAATCACCAATTTGGAGATGATGATATTTGTTCTTGATAGTGATACTATCATGTTCATGATAATCAATGTTGAGTCTCATTGATCTATATTCTTCTTAACAAATAGAACATCTTCTCCCTAGTGTGATGCACTAGGGCGTATGCAACCCTTATCATGATACTCTTGGAGTTTCTTTTTCAATTCCAAAAACTCAATTGTGTCTATTCTATAAGGTGTTTTTGAAATAGGAATTCACCTACTATAAGAACTATTGAAAACTCAACAACACGATTTGGTAGAAGACCTCAAAATTCTTCCAGAAATACATCATCATCCTCTCATACAATGGGTCTATTATTAATCATGAGTTTATCCCCAACCATTTGAGATAAAATTATTTCATTTATAGGAATCAGTTCCCATAAGATGGATGAAATTTCTACTGGAAGGTTACATTTATCCTTGCATGGATAGATGATCATAGATTGATCTGGAATATGAAATGTGACTTTTATCCCCAGGTAATTAATATGATATACATATAAAGAATGCTAATCCATTCCCTGAATCACATCAAATTCCATACTAGTAAATGATAACAAAATTAGAAGGAAGCACTTTCCCAGATACATCAATCAGAGAAGAATTATAAACTTTTAATGTATTCATTGTTCCATTAGGAGTTTTCATAGCTAACACAACATATATTTATCATGGTAATATGGAAGCACTGATAGAAAATTCATCATAAATTAAATAGTTCATGGATCCGAAATCAAATAATTTTTTTTACATTATAGTGGATGGTAATTTTACATTTCACAATTCATTACATTACTCCATGTCGTCAAGAGTTATATCATGTGACATTCCATTATCATTATCCATAAGAGTTTGTTGACATCGATAATCATAAATAACCCTTATATTAGGTTATTGATTGGCATAATTCCCTTTTTCCTTTTACATGTAACATAGATTTGTAATAGGTTCATTATGTGGTTTCTTTTCATTGTTTTCATCATTAGATTTCTTTTTCCCATCACTTTAGCATTCCACTGCCCGATGAACATATTTTTCGCACAAAATATATTTACTAATCCCTTTATGAAAATTACCAACATGTTTCATTCCACACATTTTGCATAAGGAATATCTTATCTTATTTTCTATGTGGTCATTAGATTTTAATTTGAATTTCATTCCTCCATTCATATCAAACCCATATGACTGATATGTAACTCCAAGATTCATCTCATCCTTCAGGGAAAATAAAACAATTTTTCCCAGCTATAGAAATCCATTATGGATAATTCCATTTGGAGTGTTGTTTTTAAATCACTAAAGAAAAAATAAAATTTACTCTCAATATTGATAATAATTCCATTATCATTCCATGAAAATATTGGAAAATTTTCCTCATAGGTACCAACATATTCATCATCATTTTTCTTAAGTTCAAGGAACTCTTTCTTCATATTTATTCAATGAATACAAAGGATTTACTTGTTGATAAATAAATTATTAAACTCTTCCCATTATGTGGAATCAATTCCTTCTCTTTGCATCATATTCTTGACAAGATTATACTATTAATCATTATCACCTACTAAATGATATACTACATAGATGGCATTATCATGTTCAGAACATTGTAGAACATAAAAAATATTTTCAGTTATACTGATCCCATTTTCATCCACTAATGGATCAGAAGACCCATTGAATGAATGTGACCACTTCCTCATGAAGGATTCAATAGAATTTTCCTCCCTCCTTTTCTCGTTTGGATGACCTTCATGATTTATAGCATGAGAATGTTTCGTGAGCATAGTTACAAGATTTGGAATTATATATCCCTTAACATTTGGCTTCTCATGGAGAAAATCATTTTATTGTTCATTGAATTCATCATTAACACGGTTCCATCAGGTAGTAGCAGTTGACTAATTCTAAGAATCATATTGTAGTGAAAAATAATCTTAATCGCCAAAAACAGATAATCAAGAAAAAAAATTCGATTTAGAACACTTTAGGTTTTATCCTATGTTATTAATGGTCATTTCTAAAACATAGAATTGTATCCTATAATTCGACACATCCATAGGATTCATAGTATGGTTATCTCATCCTAGTTTCCCAAGGATAACTATAAATTTTTGCTAATATGAACTATAACTATACATAATTTACATATAGATATTACATCAAAATTGAAGAATATTTAATAAAAAACACAACAAAAACTACACCAGGACATTTATGTTTAGTGTCTCTAGAGACTAGAAAATATGAACATCTAGTTCATAAAACATCCACATTGTCTCCTGATTATTTATTCATAACTAGACTCCTCTTTGACATATCATAAATAATACCCTAATTCATTACACAGGGAAAATGAACACATGAAAAGGTTATATCTATCGTTCAGTAAGGGTAAAAAATAGAATTATCAGTCATATAACAGTCATAATAACATAACATTTGAAAATCATATCATACATATAAAAGATCATAATATCTTTCCATGGGAAAATGCATAAAAGTTTAATGTAATTCAAATAGTCATATCATAAGACATAAAATTCTGTGTCATAGACACATAATAATAGATACTCATTTCATATTAGTCTAGTCTGAATGCCAAGCCCATGTTGGTAGAAAAATCCCATTAATCAACCGAGTTAACTCCTCGATCAAGTCCTTCATTACTGAACCAGATTTACTTTTCCTTCCAGTCATGTCTATATCATGAGATATAAATCATTACTCAAGAATTGGATGTATGTATAGTTATGACCCATCTAGTAATGAAATATTCCTTAGGTGTGCCCCAAAAACATTAAAACATTCACCGTAAAAAACCCATTAAATAAAATGGGTTTCTTAAACAATATTCCATCACAATTGATATAAGATAAATAGATTTCTTAAATAACAATTAATCATAAACATAATAAAATCATAGTAATAATATTTATAGATCAATAACCATATTTAAATTGGTTCATCTTATATGGTAAATAATTTTTCATAAATCCCTTGAAATTGATTTTTGGGGAAAATATCATTTTTTCATCGAAATTTTTTTTCTTCCACCAAATTCCACAAAATTTTAGAAGAAATATTTTTTTGTAAAAATAACCTTTTATCATTATAGTTGATGCTTCAATGAAATAATTCATTATGAGATCATAAAAATCTGTTCATTCCATGAAAATTAATAAAACATTCTTCTCATACTTCTTCCTGAAATGTCAAAAAGCAGCCCATACCGAATATGAAAAAATATTACATTCATAATGTTTAGTAAAAATTTACCAATAGGTAAAATTAAATATAAAATAATATAGGAGGATGTAAAAAATATTTTGAAACACATATTTAGGAAAAATTATTTTCGATGATAAATATACCGCAGTAAATACTTAAGAATAAACAATCTCAGATAAAATTGATATTTGAAAAATTATTTCCAAGCCAAGTCCAGATTACCTTCAAATATATCTGAACCTCCTATATAATGATTTAAATAATTTTATTGAATTAATAAAGAATTATAATCATTTTAATAACATTTTATATGATTATATTATGATCCATTTATTAGTATCGTTTCATTGTCACTCGTTATTCGAATATTAAATTTTTTGGGATCTTATTCATGCTTTGTCATATATGATCATGTTCCAATTCTTATATTATAGTAAAATAATTTAAATAATTATATTATTATTATTTATATAATATTTATTTATCCAATTAATGTATATAATCATTGGTTAATTAAGATCATTTCTAATGAATCCCATTGATTCAGGGAGAAGGTAAGTCATACGTATTCAGGAGCGATGATATCATTTCCAAAATTATTGAATGGTACAAAAGTGGATGATGTATCATATTTCATAATTTTCTATGTATATAAAAATCATATATAGTTATTATTTTAATCATTATACCCATCCAAGTATGGTTGTGTTGAAAAATATATTACACCATGGATTGGAGTCCATAAGTTATACATACACACACGTGGTGATTACAATTCCTGTAGGATGGATATAAGGTGAACTATTATTGTTTCATATTTATGATAAAATATCTGTATATGATTTATACTGATGTTAATAATTTATATTAAAACAACTGATAAATATGATGTAGAATAAGAAATAATTTTGAAGGAATCATTAGAAGATATTACCTCTTCCTTGACATGCTTCCTCTAAATCTCTTCTTAGAGCACTAGAGTTGGTCTTTGAAGATGTCTAGAACGTTTATAATGAAAATAAAGAAGTTTAGAAGTAAAACTTTTAGGGTATGGATGAGAATGTAGGGTGAAAATAAATGGATGTGGTGAGGGAGGTGGTGCCTTTTATAATTGATGCGAGGTCCACTTTTGGAATCAACATAAATAGTAATTTTCAATAAAATAAACCCTACCCAAAAACCACAAAAATTACCCAATTTATAATAAGAGATGACATAGAGTATTAATATCATCAACCAATAAATTTTTGACAAGCTAGTTTTTCAATTTAAGTCATATCATTCTAATTGACACTTAGTTATTAAATTTAATTCTAATTGTGTAAATAATAATCTAAATATTTAATGGTTATAAATATTTACATATATGGGTTAAATTGACAGTAAATTGATATTTTATGACATTTTATATCTTATAATTATCATTTTTTAGTTTTTAAATTTTTTAATGATTTTTATATAATTTAATAAAATGTTGTTTTTATAAAATATAGATATTGTCAAATTTGACACTATTCATTTACTTGACTTAAAAAACTATACACAAAAGATAAAATCGATAATAAATATTAAATACACTCCGAAAATGTAATATTAACCTATAAAACTTGTGGAGAACATTAATTACTTTATATGATATTTCTTTTAATATTTTTAAAACTATTTATTTGATATTTCTATTAATAAAATAGTTTTTACATCACTATTGTGTCATAATTAATGTTAATTATTTAACATCAAAAAGATATAAATACATATCAATGATTTAGGTAAATATTTTATATTTACATAGAGTTTATATAGTCGACATTATATCATAGTTATCCATATATTAAAATTAATATACTTTTATAAAATGAGATTGTGACATTTTTTCACATTTATTTGTTTTTATTAAATTGAGATGAAATTAATATGTAAGTGTGCGTAAAGTGATTAAATATATAATAATATATTATAAGGTAATAATTCAGTCATAAAAATGAATTTTTATAGATTTTATGGTAATTATATATAATTATATTTACCATGAATTACCTGATTTACATTTAACCATGGTAATAAATATTATTAGCAAATTTTATTTTCATAAAGCAAAATAATAAAAGAAGCCTATTAACATAATTTTGAGTTACTGATTCCAAATATGGATTAAATTTTTAAAAAATTAAAGCACATAATCTGTAGTAATTAATATAAAATTCCTCCCTTTATCACAATAAGAGAATATGTTTTTAAAATTTCAAAGGATTACAAAATATTGAAATGTTATTTACATATGAATTTAATGAAAAATTAATTCTTATCACATAAATTATATTTAATGATAAAAATATCTTATATTTTTACTTTTAAACCATTCTATTTTATAATTTATACATATAAATTATCTAGATGAAAAAATACATTTTCAGATAGAATTTAATGTGTTTTTACAATTCATTAAGAATTGAATGATATAAAAATATGTCAAAAGTTCAACCAAAGTAAAATTTTCAATCCCAATTTAAAAGTACAATTTTAGGTTTTAATATAAAAATTTTTAATGTGTAATAATATTAATTTAAAAGGGGTTTTTCAATCAAATAAGTATGATTACCCTTTAAAAAAATAAGGTATTATAAAATAAATAGGGTTTATTCAAACCTTGGGATTAAAATATCCATTGGATGAATAAAAAATATTTTATTATGTATATAAAATATATATCATATTAATTTCATTACCAATTATAATTAACTCATAAATAAAATTTTCTAATTTATATTTTTCATAAATAATTGATAGCCAATGAATTCACTATACATTTTTATAACATAGTTATAATTATTCCTTATTACCCAACAACTAGGCTATACTGGAAATTTAAGACTATTTAAATATCAAGGTTTGTTTAAACTCACGAATGCGTGAAACATATGCTACTAAAGAATAAAAAATATTTAATGATAATGTTTCATAAAAAACATTCGGGGGTTACAATATTGAATGAACAGAATTTATGTTATAGAACTAAAAAAGTGTGTGGAATAATCAGAATAAATATCTTTTTTATGATAGATATAAAATAATGAAGCATTAATAATGTTTATTATTGAAATCTATCAAGTGACATGTAATTCTTATAGTCGGTGACTTTTATATTAGAGACAAACAACATGATATAAAGGCACATGAACTATGAATAGTCATAAGGATTTGAATCTCATGTAAGGATAAAATATCTCTAATACCATCCCAAAAATATTATGGTATTATCTATGGTGGAACTTGTGTCTGAAAATTTTACATTTTTCGACTAGTACTAGTCCCCCGTTACTTTAGAAATAATGTATCTTAATCTTTCTAATTAGTTCAATCAACCAACTCCTCCAAGAATACATTAGTCTTGAGTTGGGAGAAATAAATTAAAATTTAGAATATTACTCATACCAAATCCGAGAATATGATAGAGGTAAATGTTATGATGTTGTTTAACATCATTATATGTGAATGATGTTATACAGTTACAAAAAATTTGAAAAGGATGTAAATTTCAGGCTAATTAATGGCATGTTGTTAGGATGTTATTAAATCCTCATGGAGTTATAAAAATAAGTTATTCAGAATCATTTTATTTGATTTTATGTGTGATATACACTATATCAATTTAGATGAGAGATTATGATATATTTGAGTAGTCATACTTTTTGCAATACAATCCCAATCGGTTTGTTTCCTTTATTGGAAGTATCCTCTTAAGTATCATTGGATTCCTCAGATATAACACCAATTCTATTTAGAGGAATTATTGGAGGATAAATTTATTATTGGATTCAAAGTTCACTAAAATTAGATTGACTTATAATTTTTTTATGAGGACATCCTTTTCAAATCAGTCCATTCTAACTCATCCAATCACTTCATATATTACTCCATTTCTGACAAATTATCTTATTTAATGATGTGATGTGAGGTCTACTAGACCTCAATGGGTTAGACTGCCTATATTTCAAAAAAATATAAGATATATTGTGTAGTAGTAATATTTTTGTGTAATAATAATATAAATCATGTAGAAGTATTTTCTTTTGATACTTCATGTCCTTATCCATCATATTCTGATGGATTTTAAATTGGACTTTGTAAGAATATTATATTTATCTATTTTTGGATTATGTATGAAGAGTGAGTTATTGGAATAAATGTTGTTTTCAAGATATATTTGTTTTATTTCATAATAACATAAATTAGTCTAGATTCCCATCAATATTTCTTAATGGACACCAAATATGTAACATATATTATTCATCATGATTTTGAAGATAACATTTGTTATATCATCATTAAATGATATATCCTTATACTAATTAAAAATGTATTTCATTGTAGTAAGGCTATACTATAAATTTATAGATATATCGAGGGATATATCCCCACAATTCTATACCTTGGGAAGATAATATATTACATTATCTATATGTATTTAGGAACTCTAGTGTGATAGGTTAAATTTGATGGTATATTAAAAGTGTATAACATTATAGTGAACACTATGCTAACTTGCTTCATTAATAGCCATATGTAACCACATATCACAATTTCAGGGGGGGGGGGGTTCTTCCTTGGGGTGGCTTTAATAGTTCCTCACATGGACTTACAATGAGATAGTAAGTGTATATCAACCTTTAATACTCCTAATAATGGATATATAAAAACATAATTTTCAATGGAGGCATTAAGAATTATAGAAATAATATTCATGGAAGTTCATTTCCCATCATTGAAACTACTCATTCTTATATGATTCCAACTATATAACCCAGCTCATTGGTAGACCATTATAGGATACATCCATCAAAAAACATTAATTTTTCATTATAGTGTAATTATTTGATTTTGTGTGGTGTTGATCTCCAGGAAATCATATCTTACATTACTAATGAAATGATATGACCCCCAGTGGTGCATCATATTGATGATTATTTCACCCCAATATGGATCATCATTGGTTATATCTGTATTATCCAACACATCAGTGTATATGTTTTGTGAATGTAGTATAAGATACAATGTTCATTCAAAGTGTAATTTTACTATCAACCTTTACACGTAATAACAAAGATTATCAACCCTCATTCCAAAACGTATATTGACCATTAATCTATTTGATGTCCAAATTTGAGCCATCCTTGTTGGTTAAATGGGTTACTATTATAAGTTGGGACATCTCCAATACTTAAGTAAGAGCATAATTTTATGATATATTATCACTAAAACTCTCTTATAATGTGATTTAATTGGGATTAGGAGTTTTATTTGATAGATAACAACAATTCCAATGCCATGTCTAATAAATTATGGATTTTTCATTAAATATCATGACAAGATTCTAGATAGAGGTTCACCAAACCATCCAAGCTAAGTCCGGTGATAAAAATCATTCTGTAGACATTTTATTTATTTCAAACATAGATGACCAAAATTTGAAAACATAATTTTATATATCATTTTATTATATAAAAATTTAATCTCAAAAAAGGTGTTCCAAGTTAAAAAACCATATTAGATACTTCTTTTCACTAGATTATTCATTGAATTTAAAAATTAATGACACCCAAAAACCAAATTCTTTAGTGTCAACAGAGATTATCTATATAATAATCTTATTCTATATATTGTTCAACACTTACCACAAATGTATATTTGCATGTTTTATTATATAAAAATCATACATATAAATATTTTTTATAACCTAGTGAAAAATAGGAATGGGTGATCTCAAATTCTCCGTAAGAGTAAATAATATAGATCATAAGTGAGTATACGATAAACATGTAGGAATGGTAACATAATAATATATAAAAATGAAATCAATATGAAATTATACCCATTTAAAAATGGATCATAAGACACAGATCATGGATATGATAATTTCATAATTAAAAATAATTCATATCATCAGTATGCTGAAAAATAATTCGAAGTTGAACAAATAATAACATAGAAATAATTATATACCTTGTTAAGAATCAATTCCATTCCTCTTGTCACCTAGTGGTTAAAGAATCACATTTTTATCCCATAAGATAGTGGATATAAAATCATATTTATTCTTCCAACCACCTAGTGAACTAAGAATCATGCACTTTTCCCACATATTTATATCATTAAATAGCATACATTACTCAAATCATTAAAGGAGTATATAATTCCCAGACCACCCATCATATAATGACAATCCATACACCTATATTCTTCAAAACAATCATATATAATATGTTTAAGAACAAGTTGAATGAATATATGTTATAAAACCCCACCAAATAGTATCAAAAAATAAGGCCTCAATAGAAGATTTTTCAATAATAGAAATTCAATCACCCAAAAGTGGTATTTAATAATGGAACTGACATGGTATTATGTGAAATATAACTCCAATGAATATTTATCATTTTTCAATCACTATAAAATATTGAAGAAAAATAATAATATTGAATGTTATAAATCATTTTTAACATTGCTATAAATATATGAAATTGTGATTCACATTAAAAATACTTTTGTTAATGGTTCTTAAATGTATCTATTTCATGCTCTATTTAAAAATAATTCTTAGTAAAGGATCCCTGAAAACTAAATATTTGATTTTCAGAGAAAATTTATACTTTAAGGAAAAACATATGAAATATAAATAATAAAATTATTTAATATTACAAAATACTTTTATTGAAATCCAGATAAAAAAATTATAATGATACATTATTTTCAAAATATATTAAAAGAAATAATAAGATCACATGAGAAAAAAATGTAATGCCTCGACCCAAGTTACCTAGAGTCGGTTCATTATTACATAACATTGGCATCATCACAAGAAAGATCGAATCTCGAAATAATGATTATTTTAGAATCCTTGGAAACACTAGATATATTCAGAAGACTTACATTACATCATTAAAATGAAAACTACAACAACATAGTCTCCATATTACACACTCATATCCAGACATACTATCCCTACAGGTCATTCATAAAATAGTTCTTCACATCCTAGGAAAAATTATACATAGAAAGGGGTGAGCTCAGATGCCCAGTAAGGATAACAATATAGTGGAAAATTTCATAATTAATCATAAACATTTAAGGCAATGTATAAATAAAATTAATGCCTTTTAAACATGGACATTAGCATAATATGGCCAAGATAAAATGAAATAATGTCATTTACTTATTCACATGGATATTCTACTAATCGAATAATCACATGAAATAACAATAATCACTTTCATAATGATGTAATGAATAAAGCCAGACTATGATAACCACGTTGCCAAGGCCTTGTGCCAGGACTTCAAATATGATTTTTTCAAGGCCTCATTCCAACACACTAGTTTGTCTCATGAGACCTACCGATGCATCTAGGAGCTATAGTGGGCTCCACCTGTCACTTATTAAGTCCGGTGCATTCCTCATATAAACTGGTTTAAACATAACATAAACATTCATATTAATACTAGAATATGAAATGTAAATAATTTCTCCACAAACCATGAATGGTATAAAAATAATACATCCACAGTCAATCATATAAGAAAACCTTCAATACAATATGAATGTTTTGTATCATAATAAATCAACTTCATATAAACATAAAATTTATTAGAGGATGTTGACATATATGAAAATAGAAAATATTTGAGAGAAATATATCATTTTTTCGAATCAATTAAAATTCCCATAATTCTAATCAAAATATTTATTTTGAAAATAATTTTATAAGGTTGTAATGGAATCGTCAAAAGTTTTAAAATGTCTGAGAATAACCACACTCGGCGTATAAGTCAAAAAAACATTCTTACTTTAATTTTTTCGAAAAGGGTAAAAAGGAAGTTGTTAGGAAAACGACTGAAAGATTCCGTTAAAAATTAAAACAAGGGTATAAATGAAATTAACCCATATTCTGTAAAATAGAAGGAATTATTGAAATTCATTTTTAAGAAACATGTATGTGGATGATAAAGAGGTCCAAGTAGAGAATTTCGTATAAACAACCTCAGATAATGAAGAGATTGTTAAATAAACCGTTACATGTACTTTTCCTTAGTCGATGGTATGTTAAAATCCAGTATAATAGTTAAAACATTTTTATTAAATTATACAAGAATCATATACATTAATATGATATTATATATGTTTATTTGATAATAATATCTTAGTATTATTATCATTTCAGGTGTTAACAGATTCGTTTTCCATTATATTATTTGTTATGTGAACCATATTTTATTATTGATGGGATGTTTATTACTCATATCCAAAATTATATCAATTCTTTAAACATTATTTTTAATTATTAAATGAGAATTATACTTGAATGGATACGATGGGGAATGCATCTCAACGTGTTCGTGGAGACGGTTGTCCGTACGTACGCACGAGCGACAATATCATTTTTTTTGATATTAAAATAATATATAATTGGATGTTATATCATTTATACAGAATCATTATAATGTTATATTTTTTATTTTAATGAATTATATATCATTATTATACACATCTAAATAATAATATATTGAATAAAAATTACACCACGACGTGAAGATGGTAGGCCGTACATATGCAAGTATGGTGACATATCATTCAAGGGATGGATAGAATAATGAATTTCTTTGTTCCATATTTATTATAACATCACAGTATATAGAATACACTGGAGTTATTATTTTAGAAAGGGAATGAAAAAGAAGATGATGTTGAAGAAGAAAGGAACTTGAAAAAGGGATGTGAAAACAAGTATTCTTCTTTGGGTTCTTCCTTTTGATTTGATCAAAAGAGCTCATTAGGGTGGCTTTCTGATCAAACTAAGGCCTCTAAGATGATGTGGGGGAAGTTTAGGGAGTATTTAGGTAGGCGTTGGCTGAGCCAAATGTATTTGATGGTGTGAAGAATTGGTTATAAGTGGTGTCCTTTTATAGGGGGAGCGGCTCTTTAGGAAAAACATAAAGTATTAATTTATAATAAATTCATATTCAATTTCTAATTGCATCAAAGTTGAATATTCAACGTCTAAGGGGGTTATTGGTAGAAATACTTTAATCAAAAATATTTTAGATAGGTTTGTGTCATAATATAAACCTTATCATTTATTTTTAACTCTTAGTTAATTAGTTTGATATTTACCTTGTCACATTGTATTTTTAAATTATATAGTTTATAAACATATTATATACATCTAAGAGACCCCCAAGTGGTCCATTAATGATACAAATATCATGATACAAGTCCATTGGCCGAACCATAGATTTTGAGGAATATAATATGAATTAATAATATAATATTTGTTTTAAAAACTCTTTTATGTCAATTTCGACAATATTGGGAATTTGTTTTTGATAAATTCATAACAACATTATTACTTCAAACAGAATTCATATAACCAATCCTAATATGTCATATTAACATATAGAATTATTGGAATTCATAAAAAGTCTCCAATTACATTTTTCTGGGAATTTATAATTTCAATAAATTTTAAATTTCATTAATTATGTAATTACTGCATCACCATTGTGTCGTAAATAAATATAATTATTTAATTTATAAAAATTATAAATAAAATATCAATATGTGGGAAATTTTTTTATCTTTTTAATGAATATTTACAATCGAATTTATCTTATGTATAACCCTATATTAATAATGTTTTAGCATTTAAACATTGATTTTAACTATTTTATCTCTTCTTTGAATTACATAATAATAAATGTCCTAATCTAATCCAAGTGGATCTAAATGATAATATTATATTCCTAAGGTTTTTTTGGGTCGAGATACACTTATCCAATATAATTAGGACATGTTTTAGGGTAATATTAATATCATTTTTACCCTTAATTACCCAATTTACTTTTAACCGTGGTAAATAAAAGTAAAAAGTTACTATTTACCAAAATTTATTTTCATGACATTGAACCACATTTTACTTACTGATATTAACCATGTCTCTCAGAATTTTGAAATTCCATTCACAGAAGCCTTAAAATTATGTTTTATATGAATTTTTATATTCTCTTATGGGGTGGGTAAAAGACGGTGAAAAGTTCAATAAAATTTTTATATATCTAAAATTAATATAAATTGACTAAAATGAATTACATTGAACATATAAAGGTATTATGTAACTATTTTAAACCGAAAATAAATTTAAATAAATTAAATTAATATTTAACTAAAAAGTCATTTTTAACTAATAACTCAGTGTTTTTAACTATTCATCAAAAATTGAATGCTTTCAGAAAAATACCAAAAATTCACCCGAGGCTAATTTCGATATTCCGAATTCAATAATGAAGTCCATTTTGAAAGATAAAATTTATAAAATTTCAAAAATTAGGTATTACTATTCATAACAGATAGTTTGGTTTGTTGTGGTGTGTTTTAGAACTCGAAGTTGCGTACAACACAAGCTACTGTATTATCCAATGTGAATCGTACCGTGGAAGCTTGGGGTGTTACATTATCTCCTCCAAATAATTTCTTCCATGAAATTTCTTATAATATTACTGTATAAAATGACTCAGGTTATTCTTCATCATATGTACCTCGGGTTCCCATGTTTCCTCTTCCATCTTATGGTTTCTCCGTAGTACTTATACCAGACGAGTTGTCTGGTTTCTCAACACTTTTTCTCTCGTATCAAGAATCCTAACGGGATCTTCGCAATAAGACAGATCAGGTTCCAGTTCTAATTCCTCATAAGTGTGTACATGCGTTGGGTCGGGCATGTATTTTCCCAAAAGGGATATGTGGAACACACCGTCAATGTTGGAGAGACTTGGTGGCATTGCCAAACGGTAAGCTACAACCCCAATTCGTTCTAGAATTTCGATGGGTCCGATGTACCTGGGACTCAATTTACCCTTCTTACTGAAATGTATAACTCCTTTCCATGGAGATACATTCAAGAAAACATGATCTTCTACCTGAAATTTGAAATCCTTCCTTAGGTTTTCCGCATAGCTCTTCTGCCTATTTTGAGCTGCTTTGATGTGGTTTTGGATTACCTTCAACTTTTCCATCATTTCCTCCACCAGTTCTGGGCCTATAAGCTTTCTCTCACTAACGTCATCCCAACAGGTTGGTGTGCGACATCGCTTTCTATGTAACTCTTTATATGGTGCCATCTTAATACTTAAATGGAATATATTGTTATAATACAATTCTACCAAAGGTAAATATTGATCATACATACCCTGAAAGTCAAGTGAGCATGATCTCAACATGTATTCTAATGTTTGAATAGTCTGTTCTAATTATCCATCTGTTTGAGGGTAGTAGGCAGTGCTCAAACAATTTTAAGTATCCAGGGCTTTCTGAATACATTTCCAGAATCATGATGAAAATGGGGATCACGATCAAAAACAATCAATAGGGGTACTCCAAGAAGTCTCATAACTTAAATAAAATATAGTCCTTACAGATGTTCAAGTGCTAGATATTATCTTATATAAAGAAAATGTGCTGACTTGGTAAGACGATCAATAATGACCTATAGTGTGTAATTCATTATAGGATTTTTTGGTAGTCCCACCACAATGTCAATCATAATATTATCCCATTTCCACTCAGGTATGGGAAGAGGTTGCACTACTATACCAGGCTATTGCCCTCTCGCTTTCACTTTTTGACAAACCATACATCATGACACAAAATCAGCAATCTCCCTCTTCATGTTTTCCCACCAAAAGTGTTCCATTAAGTCTCTATAAATTTTGGTGCTCCCAGGATGTATAGTGAAATTTGAACTATGAGAATCATCAATCAATTCCCTCTTTAAATCCGGTATATCGGGAACACAAAGTCTCCTCCCAAATTTCAAAATTCCATCTTCATACACAAATTCACTCAATATCTCATCATTCACAGCATTAATCTTCTTTTTAATATCTTCATTATCGGCCATAGAACTCTTTATCCTTTCTAGTAATGTTGGTTTGGCAACAATTTTAAAATGATTTGATGTTTCACCATCCATGGTGATTCCCATATCAATCTTTACTAGATCAATGAAAATAGGATCCCTTTCCACTCTCATCATGTTCAAAACCCCATGATCTTTTCTACTCAAATCATATTCCTCTTTATTTTCCATCCCCAGGTGGTAGTGTATCGTGAAATCATAATCCTTGAGTAGTTCAAGCCATCTCCTTTGCCTCATGTTGAGTTCTTTTTGTGAGAAAATATACTTCACACTCTTGTAATCAGTATAAATCTCACATTTTTCACCATAGAGGTAGTGTCTCCATATCATCAGAATAAAGATCACAAATGCTAAATCGAGATCATAAGTAGGATAGTTTTGGTTATGAATTTTTAGCTGTCATGATGCAGAGTCAATAACCCTATCAATATACATAAGATCAAAACCATGTCCTTTCTTCGATGCATCACTATAAATAAGAACACATCATTCCCGGATGTTAGAGTCAATATAGGATAATTAAATAATCTTATCTTCTGTTCTTCAAAACATTCTTCACACTCTTTTGTCTAGAAAAATTTAACCCCTTCACATGTGAGATTTGTTAATGGTTTAGCCAACATGGAAAATTTCTAGACGTAACGTCGATAATAACCTGCTAAACCAATAAAACGGCATAACTCAGTTATACTCGTCGGTGCTGGCCATTATTGGATTGCCATGGTTATAGAAGGATCAACGAAAATTCTATCCTTAGAGACAATATGGCCAAGAAAATAAATCTCCTGAAGCCAGAATTCACACTTGTTAAACATCCCATATAATTTATGTCGTCTAAGAGTCTTTAGATTAATGCGCAAATCATTTTCATGATCTTTGTAGCTTTTGGATTATACCAAGATATCATCAATAAATAACACCACAAAATCATCAAGATATTCTTTGAAAACCATATTCATTAGATCTATTAATACAGATGGTGCATTAGTCAATCCAAAAGGCATTACTATAAACTTGTAATGCCCGTACGTTGTTCGAAATGCTATCTTCAAAATCTTTTCCTTATTCACACACAACTGATGGTATGCATATCGAAGGTCTATCATTGAAAATTATTGAGCTCCATTCAGTTGGTCAAATAAATCATCAATGGGAGGTAGGGGGATACTTGTTCTTTATTGTTATAGAATTGATCTCCCTATAGTCGATACATAACATCATAGATCCATATTTATTCTTTAACAAAAAGGACAGGGATTCCCCATGGAGAAACACTAGGGCGAATAAATCCATTATTTCTTAATTCTTATAGTTGTTTCTTCAGTTCAACTAATTCCACTATGGCTATTTTATAAGGGGACATCGATATGGGCCTTGAACCAGGAAATAAATCAATGGAAAACTCAATTTCTCATTCTAGAGGATGTCCAGGTAAATCTTCCGGAAACACATCAACATATATTTACACAATAGGTAGATCCGCTATTTGAACATTCCTTTCCTCACCCATAGTTATTTCATTTTCTACCTCCCCGATAATTGAATTTAGTTGAGGTACTGGGGGTAGATATAGATAAGAATTAGGTGGTTACGATTCTGCTCTAAAGATATGGTGTTCCTTATAATAATTATCAGAAATTGAAACCTCCTTATTTTACAATAAATTTTTGCATCATGGACTGAATGTTGATCCATACCAAGGAATATATCAAATTCAGTCATGGGTATGACGATGAGATCAGCAGATAAAGAACATTTTTATGTTCTAATGGGAACATATGCATAGAACATTGTAGAAATGATACTTCCCTTAGGGGTTTTGACTGAAAACTGTCTCGTTAAATCAAATTAGAAATATCTAATTTTCATAGAAAACTGGGAAGATATGAAACAATGCGATGGTCCAGAATCAGATAATGAATTTTCTAAACTTGAGGAAACCATTAAATTACCTACCACCACGTATTTCAGAGCTTCTACCTCTGCAGTAGTGATGACATCATCTTGGCCATGATCCCATGGCCTCTTCTGAGGTATGTTCCCCTGAAGCATAGGAAATTCATTTGATAAATGTCCCCTCTCACTACAATTATAGCATTCCACATTGACATCAACTCTCTTTCCCATGCAATCATGAGCTTGGTGGCCTTTTTCACCACACTGGTAACAGACTCCCATTCCTTCTAAGCATGTAATGGGGTGTTTCTTCCCACATTTACTACAGTACTGATATTTAACCTTCTCTTCTTCCCCTTATTTCCATTTCCATATTTTTCAGAGGATCTCTTCTTCTCTTGATTTTCATTAAAGTCAGATGAAATAGAGAATTCATTTTTCGTCTTAATAGCACACGAGACAAAATCTTCGTACGACATAATGGATTATGAGACCAATACTCGACGGAGAAATGGTTTTAACCCATCAAAGAAATGATCAAACATACTTCATGGGTTACGTATTTAATCTACAACATACCTCGCTATCCTTGTAATCTTAGCCTCATAATTTGCAACATTCTCATCCTCATTTTGTCTCAAACTCAAAAATTTCCTTCCCATATCTGCTCGATGGTCTCGAGCAATGAATTTTTCTAAGAACAGATATTTGAACACCCTCCATTCCATATTTTATACATCATCATTTATCTTCATATTTTTTATCAATGACCACCATTGATCAGTATCTCCAGTGAGGTGATAAACTTCCATGACAACTTTTTCTCCTTCACTACTCCCCAAAGCATGGAATTTTTTCTCTAAGAAATTTATCCATTTCATAGCTACTATGGGATTTTTACTCCCATTGAATGTTGGTGGTTGTTTCCTCATGAAACGATCTAACATTGATCCTCCACATTGTGGATCAGGGTGCTCTATACGAGTAAGGTTATTATTCATAACCTGAGTGAATTGTCCCAGTATGGTGATAAGATGATCAACACCAGTTGTATCACCAGCTCCACAATAATTATCTTGAGCAGGAGGGAAATTCCTATATGAAGTACGTCTTTGATACGAGTTCCATTTCTTCTACTAGGCACCATTTCTAAACAATGGAATATACTAGTTTAGTTTATGAATCAAAATACATAATTCCATACTTGTATAACACATAATATAAATTGAATAGTTTATGGATATAATCCATAATCATAAAAATGTTTTCATTGAGGAAGTATATACTCATAAACCCTTCATAATGGTTTGTAAAGAAAATGAGAATAACCCTAAGCATATCCCCAAGGAGTGTCGTAACCAATAGTGTAGCAAGGCCTATTGTCATGCACCAGTTCCCATTCGAGTCTAGCTCAAAGTGGTGTTTTCGGGTTTTACCCCAAGGTACATCTGTGCCAGAGCTGCCTCTACTTTCTCATATCCAGACATGGATTTAATGCATGTAATACTCACAAAACTTCTACAACCATAATTCTAGGAAGTTATTCGATACTAAACTCAATGTCTTTCTTAGGGATATGTGCTCTAATCAGAGTTTATCTAAATCTCGCTTCCAAGGTTTGTACTAAAAATCCTCTGATACCAACTAAAACATCCGGACCCCAGTTACCCAAAGTTTGTGCATTATTACATAACATTTTCATGATCACAAGAACGATAAAATCTCGAAAGAACGATTAGTTTGGTAGCCTTGGAAACAGTAGATATATTCATAAGACTTATATTACATCATCAAAATGAAAACTAAAACAACATAGTATACATAGTCCACACTCATATCCCCACATACTATCCCTGCAGGTCATTCACCCAGTATGGAAAACAATATAGCAGAAAATTTATTAAATAAGCATAAACATTTAAGGAAATGTATAACTAAAACAAAAACCTTCTAAATATTAACTTCAGAATAATATATAAAAGATAAAATGAAATAATTCCATTTACTTATTCACATGTATATACTATTAATCGAATAATCACATGCAATATCAATAACCACTTTCATAATGATGGGATGCATAATGCCAGACTATCATAACCAAGTAGCCAAGGCCTCGTGCCAAGACTACAAATATGATTTTGTCAAGGCATTATTCCGAGACACTAGTTTGTCTTATGAGAGCTACCGATGCATCGAGGAGCTGTAGTGGGCTCCACCTTTAACTTATTAAGTCCAATGTATTCCTCATATGAACAGGTTTAAACGTAACATAATCCTTCGTATTAAAACTCGAATACAAAATTTCAATACTTTCTAAATAAACAATGAATTCTATAAAAATAACACATCCATAGTTAATCATATCACAAAACCTTAAATACAATATGGATGTTTTGTATCATAAAAAATCAACTTCAAATAAAATTAAAATCCAACAAAGGATGTTGACAGAGACGAAAATCAAAACTATTTAAGAGGAATATCTCTTTTTTTTAATCATTTAAAAGTCACATAATTATAAAGGAAACCTTTATTTTGAAAATATTATTATAATCTAGTAAGGGAATCTTCAAATGTGTAAAAATGGAAGAGAATAACCACACACACCGTATAAGTTAAGAAAACATTCTTACCTTAATTCTGTCAAAAAGGTTAAAAAGAACCTTGTTTGGAAAATGACTGAAAGATTACGTTAAACAGTTGAACAAGGGTACAAATGAATTTAACCCATATTCTGTAAAACAGTAGGAATGTTTTGAAATACATTTTTAAGAAACATGGATGTGGATTATAAAGAGGTCCCAGTAGATAATTACACGTAAACATCCTCGGATAATGAAGAGATTGTAAATAAACCCTTACCTTTTACTTCTCCTTATTCGATGGTATGTTAACCTACTGTATAATAGCTAAAACATTGTTATTAAATTATACAAGAATTATATATAGTAATATGATATCATATATGTTTATTTGTTATTAATATCTTAGTATTATTGTCGTTTCAGGTGTTAATGGATTCATTTTCCTTTATATTTTTTTGTTATGTGTGCCATATTTTTTATGTATAGGATGTATATTATTCATATCCAAAGTGATATCAAGTATTTATACAATATTTTTAATCATAAAATGAGCGTTAGACTTGAATGGATACGATGGGAAATGAATCTCATCGTGTTTGTGGAGACGGTAGTCCGTCCGTACGCAGGAGCGACAATATCATTCTTTTGATATTAAAATAATATATAATTGGATTTTATATCATATATACAGAATCACTATCATGTTATATTTATTATTTAAATGAATTATATATCATTATTATACCCATCTAAATAATAGTATATTAAATAACAATTACACCACAGGGTGGAGACGGTAGGTCGTACGTACGCACGTATGATGACATATCATTCAAGGAATGGATAGAATAATGAATTTGGTTTTCCCATATTTATAATAAAATCGAAATATATAGAATATACTGGAGTTATTATTTTAGAAAGGGAATAACAAATAAGAAGAAGTTGAAGATGAAAGGAACATTGAAAAGGGTAGTGAAAACATTACCTCTTCTTCGGGTTCTTCCTTTTGATTTGATCAAAATGGATCCTTAGGATGGCTTTATGATCAAACTAAGGCCTCTAGGTTAAAGTTAGGGAAGTATAGAGAGTATTTTAGTAGGGTTTGGATGAGTTAAATGTTTTTGATGTTGTGAAGAATGTGTTATAATTGATGTCCTTTTATAAGGGGGGGGGAGGGGCTCTTTAAGAAAAACATAAATTATTAATTTATAATAAATTTATATTCGGTTTCTAATGGCTCCAAAGATTATTATTCAAAGTCTATGGTGGGTATGGGTCTAAATACTATTAAACAATAGATTTTAGATAGGTTTGGGTCATTATATTAATTTTATCATTTAGTATTAACTCTTAGTTAATTAGTTTGAAATTTACCATGCCACATTGTATTTTTATATTATATAGTTAATAAATTTACTATATATATCCAAGTGACCCCCAAGTGGTCCATTAATGATTCAACTATCTTGATACAAGTCTTTTTTCTAACCATTAGATTTTTAGGAATATAATATGAATTAATAATATAATTTTTGTTTTAAAAACTCTTTTTTGTCAATTTTGACTCTATTGCGTATTTATTTTTGATAAATTTATAACATCATTATTACATAGATAAAAATTCATATAACCAATCATAATAAGTCATATTAACCTCAAAAAAAAAATTTAATTCAAAAAAAGTCTCAAAATTAAATTTATTTCGGTATTTATAATATCTATTATTTCAATAATTCATTAATTAGGTAATTGCTGCAACACCATTGTGTCATAAATAAATTAAACTATATATTTTCTAAAATGTAACAACAAAATATCATTATGTAGTAAATATTTTTAGCTTTTTAATGAATATTTACAATCAAAGTTATCTTATGTATAACACTATATTAAAAATGTTCTAGTAATTAAACTTTGATTTTAACTCTTTTTGGAATCAAATAATAATAAATGTCCTAATCTAATCCAATTGGATCTAAATGATAATATTTTATTCCTAAGGATGTTTTTGGTTGAGATAAAATTGTCTAATAGAATTTGGATATGTGTTAGGGTAATATTAATATCATTTTTACCCTTAATTTCCCTATTTACTTTTAACCGTGGTAAATAAAAATAATGGTTACTATTCACCAAAAATTATTTTCATCTCATTGAACAAAATTTTACTTACTGATGTTAACCGTTTCTCTCAGATTTTTGATATTCCAATCACAGAAGCGGTAAAATTAAATTTTATGTGAATTTGCAAATTCTCATAGGAGGTGGGTAAAAGACGGTGAAAAGTTCAATAAAATTTTTACATATCTAAAATTAATATAAATTGACTCCAATGAATTACATTGAACTTATATAGGTTTTAAGTATCTATTTTTACCTAAAATAAATTTAAATAAAATAAATAATTACTTAAATTAAATGTCGGTTTTAACTAATAACTCAGTGTTTTTCACTATTCAAATTTTTTTTAATGTTTTCAGAAAAATACAAAAAATTCACCCTAAGCTAATTTCGATATTCCGAATCCAAAAATGAAGTCCATATTGAATGATAAAATTTATAAAATTTCAAAACATAGGTATTACTATTCATAACGGCTAGTTTTGTTTATTGTCGTTTGTGTTAGAACATGAAGTTGCGTACAACACACGCTATTATATTATTCAAAGAGAAGTGTACCATGGAATCATGGGGTGTTACAAAAAATATTTTAATTTTAAAAAATAGAAAATTGTTTTTTAACTAATTTAATATGTACATTGAAGAAAAAATAAAAAAAATATGATGAGGATTAATCATAGTAATATTTCATCTTTTGTAATGAAATATATCCATCGAATAAAATGAATCTACATAGCCATATTACGAAAATGAGTTCATGGTATAAAAATATTAATCCCTAAAAAATGATATTAAATGAATGATATTTTTTATAAAGAAAAATGTACAAAAATATTATGAATAATTTTCCATAAGAATGATCATTGGTCAATTAAAAGAGAAATAGATAGTTAAAACACTTATAACATGGGAAACATTGGCATCAAAATCCTTTGAAAAAAATATTACATTGATTTTAAAATCAATTGAATTTTATGATAATTAGAATATAAATACATGCATGGTATGTATAAAAACCACTAAAAAATATTTTTTGAATGTCGAATATGTCTCAATGAAGGAAAATTGAGGTGTGAAAACTCACTAACATTACTCTGGTTTCAAAGAAATAACATAAACATCGAAAATAATTAACACAAATATATTTTCAAAATTTTTAATGACATTACTAGTATCTATTATATTTTTTAATATTTAATTATAATAGTATATTTTATATTCATTATCTATAGATATTTAATTTCCATAATTGGGTGTTATTAATTATTATTTTTTAACATATATTTCATGACATAGATGTCAATAATGATTATTTGATATTAAGTTCCAAATTGGATTATTTTAAATGATATTTAATTATACTTTTCATTTATTTATACACACTTATGATTATTTTACGGGAATCAATGGAATGGTCTGAGAGAATAAGATCCATGATGAGCTTGATTCGGGTATGATACTTTCATCAAAAAATTATATTATAATGATCTTCAATTTATGTTTCATAATTTAAAAACTATATCCATTATAAATATTAATACATAATTTCTTATAAAATCCTAATATATTTTTAAATCCCTTCATGTAAATTGATAATAGAAATGAATAACATCTTCCTTTATGCTGGTGGTCTGCATTTACCCACAAGCGAGTTTATTATACTCAAATTAACGGGATTGAATGATGGCATATAAGGATTTATAATGGAAAAATTAATTATGTATTAAATTTAACATTTATCCATTATCAACATTATTGAAAATAGTCCTATTATTATATGGTAAAGATTTAATATGAATTCAATGGAGTCTATTATTTCCACATACCCACAAATAAAATTCATTTTTGAATAGTTGAGAGGAAGTTATAAATTATTAATCAATTGATATAATAAAATATTAGTATGATTATGAGGATAATGAAATAATTTTTTATTTTATATAACTTATTTACAGGAGGTAGATTACGAAATAAATGAGTAGAAATGAGAAATTAGTTATTATGATACTTTACATTACTCTATGGAACATCTCCATTGATAATTGGATTAAGCCATTGAAGAATGGTATTTTCCCGAGCCAAGAACCTATAGAAAGATTCAAGATGTTTTGGGAATCTAGTTTTCAAATATTTTGAATTAATTAAAGGGATTATGGTGTGACAATGAATGGTATGGAAATAGACTAGTTTTCAAAGGGTCAATAATGTCATTTTTGGTATTAAATGATAGAAAATTCATGGAATGTGGATGAAATTTTAGAAAATAAATTAAAGGGATAATTATTGTTTATCAAAAATATCATTCACATAAATATGATAATATATTTGGTCTATTTTAGGAATTTCATTGGTAATTTAAGATTTTTTCATAATATACTTTCAGAAAGAATCTCATTTGTTAAACTCAGTAACATATTATTTTGCTTAAGAAGAAATTTCCCATATAAAATAATTTTTAAATTATGATTTAAAATTTGAATAACATTTTATAATATTAAATATATAATATAAATAATAATTTTAAAATAAATAATGTATAATTTATAAAAAAAATTATATATAAATTTGTGACTTTTGTTCAAAGATATCCAACATAGCTTTCTTATTTAAAAATAAATTTTTAAATTTTTTATATTAAATTTAAATATATATATTTTTAAATAAATAGTATCATAAATGTGTAATTTACAAATATATCATTAAAATTTAAAATTTTATACTTTATTTGTAATAATGGTATTTTATATATTCACCTTAATATATAACCATTAAGAAAAAAAAAGAAATTAAATTTAGAATATAATATTTTCAAGCATTCATTATAATAAATATTAGATTGCGGAGAATTTGTTTTATTGAAAATATTATCTATTCATTTCATTAAAATATTTCACAAATCAACTTAAATAAAAAATACACACCACTTTATAAAAAAATCTAATTTAAAAAATATTACTTTTATATTATATAATTTTCACAAAATAACATTATAATAAATTATTTATATTCAAAACATTCATTTTATAATTCCTTTGAAATTAAAATACTTTAATGATTTTTATTAAATTGATCGTTCATAATAATATTTAAAAAGTAATTATGTTTAGATAATAAACAATTATCATTAAATATTATATTCTTGTATCATTATTTATTTTTTGTGTCAGAAACCCACATGGGGACACCCATCAAAAAGTCACCAGAGTCAGCCCATGAAAAATCATGAGAAGTGTTCCTAATCCTCCCGTAATGGAAACTAGTTTCAAACAAAAAATATTCTGAATTAAGAATGGTTCAGATGTTAATTAACGATAAAATAAATATATATAATAATAAACAAAAAAATAGAAGTATAAAAGAACATGGTAACTAAACTGATAAAAATTAAACAGTAATTATATTTCAATGTGGCCTCACCATTCACCATCTTCTACTGAACTAATGTCTCTATGGAGATCCATAATAAGTAATATGTTTCATTGAAAGATAAAAACAAGGATATTGGTACAAGATTAAGTATTAAATCATAGTAGGTGGGTTTGAATATACTACTACATATTACATACATTTATAATAAATACATGCCGTTATAGTTTGGAAATAAAGAACAAAAAATTATCTTTTTAGCTATTTTATGTTAAACAAGTGAAAATAATTCATTTTCGAATGAACTTATTTATATATCATTTTCAAAAAAAACATTATATAAATTTCAGAAAATACCTTTAATGAAGACAATTAATATTAAACATGTGTCATTATATGGAAACATTACATATAGTATCATTTTATAAATATTACCGCAGAAAAAAGGTAATAAAAGTAAATAAGCACCATGGGTAATCCCTAATCTCCTAGGTCAAATACGTCATATGATTCATCTTCTTTGGAGACGAATTCAGTTAATATTTTATCATCCATAAACCTCTAGAGAGGTCAAATCTAATTTTCAAGTTGTCCCTAAAAAATTTATTATATTGTTCATATACTGTTTTAGTGTACAAATCTATGGGATCCTTGTTTAGCTCCTTGGAAACTAAACCGACATAATATACTATTTAAACCAACCTAGGTATGCGGGGTCCCCATGCTCTTTTTTAAAATGTAGGTTAGTTTTAACAATGACATAATATAAATAAATATCACATTCAACAAACAAAACTCATCTACCTTCTCACCTCCAATATTCCACCTTAAGAACATCCCCATTCAATGTAAAACATAAATATATTCCCAACCCATCTTTAGTGAAAGCTTTTGACACCACTCATTTAATACATTTTTTTGTATTTTTATTTATGGGGAATGAATTATGGTGTTTTCCAATTCTATAAAACAACTGATGATGCAAAAAAATAGTTATAACGTTTTGAAAAACATCATTAAAAAATAACATTACCATTGAAAAGAAATTATTATTTTCAAAACAAGTATGAAATCATATATTAACATGAGAATCCCATGCTAGGAGCTATGGTAAATAATGTGAAACAAATAATGGTACCACTTCTTTTTTCCAAAAATAATTTTCAATGAATGTAAACACTATATAAAAAAACAATTTTTAAAACACTCGATCAATAAATGAATTAAAATTATAGGATAACACATAGGTAAATTACCTTAAAATATGTCTCCTCTAATGATGGAATCCTGAATCCACTCTAAATAGTTACATAGAATAAATAGATACCGTGTAGGACTCTAATAAAGATAACCCCTTATGTAAATTTACAGACATATAGACAGATATATTTACCCTATGACATAATGTATATATTCAGCTCACCGTGATCAAATATGAACAACGTGTGTATATATATATTCCCATTACCCATATATAAGTCTGAATGTCACCATCAAGAATAGTAGTCTGATTCTACCATAAGGAAGTGAAAGGCATTGTAGTAAATATGAGAAAATTAAAAATTAAAAATTCACAAATTATTAATGATCTATGCGATTAAAATCGAAGAATGATTACTATAAACTAATAGATAACTCACTACATTTGATTTGTGAGACCCGATATAATCACAAATGAGCCAAAAGAATCCTACAAGAAATAAGAAACCATATCTAAACAAAAAAATTGGACCATTATTATAACATAGTGTTCGACCAAACTCACACTAGATCAAGGTAAATAAAATAATGATGAAATATGATATTGAACTGGAGATATGCTTACCATGAGAGATATCACCATGAATCCTGGTGTAAATCAGCCACTGTAGGAATAATTGGATGAGTTTTTGCATTAAAGATCTCCTTCATGGCAGGTGTGTCATGAGACAAAGATAGAAAGGTAGGATTTTTCAAATTGGTTAGGGTAGAAGGGTTTAAAGATAACGATAATATTATCAATATTTTATTACACAATAACTAGTGATATTATTACTTTTATTATTCACAATAACCATGTTATTTTTTGTTTTTTTTAATCCCCTCTGCATGGATACATTACTGGTTTAACAATCCACCAACTATGTGGCCTGCTCTGGGCTTCTAGACACCACGCATTGGTAGGGTACATTGTTATATAACATGTGCATCATCCATGAAGTATAATGCATGATAACTATTTATGCACATGAACATCTTATGCCCTGTTTCTACTAACAATGTTCCAACCATGTGTCGATCCACAAAAATCCAAAAACAAAATTTTGGAAACCCAATATTGTGTGATGCTAAAAAATGGGGGTAATTCAATTTATTAAATAAAATTGTTATGATTATTTAAAAATAGTTAATATTTGAAGGCTCAGGTGGGATATTTTTGTAACAATGAATAAAAATTTCCCACAAATATTCCTAAATGACGTGTCTAACTAAAAGGCAATGTAAAAGATATTTTTAAAACACAATGACTGATAAAAAAAGACTCACTTTTCATGTAGATCCAAAAACATCAAAATCTATAATTCTATTTTAACCATACTCATGGAACAATGACTTAATTCAAAGAAACAATTGATGAAGCTAAAGGACTCGAACTGGAAAACGAAGAGAGTATGATATCTGTATTAATATCTCTAAACATACCCTCAAAACAAAACAAATCATGACCCGTAACACGGAAATCACCAAGATAATATAATTTTGGTATGTTAGGGATATTCATGATAATATGTAATGTGTCTCATTAACACGTCTAACCATACACCACTATGATTGAGGTCGGGTGGGTTGGAAAAAGATGTTTTCTTGATCTATGGAACATTGAAACAATATTCACTAGAAGTTCATTCATTGGATGTCTCCCAAATATTTATATATTTTGTTAAACATTGATTCCCAAGGCAAAACATATCAAAAATATTGGAATGGACTCTAGATGTAGTGTAACCTCTAAACTACCCAAGTCACACTCATCTAACTTAAGAAGGGAAATCAATGAGACATATAGTTGGTCTCACCACCATTAATGAACTTACTGAATGAAAAAAAATCATGATTTCACATCTACTAGTTGAAACCACCAAATTTTCATGAAAGTTGGTCCAAAATAAATATCCTGATAATATTTTTCTAAAAAATACCCAATTAGGGGAACATAATAAAATTACCCACTAACGTTAGAGATAACATGTTTTATGTAAATTCCCTGCACTTGACAAAACGTTCAGTACATGCAAATATTCACTTTGAGACCTTTTGTTGGATCCCCAATGTCTTGAAATTTCTTATTTCCCATAATAAAGACATGATATTTACCAATTGAAACGTCCTCATTATGAAACATGTCCTTAAAATATTCTTCATTTGTTTGAAAAAACATAATCGATGATAATCCTTAAGAGGATTTTATAATTATGACTTAGAGTCCCTATTTAGACCACACTAGAATAAAATGAACATGTGGTATTATGAATGAGAAGATGAAATTGATTATTAATACACCCATGGAATAGGTTCCTTTAGTTCACACTCATCATCGGAAGGGGAACCCTAACCATAACTCGAAGTAGCTGAACTACAAACCATTACAAAATGGCCCTTAAAACTAACCCACCTCAATATGAAAAATACAATAACTTCCACAATAGAACATTTCTATAGAGGATAATTCAATAAATAACCTCTAGGAAGATACACTACATGAATTGGGGAATTTTTAGTATATCAATCAATAAAAACTCCAGTAAAAACACATTATCCCATTCCCGATTGTCAACACAAACCCTCATCCTATGTTGTAAAAAATGAACACCCACTAACTCTTCCATTCAAAACATATAGTAATGCTTTACCCCTAACAAAATTGGAAAATTTTGTAATAAACATGACTCCACAACACTTCAAGGATCTTGGAAAAAATAAACATCTAGTAGAGACACCTTAAGAAAATTTTATACCTTTCTTGGTGAAATACTCTAATCCTATAAGCATAAAACCAATTCCAAATGTCATATAAATGAAAACACCATATATAAATCATAAATCAATATCCCAAACTCAAATAAACATTACATAGACACATAAATCACATTTAAACAAAACTAAATCTCGAAAATGAGACATCCAAATTATGTTAGGGAATATCAAATACGATCCATTTTTCAAGACACCAAAATCAAACATTTTCAAAACATATTTCAAAAGAAATATAATAATTTATATTTTATCTCCCTAAAATGTAGTACATGAAGCCACAAATATATACAAATAATTTTCTCTCACTAATCCATATAAAAATACAAAAAAAATTCCATTTAACATCCCCATACATACATATATGTGACCATTCCTAGAAATAGATTGGATTGAAAAAAAAAGACTTTATATTTCCATAAAACAAGATGATCGTCTGAAATTTTCCAAAAAAAAATTAAAATTCCAAAATAATTACCAAAACCATTTCCAATTTGGATATCAAAAAACATTTAAAAACGAAAAACAATTCACCATTTATTTTCCAAATAACAAAATATTTTTCATTTCGGAAACTGAACATTAATTAATCAAATATTATTTTTAAAACTAATCATAACACATCCATACCAACATATACCCACACAAAAATAAACAAAAGTGGCTCAACACTAAAATGGTCATCATTCTAAAAATGTGGAAACACATCTTCCACAAAAAACACGGATATGTGGTTTAGAAGATCATGCACCATCATGTGAGAACAATAGAGGCTATTCTAGTAAGATTCATGGATTATAAATGGTTTTCCAGTAAATTCACAGAATCAATGAACCCTCTAAATACTTAAAAAAATTATTCTATCCTCAAGAGTTTCTCAATTAATCCAACATATTCACAATCTCTTAAAAACATTAAATAAAAATCAAGAAACCAAAATACATATAGGATCCAAGCTACAATATTGAGGGACAACGATCCCCGAACACCCGGGACAATCAAGTGTCTATGTAAATATTTGTTGACCAAGAACCTTACCATGAATGACCCATTGAATTTCTATGATTCTACCTATAAAATACTATACATCCCTAAATATCAATGTCTAATTCCATGGATATAATTTTTTTCATTAACAGACCAAGTTCAACCCCAAACCATTCAACTATGATTAACCACAACTAGGAAGGATTGGTGTTCTAGATCCTCCAAGACTGGAAAATAGTTTTTGGCATCAAATATAATAAATTGGGAACTTCATATCCATTTAATGATAGAAAAATAAATAAATAAATAACAATAAGATTTACACAATTATAAGAAATGAAATCGGAGACCGAATATATAAAATTAAACACTTGACATACCTCCATGTGACCCCATGGATCACCACCATGCAATGAATAAATATAGCTCCATGGGGATGAATTCTAAGATGGATGTTGTAGAAGAAACTACAAAATTGTCAGCTATATATCCATGATTATTAATACACAACATAAATTTCAAAACAAACTACTTCTCTTACCTTACCTAAAACAAAAAACAATTAAAGATTGTTTGAAAATTATTCATATAAAATAAGGTTTTCTTCTATTTTAAAGAAAACTAGTGATAAGATTCCATTATTATAAAAACAAAATTATATTATATTGTCAATAATATATTTCAATTCATAAAATAAATTACAATATATCATCTTATCAATGATTATTAATTTTGAAAAAATTGTCATTGTATGAAAATATAATTGAAAAGTGAATTTGAGAAATAATATATTAGAAAAGAAGATTAATGTAAATAGTGTGCTATGAGAAATATCCATGTAGCACTGTTTTCAAGATCTTGGGATCCTTATACCATGGTTATTGGACAATATAATATGTTTTCATGCATTAACCACAAGATTTTTCTAATACAATGTTCTCACAGTTTCTATGATATTAACATATCTCTAAGTTTGCGTTGTAGTTTTAAACTTTCATGGAATCTGATTTAGTACACTGCCTACTCAACCGGTGTACTAGTCAGTAGCATCCCACCTAGGTGACTATGTTTTCTATGTTCTTATTTTAAATTCAAGTTATTATTTTCCAATCTAGTGTGCACATGCATATCACATTACATACATAAAAACCCATAAAACATCTCTCCTATGGTCTCCCACCTTTATCACATCCCCATTCAACATCACACAAATTTAGGCATTATCCCCCAATCGATGATCCCATTTCACAACACACATTTTACCCAAAAATGTCACATATTAATTCAATGGGAAACACATAAGAGTGTTTTCCAATTCCTTATAAAATTCATGGTGAAAACCGGGCTATACCACTCTTAAATAATCATCATTTTGAAAAGTAATTTGACATTAAAAATACATTACATTTTCAAAAAAGGGTGAAATCATATATTACCATGAAAACCCTTTTATTGGATGCTTAATTATATTATATGAAAAAAATTAAAACCCTTCTTCTATGTTCCACAAAAAAATTTCATATCATAAATATACTAGTTAATAATAATAAGGAATTTAAAACACTCCACAATTAAAAAAATTCAAATTAATGGCTTGGAAAAATGTAACCTTTCTAAAAACATTTATTATATGTTGGTGGAATCCTGAATCGACTACATAGTGGTCTATAGAAGAAGGGGATTCCATAAAGGACCCTAAAAGGAAAAACAGTCTTCTGAACATACAAACATATACACCTATGAATATATATATATGTGTGTGTGTGTGTGTGTGTGTGTTCCAATTGATTCTATATTGATATTCACCTGTCATTGAGTGATTTCATACAAAGGGGGTATATATATATGCCATACCAATTTATATGTACGTAATACACCTTTATACTATAGGGTCAAATGATACCCTAGGGAGTTCGATGGCATACACGAAATATTTAAATAACTCAAAATTATGAACTTCCTATTTAAAATTGGTCCATAGAATTATAATTGAATAAATAATACCTAAAACTGTCTGGTTACATGCTTAATTCAATGTGTGAGACCCAATACAATATAAATTAAGCCCAATGAATCCCACATGAAAGAATAAAACTGAGACACATAAAACCCCCTAAAAAATCAAACCATTATAATACCCTTGGGTTTGGCCAAACTCACCCACATGAAAGGTAAATTTGAAGATGCAAGAATGATTTGATGAGGATAGATAAAATCTTAGCTAACAATATCAAACAAAAAAACAAGGAAGAAATCAGCCATATGTGGGGGAGGATGAAGAGGTCTCTCTTGAGGAATGCCCTCCAAAGAAGGTGTGTTATACAATATAGTACACAGGGGGATTTTTTTGGTCATGTAGGGGAGGAAGGGTTTGAATAAAAAAATTAATAACAAAAATAATAATAGTATAAATAGGAATAATGTTAATAATTATATTAATTATAATAATAATTGAAATAATAATAATAAATAATTTTTTTACCTTTTTTTGAGTACGGTGATTGGGATATATTGTCAGCTAAATTGTTCAGCATCTATATCACCCAATCTAGGCCTATAAAAACCCAAATGAGTAGGGTGCATGTTTGAAGAAATGTTACACTAGAAATTCAATCAGAACTATTAAAAATACATATGAACATGTATAGTTTTATCATAGTTTCTGCATAACTATTACCAACTGTGCAACCCTGCTAAAAACCCTGAAAAGTAATATTTAGAATCTGGTTTGTCCAAAATCTAAAAAATGAGGATAATACAATTATATAGTTAATCAAAATAAATAATAAATAAATAAAAATATAAATTCATGGTTGGGGGGTGAATTTTTGTGAAATATAATATTTTATTGTTATATATAGAATAATTCATAGTTTTAATATATATATTGGATATATGTTTTTCATAAAACCATATCTCCAAAAACAATGTTTTTAACAACCATATTTCAAATGATAGTATTTTTATTAATCATATTAATAACAACCATATTCCCAAAAACCAAATATATAATGCTGATATTTCATTCATATTTATATCCTTACAAGAATTATTCATTCATTACATTCTAACTTCTATACGAATATTTCTCATTCCATGTTAATAATTATTCATAATGAATTCTATTTTCATTATTTAATTTTTAAATATATATTTAGGAATATTAATGGTTATAGACATGGTTAAATATGATCTTGTCAACATTATAGTTTTATTTATGTTATTATGTTCAATTTATTTACACCTTTTTGTTATTGTGCTTATAATTGATAAAATAAGCCATGGTATATAATGAATGCATACCAATCTTGTAACAACTACAACCACACAAAAACCACTATTTTATTATTCCACATATATTACAGAATTAAAAAACATAAATTTCCAAAATATAGAGACTCATAATAATTTACAAGAATGAAATAGTAGAGTCTTTATACACAAAGAAATATAAAATACATTATTCACCCTAGGAAAATATTAATAGAAATCCAAATTCATAAAAGTAATCATTCCAATGTAAATAGGAGTCTCTAAAACCAAATGTGAAATGGGAAGCATAAGAAAATCATTATGGAACTATAAAATTTGCTCTCATGTACCAACATATATCATTCATCCAAATAAATCCCAAGGAACCGTGGAAGTTATCATGGTACACCACATGTCTTCATAACATGAATGATGCAGATACAAGATATCATAAACAATATTGTTCTATCGATCTATTTGTTTCATGAGATTAAATGAAATAGGGATATATGGGCATTCTGAATCCCCACAAGGTAGAGATAAATTTTGTGGAATCATATACAAAAAAATATAATGATTATCCCATGAATTATAGTAGACATACATAAAAACTAATGAAAAACAAACTTGACCTATCTGTATATCAAGAAGCTATGCCAAATTAGTTAGTCCAAAAATATTCTATCTTGTAGTAAATTAATGTAAATATAAAAAAAATGTACATCCCTTAACTCCCTTCCAAACAAATATAATGGTAGATGACTTCAGTTCCCACCTAGCCACTCATAGAAAACGATAACCTTCTTTAATAGAAAGTATTAAAATCATGTATAGAAATGGGAAATCATATAAAGGTCCCCAAATAGAATTTTTTTTAAAAGTAAAAGTTTTTAATGTAAAATAAACTAAAATTAACAAAAACATAAATTAAATATAATTATTATAATCTCAAATAGTCTAATGAACTCAATACAGTCCAATGGATCGATATTTTCCTGTAGCTGAAATAGTGGATTACTGTAAGGTAAAACTTATTATGAATAAAAAATACACCCTAATAATAATAATTGAAAAAAATTATATTTTGCAATAATTTTGACAAAACTATATTTAGATTGGTTTTTAGATTAAATTATATCAATATGGAGGTTCCCTAAACCATTTATAAATTTTCCTAGTTTTCTTTATATTAAAACAATCAATTAGAAAAAATTTCATTAGTTTAGGCCCCATTTTAGAACCCATTTCAAAAGAACAATTAGAATCACTTCATTAATTATTTATTAATGATAACATGTTAAAAATTAATATAAATGGAATTATAGAATGTAATTATATCATTCATACATACAGGGAAATTGAAGAAGTCAATATAATGTGTTGATCATAACAAGTAAATGATAGAATCTATATGAGCTATAAAATGGTCATATTTTATTATTATTATTGTTAAAATATTGGAATCATCTTTAAAATGATGTTAATAAAGCTTCTTCCTCTAGAATAACTTCATTAAATATGGTTTTACCTCAACTAAGTGAATATACCATCACATCACAAGCCAGTGGAAATAGTAATAAATTTACTTCCCTTAGAGTATCTAGTTTAAAGGGAACCCATCATGACTAAGTTAAACTAATATATTTTAAAACATAATCATCTCATAAATAAATATAACATCTTAATATGTGAATATTTTTTTCATAACAATGTGATCAATGTTATAATTTTTTTAGTACCTTTGGAAACATTGAATGATAATCAACATGTTCAAAAGTGTTATACATATCATCCCACATAGTTATTTTTCAATAGTATTATTCATGGACATAGATTACATAAAACCATTATTAATCCCTTGGGAATGAAAACATCAAAAATTTTGAGCTCAAATACTCAATAAGAATAAACAAGAGAGATATTTATATAACATTTTTATAAGGGTATGAGAACATGAATATAACACTTTGAGACCATACCATATATATATTAGAAAATAAACATGATTATAAGAAGAAATATTGGTAGTTAATAATTCATAGATCATAACAGAATCAATGAACATACTTCATAGAAGCATAACGTTTGTATGGGATACAGAATTATAGCATAAATAAATAGAAATAAATGAATTTATTTATCCCTCAAGGATTAACTATTAATTATATCATAGTGTATTGAGATCATTCCCAAAACCATCATATTATACATATAATACTCTTATAAATAACATCGTGGAATTTTTCCCATACTAAACTATGTTCACTCCATATTTTAGTCCAATTTATCTCATGGGATATTACTCTTTATGTAATGCCTTTGTTGGAGGTATTTCTCTATTAATCAAATAATGAAAATCATAAATATGTGTGCCACAATATTGTAAAACATTCATCATGTCAGATTTAATGATGATAAATGTGTTTTGTAAATTTTTCATTATAGATTAACTTATTGAAAATAAATGGGTTTCATCAATATTTCATCTTTCCGGCATAATATAACCCGTGGAAAAAGAAATAGGTTTCTTGCATAACATAACTTCATATTCATAAAATATTCAGATAAAAAATAATAACGGTATCATCAGTTCATAACCTCATTAAATAATTAGTAAAATTTCTGGATGTTATATAACATTAAAAAATATTTTAAAATAAAATGTGAACCATTGATTGAAGAAAAATAATTTTCACATAGAAATATTTTTTTAAAACGTTAAATTTTTTCAACAAATGTTTCAAAAAAAATAACCTTGGAATATAATAAAGGAATACTTAAATATTATTTTATCTATTTTTCAATGAATATAAAAATTTTACTTCCAAAATATCTTTTAAATAGATAACCCATTTTATATATGCATTTCTATGAAAATTACAATGGAAACATATAAAAAAATTTAAAGAATATATACAAAATTTATTGACTAAATTAACAATATAACATTGAAAATAATTTTTAAAAACAAAAAACAATTCAAAAACATTTCTTTAAAAATATCTTTTAGAACATTTAATGAAATATTTTATTATTATTTAAAACATTTCTTGAAGAAGATAATATTTTCACTTTGAAAAATAACTTTTCAAAGCTACAAAAATAAAAAACCACAATGGTAATTATTTTCTCTAAAAATAACATATAAAATTTATAAAGGAATATTTAAAAACATGGTATTAATGAAAGTGGGAAACTACATTTATGTCATGCGCTTTAAAAAATTATTCATTTAACGATTATGGAAAAATGTTAAAAATTAATTACATTAGAAAATAAAAAGAATATATTTTTTAATTTTTTTAAAAAAAATTTCAAATATGAAAAAATGAATTTATAATATATTTTGAAAATAGAAAAAAATCAATATGACATTTTTAGATAGCAATTATGTGGACAAAAAATGTTTTTGAGTGAAGATAGAAACAAATTTATATTTTCTCAATTCAGAATTTTGTAATCTTTAGTACATAGAGAGAGGAAATACAGAGGAAGAAATTTATTCTAAATAAAAAATATAAGACAATGAATTTGTTTCTTGAATGGTATAAAATAAGATCTGATCATTTGAATCATAATATTAAACAACCATGATAAACAAAGAGATTGAAACATCAAATCATTAACACATTGATAAGACTATAATCATTAGACCCATTAATGAGTAACCTAAAATGATAGTTTAATATCATGAGAATAAATAAATTCATGATATAACATGTATAATGTCCTTTATAAAAACTTAATAAATAATGATTGGTGAATACCATTACATTTTTCCCAATGATTATAGTCTTACATGAAATTCGATTAACGTAATAGAAACCTTTAAATAGTAACCCCCATGAATGAACAACGTAAAATTAAAATTTATATATCATAAAAGTAATTAAATTGAGGATATAAAATTTCAATTGGTAACTATAAAGATCACACAAAATATACGAGTGGTGATTGAGAAATATGTCTCCCAAAAAAAGAGAGAGACTATGAATCCTTACCGTAAATCTTGACTCCCTTCACACACATTTGAACCCCAAATATTATAAATATAGTATTATTATTCATATATTAATGAAACATGATTATAATTATAATTCAATATATGATTTAAATATGATGTTTTATTATCCATCAATTGACAAATCTGTATTAAAATAACATTTTAGGTAATAACTACTTCATTTTTCATCTATGTTTAGGATTTTTTGTCCCTATTTTTACATTGATCATGATTAAATAATATAAATTATGTTTATAATTATATAAATATTATTTATTTAAATTATAAATTTATTTATCACAATCCATTAATGAGATGGATAGAATCCGAATTGCACTGTTCATAGAGATGGTAGGTTGTTCGTACACAAGATGGTTGTTTTAGTTTTCTCGATAAGTGAAATTAGATAATATTAGAATATATATTAACATGGAATAATAAACATTATTTCATATATATGAAATATTATCCATAAAAACATAATTTTTCAAATCAATGTAAACTATATGTGATAAACGAATTACATCACTTTGTGAGGTGGAGTCTTCTGTACAGGTGAAAGACACTATTATTTTATCATTGACTAAAGATAAAGATGGTATATTTTATATTCTAATTATATAAGTATAATAATTAAAAAATAATATACAAACATTTTAAATCTATCATTATATATAGTAATGAGAGGCAGTGATGTAAAAATAATTATATCAGTTCATGAGGTTTTAGTCTACCAAACAACCAATCGATGGTTTCATTTTTTCCAATTGTTATATGAGGAGATGTATATAGGTCATTCCATAAAAATAATAAGTTATTATTTATTAGAAAATTTGTTAATTATATTATAATTAATATAAAATGAATGAAAGAGTTAAGGGATTACATAAAATCATAGAGTATGGTGAATATAAACTGCCTCACATAGTATTAAGGATAAATACTTTGTCACCAAAAACTCTAAAGTAGTTATCCTTCGGCTTCATATTTTTCCAAGGTTCATAAGGGGTCTTTTTAAGAATTGGTATATTCAAGACACTATTGATAATGTAACAAGCTGTATTAACATCTTTAACCAAAAAGTAAATTGATAATCATAATCATTGGGCATTTTCCTAGCAATCTCTTAAAGATTCATATTTCTTTTTTCTACTACACCATTCTGTTGAGGTTTTCTATGAGTACAGAAGTTTGGATTATAACCATTATGTGAGTAGTATGATTCAAACTTTGGATTTTCAAACTCACGACCATGATCACTTATCATGGTTTTAATCATAAGTCCACTATGGTTTTCTATATACTTGGAGTATTTAATAATGTAAGAATAGGATTCACATTTTTAGCTATAAAATATACCCAAGTGTACCTAGAAAATTCATCTACAATTACATAGACATAGTGATTTCCATTTAAAGTAGAAAATCTAGATGGTCCAAATAAATCACTGTTATGCAACTCCAGTGGATTCAAAGTCGAAACTTCTTTCTTTGATATGAATGAAACTTTAGGTTGCTTTCCCTTTTGACAGGGATTCCATACTTTGTTAGCTGGGAATTCAATTTTAGGTTGGTCTCTTACTATGTTGTTCCTAGTTAGTTTTCGAAGTGAGTGTATATAATAGGGTTTTAATCATCTACTCCAAATCTTGGATTGTTTATGAAATATATTTAAACAAGTAACATTTTTCTTAGCTAATGAATTCAAATCTACATCATAAACATTTTCATTTCTTAGTTAAATAAATATCAGATCATTTTTAGAATGAAATTCATTGCCAGCATCATTTTAAAAATTATCATTGAAACCATAATCACAGAATTGAGAGATTTTTAATAGATTATACTTCAATTAATCAATTAATAAAACAATATAAATTATGATTTAATCAGTGTTACCCATCTGGAATAAGCTGATGATCGTTCCTTTTGAGTTATCACCAAAGGTGAAATATCCTCTATCATCCACGATTTAGCTTTTGAAGCATGAAAAGTATCTTTTCATGTGTCTTGAACCTCCACTATCCAAATAACATATCTTCTTAAAGATTCATTTTAAGTAGGTTTCCTACAACACAATTTTAGATAGAAAATGATTTTGTTACCCATATTTTCTTGGGTCCAGATTGGTTAGAAAACAGAAATTTTGGTACATATATTTTTCTAATGGATTTCATATAATTATTAGTTTTAAATGATTTAGAAATATAAACATTTTTTGTCTATAACTATGTGAGTAGCTAGTTGAGACATAAGAATTTATAGAACTAGAACTAGTAGCATATTGTCCAGATTTAAGAATAAATATATTCATTGTAATCAGTCTTTGTTCTGGATAATATCCAATTCCAGTAGTATATTTTGGTGTTACTTGTTTTCCTAGCATTTGTGTAAGAGTTTCCATGCCATTAATAAATATTTCTAAATCATTCATGAGTTTCTCATTAAAAAATTTCAGTTCAGTATTCTCTCTGAGTAGTTGAGAATTCACTTCCTTTTCTACTTCTAGTAATGATTTTATCGTTCTAGTTAAAGCATGATTTTTCTTTAAGGCTTTATACATATCTTTCATCTCATTGCATGTATCTTCTATCATATTACAGTATTCAAATAATTCATCAGAGGATATGTTTTCTACATCATAATCATAATAATCCCCAGAATAATAAGAGTTTAAAGCAAGAGTGTCCAATGATACCTCAGATGTGTTTCTCAAGAAACACCTACTAGCTATTTGAGATTTTCATCCTGAGTGGAATCAGAATCACTTGAACTATCTTCTAAAGCAATCCAGGTTTATCTCATAGCTATTTTGTATTTTTTCTCTTTGTACTCATATTTCTTCTTGTACATTAACTTTGGACATTCATACTTCACATGTACTTTCCTCTTGCATTCGTAACATACTATATATTCAATTTTATCAGTTTTTTCTAATACTTCATCCAATGTCTATTATTGTCATACTTTCCCTTGTAATTTTATTTTCTGAAAACCTTTTTTTCCTATAAGACTTCATAAATTTTCTATCTATCAGATCCATTTTATCATCACTGTTATATGCGCTCTCTTCACTACTAGAACAATCACATGCAGCTTCAATTTTCTCTTTGTCCTTAATTTTTGAAGCAATGATCTTAAAGGATAATGATTTCTTTCATGGTTCATATTATTCTTCTTTTTTTACATTCAATTATTTATTATACATCATAAACTATCCAATAAGCTCCTTTGTAGGTAGAATTCCAATGTCCCATGATTCTCTTATTGGGACCGGTGTGCCTCTCTATATTTTTGGTATGCATCTTAGTATCCTCATGATTTTGAACATTGCTGGAAATGTTTTCCCAGTTGTCTCATTGTATTAACAATTTCATTAATACTCAGATATACATCAAATATAGATTCATAAGATTTCATTTAAATGTTATCATACTTAATAGTGTATGTATTTAGTCTCATTTCCTTAACATTGGTTGTTCCCTCATTGGAAATAGCCAAAGTATCCCATATTTCATAAGAAGTCTTATAAGAAGATATTTGATTAAATTATTCATCTCCTAAAGCACAATACAGGGAATTCATTGCTTTATAATTATTATTGAATATAGCTTTAGTAGGTTCATCCCAATTAGTTGTAACAGTTTCAAGAATCTTATACTGAGTCTCTATAGCAGTTCAAATGTCAAATCCCATAATTTCTAAGTGAATTATCATATTGATTTTCAATTGGGCATAATTTACACCATTATAGAATGGTGGCATGTTGGTAGCTACACCTTCAAATATATTATCCATAAAAAGATTTTACCAAATATTTTTAAAGAGATAAATTTTAGAAATTTTGAAATTTTGAGATTATTAATATACAACTAAAATCACAGTTGAAATTTTTTCACAAATAGAGTGTATTGAAAAAATTTTAACAACCCTTTGATACCAAATGTTTTTCGGAGTGGATACTCAAGAGTGGGGGTGAATGGAGTTCCAATTAAAAATTTCTGCTTATATGATTTATATTGAAATCCCCAAATTTAAATTACAAGAAAAACTGTATTGAATTTGTAATATAGTAATGGTTCAGAGAGGTTCTCAAGATATTGATTAGTTCTCAGTTAATCTAATATAATGATTGGATAAGATTTTGAATCTAACCATCTAGTTTACAATAAATACAAACACTTTCTAGTTTAACTACTATAGTAAATTTTAAATATACTTATATTAAAAGTACTTAGTAGCGGAATATTCAAAATAGTTTTAACTAAAATAAACATGCCCAACAGTTTTAACAAATAGATTCCGTCTCAAGCTGAGACATAGTCTTCTCAAACAGTTTATATAAAACATTGATCCACACCGTGGATCGGGGTTTACAACAGTACTCATACTATCTAGGTCCTTAGTCCTCTAGTACAGTTCTACATGGGAAAACCATAATAACAACCACTCACATGTTGTCCAAGACCTCATACCTCTACCACTACCCACAGTGGGATACAGAAGTGTAAGAAAACAATTGAGTTAGGAATTATAAATCATCCAGTTTAGCTTTGGAATCAGTGTGTGTTCAAACAGAGAGAAGCACATAATACTCGTAATGTAATGAAAAGGTTGATCACAGTCAAACACGAATATAGAGATGTGATTAGAATTGACTTGAGTGATGTCATTGTAGTTAAGGACTCCTTTGTATTGAAGAAGCTTAAGCTTTGATTCCTTCTCTGGATGTTGTGTTGAAAACAGAGTGCCGCGGTTCTGCTTGTGTTCTTCGTGAGGTTCAGTCAAGTGAAGATGTTCTTTAGGATTCTAATATGCTTTGTATGTTCAGTTGTGTCAAGTTTCATGATGTGTGACTTTCTTCTGAAACATCCTCCTAGTATGTTTTTCGTTCTTGTCCTCACTGCCTTACTTTTTGTTTCTGTATCGCGCTTTTTGATTCTTCGTCACACTTAGCTTTTATTTTGGAATGCACGTGTTGGAGCCGACAGGTTGCTTTTGTTTTATACCTCATACCTCGTATTGTATGTTGATATGTCAAGAATGAAACATTATTTATATCAGTGCGTTAAAGTCATCAAATATAACCCTTAGAAATTAAATTGAAAAATGACAATGTTGTTTAAGAAACGGTGTCACCGTATGTCACGGAAACGATGTCTCTTTCACACGGTGTCTAGGTTGATCTTGGTGTCTAAGTGTCACGGTGTCTCGCGGTCACGGTGTCTTGTTCATGGTGTCTGGTTCATGGTGTCTCAGGGTCATAGTGTCTTGTTCATGGTGTCTGGCATCAGAGTGTCTTGTTAACAGTGTCACAAGGTCATGGTATCTTGTTCCCGGTGTTTGGATTAACTGTGTCTTTCTCATGGTGTCTCATGGTTATGGTGTCTTGTTCACGACGTCTAGAATCATAGTGTCTTATTCACGGTGTCTCATTCATGGTGTTTAGATTCATGGTGTCTGGCTTCACGGTGTCATAAATACATATTCAGTGGCAGACTCACGGTGTCGTAGGCATTCCAAAGTAACTATTTGTAGACTTAAATAAAGTTAATATTAGAAATGATTAGACTTAAGTATTTTTCAAAGAAGGTAATATGAGAGTATATTAAAGGTATTATAATGTATGTAAACTGAATATATATCAATTAAGATCTTGCATGGCTCTACATAAGGAATGAAAAAACATTGTGTATAAATCCACATGAACTAGATTTAATAAGATGTTGAATCATTAATACATGACTAAATAAGATTTGTGATCATTAAAACATAGTTAAAACATGTGGATTCCAACAATATCCCCTTTTTAATGATCACAAATAATATACATTTAATGTGCATATTATACTCAACGATTAAGATAAAATGAATCATAATATAAAGAAAAATCTCCCCTTTTAGGATTATCAAAAAGATGAACTAAGATAGTGAAAAAAGTGTCACAGTCCATTAGTAAAATATAAGGGATAGCACACAAGAATATCAATAGAAAAATAATATCATACCTATAAAAAAGGCAGAGATGTGGTTGATAATGAGGGTAAAGGAAGGCCTTAAAATACTGATGGTGCCAAGGAAGGAGTAGTAGAAGATCTAGGTAGTTTGTAATCAAGAATCACTTGCATGATCTGATTCAGTGCATGGCCGATAGACATGGTGGTTGAGGTTAGTGCAGAGGTGATGGTAGGAATCCCATGTCGGAGAGGCGAAACCACTGGAGAAACAATTTCTAAACTCTAAACATGAATACAAGGTTAGAGGAGATTGATGATATCAATAATGATCTCACCACCATACTGCATGGATATCTCAAAATCCACATTGTTCTCCATGAACTTGTCCAGCAAACGAGTAAACTCTATGAGTTTCTGAACATTGTACTTGAATGCTTGAGTCACAGGGGGAATCCAATGATTTTCTACAAGGTACATGAAATTACTTGTCATATCATTCTTGGAGAAAATCATGTTGAAGTAGAAATCCATTTTCTTGGAAATATCTCTCTGAGCATCATCAGTAATTTTGGAGTGGACTTGAATTATGTCAAGAACTCTATCAATGTTTTTTAATAAATCAGATAAAGAATCTGCATTTAATCTTCTAAACAAATTCTGATTCTCCTCTGTAATTACAGATCTAAGAAAAACACAGTTCATGTAAGGTTTAGAGGATTGACTAGATGCTTCGATAGTTGTGGTCAGAGATTTTAGACGATTCATCACTTTTTAGAGACATCTTGTGTAATCATCAGTGAGTTTATTGATGTTGGAAACATGATCTTTAATTTCCTTCACAATTATCTTGTTCCTTTAATCATTATATTCATCTAAGGATTCCAGATAAGGTTGAATCTAAAACACACCAGCTTGTGAGATTTGAGGAGAAGTAGGTTCTACAGGAGGAGAAACAGATTCAAATCATGAATGCAGCTCTCTCTATAAGTCTTCAACCATACATCTTAGGGACTTAACATTATTACTGATCTGTCTATTTTCAACTATTACCTCTTGAATCACAAGGACCATCATAGGTTGTATTTTCCAAATAATCTTTTCCAATAATAGTGAGGCATCTCTCTCACTTAAATTTGTCCCATGAAGAGGTTGGGTATTCATGAATATCTCAACTCCAGATAAGAGAGTATCTCTAAATTCTTTCATATCATCCTTAGTCACAAAAGATATTTGTTAAGATAAGTGTTCAAGAGTAGGAAATTGTACAGGTTCTGGTTCAGGTTCCTTCTCAGGTGCAAAGTTTGTGATTGACTTCAACAGAAATAGGGAAGAAATATCATGACCGGCTGCTGTAACCTGTTGAAATTCATTCACATCATAGAAAATAGGAAATTTGTACTGAATGTCTACAGGACTTGACTTAGTTGGATGTGAGGCTTTAGACGACTAAAGATTTGGGTCCCCCCCCCCCTCAACCGGTGCTTAATTCTCAGGACTAAGAGACTAAAGAGCATGGTCTAAATCTATAAACTCAGCTCTATGTTCATTAATTATTTATTGTATAGCTAGCTGAAAAGCTTGCTCCATCCATTATTCATCAAAGGGTATGATTATACAAAACTTACTGTTCCACATGGAGTTCCTCAAAATTGGCCTCTTTTAGAATAGGTAACTCTTACACTATGGGATCTTCTATTGTATGTTCTTCTATTGTTGGTTCTAACAATGCATGATTATCTGAGTCTTTGGAAACATATTCTGTTATATCCTTGGGTTGAGTTTCCAAACTAACTGCTTCTTCAAGTGCATGAGCATATTCTTCAAGAACATCATGAGAAACAATAGTTCTATCTTCTTCAACAACAAAAGCCTCCTTTGGTGGTAATTCGACCTCTTCTTCCTCTTCTTCCTGTTCTGCAGGATACTCAACATGATCATCAAGTTCGAAACAAGGATTAGAAATTTCCTTTGGCCTTGAGGGATAATCCACAGGATTGAATTTTTCATAAACCATATCATTTTCTTCCACCAATTAATTTTTCCAAGGATTCCAGTTTATCTTCATTCTCTTGATGGTATCTTTTGAGAGACCGTACTCATAGTCCATAATCTCTTCATTATTAGGTCTAACAACAACATTTGCAAGAATCATGGCTGATATAAGCCGATATTAGAATAGAGAAGTGTACATGGATGTGACATGGATCAACTCACGCATGTGGTGTATGATATACTTGCACGGGTTGATCTTCTGTCCATTTTTCATTAAATGAATCAAAAACAACTCTTGATACTTTAACACAACACACTCTCCTTTTATTGGGCTTACAAAATTCTGTACAAACATAAACCGAATCATTGTTTCTCCATCTAATTCATCTAAGATGGCTCTTCTATGGGTGCCATTTCAAGTTAGGGTTTTCAGAGAATCTTCTAAATCAAATAAATCAGTTTACAGTGAATTTCCTCTTTGATAATAATCACAAATGCCCTCATGAGGTATCCTAGGGCATTCATCCCATAACCTCAAAGAGAAAGAACATCTTTATCCATTGACTCATCTCCATACAACTAAACATTCAGCAGAATCAAAAGTGAATTGTACGTACTGGTATAGCTGATCCACTAACCTAGGATAGATGTGTCTATCCTCCTTCGAGAACCATTCCAACCATCCTTTTTGTTTTAACACATTCAGTAACAAATAATTACTAGTTAAAATCCACATGGGGAAAATTTGATTCTTAGGTACAACCTTACGGTTTACCATATTCTAATTTAAAGGCCCTTCAGGTTTCAACTTAGGTGATATTGTAACAGCCTGAGATTTTATGGAAAATATTCTTTTTAATTTCATTAATGTCTTGTGTTGTACACTACACCAAAAGGATCTTGCACAACACACATCCTTGACATTCCTTGCATTACACGCAATCACGACCTTCATCGATAGCGTCTGTAGTACGCAATACCGAGTTTCACTAAACAACGATATATTATTAAAATATTATTAAAACTAGCCGTTATGAATAGTAATAACAACTTTTTGAAATTTTGTAAAGTTTGTTTTTCAAAATGGACGTCATTTCTAGATTTGGAATATCGAAATTAGCTTAGGGTGAAATTTTGGTACTTTTCGGAGAACATTCATTTTCGAAAGAATAGTGAAAATTACTAAATTTTAATTAAAAACAACCTTTTTAATAGAAATAATTAATAGTGATAAAATTATTAATTTGATGGGTCTTAAAGTATATTTATAATATATTTTTACAATTTAATACAATTTTGGTTATTGTATGTAATTTCACATTTAAACTAAACATAAACAACTGTCAATCTTTTGATTGTTATTATCTCTTAAGAACACGCTATTTGTTTTGACGACGGGAATTAATTTTTAATTTAATTAATGCTACTGATATGTTATGAATTTGGTAAAATAGACATCATTTTTGAATTCATAATATCAAATATAGCTTAGGCCTAATTTTTTGTATTTTTCTGGAAACGTTCATTTTTTGATGAATAGTGAAACCACTAAGTGGTAGTTAAAAAAAATGAATTTTTCATAAAACTTAATTTTACCACTTCTGTGAGTGGAATTTCAAAAATCCGAGAGACACGGTTGATGTCAGTAAGTAAAATGTGGTTCAATGAGATGAAAATAATTTTTGGTGAATAGTATCTTTTTACTTTTTTTACCACGGTTAAAAGTAAATAGGGTAATTAAGGGTAAAAATGATATTACTATTACCCTAACACATGTCCTAAATCTATTGGAAAAGTGTAATTCGACCAAAAACAACCTTAGGAATAAAATATGGCCATTTTGGCCCACATGGATTATATTAGGACTTTTATTATTAATTTATTTAAAGAAGGGTTAAAATAGTTGAAATCAAAGTTTAATAAGTAAATAATTTTTAATATGGGGTTATACATAAGAAAGATTCGACTATAAATATTCATTAGAAATATAAAATGATTTCCTACATAATGATATTTTATTTATAATTTTTAGACATTAAATAATTTAATTTACTTATGACACAATGATGATACAATAATTACTATAATAGTGAAAAATTAGAATAATTGATATTATAAATATCCAAATAAGTGTAATTTGAGACTTTTTATGAATTAAAGTAATTTTATAGGTTAATATTACATGTTATTATTGACTTAATTAACATGGTTCGAGAAAATCATTCTGTTATGATTTTCACAAAAATCAATTACTAAATAGTGTCAAAATTGACATAAAATAGTTTTTAAAACAAATATTATATTATTAAATATTATTTTATTCCTAAAAATCAAATATTCGGCCAACGGACTTAGATAAGGTTATATATATTAATACTAAACATCTTGGGGTTTTTTTGGCTTGATATAGTACGTTTATTAGCATTATAGTGTAAGAAAACAAGAAGACACGGTGAAAGTTAAATTATCAAACTTAAAGTTAAATCTAAATGATAAGGTTAAAATCAATACCTAAACTTGTCTAAATTCTATTGGATTAGTAGATTTCGTCCCTTACCCACCTTATCTTCTAGATATATCAATTTGGAGCTATTTAAAACCGAATTTGACTTTATAATAAAATAATAGTTTTAGTTATTCCAAAGGTACCCCTCTCCTCCCTTATAAAAGGGCACCTCCTCCCCCTCTTCCTCACACCACTTTGAGCCTTCAAGCTCGTCCAAAACCTGCCAATTTCTCCTCTCCACTTCCCTAGAAACATCATAGAGGTTTTTTTCTACTTCAAAGACCTATTTTAGTTACCTAAAAGGAGGTCTCAAATAAGCACTTCAGTGAAGAGGTAATGTCTGTTACTGATTCTTTCATCTTTATTTCTTCTTCCACTTATTCTACTTTAGTTGTTTCATTATTAAGTAATAACATCAATATCACTAATATACAGATATGTTATTATAAGTAAGAAACATCCCTATGTCACTATCTATCCATCCTACGGAAAACGAAATCACCACGCGTGTGTACGTACGGAATACCGTCTCCACGTCGTGGTGTAACCTATTTTCCACCACCACCTTACTTGGATGGGTATAATGGTGTACATAATAACTATATATGATTATTGTAAAGTGATATTGATTCTGAAATAGTATACATACACTCCAATACAATTCCACGATCATGAGACCGATATTATCGCTCCTCCGTACGTACGGACTAACGTCTCCACGGCGCGATGAGATTCATTCTCCACGTTAACCATTCATGAATGATTATGAAGTAAATATAATAAGTAATCATGAAATATATTACATAATAATGATACTGGATTTATGTGTATATATATGTATGTCATCTACATAATTCCATTCAACTCAATAAGGAAACGAAAACAACGTTCATGCGTACGTACGACCTACTGTCTCCATGAACGGTGTATTTCATTCCATTTACTGATCTAATATATATATGTATATTATGAATATATATTATATATAAATCATGTTTTATATTCTGGAATTATATAATCATGATCTAAGTAATCATGTGAATAATTACATGTCAAAACATGGATGAAAAATGAAACGATTTTACCCAAAACCCTCTTTAACATGGAATTTACAAAAGAACGGTTAATATAATGTAATAATAGAACCATATATGATATCATAACAATTATTATGATTCTAGAATAAGTCAATGACCTTATTTAAATCACTATACAAGTGGTTCGGACACTTACAAAGCAAATCAAACCTAAGGTAAGGGAAAATATCACAATCTCATTTTTATCCGAGATTGTTTATACTTTGGAATTTACTGGGGTGTATTTTATCATCCACATCAATGTTTCCTCAATATTTAATAATATTTCCACCCACCTACATTTTATTAAATCCAATTTTACCCTTAGGTGAGTTTTTAGTAAAGGATATGAAAGGAATCTTTTGTCGTTTTTTGTACGAGGTACTTTTTGACTTTTCTGAAAAAAGTACGAAGAATGTTTTTTTAACTTATATGGAATGAATGGATTTTTAAAACTTTATTTACAAGAATCTTCCTTTACAAGTTTTCATGTTTATTTTTAATCAACTTCTTTTAGTTTATAATTGTACGACATGTTAAGAAGGGAAAAGTTTTTTTGAAGTAGAAAGGATATTTTCTTCAAGAATGGAGTTCAAGTGTTTTATCAAAATTATTTTCCATCTAATATAATAATATAGCATCCCGTCTTTTTATCACATAAACTTTCATTACATTTTACAAAACTGAGGATCTTTAAGGTTTAGTGTCTTGGAAACCAGGAACATAAAAAATGAAAAGAACAAAAACAATCTTCTTAAACACTTGAAAGGATTCTCCTTATGTTCATCCTAGTTTCATTACTGTATCTCATAACCTGGGGACATACATCAAAAGAAATGATGAGCAGAAGGCCCAGCAAGTGAAACATTTTACATATGAACTTGAGATACATCAATAAAGTCATGAAAAGAACTTTAAGGCATGAAAATGAAATCATGAGGCATATCATAATAAAAATAAAACTTTTTCATAACTTGAAGATGTGGCTGCAACATTTAATATTGACAATCGTTTCGTTTCACCAAGGTCCATCCCCAAGGTGTCGTTAAAAATTACCAAGGTTATTCACCAAGGCGTCGTTAAAATGGTCATCTCTAGAGATTAAGTCTTTACCCAATGCATTGGAGCGCTATCAGGGCGCACCCTTAAATTTGCCTTTATTATCATGTGAGCCACATATATCATCATCAAAAATTTCATAAATAACCCATATAGTATAAAATAAATGGGTTTCATTTCATAATCATAACGTTTTAAAAACTGCTTTAAAGACATGATCTTTACGTCACTTTAAAACCCACAGAAAAGGAAGGTGGGTCTCATGTATGTAAATCCCAGAATTTAAAATAGAACATTTTGGTATAAATGTGAATACACATTTAGAAGAAAGATATTTGAGTATTCACTTAATAATATAAAAGAACTTTAGAAAAAGAGAGAGACATTTTGAGACGGAAATTCTGCAGCATAACGACTATGTTACAAGGTTTTAGAAAACATTGAGAAGAGAGGGGACATGGGTAAAACATCCATAAATGACCCATAAAACAGTAGAGAGACAAAATATAAGGGATTTAAGAACATGGTAATGAAATTTGAAAATATACCATATGAAATGAAGAACATGAAAGGAAGAAAAAAAAGATTTCTCTTGTGATAATTCGGCAGCCTAACGGCGTCACTTAAACTTCAACAAAATTGAATTGACAAGGTCAAATAGGGTCTCTCATCATATGAAAATAAGAGTAGAGTATGATAGATATAGAGATCATACCCCAACATAATAGAAAGGAACTTGAAAGAATTGACAAGAAAGTAGAACTTCAAAATGAGAATGGTGAAGAATCACTTAAAAATTCGGCAGCCTAACGACGCCACATAAACTTCAACAAAATTGAATTGACAAGGTCAAATAGAGTCTCTCATCATATGAACATAAGATTCCAGTATGATAGATATAGAGATCATACCCCAACATAATATAAAGGAACTTGAATGAATTGACATGAAAGTAGAACTTCAAAATGAGAATGGTGAAGAATCACTTAAAAATTCGGCAGCCTAACGGCGCCACTTAAAACTTCAAAATACTGAATTGAAGAGATAAAATGGGGTCTCTCATCATATGATCATAAGAGATCAGTATGATAAATTTAGAGATCATACCCCAACATAATAAAAAGGAACTTGAAAGACATGACATGAAAGTAGAACTTTGAAAAAGAGAAGGGTGAAAGAATCCCTTAAAAATAATGCAGCTTAACGGCGCCACTTAAAACTTCATAAAACAAAATAATTAGAGTAAGAGGGGATCTCTCATTATATGAACATAAAAAAGGCAGTAATAGGAGTATAAAATAACATCCTCCAACATAAGAACATGGAGCATAAAATAATGACATAAAAGATATCACTTGAAAAGAAAGAGAGGGGTCGGATCCCTTACCTTAAAATGTAACTCATAAACCTCAAAGGATGGGACCTTGAGGGCTTGGGGGAACCTTGGGAGGGCTACATGGGAGGTAATGAGACCATAAATTCGTTGGTAATGAGTGTGGAGTCGAATGGATGAGAGTAGGGCTTGGTATTTATAGGGAAAGTGAGGGGACAAGGCATTAATGGCCAAGGGACACCTCACATGTGCTTTTCTCAAACCCATGTGCTCTCCCTTTGCATTTACCATGGAGTTAGGCCACATGGGCCCCCCAAAACAATAATTCATCACCCTTGGCCGCCCAACCCTCAAAAGATCTCATGACATCATCATGACACCGTTATGATGTCATTAAACATACCGAAACCCTAAAACTGTAATTTTACTATTCACTGAAAAATTCATCTTTCTCAGAAAAATCCCAAACTTTCACCTTAACTAAATATCGATTCCCTAATTACATTTATGAACTCCATTTTATAAAAATAATTTTCTAAATATTTTTAATTCAATTTTTAAATAAATTCACTATTCACCGAAAATTCATTTTTTTCAGAAAAATCCCCAAAAATTACCTTAACATAATATCGATGCTCTGAGTTCAAAAATGAAATCCATTTTATAAAAATAATTTTCTAAATATTTTAAATTAATTTTTTAATTAAAAAACAATATTCACCCGAAAAAACTAATACTTGAATAATAATTAATGAAACCGTTATTTAACCATTTTATTGAATCGCATTACTTAATCAAGGTGCCTATATTATTTTAAAACTTTCTTTAAGTGAGATTACTAATCCATTTGGTCACATTACTAATCCTAAGCGTAAAATCACTATTCACAATTTAATATTCATCAAAAATCAAGTTGATCTTATTAGACTCTAAATTTCGTACTGGACATAATTGTAGAAGACAATTTTTTAAAAATCATTACACATTTTTAATTATTTAAGGTTTACACAACCATTTTTAAAATATCCTTTTTCTAAAATTCATCAAAAATATGCATACTATATTTATCCGGTCATTTCAAAATTCATAAACTTCATCATAAGAAGAAATCCCAATTTATATTTAAAATAAGGATTACACAAGGCAGTTACGGTCTCGTTACATATCCCCTTATAATACCAGCATAGGACCTAAGAGTAAGGTGTGCTAGGGTGATAGAATCTTGGGGCGGCTCAGTCAACATTGCCCGAGTAGTAATTTCTATCAGTTTGAACTTCTCACGAAGGTGATTCTGTTCTAGCTTCACATGATGATGTTCGGCTTGGATTTGATCCAGAGCAAAGCCCAATGGTGCTACCTCCTTCCCAAGCTCTGTTAGATGGGCTTCGATCGGTCCAAGACTACTAGGTGAGGCCATCGAATCTTCTTTCTATAATAATTAACCAAGATTACTTGTATTTAGAGGCAATAATCAAAACATTTTGTTCACAGTGGTCATATTGACCGATGGTCATATAACAATCAAATCCCAATGGTCTCATTTTAATTATAATCATGTTTATCAAATAATACATTTTTGTTGAGTATAAAAATAAAATAAAATAACACATGAAATTAGGAAATAAGATTTATTCAAAATTTCGGGCCGTTACAATCTTCCCCCCTTAAGAAATTGCGTCCTCGCAATTTTTTAAAATTGGGTTTTGAAATTTCATTGAAAGTCCCACATCGGAAAAAGAGTCAGTAACACTATTACTTTAAAAGAAATTAAAGGGAGTACAAAGGCCACCCGAGTTTACTCATACTAGGATTCCATGTAGGAAACATGGACATGGAGGAGAAAACAAAGGGTCACGTTCTGAGGGAGAGTGATAGAGAACATGATTAGGAGAAATTTAACCATAAGAAAATCCCAAACTTATGATGTGTGTAAGCGGTCTTTGATTAACTTTTAGGAAACGTAAACCAACAACGTTTTTGTTTTACGTTCCTTTTAATAACTTTGAGGAATTCATTTACAACATAGAACAAAAACATAAGGAAATATATCTACATTCATGTAGAGTTTCATACTTTAATATGTTTCTACCAAAACTAATCTTTTCTCCAAACGATGAGCATTCAAAACTACTTGGTCTCATCAAAACACAAGAATCATCTTCTAGAGAATCACATAATCCACAAAAGATCAACTATCTATTTCTTCTATCATTAAACATTATCCCAAAAACCGAAAGGGTAAGGTAAAACAACTCTTCAAAAAAAAAAAGAATCCCATTGGAATGGAAACTACTTTTAAATCTTTAAACTTCCATGGTACTACCCAAAGTTCATCATAGTCCATTCCATAAATAACGGTCCTTAAAATTCCCCAAAATAAACCAAACTAAGATTGAAACCCAAATACAAGAAGGATTTGATAACATAGTCTTCCAAAATAAACTTCATTGTTCATCTCCAAACAACATCCACCACTCCTAACATCTTATAACAAAAGTATCTAATCTAAACATATTTAACCCAAGATAGGTTAATCATTCCCAAAAGTAACCTAAATTACTATAAATCCACCTTAAATTCATCGATTCTTCAAATATAAATCAACCTTACTCCTCAATGAAAATACCGTTGTAATCTATTTACCTCGATCATATAGGGTCCCCAAAATAGTGAATGTATTCCAAAATAAAAATCATATTTTAATCCCCTAATCATCTCTGTCATATTAATACGGCAATCGTAGTATTTCATATCACATTGGTTATTGAGACATGTTCTTCCATTTCCCGCCATTAACTAAGAAATGAAACTATAATTAGGGGCTTAAATACTTAGCCAATAATCATGAAAAGAAACTTAAAGCATATAAGGTTAACTTGTAGTTGAAAAGTATACCCTAAATTTTGATCCCCTAGGTTCCCATCTAGGTTATCCATGATCATATATTCTTATGTGAATCTTCATTTTATTTTATCTTTGTTCCTTTAACAATGGTTCATACTAAGCTTATTAATTTACCAAAGCATATCCCCCGGGAGTGTCGTAACCAAGATTGCAGCAAGGCCCGTTGTTGTGTACCAGTTCCCGTTCGAGTCTAGCTCAAAGCGGTGTTTTCGGGTTTTTCCCCTATGTACATCTGTGCCAGAGCCACCTCTACCTGCTCGTATCCAGACAGTGATGTATTTGCTTGGCAACCCCATACTCAATACTCACCAAAATACCAAGAATATTTCCTATATTTTAACTTTTATATAGGCTTATTCCTAAAGTTTTCATATCCTAATTTCCACAAATAACTAAACCATCCTTTGATACCAACTATAGCATACCGTCTTTTTATCACATAAACTTTCATTACATTTTACAAAACCGAGGATCTTTAAGGTTTAGTGTCTTGGAAACCAGGAACATAAAAAATGAAAAGAACAAAAACACTCTTCTTAAACACTTGAAAGGCTTCTCCTTAAGTTCATCTTAGGTTCATTACTGCATCTCATAACCTGGGGACATACATCAAAAGAAAGGATGAGCAGAAGGCCCAGCAAGGGAAACAAGTGAAACATTTTACATATGAACTTGAGATACATCAATAAAGTCATGAAAAGAACTTTAAGGCATGAAAATGAAATCATGAGGCATATCATAATAAAAATAAAACTTTTTCATAACTTGAAGATGTGGCTGCAACATTTAATATTGACAATTGTTTCGTTTCTCCAAGGTCCATCCCCAAGGTGTCGTTAAAAATTACCAAGGTTATTCACCAAGGCGTCGTTAAAATGGTCATCTCTAGAGATTAAGTCTTTAACCAATGCATTGGAGCGCTATCAGGGCGCACCCTTAAATTTTCCTTTATTATCATGTGAGCCACATATATAATCATCAAACATTTCATAAATAACCCATATAGTATAAAATAAATGGGTTTCATTTCATAATCACAACGTTTTAAAAACTGCTTTAAAGACATGATTATTACGTCACTTTAAAACCCACAGAAAAGGAAGGTGGGTCTCATGTATGTAAATCCAAGAATTTAAAATAGAAAATTTTGGTATACATGTGAATACCCCTTTAGAAGAAAGATATTTGAGTATTCACTTAATAATATAAAAGAACTTTAGAAAAAGAGAGAGATATTTTGAGACGGAAATTCTGCAGCATAACAGCGCGACTTAAAACTTCAAAATACTGAATTGAAGAGATCAAATGGGGTCTCTCATCATATGATCATAAGATATCAGTATGATAAATTTAGAGATAATACCCCAACATAATAAAAAATAACTTGAAAGACTTGACATGAAAGTAGAACTTTGAAAAAGAGAAGGGTGAAAGAATCCCTTAAAAATTCGGCAGCCTAACGGCGCCACTTAAAACTTCATAAAACAAAATAATGAGATTAAGAGGGGATGTCTCATTATATGAACATAAAAAGGGAAGTAAGAGGAGTATAAAATAACATCCTCCAACATAAGAACATGGAGCATAAAAGGAATGACACAAAAGATATCACTTGAAAAGAAAGAGAGGGGTCGGATCCCTTACCTTAAAATGTAACTCTTAATCCTCAAAGGTTGGGACCTTGAGGGATTGGGGCACCTTGGGAGGGCTCCTTGGGAGGTAATGAGACCATAAATTCGTTGGGAATGAGTGGGGAGTCGAATGGATGAGAGGAGGGCTTGGTATTTATAGGGAAAGTGAGGGGACAAGGCATTAATGGCCAAGGGACACCTCACATGTGCTTTTCTCAAACCCAGGTGCTCTCCCTTGGCATTTATCATGGAGTTAGGCCACATGGGGCCCCAAAACAATAATTCATCACCCTTGGCCGGCCAACCCTCAAAATATCTCATGACATCATCATGACACCGTTATGATGTCATTAAACATACCGAAACCCTAAAATTGTAATTTTACTATTCACTGAAAAATTCAACTTTCTCAGAAAAATCCCAAACCTTCACCTTAACTAAATATCGATTCCCTAATTACATTTATGAACTCCATTTTATAAAAATAATTTTTTAAATATTTTTAATTCAATTTTTAAATAAATTCACTATTCACCGAAAATTCATTTTTTTCAGAAAAATCCCCAAAAATTACCTTAACATAATATCGATGCTCTGATTTCAAAAAAGAAATCCATTTTATAAAAATAATTTTCTATATATTTTTAATTAATTTTTTAATTAAAAAACACTATTCACTCGAAAAAACTAATACTTGAATAATAATTAATGAAACCGTTATTTAACCATTTTGTTGAATCACATTACTTAATCAAGGTGCCTATATTATTTTAAAACTTTCTTTAAGTGAGATTACTAATCCATTTGGTCACATTACTAATCCTAAGCGTAAAATCACTATTCACAATTTACTATTCATCAAAAATCAAGTTGATCTTATTAGACTCTAAATTTCGTACTGGACATAATTGTAGAAGACCATTTTTTAAAAATCATTACACATTTTTAATTATTTAAGGTTTACACAAACATTTTTAAAATATCCTTTTTCTAAAATTCATCAAAAATATGCATACTATATTTATCCGGTCATTTCAAAATTCATAAACTTCATCATAAGAAGAAATCCCAATTTTTATTTAAAATAAGGATTACACAAGGTAGTTACGGTCTCGTTACATAGCCCCTTATAATACCAGCATAGGACCTAAGAGTAAGGTGTGCTAGGGTGATAGAATCTTGGGGCGGCTCAGTCAACATTGCCCGAGTAGTAATTTCTATCTGTTTGAACTTCTCACGAAGGCGATTCCATTATAGCTTCACATGATGAAGGGTTTCCAAGCAAATAAAACCCTGTCTAGATACGAGCAGGTAGAGGTGGCTCTGGCACATATGTACATAGGGGTAAAACCCGAAAACACCTCTTTGAGCTAGACTCGAACAGGAACTGGTACACGACAACGGGCCTTGATGCACTCTTGGTTACGACACTACCGGGGGATATGCTTTGGTAAATTCATAAGCTTAGTATGAACCATTGTTAAAGGAACAAAGATAAAATAAAATAAAGATTCACATAAGAATATATGATCATGGATAACCTAGAAGGGGACCTAGGGGATCACAAGTTAGGGTATACTTTACTTCTACATGTTATCCTTAGATGCTTTAAGTTTCTTTTCATGATTATTGGCTAAGTATTTAAGCCCCTAACTATAGCTTCTTTTCTTAGTTAATGGCGGGAAATGGAAGAACATGTCCCAACAACCAATGTGATAGGAAATGCTATGATTGCCGTATTAATACGACATAGATGATTAGGGGATTAAAATATGATTATTATTTTGGAAGACGTTCGCTATTTTGAGGACCATATATGATCAAGGTAAATAGATTACTACGGTGTCTTCATTGAGGAGTAAGGTTGAATTATATTTTGAAGAATCAATGAATTTAAGGTGGCCTTATAGTAATTTAGGATACTTATGGGAATGATTAACCTATCTTGGGTAAAATATGTTTAGGTTAGCTACTTTTGTTATAAGATGTTAGGAGCGGTTGATGTTGTTTGGAGATAAACAATGAAGTTTATTTTGGAAGACTATGTTATCAAGTCCTTCTTGTATTTGGGTTTCAATCTTAGTTTGGTTTATTTTCAGGAATCTTAAGGACCATTATTTACGGAATGGTCTATGATTAACATTGGGTAGTACCATGGAACTTTGAAGATTTAAAAGTAGTTTCCATTTCTATGGGATTCTTTTTGAAGATTTGTTTTACCTTACCCATTCTATTTTTGGGATAATGTTTAAAGATAGAAGAAATAGATCGTTGATCTTTTGTGGATCATGTGATTCTCTAGATGATGATTCTTGTGTTTTTATGAGACCAAGTAGTTTTGAATGCTCATCGTTTGGAGAAAAGATTAGTTTTGGTAGAAACTTATTAATGTATGAAACTCTACATGAAGGTAGATATATTTCCTTATGTTTTTGTTCTATGTTGTAAATGAATTCCTCAAAGTTATTAAAAGGAACGTAAAACAAAAACGTTGTTGGTTTACGTTTCCTATATGTTAATCAAAGACCGCTTACAAAAATCATAAGTTTGGGATTTTCTTATGGTTATCTTTCTCCTAATCATGTTCTCTATCACTCTCCCTCAGAACGTGACCCTTTGTTTTCTCCTCCATGTCCATGTTTCCTACATGGAATCCTAGTATGAGTAAACTCGGGTGGCCTTTGTACTCCCTTTTATTTCTTTTAAAGTAATAGTGTTACTGACTCTTTTTCCGATGTGGGACATTCAATGAAATTTCAAAACCCAATTTTAAAAAAATTGAGAGGACGTAATTTCTTAAGGGGGGAAGATTGTAACGGCCCAAAATTTTGAATAAATCTTGTTTCCTAATTTCATGTGTTATTTTATTTTATTTTTATACTCAACAAAAATGTTTTATTTGATAAACATGATTATAATTAAAATGAGACCATTGGGTTTTGATTGTTATATGACCATCGGTCAATATGACCACTGTGAACAAAATGTTTTGATTATTTTCTCTAAATACAAGTAATCTTGGTTAATTATTATAGAAAGAAGATTCGATGGCCTCACCTAGTAGTCTTGGACCGATCGAAGCCCATCTAACAGAGCTTGGGAAGGAGGTAGCACCATTGGGCTTTGCTCTGGATCAAATCCAAGCCGAACTTCATCATGTGAAGCTAGAACGGAATCGCCTTCGTGAGAAGTTCAAACTGATAAAAATTACTACTCGGGAAATGTTGACTGAGGCGCCCCAAGATTCTATCACCCTAGCACACCTTAATCTTAGGTCCTAGGCTGGTATTATAAGGGGCTATGTAAGGAGACCGTAATTGCCTTGTGTAATCCTTTTTTTAAATAAAAATTGGGATTTCTTCTTATGATGAAGTTTATGAATTTTGAAATGACCAGATAAATATAGTATGCATATTTTTGATGAATTTTAGAAAAAGGATATTTTAAAAATGGTTGTGTAAACCTTAAATAATTAAAAATGTGTAATGATTTTTAAAAAATGGTCTTCTACAATTATGTCCAGTACGAAATTTAGAGTCTAATAAGATCAACTTGAATTTTGATGAATAGTAAATTGTGAATAGTGATTAAGTAATGTGATTCAATAAAATGGTTAAATAACGGTTTCATTAATTATTATTCAAGTATTAGTTTTTTCGGGTGAATAGTGTTTTTTAATTAAAAAATTAATTAAAAATATTTAGAAAATTATTTTTATAAAATGGATTTCATTTTTTGAACTCAGTGCATCGATATTATGTTAAGGTAATTTTTGGGGATTTTTCTGAAAAAATTAATTTTCAGTGAATAGTGAATTTATTTAAAAATTGAATGAAAAATATTTAGAAAATTATTTTTATAAAATGGAGTTCATAAATGTAATTAGGTAATTGATATTTAGTTAAGGTGAAATTTTGGGATTTTTCTGAGAAAGATGAATTTTTCAGTGAATAGTAAAAATGCAGTTTTAGGGTTTCGGTATGTTTAATGACATCATAGCTGTGTCATGATGATTTCATGAGATATTTTAAGGGTTGACCGGCCAAGGGTGATGAATTATTGTTGTGGGGGCCCCATGTGGCCTAACTCCATGGTAAATGCCAAGGGAGAGCACATGGGTTTGAGAAAAGCACATGTGAGGTGTCCCTTGGCCATTAATGCCTTGTCCCCTCACTTTCCCTATAAATACCAAGCCCCCCTCTCATCCATTCGACTCCCCACTCTTCCCCAACAAATTTATGGTCTCATTACCTCTCAAGTAGTCCTCCCAAGGTGACCCCAAGCCCTCAAGGTCCCATCCTTTGAGGTTTAAGAGTTACATTTTAAGGTAAGGGATCCGACCCCTCTCTTTCTTTTCAAGTGATATCTTTTATGTCATTCCTTTTATTCTCCATGTTCTTATGTTGGAGGATGTTATTTTATACTCCTCTTACTGCCCTTTTTATGTTCATATAATGAGAGATCCCCTATTACTCTCATTATTTTGTTTTATGAAGTTTTAAGTGGCGCCGTTAGGCTGACGAATTTTTAAGGGATTCTTTCACCCTTCTCTTTTTCAAAGTTCTACTTTCATGTCAAGTATTTCAAGGTCCTTTTTATTATGTTGGGGTATGATCTCTAAATTTATCATACTTATCTTTTATGATCATATGATGAGATACCCCATTTTATCTATTCAATTCAGTATTTTGAAGTTTTAAGTGGCGCCGTTAGGCTGCCGAATTTTTAAGTGATTTTTCACCATTCTCATTTTGAAGTTCTACTTTCATGTCAATTCTTTCAAGTTCCTTTCTATTATGTTGGGGTATGATCTCTATATATATAATACTGGACTCTTATGTTCATATGATGAGAGACCCTATTTGACCTTGTCAATTCAATTTTGTTGAAGTTTAAGTGGCGCCGTTAGGCTGCCGAATGTTTAAGTGATTCTTCACCATTCTCATTTTGATGTTCTACTTTCATGTCAATTCTTTCACGTTACTTTCTATTATTTTGGGGTATGATATCTATATCTATCATACTCTAATCTTATGTTCATATGATGAGAGACCCTATTTGACCTTGTCAATTCAATTTTTGTTGAAGTTTAAGTGATGCCGTTAGGCTGGCGAATTCTCACAAGAGAAATATTTTTTTTCTTCCTTTCATGTTCTTCATTTCATATGGTATATTTTCAAATTTCATTACCATGTTCTTAAATACCTTATATTTTGTCTCTCTACTGTTTTATGGGTCATTTATGAATGTTTGACCCATGTCCCCTCTCTTCTCAATGTTTTCTAAAACCTTGTAACATAGCCGTTATGCTGCAGAATTTCCGTCTCAAAATGTCTCTCTCTTTTTCTAAAGTTCTTTTATATTATTAAGTGAATACTCAAATATCTTTCTTCTAAAGGGGTATTCACATGTATAACAAAATTTTTTATTTTAAATTCTGGGATTTACATACATGAGACCCACCTTCCTTTTCTGTGGGTTTTAAAGTGACGTAAAGATCATGTCTTTAAAGCAGTTTTTAAAACGTTATGATTATGAAATGAAACCCATTTATTTTATGCTATGTGGGTTATTTATGAAAGGTTTGATGATGATATATGTGGCTCACATGATAATAAAGGCAAATTTAAGGGTTCTCCCGGATAGCGCTCCAATGCATTGTGTAAAGACTTAATCTCTAGAGATGACCATTTTAACGACGCCTTGGTGAATAACCTTGGTAATTTTTAACGACACCTTGGGGATAGACCTTGGTGAAACGAAATGATGGTCAATATTAAATGTTTCAGACACATCTTCAAGTTATGAAAATGTTTTATTTTTATTATGATATGCCTCATGATTTCATTTTCATGCCTTAAAGTTCTTTTCATCACTTTATTGATGTATCTCAAGTTCATAACGGCTATGTTACAAGGTTTTAGAAAACATTGAGAATAGAGGGGACATGGGTCAAACATTCATAAATGACCCATAAAACAGTAGAGAGACAAAATATAAGGGATTTAAGAACATGGTAATGAAATTTGAAAATATACCATATGAAATGAAGAACATGAAAGGAAGAAAAAAAAGATTTCTCTTGTGAGAATTCGGCAGCCTAACGACGTCACTTAAACTTCAACAAAATTGAATTGACAAGGTCAAATAGTGTATCTCATCATATAAAAATAAGAGTAGAGTATGGTAGATATATAGATCATAAACCAACATAATAGAAAGGAACTTTAAAGAATTGACATGAAAGTATAACTTCAAAATGAGAATGGTGAAGAATCACTTAAAAATTTGGCAGCCTAACGGCGCCACTTAAACTTCAACAAAATTGAATTGACAAGGTCAAATAGGGACTCTCATCATATGAACATAAGATTCCAGTATGATAGATATAGAGATAATACCCCAACATAATAGAAATGAACTTGAAAGAATTGACATGAAAGTAGAACTTCAAAATGAGAATGGTGAAGAATCACTTAAAAATTCGGCAGCCTAACGACGCCACTTAAAACATCAAAATACTGAATTGAAGAGATCAAATGGGGTCTCTAATCATATTATTATAAGAGATCAGTATGATAAATTTAGAGATCATACCCCAACATAATAAAAAGGAACTTGAAAGGCTTGACATGAAAGTAGAATTTTGAAAAAGAGAAGGGTGAAAGAATCCCTTAAACTTTCGGCAGCCTAACGGCGCCACTTAAAACTTCATAAAACAAAATAATGAGAGTAAGAGGGGATCTCTCATTATATGAACATAAAAAGGTCATTAATAGGAGTATAAAATAACATTCTTCAACATAAGAACATGGAGCATAAAAGGAATGACAAAAAAGATATCACTTGAAAAGAAAGAGAGGGGTCAGATCCCTTACCTTAAAATGTAACTCTTAAACCTCAAAGGATGGGACCTTGAGGGCTTGGGGGCACCTTGGGAGGGCTCCTTGGTAGGTAATGAGACCATAAATTCGTTGGGATTGAGTGGGGAGTCGAATGGATGAGAGGAGGGCTTGGTATTTATAGGGAAAGTGAGGGGACAAGGCATTAATGGCCAAGGGACACCACACATGTGCTTTTCTCAAACCCATGTGCTCTCCCTTGGCATTTATCATGGAGTTAGGCCACATGGGTCCCCCAAAACAATAATTCATCACCCTTGGCCGGCCAACCCTCAATAGATCTCATGACATCATCATGACACCGTTATGATGTCATTAAACATACCGAAACCCTAAAATTGTAATTTTACTATTCACTGATAACTTCATCTTTCACAGAAAAATCCCAAACTTTCACCTTAACTAAATATCGATTCCCTAATTACATTTATGAACTCCATTTTATAAAAATAATTTTCTAAATATTTTTAATTCAATTTTTAAATAAATTCACTATTCACCGAAAATTCATTTTTTTCAGAAAAATCCCCAAAATTTACCTTAACATAATATTGATGCTCTGAGTTCAAAAATGAAATCCATTTTACAAAAATAATTTTCTAAATATTTTTAATTAATTTTTTAATTAAAAAACACTATTCACCTGAAAAAACTAATACTTGAATAATAATTAATGAAACTGTTATTTAACCATTTTATTGAATCACATTACTTAATCAAGGTGCCTATATTATTTTAAAACTTTCTTTAAGTGAGATTAATAATCCATTTGGTCACATTACTAATCCTTAGCGTAAAATCACTATTCACAATTTACTATTAATCAAAAATCAAGTTGATCTTATTAGACTCTAAATTTCATACTGGACATAATTGTAGAAGACCATTTTTTAAAAATCATTACACATTTTTAATTATTTAAGGTTTACACAACAATTTTTAAAATATCCTTTTTCTAAAATTCATCAAAAATATGCATACTATATTTATCTGGTCATTTCAAAATTCATAAACATCATCATAAGAAGAAAGCACAATTTTTATTTAAAACAAGGATTACACAAGGCAGTTACGGTCTCGTTACATAGCCCCTTATAATACCAGCATAGGACTTAAGAGTAAGGTGTGCTAGGGTGATAGAATCTTGGGGCGGCTCAGTCATCATTGCCCGAGTATTAATTTCTATCAGTTTGAACTTCTCACGAAGGCGATTCCGTTCTAGCTTCACATGATGAAGTTCGGCTTGGATTTGATCCAGAGCAAAGCCCAATGGTTCTACCTCCTTCCCAAGCTCTGTTAGATGGGCTTCGATCGGTCCAAGACTACTAGGTGAGGCCATCAAATATTCTTTCTATAATAATTAACCAAGATTACTTGTATTTAGAGACAATAATCAAAACATTTTGTTCACAGTGGTCATATTGACCGATGGTCATATAACAATCAAAACCCAATGGTCTCATTTTAATTATAATCATGTTTAACAAATAAAACATTTTTGTTGAGTATAAAAATAAAATAAAATAACACATGAAATTAGGAAACAAGATTTATTCAAAATTTCGGGCCGTTACAAATAAAGGGTTCTATTTTTATCCCTTTTATTACATTTATTTGATTATATTGTGATGGAATTATATTTTTATGAATTCCTTTATCTTATATGAATTGTTTTATGATGTCACGATGTTTAAGATTCCCATTTTTAATACATGGGTTATGCTATGATGTATGGTTTTCTGATTTTGTGGCACACATAAGAATGGTATCATTATGAGATGGGTGGGACCTATGTCTCCCTCCAATGAATTTGGTAAAGATTTTATATCTCATGAGATATACATGGCTGGAACGGTAGGTTATACCGGTTCAGTGAAACAGGACTGAAACGAGGAATGAAATCTGTTGAGAAATGGACATTGTCCACTAAGATAGTCCTGGAAATGAGTCTTGACTAACAAGAAATGATTCTCTATGATTATGTGTGTATGCAACAAACATCATGTTTTATGTTATGATTACTAGGATTACATTTCACTATTATGATTTATCCCATGTTATGAAATTATGATCTCTTTTGCAGGTTAAGATTTCCAAAAGATATGTTCTTATGAATACGACGTGATCGATATTTCTTTTGTTTACCCTTACTGAGTATTTGAGCTCACCCTTTTATGTTATCTTTTCCCCATGACATAAATAAAGGATTTAGGTTTAAAAAAAAAGATCTTTATGGGAGATGTTGAAGATCTTTCACCACGATTAGAAGATTATATTACGAGTTTCCAAAGACACTAAACTATTATGGTCCTTGTGTGTCTGTTTTTGTTATATACTAAGTATTACGCAAAAGTAATGTAATTTCCATGTACGTTAGGGTTCGGGTCTCTACAGTTTGTATCAGAGGAAAAGTTTAGTCAAACTTTGGAAACTAGGATATGAAAACGTTATTAAGATCCCTAGAGATATTTCAATGTTATGCCTAGGGATTTCCCTAAGGATAAGTATACATATAGGATATAGTCCTAGAACTATGGAAACGATATTATATTAAACCAAAGATGTTAGATATTGAAGTTATTCCCCCGTTATTATGATTTTTTCCTCTCATACTATTCTTTTTGGGTTTTAGAGAATGGCTGGAAACAATATGATTCATGATAATGGAGGATATAATGGACAATGGAACGATATTCTTCATTAGCAACCAAATGAAATGGGATTTGGAAGTCCAAACATCATTATTATGTCGAATCAGTAATCTCATATTATGATAAATAAAGTAAAATTTGTTAAGTTTCCTGACTCAGCTAATAAGAGAAAGATGGAGTTTCATGATGATCATAGAGGAAAGAAAGTTCAATTTCCCCTATGTAAATCATGTGGGATAAGGCATCAAGGAGAATGTTTCAAAGGAACTGGAAGATGCTTTGGGTGTGGAAAATAAGGACACAAAGCTAGTAAGTTCAAAGGAAAAGGTTCAGTTAACACTAGGGATGAGGATAATGGTATTTCTACCACATCAATAATGATTAAATGTTTTAAATGTGGAATGTACGGGCATTATGAAAACCAATTCTCTAAGGGAAAGTCTCATGAAGAGAATCAGTATGGTCATATGGGTGGTATTTATGTTTATGATGATGAAGAGACTAAAAATGATATGTGAGATGAAAGAATTGTTGAAGCTCGGTCAATGGATTAAGAATGTAGTGGAATGATTACATGTTTATCATGTGTAATGTTGTATAAGTAATTTAATGGTACTATGGAATAAAGATATATCTAAGGATTGTTACACTGTTGTCTTTCATTGAGTTTTGAAAGTGTATGATTAATGGTACCAGTATCCATGAAAGGTTATTCATATATTTTTGGAATGTAGATGATATGCACATAATGAAGGGATAAGGAGAAAATTAAATGTTTGATAGTATTGATGAGCTCATGACTGATATAAGGTGAAGGTTATATCATGGTTTGAGTATATAGAATTTTTGGATTTTGGTATGTGGAAAGAGTTTACTTTTGACTGCATTCCTGTTTTCACTAAGGTTCAATGTGTATTCATTCTTCAAGATAATACATGATTAAGGTATTTAAATGTTTGTAATTTGACCAACAAGATATATCTTATGATATATGGGGGATAAATTATGGCATTCACGTGAACATTTTCTTTATACTATGAGCTTGGACCGAAGTATTTTAGATAAGCCTAAAGATTGGAATAGATTATGTTGGACATAAGTTAGTATTGATTAATGATAGAAGTTTTTCAATATTATTTATGGGATGTTAGAGTAATGTAGTTTTATAAAAAGGACAACCTGCAGGACGAGCGACAACCCATCGCGTCGGACAAGGTTGTGGGAATCGAACCGACAACCGAAGTGCGACTGGCCTTTATCACCTACTATTGGCCTACATGATGTCCCTATTTAGTAGAAACTAGTTTTATTATATTAAGCAGTATATAAAGTATAACTCCATTTTTGGAACCATATATTATTAATCTCACTATAGATGGACTTATGTATTTTTTGATAACTTTTCTAACCTTTTGTTTGAGACAGATGGAATGACCCATCATTCTAGCACATGATCTGATAACACATCACGAATGAAAAATTCAACATCATTTATTTAAGAGATGAAGTGGAAATTTTCCAAATAATGACAAACAGTGAGACTGTACCAAAATCACAAATGTATTTCTTCTAATTCCAATTTCATCAACTTTAGGGAAATGATCTTGAAAACCAAAATTTTTTTCCTAGTGCTCTTATATCTGATGAATCAGATGGTACCTTAGATCATCACAAATTTATGGCTTTGTGATTGCTGGATTTTCCATAGCCATGTTCTCTACCACTCTCCATCAGAACATGACGGTTAGATTTCTCTTCCATATCCATATTTTCACATATGTGGAAACCCAGTGATTAGTTTATTTGGGTAACCGTTACATTTCATACTTTTGTTTCTAAAGATTGTTTTTGGTATTCCTTTTTATGATGTGGGTTTCTTTTAAAGAAACTTTCAAATAGTAAACCATTTATAACCCCGACGAATTTCGAGGGCGAAATTCATTTTAAGGGGGGTAGAATGTAACAGCCCGAGATTTTATGGAAAATATGCTTTTTAATTTCATTAATGTCTTGTGTTGTACGCTACACCAAAAGGATCTTTCACAACACGCATGCTTGACTTGCCTTGCATTACACACAATCGCGACCTTCCTCGATAGCATGTGTAGTATGTAATACCGAGTTTCACTAAACAACGATATGCTATTAAAATATTATTAAAACTAGCAGTTATGTATATTAATAACCAATTTTTGAAATTTTGTAAATTGTATTTTTCAAAATGGACTTCATTTCTGGATTCGGAATATCGAAATTAGCTTAGGGTGAAATTTTGGTACTTTTCGGATAACTTTCATTTTCTGAAGAATAGTGAAAATTACTAAATTTTAATTAAAAACAACCTTTTAAATAGAAATAACTAATAGTGATAAATTATTAATTTGATTGGTTTTAAAGTATATTTAGAATATATTTTTACAATTTAATACAATTTGGGTTATTGGATGTAATTTCACATTTAAACCAGACATTAACAACTGTCAATCTTTTGATAGTTATTATCTCTTAAGAACACGCTATTTGTTTTGACGATGGGAATTAATTTTTAAATTAATTAATGCAACTGATATGTTTTTAATTTGATAAAATATACATCATTTTTGAATTCAAAATATCAAATATAGCTTAGGCCAAATTTTGGGTATTTTTCTAGAAACATTAATTTTTTGATGAATAGTGAAACCACAAAGTGGTAGTTAAAAAAATGAATTTTTCATAAAACTTAATTTTACCGCTTCTGTGAGTGAAATTTCAAAAATCCGAGAAAACACAGTTGATGTCAGTAAGTAAAATGTGATTCAATGAGATGAAAATAATTTTTGGTGAATAGTAAATTTTTACTTTTTTTTACCACGGTTAAAAGTAAATAGGGTAATTAAGGGTAAAAATGATATTACTATTATCCTAACACATGTCCTAATTCTATTGGACAAGTTTAATTCGACCAAAAACAACCTTAGGAAAAATATATGACCATTTAGGCCCACATGGATTTGATTAGGACATTTATTATTAATTTATTTAATGAAGGGTTAAAATAGTTGAAATCAAAGTTTAATAAGTCAATCATTTTTAATATGGGGTTATACTTAAGATAAATTCGACTATAAATATTCATTAGAAAGATAAAATGATTTAATACATAAGTATATTTTATTTATAATTTTTAGAGATTAAATAATTTAATTTACTTATGACATAATGATGATGCAGTAATTACCGTAATAGTGAAAAATTAGAATAATTGATATTATAAATACACAAATAAGTGTAATTTGAGGATTTTTATGAATTACACAAATTATATAGGTTAATATGACATGTTAATATTTATTTAATTAACTTGGTTCGAGCTAATCATTCTGTTATGATTTTCACAAAAATTAATTACTAAATAGTGTCAAAATTGAAATAAAATAGTTTTTAAAACAAATATTATATTATTAATTGTTATTTTATTCATAAAAATCTAAGGTTAGGAACAATTACATATATAAAGTTATATATATTAATACTAAAAAACTTGGGGTTCTTTTGTCTTGATATAGTAAGTTTATTAACCTTATAGTGTAAGAAAACAAGAAGACACAGTGAAAGTTAAATTATCTAACTTAAAGTTAAATCTAAATGATAAGGATAAAATTAATACCTAAACTTGTTTAAATTCTATTTTATGAGAGGATTTCTACCCCTACCCACCTTGGTTTCGATATATATCAATTTGGAGATATTTTAAACAGAATTTGACTTTATAATAAAATAATAGGTTTAGTTATTCCAAAGGTACCCCTCTCCTCCCTTATAAAAGGGAACCTCCTCCCCCTCTTCCGCACACCACTTTGAGCCTTCAAGCTCGTCCAAACCCTGCCAATTTCTCCTCTACACTTCCCTAGAAACATCCTAGAGGTTCTGGTTTTCTCCAAAATACCTATTTTAGAGCCCTAAAAGGAGGTCTCAAAGAAGCACTTCAAATAAGATGTAATGTCCGTTACCGATTCTTTCATCTTTATTTCTTCTTCCACTTATTCTACTTGAGTTGTTTCATTATTAAGTAATAATATCAGTATCAATCATATACTGTTATGTTATTATATGTTTGAAACAACCCTATTTCACCATCTATTCATCCTACGGAAAACGAAATCACCGCGCGTGCGTACGTACGGAATACCGTCTCCACGCCGTGGTGTAATCTATTTTCCACCACCACCTTACTTGGATGGGTATAATGGTGTACATAAAAACTATATATGATTATTTTAAAGTGATATTGATTCTGAAATAGTTCACATACACTCCAATACAATTCCACGATCATGAGAACGATATCATCGCTCGTGCGTACGTACGGACTACCGTCTCCACGACGCGATGAGATTCATTCTCCACGTTAACCATTCATGAATGATTATAAAGTATATATAATAAGTAATCATGGAATATATGACATAATAATGATACTGGATTTATGTGTATATATATGTATGTCATCTACATAATTCCATTCAACTCAATAAGGAAACGAAAACAGCGTTCATTCGTACGTACGACCTACTATCTCCATGAATAGTGTATATCCTTCAATTTACTGACCTAATATATATATGTATATTATGAATATATATTATATATAAATCATGTTTTATATTTTGGAATTATGTAATCATGATCTACGTAATCATATGAATAATTACAAGTCAAAACACGGACGAAAAATGAAATGTTTTTACCCAAAACACTCTTCAACATGGAATTTACAAAAGAACGGTTAATATAAAGTCATAAGAGAACCATATATAATATCATAACAATGAGTATGATTCTAGAATAATTCAGTGACATTATTTAAATCATTATACAGGAGGTTCGGACACTTACGAAGAAAATCAAACCTAAGGTAAGGGAAAATATCACAATCTCATTTTTATCCGAGATTGTTTATACATTGGCATTTACTGGGGTGTATTTTATCATTCACATCCATGATTCCTCAATATGTAATATTATTTCCATCCACCTACAATTTTTTAAATCCAATTTTACCCTTCGGTGAGTTCTTAGTAAAGGATATGAAAGGAATCTTTTGTCGTTTTTCGTACGAGGTACTTTTTGACTTTTCCGACAAAAGTAAAAAAAATGTTTTTTAACTTATATGGATGAATGGATTTGTAAAACATTATTTCAAAGAATCTTCCATTACATGTTTTCAAGATTTTTTTTAATCAACTTCTTTTAGTTTATAATTGGACGACATTTTAGGAAAGGAAAAGTGTTTTTGAAGAAAAAAGGATATTTTCCTCAATAATGGAGTTCAAGTGTATTATCAAAATTCTTTTCCATCTAAGATAATAAAGGGTTATGTTTTTATCCCTATTATTACATTTATTTGATTATGTTGTGATGGAATTATATTTTAATGAATTCCTTTTTCTTATATGAATTGTTTTATGATGTCACGAATTTTATGATTCCCATTTTTATTACATGGGTTATGCTATGATGTATGGTTTTATGATTTTGTGGAACACATAAGAATGGTATCATTATGATATGGGTGTGACCTATATCTCCCTCCAATTAATTGGGTAAAGATTTTATATCTCATGAGATATACATGGCTGGAACGATAGGGTATACCGGTTTAGTGAAACAGGACTGAAACGAGGAATCAACTCGGTTCCGAAAAGGACTTTGTCCACTAAGATAGTCTTGGAAATGAGTCTTGACTAACAAGAAATGATTCTATATGATTATGTGTGTATGCCACTAATTTCATGTTTTAAGTTATGATTATTGGGATTACATTTCACTACAATGATTTATCCCATGTTATGAAATTATGATCACTTTTGCAGGTTAAGATTTCAAAAAGATATGTTCTTATGAATATGAAGTGATTGATATTTCTTTTGTTTACCCTTACTGAGTATTTTAGCTCACCCTTTTATTTTTCTTTTCCCCAGGACATAAATAAAGGATTTAGGTTTAAAAAAAATATCTTTATGGGAGATGTTGAAGATCTTTCACCACGATTAGAAGATTATATTCTGAGTTTCCAACGACACTAAACTATTACGGTCCTTGTGTGTGTGTTTTTTTATGTAATAAGTATTCCGCCAAAGTAATGTAATGTCCATGTACATCAGGCATCGGGTCTCTACAGATATCTTCATCTTCTTCAAGCTACGCTTCTCTGGTGTCGATGATAATAGAAGCCTCATCTTTGGAATTCACTGAGGGTTCAAGCGAGATAAAGGCTTCAAAGATGAATATGGGTTTGAAAATAGTTTGTAGAAGAAACCTCATGTTATGAATCGAGTGATACTAGCTTTGATTTATCATTTAGGAATACCAAACATCACTAAAATAGAAAAGTGGGAAAATAAAAGAGGTGAAATAATAATGATCGCGATATGAGTTAAAAAATATAAGAAGGATTTTTATAGCTATATTTTGACCGGTCATTACAGTGAGATAGTTAGTGGTTGTTACGGTGAGATAGTGAGTGACTTTTAGAGTGAAATCGTGAGTGAGATTTTTAGTGAGCGTTATGGTGATATAGTAAACGTCAGACAGTATGTACAAAGAGATAATGGTGAGACCGTAAACATAAAATATTATGATGAGATATTAAAGTGCAAATACAATAATTGAGAGACCATAATCATGAATTAGTAATGTATAACAATGTATGATATCGCACAGTAAGACCTAAAAAGGTAACACGTAAGGTCTCTATTTGAGATTTATCATGCCTAGTTCATGAATGATGTTGTCTATTCTCTCTGAATTTAATGGATTATTGAGTATATCTGCAATTTGATATTCAGTACCAATAAATTCTAAAGTGATATCACATTTTTGATAATGATCTATCAAAAGGTGATGCCATACATCAATATGCATTGTCCTAGAATGTGAAACAGGATTCATTGAGATGTTAATAACACTTATGTTGTCCCAATTCATAAGTACATGTCTAAATTGGTATCCATAATCAAGTAATGTGTGTTTAATTCAGAAAATATGTGCACAACAACTGCCATCAACTATGTTTTCATCTTCTGTAGTAGATAATTCAATTGAATTTTGTTTCTTACTACACCACGATACTAGTGACTTGCTTAAGGTGACATGTTATAGAGGTACTTTTTCAATCTAATTTACAGTGACCAATGTCAGCATTAGAATAACTAACTAACTCCAATGTTTTCCCTTTAGGATAAACTATTCCTACATTGGGTGTATATTTGAGGTATATGAAAATTCTCTTTAAAACATTTAAATGAGATTCCATAGGGGTAGATTGAAAACAGGAACACATACACACACTAATCATAATTTCAACACGAATAAACCTAAAGTAATGTAAACATCCAAAAATTTCTCTATAAGTGGTTTGATCAATAGATTTCCCATATTCGTCAAGATCCAACTTACAAGTGGTGCTCATGGGATTGTCACTACATTTAGTGTTGTCAAATATAACCCGTTTTAGAAGATCTTTATATATTTACGTTGATTTTAAATGATACCATATTTATTTTCAAAAACATGAAATCCATGAAAATAATTGAGTTCTCCCATTAAACACATTTCAAATTAGTTTTGAATAATTTAAGATAAATCAAAAAATATAGACTAATTCAAATATCCAATAATAATGTCAACAACATAGATTTGAACAACAAAAACATCATTAGAAATTCGTTTTATAAAAAAATTGGGATCCTGAATTCCATTGGTAAATCCTTTTAAAATATTAAAAGAACTTAATCTATCATGCCAAGGTCAGGGAGCTTGGTTCAAACCATATAATGTTTTGATAGTTTAAAAACATGATTTGGAAAATGAGGGTATGTAAATCCTAGGGTCTATTCAATAAAAACATCCTTAGCTTTATACCCATTTGAGAATGTACTCTTAACATCCATTTGATATAGTTTGAAATTCAGATGTGCATTATAGCCAAGAATGATTCGGATATCTTCATGTCTGGATACTGGTGAAAAGGACTCTTCATAGTCAATTCTTTATTCTTGACTATATCCTTGTGAAACAAGTCTATCCTTGTTTCTAACAATGATACTAGCTTCAGCAACATTATTCTTAATGACCCATTTAGTGACTATGGTAAACATGCCCTTATATCCGTTTACTAATACCCAGTCATTATTTCTTTCAAATTTATATAATTCTTCTTACACTGACATCACCCAAAATTCATCATTGATTTCATCATTGATATTTTTAGGTTCAAGCTATGAAATAAAAGCTTGATGTTCATCATAATATCATGAAGAAGCTCTAGTTTGTGTCCTTCTATCTAAATATCCTACAGCAACATCTAATTGATGGTTTTTAAGGGTCCTAGGTGATCTAGAATATATAGGGCTAGAGATTTTGGGTTTATTTATAGATTTGGGTTCAACAGAAGTAGATTCTAGAACATTTTCACAGCTGGTTTTCCTAACAACAGGTTCACTATTTTTTCCATTAAGGTTTCGAATGGACATATCTTCTTTGAGATTTTTAAGAGGGGTCTTAGGTTTATGTGGACTACTTTAATCAAATTTGATGTTTATATATTTTTCCACCAATTTGGTTCTCTTACTGAATACTCTATAGGCTTTACTTGACATTGAGTAACCTAGTAAAATTCCTTCATCACTTTTGGAAGAAACTTTGTCATGATTATCTTTAGTATTAAGGATAAAGACTTTGTAACCAAAAACACTAATGTAGATAACCTTAGGAATCCTATAGTTCCAATGCTCATAAGGGGTCTTTTTATGAATTGGTCTAATCAAGACTCTATTGATAATGTAAAAAGTTGTATTAATAGATTCAGACAAAAAGTAAATTGGTAAATCATATTCATTGAGCATTGTCCTATCAATATCTTGAAGAGTCATATTTCTTTTTTCTACTACACCATTCTGTTTAGGTGTTCTAGGATTAGTAAAGTTGGGATTATAGACATTATGTGAGTAGTAAGATTCAAACTCATGATTTTCAAACACACGACCATGATCACTTCTCATGGTTTTAATCCTAAGTCCACTTATTTTTTCTATAGACATGGAGTATTTAATAATGTAAAAACAGGCTTCACCAATGTGATCTAGAAAATACACCCATGTGTACCAAGAAAAGTCATCTCTAGGAACATAGACACAGTGCTTCCCATTTATGCTAGAAACACTAGATGGTCCATATAAATCCTTGTGAACCAAATCGAGAGGTTGAGAAGTAGAAACAACTTTATTTGATTTGACAGAAACATTATGTGTCTTTCCATTTTCACAGAGATTACAAACTTTGTCTGCTGGGAATTCAAGTTTAGGCAGGTCACTAACTATGTTTTTCCTAGTCAATTTTCTAAGTGAGTGTATATTGTAGTGTCCTAATCTTCTATGCCAAATACAATATTCTTTATGGAAGGAATTTGAACAGGTAATATTTTTCTTTTCTAAATAATTGAAATTGATAGCATAAACATTTTCATTTCTCAGTGCGGTAAATACCAATGCATTTTTAGACTAAAATAAATTACGAGCATTATTTTAAAATTTTACATTGAAACCATCATCACACAATTGAGAGGTGCATAACAGATTAATCTTTAGTATATCAACAAATAAAACATTAGCAATTAAGATTGAATCAGTGTTTCCAATCTGGCCCAAGGCGATGATCTTTCCTTTTGAGTTATCACCAAGGGTGACATATCCTCCGTCAACCTTGATTATGCTTTTGATGAATGAAAATTCTCATGCCATGTGTCTTGAACAACCACTGTCAAAATACCATATCATCTTACTATATCATTTTAAGCAAGTTTCCTACAACACAATTATAAATAGAAATTGATTTTGGTACCAACATTTTCTCGGGTCCAGATAGGTTAGCAAGAAGAACTTTTGGTATCTAGATTTGTCGAATAGATTTCATATAATCAGTAGTTTCAAAATATTTTTAATGAAAATATTTGTTTGGTCTATAACTATTGGTGTGGCTAGTTGAGTCATAAGAATTTTCCAAATTGGAACAAGCAGCATATTGTCCTGATTTAGGAATAAATATATTCTTTGTAATTTTTCTTTGTCGAGGATGATAGCCTAAACCTGTAGTATAATATGGTGCTACTTTTTTCCCAAGAATTTGTATAAGAGTGTCCTTTTCATTAGTCAATTTTTCAAAATCTTTCTTCAGTTTATCATTAGACAATTTCAGTTTAGTACTCTTTTTGAGTAGTTGAGCATTCATTTCATTTTCTACTTATAGTATAGATTTGTCAGTACTAGTAAATGCATGTTGTTTCTTTAAGGCTTTATACTTAACTTTTATCTCATTGCAGGTATCTTATAGAATATTACTATATTCAAATAAATCTTCACTATACACGTTTTCAGCATCAAAATCAGAATCATCTCTAGAATAATAGGAGTTTAAATCAGGAGTGTCCAATGTTACCTCAGATGTGTTTGTCATGAAACACATTTTATCTTTTTGCGATTTTTCATCTTGAGTGGAATTAGAATCACTTGAACTATCTTCTGAAACACTCTAGGTTTCTTTCATATATTATTTTGTATTTTTTGTCCTTGTAATCATATTTATTCTTGTACTTTAACTTCGGACTTTCATCATTCACATGCCCTTTCCTCTTGAATTCGTAGCAGACTATATCATCACTTTTATCTGTCCATTTCCAATTCTTCTTCCAATGACCTCTATTTTCATACATTCCCATGTAATTTAATTTTCTAAAAAAACTTATTTTTCCTATAAAATGTCTTTAATAGCCTAGCTATTTGATCTATTTCAGCATCACTATCAGATTCACTCTCTTCACTACTAGAACTATCACTTGTAGCATGAATGCTCCCTTTTTTCTTGATTTTTGAATGAGAGGTCTTGAATCCTACTGATTTTTTTTTATTTCATAATCTTCTTCTGTTTTTACATTCACTTACTCTTCATACAATATAAAATTAACAATTAGCTCCTTGACAGGTATCATGCCAATTTCACATTATTCTCTTACTGAGACTGATGTGCCTTTCCATCTTTCTTGCATCCATCTTAATATCCTCATCATTTTCTCCATTGCTAGAATAGCTTTTCCCATTGATCTCATTGTATTAACTATCTCATTAAACCTGAGATAAATATCATAAATAGATTCATCAGATATCATTTTAAACATATCATAATTAATAGTGTATGTATTTAGTCTCATTTCTGTTGCATTGGTGTTCCCTCATGGGAAACAGCCAAAGTATCCAATATTTCATAAGCAGTCTTACAAGAAGATATTCGATTAAATTCATTATCTTTTAAAGCCCAATATATGGCATCCATTTCATTACAATTATTATTGTAGGAATATATAGTAGGTTCATCCCAAATTGTTCTAACAGTTTCTGGAATCTTATACTAAGTCTCTATTGGAGACCAAATGTCAAATCCCATACTTTCTAATTGAATGTACATTTTGATTTTCCATTGGGAATAATTTACACCATTAAAGAAGGGTGGCATGTATGTAGCTACACCATCTAATATATTATCCTTTATATTATTTTATAATATATTATTAACGAGTTAAAATTATAAATAACAAAAAATTAGAGATCATTTAGATACTAATAAAATAACAGTTGAAAACTTTTCACAAACAGAGAGTTTGAAAAAAATTTAAATACCCTTTGATGCCAAATGTTGGTCAGATTGGATACTCAATAGGGGGTGAATTGAGTTCCGATTCAAAATTATTGCTTAAAATATTTATATTGAAATACCCTATTTTAAATAACAAGATAAACTATAGTGAATTTGTAATACATTAAAGGATCAGTTAGGTTCTCAACAGATTGATTAGTTCTCAATTAATCTAATCTGAAGATTAGATTAGATTTTGAAACTACACTACTGGTTTACAATAAATACAAACACTTTCTAGTTAAACTAATAGAGTATCTTTAAAATAGACTTATATTTAATGTTATTAGTAGCAGAATAATAAAAATAATTTTAACTAAAATAATCATGAAGAGTAGTTTAAACCAAGAGGTGGAGTCTCAGGATGAAACTTTTTCCTCTCAAACAGTTTAAATAAAACATTGATCCACACCCTGGATTGGGGTTTACAATAGTACTCAGATTTTATAGGTCCTTAGAACACTACCACAATTCAACATGGGAAAACCATAATAACAATAGCTCACAGGCAGTCCAGGACCTCAGACCACTACCACTATCCATTGTGAGATACACGCGGGTAAGGAAATGATTGAGTGAGGATTTAGAAATCCTCCAATTCAGCTTACGAGTTAGTGTGTGTTCCAACATAGAGAAGAACACACAAATTTTAATGTAATGAAATGGATGATCACAGTCGATAAAGAATATAGAGATGAGTTTAGAATTATCTTGTGTGATGTCAATGCAATTATGGACTCCAATGGATTGAAGTAGATGAAGCTTTGAGTCCATCTATGAATGTTGTGTGGAAAACAGTGTGTCATGATTCGGCTTATGATCTCTGTGAGGATCAGTCAAGTGAATATGTTTTTTAGGCTTTAAAAATGCTTTGTATGTTCAGTCGTTCCTTGTTTCATGCATTGTGACATTCTTATAAAACATCCTCCATGAATGTTCTTTGTTCTTATCCTCACTTCCTTTTTTTTGTTTCTATATCGTGCTTTTTGATTCTAGGATACACTTCACTTTTAACATGGAATGCACATGTTGGAGTTGACAGGTTGAATGTGTTCTGTACCACGTACCTTGTACTGTTTGATGATATGTCTACAATGAAACATTAATTAGGTCCGTGCATTAAAGTCATCAAATATGACCATTAGAAATTAAATTGAAAAACGAAAATGTAGTTTAAGAAATGGTGTCATAGTAAATCATGGATACAGTGCCTCCTTGACATGGTGTCTAGGTTGATCATGGTGTCTGAGTGTCTCTGTGTCCGGTTTTCATGGTGTCTTCTTCACAGTTTCTGGTTCAAGGTGTCTCTGTGTCACGATTTCTTGTTCATGGTGTCTGGCTTCACCGTGTCTTGCTCATAGTGTCTAAGTGTCATGGTGTCTCGGATCATGGTGTCTTGTTCATGGTGTCTCTGGGACATAGTGTCTTGGTCATGGTATCTAGCTTCACGATGTCTTGTTCACGGTGTCTCAGGGTCACAGAGTCTTGTTTACAGTGTCTGGCTTTACGATTTCATAGACATTACAAAGTAACTATGTGCTGACATAAATAAAGATAATAAAATAAAAGATTAGACATATGTATTTTCAAAGAAGGAAATCTGAGAGTAGAATAAATATAGTATAAAGTAGGTAAACTAAATATTGAGAAATTAAGATCATGAATGTATCTATATAAAGAATGAGAAATCTTTAGAGATAAATACACTTGATTGTGATTTAATTTGATGTAGAATCATTAATACATGACTAAATAAGATTTGTGATCATTAAAACATTATTAAAACATGAGGAGTCCAACCTAAACTACTCCATCAAAATTAGGCCACGCTGATACAAAAAAATGAGGAAACATCTTCCTCATCTTATACTCAGGTTCATATATAGCTTCTAAAAGATGGTGGATTCCCAAAAAATTTTACCATTTCAATAGTCATGTTTGTACAATATTCTATCTATGATCTAGATTATACACTAGTTTCTCCTCATAAGAATGACCATGCTTTAGTGGTGTGTCTTTTGAGTTTAGTACATGAGATGGATCAATATTGTAAATGCTCACGAGAAATATAGGGAACATATTAAAAAGTTGAGAGAAAATTGGTCTATGCCCCAAACAATAATATTTTATTCTAATAAGAGCAACAATTTCAAAGGGACAAATATACCTTGGTATTTGATTCCACTTTTCCTCAATATGATTACATTATTCTATGAGGAAATTCTTAAAATCACTTTCTTTCCATCATTTAATTTTGGACCACAAAAATGATTATAGGCATTACATTACAGTCAACATTGTGTCACCCTTTATTGTTGATTAATTCTTCTACAATTTCTTACATTGTCTTTAGCCGAATTGGGTACAAATTTATTTATTTCTCTAACATGATCACAATACATTGGATTTTTATTGTGTTTTACAGTGATTTATACAAAAAGTTCCCTATGAATTTGTAAGTGAAATATATTTTTGTAATAAATGTCAACAAAAGGAATCTACTGATCTCCAAAATCATTGAACTTCATAGAAAAATATTTCTAGATTTTTAGAAGGTTTTTAATAGTTCACATAGACTTACCATATTTTGGATGATTACATGCTATGTTAAAACTCAAATCAATGTTATGATCATTATGAATACTTCTTCAGAACATCAAAGAAAGACTCAAATCCTAATAACATACAATGGAATGTGGAAAACCATGAAACATTATGACCCACTTAATGTATATCCTAGAAATATGATCCAGAGTGAGATTTTCACTCACAGTAATGATGTGTTATTACTTTGTATGTAAATTGACTAAAAACCACATATCATTGTAACCAATAGTTTTTTGGGGGTGTTTGATGAAAATATCCCATGTAATGTTCCCCCATTTTCATTCAGGATGGGTAATGGTTATAAAATCGCTTTAGGTATATCATCCTAACAGGATTGAATACCAAGCATCGAGAAACAAAATATATTACATCTCAGTTCATTTCCACCATCTAGAAATATTATTTCATGTGGGAAAATGGTAATCTATATACCCTACTCATCCTTTTGATGTGTTTATGTTCCATATATCATTTTTGGATGCTATATATTTTAACAAAACATGTGGGTTATCCTTTTTCAAAATCTATATTAAGATAATAACTATTACATCACCAAATAAAAAAAACTCATAATTACCAAAACATCAATGATATGATAAACCCAAAAGGTATTGATACCTTTAATCTCTTATTAAAAACATTTAGTGAATTCATCAAAAAATAACAATTTCATTAAAAAAAAAATATAATACCAATGGTTTATACTTCATAAATGATTCCAAAACACTAGATAAAACACCCCTGAGATAATTCCACCAAAGGGTATTATTTGATTTTAAACATATGATAATCCTTAAACTCATAAACCCATGATGGTATCCATAACTCTTACTATAATCATACATGAAGACATATGTGGAAAAAATTTATAAAATAATTATTTTTTTAAAGAATCAGATATATATTATAACTTTACAGAACTTAATCCACCACATAACTGATAAATACAAAAACATACAGACTACAATCAATTCACTTCATTTTTTGGAATGGCATTGGTATTTCTTGGGTGTATGGGATAACCCATAGTTTGGGCATGGAATTTGATAATTCCCAAGTTATCACATACAATAAATTGAATTTAATGAAAACTAATTTCCATATAAATTTCAGTCCAATAAATAAAAGCCCTTACCCTCAATTTGAGATATTCATCAAGGTTTCTCTTCACTCCTTCATTCCAAGTATGATTTCAACCTTATACCCATAGTGTTTGTTACAAAATGAACATTCATAAAAGACATTTTTAATCATGTTTAATGAATTATGAGTTTCACCAAGAATATAATTTTTAATCATAAATCAAGATATTTGATTATTCATAATCAAAATATATTTCTCTATAGTAATCATATAATATGCATTACCGTAATTTTTAAATTTTCAATAATATTTAGTATAACATCCTAATATTTTAAAATAGAAAAATCATGTAAAATAAAGTGAGAAAAACGAAACACAAAATTAGAATAGAATTAACCATCATGATAATTTAATAAATATAATTTTGATAAATAAAAAATATTTTATAGCTTTTGATTCACAGAACACAAAATTTATTATAAATAAAATAATCTATTAAAATTTTATTAATTAAAGCTTAGAAATTATAACCCAACTTTTAAGTTGGAGGCTGTGAATTTTGATATAATAAATTATTAAAAAATATACTCTTCAGACATATCAAAATAAAATTAATTTTTTTTATTATTAATATAATAAAATTCATTTGAAAAGAAAAAAAATTATATCTAAAAAAATGTTTTTCTACAATGCTATCTCGTAATTCCATAGACACATAATTTAATACTAATTTTTAGATATTTAACAAAATTTTTCAAATAAAATTAACATAATTTTTAAAATATACTTATCAAAATTATCTTACAGTGAATTTAATATATTTTTTGAAAATATTTCTTTTTTCAATAAATAGTTAAAACACTAATTAAATATACTAAATTTGTGAATAAATAATTTACATTGTTAAATTATAAATTAAATTAGTTATGAAATAAAATTATTTTAATAATATTAAAATTTAGGTAATTTGTTAAATTTGAATCAATTATATAATGAATTTTTACATTAAAATATATTATGTATATAAGGATTTTCTTTTTAGAAAACCTACATTTTCATTACATCTGCTGGTATAATTTTAAATTAGACTTTAAAATTATTCGCATTGAATTTTAAAAAAATATTACATATTTTTAATTAATATTATTTATATTATTTAAATATTTCATAATTTTATCCTCTATAAATAGTAAAAGAAGTAAAACATATTTACCATTCTTAATGTGAAAACTGGTTTATTATTGACTAAACAAAACCGATAATGGTTAACATGACATAGAAAATTGTTAAAAAATTTTTTTTTGATTTATGTTGACATTATAAAATATAATGGTCTATAATATCCCATTAAGAGTAATTTTAATGATATCATTCTAGGTGAAAACGATATTCTAAAAAATTTCCATTTATTTCCTCTCCACTACATATAAAAAGAAAACCCCTCTCCTCCACACTTTTCATTTCCTATTTATTTTGTTTAAGAAAATACCTGTAAAAATAAGTTATTTCATCCCCTCCAAAAAATCCCAATTTCAAATTTATATTATTAAACAATCATAGGAAATGTTTTGGTGTTGGCATAATGAAATTGACTGAAAAATATGTGATGTTCTTAAATATAATATTTTATTTTTTTATTCTTCAACCACTTTAAAATGATAAGTAAAAATTATTGTAGAATAACCTAAATACATTAAATATACTTATATATTATTTTGTTTTTGTACTAACCTATATAAATCATTACTTCTATCAAATGGGAAATGAAACTGTCAATCGTGTTTATGATGGACTACCACCTCATGAATCGATATAATATTTTTTTCCATAACCTTCATTAATGTATGGATAATATGATATATTTAATAAATCTCTATAATATTTATGATATTTTTATACATATATAATTATAATATCACAAATATCATCTCACTTTTCAGGTAGATTAATATACTATAATGTCTCTCAAGTGTGTGGTGGACTGCTACTTCGTGAAGCGATGTGATTCTGTAGTTTCAATTTACATGGATAATAATAAGTGATATATATAATTAATATATATCATATTTTTGAAATTATATTTACTGTATAAAATTATTTAATTACCCAGTTCCTTACCCTTTCAGTCATTTATTGAATCATATTGTCACTTATTTTTACATATGACCTATCATCTCGATGAACCAATGTGATTAATTTTCTGTAATAAAAATTGATGAATTATTATATATATATATATTATGTCAATACGATGTCTATATCATTAAATTATTTTTTTATATAATTTATCTATATCATATACCATTGAACCAACACATTCACAATAAAACATTGGTGGGAAAACATTGCAATTAACACCCAAAATAATAATGATAATGAAATAATATTAATATATGGTACATAAAATGATTTAAGAGGAACCTAGGGGATATTATAAATAATAATATGAATAAATATTATATTATTAAAATTATTAAAACCATTATAAATTAAACTAAACCACATTAAACTATATGGTAGCATGAGGTAAGTGACTTCGTCTCAATTTCCCTTCATTGAGGAATATTGTAATGTTGTGCACATGATTTCATTTATATATAGCTTATACAACCCCTTTAATAGGTAATATCATTAGTAATTATAAATTAATGGTATTTTATTTTTAAATAATATTAATTTTATCAAATTAGATTTAAATTAAATTATAGGAAGTGGAATAGAATTACATAACTAATTTTTTTCATGGGATAATATTAATTCTTAATTTTCTATTATTCTCTATTATTATGGACATAATTCATTTTATATATATTATATTTTATTTATATTTTTTTATGTTGATATAAATTTTATACATATAATTTATTCATAGTTTATTTTTCACTTCAGTGTTATAATATTGATGTGGTTTTAATTTATAATATCATTTTAATTAAGATATTTTATGATTGTATTTAATTTTATAAAAATTATCATATATTTATAAAAAAATACCCTTTAATTTTTTTATTTCATATTTAATCATGAATTATTCAAATAATAGTTCCATTTTTCACTCTTTTGTTCTTAAAATTATTGATAATTTGTTTTTAATAAAATCTATCATCATTTCCCTCTTCAGTCAAAATTTTTTATTTTGTCCAAAACCATTATTCTAAAATTTATCTCAAATATTTTTTTTAATTTTTTTTACATTCTCAAAATAATATATTAATGATATTATTACATATTTGGACAATTTAAAAAAAATTTATGGAATCATCATGTTATTTTTCAAAAAACAAATCCCATTATGGATTTTACAAAAAATGAGAAAGGAATATTTGTTTTACTTGTACTATATATAAAAGATTCCATACCATTGAGAAAACAAATTTTCTAAAATACACTATATGATTAAAATTTTATTTTCAAAAAAAGGACATTTAAATTCTTTATGAACTATTATCTTTATGTATAGATTCAAAATTAAATGAATTCTTTCGTAAAGAATATTTTTCAATATCTTTTTATGGAATTTATATTCCTAATTAAATAGAGGAATTTATTTTACATAAACTCTAGTAGGGATATATTGTATTGAAAATAACCATAATCATTAAATGGACAGTTTATGATCATTTTTTACCAATTAATGTAATGAAATTCAATTTATTGATTCATTTTATTTGTCATTATCATTACCTTAAAGTCATTAATTTCTTATGATCAAGGGAGAATAATTTTATCCTTAATTTTTATACTATTTTTCATCTATATTATTATTTATTAAATTGTATATCATATCTATATGCAGTTTTTTCTAATGAAATTTATTTTTCTAACAATGAAGATATTGATAAATCTAATTTATTTACTAAATAATGATATTTAATAATAAAGAATGTCGATTCATCAATAAAATTGATTATTCTGTATATGTGGAATGCAATGTCTATGTTGATATGGATGTGCTTGATTATACATATATCATTGATGAATATGTAGTCTCAGGGGGTGAATTTGTAATCTAGTATTAAATGCGTTTTTACCCATACTGTTAAATTATTTTTTAAATGTTCTTGAAAGGAGAAGTATCAAGATTCTTGACATCATGATGTCTAGTTATTAACTATTTATATTATTAATAATTTAGTTATTATTATACATGAAATTTTCATAGTGATATTATATATTGGTGCATTTAATTCTCTATAATTAATTAAATGGTATATGTGTTCAATTATTTACCTCTCCATGTTGATTATGCCTTGTTGATTCATGATAGTCACTTTATTGATCATATGGAATGTGTGTTCAGTTATTTATATTTTCATGTTGATTTTTACTTTTTTATTAATGATAATCATGTTATTTATTATATTTAATACTGGTTAATTTATTTATATTTCCATTTTATTTATTGTAATACCTTATGTACTTATACATTTTTTTTCTACAATTAGATATTTATATTCATTATAAATATATACTGGAAAAATTAGAATTTATTGAAATTATGTAATCGATACTTATATAATATTAAACCCAACTATGAGAATATAAATATTTATTATATATCTTATAAGTCGTAATATGATATATTTATATCCCTGAATAAGAAAATATTGTTTTTATAAAAATAAAAATTATGTATTGGTATTTTTGACAGTCATAAATATTTAACTGCATTTTTATAATATATATAATCATTTAAGGAATATATAGTTTCAATTAATAGATTCATAAATTAATTTTTTCCCTATATTTATTATATGATAATTTTATATAACCTTAATTAATTTTTCAATGTGTTATGAAAGCAGTTATTGATTTAAATTTTTTATTTCTGAATAATTGTTGATTTTAATTATAAATTTAATTTATCATATTCATAAAATTATTTTCAAATAATGGAGTTAATTTTTTATTAAAACATTTCATAAACTATTTATAGTGAATTTATGGGGAATTTTATAAAATAAAAGAATTTTTAGTGAACTGTAAAACATGGTAATTTAATATATAAGGTAAATCCATGATTTATTATTTCATAGATGATATATGGATAATGTAAGAAAATAATAAAAAAATATTTAATTGTTTTTATATATTTATTAATAAATCATTAAATTTTCATTTTCTTGAGCGAAAATAATAATCTAATGAATAAAATAATAAAAAAAACACACATCTCCTCCACTATAAATACCACTCATCACAACCTCTTGTCCTCAATCGTATAAAAGATTTATCATATTAAATATATATCCAAATCTATCCCATTGAAAAATCCCCATTTCCAAGGCCTACTAGTCCTCCAAAAGTCAAAAACCAACATCATTATGTAGGTTCTCAAGAAGGCGAATTCAAGAGGTAAAATCCTCTTTCTTTTTTATTTATTTTTGTTTTGTTTTTTTCTTTTTTACTATCTCCTCACATTACATTATCAAAGTAGACTGAGAACACTAGAACCATATATATGATATAATTTTATAAATTTTATAGGAACATATGTCATTAAACTCTTCCTCCCCTCACTTTTTTTCTCGAAATAAATACCTCGTTAGTGATGTGTCGATGTATCCACATTATAAATGATGTGTTTTCATTTTAATTTTTCATCTTCAATGATTGTCATAAAAACAATAATATGGTTAATTAATATTTTATTATACATATTTTATATTATATACTGTTCTATAAATATTTTTTATAAATAAAATGAAATAATAAAACAAAATTAGTTCTTAATGATCAAAATTCACCAAAATAAACTAATACTTGTCACAAACATTTTATCAAATGATCAAACATCATAAAAATATGAAATGATATATAAGACCATAAAATATTCTATATGTTCATTAATATAATATAATCTCAATTTTGGAAAATTATTTAAATTTTACATGATTTTCCATATAGGTATACATGTAAAACGATCATGAAAACCAAGGAAATAGACACTCCCAGCCAATAAAATTGTATCTTTTATGTTAAAAAAATTGAATAAATTAACATAATAAAAAAATAAAAAATAAAATATATATTTAAATGTTCTTTAATTAATTAATTTACTAATTTTACGTTATATTCAATGATGTTATGTTCAACTGAAAAACACTTTCATACATAATTTATGGGATTCTACCAAAACATCTATTTTTTTCCTTTGCGTTACACTTTCTCTCTTTTACCCAAATATAATTTTTCATTATTTTAATATAATTATTAAAATATTTTTGATATGTTCCAATAATAAGTATCTAGAATATACCATCTCTCTTTGTTGGAGAAATACTTGTTTTAAGAAGGTTCCCTTCTTAATTCGTCCCGATAAGCAAGCCCAATGCAATATAACATCCCAATTTCATACCCTTTTTCAATTTCCCTCCATAATATTTAATGTTCCTAGAAAATAATTTTTTTATAACTAAAAATATATATTTTACAATTTTATGTTTTTCTTCCATTCTGATGGAAAATCTATAATGAAACGACCTTGAAAACAATGAAAATAACACACATGAAATAATTGAAATAATGTAAAATTATTAATAAATGTATGTAATGTACTTATAAAAGATTATATAAGATATTATATATGTTATTATAGTTATATAATATTTTAATAAAACTATTAAAACCATTATAAATGAGTATAAACATGTTTTACGTAATTTAAAATTGATGTAAATGACATTCCTTTAAATATCCTTTTTTTATATTTATACAAAATTCAAACGGAATGTTTTTTTATAAAATAATTCTCTTTTTATGATTATGATATAGTAATTAAGAATTGTTTATTATGAATGGTGGATGCTACATATCTCTCCAATGTATTGGGTATTTTTATGTAGTAAGTTGCAAATAATGGTTATTCCATGCGCAATAACGATGGTTACATCATAATATAACCATGAGGGTAACATTGTAAGATAGGAATGAGGGATACAAATAATATGGTTGTCACAAGGGTTGAAATATTAATTAATCAATTCCCCAAGATACCTATATAGTTTCATTTATATTTTCTATATTTTATGGAATCTCATTTTACAGTAATGTATGTATATGATACTCTAGGGTAAGAAGTATATGTAGTGAAAATAAATTTCTATGTGTATAATTATTCATGGACTAATGTTTTCATCACATATTTTAATATCACATATCGATATTTTTGTTCTCATCCCATTGTTTAAAATTTTACCCATAGGTTTTAAGTATAGGTAATTGAAAATAATAATTTAAGATGAACATTGGGAATTATTTATGGTTTGTTAAAATTTTTGTATTTTGGAAGAAATAAACATTGTTTTAGTATTATAATATTTGTTTTGGTTCTAGGATTTTCATGTATGTTTGATGATCTAATTATCTAAAATAAACTAAAATGATATTTCATAATCTAACAAGTGAACAATAGTTGAATTTACTAGATTATATAATGTGTTATAGTCGGGTCCATATATTTATTCTTTATCAATCCTTGATAGTATTATTTAACAAGCTTGTGAATTTAGTTATTTAAATTTTCATGATTATTATTATTAATAATTAATCGTAGTCTCCATATACATAACACTTCTTTTGAATTTTTTCTCACGCTTATTTTGGTTCCTTTCACATAAATTCAAGAAGCACACTAAATATGATATGTTTGGATATTATTAATGTCAAAATGGTATTCTAAAAACTGATTTTGTAATTTATGTATTATAATTTATTGATGTACTCATTTTTGTATCTATTTTACTGTGATACTAAACTATTTGATCCTTTGGTAATTCATTCCTTGTATCATATGCTAATTTAAAAAAGTTGAAAATAAATATTTTGTTACCAAGGACAAGGTTTTTATTTTTTTTAATAGATTCAGTTTTATTAGAATCATTGTGAACCAGAAATATGAATACATAGATTATGTTTCATAACCCTATATTAGGAATTGAAATTTTGTATATATGAAAATAATTTTTTTTGTAAGTTACATTTTATTTTTTTTAAAATAATTACATCCCTTAAATGATACTACTAGTTGATTTCATTTGAGAATTGAAGTACCTATGCTTAATAACTCTACAAATTCCATTTCATCCATAACATGATAATTACCTGGTATATGTCAAAAAGACTTACTATACACCTATTTTTACACTGCAAGGAAATATTCATTAATAAAACACATATTATTTACATACAATTGTGATTTATTATAATTAATGATGGAAATAAATGAAAGTGTTTTAACATAATGATTATTATATGGAAATGAATATCTCATGATTTTGACATCATATAAATGATTATATGGTTTTCCCACTATGATTATTTTTTCTCACAGATTGATCTTTTGATTAAATCAAAATTTGTAACCTAATGGAATCATGTTAAAATTTAATATAAAAGATTATTTGGTAAATTTGATCAACTAAATTTTATGACGATTAGATTGAAAGATACCATGAATATCACTATTTTGTAATCTGGAAATATGATCGGGAATCTATAACTTAGGAAACTCTTAGACACACTAAAATAATGAAATATAGAGCTATATAAGAACTAAACTAGTTGAGACCTTGGAGAAATGAAGGATTGATATTATTCATATCATAAATATGCAAAGAGACACCAAATAATGTGTCTGAAAATAATGGTAATATATTTTACTTCTAGAAAAAGAGGTTATAAATTATATAATTTTCATGGAAAAAATAATTGTTTGATGAAAGGAATTAAATTTCATCCTAGGTATCCATTAATAGATAATTTTAATAAATTTGTTGAAACATGGTATTTTCTAAATCAATTCACTATTTTAATGGTAAACACCTAGGACAATGAATGTCCTAATTTTATATAAAATGGATGGTGTATTTATTTTGATTTAAGAATTATATAGTTTATGTATTTTCAAAAAAAAGTCATATTGGTTATAAGAGCCATGAAACATATATGTTTTTTTTACTTATTGAATTATTTATTATTTGCATTAAATTATCAGTTATGTATGAAATAATGGGTTTTTGAGTTTAATATTGATCATATGATTAATGCCAAAACAACCCTTTTCATTTTTTATGTAATTTTTGTCTTTAATGAGTAAATATATATATTTTAAATTATTGAAATACAAACAATTGGAATTGAATATGTATTAATAAATAAAAATTTAATGAATAATTTCATTACCTTTTTGAAATTATGTTTATATATATTTGTTATAATTATAGTTTAGATTCTATTTAATGTTGAAGTAATGATGGTTTATTAATCATTGTGAAATTTATAGGTATTATATTAATATGGTTTTATAAAACATACAACCTTTATACTAGGTGAAAACTTATACCATCTGGAAATTCTATGTAGAATGAACTCATTGTCTATGAACTATAATGGTTTAGCGTAAACCATTATCTTATGTGATGTTTTGTTTAATATGTCATTGTTGTAACTTATATGATTTGATGGATATACATTAATCATTAACCAATGGTGTTAATACAGTTTTTTAGATATTAAATTTTATTCTAAGCTGTATGTTTTAGAATATATTTATAAATTTGATGAATTGTTTGTCACTCATTTATGGATCATACAAACTTTTAAATGATTTTTTTTCATCAGGCATAAAAAATTATTTATTGGAGATTCATTTCTTAGAGAGAGATGAATTTGAAATTTTTGGAATCAAATGAAAAGGATGAAATTATTCCTTTTAAATATAAAGATACCATGTTAGTAAATTCCATCATCTTCATAGTAAATATGGTAAATTAATTATGAAACATTTGGAAATAACATCTTTAATCAAAAAAATTATTCAATTATCTTCATATTCATTATATTAAATTATATATTTAATCATTAAATATCTATAGTTTTTAATACCTTATCATTTTATTGATAATTCGCTTTATTTTAATCAATTATATCTACCAGTTTCTACCATTATTTATAATTTTCATCAATGTTCAATTCACAACATCCAACTTATATGACCCTATATGGGATCTTAGTTATGGGGTTTTCTGTATAACAATATAATTCCATTTATATCAAGTTAAGTAAATTATTTACTATCCCATTTAAGATTTGTATTTTTTAATAATGTTATTTTCATATGTAAACCCCTTGATTATTGTGATCATGTTTAAATTGAACGGACTCAATTTGTTAAAGGTGGGGATAATGAGACACCCAATGATTTTAAAAGAATAATATCATGGTTGATAATGTGTGTAACATGAAAAAATACTAATATAATATAATTTAGAGTGATGTTTTAATATAAATTTCTTTTAAAATAGATTCAATATATATGATATATTGTGAAGCATGGAACACTGGGATAATCCAAAATACAATACTCTATTAAATTATTATAATTTAAAATGTGGCCATTATAACATAACTATTTAGTGGGAGGGTATGAATAATATGAACTCAATTATGAAATTATAAGTTTTAAACATGTATTAGTTAATTAATTGTTTATATATTTAATATAATATAAATTATAAATATCTATAAATTTTTTTTCATAATAACAATATATTTCTAAATTGATGTTTATTCATGAATTGAACACATTATTTAAAATTAATTTTTAATATTATTAATTTTTTTTGAAAAATTAAATTTTTTTTTCATATAATAATACCCAAACTATATTAAATAATATTATTTCTATTTTTATAAAATCTATCAAATTTCTATAAATACTGAAAAACATATTTTTATTGAAAACTGTTATTTCATTAAAATAATTTACATGGTTTGATTATAATTAAAATTAGTTTAAAAGTAAAATTAGTTAAATAGTATTTCAATTTAATAATTATATGAAATTTTAATGAATTTTATATTGAATTTTTATATTAAAACATTCTATATATATAATAATATTTTTTTGTCGAACCGCACTTTTCTTTTTCATCTGCATGTGTAATTTCAAATTGGATTCTATAAATTATATTAATATAATTAAAAATGGTATCCATATTTATAATAATAAAAATTTATATAATATAATAATTTAAAAAAAAAATTCACAACAAATAGTTAAAGATATAAAAATTATTTAGTTTACATAACTTAAAAACTGATTTTCCGATGGATAAACTAAAATATTTAGGGCTAAAATATGCTAAAATAATTCCAAAAACAACTTTTGTGGCCCTATTTTGTAATTATAAAATATAAATTTTGATAATTACCTATTTTTATATTATTATAATAAAAATGTGGTTGTAATTTAATAGTTTCTAAAAAATATATATATGTATGTTAACTCAAACACTTATAAAAGGCCACCCCTTCCTTCTCTGTAGATACAGAAAGAATCATTTGTTTCAAAAAAATACCCACTGAAATTATTTTCTAACTCCACTACCCATATCCTAGATCCCTTTTTTGATTAAAAATATTTCCTAGGAATAATTGTTTTGCAATCTAAAAGATGATGTCTGAAAAAGAGGTTACTTTCATAAATGATCATTGATTTCATTATTCTTATTCCTACATATAATATTTTGAATAAAAGAATATACAATAACATAAATATATTAAATATTGTTATTTTATTTTATTTTAAGTTCAAGGAATATATCCATCTCCTCTTCTATAAAACTAAAAATGAACCTGTCGATCATGTATACGTCATTCAACTGCCTCGTGAACCAATTTCATTCGTTTTCCACCACCTCCTTTCAGATATAGTTTTAACAAAGAATTTTACATTATAATATTAAATTAATAATATTAGTAGAATTATATAATTTTTAAATCACATATGAATTCTTCATTAATTTTTCTTTAAAATTTATTAACATATCTATTGTGTACGGCAGACTAACAGCTCACGAACCATTGTGATTCATTTTTCAGTTATGCATTACATGGAATGTAATGAGGATAAAATTAATTAATATATGTGATTAATAAGATATATTAATGATCATATAAAATTAGTATATTTAACCCTACGATGCCCTTTCTATGTGTGATTAAATGATATGATTTGTCATGTGTACATAGGGTTTACCGTGACCAGGATGCGATGTGATTCATTTTCTAAATTCAAAATTTTAAAATTATTATAATAATTTAGCTAACGATAAAATATGATATTTATATCTTTAATATAATTATGGTGAATATGGATTAAGATTTAATACCCATGAACCATAATGTTCATGGAACACCATGCATGTGAAAACGAAGAAATTAACACCCAAAACCATGAAATCAATGAAATGTCATCAACGAATGTGTGATAAAATGCAATAAGATAATCATATATGATAAAAAAGTATGAATATATTTATTTTTTAAATTAATAAAATTATTAAAAAATTATATAGGATATTAATTTGTGTTCGACCAAAGGGAAATGCGAATAAGGGACTTCGTCTAAATTTTCCATCATTGAGGCATATTGTAATGATTTTCACCTAATTTTATTTCTGTGGTGTATATACAAACCATTTTAAATTTAATATCATGATTCTTAAATAATTCTTGGTATTTTATGTTAGAATATAAATTATTTTATATAATGTGATTTTATTTAAATGAAACAATGATTCAAGGAATCTCATAACTCGATTAATTTTTATTGGGTTATATTACATATACACTTTCATTGATATTAAAAGATTATGTTTTATAGAAATTTTACCTTATTGTATTGTATATACACTTTTCATTTATATTTTATATACACAATGAATTCATTTGTAATTTCTTATTTCATCGTTATGATCTTTATAATGGCTTATACCACAGTCTTATTAAAATAATGATACATTATGCCTGAATTTAAATTGAAGGAAAATATATAATAATTTTCTAATAAAACAATTTAGATTTATACTCATCTGGTTATTATGAATTTTTCAATTAATATTACCATTCTTTACACTTTTCAAACTAATATGATTGAGCTTTTTTTAATAAAATCTAACTTAATTTCCCTTTTCGGTCGAAAGTCCACTTTCTTCAAAAACTATATTTTCAAGAAATGTTTTAAATTTTTTAATATTATATAAATAAATAATTAATTAAATTATTACACATGTTTAATATTTTTCAGAAAAATAAGGAAGGACCAGTTTATTTCCCAAATAAGGCCTATTTTTCTTTTATCGATAATGCGAAAGTAGTCTTTATTTTAATATTTAGAACATTAGAGAATTTATAACATTTATGACCACTAATTGCTCTAAATATTAATTTATAAGTTTCAGTGTTTATTTTTAATTAAAGATATTCATAAAATATTCTATGATATTTTAGTAGTAAACATTTTTTTAACATTAAAACGATATTTTTCACAACATTGTCTTTCTAGATATTTTTATGGTATTTATATTCATCAATAACATTAGAAAATTATTTTAATTATTCTGAACTTAGAATATCTTATATCCTTAAAATTCATATTATTGATATGGATTGATTAGTGTTATTTTGAATAGGTAAATTATTGAAATTCACTTTTAGGATTCATTTTTTAGTCCAAAACATTCCCTTTAAATATTCAGTTTTCTGTGATCATTTGAAATTAAATTTCTCCAAAATAATAATTTTATTTATCATGAATTTTCATATTTCTACAACTATATTTCAATTCTACATACGATATATATATATATATATATTTTGACTAAAAATGGTAATATTTATAATTCTGTAAACATTACTTTACAGTGATAATTGATAACAATGAATAATGACCTTGAATTAAATTAGTTATTTGATATATGATAATTATTTGGAAATACGGATACATATGAGACTGATTTATATATATCCCTTTAAGGTATTAGTAGTCGTATGAGGTGATCCAAAAAAATCAAGCATTAAATGTGGTTTATTACATGGTTTAAAATTATCTTTTGAAAGGTAGTGACTATAGAGGTATCATGATGCATATGATTATAATTTCCTATAATTTATAATTTTCATATAAAATATTTCTATTATTATTATCCTTAATATTTCCATAATGATATAATCTCTAGATGCATTTAATTATAATTTATTGATTAAATTTCATGTGCATTAATATATTTAACTTCCATGTTGATTATACCTAATTAATTTATGATATTCTTGTTATTTATTATATAGAATGTGTGTTCAGTTGTTTACCTTTCCGTATCGATTTTTCCTTATATATATTGATGGTCACTTTATTGAATATATGAAATATGTATTATGTATTTTACATTTCACGTGAAATTATTCCTTGTCTAATAATGATATTAAAATTATTTAAATGGAATGTTAGTTCATTTATATTTCATTCTTTTTTGATTATTATTATTAATTTTTTATAGATTCAACTATGCATAACCTATATAGAGAACTAGAGATCACACTTATTTTATTTCTTTACAATGGAATCCAAGATGCATAGAAAGAATTATATGTGAAGAAATGGTAATAGAAATATTAATATTATCAAAAATATTTTTTTAATTATTGTATTCAAACTTAATGCAGTATTTAAGTATGTGTCTAGTTTAACAAGACCATTAAACTATTTTCTCTATTGGGAGGATTTTCCTTGAATCACAATCTTATTTAATAAAGTTGACACTGACTTTGGGTTATTGGTATTTGGGTGGTTATATTTGTTGTTAACATTGTTCCAAATGATTGAATAGAATATCTGAATCTACAATTCATTGTACGAAACATGATTGTAATTGTTGGAAACCATAAATTCATGAAAAATAACATATATTTTGTCTATATAATTAGACATAATTTTTAATATATGACACCTTAGGACTAATATAGATTATTCATGGTCATTAATTATATTCATTCATAATGGTATTTAAAAAGAATGTGAATTTATAATGCATATACCTAGTGAGTGTTAAGACACTCGTATAAAAAGACTCATTTCAAAATCCACATATATTATATAGACAGTGATGTTATTTCATGGAAACCAAACTCTCTATCCTTCTCCAAATTTTCTATGATTTTTACTATACCATGACATATCATTAGACTAATCCTTAGTAATATCCCTAAGAATATCACTAATATTTTCTCATCCTAATTTTATAATGATCACTAATATTTTATTTTATTGAATCTATATTGACCAAAAATTCTCATATATAAATATTACATCATAGTCAAAAAATATTCATCACATTGCATAATGATTTATGTTAGAATTTATTATGCATAATACCTTTGGTAACATTAAATTATTTATAACTGGTTCAAAATAGTTCAATATGTTCTCCAAATTATTTCATCACAACTATCACCCTTAATTTACATATCATTCAAAAAACTGTTTTTCATACCCTAGGGAGAGGAAGAATAATAAAGGGTGATCTCAGAATATAAAAAACAGTAAAGAATAGAGATATCAACATAAAATTGATAATGGTATAAGATTATGAGAATAACATTTTGAAACCATTCCATTTATTTCATAACACATTAAATTTATTTATTGAATAACTATGGAAGTTAATCAAAAATAATTCATAATGGAATCAAAGAACCTAAGCCATGAATGTATAACATTGGTATAAGTCATGGTTTTTTGCAATACACATAATAATATTAAATACTTTTGATACTAGTAAAGGATTATCTTTAATTACTATAATACTAGATTTTTCACACTCCCCAATCATACATAGTCATCATGATTTACTCCCATTATTATTATTGTGGACATAGTCCATTACTGAACTGGGATCACTTACCTTTCAATTCATTTTTATATAATGGGTAATAAATCATTACCCAATGCATTAAAGTTCATAAATGACCCACCTATTTCAAAATGAAAATCTGACATATGTATGACATAAAATCATACAGTATTCATCATAATAAAAACCATCATGTGAAATGGGATTCATAAAAATTAATTCCTTAAATAACTTGTGGAAGAGAAATAGGTTTCACAAACATTTTATCATTTAATCATAACATAACTCGTATTGAAATTGAGGGGTTTCATATGTATCCTCTCAACATAAACATAATCCAGTAATAGAAATAATAATAATATATTCCTTAAATCCTATCCTCATAAATAATGAGTAACATCATGTGATATCACATTAATAGGAAAATGATTTTCAAAAACCACATGGAACATTTCGAGAAAAAACTAAAAATTTTACATTGAAAATATCTTTTAAAAACATTATATTTTTTCAAAATACTTTTATTTTTAAATGATATTGGAATCCTATTATGTAATATTTAATGATTATTTAATGCACTTTTAAGTAAAATACCTATTTCACATGAAAAGATTCTTTTATACCATTAATACTTTTCAAAATCCTCTTCATTCAAAATATCCAAGAAACCATATTAGTAAATCATTAATGAATATTTCAAAAAATTATTTTGTAAAATAACATTCTTTGCATTTAGGATACCCTTTTAAAAGAAAAAGTTTTCATAACAAATTTCTTTTAAAACAACCCTAGAATCTTATAATTTTATGTTTAAATGTTATTTAAAATATTTCTTCATGAAAATTATATTTTTACATGTAAAATAACTTTTTAAAAATAAATCAACACCCAAAAATGCAACATAATTTTAATTGAAATTATCTTTTGAATAATATAATAAAATCATTAATATAATAACTGGTCATGATGGTGGGAGATTAATTTTATGTTATAAACCATGAAATAAGGATTACATTATCATTTTATGTAAAAATTAAAAATTATTTCATTATAAAATGACAACAAAATCCTTCTTTAAAACGTTTTTTCAACCATAAACATAGATGAAAAGGTTTTTTTGGTCGAAGAGACAAATAAATTTAATTTTTATAAACAAAATTAGTTTTCAATATTTAGTACAAAGATATATATAAAATAGAATGGAAACATTTATTCTCAAGACATAACCTTAGGATATAATCATTCATGATTTTATTTAAGGGTAGATAGTATGATTTCATCATTGGAAGCATCACCAAAAATCATCCCAAAATAAAATTGAGATTGTAATATCAAACCCTTAAAACATTGGTGATTTTTTAATGGTAATCCCTATGGAATAAGAACATTAAATTAAATTTTTAACAAAATTAAAAAAACATAATTCATGATATACCATGTCAAATGGGTTTAATATAAATATTATAATGAAATAATCTTCCATAACATATGTCCCCAAGATGAAAATTTTAGATGAAATTCATTTACCATATAAGAGTATTTAGGATAGTAATACCAATTAAGGAATAAAATATATTTAATCATTAAATATCATAAAAATAAGGATACTATGTTATTAAATTTTAATATGATATTATATAGACCACTAAGAATAATTTAATGTTGATTATGGAATATTTATCAGAAAAATAAATGAGATACAAAGAATCAATTTGCATTTGTGTCTCTATATTTTATAAATGATAAGACATTATATAAAATAAATATATTGTTATTATAAATCTATTAAAACCCCATAATTATATGTTTCATAAGATATATAATTTAATTATGACATTTTATTACATTTTTATTAATTTTCTCTTATTAAAATCTGTTTTCAATTAATAACTATTTTGTTTTTCATGTATTTTTTGTTTGGTATTATTGGTCCTTTTACGTTCCTCATGGTTTTGTGATATCCATTATTTTATCCATTTTAAAAATATAATATATATTCATTATATACTTACATGCGGTTATCCATTACTTTTAATGATATAAAATTAATTAAAATGTTTATAGAGATGGTAGAATATATATACGCTTGAACGTTGTTTTATTTATAATAATTGTTGAAAAAAAGTTTCTTATATAATATATTTACATGATGGTATAATTTTTATTCAATATGTGTCAAATATTTTTATTAAACATAGCCTTATTATTTTTCATGTAATGCATAAGTGAAGAATGAGTGATTTCATTTCATGAGGCAGTAGTCCGTCATACAGACATGCAACATTATCATATTCTCACGGAAAGGAATTTAAGAAATGATTTGAGATATTTTAATTAAAAAATGTTAATAATGAAATAGATATCACATAAATCTGAAAAACTCCCCGTAATATCCTTCCATGGGAGGTGGTGATTGAAAATGAATTATATAAGTTCGTGGGATAGTCATCTATCGTAAACACGATCTATGGATATGTTTTTCACTTACTAGAAGAGGATATGTATATTTTTTATTACATGATCATAATAAAATCTCATTATATAGTATATATATGTTTTTTTAATTTTTAAATTATATAATATCTAGGAATACGGTAAGAGATGAGTTGAAAAGAAAGAGGTTAGTGGAACCAGTTACATTCACTTACAAGCACACCCTTTGAATCTCTAAATAAAAACCATTTTATTTGTATTTTGGTATGACCAGTTGATCAAGAAAATTTATATGGATTCTTCAGAGTTATTTTTTCATGTTTTATTTATCCAAAACAATTAATATGTTTGAATAAGTGTGAATTGGCCTTCTCCTTTTATAATTTGTAAGGAATGTCATTTTTATAAATAAACAAAACAATTCATTATAAGTTAGTCAGTCTCACCCCATATACATAAAAATTGATAAAGTAAATAATTTTGGATTATATGATTAACCCAATCAGCCACTATATTAAACAATGTTTTTAAACCTGTTATTCATAACTTTCATGTTTATATAATTTTACAATTTAAGTATTAACATGATAAATTGTATTATTTTATTATCCATGGTAACTTAGTCTTTAATAATAATATTAAAATGAGTCTTATTAAATAATTTTTTCCAAATGATTCGACATTTATTATAACATCCCACCTTTTTATCACATAAACATTCATTACATTATACAAAATCAGGGATCTTTAAGGTTTAGTGTATTAGAAACCAGGAACTTAATACATGACAACAAAAAAATATTATTAAGATATTGAAAGGCTTCTTCATTTTTTCATCCTATGTTCATTACAGCATCCAATAACCTGGGATCATACATCAAAGAAAGGGGTGAGTAGAAGGCCCTGTAAGGGAATCAAGTGAAACATTTTACATGTGAACTTGAGATACATCAATAAGGTCAAGATAAATAACTTTAAGGCATGAGAATGAGATCATGAGGCATATCATAATAAAAATAGCATTATTCATAACTTGAAAAAGTGACTATAAAATTTAACATAGACAATCATTTCTGTATTAGCAAGGTCCATCCCTAAGGTGTCATTAAAAATATTATCAATGTTATTCACCAAGGTATCGTTAAAATGGTCATCTCTAGAGATTAAATCTATACCCAATGCATTAGAGCACTATCAGGGTGCACCCTTAATTTTTCTTTATTATCATGTGAGCCAAATATATCATAAACAATAATTTCATAAATAACTCATATAGCATAAAATAACTGGGTTTCATTTCATAATCATATCATTTTAAAAATTGCTTTTAAAGACCTGACCTTTATGTCACTTTAAACCCATGAAAAAGGAAAGTAGGTTTCATGTTTGTAAATCCCAGAATTAAAAAAAAAATCAGATATATATGTTAATTCCCCTATAGAAGAAATATCTATGAGTATTCACTTAATAAAATAAAATAATTTTAGAAAAAGAGAGTGACATTTTGAGATGAATATTCTGCAGCATAACAACAATGTAACATGGTTTTCGAAAATATTGAAAATGGAGTAGACATGGGTCACCCACTCATTAATGATCCATAAAACATTAGAGGGACATAATATAATGAATATAATAACATGGTAATGAAATTTTAAAGTCATAATATATGAAATGAAAAACATATAAGGAAGACAAAAATAAGATTTCTCTTATGAATATTATGCAGCGTAACGTCATCACTTAAAACATCAAAAAAAGAATTGATGAGATCAAATAGGGTCTCTCATCATATGAACATAAAATAATAGTATTATTAATATAGAGATCTTAAAGAAACATAATAAAAAATCATGATAGACTTGACATGAAAATAGAACATGAAAATTAGAACGGTGAAGTAATCCCTTACAAAAATTCGACAGCCTAACGACGCCACTTAAACATTCTTAAAATTAATTGATGAACGAAAGAAAGGATCTATCATCATATGAACATGAAAAAAACAGTAGGATGAATATAAAAGAACATCCCCAACCTAATAACATGGAGCTAAAAATAAATGACCTAATAAAGAATACATGAAAAGAAAGTGAGAGGTAGGGTCACTTACATTAAAATGTAACTCTAAAAACAAAAAGTCAGAACCATGTTGGCTTTGGGGAAACCATAGGAGGACATCTTGGGTGGTAATGAGACCAGAAAATTGTTGAGGAGTATTTGGAAATTAATAGGTTGAGTGAAATGTGTGGTATTTATAGGAGAAGTCAGGGGACAAAGAATTAATTTCCAAGGGACACCACATTGGTGGTATTGGAAAAACCATGGGAATGCCCATGGTATTTGCCCATGGATTTAGCCACATGGGACACCTCATACCTAATCTTACAATTCATAGGTCGGCCAGAATTATCGCATAATTATTAAATCCATAATGATGTCATTAAACACCGAAAACTCAAAAAATGTATTTTAACTATTCACTGAAATTTCAACTTTCTCAGAAAAATCCCAAAAATTCTTCTTAACCAAATATCTATCCTTTAATTTAAAAAATGAACTCCATTTTATAAAAATAATTTTCTAAATATTTTTAATATAACTTTAAAATAAAAAAAACTATTCACTTAAAATTCACCTTTTCAGGAAAAACCCAAAAATTCACATTAACCAAATATCGATGCACTAATTTTAAAAATGAAATCCATTTTATGAAAATAATTTTCTAAATATGTTTTATTTAATATTTAAATAAATACACTATTCACAGAAAATTCAACTATTTCAGAAAAATCCAAAAAAATAACATTAAGAAAGTATCGATGCTTTGATTTCAAAAATGAATTCTATTTTATGAAAACAATTTTCGAAATATTTTTAATTTAATTTTTAAATAAAAGACACTATTCACCCGAAAAAAATAATACTTAACTAATATTTTCTGAAATAGTTATTTACATGTTTTATTTAATCACATTACTTAATCAAGGTGCCTCAATTATATTAATACTTTCATTAAGTGTGATTACCAATCCATTTGGTCACACTACTAATCTTAAGAGTAAAATAACTATTCAAAATTTATTATTCATAAAAAATTATGTTGATCTTATTATACTCTAAATTTCATACAGAACTCAATTGTAGAAGACCATTTTTTGAAAATCATAACTCATTTTTAATTATTTAAGGTTTAAATAAATATTTTACGATATCCTTTTTCCAAAATTCATCAATAATATAAATCATATATTTATCTAGTCACATGAGATTCCCAAACATCACCATAAGAAGAAATCACAATTTTTATTTAAATCAAAGGATTAAGCAAGGAAGTTATGATATCGTTACATAGCCCCTTATAACACCCTCATAAGACCTAAGTGTAAGTTGTGCTAGGGTGATATAATCTTGGGGCAGCACAACCAATATTTCCTGAGTAGTGATTTGTATCAGCATGAACTTCTCATAGTGGTGATTCCATTCTAGCTTCACATGATGAAGTTTTTCTTGGGTTTGGTTCATAGCAAAGATCAAAGGGGCTACCTCCTTCCCGAGTTCCGTCAGATGGTCTTCGATCGACCTGAGACTACTGGATGGGGCTATCAAATCTTCTTTCGATATTTATTAATCAATGTCCATTGTATTTATAGAAAATAATTGTTACATTTAGTTTCAAATGGTCATATTGGCCAACAGTGATATAATAGTTGAAACCCAAGGGACCCATTTTAAATATACTCATTTTATTAAATGAAAAAAAAATAAACCAAAAAAATTAAGGAAAAAGATTACTCAAAAATTTCTGGTCCTTACAATCTACCCCCCTTAAGAAATTGCATCCTAGCAATTTTAAAATTGGGATTTGAAATATCGTTGAAGTCTCATATTGGAAAAAGAGTCTGTAAAGCTATTACATTTTAAGAAAAAAAGTGAAGTTCAATGGACACACGAGTTAACCCATACTAGGATTCCATGTTGGAAAACATGGATATGGAAAACAAAACAAAGGGTCATGTTCTGATGGAGAGTGATAGAAAACATGATTAGGAGAAAGATAACCACAATAAGATCACAATATTAAGATGTGTTAAATGGACTTTGAATTCCAGTAAGAAACATAAACAAACAATGTTTTTGTTTTACATTTATTTTCATTATTTTTAATAACTCATTTACTATAGAGAATAAAAACATATGGAAATATACATACCTTCAAGTAGAGTTTCATCCTTTAATATATTTCTACCAAGACTATTATTTTCTCCAATCAATGAGCATTCAAAAACACTTGGTCTCATAAAAAGCACAAGAATCAACTTCTAGATAATCACATAATCCCCAAAAGAAGAACTACATATACCCGTTATCTTTAGTCATAAACTAAAACTAAACTGATTAATACGGGATCATATAATCCCCAAAAAGAATAATCCGTTATAAAAAGAAAAAAGTCTATTAGTCACTAAAATTCAACAAAATGTATCCAACATTCCAGAAAGACCATTGAATACACAATCATCATTATAATTTTTTAGAAAAAACCAAACTAATATTGAAACCCAAATCTCAGAATGATTTAATCACATAGTCATCCATAATAAATCATAACATTAATCTCCAAATAAAATCAACTACTATTAAAGTCTCATACTAAATTGTAATTAACCTATTCACATATTCTATATGCTAGGTTCATCATTTTCTAGAAATAACCAAAATCACCATATGTACACAATAAATACATAAAAAATCAACCATTACTGTTCAATTTTAATCCTGTAGTATTTTATTTCCCTTAGGCATATTGTACTCTAAATAAGAAAACATTGTCCAAATTAACCTTTATCATTTAATCACCAAACCATTTTCCTATAAAATGGATATCCAATTGATAAACATATGTTAGTAAAATCAACTTATTGTTGATCCATAGAAAAACAGGTGTATTACTCAGTCCGAATGGAATAACAACAACTCATAATTCCCATAGCATGATTGGAAGGACGTTTTTGCAATATCAATATTCTTTAGCCCCAATTGATGATAACCAGAGTGAAGATCAATCTTAGAGAAAAATTGATCCCCACGAAGTTTGTAATATAAGTCATCAATTCACGGATGAGAGTATTTTTTTTCACTGTGATCCCATTTATTTCTTTATAATCAATGCATAGTTTCAATGATCCATCCTTCTTCTTCACAAAGAGAACTGGTTCTCCCCAATGAGACACACATGGTAGGATTAACCCATTCTTCAAAATATCTCATAGTTTTTTCTTTAATTCCCCTAGCTTCACATTTTCCATCCTATAGGAGGTATTTGGCCTCAGATAAGATCCAGGTATGAGTTAAATGGAGAACTCTACCTCTCTTTCTATGGGAGGTCCGGGTAACTCCTCAAGAAATACATCAACGTATTTCTAGATGATGGGGAAATTTTATAAAAGAATAAATCATTTATTAGAAACTTATTTAATTTACCAATCTTTTAACTAAAATAGTTTTTTTGTCTTCAAAACTCGTTCTTAGACAATTACATTTTTCTCTAATTCCGTGACAATGATTCATAAAAAGCTTGTGAGTATCCAAACATACCCCCCGGTAGTGTCATAACCAAGAGTGATGCAAGGCCCGTTGTCATGTTCCAGTTCCCATTTGAGTCTAGCTCAATGCAGTGTTTTCAGGATTTACCCCTATGTACATCTGTGCCAGAGCCAACTCTACCTCCTCATATCCAGACAGGGATGTAATTTTTTTTGAAAAACCACTTACTCAATAGATACCAAAATACCAGGAACATTTCCTATATTTAAACTTTTCTATAGTGTTATTCCTAGAGTTTTTATATACTAATTATCATAAATAACAAAAACATCATTTTATACCAACAATAACATCCCACTTTTTTATCACATAAACTTGCATTACATTATACAAAACCGGGGATTTTTAAGGTTTAGTGTATTGGAACCCTGGAATTTAATGCATGACAACATAAAAAATCTTCTTAAGCACTTGAAAGGCTTCTTCATTTGTTAATCATTTGTTCATTACAACATCTCATAACATGGGAGCATACATCAAAGGAAAGGGTGAGAAGAAGGCCCAGTATGGGAAACAAGGGAAACATTTTACATGTGAACTTGAGATACATCAATAATGTCATGATAAATATTTTTAGGGCATGAAAAAATGATCACGAGGCATATCATAATAAAAGTAAAATTTTTCATAACTTGAAGATGTGGTTTCAACAATTAAACATAGACAATCATTACCTTATTACCGAGGTCCATGCCCAAGGTGTCATTACATAAATTACCAAGGTTATTTACCAAGGTATCATTAAAATGGTCGTCTCTAGAGAATAAGTCATTACCCAGTGAATTGGAGCGCTATAAGGGTGAACCATTAATTTTTCATTAATATCATGTGAGACACATCTATACTCTTCAAAAATTTCCCAAATAAAACATATAGAATAAAATCAATGGGTTTCATTTCATAATCATAACATTTTAAAAACTGCTTTAATGACATGGTCTCTATGTAACATTAAACCCATGAAAAAGTAAATCAGGTTTCATGTATTTAAATACTTGAATTAAAATAGAACATTTGGATATATATTTCAATATATCTATATATGAAATATCTTTGAGTATTCACTTAATAAGAAACGAATTTTAGAAAAAGAGAGGGACATTTTGAGACGAAAATTCTGCAGCATAATGTCTATGTTACTTGGTTTTTGAAAATATTAAAAAAAGAAGGGGCATGGGTCACCCAGTCATAAATGATCCATAAAAAAGTATAGGGATAGAATATTAAGGATATATAAACATGATAATGAAATTTTAAAGACATAGTATATGAAATGAAAAACATAGAAGGAAGACAAAAATAAGATTTCTCTTATGAAAATTCGGCAGCCTAACGACGTCACTTAAAACATTAAAAAATGAATTGCTGAGATCAAGTAGGGAATCTCATAATATTAACATAAAAGTATAGTATGATGAATAAAGAAATAATACCCAAAAATAATAAAAATTATCTTAAAATATTGACATGAAAATAGAACATGAAAATGTGAAGGGTGAAAGAATCCCTTACAAAAATTCAATAGCCTAACGGTGACACTTAAACATTATTAAAATGAATTGATGATAGAAAGAGGGTGTCTATCATAATATGAAAATGAAAAGTAATTTAGGATGAATATAAAATAACATCCCCAACATATGAACATGGATCTTAAAATAAATGACATAAAAAAGAATAAATTAAACGAAAAAGAGAAAGGTAAGATCCCTTACCTTAAAACGTAACTCTTAAAACTCGAAGGTTTGGACAATGAGGGATTGGAGGAACCTAGGATGGACTCCTTGGGATTTAATGAGACTAGAACATCGTTGAGAAGTATTTGGAAAGGGAATAGATGGGGGAAATTCTTGGTATTTATAGGATAAGTGTGTGGACAATGCATTAATTTCTAAGGGACACCTCATCAGTGGTATTAGAAAAACCATGGGCTTTTCCATGGTATATGCCCATGTTTTTGGTCAATTGGGACCCCTCATACCTTATCTTATTATTCATAGTTCGACTAGAATTATTGCATAATTAATAAATCATCAATGATGTAATTAAACACCGGAAACTCAAAAATTGTATTTTCACTATTCACTGAAAATTCAACATTCTCAAAAAAATCCCAAAAATTCACCTTAACCAAATATCTATGCTCTAATTTGAAAAATGAACATTATTTTATGAAAATAACTTTATAATTATTTTTAATTTAATTTTTAAATAAAACAACATTCATCGAAAATTCAACTATTTTAGAAAAATCCCAAAAATTCATCTTAACCAAATATCGATGCTCTAATTTCAAAAATGTTCTCCAATTTAGGAAAATAATTTTTTAAATATTTTAATATTTTTTCAATAAAAACATTATTCACTGAAAATTCTATTATTTCGGAAAAATCCCAAAATATCACTTTAACCAAATATCGATTCTCTGATAGCAAACATGAACTCTATTTTCTAAAAATAATTCTCTAAATATTTTTAATTTAATTTTTAATGAAAAATAAAAATTCTCTGGAAAAAACTAATAATTAACTAATAAATTTTAAAATAGTTATTTTCCTATTTTATTGAATCCCATTACTTAATCAAGGTGCCTAAATTATATTAATACATTCTTTATGTGAGATTACTAATAAATTTGATCACATTATTAATCCTAAGAATAAAATCACTATTCATAATAAACAATTCATCAAAAATTATATTGATCTTTTTATAGTGTAAATTTTATACTGAACACAACTGTAGAAGACCATTTTTGGAAAATCATTACTCATTTTTAATTATTTAAGTTTTACATAAATATTTTTAGATATCCTTTTTCAAAAATTAATCAATAATATACATCCTATATTTATTCGGACACTTGAGATTCACAAACATTACCATAAGAAGAAAATATAATTTTTTTTTAAAAAGAAGGATTACATAAGGCAGTTATGGTCTTGTTACTTAGCCCCTTATAACACCATCATAGGACCTAAGAGTAAGGTGTGCTAGGGTGATAGAATCTTGGGGATACTTGGCCAAAATTTCCCAAGTTGTGATTTCTATCAGCTTGAACTTATCATGATGGTGATTCTATTCTAGCTTCACATGATGAAGTTCGGCTTGGTTTTGGTGCAGAGCAAAGCTCATAGGTGATACCTCCTACCCGAGTTCTTCCATATGGGCTTCGATCGGCCCGAGACTACTATATGGGGCCATCGAATCTTCATTCTATATTAATTAATCAATGTCACTTGTATTTATAGAAAATAATTGTATCATTTAGTTTTCAATGATCATATTGACCAACAGTCATAAAAAAGCGGAAACCCAATTGTCTCATTTTAATTATACTGATTTTATTAAATGAAAAATAAAATAACCGACAAAAATTTGGGAACAAAATATACTCAAAAATTTTGGGTCGTTACATTTATTCACAAATTTACTAAATAATCATTATATGTGTGTCAAAAATTAATTTTTACATAATCACATGTAAGGAAAAAAACACCAATTTAACCATAACTATAGTAAATAATTTTTTTTGGTTTTAGATACTAATATCTATGAAAAAAATTATTTTGAAATTTATATATAATATAAAATAGTTTGATTACAAATATATAATCCAGTTTATAAAAATTCAAACAACTGAAATGGCAATTTTTAATTTAATACTAATCCCACCGACGCAACGAAGAAGTGGTTTTCCAAAAAGTGAAATTTCAAAATATTAAAATGTTTTTATATATAATATTAATATTAAATTCATTAAATTTTCTATTATTTGATTAATTATATTAAAATTGATCTAATTTTAGTTTTGGAAACATTTTAAATAAAAATTTACCATTACAAAATCTAGAAACAAAACTGTTAACATTAAATAGAAACTAGTTTATTAATTATTCATCAAATAATTAGAAGATAAAAAAACATAGAAATTGAATCTAATATAACATTAAAATTTTGGTTAAACGAAGAAGTTAATTTTTTAAAATATATTTTTTAAAATAAAAAAAATTAATATTTAAAATAGTGTTAAAATTGTAATAAAATTATTTGTTTAGAAAAAAATATATTGTTTTTAAGCATTAAATTTTATATATTTTTATCTCATGCCTATAAAACACATAAGATGAATGTTAAAAAATATGATTCAATGTACATTATATAAATTTACTAATATAATTCATATAAAGAGATTTATTTTATTTATTAAAATAATACATGTTCTATGAATAAAAAATGTTTTTTCTCAAATGATGTCCTTAAATTTGAAATGTTTTTTTATTTTTGAATTACTTTTAATTGTTGACCAAATAATTCATTTAATATATTTGTGAAACAAATAATTTTACAAAATTTATTTAATCTTATTTATTCAGATCATTACAAAACCATGCAGATAAAAATCATTTTAAATAATATTATTTAAATATTTTGGTGTATTTCTTTTATACATGATGTTATATAAGAGATATACTAAACATTTTGTTTCATGTAACTCAATCTATCATAAAAATTAAATTGTTTTGAACAAATAAATATTTTTCAGAAATTCTTATAGTGTTATACCTAGCACATGGGTTCCAAAGACCAAAATAAATAACGAATATGAAAATAATAAATGATCATGTATTATGTTTAATAACCCACCAAAAATCCTAAAACAATATCAAAAATAAACATAAATATATAATCATCACATGGTATAAAATAAAAATCACACAATGAGAGCAATAATGCACACCAATCAAGAAAAATAAAGTTCATGTGGATCTCAAATAGTTCGAATCCTTTAGGATTTTATTAAAACCTATACCCATGACATTGAATTATATTTAAAAATCCAAAACATGAAAAGACTTTATATAGTTATATATATATATATCTTTCCTATTTCACAAATTCATAGAGCTATAGGAGGATTTGTGCATAGAATGTATATATATATACTTCTATAAGTATTCCTATATATATATAACTGGAAAATATATATTCTATTTTTTGTGTGTATGAGTAAATATATATATGTATATCAATGGACATTTTTTAAGATTATTATTTTTAACCAATAAATAAATATTTATGATATTTGGAGATACTTCTTTTTAAAAAAATTAAATTCTAATTCCCAGTATATATTTTATTATAAAGTATAAAAAGACGATTTGAATACCAATTTGAATAATTAAATTTTTTATTACATAAAGTCATGAAAATGTGTGAAAAAGGACAATAAATTTGTTTTCAGAAACAAAAGAAGGAAAAAACCTTTTGATGCATCTCAATTTTATAAAAATAATTATTTCAAAAGTATAAAAATACTCATAATTTCATGTCTAAATTGAAATTCAATGTATATTCATTATATGAAATGATATATTTTGTGAATCAATTTAAAATTAAATTTAACATTAACATATAGGTATAATTAATTTAAAAAGAATTTAAGACACCATGAAATAAAGAGTTCTAATATTCAGAGCTTAAACATGTGGACGACAACCTCAAATAATGTATATCCAATATAGAACAAGCCAAAACACACCACTATCAATGGTGGACACCCAAATATGGTAATGGAGACCTCTATAATCCAAAAATATCATATAAAACATACAAAATTGGTAAATGTATAAACCTAGGGTTCGACCAAGTAAAATAAAGGAGTGAGAAATGGAAAAATGAGAAAGGGGAATATTGAAGGGGAAATATCTCCTGAATTGTGAATTCTATTAGGGAAAATGAATAACACTAGAGAAATCATGGAGCAAGAGGTATCTTTTAGGGAATGAGTATGTGGTATGGGGTTTAGCTTGGGGTTGTCTTGCACCATACAATGAGAGGACGAAGGGAGGGGAGCTTGGAAAAAAGAGGTTCTATGTGAAGGTAGCAGCCAGTTGGGGCTTTTGGTGAGAGGGTTCACACGTGAATGTTTAGAGGAAGAGTGTTATCTATGAGGGTGAGGTCAATGATAGGCAGAGGTTGAAACGAAAGTATAGAAAATAAGAGAACAACATTTAAAAATAAAATAAAAAATAAATTTTTTAATGCACCTTGGAGTCACATAAGGTTATTGAGCATGGTTTAAAAAACCATGAATAAACTACATGACTGAAATATGACAATTAAAATGTTAATGCATAGTTTCCACTATGTTCTTGCATAGTTTAACTACCATTGTGAAATTCTGGGAAAACTACTATGTCTCATGACATAACCAATTATATGGTTATTGTATTATTCTTCCAACCATACTGGATAACTGAATAACCCATTTAACATTTAAAATTTTAGAAAAATCCACAACAAAATTCTGTGAAACTTTTGGTTAATCAATATAAAGTTATATAATAATTGACTAATAAGTTAATTTTTTTCGCATGGGACAATTATTTCCACCATTGAGTATTATGTCTCTATAAATCCATTTTAAAGGATATTAAATGATCACAAATATAATGATACAATATTTTAAAAAATAAATAATATATCAATGTACATGAATATTTCTTTAAAAACATAAAAAACATTCCAGATCTGTATAGGTTTCATGTAATTGGAAACATGGAAGAAATAACAATTGATTCATAAAACATCTATATCGTCACTCGATTATTCCATCATAACTAGAAGCCATTTAAAACATCTTATTTAATAAGATTCTTCATATTCTAAGGATAAAATCATAGTAATGGGTTTATATTATATGATGACTAAGGATTATCAATGGAGATAATACAAACATAAAGAAATAAAAACATTATAATAACAGTTGAAAAGAATATCAGGCATTTCAATGATCATGACATTAAGTTTCAGACAATGTTATTAATGTTAATAATAAATGAATAATAAATAAAAAAATTCTGATTAATATAACATAAGACATGTAATTGTAAAATACCCAAAATCATTAAAAATAATTATCATTTTATTCACGACAGACTTTAAAGAACCTCATTGCTGACAAAGCCCCTTACTGAAGTGCGTTCACTCCCTATCCCATCACATTATTATTGAACCAGATTAACTTTCTATTCCTATAATATGTTTAACATGATATATACATATTTACACAATGATTTGGAGGTATATATAGTACCACCCAACAAAAAATGAAAACCATACATATGCTTCCATAACAACATAATTCATTCCTCATATCTGATCCTATAAAAATGGGTTTCAAAAAATCTACATCAAAACATTACATATGGAATATATATTGAATTCAAAAACATCGGTACATCATAAAAATAAAACATTCGTATAAAGTATAATAATTTTATCATTGGATGATATCGCCATTAAAAACATATGTAACATCAAAATTGTGAAATCCTATATCGTAAATAATTTTGAAACATCACTTGGAATAATTTTAGAGGAAAGTATCCATTTAGTTTTGAAAATGTGTATTAATAATGAAGTCGAATTCCTAAAGATTAAATTTTATTTGAAAAAACTATGTATTAATTTATAGGATGAATCAATACATATATAAATTATAAAATTGGAAAAATTAGTCCATGCCATATAATTTAAAAAAAATTTGTATTATTCTTCCCCAAAAAAAGTCAGAAAGAACCTCAATTCGATAATGACAAAAATATTTTTTATAACTATTTTGTAAAAATTAAAATAGGTGAAAAAATACATTAAAAAATGTTTAATAATAGAAATAATAGTTTTTAAAACATTTTTAACAATCATGGACAGAGAGGATAAATATTCCCTTTGAGATAAATTTAAATAATCCAAAAAAAATAATAAGACTTTAAAATTAACCCTTACATAGTTCTAATTAACATTTTACACATTTGAAATAAACGAATGATTGTTTAAATAATGTTATTAATTTTTTCAAAAATCATATTTATAATTATTATATAATATAAGACCCTCTTATATCATCTTATCTCTCATTCGATAATAATATTTCATTGTTACTCTTCTTCGAGGTGTTAGCTGCTTTTTTTCCAAATGCATATTTTATCATATATGTCCATGTTATAGTACATAGGGTATAGTTATATTATATAAATAACTATATTAATGTAATATATAACATTTTTCATCATAATATATATTTATATAATCTTTCTTTAATTGTGAACAAGGAAAATGAATCGTATTCTGTCATGGGGATGTAAGGTCATACGTACAAATAATTGATTATATCATTACCTTAATGGAAAAACGATATGGAATTGGTTATTATATTTTATTAATGATATATTTATAATATATATATATATATATATTATTTTCATAATTATAATCATCAACTGAAGAAGTGACGAAAAAATAGATTACACCACGACATGGAGACGGTAAGTCGTACTTACGAAAAAATGGTACGTTAGTTTATTCGACGATGTAGAAAATGTCAAATATGGTAGTTCAATAGACATTGTAACATATTAGAATTTAAATAATTCTGGATGTATTTCTTTATAATGAAAACAACACATAAATTGTAAGTAGAAGAAGAAATAAATTTTGAAGAGTCTGTAAAAATGATTATCTTTTCTTCAGTGTTGTTCCCTTAGATATCCTCTTGGGGACACTAGGGTTGGTCTTACGGGAATAAAATAACCACTAATATATTTATAAAAATATATTGAAGATATATTTTTAGGGAATTATCTATCATTAAATCTTCTAGTGATGTGAAAAAATCTATAGAGAAGGGTCCCTTTTGTAATTGTTGTGAGGGGCCCTCATTCGCAAACTCATCAGGGAATGAAAGAGAGTAAATAATAGTATACCTTATTTAAAATGAATTTAAAATGGATTCCATGATTGAGAATTTGGGTTGAATGATAGTTCAACTCTTTAAGAATTCATACTTCTAGACTATGTGATTAGGCTTCTAATCACGATGTTCCTCCATATCATGAGTGTTATGGGGAATATATTCATGCATATATGGCTCATTTTCATTTCTAATGTGGTTGTAAATCATTATTGACAATGGGTTGATCTATTCCAACAATAACCAGTTTTATTATTCACCAGTCAATTATATATCTATTTGTCAACATTACAAAATAAATTAGTTTAAAAAATCCCTAGATTATTTTTCTTTTGATTTATGTTCTTAAAGATGGTTTGGGATTTATTTTCTTTTTCTTATGAAAGAATATATATATATTTATCAGAAATGATTATTTAACATTGGGGTTCACCACAGTTGTATTTCTCTCATTCTCAAACTCTTGAGGGTTTGAAAAAGAGTCAATAATAATTTATATTATATATAGTTAATGGTTAAATGGATTCTATTATTGAGTACCTCAGTGAGATAATAGTAGGACTCTTTATGATTTCATACTTCTAGACAAGGTGGTTATGAATCCAATCATGAGGATTCTCCCTCACATGAGACTTGTGGGTCTGACCTTCTAACATCAACGAATAATTTACATTTCTAAAGGCATCGTATATCATTACCAACCATGGGTTGATCTATACCAATATTTCAATTGTTTTAATATATACAAAACAATTGACTAAGTATTATTCAACATTCTAGAATAAATATGTTTAAATGAGCCTTGCATTATTCATCATGATATTTATTTACTTATTGATAATATGGAATTTCTTTTTTCTGGTTATGAATGTATATATCGATTTAATAGCAATGATGATTAACACTGTGGTCCACTATAGATATCTAATTCATGGAATCCTTCACCTAACTATTTTTTACCTAATTATTGAGGTATAATATCTGTTGAAAAGTATATTCCTTATCAATAAATCTATTTCTCATGTGAATAAAAATAAGATCTATATTGTGAACTCTATTTTTATAATAATTTTTTCAATTGTTGTTATTCCTCTACTTCTAATAATGAGCATAAAATTTTTAGGGCGTATAGTCTAATTTGGGTACTGCCCAAGTATCTTCTTCTAGAACATTATTTCTCTAATAAATGATGCTTCAAATATTGGAAGCTTGTGATTATTAAGATTCCACCTTAGGTACATAAAGTGTAAATAAGGTCATGAATTTTTATTCTATTTTTCCATGATTATTTTTTATTTCTATATTAATAATAATTTATTTATATAGTCTTCATACATATGTATGATCCTTATTAAAATATATTTACACTCTTCTTTACCTACATGTTGACTGTAAGAGACGTTAGTCACCTATGATGAGGGATTACGAGGATTTAGATGTTTTATCTCATCCATCTTATGTATTATATCATTAATAATAAATTATTAATGTATGTGGTTTCATAACATGTGGCGGAAGGGGAAATAATCAGTGTGATCATCCATCCCAACATCATTTAACCTTCTTATATTATGGAAATAAAATGATATTCTTTTCCAAAATATAAATGAAGAAAAACAAAAAATATATTTTTTTAAATATTCAATTTTACAAACCTCCCCAATGATAAACCAATTTAGATCCTATAGTGAATATAAGAGTGAAAAAAATTTCTATAACACCATGCAATTTTGTGTAAAAATATTCCCATTAATTTAATCTTATAGATATTTTTAATTCCACACAACCCAGAGTATAGCTTTTTAAATATTAAATAACTATGTTTTGATGTATTTATATACAACAAAATGTCAATCATGAACTACACACAACCCCTAGACAATATCATGGTACACACAATACTATGTTGGGATTTTTTTACAAACAATATTGAGTCCCTTAGATATCTTCTATTACATTTAAGACCGAGTTATATAAAACCACAATACGCTGTTACTATTTTTATAAAATACTATTATAGTTACCCAATTTTCATAGGAATGGAATTTATTAATAATATCAACTAATTTTTTAAAAATATGATTTAAACAAAAAACTAATTTTATTCTTTTAGTTATCAATTATAAATGAATATTAGAACTATATAAAAAAATTACTTTTCTAAATAAATAATTTTTCTATGTACAAACATAATTTTATATCAATAAATTAAACAGACCAATTTTAATAAATTTAATTCCATAAAAATTATATATTTCAAATTCATAATTTTTTTATACTCATCCAATAAATTTGATAGGTATTTGATATTAATGAATCAAATTTTATAAATAAAAAGATGTATTGTTCAGATAAGTAATTTTACCACCTTTTAAAGATGATCCCAATTTAAAAATAAACGTTGACACATTAATAATTTTTAAATTAAAAATAATCTACATTCAAGAATGTGTAATATCGATGTTTACTTTTTGAGAATTTTTGGTATTTTTATGAGAATGTTAATTTTTGGTAAACAATGAAAATTACGAAATTTTACATTAAAAGTACTTTTTTGTCTAATGTTTTAACATATATAAATTATATATTTAATTTTGTAAGTATTATTAATTAATTGTTCAGAAATAAATATAATATAGGTAATTGGAACCAATTTTTGGTTGAAATCGTATTTAAAAACATTTCAATCTTTTGGACGTTTATTCATTTATACCCCTCTATCACGACACCTCTATAGAATTGATTTCAAATTAATTTCTACCACATATTTGATTATAATAAGTAAAATGGATTACATATTTAAAATCTTGATAATACGTAATATCTAGTAATTTAAAATTCTATTTTTTTAAAAAAATTATTATTGAATGTAATTATAATTAATTGCTATGAATAATGTAAAAAAAGAAGTCTACTTTGGGGTTAAACATTTAAAAAATGAGCCAAATACCCTTAGAACATGTAAAAAATAAATTTTATTGAAATATTTAGAATATATCCTCAATATTATATGATGGTGATAATAATCTGAGTCTCATACTGTTAGGGTGACCTCTCAATAACGTTAACCTTTTTATAATTACAAGAAGGGAACTCCACATCCACTATTAAAGGTCACTCACAACCCTTACATACTCATACCTATCAACAAATATTTCCAAATAAAAAACAATATAAGCTCCTAAAATTCCTTATCTAAACATATAATAATCAATTCGTTTAGAAAGAATAGAAGGTTAGTAATTTTCTATAAAGCAAAAGGTGTTAACCAAAGAAGATGTAATATCCTTATATATTCTCTTTTTCTTAATTTTCATTCTACACCCACTTATTTAATTTCCTCCCATGCTTATATAATAACATCAGTATCCTAAATATACATATACGTTTTTATTTTATGGTTATTACATACACCTAAAAAAACTTTCATCAAATGGGAATTAAACTTATCGTTCTTTTCTATGATGGACTACCACCTCACGGAATGATGTAATTCATTTTCACTTTTCCATATCTTATTATTAGGAATTATGATGAAAGTGTGTTTTTATATTATATATATGGTATTTATTACTTAATTATTCCTATACAATTTTTATATAAAACACACCTTCATGATCTCTATTTTTGTATGTATGATTGCTTCGTTTTTGAATGTCTAGACTATTACCTCCATAAAGTGATGTTATTCATTCCCATTTTACATGGAATGTATTATGTATGGACTTAGTAAAAGTAAATTGTATATTTCAAATAATAATAATAATAATTTAATTATAATATATATATATATATGTGTGTGTGTTTGTGTGGCTGTTTGGCTCATTTTCATTTATTCTTTCAATATTATAACAAAATAGAAACATCATTCATCCATACATACCACTGAATATATATATATATAGTTTTTATTGCATTTAATTATTATATATTGTATATATTGCTATAAATATTTATATAATGAATATATATGATATTTTCTTCATGTTTTACACTCATTAAATATGAAAATATTTATTTAATTAAGAGAATAAAGGGTAATAAGTCAAAAACATATTCGAATAACAAGGTAGATATTACACATAACATAACATTGACATGAAATTATTATCAAAAGGTTATTATAATATAATCTATGGTATAATATATAATAATAATTTATTAGAATTATTTTAAATAAAATTACACATATTTTATATGAGGATTAAACATGTATCTTTAATTTCAAACATAACATTCGGGTTTTCTCATATCAATTTTATATAAATGGGATTTCTGCCTTATTCACTGCTACATTATTTTGGGTTGTTTATAAACATATCATGAATATATTTTACTATTTTCATCCTTAAATATATGTTTATATATATATCCAAGTGATGATATCTCTTTTATTGGGTTTATGACTCAAAATTAATGATAGAGGTAATGTAATTTTGTATCAATTTGTAATTGTTGAGATACATGCTGTGATATGCATCTATATTTTTCTACGAGGATCATAAACTACCCATTGAAATGTTATATCATGATTATAGTTATTTAATATATATTTAAATCTTCTAGTAATTTCACATTCTAACATGGGGACTATTTTTTAAAATTTACCTTGTTGAAAGAGTTTATTCCACTAATATCATCGTTTATCTGTATTAATTGGGATAATGATTTCATTGATGTAATCATATGATCCATATTTGAAGAACACTAATGACTATTCATCTCATCTTGTTAGTCATCATATCTTCGTGTATTACTACTATTCTTCCACTCGTGGGTACACAAGATAATTAAGAAACCGATTTTAATAAAATTTAATCTCATTTCTATCTTTGGTAAGAAATAGGTCTTAATAAAAATTATGTTTTGAAAAATATTTCCGAAAATTGGTTCTAAAATTGTAATTTATGTTCATTTTAAATGACAAAAGTTATAATTTTTTTGTTTTTATTATTAATTTTTAATTATTCAAATCTATTATAAAATAAATTATTTTAATAACCTTTTTTTAAAGAGGTCTTTTCGAACAAGGAAAATATATTTTCTTTAGGAAGTGTTTTAAGTTAAATAAAAAATCGTTATTTATTAAAAACTAATTTTAGAAATTGGTTTAATGAAATAAATTTCAATGAAATAATATTTTCCAAAATAAATTTTCATGGTTTTCATTAAGAATACCTCTCATTTATAGATGTAATCCTTTGATGTAGTTTATTATTTATTGGGTATATGATCCAAGGACCCATTTTAATTATCTCACTAAATTATTTATGTTTAAGATGAATTTTTTATGAAACATTGATCTATATCCCGATTCTTATGATTATGAAATATGATTCATTTCACAGGATATAATTTGATTAAATGATTATGAAACTGGACTCTTTTCAACATGTTTTCAAATGATTACATTTTAATGATACCCATTTCGTTTCAAGAGTTATGATATGATATTTTTAAAACCCATCTTCTCTATTATCATCTTTAATATGATGAATGTTTTTTATATTGTAGAATGGGTATGTCTGATTTAATTATTGAATTTATGGGACATATATCTCTCTCCAATACATTTTGTATTAATTCCTATCTCATGATAGAATGATGGAAAACAAGTAAATGGACTTTTTATACAAGGGGGAAAAGTTTTTCCAAATCCAAAATCAGAAATAGGTGTTTCCTAATCTATAATGGGAAACATGTGTGCCCTAATCAAAAAATGGGATATAAGGGTGTCTTGATCCAATATTTGAAATAGGTGTGTCATTATCCACTATAGGAAATAGGTATGTCCTAATCCAAAAAGTGGAAATTGGTTTTTCATCTCTGACTATTTAAATGGTCATCAAAGAGAACCTTCTCACCGTAATTTTTATTCTAGAAATATTATGGTGATAAACTTACTTGACATGTTTTTATAGTTCATGATTTTTTTTATGATGATTTATCACCCTAAGTAATATTATCTTATGAACTTATTATATTCATTTTTTTCCAAGTGATTATGATCATTGATATGTGGGGTATAATCATAAAATTTTATACTCATGTTATCATAACTATATGATCCTTATTATTCTTATGGATCTTCATTATATGACCTTATTTTGTATTTGATCTCTCTACTTTCATAGGTTTCTTTCCACATATTCTAAAAAAAATTATGTAAGAGTACTATATGGGAAGATCATTAATAAATATATTGATGATCTTTTAGCAAACTAGAAGAACGCATTAAAAATATTAGAATACACTAAACAATAATGGTCTTTTGTCATGAACCTTTTTAATATGCTGAATATTCCTCTAAAATGATATAATACCAACATATGTTAATATTGGGTTTCTATAGTTGGTATCAACAAATAGTCTATTCATTATATGGAAAATATGATGGGACGCCGTTAGTTAAATCCTTAGGCATATTTCATAGAATATGTATTGGGATTTATATAAGAATATGTGTATGTTTTCATTGATTTAAAATCATGTGTCGTGATTTTATCATCCATTGTGTAATTTTTAAGGATTATGTGGTTTTCATTTATGATTATTATATCTCATCCAATTCATTATTTTTTAGATAATAAATGGAACTGTTAGAATTTTTTTAAAATTAAATCATTTAAATGTATACAATCATGGAATTATAAACATTAATTTTTTATGTTGAAATCTCTTGGGTAGGATATATAAGAGAGTAGGAGTATTGTTTATAGTACCAAAGATATAGGGACATCAACCATAATCTTAATAATATGGTATGTTATAAAAGTATTTTTTACATTAAACATAATATGCATGATTGGATTGAGGTTCAAGAAACATTATAAATTATTCATATTTCATATTATAAGTAAGAGGTATTGATTAATAATATGATGAATCATGGGAAATGGTTTAATAACATAGTAATGTATCTCATTGGGAATACAAGGATTATGTTATATGAATCATGGTATAAATAAGTATTCTCAATATATGTTTTTCATTATGTATTAAAAGGGATTAATTTAATTGGTCTGAAGAAATTGAAAATTGATTTAATGGAAGGGTGGATTTCATTAGAAACACATGATTAAGGGAAATATAAACCATATTTTATTAATTATATTAAGATAATGATTATTGGGTAATGATTTGTTGGATAAGAAATATTAATTGGATGGAACAGATTAATTTTGAACTAATCAAGAATATATTGAAAATAGGATTATGCTATATTTGATGATGTTTACAACATTTTTTGATTTATTGAATTTATGGAATTAATATTCGAATAAGGAAACAAGCATGTTTTTATTTGGATTTATAATAATTTCTGGTATTACTATGTTTCAAGATGTTACATGATGAAGGTATTAACATATTTGGTATATGAGAACCAAGTATATTATATTGAGATAAATGCTATGAAATTTTCATGAAATTTAGTGACAATTTTTCTAATGTTTTGGAATTCCATCTTTCTAATGGGTAACAAGGTTATGCTTTTATAGAATGGTTTATTTTAAACATTAGATATGGTTTTAGTTATTTATGATTTATCTCACCATAGGTTGATTTATGAATATTGGATATCACGGGAAAAAAAATTTATAACTAAATACATATGGAATCACCTATCATTAAATTTATGGATCTCAATATATGATAACGCTATGTTAATGAAAAATCCCCATTATTTCTTAGAATAAGAGATGAGGTGGAAACTAATCGAGGAATAAATAATGGTGATATTTTCACAATGTTATTTATGTATATATTATAATGAAAAATATTAAACATATTGAAAAATAATAGAATTGAAAAATAATCTTATTATCATAATATTTTATGATATAATTTACCTATTTTATGTTTCTTTAGTTTTTGGTTTTGTGTTTATTATCATTCTCTAGATCTCAAATTTTCTTGTGATCAGTTCTCTTTATCAATTTCTATGATTATTTATGATTCTCTTCCAAGATCGTGTTTTCACATTCTATCCCTGTTATCCAATGTAAAAAATTGTTTTGGGATACAATGGGTTACGATTATGTTTCTATCATTCCATAAATGATGTAATATTTTGTATTCATTTTATAATGTGTGTACCTATGAAAGAAAATTTCAATAATTAACCCTTTTATAACATATATGAATTTCAAGGGACAAAATCATTTTAATGGGTGTAGAATGAAGCACCGTAAGATTTTGTTAAACATTGTTGAATTAATTTAATCTTTTCAATTTTTTTCATTAAACAAGACACTTAATATAGCTTTTTAATACAGAAGAACTATGTTTGGATGGAATTATACATAACAGTAGATTAACCATTCACTATATGGAACATCTTGATTATATTTCGGTATTTGTGACCATATTTTTATCTTCTATTACAAAAAATACTCAGTCAATTCCGTAGCTTGGGTTACATGAAATACAGGGTTCTACCGTAGTACAATATAATATTAATAATATTATAAAAATATTATAATAGTTACAACCTAGATGTTGTATTGTATGTTATGAATAAGATAACTAAATTATGAAATTGTTATTTAAAAATGAATATAAAATTAATCAATTTGTTATCAATTATTTATAATTTAATGTATTTATATTTTGAAAATAAATAAATTACTTATATAAGATAAATTTTTTTTTACAACCACGATTTTATATTTTTAAATTAAACCAACCACTTTGGAATAATTTTTCAGAAGAAGATTATATATTATACATTAGATAAAAAAATTTACTCATCCGACATCTTTTATAGGTATAATATAATTACAAATCAAAATTTATCAAAAAATGTTGTATTTTACATAAATATAATTTTACAGTGTTTTCATGGAGTACCCAATTTTATTTTAAATCTGGAAAAATAATATAATTTTTTACATGAACGTATAAAATTCATTTTTTAAAATTGGAATATCAAAATTTACTTTGGGTGAATATATAGTATTTTTTAAGATTTTTCCTTTTTTGATCAACCATGATAAATAATAAATTTTGAAACAAAACTATATTTTCTTCTAAATTTATTTATATATGAAATTATATTTTATCTTATTAAATTATTATTATATAAACAGTACATAATTTAATATAATTTTTCTAATTTTATTCATTTTCACAATAAAATTTGGATATAAAATCATTCAAAACTTTTGTAATTTTTCGCATTAAAAAAAAGTTCATGACTCAGAATAAATATATTTTTTAAAACTAATTTATTCTACTTCTATGTTTGTAATTTTTAAAAATAGAATTTATATTTCTTATAAGAATCATTATTCTTATCTATTATTTTCATATTATTTTCTTATAATAAATAATAGTGAAAATTATTAAAATTAGTTATACATATTAAGTTAAAAATGAGTTTACATAGTAGTTCGTCTTAATTATAAGAAACCAAACACCAAATAAACACAATAAAAATAAATTATATTTTCATATATTGATCATATAGTCTATTTTAAATAAAATATAAAATTACAAGAGTCGCAGTATGTAAGTTATACCTCTGAATAGTTTTTGTAACACCCCGAGACTTTATGAAAAATATTCTTTTTAATTTAATTAATGTCTTGTGTTGTAGGCTACACAAAAAAGAAGCTTGCACAACACGCATCCTTGACTTGCTTTGCATTACACCCATTCACGACCTTCCTCGATAGCATTTGTAGTACGCAATACCGAGTTTCATTAAACAACGATATGCTATTAAAATATTATTAAAACTAGTCGTTATGAATAGTAATAACCACATTTTAAAATTTAAGAAATTTTATCTCTCAAAATGGACTTCATTTTTGGATTTGGAATATTGAAATTATCTTAGGGTGAAATTTTGGTACTCTTCGGGTAACTATCATATTATGATGAATAGTGAAAATTACTAAATTTTAATTAAAAACAACTTTTTAAATCGAAATAATTAATGGTGATAAATTATTAATTTGAGTGGTTTTAAAGTATATTTAGAATATATTTTTACAATTCATTACAATGTTGGTCATTGGATGTAATTTCACATTTAAACTAGTTACAAACAAGTGTCAATCTTTTGATAGTTATTATCTCTTTAGAACACGATATTTGTTTTTACGACGGGAATTAATTTTTAAATAAATTAATGCAACTAATATGTTTTGAATTTGGTAAAATAGACATCATTTTGAGTTCATAATATCAAATATAGCTTAGGCCTAATTTTTTGTATTTTTCTGGAAACTTTCATTGTTTGATGAATAGTAAACCCACTAAGTGGTAGTAAAAATGAATTTTTCATAAAACTTAATTTTACCGCTTCTGTGAGTGGAATTTCAAAAATCCGAGAGACACGGTTGATGTCAGTAAGTAAAATGTGGTTCAATGAGATGAAAATAATTTATGGTGAATAGTAACTGTTTACTTTTTTTTACCACGATTAAAAGTAAATAGGGTAATTAAGGGTAAAAATGATATTACTATTACCCTAACACATGTCATAATTCTATTGGACAAGTGTAATTCGACCAAAAACAACCTTAGAAATAAAATATGACCATTTAGGCCCACTTGGATTAGTTTAGGACATTTATTATAAATTTATTTAAAGAAGGGTTAAAATAGTTAAAATCAATGTTTAATAAGTAAATAATTTATAATATGGGGTAATACATAAGATAAATTTGACAATAAATATTAATTAGAAATCTAAAAATATTTCCTACATAATGGTATATTATTTGTAATTTTTAGACATTAAATAATTTAATTTATTTATGACACAACGATGATGGAGTAATTATCTTATTAATGAAATATTGACAAAATTGATGTTATAAATAACCAAATAAATTTAATTTGAGACTTTTAATGAATTACACTAATTTTATAGGTTAATATGACGTGTTAGTATTTATTTAATTAACTTTTTTCGAGATAATAATTCTGTTGTTATTTTCACAAAAATCAATTACTAAATATTGTCAAAATTGAGATAAAATAGTTTTTAAAACAAATATTATATTATTAATTCTTATTTTATTCCTAAAAATCAAAGGTTCGGCCAAAAGACTTAGATAAGGTTATATATATTAATAATAAACTACTTGGGGTTCGTTTGGCTTGATATAGTAAGTTTACTAACCTTATAGTGTATGAAAACAAGAAGACACAGTGAAAGTTAAATAATCTAACTTAAAGTTAAATCTAAATGATAAGGTTACAATTGATACCTAAACTTGTATAAATTATATTGGATGAGAGTATTTATACCCCTACCCACCTTATCTTCGAGATATATCAATTTGGAGCTATTAAAAACCGGATTTGGCTTTATAATAAAATAATATTTTTAGTTATAACAAAGGTACCCCTCTCATCCTTTATAAAAGGGCATCTCCTCACTCTCTTCCTCACACCACATTAAGCCTTCAAGCTTGGACAACCCCTGCAAATTTCTTATCTCCACTTCCCTATAAACATCCTAGAGGTTCTGGTCTTCTTCAAAGACCTCTTTCATTGACCTAAAAGGAGGTCTCAAAGAAGCACTTCAAAGAAGAGGTAATGTCTATTACCGATTCTTTCATCTCTATTTCTTCTTCCACTTCTTTTTATTTAGTTGTTTCATTATGAAGTAATAAAATCAGTATCATTAATATAATGATATGTTATTATAAGTATGAAACAACCCTATTTCACCATCTATCCATCTTACGGAAAAAGAAATCACCACGCGTGCGTACGTACGAAATACCGTCTCCACGCCGTGGTGTAATCTATTTTCCACCACCACCTTACTTGTATGGGTATAATGGTGTAATTAATGACTATATATGACTATTATAAAGTGATTCTTATTCTTAAATAGTATACATACACTCCAATACAATTCCACAGTCATATGAACGATATCATCACTCGTGCGTACGTACGGAATACCGTCTCCACGATGTGATACGACTCGTTCTACATGATCTTCATTTAATAATGATTATATAAATGAATTGAAGGAATTAATATGATATATATTACACTAATACCAATTTGGAAATGAGGTATCTATAACCTAAAGAGAATAATAAGAGATTATTTGACAAAACACGCATAAGAAGAAAAATTTATAAACACCCGAATAACAAGTAGCAATGAAATATTACTACTAAGAAGCTAGGAATATGACCCTATATGATATCATAAAAATAATTATGATTATTTAATAAGTAAATAACATTATTAAAATCATTATACTGGAGGTTCGGACACGTACAAAGAATATCGGACCTAAGGTAATGGAAATATCACAATCTCATTTTTATCCGAGATTGTTTATTCTTTGCCATTTACTGGGGTGTATTTTATCATCCACATCGATGTTTCCTCAATATATAATATTATTTCCATTCACCTATAATTTTTTAAATCCTATTTTACCCTTTGTTGAGTTTTTAGTAAAAGATATGAATGGGATCTTTTGTCGTTTTTCGTACGAGGTACTTTTTGACTTTTTCGACAAAAGTACGAGAAGAATGTTTTTTAACATATACGGCATGAATGGATTTTTAAAACATTATTTCCAAGAATAATCCTTTAATAGTTTTCAAGTTTATTTTTAATCAACTTCTTTTAGTTTTAAATTGTATGACATGTTAAGAAAGGAAAATGTTTTTGATGTAGAAAGGATATTTTTCTCAAGAATGGAGTTCAAGTGTTTTATCAAAATTATTTTCCATCTATGATAATATAGGGTTATGATTCTATCCCTATCATTACATTGATTTGATTATGTTGTGATGGAATTATTTTTATGAATTCATTTACATTATATGAATTGTTTTATGATGTCACAATGATTAAAAATTCCATTTTTATTACATGGGTTATGCAATGATGTATGATTTATGATTTTTGTGGCACACATAAGAATGGTTTCATTATGAGATGGGTGGGACCTATATCTCCCTCAAATGAATTGGGTAAAGATTTTATATCTCATGAGATAGACATGGATTGAATGGTAGGTTATACCGGTTCAGTGAAACAGGACTGAAACGAGGAGTGAACTCGGTTCATAAAGAGACTTTGTCTACTAAGATAGTCTTGGCAACGAGTCTTGACTAATAAGAAATGATTCTCTATGATTATGTGTGTATGCCACAAATTTTCATTATTTATGTTATGATTATTGGGGTTACATTTAACTACTATGATTTATCCCATGTTATGAAATTATGATCTCTTTTGCAGGTTAAGATTTCCAAAAGATACGTTCTTATGAATATGAAGTGATTGATATTTATTTTATTTACCCTAACTGAGCATTTGAGCTCACACTTTTATGTTTTCTTTTCCCTAGTACATAAAGAAAGGATTTAGGTTTAAAAAAGAAGATCTTTGTGGGTTATGTTGAAGATCCTTCACCACAATTAGAAGTTTATATTCCGGGTTTCCAAAGACACTAAATTATTACGGTCCTTGTGTGTGTGTTTTTGTTATGTACTAAGTATTCCGCAAAAGTAATGTAATGTCCATATACGTCAAGCATCGGGTCTCTACAGCAGGTATTAGAGGAAAGGTTTAGTCAACCTTTGGAAACTAGGATGCGAGAACTTTAGTGAGATACCTAGAGATATTTCTAAGGTATGTCTAGGGATGTCTCTAAGTTTAAGTATATGTATAGGTTATAGTCCTAGAATTGAACTAACAATCTTAGAATTTAACCTAAGACGTTAGATATTGAGGGTACTCCCCTTTAATTATGTTGTTTTCCCTAGCATGATTTTTGCCTCTCACACTATTCTTTTTGGGTTTTAGATGATGGCTGCAACCCGAAGGAACCGTGTTGATCAATGCAATGGAAAATGAAATGATTGTCATCCTGAACAAACAAATGTTATGGGAGATGCAGTGTAAAATCTTATTGCTATACTTACACAAGCTATGAATCATTCTGGACTTCCAAATGAGCAGAGAAGGGAACAATATTCTATTTAGTCCTTCATGAGGCAACATCCACCTTCTTTCAGTGGATCTTATGATCCACTTGTTGCTGAACAATGGATAATTACCACTGAAAGATGTTTTCAGTTCTTCAATGTTCTGAACATGATAAATTCATCTTAGCAGTATATCATTTGGAAGGTGGAGCTGATCAGCGGTGGAATCTTATCAAGAATATGAGGCAAAGAGATGAAATTGATTCTATGGAATGGGATGAGTTCAAGAACTTATTTTTAAATAAGTACTTCCCTAGTATTCATTGAACAAAGATGGAGAAGGAGTTTCTTGAACCAAAGCAAAAGGATGATGAATCTGTTGGTATATACGAAGCGAATTTTATGAGGCTTGCAAGGTATGCATCTGGATTTGTCATACAACCTGAATGTAAAGTTGATCGATTCTTCCGTGGCTTAAAACCAAATATTCAAAGGGAATTAGCTATAAGAGATTCAGTAGCTATGAAGAAATTGTGCGTTGTTCTATCAAGGTAGAAATGGAATTTGGTGTTACTTATCCATCTCATTGTTTTGACAAGAAACGACAGATGGAGTTCAAGGAAAAATCTCAGAATAATGGTGAAAAGAAGATGAATGTTTCCTTAGGCTCAAAGTGTGGAATGAAGCATGGTGGAGATTGTCTTAAAGGGACAAGTAAATGATTCAAGTGATAAAAGGAAGGTCATCAGGCATTTGAATGCCGCAATGATGGGAAGAAGATGTCTTATGATGCACACAAAGGAAGGGATACACAGAATGAAACTACTACACTTCAATGCTTCAAGTGCAGGGAAATAGGGCATTGTGCTAATAAATGCCCTAATCCAAGGGTTAGTGATGATCAACATGAGAAAACACTTAAGGCAAAGGTCAAAGGGAAGTCACATGCGATCACCATTGGCGATGTTGAATATGACAACGATGTGGTGGAATGATTAAGTGTTTGTGAAATGCGATTCCAAAATAATGTTGTATATAGTATCGTGGAATATTGGAATATTTATGTATTGGTCTATTGTGGTTTAAATAATTTTATGGTACCAGTAACTATGGAAAGTGATTGAGATATTTTTGGAAAAAAATATGATATGCGCATAATGAAGGGAAAACGAGAAAATGAAATATTTGATAGTATTCATGAGCTCATGATTGATATAAGGACTAAGTGACATCATGGTTAGAGTATATAGAATTTTTAGGATTTTGGTATGTGGACAGAGTTATCTTTTAACAGCATTCATGTTTTCACTAAGGATCAATGGGTATTCAAAAGAATACATGATTAAGGCCTTTGAATGTTTGCAATGTGACCAACAAGACAAATCTTATGATATATGGGGATCAACGATGGTATTAAATCTCTGGTAATCGTTTTCACTATATTATGAGATTGGACTGCAGTATTATGGATAATCCTAAAGATTGTAATGGTTTATATTGGATATAAGTTAGTATTGTTTGTTTTTTCGATATTATAGATTGGATGTTATAGTTATATAGTTTTAGAAAAAGGAAAACCTTCAGGACAGGCAACAGCCCATCACGTCGGACAAGGCCATGGAAATCGAACCCACTACCGAAGTGCGACTTGGATTTATTGCCTACCACTGGCCTACAGGAAGTCCCTGTTTAGTAGAAAATAGTTTTATTATATTAAGCAGTTTGATATATGAATTATATGTCCATTTTAGGAACCATATGTGATTAATCTCATTATAGATGGACTTATGTATTTTTTTTATTACTTTTCTAACCTTTTGTTTGAGACAGATGGAATGACCCATCATTCTATCACATGATCTGCTAACACATCACGAATGACAAATTCAACTTCATTTCTTTAAGAGATGAAGTGGATATTGTCCAAAGAACGACCAATGGTGAGACTATACTGAAATCACAAAAGTATTTCTTCTAATTCCAATTTCATCAACTTTAGGGAAATGATCTTGAAAACCATAAATGTTTTCCTAGTGCTCTTATATCTGATGAATCAGATGGTACCTTAGATCGTCACAAATTTATGGCTTTGTGATTGCTGGCTTTTCCATAGCCATGTTCTCTACCACTCTCCATCAGAACGTGATGTTAAGATTTCTCTTCCATATCCATATTTTCACCTATGTGGAAACCCAGTGATTAGTTTATTTGGGTAACCGTTACGTATCATAATTTTGTTTTTAAATATTGGTTTTGGTAATCCTTTTTATGATGTGAGTTTCTATCAAAGAATGTTTCGAATAGTAAACCATTTATAACCCTGACGAATTTCAAGGGCGAAATTCATTTTAAGGGCGGTAGAATGTAACACCCCAAGATTTTATGAAAAATATACTTTTTAATTTCATTAATGTATTGTGTTGTAGGCTACACAAAAAAGAGCTTGCAGAACACGCATCCTTGACTTGCTTTGCATTACACCCAATCACGACCTTCCTCGATAGCATGTGTAGTACGCAATACTGAGTTTCACTAAACAACGATATGCGATTAAAATATTATTAAAACTAGCCGTTATGAATAGTAATAACCACCTTTTAAAATTTTAGAAATTTCATCTCTCAAAATTGACTTCATTTTTGGATTTGTAATATCAAAATTAGCTTAGGGTGAAATTTTGGTACTTTTCAGATAACTTCCATATTCTGATTAATAGTGAAAATTACTAAATTTTCATTAAAAACAACTTTTTTAATTGAAATAATTAATAGTGATAAATTATTAATTTGAGTGGTTTTAAAGTATATTTAGAATATATTTTTACAATTTAATACAATTTTGGTCATTGGATGTAATATCACATGTAAACCAGTTATAAACAAGTGTCAATCTTTTGATAGTTATTATCTCTTAAGAACACGCTATTTGTTTTGATGACGGGAATTAATTTTTAAATTAATTAATTCAACTAATATGTTTTGAATTTGGTTAAATAGTCATCATTTTGAGTTCATGATATCAAATATAGCTTAGGGCTAATTTTTGGTATTTTTCTGGAAACGTTCATTTTTTGATTAATAGTGAAACCACTAAGTGGTAGTAAAAAAAATGAATTTTTCATAAAACATAATTTTACCGCTTCTGTGAGTGGAATTTTAAAAATATGAGAGACACTGTTGATGTCAGTAAATAAAATGTGGTTCAATGAGATGAAAATAATTTTTGGTTAGTAGTAACTTTTTACTTTTTTTTACAACGATTAAAAGTAAATAGGATAATTACGGGTAAAAACGATATTACTATTAACCTAACACATGTCCTAATTCTAATGGACAAGTGTAATTCGACCAAAAACAACCTTAGGAATAAAATATTACCATTTAGGCACACATGGATTAGATTAGGACATTTATTATTAATTTATTTAACAAAGGGTTAAAATATATAAAATCAAAGTTTAATAATTAAATCATTTATAATATGGGGTTATACATAAGATAAATTTGGATATAAATATTAATTAGAAATATAAAAAGATTTCTTACATAATGGTATTTTATTTTTAATTTTTAGACATTAAATAATTTAATTTCTTTATGACACAACGATGATCCAGTAATTATCTTATTAATTAAATATTGACATAATTGATGTTATAAATACCCAAATAAATGTAATTTGAGACATTTTATGAATTAAACTAATTTTCTAGGTTAACATGACGTGTTAGTATTGATTCAATTAACTTTTTTCGAGCTAATCATTCTGTTATGATTTTTACAAAAATCAATTACTAAATATTGTCAACATTGACATAAAATAGTTTTTAAAACAAATATTTTATTATTAATTGATATTTTATTCCTAAAAATCTACGGTTTATCCAAATTACTTAGATAAGGTTATATATATTAATAATAAACAACTTGGGGTGCTTTTGTCTTGATATAGTATATTTATTAACCTTATAGTGTATGAAAACAAGAAGACACAGTGAAAGTTAAATTATCTAACTTAAAGTAAAATCTAAATGATAAGGTTAAAATTGATACCTAAACTTGTCTAAATTATATTGTATGAGATTATTTCTACCCCTACCCACCTTATATTTGAGATATATCAATTTTGATCTATTAAAAACCGAATTTGACATTATAATAAAATAATATTTTTAGTTATTCCAAAGGTACCCCTCTCCTCCCTTATAAAACGGCACCTCCTCCCTCTCTTCCTCACACCCCTTTGAGCTTTCATGCTCGGCCAACCCCTGACAATGTCTTCTATCCACTTCCCTAGAAACATAATAGAGGTTCTGGTCTTCTTCAAAGACTTATTTTAGTGCCCTAAAAGGAGGTCTCAAAGAAGCACTTCAAAGAAGAGGTAATGTCTGTTACCGATTCTTTCATTTTTATTTATTCCTCCACCTATTCTTCTTTAGTTGTTTAATTATAAACTAATAACATCAGTATCATTAATATACTGATATGTTATTATAGGTATGAAACAACCCTATTTCACCATCTATCCATCCTATGGAGAAAGAAATAATCACGCGTGCGTACGTACGGAATACTGTCTCCACGCCGTGGTGTAATATATTTTCCACCACCACCTTACATGGATGGGTATAATGGTGTAAATAATGACTATATATGACTATTATAAAGTGATACTGATTATAAAATAGTATACATACACTTTAATACAATTCCACGATCATAGTAACGATATCATCACTCGTGCGTACGTACGGAATACCGTCTCCACGATGTGATGCGACTCGTTCTACATGATCTTAATTTCATAATGATTATATAAATGAATTGAATGAATGAATATGATATATATTACACTAATAAAATTCATGAAATGAGGTATCTATAACCTAAAGATAAGAATAAGAATTTATTCGACAAAACACGCATAAGAACAAAATGTTATAAACACCTGAATAACAAGTAGCAATGAAATATTACTATTAAGAAGCTAAGAATATGACCATATATGATATCATTAAAATAAGTATGATTATGTAATAATTCAATAACATTATTTAAATCATTATACCGGAGGTTCGGACACGTTCAAAGCATATCGGACCTATGGTAAGGGAAATATCACAATCTCATTTTTTTCCGAGATTGTTTATACTTTGGCATTTACTACGGTGTATTTTATCATCCACATCCATGTTTCCTCAATATGTAATATTATTTCCATTCACCTAAAATTGTTTAAATCCTATTTTACCCTTCGGTGAGTTTTTAGTTAATGATATGAAAGGAATCTTTTGTCGTTTTTCTTACGGGGTACTTTTTGACTTTTCCGACAAAAGTACGAGAAGAATGTTTTTTTAACTTATACGGCATGAATGGATTTTTAAAACATTATTTCCAAGAAGATTCCTTTAAAATTTTTCAAGTTTATTTTTAATCAACTTCTTTGAGTTTTAAATTGAATGACATGTTATGAACGGAAAATGTTTTTGAAGTAGAAAAGATATTTTCCTCAAGAATGGAGTTCAAGTTTTTTATCAAAATTATTTTCCATCTAAGATAATATAGGGTTATGATTATATCCCTTTCATTACATTGATTTGATTATATTGGTGATGGAATTATTTTTATAAATTCATTTATATTATATGAATTGTTTTATGATGTCACGATGTTTAATAATTCCATTTTTATTACATGGGTTATGCAATGATGTATGATTTATGATTTTTGTGGCACACATAAGAGTGGTTTCATTATGAGATGGGTGGGACCTATATCTCTATCCAATGCATTGGGTAAAGATTTTATATCTCATGATATAGACATGGATGGAATGGTAGGTTATACCGGTTCAGTGAAACAGGACTGAAACGAGGAGTGAACTCTGTTCAGAAAGGGACTTTGTCCACTAAGATATTCTTGTCAATGAGTCTTGACTAATAAGAAATGATTCTATATGATTATGTGTGTATGCCAAAAAGATTCATGTTTTATGTTATGATTATTGGTATTACATTTCACTACTATGAATTATCCCATGTTATGAAATTATGATCTCTTTTGCAGGTTAAGATTTCCAAAAGATATGTTCTTATGAAAATGACGTCATTGATATTTCTTTTCTTTACCCTTACTGAGCATTTGATCTCACCCTTTTATGTTTTCTTTTCCCCAGGACATAAAGAATGGATTTAGGTTTAAAAAAAAGATAATATTTGTGGGAGATGTTGAAGATCTTTCACCACGATTAGAAGATTATATTCTGGGTTTCCAAAGACACTAAACTATTACGGTCCTTGTGTGTGTGTTTTTGTTATTTACTATGTATTCCGCAAAAGTAATGTAATGTCCTTGTACATCAAGCTTTGGGTCTCTACAGTTTTTAGTTTTTTATATTGTGAAGAATACTACTTCTCATTCACAATAGGATGGAACTCACCGCCCTCACTTCGTCACACCTCTCAAGATACTTTGAATCTTAAAACCCATGGAAAAATAATATCACTACATCAATACTATATACCTATATCCCCTATTTTTAGTATAAATCCATCCACATTAATCATTTCGTACAATCCAAAAGGAATTACCGAAAGGAGAGGTAACATCCTTCCTTAAGCTCTTTTTTTTATTCTCATTATCATCCCCCAACATTTATTCTTATTCTAGGATTATATAAAAACATAATTACCTTAAATATAATCATATTTGTTTTTATATTTGTTAATCCTTGAAATACACACAATTCCATAAAATGGGTAATGAACATACAATTCTTATGTACGACAGACTACCTCCTCATTAAATGATGCCTTTAGTCTTTTGTTTACCACATATCATGGTTGTGAATGATAATGAAAATGAATTATTTATATTATATTTATGATAATTATTATTTATATTTTTTTTGATTTATTACATCATACATACTTTCATGCATTCTATTTTTTGTAAATATGATAACTTCATTTGTGGACGAGACGACTACCGCCTCATCAAAGTGATATGGTTCTTTCAAAATTAACATGAAATGTAATAATGATTAGTTTATTAAAATTATATTATATATATGAAAAAATAATTCTAGTAAAATATCAATATACATATATCTAGTCTCGTTTCTTTTTTCATCACTATAATAAAACATAAATAACAATCATGCATACGTACGGCATACCATCTCGATGAACAGTGTATTCTAGTTTATATTTCTATATATTATTTATTTCAATAATTAGTTATATAAATAATTTATATGGTTTTTAAATCATGGATTACTTTATATATATATGTTAATAATTACCTATGTAAGGGGATAAACAGTAACAAGTCAAAACATATATGAAAACAATGATGATATTACCTAAAGCATATCATTAAAATTAAAATGTTAATAAAATGTCAATATAATGTCATAATAAAATAATATACTTTATGATATATGAAAATATTTTAATTTTATTAATATATAATATAAACATAATTATTATATAGTGGTTTTGAATGTTTACGAAAATATGAAAGGGTTAAGGTAAGATATTTCTTATCTCACTTTTATTTCTATGATATTTATACCTTATTCATCAATCACTTATTTTTTGTGGTTTATATAATTCCAATGAATATTTTATATGATTGTTATAATTAAATTAATTTATATTTACAGATAATTTTTATGATTTCTCTTTCCTGGGATTTATGTTTCAAAAGTTACTAAAACAAAAAGGAATTTTGTCCCAATTTTCTATTATTTAGACACATGCCATGTCATTCAACAATAATCATATTCATGGTTATAAACTTATATTTTAGAAAATCAATAATGAATATAACTCTTTAAATTATATTTTAATATCTAGGTAATGTCATTTTCTTACTTTTGAATTTATTATTTAATGTTACCTAGTGGCATGAGATTATGATAACAGTCTCATCATTTATCAAGATTTTTTCTATTATAATTTATTTAATTAAATATGGTGATTAATATTTTAAGAAAAACAATGAAATTTATTATCTATCATTTAGTAATGACATAATAATTTATTATTTTAATTATCCTACTCTTTGGTACTTATGATAATTAATGAAAATAATAATAATAAAATCAGACATAATATATGTCTTTAAAAAACCATATTTTATTAAAAAAATGGATTCAGAAATAATAAAATAATGATTATAAAATGGTATTTTTGGATAAATTTCATGGGAAAATCGAATTTTTTTTAAAAAAAATATATTTCTAAGATTCATATATATTTTTTCAAATTTATTTTCCAAGAATACTATCTTCAAAAATATATATGTTTTACGATGTGTTTTTTAAATTAGAAAATATAGTTTCATTAAGAAATATTTTAAATGACATTTAAAATATTAATTTATAATAATTTTATTCTTGAAATGGATTTTTGAAATGAATTTTCTAATAAAGACTATTTTTCTTAAGAATTGTTCAATTTATATTTTATAAAACCTTCTCTATCTAAGATGACATAAATTTAAATATTTTATTATTTACTAGATATATGATTTAGGGAACACATTTTGTTTTTTAATTTGATGGTTTATTTATAATATTTCATGTTTTTTAGGAAACTTGTATCTCTTTCATGCATTATTTTTATACATTACTAGAAAAAGAGGTATTTGCGATGGGTCATTTGTGAAGGGATCCCGTCGCAAATGACTTTTTGCGACGGGGGCCCGTCGCAAAGGGCCCGTTGCTGAAAACGGTGTCACAATAACAATTATTTGCGACGGGCCTGTCGCTAAAGTGATTTTTTGCGACGGGGATTCTCCCTGTCGCAATTTGTAATTCGTATATTTGTAAACAACATTTCAAATAGCAATTACGACGGGCCCTGTTGCAAATACCTGTTGTGACGGGCCCGCCGCAAATAGTTTTTGCGACGAGACCCGTCGCAAAATCTATTTTAAAAAAATATAAAACTATTAATAAATTATTTTAATGCATATAATAATAATACTATTTGCGACGGGCATATTATCTCGTCGCAAATACTATAAAAAAATAAAAAAATTAATTATTAATAAATTATTTTAATTAATATAATAATAATCCAATTATAATTAAAAAATAAAAAATAATAAAATATTAATAAATGATTTCAATTAATATAATAATAGAATTATAATTCACAAATAACAATAATAAATTATTAATAAATTATTTTAATTAATATAATAATAATAGAGTTATAATTCAAAAATAAAAAATAATAGAATATTAATAAATGATTTAATTAATATAATAATATTAGAATTATAATTCATAAATAAAAAAAATATTAATAAGTTATTTTAAATAATATACAAATAATTGAATTATTTTACATTCAAATATTAAAATAATTAAAGTATTACAAAAAAATATAATTAAATTATAATATTATAAAATTTTAATATATATATATATATATAATTTAATATTCTGAAATATAAATAATATTATCATTCATATTAATATTATTATTTCAAAATATAATATTATTATTATTTTATAATGAGACAAAAACTACGATTAGAAAAAAAAATCATATTTTGATTTCACAAATTTTATAACATAAAAACAAACTCTAATCTGAAGGAGGGGCGAGGGGGGATCTGCAGATGGTGGTGGAGGAAACACCAACCCTAAAGCCTGAATGAGTTGGCGCATTTACTCCATCTGCTTCTGATACTGCTGCTGCCACCGACTCGTCTGCTCCTCGTACAGCTGCTACTGGCGTCAATGCTCCTCCTCATGCTGCTGACGCATCTGCTGATGCGTCTGTCGGAGACTCTCTATCAGTGCAGTATGAGATCACAACTGATCCTCATACTGTGTAGCAGAAGAAGATGCACGAGCTCCTCTCGAGCTGGACGCCGACATCGCAGCCCTGCCATAATAATCTCCGGGAGTCAGTCGAGAGTTGATACCAACTACCCGGCCCTTCTCGAAGGCATACTGGGTGGCCTGCATCCATGAACCCTCATCAAACTAATGACCAGTGGTCTGATCTGATGACTCGGCCTAACTCTCAGGCCGGGTCTGTGACGCTGCGGCCTCATATGACTCGTGTAGTTTCAATTTAAAATTAAAATTGTGAATATATTATATGCAGTTAATTTTTGAACTTGAAAACAAATAATACTGACCACGATGTGATGCTGACGATCACCTCTGAGCTCCCCAATAGCAGGATCACTATACATCCTCCGATATACGTCGTACTCCGTAATATCGGGGTGCTCGACAGCCTATAAATATATAAAAAATAAACTGTTAATATTTATAGTTATATAAAATATTATTAAATAATGTACGTACCAGATGCTGTCTATGAGTACTGAAAGAACGACTCCCAACTCGATCAGTCACCTCCTGTCTCCCCCAATTCTTCCTCCCCACCGATGATCTCCTCTGAAAGGCACAACTCAACCAGTGCGCACATAATCCATCCCATACATGGGATAAAATGTACTCTGGTCGGTGTGCTCTACATGACTCATCAAAATATGACACTTCTGCTTTCTTCATGGCTGATTTTATTAAATTGTGCAAAAACAGACGAAGGCGATCACGCATGGCCACCTCCCATGCCTCATGGATGGCGTCTTGCATGGTATCCTTGATCGGATACCATAAACCCTACAAATAAATCAAAATATCAAGTTAGAAATTAAATAATTTTCAAAAAAAAAATTATTTATTTACGCACGTACCAACCAATGGCCGAACATGGCCTACTGCACATCAATGGGAATCTTCTCCCATGTGGTCCATGGCTGAGAGAAATAGTTGCGCAAAATAGCGCTTCCCTGTCCGACTGCTATATGCGGAAAACTGTAAAAATAAACATTTATTATGTGAATAGATTAATGAAATCTTAGTCAAATCCACAGGTTATCACACAGGTTATCACACCTTCGTGTGAGTGGATCAAACCCAAGACGTGGAAGTCGCTCAGGGACGGGGTCATGAATCATCAATCGTGCAAAACCGCGCCCCCTCCGCGTACTCCCTGGAGAACCTACAGGCTGAGGGTCATCTGCCAGCAACTCATCTGCATCGAAAGGCAGGTCAGCATCCGCCAACTCACAAAATGTGGTGTCGTCCATCTGAAATAGAAAATGTTAATTTTGTTAGGAAATAATTGATAATTACTATTATATATACATATATAAATATAATGATTGTATATAAATACCATGGAATTCTATCCGTGTTCATCTTTATCATCATCTTCATATATGTCAATGTCATCTTCATATTCCTCCTCAACATCATCGATATCTATTCGAGTTACAGTTTCTTCATATCTTACCATTTCAAATTCATATGTGACATCATTAAAATCATCGTCGTCACCGACTCTTAAATGTGGGGTGTCGTCATCGATACTCATGTCTATTTGTAAAAAAGATTGATTTTGAGTACTCTCTTGAAAAACATCAATTCTTTGCACATCAGGGAAAGCACATTCACTTTGACGAAACTGATTGTCTCGAATTTTAATTTTTATTACACTCCACCAATCAGTCAAGTCTCTTGATGTATCACAGTACTTTGCATAATAAACATGATGTGCCTGTTGAGCCAATAAGAATGGTTCATTTACTGCGAGAACACTATTACATTTAATATCGATGATTCCATGAGTCGGATGAACACACATGCCTCTCTCTGTATCCAAGCACCGATATTTGAACATGGTTATGTAATGTTGTCCAAGATAACAGAGTTCAATGATTTAATCAAATATGCCATAAAAGTCAACTTCATTTTCTCGATGATGAGATCCTCTCACGCTAACTCCACTTTTCATTGTTTTTTTCGATTCCCCATATGCATGTGTGTGAAATCAAAATCCATTCACCACATATGCATTATAAGTTTTAACAAGTGTGGAAGGTTGGTTACTCAATACACACAGCCGTTTGTCAATTTTTTCAGCATGTCAAGACACCTGAAAATTCGTGAAATAATTATCAATATAGTAAACTATACATTGAATGAGTTTCTAAAAGATAAAGAATTTATGTTACCAGTATTTGAAACCCCTGAGAGAATTTTTTCAGTCGACGTTCTTCGAGAGCTGCTGCTGTAATTTGTGGAATTTGTTTTTTTGATATGATTATCACACAACCTATAAAAACCGAAGTTATTTACTTTAACATAAATGATTAAATAAGTGATATAAACACTTACAATACAACTGATGTCATCTCTTCACAGTTGATCAGAACATACGTATGAGCTCTATGATGTTCATCATCTGAAAGCCATCATTCATAAGCTCCACCAAAACCAAGCTCTGGCTAGTTGAAAACAGATAATTGATTGTCGATTTCATCAATATTCTTCTCGTTCCGTCCCATTCGGTTGTGTTTTGAAGGATACTCAGATTCAAAATAATGGGAGCAGAAAAAAGATATTTCCTCTTGAAAATAATCTTCTGCAATAGATCCTTCAACAGATGCTTTGTTACATACTTTTCATTTCAATTTTTGCATGCATCTTTCAAATGGGTAAATCCATAGAAACTGTACTGGACCTCCGCATTTGGGTTCGTATGGAAAATGTATCATCAAATATTCCATTGAGTTGAAGAATGACGGAGGAAATATTTTTTCCAGTTTACATATAATTACAACAACATATTTTTCATGTTTTCCTAGAGCACCATAATCTGCTGTAGCCGGACAAATTTACCGAAAAAAATGATACATGTCTGTTACGGAATCCCAAATCATAGAATTCAACAGACCTCTTAATCCAATGGGTAGAAGTCTTTCCATTATAACATGATAATCATGACTTTTTAATCTAGTAATATGACCATTCTTTACACATCTACCCAAATTAGAAGCACAGCCATCTGGAAGTCTCAAATCTGCAATCCACTGACAAAATAATAAAGGGGTTTCTTTAGACAGTGTATAAGCTGCTTTTGGTTTCAGTAACCTTTCTGTTCTGACATTCTCAAACAGTTCCAATTCTGGGCGCCTGCAAATTTGGGCAAGATCTAAACGTGCATTTACATTGTCTTTGCTCTTTCCTAGCGTATCCAAAACTGTATGAAACAAATTATCAAAACAGTTCTCCTCAATATGTATGACATCTAACATGTGTCGGACCAACAAATCAGACCAATATGGAAAATCCCAAAATATGCTACGTTTAATCCAATTGTGTTCCTTCCCAAAACCAGAAATTTTATATTGGTTTATTGTGGGACCAAAAGTGATGGGAGGTAATGAAAATACAATTGATTTTAACTCCGAACCTGAAATCATTTTAGGAGGTCCATCCCTTTTAACTGTTCCTTTTCTGAAATGAGATCTGTTTCTGTGAAAAAGATGATCAGCTGGAAGAAATCTGCGATGACAGTCAAAATAACAAGGATTCTTTCCATGAATGAGCATAAATGCTTTGTTCTCTCCCATATAGTAAGGACATGATTTCTGACCATGTGTACTCCAGCCAAATAACATCACATAAGCCGGAAAGTCACTAACTTTCCACATCAATTCTGCTCTTAGTATGAAATTCTGTTTCGTTGTAACATCATATGTACTGACACCAGTACTCCACAATAAATTTAATTCATCAATCAATGGTTTCAAATAAACATCAATATTTTTCTTCAGATGTCCTGGAATTAGTAAAGTCAAAAAGATATATGGCTCCTTCATCAACATCCATGGAGGTAAATTGTACGGAGTTAAAACAACAGGCCAACATGAATATTGACTACCATAAGATCTGAACGGACAGAAACCATTAGTGGAAAGGCCCAGTCAAACATTTCTAGCTTCTAAAGCAAAAGATGGATGTACTCTATCAAAATGTTTCCATGAATCACCATCGGCTGGATGATTCAAGCTTTTATCGGTTGAAATATTCTCTTTATGCCATGTCATCATTGTCGTTGTATTCTTAGACACGAATAAACGCTGAAGTCTGGATGTAAGAGGGAAATACCTCAACTATTTTACAGGAATCAAACCACACTTCTCAGGTTGTCCTTCTTTATATCTCAGTTGCCCACATGTGGGACAACTATCCAACGACTCATTTTCCCCAGAATATAAAATGCAGTCATTTGAACAGGCATGAATCTTCTGACAAGTAAGTCCCAAATTTCGAACCAGCCTCTTACTCTCATAGCAATTTGCAGGCAAAACATTTCCTTCGGGTAACAGCGTTTTAAGCAAAGAAAATATCTGGTCAAAACAGGTGTTTGACATTCCGTTATCTGATTTTATATCCATAAATTTTGCAACTGCTTCTAATTTGCTCATCTTGCAGCCAGGATATAATGCATCCTCAGCAGACCTCAACAACTCATAAAATTCAGACGGTGCCAACTCAGGATTTGAAGCTATATCAGCCGGAGTTTCTGTATGTTGAACAGATTAACCTGCAACATCATGTACTAAATCTTGAAACTGGGATGGATCAGGAATCAAGTGTGTATCACCTGCTCTGGAACTGCGTTCACCGTGTTGATACCTAAAAACATAATCTGGTTGAAAACCAAAACGCAAGAGATGTCCCCCCACTTTGTCAAACGTGTCAAATGATATCAATGCACATTTTCTGCAAGGGCATTTTATTTTTCATTCTGAAAAAAATTATGGATTTGATGCCGCAAATGATAAAAAAGTCTCCACACCCTCTACATATAATGGATTTAAACTAGAACCGTTTGGATTTCTACATTGATTTATCCATATGCGGTCACCTAATAATGATTGCTGACGACCTCGTTGTTCAATATTTTTCTATAAAATATAAAAGCATTACTGGTATTGAATAATTTGTTAGAAAAAACACTCAAGAAAGGATAATTATAGAGTTGACATCCTACACGACTGACGCAAACTTTTTTATTGAGATAGACCTAAAAATTGACCCTTTAAGAATTGAATATGTTGAGAATAAAGCAAAACATGTTACAAATATTGATAATTTTAATATTATATAAATTTTTTATTATTTTCATAGTACTAATATTATTGGTAATTATTCCTAATTATTGGTAATTATTCCTAATTATTGGTAATTATTCCTAATTATTGCTAATTATTCCTAATTATTGGTAATTATTCCTAATTATTGGTAATTATTCCTAATTATTGGTAACTATTCGTAATTATTGGTAATTATTCCTAATTATTGGTAATTATCGGTATTTATTGGTAATTATTGGTAATTATTACTAATTATTGGTAATAAATACTAATTATTGGTAATTATTATTAATTATTACTAATTATTACTAATTATTGGTAATTATTACTAATTATTACAAATTATTGGTAATTATTACTAATTATGGGTAATTATCGGTAATTATTTCTCATTATTACTAATTATTACTAATTATTGGTAATTATTACTAATTATTACTAATTATTTGTAATTATTCCTAATTATTTCTTATTATTACTAATTATTACTAATTATTACTAATTATCGGTAATTATTGGTAATTATTCGTAATTATTCCTAGTTATTGGTAATTATTATTAATTATTGTTAATTATTACTAATTATTGTTAATTATTACCAATTATTACTAATTATTACTAATTATTCAAAATTATTGGTAATTATTACTAATTATTACTAATTATTACTAATTATTGGTAATTATTTCTAGTTATTGGTAATTATTACTAATTATTGGTAATTATCAGTAATTATTGGTAATTATTACTAATTATTGGTAATTAATACTAATTATTGGTAATTATTATTAATTATTACTAATTATTACTAATTATTGTTAATTATTTATAATTATTGGTAATTATTACTAATTATTACTAATTATTGGTAATTATTACAAATTATTACTAATTATTACTATTTATTGGTAATTATTACTAATTATTACTAATTATTGGTAATTATTCCTAATTACTACTAATTATTTCTAATTATCTGTAATTATTGGTAATTATTGGTAATTATTCCTAATTATTGGTAATTATTACTAATTATTGGTAATTATTACAAATTATTACTAATTATTACTAATTATTGGTAATTATTACTAATTATAACAAATTATTGGTAATTATTACTAATTATTAGTAATTATTACTAATTATTGGTAATTATTCATAATTATTGGTAATTATTCCTATTTATTGGTAATTATTCCTAATTATTGGTAATTATTCCTCATTATCGGTAAATATCTGTTATTATGGGTAATTATTGGTAATTACTACTAATTATTGGTAATTATTACTAATTATTGGTAATTATTACGAATTATTACTAATTATTGGTAATTATTCCTAATTATTCCTAATTATTACTAATTATCAGTAATTATCGGTAATTATTGGTAATTATTGGTAATTATTACTAATTATTGGTAATTATTGTTAATTATTACTAATTATTGGTAATTATTCCTAATTATTGGTAATTATTCCTAATTATTGATAATTATTCCTAATTATTGGTAATTATCGGTAATTATGGGTAATTATTGGTAACTATTACTAATTATTGGTAATTATTACTAATTATTACTAATTATTGGTAATTATTCCTAATTATCGGTAATAATTACTAATTATCGGTAATTATTACTAATTATTGATAATTATTGGTAATTATTGGTAATTATTACTAATTATTGGTAATTATTACTAATTATTCCTAATTATTACTAATTATTACTAATTATTACTAATTATTTGTAATTATTCTTAATTATTACTAATTATTACTAATTATCGGTAATTATTGGTAATTATTGGTAATTATTACTAATTATTGGTAATTATTCATAATTATTGGTAATTATTACAAATTATTGTTAATTATTACTAATTATTGGTAATTATTTCTAATTATTACTAATTATTACTAATTATTACTAATTATTTGTAATTATTACTAATTATTACTAATTATTACTTATTATTGGTAATTGTTACTAATTATTGGTAATTATCGGTAATTATTGGTAATTATTGGTAATTATTACAAATTATTGGTAATTAATACTAATTATTGGTAATTATTAGTAATTATTACTAATTATTACTAATTATTGGTAATTATTTCTAATTATTGGTAATTATTACTATTTATTACTAATTATTACTAATTATTGGTAATTATTACTAATTATTGGTAATTATTACGAATTATTAGTAATTATTGGTAATTATTCCGAATTATTGGTAATTATTCCAAATTATTGGTAATTATTACGAATTATTGGTAATTATTCTTAATTATTGGTAATTATTCCTAATTATTGGTAATTATTCATAATTATTTATAATTATTCATAATTGTTGGTAATTATTCATAATTATTGGCAATTATTCCTAATTATTGGTAATTATCGGTAATTATTAAAAATTATTGGTAATTATTACTAATTATTGGTAATTATTACTAATTATTCCTAATTATTACTAATTATTACTAATTATTACTAATTATTGCTAATTATTATTAATTATTGGTAATTATTCCTAATTATTACTAATTAGGGGTAATTATTAGTAATTATTACTAATTATTACTAATTATTGATAATTATTGATAATTATTACTAATTATTGGTAATTATTACGAATTATTGGTAAGTATTACTAATTATTGGTAAGTATTACTAATTATTGGTAATTATTACTAATTATTGGTAATTATTACTAATTATTGGTAATTATTACTAATTATTACTAATTATTCCTAATTATTGCTAATTATTGGAAATTATTCCTAATTATTGGTAATTATATGAATAATTACCAATAATTAGGAATAATAACATTATTAGTATATTTTATTATTAATATTAAAATAATATAATTTTCTATATTATATACAATTATCCTTTCATCTGTGTGTTTTCTGTCTCCACATACAAATATAACATGTGGAGACAGAAAACACACAGATGAAAGGAGAATTGTATATAATATAAAAAATTATATTATTTTAATATTAATAAAAAAATATACTAATAATGTAATAATGTTATTATTCCTAATTATTGGTATTTATTACAAATTATTAGTATTTATTCTTAATTATTGAAAATTATTACTAATTATTCCTAATTACAATTAACTATGAACAATACTAACAATTTAAATTTATTAAGTAACAAAACAATGTAAGCATAATTCAATTACAACTAAATAAGAATAATTGAAACTAATAAAAAATTTAAAATAAATATTAAATTAAAATGAACATAAATACCTTTAAAATTGATCTGAGGTTGATCTCTGATCGTTCTTGAAAACTTCAATATCAACTTCGGAGAAAAAAATTAAACTTAAGAAACGCTGAACTCTAGAAATAGAATTTTGAGAGAAGGAGAAGATGGAGTTTGAGAATAAATTGAAAAAAACCGGATGGAGGTATTTATAGGTTAAATTATTTGCGACGGGTCCATTTGCGACGGGATACCCGTCACAAATACCCTAGCGAACATTTATTACGGTCAACGGTTAAATAGTTATTTCCGACGGCACCGTCGCAAATAACCACCTGCCGACATATTATTTGTGATAGGGGAATATTCCCGTCGCAAATAACTTTTACCGCCGCCGGTTATTTGCGACGGGCATTAACCGCCCGTCGCAAATACGTTTCCCGCGATTTGGCACGCAAAGCGCGCCAGTTCTTTTGCAACGGGGAAAGCTAACCCGTCGCAAAAGACTACTTATTGGCGACAGGAAAATACCCCTGTCGCAAATAAGTTTTTAACGGGGCTATTTGCGACGGGATTTATTCCCGTCGCAAATACCTATTTTCCCCGTAGTGATATGCAATTCACTTCATGACATTGATTATGCATTGATGAAGTGATTATGAAACCTATTTGTTTTCTAAGAGTTATAAATTGGTACATCTTTATGATACCCATTCCACGTATTCGCTTATGAAATGAGGTTTATGATACCCATCACTTATTATGGATCATGATATGATGAGAGTTTTTTTAATCTTATGAAACATGTATGTATGATATCATAATTTGATGGATTGGACCTATATATCCCTCCAATTAAATCGGTAATTTTGGATTACTCTTGTGATAATTATGGGAAACTAGTCGATGGGCTTGACCCACAAGGGCAAACATATTTATACTTATCCAAAATGGGAAACTGATGTGTCTTGATCCACAATTGGAAATAGGTGTGTCCTTATAAAATATAGAAAATAGGTGTGTCCAAATCCAAAATGGACAACAAGTTTTTTATTTGATTTACTATGGTAAATTGGTGTGTATCGACTGAAAAGGGGAAATAGGTGTGTCCTGGTCCATTATGTTTATTGTCTTGGTAGTTAACCTTCACACTTGAAATGGTTTTATATAGTAATAATGGTGGCACACTTATGTGACATGAGATTGTAGTTCACAATTTATTTATAATGATTTATAACCCATATTATTCATGTCTTATGAAATTATAATATTTATTCCATGTCCCGTGATTTTGATATTCGGCATATAGGGTATGATCTTAAAATGTTGTGTTCATGTTCACAAACCCTTCTGTCCATGTTATGCATATATATATCCATTATTTCCCCTTACGAATTAATTAATCTCATCCCCATAAAATACTCTATGAATGTCATGAGGGATTAACTTTTTTAATGTCCTTATTATTAATCTAATACTTTTTAATATACATGTATTTTAATACTAGGTATAGATACAGTCATTCCATTAGTGGTTACAATGTTTTTAACAAGACCCAAGGGTTTGAAATATAAAATTGGGTGGCATTGCCATATATTTCCCATGAATTAATGAATAACACATGCAATCGGAACAGTGATATAAAAAATACAAGACTCACAATTATCATATAATGAATGAATTTTAGAAAAATAATATTCTCTAAATGAAAATACACAAATAAAACGCTAATTTAGTGTCTCTAATAGAATTTCACAAATCCACGATATTGATATCTATCTTTATCATCAAACTCACCCTTGTAAACCTAAAAACTAGTTTATATATACATATATGTATCCTTTAGAGTTTTAGGATTACTCAGTGGGATCCTACTAAATATATCTCATGTAAATGTAGAAGAATCATAATATAGCAGTGGTGGAAAAAAAACAACAAGCACTTATTACATCATTATTTACCCCACATCACTACAATCGTCTTACTAAATCACAAATACAATATAATAAAATAGTACTAAGGAATATAATAAATGTTCCCTTACATGAAATTCCCCAAAAATTTACTTCACTAATGCCTGAACCCTAAATTTCATTATCTTTAAAGTCCATTATAATATAAATTTGATGTGGTTCACGTCATAACCCAACTTACCACAGCCTTTTGTGGGCCTAACATCACATTTTTTAAATCAGCCAATAACCACACCCCCAAATCCATATCCATTACAACCACGATTTTATATAATTAAATTAAACCAACCACTTTTGAATAATTTTTCAGAAGAAGATTATATATTATAAATTAGATACAAAAAATTACTCATCCGACATCTTTTATAGGTATAATATAATTACAAATCGAAATTTATCAAAAAATGTAGTATTTTACATAAATATAATTTTACAGTGTTTTCATGGAGTACCCAATTTTATTCTAAATCTGGACAATAATATAATTTTTTACATGAATGTATAAAATTCATTTTTTAAAATTAGAATATCAAAATTTACTTTGGATGAATATTTGGTATTTTTTATGATGTTTCCTTTTTTGATCAACCATGAAAAATAAAAATTTTTGAAACAAAACTATATTTTCCTCTAAATTTAATAATATATGAAATTATATTTTATCTTATTAAATTATTATTATATAAACAATACATAATTTAATATAATTTTTCTAATTTTATTCATTTTCACAATAAAATTTGGATATAAAATCATTCAAAACATTTGGAATTTTTCGCATTAAAAAAAAGTTCATGACACATAATAAATATATTTTTTAAAACTAATTTATTCAACTTCTATGGTTGTAATTTTTCAAAATGGAATTTATATTTTTTATAAGAATCATTATTCTTATCTATTATTTTCAAATTATTTTCTTATAATAAATAATAGTGAAAATTATTAAAATTAGTTAAACATATTGAGGTAAAAATGAGTTTACATAGTAGTTTGTCTTAATTATAAGAAACCATACACCAAATAAACACAATAAAAATAAATTATATTTCCATATATTAATCATATAATCTATTTTAAATAAAATATAAAATTACATGAGTCACAGTATGTAAGTTATACCTCTGAATAGTTTTTGTAACACCCCGAGATTTTATGAAAAATATTATTTTTAATTTCATTAATGTCTTATGTTGTAGGCTACACCAAAAGGAGATTTCACAATACACATCCTTGACTTGCTTTGCATTATACCCAATCACGACCTTCCTTGATAGCGTGTGTAGTACGCAATACCGAGTTTCCCTAAACAACGATAAGCTATTAAAATATTATTAAAACTAGCCGTTATGAATAGAAATAACCACTTTTTAAAATTTTAGAAATTTTATCTCTCAAAATGGACTTCATTTTTGGATTTGGAATATCGAAATTAGCTTAGGGTGAAATTTTGGTACTTTTCGGATAACTTTCATATTCTGATGAATAGTGAAAATTACAAAATTTTAATTAAAAACAACTTTTTAATCGAAATAATTAATAGTGATAAATTATTAATTTGAGTGGTTTTAAAGTATATTTAGAATATATTTTTACAATTTAATACAATGTTGGTCATTGGATGTAATTTCACATTTAAACCAGTTATAAACAAGTGTCAATCTTTTGATAGTTATTATCTCTTAAGAACACGATATTTGTTTTTACGACGGGAATTAATTTTTAAATAAATTAATGCAACTAATATGTTTTGATTTTGGTAAAATAGACATCATTTTGAGTCCATAATATCAAATATATCTTAGGCCTAATTTTTTGTATTTTTCTGGAAACTTTCATTTTTTGATGAATGGTGAAACCACTAAGTTGTAGTAAAAAAATGAATTTTTCATAAAACATAATTTTACCACTTCTGTGAGTGGAATTTCAAAAATCCCAGAGACACGGTTGATGTCAGTAAGTAAAATGTGGTTCAATGAGATGAAAATAATTTTGGTAAATAGTAACTTTTTACTTTTTTTTACCACGGTTAAAAGTAAATAAGATAATTAAGGGTAAAAATGATATTACTATTACCCTAACACATGTCATAATTCTATTGGACATGTGTAATTCAACCAAAAACAACCTTAGAAATAAAATATGACTATTTAGGCCCACTTGGATTAGATTAGGACATTTATTATTAATTTATTTAAAGAAGGGTTAAAATAGTTAAAATCAAAGTTTAATTAGTAAATCATTTATAATATGGGGTTATACATAAGATAAATTTGACTATAAATATTAATTAGAAATATAAAAATATTTCCTACATAATGGTATTTTATTTGTAATTTTTAGATATTAAATAATTTAATTTATGTACGACACAACAATGATGCAATAATTATCTTATTAATGAAATATTGACATAATTGATGTTATAAATACCCAAATAAATTTAATTTGAGACTTTTTATGAATTACACTAATTTTATAGGTTAATATGACATGTTATTATTTATTTAATTATCTTTGTTAGAGCTAATAATTCTGTTATGATTTTCACAAAATTCAATTACTAAATAGTGTCAAAATTGACATAAAATAGTTTTTAAAACAAATATTATATTTTTAATTGTTATTTTATTCCTAAAAATCTAAGGATCAGCCGAAAGACTTAGATAAGGTTATATATATTAATAATAAACAACTTGGTGTTCGTTTGGCTTGATATAGTAAGTTTATTAACCTTATAGTGTATGAAAACAAGAAGACACGATCAAAGTTAAATTATCTAACTTAAAGTTAAATCTAAATGATAGGGTTACAATTGATACCTAAACTTGTCTAAACTATATTGGATGAGAGGATTTCGATCCCTACACACCTTATATTCGAGATATATCAATTTGGAGCTATTAAAAACCGGATTTGGCTTTATAATAAAATAATAGTTTTAGTTATTCCAAAGGTACCCCTCTCCACCCTTAAAAAAAGGGCACCTCCTCCCTCTCTTCCTCACACCACATTGAGCCTTCCAGCTCGGCCAACCCCTGCCAATTTCTCCTCTCCACTTCCCTAGAAACATCCTAGAGGTTCTGGTCTTCTTCAAAGACCTATTTTAGTGCCCTAAATGGAGGTCTCAAAGAAGCACTTCAAAGAAGAGGTAATGTCCATTACCGATTCTTTCACCTTTATTTCTTCTTCCACTTCTTCTTCTTTAGTTGTTTCATTATGAAGTAATAACATCAGTATCATTCATATACTGATATGTTATTATATGTATGAAACAACCCTATTTCACCATCTATCCATCCTACGGAAAAAGAAATCACCACGCGTGCGTACGTACGGAATACCGTCTCGACACCGTGGTGTAATCTATTTTCCACTGCCACCTTAAATGGATGGGTATAATGGTGTAAATAATGACTATATATGACTATTATAAAGTGATACTGATTATTAAATAGTATACATACACTCCAATACAATTCCACGGTCATAGGAACGATATCATCACTCGTGCGTACGTAAGGTAAACCGTCTCCACAATGTGATGCGACTCGTTCTACATGATCTTCATTTAATAATTATTATATAAATGAATTGAATGAATGAATATGATATATATTACAATAATACCATTCTGGAAATGAGGTATCTATAACCTAAATTAAAGAATAAGAATTTATTCGACAAAACACGCATAAGAACAAAAAGTTATAAACACACGAATAACAAGTTGCAATGAAATATTACTACTAAGAAGCTAAGAATATGACCATATATGATATCATAAAAATAAGTATGATTATGTAATAAGTCAATAACATTATTTAAATCATTATAAAGGAGGTTTAGACACATACAAAGCATATCGGACCTAAGGTAAGGGAAATATCACAATCTCATTTTTATGCGATAGTGTTTATATTTTGGCATTTACTGGGGTGTATTTTATCATCCACATCCATGTTTCCTCAATATGTAATATTATATCCATTCACCTATAATTTTTTAAATCCTATTTTACCCTTCGGTGAGTTTTAGTAAAAGATATGAAAGGGATCTTTTATCGTTTTTCGTACGAGGTACTTTTTGACTTTTCCGACAAAAGTACGAGAAGAATGTTTTTTATCTTATACGGCATGAATGGATTTTGAAAACATTATTTCCATGAAGATTCCTTTTAAAGTTTTCAAGTTAATTTTTAATCAACTTCTTTTAGTTTTAAATTGTATGACATGTTAAGAAAGGAAAATGTTTTTTAAGTAGAAAGGATATTTTCCTCAAGAATGGAGTTCTTGTGTTTTATCAAAATTGTTTTCCATATAAAATAATATAGGGTTATGATTCTATCCCTATAATTACATTGATTTGATTATGTTGTGATGGAAGTATTTTTATGAATTCATTTATATTGTATGAATTGTTTTATGATGTCACGATGTTTAAGAATTCAATTTTTATTACATGGGTTATGCAATGATGTATGATTTATGATTTTTGTGGAACACATAAGAATGGTTTCATTATGAGATAGGTGGGACCTATATCTCTCTCCAATGCATTGGGAAAAGATTTTATATCTCATAAGATAGACATGGATGGAACGGTAGGTTATACCTGTTCAGTGAAACTGGACTGAAACGAGGAGTGAACTAGGTTCAGAAAGGGACTTTGTCCACTAAGATAGTCTTGGAAATGGGTCTTGACTAATAAGAAATGATTCTCTATGATTATGTGTGTATGCCACAAAGTTTTATGTTTTAAGTTATGATTATTGGGATTAAATTTCACTACTATGATTTATCCCATGTTATGAAATTATGATCTCTTTTGCAGGTTAAGATTTCCAAAATATATGTTCTTATGAATATGACGTGATTGATATTTCTTTTGATTACCCTTATTGAGCATTTGAGCTCACACTTTTATGTTTTCTTTTCCCCAGGACATAAAGAAATGATTTATGTTAAAAAAAGAATATCTTTGTGGGTTATGTTGAAGATCTTTCACCACGATTAGAAGATTATATTTCGGGTTTCCGAAGACACTAAACTATTACGGTCCTTGTGTGTGTGTTTTTGTTATGTACTATGTATTCTGCAAAAGTAATGTAATGTCCATATACGGCAAGCTTCGGGTCTCTACAATTGGTATCAGAGGAAAGGTTTAGTCAATCATTTTATACTAGGATGCGAGAACTTTAGTGAGATCCCTAGAGATATTTCTAAGGTATGTCTAGGGATGTCTCTAAGTTTAAGTATACGTATAGGTTATAGTCCTAGAATTTCGCTACCGATCATAGAATTTAACCTAAGATGTTAGATATTTAGGGTACTCCCCCTTTAATTATTTTGTTTTCCCTAGAATGATTTTTGCCTCTCACACTATTCTTTTTTGGTTTTAGACGATTGCTGCAACCCGAAGGAGCCATGTTGATCAATGCAATGGAAAATGAAATGATTGTCCTCCTGAACAAACAAATGTTATGGGAGATACAGTGCAAAATCTTATTGCTATACTTACACAAGCTATGAATCATTCTGGGCATTCAAATGAGCAGAGAAGGGAACAATATTCTATTTAGTCCTCATATGGCAACATCCACCTTCTTTCAGTGGGTCTTCTGATCCACTTGTTGCGGAACAATGGATCATTACCACTGTAAAGATATTTTCAGTTCTTCAATGTTCTGAACATGATAAAGTTATCTTAGCAGTATATCATTTGGATGGTGAAGCTGATCAATGGGGGAATCTTGTCAAGAATATGAGGCAAAGAGATGAAATTGATTCCATGGAATGGGATGAGTTCAAGAACTTATTTTTCAATAAGTACTTCCCTCGTATTCATCGAACAAAGATGGAGAAGGAGTTTCTTGAACTAAAGCAAAAGGATGATGAATCTATTGGTATATACGAAGCGAATTTTACGAGGCATAGAAGGTATGCATCGGCATTTATCATCCAACATGAAAGTAAAGTTGATCAATTCTTCCGTGGCATAAAACCAAATCTTCGAAGTGAATTAGCTATAAGAGACTTCAGCAGCTATGAAGAAATTGTGCGTTGTGCTATCAAGGTATAAATGGAAGTTGGTGTTACTTATCCATCTCATAGTTTTGACAAGAAACGAATGATGGAGTTCAAGGAGAAATCTCAGAATAATGGTGAAAAGAAGATGAATGTTTCATTATGCTCAAAGTGTGGAAAGAAGCATGGTGGAGATTGTCTTAAAGGGACAAGTAAATGTTTCAAATGTTGAAAGGAAGGTCATCAGGCATTTGAATACCGCAATGATGGGAAGAAGATGTCTAATGATGAACACAAAGGAAGGGATACACAGAATTAACCTACTACACTTTAATGCTTCAAGTGCAAGGAAATGGGGAATTATTCTAATAAATGCCCTAATCCAAGGGTTAGTGATGATCGACATGAGCAACCACTTAAGGAAAAGGACAATGGGAAGTCACATGCGATCACCATTGGTGATGTTGAATATGACAACGATGTGGTGGAATGATTAAGTGTTTGTGAAATGCGATTCCAAAATAATGTTGTATATAGTATCGTGGAATATTGGAATATTTATGTATTGGTCTATTGTGGTTTCAATAATTTTATGGTACCAGTAACCATGTAAAGTGATTGATGTATTTTTGGAAAAAAAGATGATATGGGCATAATGAAGTGAAAATGAGAAAATGAAATATTTGATAGTATTCATGAGCTCATGATTGATATAAGGACTAAGTGATATCATTGTTAGTGTATATAGAATTTTTAGGATTTTGGTATGTGGAATGAGTTAACTTTTAATAGCATGCATGTTTTCACTAAGGTTCAATGGGTATTCAAAAGAATACATGATTAAGGCCTTTAAATGTTTGCAATGTGACCAACAAGACATATCTTATGATATATGGGGATCAACGATGGTATTAAATCTCTAGTAATAGTTTTCACTATATTATGAGAGTGGACTGAAGTATTATGGATAAGCCTAATGATTGTAATGGATTATGTTGGACATAAGTTAGTATTGTTTCTTTCAATATTATAGACGGGATGTTATAGTAATATAGTTTTAGAAAAAGGACAACCTACAGGACGGGCGACAGCCCATCGCGTTAGACAAGGCCGTGGGAATCGAACCCATAACCAAAGTGAAACATGCCTTTATCGCCTACCACTGGCCTACAGGAAGTCCCTGTTTAGTAGAAACTAGTTTTATTATATTAAGCAGTATGATATATGAAGTATAAGTCCATTTTAGGAACCATATGTGATTAATCTCATTATAGATGGACTTATATAATTTTTTTGATAACTTTTCTAACCTTTTGTTTGAGACAGATGGAATGACCCATCATTCTATCACATGATCTGCTAACACATCACAAATGACAAATTCAACTTCATTTATTTAAGAGATGAATTGGAAATTTTTCAAAGAACGACCAACAGTGAGAATATACTGAAATCACGAAAAAATTTCTTCTAATTCCAATTTCACCAACTTTAGGGAAATGATCTTGAAAACCAAAAATATTGTCCTAGTGCTCTTATATCTAATGAATCAGATGGTACCTTAGATCTTCACAAATTTATGGCTTTTTGATTGTTGGCTTTTCCATAGCCATGTTCTCTACCACTCTCCATCAGAACATGATGTTAAGATTTCTCTTCAATATCCATATTTTTACCTATGTGGAAACCCAATGATTAGTTTATTTGGGTAACCGTTACATTTCATAATTTTTTTAATGATTGGTTTTTGTATTCCTTTTTATGATGTGGGTTTCTATCAAATAAAATTTCGAATAGTAAACCATTTATAACCCCGACGAATTTCAAGTGCAAAATTCATTTTAAGGGGGGTAGAATGTAACACACTGAGATTTTATGAAAAATATTCTTTTTAATTTCATTAATGTATTGTGTTATAGGCTACACCAAAAAGAGCTTGAAAAACACGCATCCTTTACTTGCTTTTCATTACACCCAATCACGACCTTCCTCGATAGCGTGTGTAGTACAAAATACCGAGTTTTACTAAACAACGATATGCTATTAAAATATTATTAAAACTAGCCGTTATGAATAGTAATAACCACATTTTGAAATTTTGGAAATTTTATCTCTCAAAATGGAGTTCATTTTTGGATTTGGAATATCGAAATTAGCTTAGGGTGAAATTTTGGAACTTTTCAGATAACTTCCATATTCTGATGAATAGTTAAAATTACTAAATTTTAATTAAAAACAACTTTTTTAATCGAAATAATTAATAGTGATAAATTATTAGTTTGACTAGTTTTAAAGTATATTTAGAATATATTTTTACAATTTAATACAATGTTGGTCATTGGATGTAATTTCACATTTAAACCAGTTATAAACAAGTGTCAATCTTTTGATAGTTATTATCTCTTAAGAACACGCTATTTTTTTGACGACGGGAATTAATTTTTAAATTAATTAATGCAAATAATATGTTTTTAAATTGGTAAAATAGACATCATTTGGAGTTCATAATATCAAATATATCTTAGGCCTAATTTTTGATATTTTTATGGAAACTTTCATTTTTTGATGAATAGTGAACCCACTAAGTTGTAGTAAAAAAATTAAATTTTTCATAAAACATAATTTTACCGCTTCTGTGAGTGGAATTTCAAAAATCCGAAAGATACGGTAGATGTCAGTAAGTAAAATTTGGTTCAATGAGATGAAAATAATTTTTGGTGAGTAGTAACTTTTTACTTTTTTTTACCACGGTTAAAAGTAAATAGGGTAATTATGGTTAAAAATGATATTACTATTACCCTAACACATGTCCTAATTCTATTGGACAAGTTTAAATCGACCAAAAACAACCATAGGAATAAAATATGACCATTTAGGCTCACATGGATTAGATTAGGACATTTATTATTAATTTATTTATAGAAGGGTTAAAATAGTTAAAATCAATGTTTAATAATTAAGTCATTTATAATATGGGGTAATATATCATATAAATTTGACTATAAATATTAATTATAAAGATAAAAATATTTCCTACATAATGGTATTTTATTTGTAATTTTTATTCATTAAAAATTTAATTTATTTATGATGCAATGATGATGTAGTAATTATCTTATTAATTAAATATTGACATAATTGATGTTATAAATACCCAAATAAATATAATTTGAGACTTTTTATGAATTAAACTAAATTTCTAGGTTAATATGACGTTTTAGTATTGATTTAATTAACATTGTTCGAGCTAATAATTCTGTTATGATTTTCACAAAAATCAATTACTAAATATTGTCAAAATTGACATAAAATAGTTTTTAAAACAAATATTATATTATTAATTGTTATTTTATTCCTAAAAATATACGGTTCGGCCAAATGACTTAGATAAGGTAATATATATTAATAATAAACAACTTGGGGTTCTTTTGGCTTGATATAGTATGTTTATTAACCTTATAGTGTATGAAAACAAGAAGACACGCTTAAAGTTAAATTATCTAACATAAAGTAAAATCTAAATGATAAGGTTAAAATTGATTCCTAAACTTGTCTAAATTATATTGGATGAGAGTATTTCGACCCCTACCCACCTTATATTCGAGATATATCAATTTGGAGCTATTAAAAACTGAATGTGGCTTTATAATAAAATAATAGTTTCAGTTATTCCAAAGGTACCCCTCTCCTCCCTTATAAAACGACACCTCCTCCCTCTCATCCTCACACCACTTTGAGCCTTCAAGCTCGGCCACACCCTGCCAATTTTGTCTCTAAAATTCCTTAGAAACATCATAGAGGTTATTTTCTTCTTCAAAGACCTATTTTAGTGCCCTAAAAGGAGGTTTCAAAGAAGCACTTCAAAGAAGAGGTAATGTCTGTTACCGATTCATTCATCTTTATTTCTTCTTCCACTTCTTCTTATTTAGTTGTTTCATTATGAAGTAATAACATAAGTATCATTAATATACTTATATGTTATTATAGGTATGAAACAACCCTATTTCACCATCTATCCGTCCTACGGAGAAAGAAATCCCCACGCGTGCGTACGTACGGAAAACCGTCTCCACGTCGTGGTGTAATCTATTTTCCACCACCACCTTACTTGGATGGGTATAATGGTATAAATAATGACTATATATGACTATTATAAAGTGATAATGATTATGAAATAGTATACATACACTATAATACAATTCCATGATCATAGGAATGATATCCTCACTCGTGCGTACGTACGGAATACCGTCTCCACGATGTGATGCGACTCGTTCTACATGATATTCATTTCATAATGATTATATAAATGAATTGAATTAATTAGTATGATATATATTACACTAATAAAATTCTGGAAATGTGGTATATATAACCTAAAGAGAAGAATAAGAATTTATTCGACAAAACGCGCATAAAAACAAAAAGTTATAAACACCCGAATAACAAGTAGCAATGAAATATTAGTACTAAGAAGCTAAGAATATGACCATATATGATATCATAAAAATAAGTATGATTATGTAATAAGTCAATAACATTATTTAAATCATTATACAGGAGGTTCAGACACGTACAAAGCATATCAGACCTAAGGTAAGGGAAATATCACAATCTCATTTTTATCCGAGATTGTTTATACTTTGGCATTTATTGGGGTGTATTTTATCATCAACATCCATGTTTCCTCAATATGTAATTTTATTTCCATTCACCTACAATTGTTTAAATCCTATTTTACCCTTCGGTGAGTTTTTAGTAAAAGATATGAAAGGAATATTTTGGCGTTTTTCGTACGAGGTACTTTTTGACTTTTCCGACAAAAGTACGAGAAGAATGTTTTTTAACTTATACGGAATGAATGTATTTTTAAAACAATATTTCCAAGATGATTCCTTTAAAAGTTTTCAAGTTTATTTTTAATCAACTCCTTTTAGTTTTAAATTTTATGACATGTTAAGAAAGGAAAATGTTTTTTAAGTAGAAAGGATATTTTCTTCAAGAATGGAGTTCAAGCGTTTTATCAAAATTATTTTCCATCTAAGATAATATAGGGTTATGATTATATCCCTATAATTACATTGATTTGATTATGTTGGTGATGGAATTATTTTTATGAATTCATTTATATTATATGAATTGTTTTATGATGTCACAATGTTTAAGAATTCCATTTTTATTACATGGGTTATGCAATGATGTATGATTTATGATTTTTGTGGCACACATAAGAATGGTTTAATTATGAGATGGGTGGGACCTATATCTCCCTCTTATTCATTGGTTAAATATTTTATATCTCATGAGATAGACATGGATGGAACAGTAGGTTATACTGGTTCAGTGAAACAGGACTGAAACGAGGAGTGAACTCGGTTCAGAAAGGGAATTTGTCCACTAAGATAGTCTTGTCAATGAGTCTTGACTAATAAGAAATGATTCTCTATGATTATGTGTGTATGCCACAATGTTTCATGTTTTATGTTATGATTACTGGGATTACATTTCACTACTATGATTTATCCCATGTTATGAAATTATGATCTCTTTTGCAGGTTAAGATTTCCAAAAGATATGTTCTTATGAATATGACGTGATTGATATTTATTTTTTTTACCCTTACTGAGCATTTGGGATCACCCTTTTATGTTTTCTTTTCCCCAGGACATAAAGAAAGGATTTAGGTTTTAAAAAAAGAAGATCATTGTTGGAGATGTGGAAGATCTTTCACCAGGATTAGAAGATTATATTCTGGGTTTCCAAAGACACTAAACTATTACGGTCCTTGTGTGTGTGTGTTTGTTATTTACTAAGTATTCCTCAAAAGTAATGTAATGTCCATATACGTCAAGCTTCGGGTCTCTACAGTTTTTATTTTTTTATATTGTGAAGAATACAACGTCTCATTCACAATAGGATTGAACTCACTGCCCTCACTTCGGCACACCTCTCAAGATACTTTGAATCTTAAAACCCATGAAAAACTAATCTCACTACATCAATACTCTATACCTATATCCCCTATTTTTAGTATAAATCCATCCAAATTAATCATTTGGTACAATCCAAAAGGAATTACCGAAAGAAGAGGTAACATCCTTCCTCAAGGTCTTTTTTTATTTTCATTATCATCCCCCAACATTTATTCTTATTCTAGGAATATATAAAAACATAATTACCTTAAATATACTCATATTTGTTTTTATAATTGTTAATCCTTGAGATACACACAATTCCATAAAATGGGTAATGAACATACAATTCGTATGTACGACAGACTACCTCCTCATAAAACGATGCATTTAGTCTTTTGTTTACCACATCTCATGGTTGTGAATGATAATGAACATGAATTATTTATATTATATTTATGATAATTATTATTTAATTTTTTTAGATTTATTACATCATACATACTTTGATGCATTCTATTTTTTGTAAATATGATAACTTCATTTGTGGACGAGACGACTACCGCCTCATCAAATCGATATGGTTCATTCAAAATTAACATGAAATGTAATAATTATTAGTTTATTAAAATTATATTATATATATGAAAAAATAATTATAGTAAAATATCAATATACATATATCTTGTCTCTTTTCTTATTTTGCCACTATAATAAAACATAAATTACAATCATGAATACGTACGGCCTACCATCTCCATGAACAGTGTATTCTAGTTCATATTTATATATATTATAGATTTAAATAATTATTCATATAAATAATATATATGGTTTTTAAATCATTGTTTACTTTATATATATATGTTAATAATTACCTATGTAAGGGGATAAACAGTAACAAGTCAAAATATATAAGAAAAACAATGATGATATTACCTAAAGCATAACATTAACATGAAAATGTTAATAAAATGTTAATATAATGTCATAATAAAATAATATACTTTATGATATATGAAAATATTTTAATTTTATTAATATATAATAGAAACATAATTATTATATAGTGGTTTTGAATGTTTACGAAAATATGAAAGGGTTAAGGTAAGAGATTTCTTATCTCACTTTTATTTCTCTGATATTTATACTTTATTCATCAATCACTTAATTTTTGTGGTTTATATAATTCCAATGAATATTTTATATGAATGTTATAATTAAATTAATTTATATTTACAGATAATTTTTATGTTTTCTCTTTCCTGGGATTTATGTTTCAAAAGTTACTAAAACAAAAAGGAAATTTTTCCCAATTTTATATTATTTAGACACATGCCATGTCATTCAACAATAATCATATACATGGTTATAAACTTATATTTTACAAAATCAATACAGAATATAACTCTTTAAATTATATTTTAATATTTAGGTAATTTCATTTTCGTACTTTTAAATTTATTATTTAATGTTACCTAGTGGCATGAGATTATGACAACAGTCTCATCATTTGTCAAGACTGTTTTCTATTATAATTTATTTAATTAAATATGGTGATCAATATTTTAAGAAAAACAATGAAATTTATTATCCATCATTTAGTAATGAAATAATAATTTATTATTTTAATTATCCTACTCTTTGGTACTTATGATAATTAATTAAAATAATAATAATAAAATCGATAATAATATATGTCTTCAAAAAAACAATATTTTATTAAAAAATGGATTCAGATATAATAAAATAATTATTATAAAATGGTATTTTAGGATAAATTTCATCGGAAAATCGAATTTTTTAAAAAAAATTCTATTTCTAAGATTCTTATATATGTTTTCAAATTTATTTTCCAAGAATACTATTTTCAAAAATATATATGTTTTACGATTTGTTTTTTAATTTGGAAAATATAGTTTCATTAAGAAATATTTTAAATGACATTTAAAATATTAATTTATAATAATATTATTCGTGAAATGGATTTTTGAAATGAATTTTCTAATAAAGACTATTTTTCTTAAGAAATGTTCAATTTATATTTTATAAAACCTTCTCTATCTAACATGACATAATTTTAAATATTTTTTGTTTTACTAGTTATATGATTTAGGGAACAAATTTTGTTTATTAATTTGTTGGTTTATTTATAATATTTCATGTTTTCTAGTAAACCTGTTTCTCTTTCATGGATTATTTTCATATGAAATTCACTTCATAACATTGATTATGAATTGATGAAGTGATTATGAAACCAATTTGGTTTCTAAGAGTTATAAAATGGTACATCTTTATGATACCCATTCCACTTATTCGCTTATGAAATGATGTTTATGATACCCATCACTTATTATGGATCATGATATGATGATAATTTTTTTAATCTTATGAAACATGTATGTATGATTTCATAATGTGATGGATTGGACCTATATATCCCTCCAATTAAATCGGTAACTTTGGATAACTCTTGTGATAATTATGGGAAACTAGTCGATGGGCTTGACCCACAAGGGGAATCATATTTATACTTATCCAAAATGGGAAACTGCTATGTCTTGATCAACAATTTGAAATAGGTGTGTCCTTATAAAATATAGAAAATAGGTGTGTCCAAATCCAAAATGGACAACAAGTTTTTTTTGGATTTACTATGGTAAATTGGTGGTTATCGATTCAAAAAGGGAAGTAGGTGTGTCCTGGTCCATTATGTTTATGGTCTTGGTAGTTAACCTTCACACTTGAAATGGTTTTGTATAGTAATAATGGTGGCACACTAATGTGACATGAGATTGTAGTTCACAATTTATTTATAATGATTTATAACCCATATTATTCTTGTCTTATGAAATTATAATATTTATTCCATGTCCCGTCATTTTGATATTCGACGTATAGGGTATGATCTTAAAATGTTGTGTTCATGTTCACAAACCCTTCTGTCCATGTTATACATATATATCTCCATTATTTCCCCTTAATAATTAATTAATCTCATCCCCATAATATGTTTCAATTTCCCATGTTATCAAAAAGGATTTATATATGATTACTAATGGGGGTACCATTAAGGGATATGTTAATGAGCATTCAATACACTATATGAATGTCTTCTATTTTTTCAAATAAACTACACTATTAATGTCCCGAGGGTTTAAATTTTTTAATATCCTTATTATTAATATAATATTTTTTAATATACATGTATTTTAATACTAGGTATCAATACAGTCCATCCATTAGTGGTCACAAGGTTTTTAACAAGACCCAAGGGTTTGAAATATAGAATTGGGTGGCATTTCCATATATTTCCCATGAATTAATGAATAACACATGCAATCAGAACAGTGATAAAAACAATAAACGACTCACAATTATCTTATAATGAATGAATTTTAGAAAAATAATATTCTCTAAATGAAAATACACAAATATAACGCTAATTTAGTGTCTCCAATAGAATTCGCAAATCCATGATATTGATATCTATCTTTATCATCAAACTCACCCTAGTTAACCTAAAAACTAGTTTATATATACATATATGTATCCTTGAGAGTTTTATGTTTACTCAGTGGGATCCTACTAAATATATCTCATGTAAATGTAGAAGATTCATAATACAGCAGTGGTGGAACAAAAACCACGAAGCACTTATTACATCATTATTTACCCCACATCACGACAATCGTCTTACTAAATCACACATACAATATACTAAAATAGTACTATGGAATATAATTAATGTTACCTTACATGAAATTCCATAAAATTTTCTTCACTAATGCCAGAACCCTAAATGTCATTATCTTTAATGTCCATTATATTATAAATTTGGTGTGGTTCACGTCATAACCCAACTTACCACAGCCTTTTGTGGGGCCTAACATCACATTTTTTAAATCAGTCAATAACCACACCCCCAAATCCATATCCATTACCACATATCCCCATCGACATCCATCGATCCATATATCATACACACATATTTGACAATAAAATTAATGTATTATTCAAATAAATTATATCAACTACATGAACTGATTATACCATGAATGACCCCAATATAAAATAACCACCTTGTATTATTATCAAAGAGATAGGGTGGTAGAGGGGGTAGACAATCATCTATCTTCACAAAATATGATGTAAAACACCTAGATCTTTAAACATTTGTGTGTCAATAATGTTATGTAAATTGGGTGGCTGTATAAATAAATCATAAGAAACCACATCATATATATAGCCATAAACACAAACCCAACCTAAATGGGTTCATATAAAACCATACAACCATATCCTACAACATACACCAAACTAGCATCAACACTCTCTCAACAACTATGAACTAAAATCCACATCCATCCCACTCCCCCCAAAAAAGTAAAAGTAAAATCATTCGAAAGTTATCATTTACTATTTCTAATACAGTATTCCATATATTACATTTACCAACAATCTTTTATTAATTTAACCATTCAATTAAATATATAGTGACAAAAATTCTATCCAATTTTTATTTACCCAATAATTCATTAAAATTTCACATAAAACACATGGTATATTCAATTATATACCAAACCCATTAATAATATTAACATTTCCAATAATATTTTGTTTCATTTGAGAAACCACAAAAATGGAACCATTCTTAACATTAACAAATAGCCACCTCATATGTCCCCATGGACTCAAATTACATCCTTGATTCCAACAGATTCCAACCAATGCATCAGAACCCTATAATTGTATCACCAAAATACTACCCTCGTAGCAACCACCCAATCATTCCCACAATAAAATGAAATTTAGAAACATACAATCGAATATTTAAATTAAAACACTTTTCATTAATTTTTATTCAAAGAGTCTTTTCCTATCAATTCTTGTTTACTAGAAAACAATAACATTTCTCTCTTTATGTATTTTTTCAATAATGGGAGGTGAATCAATAATAACATCATATAATCAATACATAAGGATAAATAATTGTAATAAATTTTTGACAAAAACCTCAAACTCGTAATAATATATTGAGAAATATCAACATGAAAAGTAATGATATTTGATTCACCCAATTCAACGTCATTTCTATTAGGTCTTCTTTATTATCAATGTTATGAGAAACCATAACATCCATATATTAAAATTTTAATTATAATTAAAAAATTTATATAAAACAAATGATATTAATTTTATCTTCTATAGAAACCATGTCTTCATAATCACTGTACACGATGGAGAAAAATAAGACACAATCATAAGATCAAGATCATCTAACAGAAACTCTATTAACCAAGAGAATAAGATTTATCATCAAATGCTCGCTTCACAATCAAACAATAATACTATTTACCGTATTAACAAAAATATCTATGTGATCAATGAACACATATCTCAGAATACATAGAGAAGGAATCACCTTAGACCATTAATAATAACTCTCGCAATGTCGAGGATCAATATTGGGGATAGGGACTGAATGGTCCCCTAATGTAACCTTATAATATCCTATTATTCAATGGAATGGGTGAAAATATAATTTTACATAATGGATCTCCCAAAATTTACACATAGTCTATTATTATAGGTTCCTATAATGAATCACCAAGACCATGCTTTAATACCTATGTTTTTTACCAGGATTATGATGCATCCTGACTCGTAGCGTTGCAAAAAAAATGGTAGAAACCACTTACCGTAAAAAATATCAGAGATCTAATAATACCATGATGAAACCATTGAAAAAGGGTTTCCAATGTTGTGAATCAGTCCAACCCACAAATGGTAATGTGACAATCCTTGTTCTTATGGCACATGGGAACATTAAATTTTAAAGTGATCTAAACGATCTCTCTCTAATTTATTATATATCCAATATAACAAACACAAAATTTGAAAAACATCCTTAAATATCTTCACACAAATGTTAAAACCAAAAAATACAACAATTACTTATCTAAAAGGCTCCCTGAAATAGAAAAAACTATATTTCAACCTCTGCATGATCCATTCCACAACTATATAACCACATTTTAAAAAAAAATAATCATCTAAATTTTTATCTCAAAATCATACATTAAATTATAAAAAATAATACAAGAAACTATAACTCCAACAAAAAAAATGTAATTATTTAGAATGGTCTTTTACATTACATTTAAATCATTTAAATCATTTTTTATTCTCTCAAATCATTACTCAATTGAATATGAAAAACTCATATAAGCCGCAAACCAGGAAGTCCCATGAAGATACATTTTATACAAGATGATACTATCAAACATATCCTAAAAAAGAGGATTATTTAATCTAATAATATGAAAAACACATAATATATTAAATCCCTAAAAAATCAATAATCAAGAAACATGAGAAACTGAGGTTGTATATACGACCCTTGTTCCCGTGCACACAGTATTATTCCATCATAAGTCTGTATAACTCAATCTAATGGAATATTTGGCTCATATAGATATATCTCTATAATATTCCATATATCAATATAATTATCTAAAAATATTTAATTATCTTAAATATCCATCACTCATTAATCAATTACATGAGGAAAATTAGGAAGATCTCACTGGATCCATGACTCGAATGGACTAATGAACTAGTGATAAATCTTACTCACTTGGTCAAAAGTCCACTGTAAATTATGGGGATAAATTTGAAAGACCAAATTATTACCAACCATGGACACTTAAGGTATCCACAATTATTTTAAATAGGAATATTTATTCATTATGATTCCATTATCCACACCCAAACCATTTGAATATTCTCTACATTCCACTATATTATATCTTGTATAAGAACATCCCACTGAAAAAATTATTTCTTCGGTAATAGTGAACCAGAAGTCCCCCATAAATTTCATCTAACAAAAAAATATCAAAGAAAATGATGAATGTTGTATTAATATGAAAACTCAACCAAGGATAATGATTTATCTATGATCCACCAAAATACAATATGTATGTTTGCAACATATCCTCAACTGCGTTGATGGTCGGTATGGTCTACCAAACATTCTGAGGACGGAATAAAGAGATATGATAAATCAATGATCTAGAGACATCATAGAATATTTTTTATACTATCAATTTAAAATGATGATCAAAATTAGAAATGATAGTCTATGTTTCTATGTGAAGCCATAGAACCTCATCCATATACCTCTTTGAGAGAATATACACCATACCTATATCGTTAATCATTATTAAATGAGGTGATATAATAAACTAATCCACAATCACCAAAATATTATCACAGTGTGAAAAAACTCAATTTAATATAGTGATTAAATACTTGAATATTCCCTTACACTTTTACTTGAGGGGATCCATTGGCTATAAAAAGCCTCCCAAAACATGAATCTCTTCTTTTACAAAATAATGGACCTTGAAATTTGATATGAACACTTATAATAACGACTTTATCATGTTTTACCAATAATTTTTTTAATTTAAACATAAAAATAAGATATTCAAGGATTCCCTGAAACTATTGAATAATGAAACACTCAGATAACCTCTTTGTGAAAAAAGGAAATAAAATTATCTCTCAAAAAAGTATCTATTATCGAATATCCTATAATAATCCCAATAAAGAATCATAATATATGATAGGATGTCTCACTACCTCAACCTACAACTATATTAACTCAATATCTCCAACCCACTACACTAAAAATGAATACACTGTTATTTGAAAATGTATGCCTCTTCCACAAACCTCCTTTACAATGAGATGCATCATCTGAATCTCCTTCATCACCAACCATGCATTTCAGGACACTCAAAAAATATCCACCTGAATTTGTATTAAATTCATAAGAATCTAGATTCAAATTCCAAAGGGTATAGGATACTCAGATGTTATAATCCTAAAAAACCTCTACACACCACTATAATAATAGAATCAAATATCCTTGAGAGAAAAAAAATCATGCTATTGTTATCTATGAAAAAAAACCGCACAAATTTGATGAAAGTTAATATTTATTCAGAAAAAAATCTTTTATCACCATCTCAATATCATGGGTGACATTGATATTCTTGTGGTCACATAATTCCCCAGACCTATGTGAGATCAATGGGCATAGGGGTACCAGGAAACAACCAACCAAGAGGCCTGAACTATTATGATTAAATTTCAATTTTATTTTGAGCCTAATTAATTATGTTATATATATATTATGAAATGATTCTATTATATGTGGAACCATTTTTATGTAAATTAAATAAAGAAGTGTTTGAATATGCTTTTATTGTTAATGAGATAATTACAAAACAATCACGACATTCAAAATTGATTGATGTTGAATATTTTTGAGTTCATAAAGTAGACACTCTGGATAATAGTCATTAATCAATTATGTAATGGTACATGTAACCACATAAAGGTAAGGTGGAGGATATAGAATAGAATATAAGTAAATAATGGATTGTTTAAGAAGATTTGATCATGAAGAAATGTATTTAGGTGGTGGATATAGATCCATGTTAGGATTCAAAGATGTTGTGTAAAGGTACTCAACCGCTCTCGTATAAGGGTAACTAGTTTCACATAATTTTAATACACTTAATCATGAATTAACCAATCCACAAACCCATTTAATCAATGTACCACCTAGATAATATAAAAAGGAGACAGAAATTCCAACAATTGTGTGAGTGGCATTGTATCGGCCTTCGATCAACCTACTTCAAGTCCCGAAAGATAAAATGATTGAACTAAATGTTGAGATTCACTAGATATCCAAAAAAATGAAGGTTCTGAATCATTTATTTATAATGACAAACAAAAATTAATGATTTAAATAAGTATAAAATGATTGCAAAAAATATTTACATTATTACCCAAGAAGATAATTCCATCTATGTATTATGTTATTTTCCCAAGTTAATTTCATGTTCCATAAAATTTTCCAGATAGACACTCTATCATTTACTCTCATTTGTCATTAAATTCTCCATTTTTATACAAAAAAAATGATGTTTCTATCTATATTTTATAATTCATAATCAGTTTTGAATTTAATTGTAGTTTTCATGGTGGGCTCTTCTTCTTCTTCTATTTAAGATGTCATGTTCAATTATCCTTGTATAAATTTTCCTTTTTTGTAGTTTATTCCAAGAACAATATTGTTTCATAATGATAATATTTAGACATTCTATAAATGGATAATCCACCTAGTTTTAGGGATCAATATTATTGGTATCAAAATATTTTATAATACTCAATTAAAAAATAGGTTTTTTGATATGTTATTAATTATATTAAGGAAAAAATTATATTTTTTATCTTCCTTTCTTCATGTTCTTAATATAGAAGATTGTAATGGATCACCCTTATCTAATTGAAAAACATAATTTTAAGACCTATAACATTGTATTATTTTCTTATATAGGAGTTTTTCCTACTTTCGCTAAAACAATGAATATTTGTAGACTAAAAATTGTTTACTAATCTTGGAGGATCAATTTTTAAGAAAATAAATCATTAACAACTAAATATATATATGGCCTAATTTATTAAATAGACCCTTATTAGATTTATGGTTATAATCTTCAAAAGCTCCAAGAAATTGATCTTGAACCCAAACTCCTTCCATTGAAATTAAATTCAATTGATTCGAATAATACAACTCCTCCAATTTTGCATGATGACATCACCATTAGGTTCTAATAGTTATATATAATCATCTACCCCCATTCCCCTAAAGACTAAACCTTGTACTTCTATTATTCTATGAATAAAAATTTTATTATTTTTTGTTAGAATTATTTGATTTTAATTTTTTACCTTATATGTTACTAATGACACTATGTGAATGTATAAAATTTTTGCATCACTGTCAGAGAATTCCATAGATATAAGGACCTCTAAAACATACATATGATATTTATAATTATTTTTTCATTGTAATATTTTAGTTAATTTTTCATGGATTAGCTACATTATCCATGTTGAGTCTTTGGTGCATGATCCATTCCCCCATGACTCATTCAAAGATCATAGATATAATGAATCTGTCACTTATGGAAAATAAATTAAAAGATATTTTCACACATAACATCACTAATGAGTGGATGAGTGAAAAAATATTTTTTCCCCAAATCCAAATAATGTTCAATATGTTTCACTTGAATGGTTGATAACATGACCACTACCACATGATTTCAACATTATTGACTATGTATTTCAATTTAATAATTAATCTATATCAATAATTTTCTTCCCTCCCATCCTAAATCATAATTTTCATATAATAAATATACATATCTTTATGACCCAAAATATGTTATACATAAATATTCATCAGATTTAAGATCCACATGATCAATACTAAATTTTACATTAAGACGTTGGAGACATTAAACACTAATTTTAATATAAATATATCAAATTTTTTATATTGATTCCTTTATTCTTATGCTAAATAACCATGTATTAGTTAAAATGTCAAGCTATAAAATCCATTAATACCTTGGGTTATATTACTAGTAAATTACTAGAGAAAAAAATTTCAACTATATAGTCATAAAATTTGTAAAAGGACATCAATAATATTACACATGTTGGGGGTAAAAATATGAGGGATCATGGAATAGATTTAATGTGTTTCCCAGAAAGTACTCACATTAAGGGTTCGTTGTCCTACTCTAATTACAAAAAATTAATGTGTCGTGCAACCTGCTTCTCCAAACTTGTTGGATGGTACTAATGATGTCAAACCTAGGTTAAAACCACCGAAATGATCGTAGCTTTATCCTCAATTAAATTCACATAACACTGCCCTATAGAAAATAGATCAAGGACCATTGAGGCATGGGATGCTCTAAGTATACGAAAACACCTTCCTTGTTGGACCGGTTAAAGCTCCTGTATATATTTTATATATTTTTTATAGCATTAACCAAAATTCCCAACACCTACTCTTATTTTTTAATATAAATTATGTGAGATTAGTAGATTACCTCACCAAAAAACGAAATCCAAATAGGGTTGGATGAAAAAAAAACTACAATATTTTACCTATGTGAGTTACTAATAACCACTAAAGTAGTATCAACAACCCCACAACTAGAAAATTATAGTGTAATAGAAAAATTCATCCAGTAAAGTATATTATATATAATAAAGTTTTATAGTTGAACCTTGAACCCAGTGAATGTTGTGGTTTCTACATCAGTAACAAGACCCTCTACCATAACATGCTTTTACAGAAAAATCATATCTACAACTAGACCCCATTGGCTAAATAAAAAAATTAGAAACATTCTATTTCAGTACAACCAAAGGTATCCCAACCACAATAATAAAAAATAAATAATTTTATCACACTATTTTTATGAAACTAAATCATAAAATGACCATGTAAGAAAATAAAATGTATATTCAAATAGATTTCCTACAAAAACATGAAAATAAACTCTAAAAAAATTATATAAATATCATAAATTGAATACCATGTGTAAAAACTAGTAACATCAAGGCCCACTCATGAGATTTTATCAATGTGGAAATCTTAAAAAATATATTATAGCTATGTGTAAAGAATATAGGTATGTACAATGACAAAATATAATGTTGAACATTAGTAAAATGATATAGTGGTTGAAAATAAAAATACTGAATACCTTTATAGATCTATAAAAATCACACAAAAATCCTTAAATCAGATGTAAGTGAATTAATGGACCAGTCACCATGATAACATTTCATAAAGTATATTACATATAAATAATATGTTCTATATGAGTCACCTATTCATTTTCTGGACTGGATGAAAAATGTAAGATGACGGGCTAATAAAATAAAATTTTATTTTTTTGAAATTACTAAACATCATTATTAAATTGGCTAGGGCCATTTATCTTTGCTTTAAAACATACCCTCTATGTTTTTCAAACACATTATTAATTGGAACACATAATTTTGTGAATGAAATAAGTGATATTTTTTAATTCACCAATCATATTCATATTGGAATCATTAAATGTTTTTTACATGAAGAATATAAAGAAAAAAAGAGTCTCACTATTTATTACTGATAGGTCCATCAATTAACCTCATATATTTATAATTAATGTGTTAGTTAAGGTTTTTAGTTTTATTTTCCTTATTGACATTATCATCTAACATATAAAAGAAGAAAGGGATGTCCCCATAATTTTTGGGAAATAATTTTTTGTGACTGGTATGGTATTAATTGATTTCAATAATGGTATAATAATGTCTAATGTCAGTAATGGGAATGATATTTTTTTTAAATTATATATAAATGGTAAATATTCAATTCAATGTCATTATATTTTTCTTGAGAGTTAATAAGTTTACATAATAGATCTGGAAGAAAAGAATGGTATCTTAGAAGGTTACTGATTCCCATTTCAAAGAGTATAGTGGAGAATATTATATTAAAACATGGTTAAATACATTGATATGGGGGTGCATTTGGGTATGAGAGATTAAACTAAATTACCCTAGGGATACTGTTCCATTATTTAACAAAAAATTGTTCTCCCCCAGTCTTATAGAAATTTATTTATAGAAATAAAATCATGCATAAGATAGAGAAATTTCACATGGTTCACTCAAATTATGATCCATATATGTAGAATTCAAAGGAAATACTCATATATACTAAATCCACTAAAGAACAATGCTATTGTAAATATTGGATCAGACCCACATTCCCTCTTGGTTTACAACCAATCAAATTGTGGAAGATAACTACTCTCCCAACTAATGTGTTCTCACTACTACATTAGTAGATTATTATTTTAATCACTTAAATCAATATATTTTACACTGCATATAGGGAACTTTACGTTTTGAATTCATCCACTTGATGAATAACGCATTACAAATAAATTCTGAAATCCTCTAGGTTTATTATATTATTTATCATCTAAAAATCCATGTTCTAAATTTTAAAAAACATAAAAATTGATCAGAAACTATATATTTTTTAAATAACCATAACTTAGGATAAATTCGTAATTTTCATGAAACTAATTTCTCTACAATCATCCATTCATTAAAATGTTTATATTTTTTTAATAACCACAGCATTCTTGAATATAACTACTTTTGTTAGTCTATAAAATATATTAGGACTTCTATTCTTCATGAAATTTATGATATTATAATACATATCACATAAGACAATATTTCTGGAAACACCATGATGATTTCAGATACCTTGGATTTTAATTAAGCCGTCATCCTTGAAAATGAGGGGTAGATGACAATTTAGAGGAGTTCCCTCCCCTTTAAAAAAAGTCATATTCTACACCAATTTTTTGTGAAACTCATAATTCATATTTATGAAACTCATTTTTAAGGAAACTTTATGATCATTTTTTCAATATTGAAACATATCTTAGTCAATTAACATACCATATTTCCTTCAAAACACATCTATAAGTCACAAAACCTACTATTACGAAACTTGTTACATTCACAAATCACCAAAAAATTTCATAACACCAACTTTTTTAGATTCCATGAAATTACCATATTCTCAAGAAAAAGTCCATGAAATCCATCTTATGTGAAACATCAACCATCATCCATAATTTGGACACCAAAAGTTTGAAAAAAACAAAAATAAAATATTAATCTTTTTTACATGTGGTTTTTTATACCCCATTTAGATAATCCATATTTATGCCTTGATTTTTTTCAAAATTAATTCATCTATAATCACACATGTACACCAAAACTAACTATGAAAACATGCTTTGTCATTAAACATAATCAATGCAAAAAATACATGGTTTCCTAGATGTATTTTCCCAGAATCTCCCCATTTGAGTTTGTTTACAACTCTTTACCCTTCTATACCATTGTAAATATTCTTCCATCTTCTAACAAAATATTTTTTTTATGATTTCATGTTGCGATAAATGATTTACCCAACACAATAATTAATCCCATATGGGCCATTCACTGTTTTTGGGATAATATAAATATGAAATGTTCATTAAATAATCACTTAATTCCCAAAACAATCTACTTATATCATCAAGAACCCCATATTCCATGATATATAACATTTGATCGATCATTTTTATCATTGTCATATTTAAAAGCGCATGACTTTGAAACTCACCATATTAAATTCTCCCCTATTTAATCATGATGTTGCCTACCCATTTTTTTAATGAAACCCAAGTTCATTCTTTAGTTTCTGCAATATTATAATGAACCCATATCAAAACACATAGGATATAAACAACATTCCACGGTGAAAGGGGGTACTAAATCAAAACATTTTTACATGTGGGTAGTTGAATGAACTCTATGTGCCAATTGATTCCATTCAAACCCTATTTTCTGTAAGGTATTCTTCAAAATAGATTTAATATGTAGTTATTTAGGCATATACTCTAGATTCACAAGCCCATGATTCACATTGTCCATGATAAAATAACACTTAATTTTTATGTGAATTGTCATTGGGAGGTAGAATATATTTTTTCTATTTATTATATATCTCATATTATTGTAATATATTACTATCAATGACATAACTTAGGCTCTCATATCACCAAGTTGTTTTTCATCCACAATTACTATATGAAATATTGAGTAGAAGAAATATATATTCATCTTTTACGGTTCTCAACTAAAGTAAAAAAAATTTCTTACAAAGACAATAATTATAAATTCTTTGACAAAAAAATACACTACCTAACATTGATTTTATATCATCTACTAAACTAGAACAATTTTTTTTTATTTCCCAATAACTCTTACTTATATTTTTCAGTTTCCAAAAAACTAAAACCCACGAATCCCTTTATATACTGAATTAATATTTTTTTCTTCATGTAAATGGATTTCAATGTCATTTTTTTATACTGTAGTACTTGGAATATACAAATAACAATATCTGGTTCTGTCTCTTTTAAATACTAAAGACTACCAATGATATTTCTATATTTTATGGCATTAACCACTTTGCCTTTATCATCTCATGAAAGTTTCTTCTGTTTAGCCACAAGAGTTATCATCTCCTCAAAATTTACTATTCAAAATATTATCAGACACTTTGTGTATTATTAGTGTTGAGAAAAAATTGTGCAATTTCTTCTATGTATTTCTTGTAAAATAATGAATATGTTCATCTCACTCCTCGTTAATATTTCAAACTCACTGTTCTAGACTTTTTTATAAGAATTTACACTATGCTTTATATGATTCACTTAATATTGAGTCCCCAACATACACCAACAACTAAACCATCTTAATTTGATTATTATACATTTTGAATAGATTTTTTAATGAAATCCACCATGTAAAAACTTAGTTTTCTACAAAACTGCTCATGTATTGAATATCAAGCTCATGGTCAAATTTTCAACCCTTATAGCACCTTCCTCAGCCAAAAAATTCAATCATATTTTTCATGAATGATAAAAACATATATCTAATCTATATACACATACTCTTATAGAAAAATATTTTGAAACACTTACTTGAAATCCATCTTGAAATCATTGATCATTTTTTTCATTACTATGACTAAGAATATGTGAATAGTCTTAATCAATGCAATAGGTGAAAATATATCCTCATCATCAATTCCCTCAATATGGTAGTATAACTATCCAACTAGCCATTATTTTTTAAATGACCTATCCATACTCATTTAGTTTTTTCCAGGAGTCACATTATTCAAAATGAAATTATTATTTTCCAATGTCAAAAAAATATCACACAACTTGTTCTACCCAATTTGGTTGAGCTCATCATTCATATCCCAAACCCAGTTGTGATATCAATTTATTTCTTTAAGAAATTCATGATCTAATTGAGATAGAAATAATTAATTCTATAAATACTTCATTCTCAATTTTTTTCAACTGATGCCATTTTTCTAATGATGTCTTTAATGACAATTTCATCTTAACTCATAGAATTTTGTGATGATACGTATTTCACTTCCTCCACTTCATCAATTGTATCTTCTTATGAGTCATCATTTTCAAATTATAATCTCCCAATATTTCTTACCTACCCATCACTACTATTATGTAGCAATTCATTATGATATAGAAGATTATGTTCATCCCTGATATTAATGTTTCTAGTTTTTCACTATATTATCTATAAAACAATTATTCTAAATATAAAAAATTATTTCCATGATCTATTTTTTATACAAAATAGATCATATGGATTCTTTTCATTAGTCAAAAAAAACATTATTGGATATAAAGACAATTTTGAAGTTCTATAATTTCTTTGGTATGTCCTTTTCTAAATACATATTTATGGATATGTTGTTGATGATCTGATTTCTCTTCTCATCCACATCATTTTATCAAGGAGTTATCACTCAGACAACATGATTACTTATCTCATGTTTCTAAATATAATATTCAACTTGGTTGTTTTTGAATTACATAAAATTATTAGTTTGAATCTTGTGAATATTTTTTTCTAAGCATCCTTTTAGCTTACATTCGATAATGTTTAATGATCCTAAACACATCAAACTTGTCGGAAATTTCAAATAACCATTACATCTTTATTTAATAATTAATTAAAATGTCATAATACCTATTTATGTCAATATAACTATGTGAGATAGGTACATGCACATTTGAATCCACAAATTTGATCACTCTGGTTCTCTATTTTTCTTTCCCCATGAATGCCTTTCTAATTATCATCCCATGATTTCAAGCATCACACGTGTTATTATAATCGAGTGATAGCGTGGGGAGTCCTCAATCTGTATAACGTTTAACAATATCTTCCAATGATTTTTGGAGTAGATTTCCCAACTATTATTACACAACATTTTTTCATCCTCTCTGGATATATATAACAAATCATCTTATCTAATCCAAAGGTACAAAACCGTTTCATATAACTTCCCTATAAAAACAATTATACCTTATTTTCACATGATGATTCACAACAACTTCATAAATATAATAGAATGACACAATTCAAACAAGATTCTAACATATATAAATTTGTGACGAGGTTCTTTGAAAACAAATCAATCATCATGTCTCATAACTATTCCCCAAAATTAATAATTTCTAGATCTAGTATTATTAATTCCTTTTTCATTTCTCTATTTGACTACACCCACCTTACCATTTTTTATTATTTTAATAAGATACTCTATTTCAGTAATTTGGTATGTGCATTCACTGTCAAATATCCATACACCAAGAAGGTCTTATACATGAAGGGAAATCTCTACAACCACTACTTTTTCAACTCTTTTCGTTTTGATCTGCATAATTCACTTCATACATTTTGTGGAATTATATAATTTACCTTCTTTAAATAATAATAAAACAACTTCATCTTCCATATATACAAAAAGTTTTTTTATATCATTTGATGTTTCTATGGGTTCCTACATACAACCACAATGGGTTTTTATCAGCACATTCCTCTAAATTATTTATGAGAAAAAAATATCATCTGTCTAAATCCACCACAATAGAATCAGTGAATCAAAATAATTCATGAAATATTGTACTCAATGTGTTCTTTAATAATCTCTTGTTCTATTAGGCTCCTTTTAGGAATGGCCCATACATTGTAGGAATATCATATCATTCAATGGTAATAACACCAAATACATGGTGAATTCCAATGATTATTTATTTTAGGAACAATGGTTTCTTTTCTTCTATAATCCTTCTAATACTAATTTACTCCCAAATCAATTTTTGAAATCTCATATTGTTCTTGTGGTCTGACATCAATCATTAGAGATTATTTTTTTATTAATTACCATACCAACACTTTCATTTGAATATGAATTTTTCTTATGTTTTATTAGAAATTTGACCACCAGTTCCTTATTTTAATTTTCCTAATTGACTGGTATTTAGGATTCCATACTAGGAGTTATGATCCTCTCCTAATCTTCTAATTTTATTCACTTATCAATAACTTACTCTTATTGTTTTATGATACATTTTATTATTTTAATTTTCTTACCTTTCACATTGGCTGAAGATTTATTCATAGAAAATTAGAATCCATTTTAATCCTAATTCTAAAACTTCATGGGGAACATTTTTTTTGAGATATCAATCCTTTCCACATTTAAATCAAGTGAGTGGATTTTTTCCTTTGATCCTTAATTTTCATTAATTTAGATTTGATGAATGGGATGAAAATACCTCATCAATATCCTCTTCTTACTTACCATATTCAATATTGTGATTATGTATGGCCTTCAATGACACATTTTTGTATTCTCTTTTCTCCTCATACATATTATCATCAATTTTTATCTTGTAAATGATAAAAGTACTATGAATATTATCCAATTATATATATATTGGAAATTTTTTACAAAGAATATTGACTATAAGGATGAAATGTGGAGTAAGAATTCTCGATATGTACTTAATGATCCTTAAATCATCAAGAATTTATTTTATACCACACATATATTCTTCAAAATATTCACCTCAACAAAGAATTCCCCTATATACTCATTATAGATTATTCTCAATAACTTATATTTTATAATAAATCATATTATTATTTTTCTCAATATTTTGATTACCATTAAAATATATTAAAATCTATCAATACATAGAATTTTTTTAACATTCATGAAATCACATTTTTATAGATTTAAATTGAACAATTTCCCATATATTTAATGATTTTTATTTTATTAGCATCTATATTTCTTTAGCTATCTTCTGGTAAAGAACCACTAACCACACTAGAAGAAATAAAATGCATCATTTCTTAAAATACATATATACTTAATGATTATATGTATTCATGCATTTAATTCTTAAAAAATTGCCTATTTCTTCGATCAATGAACGAAATCACTTTGCGATGGAGATCCTACATTGAAAGCCCTTTGAGAGAAAAACTAAAATTATCATTTATCTATCATACCAATTGTTATTATAACTAGGTCAATTAAAATAATAAAGATGTAAATCATGGTGTGATTGATTAAAATTAATTCCCCATCATATTTTGTTTCATTATTTAATGAAACACTCTTCTATCCCATTACCAAATAATTGTATAAAAAAATTAAAGCATTCAAACGAAACAAAAATTTTAGTTGGTTCTCCAACATTGGGATACATTAAAAGAGAACACAATGTAAATTATTCTATTTACCAAATTCACCAATTTTCAATATTGTAATAAATTTATTTTTATACTCACTTTCCCTCATGGTTTACATCCAATCACAATTTGATATCCCACTTATCTCCCATTATAGTGTGATCACTACTCTATTATATGAATCTTCTATTCATAATATGAATAAATATGTTTTACATCTCTTTTAGTACATCATTAAGTTTCATTTTTATCTAAATGATGAAAAATACTTCACCAATGATTTTCTAGGATATCCACTTAGGTTCTCATAAGATATACATTTCGAAAAACCTTTTTCCAATATTCAAAAAACACCATAATACATAAAAAACATTCTACCTTCACGAAAGAAATTTTTTTCATAAAAGTCACTATTATCATTAAACTCATAAATTTCATAAAACATTCCATAATCACAAAAAATAATACATTTATACAATGAAATACATTCCCACAACTCCCTACTTTTGAGAAAGTCACACCATTCAAGGAACTTACTTTTTTAACAATATCAATGATCTTATGAATACTGTTAGGAAATAAATTCATTTAGGAAAACACATCCCATATTCAATGGATTTTTATTTTCCTAAATTATTCCTCATGAAAAATTAAGTGGGGGTAGCTACCAATTTATGTGAGTAACCACCGTTTTAGGAAACATTGAATATCACCAAAAACATTTTATAACAACATTATTATTTTTAGGGCCTTTTTAAGAAAATTCTATGAAATATTACATTATCAAATCTTCTTATAATTTTATAATATAATTACTTTCCTTTATAGATCATCCATATTTCATGAAACCTTCATTATTGAAACCACATAAATTTTTTTATCAAATATATTCATGGAATACAATGCCTTTTTAAATTCTTTTCCTTTTCTATATTTTCATGTGGTAGTCTCAAAAATCTACCTATAGAAAATATTGATCTATCCTCCATTTTTATAGTCCAACTTTTTTTTGAAAATAATAAAAGTTTGTACATGTGATTTTATGTTCCACTTAATGGGATTCTACACCTCTATATTTAATATTTCTCAGAATAATTGGAGGAAAATCATGTTTTACCTCCACAACTAACCTTGGCAACCTTATTTTTCAACATACATAATCAACCCAATGATTTCACATATTTACCTTGTGAAATTTATACCCAAAAAACTATAATTATTTTTGACACATCAAACCATTGATAAGAGAGTATTTCCCCTGATTCATACACTCAACCATAAATCCCCTATCATTGGAGATAAAACTCACAAAAGAACACATAAGTATTCATTTTCAAACACTTATTATATCGTATGATTCTTAATAATCATTTAATAATCAAAATAATAATAGTAAAATTTTTCAATATTCTAAATAGGTAAAAAATGATTTCTTGAAGTGATTCTTATATCATTGGAATAATACCTATGATAATCACTATGATCATTATAATCTAACAAAATATGCATGCCATAAATTCAACCTCGGTTGGGACACACACAACCCATGAAATATATACCTCAAAATAATTTTTTGAAGCTACTCCATGATGGAATTATTATTTTTTGTATCAAATATAGAGTGGGTGAGCCTACTTCATGATGTTATTTAAAAGGTAGGATTATGAGATTTAGATTAAAATAATTATGAAATGACGCCACCATGAACAATTATTGGGTGGAGAGCTTGTTTTGATTATAGAAAATTTTATACAAGAAATTGAAAAGATTATTTCCCCTATAGTTCATGTATTTTATGTTAGAGAAATTATACAATCATGAATTTTATTATTTCATGGATTGATACATGGGATACAATATAATCTATATCATCCTAGTAGAGTAATCAAAAACAATATTTACATATCCATATGGATCCTTATCTGACCATTGAATGACTCTAATAATGTCTAATTAGATAAAAAAATACAAACACCTCATGGAGCATATTTTTTTCCACATTGTAGAGGAGTTCATGGAAAATTTCATTGATGAATTCTATATGTATGGCTGATATTAAGATGTATATTTTCATAACATGGACCATGTGCTTCGGGTTTGTTAAAATACATTTCTTATATTGAACTATAATGTATTCCCCATTACGGTTTAGTGTGGAATATTTTTCAAGGATAATATTTTAAAACATGGAAATGTGGTCGATTCGAAAAATATCATGATCCTTATTGAATTTATAAAACCTACTACTATAAATGGATTAGTACTGTTCATATCCATATAAGATTTTATTAGTGATTTGTGGAAGAATTTTCCAAGATCAATTGGCGATTGGCACAAATATTGGTGAAATGTGTTCCATTTGAATTTAACAAAGACTATTAATAATCTCTCATATCATATAATAAAAAGTTGGAAGAATCTACTATTATTTTCTCTATATATTGGGAAACGAATTTCTTTTTTTATGTGTGATACACGTGAAATTATTTTAGGAACTATTTTATATAAGTGTGTATGAAATAATTTATGATCCATCTACTCTGCCAATAACACTATAAATGAATCCAAATTCAATTACATAGTTATAAAATAAAGATAATTTTATTCTATATTTGAACTTAATAAATTATGACCATACATTGTCCTCTCTACATTCAATGTGCTTAATTATCATGCAGTAGTAAAATATATATTAAAGAAAAAGGATTGCAACCCAAGATTAATATAATAAATTCTATTAATTTAATAAATTTATATTGTACAAAAATAAACAAAGGGGAATGAAAAGTTTACTTTTGATCATTTTTTCAATCTCTAGTTTCCTAATGTAAATGCAGTTAAAGAGTTGGAAATTTTGGATGAGTTCACAAATGAAACTCAATTCTATATTGATTTACAAAGATGACAATGGTTTTATAAAATAGTAAAATATTTTGAAACTGATATCCATTATACAAAATTCTTATATTTATATGAAAATATATTTTTATTGATACTTCATATTATATATAACCATAGACCCCACTTTTCAATAAATTTGGTAATGGCCTAATGTGGGGACCCACCCTAGAAGTTGTTGTTTATAGTGTAATTTAATTTTTTCACGCATCACCGACAGGAGGAAATATTGTTCCCAATAGTACCATCACTAAGACACTATAGAGTGGATTCTTATTTCTAATATCTATCAGGATGTTATATAATTTATCCATATATGTGATTTCTTCTATAGAATAGGCACCATTGGAAAGTTAAATAAAATACCATGAAATTTCGTTACTAATGTTGAATTATTTAATACATAGGGGAATAATTTCAAAGGTACCATTATAAAATATTTTCCCAATATATGTATAATGATATGAATTGATAGTGTATCCATTTGGTGAGAGGTTGAATCTAAAACTCCTAATACTTCCAATGTTGTGAAGAAATTCTTGAATGATAACTTTTTTATCTATTTGGTAAATCTTAAAAAATAATTAGTTGTCAGTTAAAATATTTCAATAACAATTTATCTAAAGGTATTTTTTATTAAATATGTTGTTCTCCTCATCACAGAGTACCCATAACAATAATGGTATGCGCCTTTACATCTGATTAATTTTATAGTTTTGGGTGTTGAATGTGTTTTGTGGGAGGAATTATGAGCTTTCTAGTGTTCTTTAGGATGTTGGAGATGTAGTAGAGATACTACAAGAAATTGACATCATGTAAGTATAATGAATGATTTGTAATGGTGGTTCATATATTGGGTAAAAATATAGTTCATGTATTATAAAATAGTACATTGGAAAACCATGAGATTAATTAATTGTTTTTTATGTGGAATTCATAATTTGTAATAAATAAAGAATGAATAAATTATTATTTAGTAAATAATAGATATTATGAATTCCAATGGAATTCACATCAGTTATATATAATACATTATATAAAATATTTATTGTCCCAAAATTTAAGGTAATTTGTTACTTGACTCTCTCCATTTGTCCAAAACCTCCTCAATCTATTTTTTAGAAATAACATGCAAATCATAATAAATATTTAAACCCTTTCCCTATTATTATGATCTATTGATTCTGATTGATTCTCATTATTAATATTCATTATATTTTTATCCCTTAAAATGGTATTTTCTCTAGTTATTATTTCAGTATCAAAATATTGTGGTGTAGTATATATATTTTTTTGATTTGGGATGTCCTTAGATAATCTTTTCATTTGTGATATAGGTTTACCTATGAGTGTTTTATGCAGTTTTGGTTTACATATGTTTATTATTCACCCTATGGTTCACAAGGAGTACAATGTACATATTTTAGGTTGGGAATTATCCATTTATATTTATTATATATCATAAATAAGGGGTTAACTCTTGTTTATCTATTATATATGGCACTTCAAGCTTAATAAAAGAAAACTAATTTTATAATTAAAAACTTTCTGGAAAAGGGAAATGATTCAAATATTTTTATAGATTTGATATTATTGTCATGTTATGATTGTATCGGAATAATAACCTAAATTAAAATAATTTGGCTTGCTTTGTTTTTTATTTCCTTGATATATTTTTTAAAACTCCCATCATGCGATGGTGTATGAAAACCTTAAAAATAAATTTACTGACAACTTATATTTCATTAATGAAATAGCTTCCATTGAATAATGTATTGTTTGATAACACCCAAAAAATAAAGTGAAATACCATAGAATATCCCTTGTTAAATTAGAAAAACTTCGCATGATGTTAAATGGTGTGTTTTCATACTTGTGGGGATGAAATCCTTGTGTGTGATGCAATGTGGGACTGATTAGTGAGATTTGGTTGAACTTTTGGGATGACATGGAGGTAGTTGTTTTATCATAACTTTAAGGTCGTGATGTGATTGATGTTTTTTCACTCATTTGGGTCATTGAGTTGAGTTTTTATCCAATTTTTGAGATGGTGGGGTGTGGTTCGGTTGGCTATGCTTTTCTGGTGGCAAGGAGGATGTAGTTTGGTCGTTCTTTTGAGCAGTGAGGTGGTGGTTGTTTCGTTTTGTTTTTGGGATAGTGAGGTGGTGGTTTTTTTTGTCGTGATTTTGGGATAGTGATGTGGTGGCTTTTTGGCATTGATTTTGTGTCATTGAGGTTGTGGATGTTTGTACATGATTTTGGGTGGGGATGTGATTCTACAGTGGTTTAAGAGAGATTAGTCTATTTATGGATGGGTTGTTATATTTACTCTGGTAATGATGGAATAATTGTTAAATAACGATAGAAATGGAGGTTATTTCGATTGGTTAATTGGATGGATGAGATTAATGAACAATAAATAAAGGGGTTTTGGGATAAAGAGGACAATCCATAATAATGATATGTTGGATTGAACAATCATTTTTGTTAGTGGTGTGATGTGGCATGAGTATTTTGTTGTGATATTTATATAATTGTGGTAGTGAAAGTGGAGATTTTTTGAGTTGGCATGATTTTGGTTGTGAACCCATACATTAGTCTGATTGTGGTTATATGTATATACATTTATAGTATATATACTTTCTATATTCAACCCATCCATTTTGAGAACCATGTTCTAACTTTAATATTTTTTTGAGGGGTGTTCTTCAAAAAATCTGATGAGGGGGGATGGATATATGGGATTCAGCTAATTCCCATTATATCTTATATGTGATATAGGTATTTCATAGGCTTGGATTTCCACAAGTCTGATAGTCCAAATGATGCATATTTTGATAGCACCAATTTCACTGTGAAATAATTTATATGGTCATCATTGCGGGGCGGAGAGAATAGGTTCATTCATGTAATATGTGATTTTGAGCATGAATATGTGAGTGGGATGATATGGGATGATGTAGAGTGTATTAGGGGTTATGTAAGGTAGGAGAAAGGTATGTGGGTGATTTCCTTCTTGATAATGATACCTCATTTTTTCATCATGGTTGTGTACGTTTTGACAATAAGGAGACTTCAGGAGAGATGTCATGTGGTCACGTTTTGGGGACAATACCATCTATCTTTGGGCGAGATTTGTTGTTACCATTCTTGTGGAGTGGTGATGTATTCTGATGATATGGAAGCACTAGGAAGTAAGACATTGGGGTATTATATTATAATACTAGGAGGAAAGCATTGTGGGATACCCTATATCTATGTGACTCAGGTTATATTATATTACATTGTATGCGTTATTTGGATAGTTTTCATTAGTAATGTTTTTAATGGATATTTTACATGTTTAGGTGTTTTGGGTTTTATTATTTTATCACATGTTCATTTTTATGATTCCATAACATGTGCATGAGTGATATTATTTTCCTATTATGTAAACTTATTTACTCAAACTATGTTGATAATATAATATTCAGGTTTCAAATATGACTATATAGGTTGTTATAATGATTACTATCTCTTATCATTGGATACTTGTTGTATCATTGCTTTATCATTTCTTTTGTGTATTTACATTGGGAAAATTTATCATCATGTATTATTTATTCATGCAAGTGGGATAGTATTGGTTCCTTTTAGTATTTTTCTAGAATTTTTTATAGGATTTATCATATCTTCTTATATTATATTATTATAGAGGGTAATTCCATCAATTTCATTATATTGGTATAACTTCCATGCTAGTTGCAAACCCATGGCCTATTGTACATGTGAATCGAGTTATATTCTCTATCAACCCTCATTGAAATATAACTAGCATGAAGAGTATATGATAGAGTTGTATTAGATGGGATTGTTTAGATAGAGTATGGTGTTTCGAGTTTGGTATAGGAATTATTGGATGGGTTTGTATTAAAATAGTTTCACTTGACCATAGTGTGTAACATAGGGCTTGGAGACCATCTTGGAAATCATATTTTTGGGCCTCCCATGATCTAGTGCATAGTGTCTATGCTTATTTAATAACAAAATTAGGTGGACTTGTTTTAATGGTACAACCCTAAGAGAGGTACAAAAATTATATTGACTTGTTTTCATGTTTGAATTGGGTTTCTTTGAAAATTTAAAATTGCATTAACTAAATTAAAATTATTAAAAATAAAATTCCACACTACATGGGAATATTAAATATTTGTTTCCTATTTGATCTATGGCACTTTTTCACCTTCCCTATGTGTCTCAGGTAGTTGTGGATAAGAAATATAATCAAGTTGATCAGTGATGGTTTAATTGTTTTTCTAGGATGAACTATGGAATAATAAAATATATTCTTTTTAGTGGTATATTTTCAGAAGTATGATTGTAGTGTTTGATATGTGGATACATATAATTTGATAGATGATCTCAAAATTGATTTAATTTTGATTTTTCTCCCAGGGGGCTAATGGGTACCATGTGTAATCATATATATTTTTGGAGTTATTCATCATTGGTTATTGTTATATATAGAATATCTTAAGGAGGCATATGATTCCTAGGTCATCTTTCTGAATGTTTTCTGCAAAGTATTCTTATCATAGGCCATGAAGGAAAAAAAGTGGAAGGAGTGTCATTCTCTTCAGTAAGGAATTATGGAAGTGCAACAGTTGGAGGTCATGTTCACAGAAAATCAATGATTTTCCTTGGATCATAATCCGGATGACCAGTCTCATGTGATATGTCTTGATGACGAAATCTATACTTCTATCCAGTATAAAGTTTCTCCCTATAAATTTCCAATGAAACTAGTTGTTTAGATGAATGAAGAGGTGATCTAGATTATGTAATTGAGAGGAGGTTTTCCATAATCGGGAAACCAATATTGTTTCTTGGTTAAGTAGTGTCGTTAGTGGTTGGTCTCATGAAATAGGATAATTATGGTTTCAACAAGTGGGGAGTGGAACTCAAAACCATCATTTTTATCCTATAAGTGCTCATGGTTATTTTGATCTTATTAATGAATTTTTGTTATTATAATTTTTCAATTGCTTTCATGGATATCATCAGATCTAGTTCCCTAGGGTCCTTTGAGAACAATATGGCATAGACATACAAGTTCATCACCAACATCATGAATTTTTTCTAGTGACTCCATTTCTTTATTAGGGGAACCAGGCTTATTCTATACCAAGGGGAGATGGAGTGGGTAAAGTTTTACATCAGAATGTTCCTCAGGGTTAATGAAATCAACCTATGTATTAACATGGATGTGGTCATTAGCATAGAGGTAAAGGATGTGGTCAGTGTCAGTTGCACATGGTGGAGGCGTTAGTTCTAGAGTTCCTAGATATCATCAAAGATATAATCGGTTTATTAAGAACACTTTTTTGTGTTTTTCCATATGTTTTCCCTTCTTTATTTATCATTATATAGTTTATTATCTAATACTATATAAGGAGATACATTTTTCCACCTATTGTTAATTATTCCTATCAGAAATAAGACTATATTTTTTTATGTGTGCTAGTAATGAAGCATAGTGACGAGGCCACATTAATCCCACATGGATGTATTCTTACTATATATGGTACCATACCATTATATCCTAGTCAGATTTTTGTTTTATTTATTATCTATTTTACTGAATTAATTTTGAGGATATTTGTTTTCTCATATTTTTATACACATCAAGTGGTTTTCCTTGAAATGTGCGAGGTTTCAGAGGAAATTTGATGGGTGGAGCCCCTTTATTAATTATTATATAAATATTCATTGGAATTAGTTAAAACTATGATGTGGAGGTTCCCATGGTTTTGTAAGAGTTCCAATATGTTTTTCTAGAGGATGTAGTCATTCTTCTCTATTGTCCCGAGGATTGGATTGGGATCAGCATGTCGCATAGGGCTCCTCCGATTATGATGGATCACTATTATATATTACATTATGAGTTGTAGGTGTTGAGAAGTCAAATAGATGATCTGATTGTAGATTGTTTTTTCCAAAAAATAATTATTTTTTGTGTGGGGTTCTAGTTTTCTTTTCCTAGAATATAAATGGTAGATTACGGTTTAACATAAATAACCAAATGTTGAATCAGTTTAATGTCAAGAAATTTTACCCACTTCTAAGGATAGAAGATATTTTTTGAGGAGCTGAGATAGTTTCCTCTTTAATCTAATATTGATTTTTTGTCTTTATATCACTTGTTGGGGGTGAAATAGGGTGTTATCCCAATGACTTCCTTATAATTCATGTTTGGGATCTTCGAGTTCATATTCCCGCCATTCTGTGTAATGAACACAACATATATGTTAATGGGGATTAAGAACTCCATTTTCCATGAGGTATAAGACCATTTTTCATCATGTTCATCTATGATATCAGGGCCCCCTTAAGGATAGTGGAGTATCATGTTTATCAACTTATAGTTGATTATAGGTCCTTCAACACCACCATACTTATGAGATGTTCCAGAATTGTCAATTATGGATCTGATATATGTATTTACATGAAAATGTGGTCTCTCATTAGAGTGTGGTAGTAGAACTGTCTATGGTTGAATTAGTTCATTCACGGATAGGACAGAAGAACACTATAGAGTTTTTAATATTTCCTTATCTTGTAGGCTACTATTGGAGTTCCTTTCCTTCTTTCACTCCAATTTTATCCTCTTTGTTAATATTGAAATTGAGAGATCTTATTTTTTAGCTGATTAGAGGTAGGTAGTGTTCTGTTACATGAAGGGGTTGTTGGTCTCTATTCCAATTTCATGAGGAGGGTGTGATATTTTAGGTGTTTTCTGATAATTCACATATGGGATTATAATGCATACAGAAGCATTAGAGGGAGTCAATATATTATATTTCTAATATGTTAATCCTCATTCAGAATAACTATTATAGACAAGATTTGGTGATAGTATTTCTTGTTTTTTCACGGATGTTTTGTTCGTATTTCCTCATTGAAGAGATCATTGTGGTCTTCACGAATCACAATAGTCTGATGAATATTTTTTCTCATCATGAGATATATTTTCAAAAAAATATTGATAGTGTTTAATTAAGATTATGGTTTTGATATCTATTACACCATGGGAAAATAAAATGTATTGGCCAATTCATTGTGTAGTATAATAGAGAAGGATGTTGTTTGGGTGTCTGGGGACATATAAATTGAAATATAGGGTATTTCATCTATACAGATGGATATATGTGAGGATGATGGTAGATGATATTTTTTTCATATAACAATGTAGTATTTTATGGTGTCTCATGTGGTGGAGTCTTAGTGGATAGAATTATATGAAGAGGTTATGTGGGACCATGTTTTCTGTAGTGATTCTCTAGAGCAATGGTTTGTGGATAGTCAAAACTAGATGCATTTTGTGGGAGGTTGTTTGCTCTGGTGGTGATATACATTGGATTCATTCATGAGTTTCATTGATCAACTTTTGAGGATTAACCGGGATAATAAAAAATGTAATTTTCTTTCAGGAGGAGTTTTAATGTCCTAGTGGAGTTTACGTGGGAGTGAGATACATTGATATGTGTGCAATACCCATAGTTGTTTTTAGTTACTAATTTCTATCATTTCATTCTGATGTTATTTTTAGATCCTTATTTTTCATGATATGAGCATTTTTCCATTTCTTATGATGTATGATGTTTGATAAATTTATGGCATGTAAAAATGGTATGACCTTATTCAATATATGGATGCATTATACTATTATTCAATTAAACCATTGCAGGTGAGTGAGTGTCCCATTTAGTGGATAGAAACACGAAATAGTTGGTCAAATTCCTTAATTCATGTGTACTATGCGGCTTGGTTTTCTTGTTTACATGGTAGTTGTTTTGGGCTTCATAGACATTTTATGTTTGTGGTGAATGAATTCTATGTTGATGAATCTATGACTGATGTTTTTGGTCTTTTTTCACATTTGGTTGTTATATTCTTTTGATGTATGACAAGATACTTTAAAGATATCTTACATAAAAGTTGTTCAAACCACATTCATTATAGTCTTGGTTTTGAATTAATTAGGGATCTAATCATTTGTGAGGTATATAATGTAATTATATGTTCCTTCTTGGCCCATTAAATTACTCATTTTGGGTGTTTATAATGTTCTATATGAGGATTCATGTGTTTTTTGAGATTTCATGGGATGGTGGATCCGTAATAGAGATGATGTAGAAATTTCATTCCATGTAAGTGGAATTCATGAAATGTATAGGAAGAACATGTATTGTGTATCAAGTTGGTTCAAAACATTTAAATAAATATAATGGAAAACCATGAGGCAGATTACAAATTGTGTAAGTGGATTTCATGATGTGTATTAAATAAATTCTAAAGAGGATCTTGATTATGAGAAGGTTTTATTTTTTAAATTCTCTTGGAATTCATTTTGTGTATATATATTAAAATATATAAAACTAGTGGATTTCCTGCTTTTTTGTTCATTACTAAATTTATTGTCATTATTCAGCCAAAACATCCTCCGTCTCATTCTGTGGGATTCCCCACATGATTCTAAGTGATATTTCCACTAGCCTACCATTACATTGATCTATTGATTCTAGTAGATCTCCATTGTAATTTTACGGCAATTTCATCTCCCTTCATAGTGGGTTTTTCTTGTTATTATTTGGGGAACCCATTATAATGGTGGGGTTTTGGTTTGGGATATGTGTTTTGATTTTTTATAATACTTTAATTTTTTGTGATGATCTATTAAGTTTTATTTCTGTTGTGTTTTTTGTTAATTTCTTCATCATAATGTAGTGCAAAACTAGTCATAAAAGATTCTTTTGTATATGCAATCTATAATATTATTTTTATTTTGTATCATGTGGGATTATTTTTTTTATTTTAATTTAATTGATATTCTTTGGAAGTCTTAATCAAAGATAAGTAAATGGATAATTGAAATTGAAGGTGAAGATATAATGATTCCCATGTTTCTACGGATTCGATATTATTGCGACATTATGATTGTACAGTATTGGTGCCCTGCAAAAAATTGATGTCATTAAGGGATTGGTTTCACAATTTGGAATAAGTTTTAAACCCCTACTGTTAATTTCTTTTGTGGTTTTAACCTAAAATTAAAATTTACTACCCAATTATATTTAGTTAACTAAATTATTTCCTTAATATTTTATTTTGTTTGATAACAGACCTAAAAAAATTAAAACATGAAAATGGTCATTTTATTAAATCTATAAAATGTTCTCTGATGTTATGTGATGTGTTTCCATTAATATGAGTGGAATTATCTATTTGTGATGTGAATTGGAGATGATGGGAAACAAGTGACCATGGTTTTGGAATGTTGTGGTTATGATTGTTTGGCCATTCTTTTGGAGCATTGAGGTGATATTTGTTTGGTCGTTCTATGGGTGTGGTGAGGTGTTAGTTAGATCTCTCCTTTGGTAAAATTAGATGACGGTTTTTTTCTATTCTTTTTGGGCTGCAAGGTTGTGGTTGGTTCACTATGCTTTTGGGGAAATTATATGTGGTTGTTTATCTGTGCTTTTGGAGTAGAGGCATGATGGTTTTCTAGTCAAGCTTCCGGAGTGGTGATGTTTTTTTTTCATATTTTTTTAGTACTAAGGAAATTGTATGATGGGGATGTTCAAATTTTGTGATGTATGTCTCCAATATTATCGATTTCTAGGTAGTGATGGAATAATTATTTAATAATTATTTAAATGGTTCGGGTTTGGTTTACTTAATAAGACTGAATTGATTAACCCGAAAATAAATTATCAGATTTTTGGTAAAATATTGACAATACATAATAATTATATTTATGGTTGGATAATGTATTTCATTAGTGGGGTTATGTGTCTTGTGGTTTGATTGGTGTTATACATTTAGTGGTGGTAGTGAAAGTCAAACATCTTTGAGTTAGAGAGTGTTTGGACATGAACCCCTAGGTTTGGCTTCTATATTGATAAATCTATATACTTGTGTATTATTTGTTATTTTTATATGCACACAACCAATATCAGCCACAAACATCCTAATCCCATTTATATGAGGAATGTTTTTGTGTAATAGGGTTAGGAGGATAGATGGCTAGGTACACACTCTTTTATGACCTATGTTCTTGGAGTGGTAGGTATTTCATTAGATGTGATGTCCATAGGTTTGATAGTGCCCTAAATGGGGGTATTGATATTCCCATATTTGTTAGGTGAGATATGATTTATCCATTCAGGTAGTTGGTGAGCCCTTATATCTTCATAATATATGTTACAAAACCAATGTTTATATGGATAGGATGAGATGGTATGAGTTCCTTATAGTGGGGGTCATGGATGGTTTGAATAGGGAATGAGGTTGATGTACTTCATGTTCACGACAACCTACTACATTATTTATGATTTTTGATGTGTTATGTAATAAGGTTCTTCAGGTGCGACATGATGTTTCCACAGTTTTGGGGCAGTAAACCTAGGTGTCTTAGAGAATGAGTTGTTGTGACCATGCATGTGGGTGGTGTGGTATCTGGGAAAGATGAAAGCACCTAGATGTATGATGTTGTAGTGTAATGTTAGTATACTATTTGGAATTAAATGCAGGGTACCTTTATTAATTTGAATAATGTTATACTATAACACCCTAAGCTTCCACGATACACTTCTCTTTGAATAATACAGTAGCGTGTGTTGAACGAAACTTCGAGTTCTAACACACCATAAATAATCAAAGTAGTTGTTATGAATAGTAATACACACTTTTTAAAATTATAGAAATTTAATATTTCAAAATGGACTTCATTTTTGTATTAGTAATATCGAAATTATCCAAAGTTGAATTTTTTGTAATTTTCTGAAAACATCCAATTTTTATGAATAGTGAAAAATACTTAAAAACAAATTTTTTAATAAAAGTATTTTATAGTGATAAATTATACTATTGAGTGGTTTTCAAGTATAATTAGAATATATTTTTACTATTTTATCCAATGGTGATCATTAGAATTAATTTCACTTTGAAATTGGACATAAACAATGGTCAATCTTTTGATATATATTGTTTCTTAAAATCATGCTATTTGTTGTGACAACTAGAATTAATTAAAAAATTAATTAATGCAACTTATAGGTTTGTAATTCCATAAAATATACATCATCTTTGGATTTTGAATATCAATTATATCTTAGGGTGAAATTTTGGCATTGTTCTGAAAAACTTCAATTTTTTGATGAATAGTGAAGCGACTAAGTGGTAGTTAAAAAACTGATTTTTCGTTTAAATGAAACATTACCACTTCTGTGATTTGATTTTCAAAAGTGTGACATTCATGGTTGTCATTAGGAAGTATGTTGTGGTTCAATGGGATTAAAATAATTTTTTAGTGAATAGTAACTTTTAAGTTTAATTAATCGCGAATTAAGGTAATTAGTGAAATTTAAGGTAAAATGATATTATAAAAATATGAAAATACCTATACACTTGTCCTAACCCTATTGGATGTGTCATGGCCGACCAAGACAATCCATGGGTCAACTTGGGGACCCCATGGAGCCACATTGGTAGGAAAATGACATAAATTACTTTTATTTAATGTTGAAATAAAAATGTCACAAACATAAGTTGTTTTACTAAAACTATTTCTAATTGGGATTATACAAGTCATATTTTTTACTATAATTATTAATTATAAATCTAAAAATATTTCCTACATCATGATAATTTTTTTATAATTTTTAGACATTAAATAAATTAAATTATTTATGACACCATGATGATGCAGCGATGACCTCATTAATTAATGATTTAAATAAAATGAAAAGATAATGTAAAATCTAAGCATTACAGTTTTCCAAAGCCTATTGGATGAGAATATTTCGAACCCATATCACCTTATCCTCGAATTATATAAGTGTGGGACCTTTAGAATCTGAAAAGCATTGTATAATAAAGTAACATTTTATTACTTTCCAAGAATGCCCCCCTCTCTACTTATAAAAGGCCCCCACCACTAGCATCTTACTCACACTTTCAAAGCCTTTTGGCTCGGCCAACCTCTACCCAAATACTCCCCCAACTTCCCTACCTTACTCCTAGAAGCCTAAACTTGGCCAGAAGTCTTCCCAATGAATCTTTTGGTTCAAATCAAAAGAGTTACCCGATTTTATGGTAATGTCTTCACTTATGTTGTTTTGTTATATTTTGCTTCTCCAACCCCTTAAAATCTATTTATTCCTTTTTTTGTAACAACACTATTATCCTAAATATACTAGGATGTTTTTATAATGAGTATTCGAGCTACACTTACACAAACCTACATCTAATGGTTAAGGAACATACAGTTTCTGTGGATGGCGAATTTGTGCCTCACGAAACGATGATTGTTCAACACTCATAAAACACCTTCAAAGGTGGCCATTAAGATTTCACAATATTTATACGTGATATATAATATGTTTATGTTTTACTTAAGGTTATGTATTTTTCATTTATGGCATACCTTTATTGTTTTTATTATGGGTAAACACGATATTTTCATTTTAGGAAGTGCGGACTACCGCCCCCTCAAAGTGATTTGAATCATTAATACCATATGTGGGATGTATAAAGGATGGAGTAAATGATATTATATATGATATTATACTGGAATTATAATAAACCATTATATAATTATGATTTCATTAAATACGAAATAGAAATGAAAGTAGCGTTCATGTGTATGTACGGCTTACCGTCTCTATGAACGGCGTATTTCATTTCTTACCACTAAATGTTATGGAATATTATAAATGCATGTATATACTGGATATATATTAGTTATATGATATCTATATCATGAATATAATTCTGGATATAATGGATATATCACCACATGAACAACTTGTAATTATAAGAGTCTTATTTTTGACTCAAGTACCTAAGATCGACAAAATGACCATTATTAACTTAAATAATTACATAATGATCATAACATGGTAATAAGTGATATAAAACGAATAATGAACTTGAAAAAGGTTCTTATGAAATTATAAATTAACTCTAGTTTATTATTCAGGAGGTTAAAGAACGGTCGAGTCAAGACAGGACGCAAGGTAAGGGAACTTCTTAACCCAATTTCCATTCTTTGGGTTAATCTCCTACTTTCAAATTATGTCATGATATTATTATGTCCTATCTTGTATTTATACATTATTCATGTTTACATATAGTGAATACACATAATAGATATATTTTATTTAAAAATGTTCTTTTTAAGGGACTTCATCACAATCTCCATTCATTGAGACATATTTTGTTTTATACACATACTTCTTTTATACGGTGTATAAACCCCTTTGACTTTTACCTTTATCCAAAAGGAATATTTTTTATACAAAGCGTTTTACTAAATGACAAAAGGGAATGTTTTTGTCGTACGTATGCAGCGACAACGAATTCTCCACCGTCGTGACCATTATTTGAGTTTCAGCTTCCTTTACAAGCAATAACTTTTTAAAATGAAAAATAAATACAAAGTTTTAATGTTCTTTAATTTTGGTATTGAAAATGGTTTTGAAAGTGTTTTTATTACATCAATGTGTTGTATTGATATCTTTTTACTGAAGTGTGGGAATATTATGTTTCCTTTATGAATGTTTTATGTGATACAATTATGTTATGGTTTAAGATATGTTTAAACCTGTTCATATGAGGAATGCATTGGACTTAATAAGTGACGGGTGGAGCCCGCTATAGCTCCTCGATGCATCGGTAGGTCTAATGAGACAAACTAGCATCTTGGAACGAGGCCTTGACAAAATATTATTTGTGGTATTGGCATGAGGCCTTGGCTACGTGGTTATGATAGTCTCACATTATTCATTCCATCATTATGAAAGTGGTTATTGATATTGCATGTGATTATTCGACTAGTAGAATATACATGTGAGTAATTAAATGGCATTATTTAATTCTTTTTTTGCCATATTATGCTGAAGTTAAAGTTGAAAAAGGATTTTGTTTTAGTTATACATTGACTTAAATTTTAATGTTTATTTTTGGAAGCTTCCGCAATATTGTTATCCTTACTGAGCATCTGAGCTCACCCCTTTCAATGTTTTAATATTCTCCAGGATGTGAAGAAGTCTTTTTATGAATAACCTGCAGGGATAGTCAGAAAGGGATATGAGTGTGGACTATGAAGACCATGTTATTGTAGTTTTTTTACATTATGATGTAATGAAAGACTTATTAATGTATCTAGTGTTTCCAAGGCTACTAAACTAATCAGTCTTTCGATACTTGAACATTTGTGATCATGCTAATGTTACGAAGTAATGCACCGACTCTGGGTAGCTGGGGTCGGGGAATTACAGTTGGTATCAGAGGCAGTTTAGTACTAGCCTTGGAAGCTAGATTTAGATATACTCTGATTAGTGCACATAGCCCGAAGAGAGACTTTGAGGATTAGTATAGAAGAACATCCTAGAATATTGGTATTGTAGAGATGTTGTGAGTTTCCCGAGCAATACATCCCTGTCTGGATACGAGCAAGTAGAGGAAGCTCTGGCACCGATGTACCGAGGGGTAAAACCCGAAAAAACCACTTTGAGCTAGACTCGAACGAGAACTGGTGCACGACAACAGGCCTTGCTGCACTCTTGGTTACGACACTCCCGGGGGATATGCTTTGGGTAATTCTCATTTTCTTTACAAACCAATATGAAGGGTTATGAGTATATACTTCTCAACGAAAACATTTTTAAGGATTATATCCATAAATAGTTCAATTTATGTTAAGTATCTTACAAGTATGGAATTATGTATTTTGATTAATAAACTAATATAGTTTATGCCATTATTTAGAAATGGCGCCTAGTGGAAGGAATGGAAACCGTATCTATGCATGCACTCCGTGTAGGGATTTCCCTCCTACTCAAGATAATTATTGTGGAGCTGGAGATACAACTAGTACTGATCAACTTATTACCATAATGGGACAACTCACTCAGGTTATGAATAATAACCTTACTCGTATGGAGAACCCTGATCCTCAACGTGGAGGATCAATGTTAGACTGCTTCATGAGGCAACAACCACCAACATTTAATGGGGGTAGAAATCCATTATTAGCTGAGCAATGGATAAACTTCATAGAGAAAATATTCCATGCCTTGGGGAGTAGCGAAAGGGAGAAGGTTGTCATGGCAGTCTACTGCCTCACTAGAGATGCCGATCAGTGGTGGTCGCTGATTCTAAACACAAAGAAAGATGATGAAGTATCGAATATGGAATGAAGGGAGTTAAAAGAGCTTTTCATAGAATAATAATTTCCTCGTGACCATCGAGCAGATATGGAAAGGCAATTTCTGAGTCTGAGACAAAAGGATGATGAGAATGTCGCAATGTATGAGGCCAACTTTACATGGTTAGTGAGACATTCTGAAGATTATATATGTAACCCAAGAAGTAAGATTGATCATTTCTTTGATGGGTTAAAACCATTTCTCCGTCAATCATTAGTCTCACAAACCTTCTCATCGTACGAATATATTGTCTCATGTGCTATCAAGACGAAAAAGGAATTTTCTAAGTCTTATGACATTAAAGAAAAGCAAGAAAAGAAGAGATCTTATGATCAATCTGGAAATGGAAATATGGTGATGAAGGGAAGAGTTGAATATCAGTCATGCAGTAAATGTGGAATGAAACACCCTGGTACTTGCTTGAAGGGAATGGGAGTCTGTTACAAGTGTGGTGAAAAAGGCCACCAAGCTCATGATTGCGAGGGAAAGAAAGTTGCTGTCAATGTGGAATCTTATAATTGTAGTGATATGGGACATTATGAAAATGAATGTCCTAAGTGTCAAGGGAACATACCTCAGAAGAGGACAAGGGATCAAGGCCAAGCTTATGCTATCACTACTGCTGAGGTGGAAGCTCCGAAAGACGTGGTGGCAGGTAATTTAATGGTTTCCTCAAGTTTAGCAAATGAATTATTTGATTCTAGATCATCACATTGTTTCATATATTCCCAGTTTTCTAAGAAAATTAGATATTTCCAATTTGATTTAACAAGAGAATTGTCAGTCAAAACTCCTAAGGGAAGTATTATTGCAACAATGTTTTGTGAATCAGTCCCCATTAGAGCACATAACTGCTCATTATCCACTGATCTCATTGTCATACCTATGATTGAGTTTGATATAATCCTCGCTATGGATTGGATTTCGGACTATGATTCAAAGATTTATTGTAAGAAGAAGGAGGTTACGATTTTTGATGATGATGATAAGGAACACCTTATTTTTAGAGAAGAATCGTCACCACCTAATTCTTATTTAGATCCACCCCTAGTAGCTTAAATAAATTCAATTATTGGGGAGGAAGAGAATGAAATAACTGAGGGAAAGGGAAGTAATGTTCAAATAAAGTATGTACCTATTGTAAAATAATATGAAGATGTGTTTCTGGAAGATTTACCTGGACATCCTCTAGAATGAGAAGTTGAGTTTTCCATTGATTTAATTCCTGGATCAATGCCTATATCAAAGACCCCTTATAGGATGGCCACCGTGGAATTAGTTGAACTAATGAAACAACTAGAAGAATTGAGTAATAAGGGATTTATTCTCCCTAGTGTTTCTCCATGGGGAGCCCCTGTCATTTTTGTTAAGAAGACAAATGGATCTATGAGGTTGTGTGTTGACTACTGGGAGATCAATGCTATAACAATAAAGAACAAGTATCCCCTACCTCGCATTGATGATTTATTCGAACAATTGCATGGAGCTCAATTCTTTTCAAAGATTGACCTTCGATCTGGATACCATCAGTTCTGTGTGAAGAAGGAAGACATTCCGAAGACAGCATTTCGAACAAGGTACGGGCATTACAAGTTTATAGTAATGCCTTTTGGATTGACTAATGCACCTTCTGTATTCATGGATATAATGAATAGAGGTTTCAAGGAATATCTAGATGATTTTGTGGTGGTATTTGTTGATGACATCTTGGTGTACTCCAAAAGCTACGAAGATCATGAAAATCACTTGCGCATTATCTTGAAGACTCTTAGATGGCATGAATTATACGGGAAGTTTAGCAAGTGTGAATTCTGGCTTTCAGAGATTTCTTTTCTTGGCCACATTATCTCTAAGGATGGAATTTCCATTTATCCTTCTAAGAACAAGGCAATCCAAGAATGGCCAGCACCGACGAGTATAAATGTGGTACGCAACTTTATTGGTTTGGCATGTTATTATCGACGTTTTGTCTAGAATTTTTCCCGATTGGCTAACCCATTGATGAAGCTCACACGTAAAGGGGTTAAATTTGTATGGAAAAAAAGTGTGAAGAATGTTTTTAAGAACTGATGTGAAGATTAGTCAATGCTCATATATTGACTCAACCATCAGGGAATGATGGGTTCGTTATTTATACTGATGCATCAATGAAAGGACTTGGTTGTGTCCTTATGCAGAATGATAGGGTTATTTCCTATGCATCACGACAGCTAAAAATTCATGATAATAACTATCCTACTAATGATCTCGAGTTAGCTGTTGTAATCGTCGCCCTGAAGATATGGAGACATTATCTCTATGGTGAAAAATCTGAGATATATACTGATCCCAAGAGTTTGAAATATATTTTCTCACAAAAAGAACTCAACATGAGGCAAATACGATGGGTTGAACTACTCAAGGATTAGGATTGCATGATACACTACCACACAGGGAAGGAAAATAAGGTTGCAGATGCTTTGAGTAGAAAAGACCCTAGAGTTTTGAACATGATGAGAGTGGAAAGGGATCATATTTTCATGGAACGAGTAATGATGGATATGGGAATCATCATTGAGGGTGAAACATCAAAACCTTTTCAAATGGTTTCCAAACCATGTTTACTAGAAAGGATAAAGAGTTCTCAGTCTGATGATGAGGTTTTGAAAAATAATATAAAAGCTGTTAATGATGGGCGGTTGAGTGAATATGTTTATGAAGATGGAATTTTGATATTTGGGAGGAGAATTTGTGTTATCAATATACCTGATTTAAAGAGGGAATTTTTGGATGATGCACATAGTTCCAATTTCTCTATAGACCCTGGGAGAACTAAAATGTATATAGATTTAATGGGAAATATTTGGTGGGACAACATGAAAAGGGAGATTGCCGATTTTGTGTCAAGATGTATGGTTTGCCAACAAGTGAAAGCTGGAAGGCAACATCCTGGTAGAGCATTGCAACCTCTTCCCATACCTGAGTGGAAATGGGATAGTATTATGATGGAATTTGTCATGGGACTACCAAAGACCACTAGAATGAATGACACATTATGGGTCATTGTTGATCGTCTCACCAAGTCAGCACATTTTCTTGCTATAAGGGAAGATCGGCCACTTGAACATCTAGCAAGACTATATATTAATGATGTTGTAAGACTTCATGGAGTACCCCTATCGATTGTCTCGGATCATGATCCCCGCATTACATCAAGATTCTGGAAAAGTCTTCAGAAGGCCTTGGATACTGAACTTCATTTGAGAACTGCTTACCACCCTCAAACAGACAGACAATCAGAAAGAACTATTCAAACCTTAGAAGACATGTTGAGATCATGCTCACTTGAATTTCAAGGAATATGGGATCAATATTTACCTCTGGTAGAATTTTCCAATAATAATTGCTTCCATTCAAGTATTCAGATGGCACCATATGAAGCATTATATGGAAAAAGATGTTGCACACCAACCTGTTGGGATGAAGTTGGTGAAAGAAAACTTGTAGGCCTAGAACTGGTGGAGGAAACGATGGAAAAGGTGAAGGTAATCCAAAACCACATCAAAGCAGCTCAAAGTAGGCAGAAGAGCTATGCTGACAATCGAAGTAATGATTTGGAGTTTCAGGCAGGAGATCATGTTTTCTTGAAGGTATCACCATGGAAGGGAGTTATATGTTTTGGTAAGAAGGGTAAATTGAGTCCCAGGTACATCAGACCCTTCGAAATTCTAGAACGAATTGGGGCTGTAGCTTACCGTTTGGCAATTCCGCCAAGTCTCTCCAAAGTTTATGATGTATTCCACATATCATTATTCAGAAAATACATGGCCGACCCAACGCATGTACTCACCTATGAGGAATTAGAACTAGAACCCGATATGTCTTATTGTGAAGAGCCCGTTAGGATTCTTGATACAAGAGAACATGTGCTGAGAAACCGGATGACTCTTCTGGTAAAAGTTCTATGGAGAAACCATAAGATGGAGGAGGCAACGTGGGAACCCGAGGAACATATGATGAAGAATCACCCAAGTCTTTTTATAGAGTGATATTATATGATATTTTGAGGACGAAATTATTTGACGGTGGGGAGAATGTAACACCCCAAGCTTCCACGGTAAACTTCTATTTGAATAATACAGTAGCGTGTGTTGTTTGCAACTTCGAGTTCTAACACACACCACAACTAATAAAAGTAGCTGTTATGAATAGTAATACCCACTTTTTAAAATTATAGAAATTTTATATTTCAAAATGGACTTCATTTTTGTATTCGTAATATCGAAATTTTCCAATGTTGAATTATTTGTAATTTTCTGAGAACATCGAATTTTTAGGAATAGTGAAAAATACTTAAAAACAAATTTTTTAATCAAAGTATTTTATAGTGAAAATTTATACTATTGAGTGGTTTTAAAGTATAATTAGTATATATTTTTACTATTTTATCCAATGGTAATCATTAGAATTAATTTTACTTGGAAATTGGACATAGACAATGGTCAATCTTTTGATATATATTGTTTCTTAAAAACACACTATTTGTTGTGACAGCGGGAATTAATTTTAAAATTAATTAATGAAACATATATGTTTGTAATTTTGTAAAATAGAAACCATTTTTTGATTTGGAATATCAATAATATCATAGGTTGAAATTATGGCATTGTTCTGAAAAAATTCTATTTTTGATGAATAGTGAAACCACTAAGTGGTAGTCAAAAAACTGATATTTTGTTTAAATGGAACATTACTACATCTGTGATTTGATTTTCAAAAATCCGACATACATGGTTTTCATTAGGAAGTAAAATGTGGTTCAATGGGATTAAAATAAATTTTTGGTGAATAGTAACTTTTAAGTTTAATTAATCGCGATAAAAAGTAATTAGTGAAATTTAAGGTAAAAATGATATTATAAAATATGAAAATACCTTTACACTTTTCCTACCCCTATTGGATGTGTCATGGATGACCTATAAAATCCATGGGTCAACATGGGGACCCCATGGAGCCACTTTGGTAGGAAAATGACATAAATTAATTTTATTTAAAGTTAAAATAAAAATGTCACAAACATAAGTTGTTTTACTAAAACAATTTATAAATGGGGTTATACAAGTCATATTTTTTATTATAAATATTCATTAGAAAGATGAAAAGATTTCCTACATCATTATATTTTGTTCATAATTTTTGGACGTTAAATAAATTAAATTATTTATGACACCATGATGATGCAGCGATTACCTCATTAATTAAGGATTTAAATAAAATGAAAAGATAATGTAAAATATAAGCATTACACCTGTCCAAAGCCTATTGGGTGAGAATATTTCGAACCCTTATCACTTTATCCTCGAATTATATAAGTGTGGGACCTTTATAATCCGACAATCATTGTATAATAAAATAACATTTTATTACTTTCCAAGAATGCCCCTCCTCTCCACTTATAAAAGGCCCCCACCACTACCACCTTACTCACACTTTCAAAGCCTTTTTTCTCGGCCAACATCTGAACAAATACTCTCCCAACTTCCCTCCCTTACTCCTAGAAGCCTCACCTTGGGCAGATGTCTTTCCAAGGAAGCCTTTGGATCAAATCAAAAGTGTTACCCGATTTTAAGGTAATGTCTTCTCTTATGTTGTATTGTTTATTTTGCTTCTCCAACCCCTTAAACTCTTTTTATTCCATTCTTTTGTAACAACAACATTATCCTCAATATACTAGGATGTTGTTATAATGATTATTCGATCTACACTTACAAAAACCTACATCTAATGGTTAAAGAACATACAGTTTCTGTTGATGGCGAATTTCTGCCTCACGAAACGAGGATTGTTCAACACTCATAAAACACCTTCAAAGGTGTCCATTAAGATTTAACTCTATTTATACATGATATATAATATGATTATGTTTTACTTAAGGTTCTGTATTTTTCATTTACGGCATAGCTTTATTGTTTCCATTATGGGTAAACGCGATATTTTCATTTTAGGAAGTGCGGAATACTGCCCCCTCAAAGTGATTTGAATCGTAAATACCATATGTGGGATGTATAAAGGATGGAGTAAATGATATTATATATGATATTATTCTGGAATTATAATATACCTTTATATCATTATGATTTCATTAAATACAAAATATAAATGAAAGTAGCGTTCATGCGTATGTACGGCTTACCGTCTCCATGAACGGTGCATTTCATTTCTTACCTTTAAACGTTATGGAATATTATAAATGCATGTATATACTGGATATATATTAGTTATATGATATCTATATCATGAATATAATTCTGGATATAATGGATATATCAACACATGAACAACTTGTAATTATCAGAATCTTATTTTTGACTCAAGTACCTAAGATCGACAAAATGACCGTTATTAACTTAAATAATTACATAATGTTCATAACATGGTAATAAGTGATATAAAAGGAATAATGAACTTGAAAAATGTTCTTAAGAAATTATAAATTAACTCTAGTTTATTATTCCGGAGGTTAAAGAACGGTCGAGTCAAGACAGGATGCAAGGTAAGGGAACTTCTTAACCCAATTTACATTCTTTTGGTTAATCTCCTACTTTCAAATTATGTCATGATATTATTATGTACTATCTTGTATTTATACATTCTTCATGTGTACATATATTTAATACAAATAATAGATATATTTTATTTAAAAATGATCTTTTTAAGGGCCTTCATTGCAATCTCCATTCATTGAGACATATTTTGTTTTATACACATACTTCTTTTATACGGTGTATAAACCCCTTTGAATTTTACGTTTGTCCAAAAGGAATATTTTTTTATACGAAGCGTTTTACTAAACGACAAAAGGGAATGTTTTTGTCGTACATATGCGGTGACAACGACTTCTCCGTTGTCGTGACCATTATTTTAGTTTCAGCTTCCTTTACAAGCCATAACTTTTTAGAATGAAAAATAAATACAAATTTTTAATGTTCCTTAATTTTGGTATTGAAAATGGTTTTGAAAGTGTTTTTATTACATCAATGTGTTGTATTGATATCTTTTTATTAATTTTTGGGAATATTATGTTTCCTTTATGAATGTTTTATGTGATACAATTATGTTATGGTTTATGATATGTTTAAACCTGTTCATATGAGGAATGCATTGGACTTAATAAGTGACGGGTCGAGCCCGCTATAGCTCCTCGATGCATCGGTAGGTCTCATTAGACAAACTAGTGTCTTGGCACAAGGCCTTGACAAAATCTTATTTGTGGTCTAGGCAAGTGGCCTTGGCTACGTGGTTAGGATAGTCTCGCATTATGCATTCTGTCATTATGAAAGTGGTTATTGATATTGCATGTGATTATTCAACTAGTAGAATATACATGTGAGTAATTAAATGGCATTATTTAATTTTAGTTTTTCCATATTATGCTGAAGTTAAAGTTTAAAAAGGCTTTTGTTTTAGTTATACATTGCCTTAAATGTTAATGTTTATTTTCTAAAGCTTTCGCAATATTGTTATCCTTACTGATCATCTGAGGTCACCCCTTTAAATGTTTTAATATTTTCTAGGATGTGAAGAATTCTTTTATGAGTAATCTGCAGGGATAGACAGAAAATGATATGATTGTGGACTATGAAGACCATGTTATTGTAGTTTTTTTACTTTATGATGTTATGAAAGACTTATTAATTTATCTAGTGTTTCCAAGGCTACTAAACTAATCGGTCTTTCGATACTTGAACATTTGTGATCATGCTAATGTTACGAAGTAATGCACTGACTCTGGGTAGCTGGGGTTGGGGCATTACAGTTGGTATCAGAGGTAGTTTAGTACTAACCGTGGAAGCTAGATTTAGGTATACTCTGATTAGAGCACATAGCCCGAAGAGAGACTTTGAGGATTAGTATAGAAGAAGTTCCTAGAATTTTGGTATTGTAGAGATGTTATGAGTTTCCCGAGCAATACATCCCTGTCTGGATACGAGCAGGTAGAGGCGGCTCTGGCATCGATGTACCTAGGGGTAAAACCCAAAAACACCGCTTTGAGATAGACTCGAATGGGAACTGGTGCACGACAACAGGCCATGCTACACTCTTGGTTACGACACTCCCGAGGGATATGCTTTGGATAATTCTCATTTTCATTACAAACCAATATGAAGGGTTATGAGTATATACTTTCTCAAAGAAAACATTTTTAAGGATTATATCCATAAATAGTTCAATTTATGTTAAGTATCTTACAAGTATAGAATTATGTATTTTGATTCATAAAATAATATAGTTTATTCCATTGTTTAGAAATGGCTCCTAGTGAAAGGAATGGAAACTGTATCAATGCATGCACTCCGTGTAGGGATTGCCCTCCTGCTCAAGATAATTATTATTGAGCTGGAGATACAACTGGTGCTGATCAACTTATTACCATACTAGGATGTATAAAGGATGGAGTAAATGATATTATATATGATATTATACTGGAATTATAATATACCTTTATATCATTATGATTTCATTAAATACGAAATAGAAATGAAAGTAGTGTTCATGCGTATGTACGGCTTACCATCTCCATGAACGGTGCATTTCATTTATTACCTATAAACGTTATGGAATGTACTAAATGCATGTATATACTGGATATATATGAGATATATGATATCTATATCATGAATATAATTCTGGATATAATAGATATATCACCACATGAACAACTTGTAATTATAAGAATCTTATTTTTGACTCAAGTACCTAAGATAAAAAAAATGACCGTTATTAACTAAAATAATTACATAATGTTCATAACATGGTAATAAGTGATATAAAAGGGTTAATGAAATTGAAAAATGATCTTAATAAATTATAAATTAACTCTAGTTTATTATTCAGGAGGTTAAAGAACGGTCCAGTCAAGACAGGACGCATGGTAAGGGAACTTCTTAACCCAATTCCCATTCTTTGGGTTAATCTCCTACATTAAAATTATGTTATGATATTATTATGTCCTTTCTTGTATTTATACTTTCTTTATGTGTACATATAGTGAATACACAAAATAGATATATTTTATTTAAAAATGAACTTTTTAAGGGACTTCTTCTCAATCTCCATTCATTGAGGCATATTTTGTTTTATACACATACTTCTTTTATACGGTGTATAAACCTCTTTGACTTTTATGTTTATCTAAAAGGAATCTTTTTTGAACAAAGCGTTTTACTAAACGACAAAACGGAATGTTTTCGTCGTACGTGTGCGGTGACAATGACTTCTCCATCGTCATTACCATTGTTTGAGTTTCTGCTTCCTTTACAAGCCATAACTTTTTAAAATGAAAAATAAATACAATGTTTTAATTTTCATTAATTTTGGTATTGAAAATTTTTTTGAAAGTGTTTTTATTACATCAATGTGTTGTATTGATATCTTGTGATTGAAGTGTGGGAATCATATATTGCCTTTATGCATGTTTTATGTGACACAATTATGTTATGGTTTATGATATGTTTAAACCTGTTTATATGAGGAATGCATTGGACTTAATAAGTGACTGGTGGAGCCCGCTATCTCTCCTTGATGCATCGGTAGGTCTCATGAATAAAACTAGTGTCCTGTCAGGAAGCCTTGACAAAATCTTATTTGTGGTCTTGGAACGAGGCCTTGGCTACGTGATTATGATAGTCTGGCATTATGCATTCCATCATTATGAAAGTGGTTATTGATATTGCATGTGATTATTCGACTAATTGAATATCCATGTGAGTAAGTAAATGGAATTATTTAATTTTATTTTTTCCATGTTATGCTGAAGTTAAAGTTTAAAAGGGATTTTGTTTTAGTTATACATTTCCTTAAATGTTAATGTTTATTTTCGAAAGTTTCAGCAATATTGTTATCCTTACTGAGCATCTGAGCTCACCCCTTTCAATGTTTTAATATTTTCTAGGATGTGAAGAAGTATTTTATGAATAACCTGCAGGGATAGTCAGAAAGGGATATGAGTGTGGACTATGAAGATCATGTTATTTTAGTTTTTTTTACTTTATGATGTAATGAAAGACTTATGAATGTATCTAGTGTTTCCAAGACTACTTAACTAATCGGTCTTTCGAGACTTGATCATTTGTGATCGTGCCAATGTTACGAAGTAATGCACCGACACTTGGTAGCTGGGGTCGGGGCATTACATATACAATATTACGTGACTTTTTTATTTGGTAAGTGTTCCATGGTCCAGTTTCGGATATGAAAATAACATATTTAGTTTTTTTGGTTGCAACATTCTTTGTCTTGAATTGGATGAAAAAAACAATGGAAATAAAATATTTATGTTGACTGGGTAGGTAATTTTGAAAATCGAGCATCAAAATTTTCTGTTTTCGATAGTTGGGACTACCATGTGTGTTTTAAATAATTTTTTTAAATTAATTAGAATAAAATTAAAATAAAAACAAATTAAATGAATTGTAAAAGCCTTATTAAAATATTGTAATATTTTATGTAATATTCTTAGAGTCAACTATGAGTTAGTCAGGGGTTCCAATACTCGTAGACTCTCGGAGATGATAGAACAAAAATATTAAATATATTTTATTCATACACATGTTTTGTCATTCAAAAAATTGAAATAACATTCAAAATGTGCATCGTATGGGAAATCATAGACCACCGTTAGGTCCAGAATGTCAGGTTTAACGTAGTTTGGTAATAACCATCATGTGCATCGGGTGTTTGGCACCCTCACACATGATAATACCCTCCTTATTTTGATTAATTTATTATTCCTATTTTTTAATAATAATTAATTATTTTCACAAAAATGGTGCATCATATGAGAAATATGAAACTGTTGTTACATCTGGAACACTGTGTTTACCCTAGGTAGGGTATAAAATTTCTGAGCATCATATGTTTGGTCAGATCACACATGAATATAATTTAATTGGGTTATAAATATTTTGTTGGATAGTTGGAAATAATGATAATAATAATTTTTTTTGAAAACAAAAATGAAAATGTAATTCCACAATTAATAAAAAGTGTCGTGGTGTAAATAATAATTGGGTAATGTAATTAATGTGATATTATTTATTTTTTCAATTAAATTAAAATTTTCAACGAATATTTATTTAATAACCATTATCCCTTTTTCTGTTTTTAAATTATTAATAGTGACGTTGATGGGTTGTATTAAACAATAGCAATTTTAATTATAGTTATTTTTATTAGATTGGGAAAAAAACATTTTCATATATATATAAGGTATATCTATATATAACAGAATTAAATATATATGTGTTGTTATATATAACATTGTGCGGGGTATATATATATAAATATATTGATGAGTATATATATTTACCACGTATATATATATATATGTTTGTGTGTGGATATTATTGTTTGGTTAGATAAAATATTATTAATTACCAACATAAATGCATGTAACGTCTCAAATTTTATCATTGTGTAGACCATTATGTTGTTAGTCCAAATCATTATAGTGACTTAGGGAGCCCATATTCACACCCTATTGCGGGTCCCGGATAGCTTTTTGAATTAATTAAATGATTTCTCGAGCATTAGGTAAAATATTACGTAACGTCCTAGAACAGAGTGTGGGTTAAAAATAATCTCAATAAATTAAATGAATTTTATGGACATTTAAATAGAGGAAAAAAGAATGAAAATAAATAATAAAATTAAATGCGAGAATGGAATGAAAGGAAAAATTAATTAAAAATATGTCTAACCATTTGTATTATTATTATTTTATTTTCTATTTTCCTTCCCTTCTATTTTATTTTTTATTTTATTATGTTTTTCTTTTCCCTTTTTTCATTATTTTTTTCCTTTTTGATTTTTTTTATTTCTTCTCCTCCCTATCCAATGCATGGCGCACCCCCTCCCTAAGTGGTCCACACAACCTTCTTCCACATTTGGAATATCTTTACGCCTCTGTTCCTTGTCAATTTTATTCATCGTTAGGTCTGCTATGAACCAATCAGTAACGGTTATCCGACAAACCAAAATTCATGAAATCACATACCAAATATGTTGTGTGATCTGTCCTAGAAGGATATTACCATGTTTGGGGGATTTTTTAAAATCATTTGTTTTCTTCTTTTTTAGTTCAAATAAAATACTACCATGGATTATAGGATCATTTGTGATGATAAGGTAGGGCGTCTAATTTCTTTCCCTCCGTTTCGTTGTGATTTATAAAATTGCTCAATTGTGCCGTTTGTCGGTGTCTACCGAGGCTGTGCAAATTCACCATTTATTTTCAATTTAATTGTCCCACTTTATTTTTTCATCCCTAATTATCATAAATTAGGTTTAATAAATTGTTTCATTGGTGTCAGACATCCAATTGGGTGTGCCAACATGGTTCGTATAAACTCTATTAGCCTAAGAATTAAAATAAATAACTACATGTATGACAAAGCCTAATTTTCTTATTTTTAATACAAATAATTAATTTATATTATTTATAAATATTTATTTGTTGGATACTTGGTAGTTTTATATTCTGAATTACATATTTATTAAAAAGTTTATTTATCTTCTTATGTTTATGTTGTATCTTGCCTTGTTATGATTGTTATTCTACAATATTTAATTTATACCTTGTGATGCACTGGTGTATTTATTTAGTTTTCAAGATGAATTTTTATATTATTAATATGTCATATCATCTGCAGTGAAAAAATTAATTATATTTAGTTAGGGTAAAGAAGGCGGGTACTGTATTGAGGGCCACGCTTAGACCCTCCATTCATTACTGGTTACCACTACTTGTTGGGGGCGGTGTCTTTGGCATTTCTAGACTGAGACATTCCTATGTAATCCGATACAAATGAATGATATCAGTTCAAAAAGAGCCCATTGGGGACAGATCCATTGGCAATGTGCCTAAGCCAGCCTTAGATGATGCTTGTCCCCTTTTTGCGAGATCGCGATAGACTCATGGTAATTCCTTCCCTCGAAAGATACATGTACTTTAGAAAGATTACCTTGGACGAGCTTTGTATTATATGATAAATTGAAGGATGTTTTGTAGTGATACCTTCAAGATGATCTTAGACTCCAACTCTCAACATGATCCATTAATAATGATGTAGTGATGGTTTATATTAATATAGCACAATCCTATTGGTATTTTTTAAGGAATATTGAACCACACATGGTTGACACTAGACTTAGACCCAAAGATAATGGACAATATTGAGGGTATGAACCTTCCTTGTATTATCTTGCTTTTCTAGGATTTATATATATTAATATGTGTATTATTCTTATCTGCACTCCTTTCAGTCTTCCATTATAGGTAGAATAAGGTTATTAGGAACGGGTTCCATTGGGAACCCGTGCGTAGTCATTTATTTCATTACACTTAATTAATTAATCACAATTGTTATATACTGGCACAAAATATTTAATTATTGCACAAAATGGAATATTTTAGGCACCGTGGGTGCCATTCTACTAGGAATTTATCTTAAACCATGCATGGGCATCATTGAAACCCGATTAGATTACATGATTATAGGTATTGATAAAGGGAAGTGGGTTGCTTCTGAATCTTGATTGATTCCCTCTTCTTAGGACGGAGACTGGGGAAGAGGAATGAGCCTTTCTCATGATGTAGTTGTTGCTTTGCGTCTTTTATTTTTCATGATAGTATGCTTGAGATATTGTATTCTGTACTTTTAATTTAGTAAAACATCATGGCATGACATCATTTTTTGAGATTCTGTAATTGATTATTCTTTTGTTGGAATATTTATATTTCTTCTGCTATATTTTATACATTTATATGCTTCCTCTATTTATTATTTAATTGTTTCTTGTTGCGCTGTGATGTTAGATACTACCTATGTGGGAATAGTCTCCCCCATGGACACGTAAAAGGTCCTCGCTGCTAGTCGGAAGCCTCTGGCATTTAGGGAGATGTGTTTGAGGTCATGTAACCCACTAATCTGGAAACCATCTAATAAGAGAGACGGGTCGAGACATTACAAAGTGGTATGATAGGTGGTATATTTTTCCTTCGTCTTGCTGTTTTGGGTTGGTAGACTAGAGAGTAGGTATGTGTCGGCACATAGTTAATAGTCATGCTAGGGGCTCATCGCCCCATGTATGGTAAATGACCAATTGTCTTGGCCTGGGATTGTTTTTCATGCTTTTGGTTATTACAATTGGTATGACTTCTCCCCGAGTGCTTGGTGTAATTTATGATTCTTAAGAATTTGCGTAATTTATGATATTTTACCCTAGTATTGTTGTGGTTAGGATAAATCATTGCATGCATCATAACAGGAACATATGAATTCACATGCCATTCATTGATACATGCCATGTAGTTTCATTTTAGACTGCATGTTAATTCAAATTGTGTGCCTTGAATGTATTCCTTGTCTTTTTATTATTTTGAAATCCTATTTATATACCATGTTTTGGTGACATATTTTACATTATAGCCTATTTTCATGCAACCTGTTTAACACCACATTTTCCTTGTATCATGCATCTTTTCTGATTAGCAGGTCTCTATAAATAAAATCTAATGATTCTATGAATAAAACATGTATCTCTATTTTAGCTTCGTGTAGTGATTGGTTTCTTGTTTTTTATGTAATTAGGTTATTTTCTAAAATTTATTGTTTTCCATGGAATGGTATCCAAATTCAAAAAATATATAATAAAGTGTATAATCACATATTAGTTTGATATTGACCCTTAAATCTAGGTTGAAATGTGTTTGAGAATGTTATAATTTTAAATTAAATGGTTTACTACCTAAAGGAACAATTTGGAAAATGTAGGATAGTTGGTTAATGTTCCATATGAGATAACCTATTGTGGGTGTTGTGACTCTTAATAATTAAACAACTATTTTTGTTTTGCAATCTAATAAACCTATGCCAGCTTATAGGGACCCATGTAGGTCGCCTTATCTAATTATAATGAAATTTATGTGATAGATTTCCTAATTAATGAAGGGATGCCAATTAATATATAATGTTTTAAAATGGTTTTTTATAAAAAATTCATGTTTTTCCATTGAGGTGTTTGTGAAGATCACCTCCCTTGTGGTTTGTTATGAAAAATGGTACTTAATGTTTTGATTAAATATTGTATTATTAAAGACTAATTGTTACTAAATATAAAGGGCATAGGGATGGAACCTGTAGAGTTGTCCTCTATTTAAGAACATGATAAATGGGTATTTTTTGTTTCTCCTTGAATTTATTTGTAATCTAACCTTTCACATGTCATTTTCCATAGCTGGACCCCCTTGCATAATGTGACACCTTATTCGAGCGATTGGTCATATTTTCATTGACCTCTCTTTCGGGCTTGAGCATCGGGTAATGCACATTTCAATCAGGTTTTGAATGCATTAGGATTGGTAGTTTATTCATAGTTTTTTTCGGCCTTCTTTTCTCCACAATGATGGATGATTTATTAAATTGAACTCCAAGATAAAAGTTATCTTGCATCTGTATCACCTCGCGGTAGTATGCCTTCACGTATGAAGTGCCATCTAGATCTTATGTTGTAAAAAACTAGTTGAGTTTAGTGTAATTATCATGTCTTGTGCTATTAAATACATTTTTGGTCATCTCTGTAGTTCATTGAATTTTGTGTTAAAAGAATCACGTTCATCCCAAGTCTCTGGATGACATCCATAGTTTCGATTGTTTTGACACACCCACTAGTTTGGGTGGGATTTCATGCCATTGTTTAAACATATTCCTTCTTGTAATATTCATATCCTCTTAGTGTACTCTTCCTTAAGTGACGAGCATGTACCATATCTTGCCTTCAACCTTGATGCACTAAGATAGCATCAGTCTTATTCCATGATAAATATTTAAAACATGTTGGCCTTTTTTAGCGTAGAGTTCTCAGTGTTTCAAATTGACATATCATTCTTAATGGGGCCTAATTAGTATTGAGTGACCCTTGTATGTACATGAAGGAATTCAAAAAAAACTCATTTCACGAGTCAATTCTTCTAACATGACTGCCAAGCTAATGTCAATCTAGGCTCGATCAATGTTTTCATATGTGCATCTTTACCTTATACCAATGTCTCACTCGTAAACATAGATTATAGTCTACCTAGAATTAGTTCATTTCACTCCTTTTGTGCCAATCGGAGGTAACCCTAGTTTTTTTTTCTGGATAGGTGATGCCTATATCAAATAATGTCACCATAAGTTAGGTATAAATTTCTATGGATGTGTTCATGGTAAATGTTAGATTCCTTTGAAGAAGGCATCACAATATAGTTAATAAAACGAAAGCTGTCTAAGTCGAACATCTTTTTAAATGGTTGGACGGAGTGTCTTAACATGATCTCTCTCTTGATTAATGAAGTAGTTAGTGAAATAACTTTTTAGAATTTCATCAGTTGGGTTGAGTTCTGTTTGGTCAAGCCAACGATTCTCACGAAAATCTGGCTTGGCATGGGCTTCTAGGTCAATGGGATTCAATAGTTTAATCTGTTTTGAGAAATCACACAATAAGCATCGCTAAAATGCTTAAAGACATGTCTTGTAGGGAATTCTAATGGTGGATGGTTCTGTGACTCGAAATTTGCAACATTCTAACTTTAAAATATTACGTGAGAAGAAACAATGACCAGAATATAATGAGATGAAGACATGGTTGTGTCTCCAGCAAATATGGCTTGGATAAATATTGTCTTGGTGTTTTTGTTGACAAATGAGCATTAGATCAGATCATAATGTATTTTGATCCATTTTCCTAACCAATGTATGAATGTTCATTTGGTTTTCAGATACGCAACACGACCTTTTGTATGAGACTGCATGACCGTGTAGATCGGGTGATGGTTATGTTGTTCCCGAAGGCTTATCGTGGAAGAGAAGATCTACGACGGGGATGATGTAATCGTCCCTTTTATAGATCAAATGAAAAAACATAGGAAATAAATTTTGTTAAACTACGTGGGTCAGTTTTAAAATCGAGCATTGGATCTTTTTGTTTCCAATAACTGGCACTTCAACGTGCCTCTTAAATAAATTTTATTAAATTAATTATATATAAATAAAAATTGGAACAAATTAAATGAATGGTAAAATCATTATTAAAACTTTGGATTATTCTATGTAATATTTTTAGAGATAAATAACGAGTCATTGTGGTGTTTTGGTACCCATAGACATTTTGTGTTGATAGAATAAATATATTATATTTGTTTTATTCAAACACGTGTATGTTTCCTTTGAAAAAATTTAAAATAACTCACAAAAAGTGCATCATATGAGAAATATGAAACCACCCTTAGGTCCAAAACAGTTATTTTACCCTAGGTATGGTATAACCTTGATGCGCATTGGGTGTTTGATTCCCTCGCAATGATAATACCCTTCTTAAATTTAATTAATTTATTATTCTTATTATTTAATAATAAATAATTATTTTCTCACAAATAGGGTTTCATATAAGGAATATGAGACCATCATTCCATCTGAAACGCTGGATTTACCCAGCGTAGGCTATAACCATTGTGATTGTCAGATGTTTGGTCAGATTACACCCAAAGAAAATTCAATTGGGTTATAAATATTTTTTTGGGAAAATGAAAATAAAAAAAATTTTATTATTAATTTTATTATTTGTATTGAAAACAAAAAAAATGCAATTAAAAAATTAATAAATTGTGTTATTGTGTAAATAATAATTGGTTTATGTAATAAATGCAATTTTATTAATATATCTAAATAAATAGAAATGCATAATAAATATTTATTTAGTAACCATTAGTCTTTTTTCTCATTAAATTATAAAGGGTTTCATTGATGGGTTGTATTAAATAATAATAATTTTATTTATATTTATTATTATTAGATTGGGAAAAAAACAATAATGTATATATATGAGGTATATGTATAAATAACAGGATTAAATATATATATACATAGTTATATATATCCATGTGCAAGTTTATATATATAAATATATAGATGTGTATATATATAACACCTATATATATATATATGTATGTGGATATTATTTTTGGGTTAGATATAATTTTATTAATTACTCACAGAAATGAATATAATGTATCAACATAAATCATGGTGGAGACCGTTATGTTTTTGGTCCGAAATTTTAAGGTGACCAAGGGCGCATGCCTGCAAAACCTGTTGTGGGTCCCAGACAACAATTAAAATTTATTAAATGATTTCTCGAGCATTATGTAAAATATAATGTCATTACCTAGTATAGAATTCAGGTTAAAAATAAATAAAAATGATTAAATTATTTTTAATGACATTAAAATAGATGGAGAAGGAATGAAAATTAATAATAAAATTAAAAGTAGGAATGGAAATAATAGAAAAAATAATTAAAAATTGTTCTAAGAATTTTTATTATTTTTATTTTTATTTTCCATTATCCTCCAATGTTTTTTATTATTATTTTATTTTGTTTTATTTTATTTTTTTCTGTCTTTCTTTCCATTTATATTTCATTCCTTTCTTTTCTATCCTCCTAGGTCCTGTGTGTAGTGCACCCACTTCCTAAGTGGTGGGCACCACATTTTTCCATCCTTCAGATGATCAATGCTCCTCCGTGCGTTGTTGGTTTTCTTTTTTGTCTGGTGTACTATGAACCTCTTGGTTAGACTTATCCCACACACCAAAATTCGTGCAATCTCATTCCAAAATAATTGCACGATATGCCGCTGAAAAATTTTACCCTATTTTGGGGGTTTTTCTAAAATCATCAATTTTCTTCAATTTTATGTCAAATAAAAGTATACCATGTGTTATAAGATCATTTGTGACTATAAGGTAATACATATAATCTATTTCCCTCCATTTTTTTGCGATTTATAAAAACACACAATTGTGTCGTTAGTCGGTGCCTACCGATGCTGTGGAAATTCCCCGAATCATTTCAATTAAATTTTTATGCTTAATTATTGTAGCCATTTTTATCAAAAATTAAATTCATTAAATTGTTTCAATGTGGTCGAACACCTCGTTGGGTGCGCCAACATGGTCGGTATAAATTCTATTAGTCATGTGATTTAATTTAATTAAATGCATGTGCTGTATAGCATATTTTTTTTGTTTAATTTAAATAATAAATTTAGATTAATTATGAAATTCGAATTGTGTGAACTTTGGTAGTTGTTTGTAATGAATTAATTATTTATTAAAAATTACATTTATGTTCTTATGTTGATGTAGTAGCATGGCTTTTCAATATATTTTTTCTATAATATTTAATTTATTCCTTGTTATGAATGGGTGTGTCTGTTTAGTTTTTAAGATGAAATTTCATATGCATAAAATGTCATTTATGCTTCAATAAAAACATTAATTAATTTTAGGGAGGATAAAGAAGTTGGGTCTCATATTAAGGGCCACACTGAGACCCTTCATTCCAAACTAGTTACCACTACATGTTGGGGGTGGTGTCATTGTATTTTCCAGACCGAGTCTTCCCCGGGCATTCCAAAATTATGTGTTATACTTGTCCCAAAAGGTCCCATCAGGGATGGATCCATGGGTAATGAGGTGAATCCAGCCTTATATGATGCTCAACCCCATTTTGTTATATCATGATTAACTTATGGTAAATTCATGCCTCAGGGAATACTTGGTCTTTTGAAAGATTTTTTTAGATGGTCTTAGTGGTATTGGATAAATTGAAGGATATTCTGTAGAGATACATTCACGATGATCTCAGACTCCAACTATCAACTTGAATTTTAATAATGATGTGCTTAAGGTTTATATTAATTCTCCTTGAGCCTATTGTGATTTGTGATCTTTTTATGGAATATTGAAGCATTAATGGTTGACTCAAGACTTAGAGCCCATATTAATGAACAAGATTGGGGGTAAGCCTATCCCTTGTTTAAACATACTTTTCTCAGACTCATATATATGAATATGTGTATTCATCTTATATGAACTCCATTCAGACTTCCAGCTTAAGCCGAACTAGGTAATTAGGAATAGGTTTTGTTGGGAACCATGGGTGAGTTTTTTATTTCATTTCACTAAATTATTTATCTTAAATTGTTATATAATGGTACACTATATTTTATTTTTTCACGAAATGGAATGGTTTAGAAACCATGGGTGCTGATCTACTAATATTTTATCTCACACCCTTCTTAAGCATCGATGATTCCCGAGTAGATTACATGCCTGCCGGCATTGATAAAGCAAAGAAGGCTACATCCTATGATTGATTTTTTCTTACTTCTTAGGATGGACACTAGTGTAGAGGACTAATCCTTACTCATAATGTAGTTTTTTCTTTATGTATAATCTTTTAGTTGATAGTATGCTTGATTTTCTATATTTTGTACTTTCAGTTTAGATAGACATCATGGAATGAAATAATTTTTTGAGCTTCCACACATGGTTATTATTTAATTGGATTATTTATATTTCTTGTGATATATTTTATTCATTAATATGCATCCAATATTTATTATTTAATTTTTTACATCCTCTATGATATTAACTATCACCTATTATGGCATAGTCTCCCCCACGTACATAAAAAAGGCCATCACTGTTAGTCGGTAGCCTCTAGCATTCCGGGAGATGTGCATGAGGTTATGTAACCCACATGTCCAGCCATCGTCTTAGAGGTGACTCGGGATAAGATTTTACATCAGGTTCGTTGGGTTTTCATAGGTGAATTAATAATCTTCTTTCACATGTTAATGGAAGACATTGGTTTTTCTTATAGAGTATACTTGTACACTCAACTTACATATATAAATTCTTATAGGTTTTAATTTGGACAATGTTGACCAGGAATGAAATCAATATCTTATATCATTGGATAATTGTTTTGTAACTCCATTAGCTTTTCTTTTGGTTATTTACATTGGAGTCTTTTATTATTTATAATTTTTTAATACATGCTTGTGGGATGGTTTATTATGATATACTATATTTTTTGAGGATGATTCATCTTATCTCCTTGTCATATATAATTATAGAGGTTAATGTCTTCCATATTATGATAATTTTATACCCTCAGTGATAGTCGCCAACCCGGCTCCAACAGGAGCCAAGAATATGGGGTCATTTTATATCACCAGTCAATATAGTATCATTAGTGTGAGGGGGTCATGTAATTTCCTCCCCCAAATCTAGTATGAAATTGGATTATGAAAATTAATAAATTAGAAATATTTTTTAGAATATATTAAATACAATTCAGGATGATTGGAATATGAAACTCAACGATTCAATTTTGGCATTGTGCACTACTTATAAAAACAGACTGACACAACCCCCTTTTGGATTGTCATAGAAATATTTATCACATTCTAGTGTAATTAGAATATAACTCAATATGGGTTATAAAAATATCAATTTGGATACATAGAGTGATATAATGATGATTTTGTTACAATTGGATTATATGTGAGAAATACAACGACGAGTTTATGAGTTTTAAATATTTATGGGGAGAAAACGAAATAGTTGGATGAAAAAAACATTTCTCAAAGTAAATTCACAAATAAACACAAGTTTTTCTTGTTTAACATAGTTTTAAAATTATTTCCATGACATTTAATGTCTTGATGGTCAGTAAAAGTTTATGTTATCAACTTATTCCCATATTTGTAGTGTAATTCCAAAGTGGAATAGAAAAACAATTCAATAACGATGGGAAATGAATAAAAATTTAATATGAACATTTTCAATGGTGTGCATTCCCTAAAAAATATTCAATTGATCATATAGAAATGAAATTCATATCACTATTCATTAAATGAAGAAATTAATTTTAGGAAATCCATGCTTGTTTTCTTATGTTAGACTGAGTTTTTATAAATTCGGTAGTTCTGATATTCCTCACTATTGAATTAAAATTTATCCTTAAATAATTTTTTTGACATATTAATGTCATGAATTTAATATTCATGTCCTAATATTTATACGGTATTTAAAAATTACCATATTAAATTTCACATCATATGTTACCCATTCAAGTCAAGAATCGTGAAACACCCTTAGTCATTCCTTATGAACCCTACTTTTACAACAATGATTCGCCTTTCCATTATAGTCTACTATATTCCTTCCCCCAATCACCTCCACTCATCACATTCCTCTTTTATGATCGATTATTTCTCCAACAATTTCTCCCAATTCATCGATCATTTTTATCCCTTCTACAAACATTTAACCTCTCCCTTTACAAAACTATTTCTCATGTGATGGGTTGAAAAATGTGATCAAACAAGTCCACAACCAAGTGAAAATTGCTTGCTAATATGAAACATCCTTCCAAGTCACCCTTATATCAACTAATATATCCTTTCTACAATCCCTCACTATTCATCATTATCCTTCACTCACCTCTTCCATTATAGTATGGGGCTTTGAAACCCCATTTCCCTCACTACATGGACTTTTTTCCTGGATCACCTATAAGAGATTTTTTATTTGAAATATAAACACCTGAAGATTATTATCACACATATCAGGTATGAACTGAGGATGATTCAGTTAGATTAAAATATTATACACGTGTTGGGTAGGATTCACCTTACCCATGTCATCTAGGATAAGGAAAAAATATTGTGAATGTTCTTTCTAGTGTTCCTTGAAACATTTGAGTTGGATATCATTTATGTATCATTCCAAATTGGATGTACAAAACGTGGAAATACACATGGTGAGATTAGAGTCAACCATCAGTTTTATTCTATAAATTTCATTCACACTCCCACATATTATTCCATGACATTGATCCTAATAAGGGTGATAATCCCAATAGTTGGGAAATTATTTTTGAGACATCCATATATTTTAAAATCCAAGAACATCCAAAAACAAATATCTAAGGAGAAATGCAATCTGGATTGTCAATAGATCTTTCATTGATGCTTGGATGGCCAAAGGATACTCACATGGATAAGTGATTCCTCTTTAGTTTCACAATTTCACATTAGAAAAAGGATCTCCATCAATGAACATCTCCCAAAAGTTCAAATTTTATTATTATAGGCATTTCAGTAAGTTGCGTGTCACTATAATGGGAGGTTGTTTGTTACGCATCTCTCCAAGAACAAGTGTGTTTTCAATACATCTTCTTTTATCCTATCTATTTATGATTCAGTTAATCAATCATTTACTACTATAAAAGATCTTTTTTCTGATTAAAATCATTAAAAATTATGATTGATCATGTCAAAATGGGGGGGAGGATGAGAAAACAACTAAAGCTTCAAATATTTGAGATGAACCATGAGATCATGCTACTGCCACAACCACATCTGTTGTAATGTCCCCTAATTATATCCACAAAATTTTCCGTCTTATATCTATGTCACATTTTCTAAATCACATAAAATCACAAAGAGGACACAATAATAATATTATAAATGAATATTGAATGAAATAAGTGATATTTTTAGAAATTAATAATCCTTTACCAATAGAGTGGTAACTTGACCATTGGAATAGTCATATGACCCTAAAGAATAATAAACTGACCAATATAATAGTAACCTCACCCATGAAAGTATAATTAAATGTTAGGAATCCAATAAATGAAAATATGATATAATTATATCCTATTATAAGAATATAAATTATTTGAAAAGGATAAATTAATTTTAAATATTTTTTTGAAACATAAATGTTTAAATTGAATTTTATAATTAATATAATTATTTAAATGAGAATTTTGTTTAAAAATTTAGATTAATAAATTAATAATTTTTATATGATTATAAGATAAATTTATGATACATTATTTTATTTTTCAAAGTGTTATAAAGTTAGTTATAATTTTAAAATTGGTAATTTTTCAATAGTTAATGATTTAAATAAAAAATTAAATTTCTCATAGATAGAATATTTTTTTTCATAAAATGGTGTTCTTTTTTTAAATCTACACATAAATATGGTTATGTTGATTTTTTTGGATTTATCTAAAATGAATGATTTTTTTGTTGAATAGTGAACTATTTTCGTCATCGTCATTTATTTATTTATTAGTTAGATAGTGAAATGTTGTAATTTATGATATTTTACTTTATAAGTAATTAGATGAATTCATGAGTCATGGTTGACTCATCGATGATAAAACCAGACATTATCTCAAACTCACATTATATCATTACAATATTTTCTCACAAGAAACCTTTATTTTGATTTTCTTGATCCAAAATAATAAAGAACTAAATAAAATAATAAAAAATCACCACTCTCCTCCACTATAAATACAAACACTTCTTCGAACAACTCGTATTCCTTGATGATTTCCCAATATATCTCTAATACTATACACAATTCTATTCCTCAAATCTAATAGTGTTTATCACCATCAAAATACTAAAACCATTTTCTATAAGGTGGTTCTTAGGGAGAATAATTTAAGAGGTAAAATTCTCTTGAATTTTACAAAATTTCTCTTCAATTTATTTTATTTTCTTATACACTCCTTACATCCAATGTAAAAATATTATGAATAAGTCATGTATCTTATATAAAATATATTTTTATTTATTTATTTTAATATCACCCAAAATGTATTATCTCCCATTCCTTTTAATCAAAATATGAAAATATCAACTGTGAGGTGTTGATTTATCACCTTCGAGGATGTGAAGTTCCTATTTTCCATTACCTGCTTAATGAATTGACATAAAACCATTATAATCGTGGGTAAAGATTGTAAAATATATTCTATAACAATATTTAGGTTATGAATATATCATTTATACATAATAATAAATAATGAAACAAAACCAGTTTGTGATGATAAAAAATCATCCAAACAATTCAAAATTATCACCACATTTGACATATCCAATGATTCATCCTCAAATAAACTAAAAAAATTAATTATATATCCATTTAATATTATGGAAGCTAATTAATAACATATCACATCAATTCTTGTAATATATTCCCATTTTAAGAGATCCTTGATACATTTTTTCAAGTGAACCAATCATGAAAATCCCAGAAATGAAAGCTCCTGAATAATAAAATTGTATACTATATCACATCAAAATGTTCATAAATGAACATCACAAAATTATAATAAAAAAATACTTGTATAAACATTTATTAAGTAATTAAATAAATAATTAATTTTATTATCCAAAATATTACGTTCTAGTGTAGAACACATTCAGACATATTGTATGGGATCTTTCTAAACCTCCAATTTTTCTATCAGGTTGATCATTCTCTCACATTAACCTATTGTTTCCTCATTTATGTTAATATAATTATACAATATTATTTTTATATGTTAATAACTCATATTTATAAATGTCATTACATCATTGATTTATAGGGAAATTCACGTTTAAAAAGGATCCCTTATCAAATTTTCTGGATAAGCATTCCCGATTAAAAGGAACTTCAATGTTTCATTCCGATTTTCATGTGAACTCATAATCTATTTTAAGCCACCATTATTCAAATAAAATATCACATAATATCTGTAAATAAAACCTTTTCCCCCATATTGTTTTATATAAACAATTTTTTGATTTATGTTTTATTGAATCTTTAATGTTTTCCCTTAAACTGCACTAAAGTAAAACATTTCTAAATATTCATAAACACTCTTTTAAATGTTTTACATAATATATATATAATATTCTCTGACTATTTTTCATTATGAGTTTACATTTATTATTTAAACAAATTCTTCGATGAAATCATCTATGATATGCCCTTTAGTTATGCTATATGACATGTTTATGATAACCAATTCATACTTTGGGAAACCCTTATAATTGTACCTAGTGATTGATTCTTCATGTGAAAATGATATTAATGAACACATTATGATAATTATTTTTAGATATATATCTAATCCATTGGAAAAATTTTAGTCTCATGAGACATCATGTTTTGAAATTGAGTGAAACTGATTCCAATATTTGAATTTGTATTCCATGTTCAATGGTCTTGGTAGTTATCCTTTACTCATGATTATTTCAAGATTTGTGTTGTTTTTATATTCAATTGATTCCATAATTACAAGACCACATGATATTCATGATATTATTCTTATTTTTATTAATGTTCAGTGCCTTTATTTGTAATCGTGATATGCCTTCTAACATATCTATTTTTCATTGAATCTATGATTATTCCCTTACTTGGATTTTTAGCACAAACCTAGTGTTCATGTCTTACCTTGATAATCCTACATAGATTTAGGATCTCCAACTAAAATAACATATCTTTATGTATTATTAAAATAAACATGTTTTATTGGATTTCCATGTTTTAATTTTTATATACCTAATCATACAAATAAACTAGGATTTTTTATCATTGTCTTGTAATTTGATGGTTAATTTTGCTAAAAATCATCTAATAATATGTGTAAAAGGATAGGGTATCTATAGTTGTTATCATAACAAGGTGTATCTATTTTTTGAGATTAAAACTAAATCACTTTACTAAGTACCCCATGGATAATTATATCACCTTGGATAACCTATATTTAATTGTAGGGTATTATAAGTTAGGATATCATTTCCATTTTTTGGTTTAAAATTATATTTTCAATGATTTTTTTTAAAATCTTTTGAGATATGTATTCAATGCCCTTAATTTTACTTTATTTGTATTAGTTAATTTATATAAATATGATAATCCATTAAAAATATAATTTTGATACGAAATATGATTAGTATCTTAATGATATGTCAAATTTAATGGGAACAGGTTCTAAGAAATTCATGACAGTACTTTGTCAAATGGCTTAGGTTATAGATAATAACATTAAACATGTGGATATCCCTCTTTCTTCTATGAGTGATCAATATTTGGTTTATTCATTCATATGAAAATGTCTTCCCATATATATTGGATCCTCATATCTTATAATCCTGGAATAATTTTTTTTACACAATTGAAATGATATTCTCTATCTTATAATGTTTATAAAAATGGAATGATCTTCTTGAAGTATATAATTTTATTGGGAAACTGATCAGTTGTGGACACTAATCAATAAAATAGAGTCCATGGATTAAATTAATCTATGGATTGGGATGATTTTGAAAAAATAAATAAATATTTCCGCAATCCTTTAATATTATGATGGAAAGGGACGTCCAAGGACTAATGAAAAACAAAGAATAGTTTATCAAAGATTATGAGAAAATATTAATAAGTCATTCATGATAAGCCCCGTTCTTTTTCATGAATAGCTATATAATAGTGGATTGCATCTTTAATAGACTATAGATGATTATATGAAATTTTTTATTGATTCATGATTTGGATACTTTTGTGGAGATTTTTAGTTGTTTCATTAAGTTTGAAATAGAGATAAAAAAATCTCAGTGTTATCGAAGGCCTGGTTAGAAAAGTCTAAAATATAGTTTAATATTGGTTGATGAATTGATAAATCACAATAAGAAATTAATACCCAACATCTCACATGTCAAATGTTTGTGAATAAGAATCCTTGAAATTGATTAAATAAATTAAATATATGCATCAAATTTTAAAGAGAGGGGAATATGGATCATAAATGATGATTGGATATAATAAATCCCACAAATATGGATGATGAGTTAAATGATCACATCAACACACATATTTTTTGTAATGTTTATCCCTCAGAGAACATGAGAATTATGAAAGCACTTTCCCTAAGCCATGGGTTTTTAGAGGAAATCAACTACAACTACCTCTATTGAAACAAATAAGGGTGGATTATATCACTAATACTAAGGTGGAGCCTGAAAATGATGTGGTGAAACAGACAATGGATATTCATTCAATTATATAGAATCTTCTGTTTTATTCTGGTTCTATGAAATCATTCATATCACGCAGGTTTTGTGGAACATTTCAATCTCCGCCTCAAAATATGGAGGATTTTTATCTTTGATAACTGAAAATAGAGAAATTATTCCATCCAATGTATATACCTCATCCAGGGTAATGTTTTGTGTACATAAGCTTCCAAAAAATAATAACTTACTTATTTTTGGTGGTGTTCAATTATATATAGTTCATGGATTGTTTATATTTATAAAAAGAAAACATCAATTGTTAGCAAATTGAGATCACTCTTGACATCTCAATGAATCCTCAAATTCTGTAATAGTTTAGAGATGAATATGAATCTCCTTGATAATATTTATCTAAATTTTGGATATTATTTACATATGAAAAAAATATATCTTAAATGATAATAAAATAGAGAGAATCATGCTTTAAGACATGCCCATTTTTAGGGACTACACCAATAAATTCTCCAATGAATATCATTTTCTTCTTCTGGATCGAGAGGTTGAGTTCTCAATTGATCTTATTATTTTATATATACCTATAATAAAGACACTATATAAAATTCACACAATCATTTTGGAGTAATTGAATAAGTTATTAATAGGAAAAAGTGGATAGGTTTTTTAAATTCTTTAGTGCATTACCATGGTGTGAACCAATCCAGAATTTCAAGAATAAGGATGAATCAATGCTTCAATGCATTTATTATCGTGAGGTCAAAAAAATAAGGATGAAGAAAATAATTCACATCCAAGGATAAATGACGTGTTAGATCATCTACATGGATCCAAGAAGTTTTCTAAGGTGGATCTTCGGTCCGGATCTCAATAATTAATGGTTAGGAATAAAGGTATTACCAACACTACCATTCAATCATTGTATGGAAACTATGAGTTCATAGTGATTCCATTTGGACCCACTAATGCTCTATAAATTTTCATAGATTTAAATAATATAGTATTTATAAAACACTACAACATGTTTATGGCATTCTCCATTGATTAAATTATTATATACTCAAATAAAAAGAAGAACATAAGGAGAATTTGAATACATTATGGAAGACTTAGTGATGTATTTTTTTTTAAAAACTATAGTAAATGTGATTTATATATGGAAGAAGTGTCATTTTTGGGGAATGCAATCACCACCAAAAGAATATCAAAGTTCCATTCTAAGACAAAGGTATGCTAGGAGAATTCCTTGATAACATCTATCTTAGAGATATATAGTTTCCTTGGTAAATTTTGTTATTATTTGTGATTTTTTAAAAAAATATTATGATTTTAAAACCCACTAACCAAGATAAGATGGTAGGGAGAAAGGTTTTTTATAGTGTAGTGAATGTGATGTTTTCATCAATGAGTTGAATGAAATGAGTATCATTGCATCGGTACACACACTTTCGACAACATGGGAAATATTTATGGTTTACAATGCTGCTACAAAGTATTTATTAGGCTATATACTGATGAGAAATGATAATGTGATAGAATATACATCAAGAAGTAAAAAATCATGAGAAAATCTATCCCACACATGATCTAGTGTTAGAAGTTATGATCTATTCATCGAAAATCTATAATCATTATCAATATTGTGTATATGTAAGAAATATATACTTATCACATAATCCTCAATTATATATTAATAGATATGGAGATGAATATATTCCATCGATGATTGTTAGAGTTTATCAATTATTATGACTGCTTGATCCACAAACATCCTTGTAATGAAAATAAATTTATGGATGCTCTAAGTATAAAAGATCCTACATTTTTATCAATGTTGATAATGGAGAAGGATCCAACCTTATATAATTTTAAAAGGATATAAATGGTAATAACTATGGATATAACATCCTAAATCATTTATCAAATTATTGCTCAACCATCTTTCATTAAGAAAATAAAGGATACTCAAATAAATTATAATGAAATTAATAAAAAGACGTAAGGTATCATAAATGGGAAAATATAAAAAATAAAAATGGGTGAGGAAGGATTACTGATATTTGGGTCATAAAAATGAGTACCATCCAATCCATTTAGAATGAAATATCATCTGAATGACCCAAAAATATCAACCCTCACTATTCATCCATGAAGCACAAAGATATATCATTATTTCTAAGAGAACTGATTGTTATAAAATATGAATAACGGGACCACAGATTATACATCAATGTACCTGGTATGTCAGCAAGTGATGGTTGAAATGAAAAAGGTAAAAGTGTATGATGAAACCATAACACATAACAACATTATAATTGGAAAGAACAATCATTGAATTAGTCACTGGGATTCTGAATAAATCTTGAGGGAACACTTCTATATGGGTAATTATGGATCATTTTACGAATACATCTCACGTTATCATAATTTGATAGGAAATATCATGGGATCAACATGAATGGATATTAAACAATGTAGTAGTAATTATACTGGGAGTACCACTATTAGTTTTATCTGATCAAGATTCTAGATTCACCTCTATGTTTTAAAAGATTCTATAACATAATCTAAACAGTGAGGTGAACATCAGAACAATATATCATTCTCAAACTAATGTTTAATCTAGATAGGAAATAAAAAAAAATTAATATGTTTTGAGAGAGTTCTCTATTGACAACAATGTTTGATGGTACAAACATCTACCTCTGGTTGAGTTCTATTATAATTATATTTCAACACAAGGATCCAAATGGCTCCGCATAATAATATTTATTCAAAAAGATGTAGAATGTCAGCATGCTAGGATGTAGTCATTAAACATAAGTTGTCTGGACATGAATTCGTCAAAGAAATGGTTGACAAGGTGAATACCATTTATAATCACATCAAGGTATCCCAAATTATATAGAACAATTATGCAGACAAACATCAATGGGGCCTATAGTTTATTGTTGGAGACATGGTATTGTGATGAATATCTCCATTGAATGTCATCATCAGATTTTGTAATAATGGAATGATATGTCCTAGTAAAATTATCACCTTTTTAATTCATTATCATATCAGAGTTGGGTCCTATTGAATAGAACATCCACCTACCATGTCTCATGTACACAATTTATTCCTTAATCCATCTTGATAATGTACATACAGAATCTATCAGTTGTATTGAATTTAGTTGTGGTTTAGTTGGAAAATGATCACACTTGTGTGGATCAGTATGTGAAGATCTTAGTATATATAGATTAAGTTCTATACAATAAAGAATTATCACATGGTCAAATTATTTTAAAGGAACCATATGTATAATGAATAATCATGGGAACTGGAGGGAGCAATGAATTATAAGTACCCTCGCATATTTTTCCATTTGTTTGTAAAATAAAATATGAGGGAGAAATTTAATAAGGGGGGATGAATATAACCCACCATTATTCTATGAATGAAATTTTACATTATTATATTGATCTCAGATTGTATAATGCAAAAAGTCACATAAATAACACAATAAAATCTTTATAAATTCATAATGAATTAAATTTGTGGTGTTTCATGAAATCAAGGATCATGTACCAGAAGAATAGTTACACGACCTTTGGAATGGTAATATGGCCTACAAGAATACTAAATCGTCCATTATAATAATAACCTCACTGATGAATGTCTAAATATAATTAGGCATTATATAAATGAAATATGATCTTATTATATCCTAGTATAAGTATATAAATGTTTTTAAAATATGAAATTATATTTTGGTTTTTTTGTGGAACATAAATATCTATTTAGAATTATATAATTTATATAATAATTTAAATAAAAAATTATCTTCATAAAATACATTCATAAATTACTATATTTTTTGTTGACTTATTATTAAAGAATAATTTTTTGAGACCTTATTAAAATCTCCAAAGTTCTATAAAGTCAGATATAATTTTAAAATTAGTATTTTCTAATAAAAAATGGTGTTTATTAAAAATTGAATTCATATTGTTTATAAAATTATTCTCATAAAATTTATATCATTTTTTGAATTAAATTCAGGAAAAAAAATGTTAGAATAAGATTTCTAGGTTTTTCTAAATTGGTTTAACTTTTAGTGAATAGTGAACTAATCTCATTTACAGAATTTGACATTATAAGTAAATAAATGAATTTACTAGTCATGAATGAATCTTGGATGATGTAAGTGGTTATTATCTAGAACTAACATGATATCATAACTATATTTTTTAATAAAGGTATACGCCATTCTAGGTATTTATATAAAATAAAAATAATAATAAAAAAATCAAAAAACACCCATCTCTTCCACCATAAGTACCACCCCTCACAATATCTCTTTCTTATACATATTATGCCATGAATAATTTTAAATTTATTCCCAATTAAATTTTAATGTATCTTCCCCTTGACCAATATGTTTTGGTCTTATCAAAATAAAGAAACCAATATCCCTAAGTAGGTTCTTAAGGAGAATAATTCTAGAAGAAAATATTCATTCACATTCAATATTTTCTTTTCACATTCTTTTCATTTTTTATGATATACTCACCACCTATATCCAAACACGAATGAAAGTCTATTTTATTTTATAATCATGAATTTTATTATTTAAATGGAAATCGCACCACCAAATCTCTTCCCCCATTCTATAATTTGAGAAATTACAATATCATCTCCAATGTAATGATTTATCTCTTTTAAGGATTGAATGTTCTTAATTTCATTTATCACCATCAAAGATTTACATAGAACCATTATAATATTGATTAATATTTTAAAATGGATGTAATAAGAATTTTTATTTTGTAAAAATTACTTTTATATGCAATAATTTATAATTAAATAAAAATATTTCATGATGATGAAAAAATCACCAAAATAATCAAAATGATTACCATTAATATATTATATACTGATTCATCCACACCCTAAGATAACACATAAATTATATAAAAATATAATATTAATTATTTTTATTATTAATGTATAACTTTAATTATGTATATCTATTCATATTTTACATGATCTTTCATACATGTATACAAGTAAACTAATCATGAAATCCAATGAAACAAACTCTCTTCGATGATAAAATTGTATCTTATAACTCATAAAAATGGACATAAATTATCTTAATAAATTGATAATAATTCAGGTATATCTTTAAAAGGTTATATATTAATTAATTAATCATTTATTTTGATTATCTATAACATTATGGTCATGTTCATCACACTTTCAGACATTAGGAATGTGACTCTTTCCGAACCACCATTTTTCCACTAGGTTATGTTGTCTCTCTAATTACCACAATTTAGTTCTTCATTATTTTAATTTAATATTTATAATTATGATTATTTGATATGAAATCACGTATCATGGCCATTACTTCATTTTTATGGTCAAAAACATGTTTAAAAAATGTTCCATTCCCAATTATTCCCAAAAAGAAAGCACAGTTAACATAAATTCCTAGATTTTTTATACATTTTAATGTGAACTCCATAATACATTTTAAGACACAATTAATTTAATAAAATAACTCATCTTATAATTAAATACAATCTTGTTCCATTTCTAGTTTTATACAAACATTTGTGACATTTTAGTTTTAATGTCACTTAAATGTTTTCCCTTACACTGCATTAAAGTTTCACATATGTACATATTCCATAATAATTTTCATAAATATTATCAAATCATTTTTACATCATTATATCTGAATATTTTCATTTATTAATGTCCAAATAATATTTAAAATCATTATTTCATGAAATCCTTTATGATATACCCTTTGGTTATGCCTTATGACATGTTTATGATACCCGATTATTTCCTTCGATAACCTTTATATTTCTACCGAATATTAGATTCTTCTAGTGGAATGAATATGCATAAACATTTTATGATGGGAACACGAATAGAGTTCCCCAATGCATTGGGTAATTTTTAATCTCATGTTACATCGTGTTGCGTGAGGGTGTGAAGAAAATTCTTTTATAAAACATTTTCCTCTATATATAATGGATGTGGTAGTTAGCCTTCACTCATGCTTAATTCATATTGTGTGTTGTTTCCAAATTACTATGATTCATTGATTATAAGACCACATACTCTACATGTTAATATTTTTTATGTTTATTCATTTTTACATTCCTTTTTATTTCATCGTGATATTCCTTCTATCATAATGGATTCAAATTATTCCTATGTTCATACCATTATTCGGATTTTTATCTCATCCATTTTGATCTCGCAATACATAAGTTATCCTATTTATATTTAAGAGATCAATGTAATATAAGTGATACTCATGTATAAGTAAAATAAATATTCCTTTTTTCATTTCACTGTTTTCTATTTTATGTTCCTAATCATCCCAAAACACTAGACATTATGATCACATTCTTCTAATTTGAGCACTAATTATGCCTAAAATAATGTAATAATATCTGTAAAAGGATATGTTTACAAAATAATAACCCTACAGTTCTGTAATACTCACAACATCTGATTTATCATATACCATCCACGTTCTAATCGATATTTGGATAATATCCCCAAGATATGACAGAGTTCACTAGTACCTCTTGGAGAACCAAAGGCGGATCATCTAGAACATTATTATTCTATTCTTCATCACCCTTGCAACAACGTCACCCAACCAGTTTATACTCCCATATCTATATATAATTAACCTTTCATATTTAGTCCATCTTCAGCTCCATACTAGTTCCCTTAACACTGTCACAAGTAGCTTCCCTCAGAAATGCTTCCACCATGTATTACTAAACCCACCACCTAATAGACTGTCCTTTTGGAGGACACTCATTTAGTAAAGTGACCTTCTATTGAGACTCCATAATATCGTTTTTCTATTGATCCATCTTACAATGATATATGATCCATTCTATTCCTCAATTCCCCACTTCTAGACACTATTTCCACTCATACATAGATGGTTGATCTTTATTCTAGATCCACGATCACTGGTCAAGTAGAAGATTCCCTAGATCCTGCAACATTTTATTTTATCAACATGGTAGGGAAGTGTAGACCTCAAACAATGGTGAGGGTACCATATACACTACTCTGGGGGTATTCTTTACACACTTCATATTTTTTCTCCCTAGTTAACACCCCCTTACTTTTAATTTGATCTATATTTATTAAACGCACTCTCATAACGATCATTTTGAATGAATCTCTAATCCAATGAAGTTGATTTATATTTTTTAATGATATTAGTTTTTGTGATTCCTCTCTATTAATTTTTTTGTTATGTCTTGATCCATCACATTCTCTAAAACATTTTATGAAACCTCACATATGTTGTTCAAACTCCCCCATGAGATCCATCCTCAATATTTAGTTATTATATTACCCCCTCTAGTCATCCATCTGGGTTCATCATGAAAACAGTGCCTACCACATGAATGGGTTTCTTCTAATATTTCTGAATTTTTAAATCCATTGATGGGATTTATTGAGAAAAAAGATGCATCCTTGATCTCTAGTAATATTCTTCATAAATATGAGCTTAGGGACTATGTTGTTTTATCTGTTTACATATATCTATCTAACAATGTCACTTATTTCAATTATTATATAGAATACAATATTTATTTTAGACTTTGGAGTCTCATTATGGAATATTTAGGTCATCTCAATTCATGAATGTGTTTTCATCAAGGTATCTTGTTAGGTAATTCATTATATTTCCCTCTGGTTTAAACATATAAGATATGGAATTTTTTACTCATGCTTTCCAATTACACATTTATTCTTTTTTAGTATTGATATATATTTTAGACTCACTATTTTTCAAAGTGAAGGTTCCTTGTTTCTATAACAATTCTCCACATAGTCCAAAAATGACCTCGTCATTCATACATTTCCTAGGGGCATTGTATTCATATCAAACTGTACATTATTCATTGAAATACTATATTTTTATTTAAACTATTTTATTTTATCATTTCATTTTATCCCAACACAATTTATATTTTTTATGAAAACTATGTTATTTTATTTATCAGATGATAGTCTTGAGTTTTAAATAAATTTTTGCAATAATATTATCTTATTATCATTATTAAATAAGATATTTATAATTAGAACAATGTATTAAATTGAAAAATCAATTAACCCATGTAAATCAAACATATATTTTTATGTAAATTTTTGAAATCAATTGTTTATTCCTTTTTAAAATTTTAAAATTAATTTTCAGTTCATAATTTTAATTTGGATTTTGAATTTGATAACGAGTTCCTTAATTGACCCTTAACATAGTAAGCAAGCCACGAGTTATTTCCATTTTGATTTTTTTCACTATCCTATTTGAATTATAAACCTAATATTTCCATTTATTTTATATGAATATTTCATGGGAGATACATAGGGCTTGTAAAACTATAAAAAACTCAATAGAATCCTATCAAATCTATTACTAAATAGAAAATTTTAAATGTTTGAGTCATTTCAATTACGTATCCACTTTTCACATAGACCGTCACATGCATAAACACTGCATAGACCATAGCTTCAATGACATACCTTGTTTTGATTAACCCACCTTACATTCCGATTTTATGCTTTTAGGCCCTAATTATGATTTTTTGAATGTTTTTAAATAAAATAGTTCTGGAGGAATAGTTGTTTCTTCCAGAGATGGGATGATTTATAATGAAGAGATCTGTGGTAGTATTTTCACTAAATCTACATGAATTAGTTCATGATTACATATTGTATACATTTTCAATTACCTTTTTTACATTCTAAAAATGGATTCTGTATTAGGAGGATCAAAAAATAGCATTACTAAACTATTTATTCTCATGAATGATCAAATGGGTTTCTGTTGTGAATTTGAGATCTATCCTTCAAATGATTTAACTGAAAATAAAAAAAAGGAAAAAAGAAAGAAACATTGTACATTAAATATTCATTCATGATATATTCATGGACCTAGATTGATATTTGGGTAGTTTCGAGACATTAATATATGAATTTTATTCATCATTAAACAATTTATTATTAACATGCATGATAATTTATAGTTTTTTATCCTTTTATATCATTATTTTAGTCATCTACACACCAACCATTGCCCTCAGTGTAATTTGATACATAATGTAAATTCATGAGGATTAATGGTGCCATTTGTTGTTATAGATTGAATATTTTAGATCCAATGATAGCCTCTATTTGGGAACATGTATTCATGGTATGATCATAAAACTAGTTAAATTTTTTCCTTTAGTGGTGACGGAAAATTCATATGGTGGTACATTAAGAAATGGGTATGGTAATCAAGGGAACAATTGAGAAATTTTAATCAAAGAAAGAACAAATTTGAATAATATAATTGATTATGAGGCATGAAAAAATTTATTTATAGGGTATATTTGTTTGTCTAAACACCAGTATACTAAAAAATTTATTTTATTTAATAACGATTATTACATATTTATAATTTCATCCTTTGATATTCTTATTGTGATTTTTATGGACTGGTAATTGTTCATGTGTGGAAGGATTTGATCTATTGAAATTATATTTACATTAAGATCCCGACGCATCAGGTTTTATAAATATATTATATTATGATATCATTATGTTAATTATTATTTAATAGGCTACTAAATACTGATGGGTGTGAAGAAGGTGCTCTTAATAATGACTAATTTTTAGATATTTCTAGTCATTATTACCAGATTCACATTGTGTATTCTAAGGGATAAGAAGTAGAAACTCAAGATAATTTAATTTTATCACCTACTTAAGGGTACATAGCGCTATGTCGGAGTGTGAAGTAGGATATGTGATATCATAATGGTAACAGATGGCCTGTATAATTTTATATGAGCCTGTGTATGTGTATTTAATAATTGATACCGAGTTTCATAATTGAAAATGTATATTTTTATAGGTACTAAAAATCACATGTGTAAAGGTAGTTTGTTTCATGAGTGTAATTAAATGAATTAGGTATAACCATATCAGTAATCCCCATTTATGTTATGATGTTATGGGATAATGAAAACTCAATATGTGATTTCCATGCACTATGTAAGGGGCTCATTATGTAACAATTTTAAACCAACATAATGTCCATAAATATCCAAAAATGAGATGAAAGCCATTAATCATAAATGATCAAAGCTATTAGTGACTCAAAATATTTCATATAAAACATGATAATCAATTTCTGAACAAAAAACCATAGATAAAAACACCCAATGAAATAATCTTATGAATTATGTTAATGTAAATTTCATTTAATATGTGTGCTATTTTGTGATATTTAACTCTAGGAACATCAAACGTTTTTATAGAATAAATGTCTATCATTTTTCTACCATTTTCTAGAATTACATAAAATAAGGAACCATTCCACTATCTTTTGTAATTCAAATCCATTTTTTATAGTATTTTCAATTTTCACTATGTGTGATTCTGATTCTTTAAAGAAATACATTCATTTTTCAATTTTCTCCATAAAAATTTCCCCGTTTATGATAATTATTTCAACTTTATTATTGTTTTATATGATAATTTTTAGAAATTTAATTCAAGAAATGTACACTTTGTGTTATGTAATGAGAGTACATGTGAAATAATTTTAGTGATTCTTTAAAATAAAATTAGGTAATCTGGTTTACAGTGAATTATAATGAGAAAACTGTTTTTATCGTCATTTCTGGATGATCCTGATATGGGGGATTGGAATGGTTGAACCCAATTTATTTAGAATCAATACTCTTAAGTTCAATATCAACCAAAAATTTTCATATCTATCAGTTGTACTTAAAACACCTAAATCGATGACTAACTCTAGAATAAATAGTTGTTATTATTCACAGAATATCAAAAAATTTTGGAAAATATCAATCTGTGACACCTAAACAAAATTTCATCCAATGTTTTAATATACTAAAATTTTATATTTTAGGACATATTCAGTATATACTCAACAAAATTGATCCCAAATCCTTACAAATCCCATTTTAATTTAATTAAATTTATAATAATTATCCAACTCTATGAATTTTATTTGAGGAATCTAATATTAAGTTATAATCCATAATTATGACATGTTATTATCATCTCTCTATTAAATCGACCCCATAGTCCAACATTTTAATTAATTCTCATAATATAATTTGTTGGGGAAATTCATAAAATCCAAATTTTTAACTATGCATGGAATTAACAACACCACAGGTACACATTAGGAAGCAAAAAATGACAAAAAAAATTAGACTCCCACTACTAGAATCAAAATAATATGATCACATATAACCTATATTCTATGTAGTTTAAAGATAAATGAGATGAATAAATCTACAAGAACTCATGGGAATTCCTAGTCAAAAGTTTCATTGGTGTCATGACCTTAGAAAAGTCTTCAATGAACCCCTATTAATATTATATGAGTTCGAGAAAACTATATACCTCTCCAATACTCTTGGGTTTTTCCCAAGAAATGACATCCTTAATATTCAATCGATCCACTTCAACTCCCTGTTGAGACAATACATGTCCTTGTATAGAAACCTATTATTTATGAAACATAAAATAAGACGTATTACCATAAATACAACAGTGTCAAAGGGCATGTAGAATATCCTTAATGTTATTATAATTATTCTTCTCCAAGAATGAGTACCCATGAATTTTAACTATGAATAATACCATAATATGATCCAAGAACTCTTATAACACATCATTTATGAGTCCCGTTATTATAGATGAGTCATTAAGAACACCAAAATACATGGCCAATATCATGAAGTTCCCAAGGTCAAATGTAAAAGTAGTCTTCAGGATATCATCTTTCATCACACTTATCTTTTGATATACATATCGTAAACTGATAATCAAAAACCAATGGGCCATATTTAACATGTTGAATAAATCATTACTCTTTATAATAAGTTATATTTATTGACTATAATGTAATTTAACCATCCTTAGTGTATAAAAATACAAATACCAATATTTACTTTCATAAAGGATAGTAGGGGAGAAGCACTTTATGACATGCTAGTCTAGATAAATCTCTTATGAATTGATCATCAACAATAATTCCATTCTCATGTGGCTCAGAAGGTTCCATATAATATTTATCTATTTAAATTATATAATAACTTTACTATAACACTACCCTTAAATGAGATATTAAATCAATGGTAAAAAGTATATTGTATTAATGAAAAACATCAGGAAACACTTCTAAGAATCTAGGAAAATCCACCACATTTACCTTCATTGAATCCTAAAAAAGGTATACTAAGATACCAATGTATTAATTAATTGAAAAACATTTAATGATCAGGGTTTCAAGAACACACCATATTATTGACCCTGTCTTATAATTACACAAATCACCCTTAAAAAAATCAATAAATGTGACCATATAGTCTAACTGATCGATATTAATAAGAAATCATACAAATATTTAATAAAGTAGAAAGGAATACCCATATGAGTTATGATTCTTAATAAACATATCCTATAAGATCCCAGGTAAATAATTAATAAATCATTTTCGTATTTATTAATATTTACGAATTAAATATTAATTTTACTTTAAAGGGGTGGCTATGTTCGATAGCGTACCCGATACGCAACGATGAGTTCCTTTGAAAACCTACATTGCGCACTAGTAATATAATAATGTTATTTTAAATGGTAGTTAAAATGTAGCTGTTGTATTGGCGAGAATGGATAGAAATTACTAAAATATGATTATATATGTTTTTTAAATGTTTTTATATTTATCCAATAAAAGATTAAGGCTTAAAATACGGAAAGAATTCAATTTTAGGCATTTATACCCTAATTTTCACTAAAGGCTCACTTATCACTTTTTGATGGAGAACCGTCATTAAATATAGTCTTGATCAATCTTATAAATTCTGTTGGACAATATATAACTCTTCTTTAGAATCGGGACATCAAAATCTACTTTGTGTAAATTTTTGGTATCTTTCCGATAAAGTTCATTCTTTAATAAATAATGTAAAATGTTGTATTTTAATTCAAAAAATCAATTTAATCAAATTTATTTATATGAATATATTATCATTTGAATTGGTTTTAAAGTTAAATTAGAAAATATTTTTACCATTTAATCCAATAGTGGTCATTGGAATTAATTTCACTTTGAAATCGGACTTAAACTAGTGTCAATCTTTTGATACTTATTGTTTCATAAAAACACGCTATTTGTCATGACAGCGGGAATTAATTTTTAAATTAATTAATTTGACTAATATGTTTTCAATTTTGTAAAATAGACTTCATTTTTGAATTTGGAATATCAAATATAGCTTTGGGTTATGTTTTGGTATTTTTCTGAAAAACCTCAAATATTGATGAATTGTGAAACCACTAAGTGGTACTTATAAAAACTGATTTTTCGTTTAAATGAAATTTTACCACTTCTGTGTTTTGAATTTATAAAATCTGACATAAATGGTTTTAATTAAGAAGTAAAATGTGTTTCAATGGGATTAAAATAATTTTTTGGTGAATTGTAACTTATAATGTTTTTAACCGAGATAAGAGGTAATTAGTGTAGTTTAAGGTAAAAATAATATTTAAATAATATGAGATGAGCATGACACATGGTCTACCCTCCTTGGATGTGTCCTGGAAGACCAGGAAAATCCATGAGACATCTTGGGGACCCCATGGAGCCACTTTGGATGGGAAATGACATAAATAACATTTTAATTAATGTAAAAGTTAAAATAACACAAACATGAAATGTTTTACTAAAACAATTTTTACATGGGGTTATAAAAGTCAGATTTTGACTATAAATATTTATTAGAAAGCTAAAAAGATTTCCTACATCATGATAATTATTGTATAATTTTTAGACCTTAAATAAATTAAATTAGTTATGAAATCAGGATGATGCAGCAATGACCTCATTATTTATCGATTTAAAAAAATGGAAGGATAATTGAAAATCTAAGACCTAAACATGTCCAAAACCTATAGGATGAGTGTATTTAGAACCCTAATCACCTTATACAAGAAATACATCAATTTTGGACCTTTAAAATCTGAAACTCTTTTGAAATTAAAGTAACATTTTGTAACTATACAAGAGTGCCCCTCCTCTCCTCTTATAAAAGGCCCCCCACCTCTACCGCCTTACCCACACTCCCAAAGCCTTTGGCTCGGCCAAACTCTTCCCATTTTGTCTCTAAACTTACCTCTATTACTCCTTGAAGCCTCAAATTGGGCAGAAGTCTTCCCAAGGATGATTTTGAGCTCAAACCAAAGAGAGTTACCCGATTTTAAGGTAATGTCTTCTTTTGAGTCCTTTTGTTTTATTTTGCTTCTCCCACCCCCTAAACACTTTTTATTATTTTCTTTTGTAAGAAATCAAGTATCCTAAATATACTAGGATGTTTTTATAATAAGTATTCTATCTACAATTACACACACCTACATCTAATGGTTAAAGAACATACTGTTTCCGTGGATGGCAAATTTCTGCCTCCCGAAACGATGATTGTTCAACATTCTTTTAACACCTTCAATGGTGGCCATTAAGATGAAAATATATTTATATATGATATATAATATTTTTATGTTTTCCATAAGCTTCTGTATTTTTCATTTTGGGCATACCATTATGGTTTCCATTATCGGTAAACGTGATATCTTCATTTAAGGAAGTGCGGACTACCACCCCCTCAAATTGTTTTGATCCGTTAATGCCATATGTGGGACATATAAAGGATGGATTTAAAGTTATTATATATGATGTTATACTAGAATTATAATATACCTCTATATCATTATTATTCGATTCCATAAAAATATGAAATAGAAATGAAAGTAGCGTTCATGTGTACGTACGACTTACCGTCTCCATGAACGGTGCATTTCATTTCTTATCCCCAAATGTAATGTACTATTATAATACATAATGGATATATATGATGAATGATACATCTAAATGATGAATATAATTCTGGAACTAAAATATAAATAACTCTCATTAAGTTTTAATTCCATTAATATGACAAAGAAATTAATGTAGCGTTCATGCGTACGAACGACTTACTGTCTCCATGAACAGTGCATTTCATTTCTTACCTCTAATTGATTATGTAATATTATAAATACATGTATATGCTGGATATATATGATATATATGATATCCAAATCAGGAATGTCATTCTGGATATAAAGATCCTTTGACCACACGAACAACATGTAATTGTAAGAAGTCCACTTTCGACTTAAGAACCAAATATCGATAGAACAAACATTATTAACATAATGATTAAATAATGTTTATAACATGGAAATAAGTGATATAAAAGCAATAATAAGCTTTAAAAGGTTCTTAATCAATTATATATTAACTCATGTTTAATATTCCTAACGTTAATGAATGATCGAGTCAAGTCGGACCCGAGGTAAGGGACTTCGTCTCAATCCCCTTTCATTGAGGCATATTTTCTTTTATACAGAACATTATTTTATACGGTGTATAAACCCCTTTGACTTTTACTTTTATACAAAAGGAATCTATTTCTACGAAGCGTTTTACAAAACGATGGAACGGAATTATTCTTTTAACATACGCGGTGACAACGACGTTTTCCGCCGCCACGAGTATTATTTGGACATTGGCTTCCTGAACAAGCCGTAATGTTTTTAAAATGAAATAAATACCAGATACTTTTTTATGTATTTTGGTATTGAAAATGGTTTTTTATAATGGATTTTTTTTGTCAGTATATTTATGTGATATATTGTGATCAAAGTGTGGAAATTTTTTCTTTCCATTATGTTTATTTTATGTCTTATGATTTTATAATGGTACTTGGACATTTGACGGGTGGTTACGTGATGAACCATATGAAGGGTGGTGCCGTGAATACCAGGATGGGTGGTTACGTTATAAACTCCAATGCATTGGGTATGAAAGTTGGCCGTATGGTTATTCCATTAAGTATGTATGGAAGTTGGTCGTATGGATATTCCATTAAGTGATATGGGTGGAAGTCGACCGTATGGTTATTCTACTTAAGTATGTTTATGTCCCATGTTACCTTTATATGTTATGTGTTCTTTATAAGGGTTTTATGGTAATACTTTGGTTAAAAAAAGGGTAAGTAATGATATTTTATTCAGTGAAGAGTTTTTACTACTTCATTAAGGTGAAGGTATTATTTTGATAAAGTATACATAGTTTACGTGATGTTTGAAAAACTAACAGTTTTCATTCTTTGTGTATCCCTTACTGAGCTTTTTTTGCTCACCCCATGTTATTTTTGAAATGTTTTTCACATGACTTTATGTGTAATATGGTCAAGGATGGGATCAAGGGAAATTCATGCTATATAAAACATGGAATTAGACATGTATCTTTTTAGGAGTTTTTTTTATTTTATGGAAACATAGTAGAAGTGTCTACTTTGTAATCTATTGAGATGTAATAGTTATGTCCTAATTCTCTAAAAAACTAAACCTAAAAAGATCCTCAATGTGAATTATTTTTTTCATTCAATATTAAGTATGGTTTAAGGTCGGGGCCTTATAGTTGGTATCAGAGGTCGGTTTAGACAACATTAGGAGTTAAAAAAGTGTAAAATTATAAGTTAATTTATGGTACAATTAAAATGATATAGCATTTAAATATTACCATGTTGTTTCTCCTAAGATATTTCTGTGTTAAGAATGGTTTTTCATAGAGGAAACAGAACATCTTTTTTGGGAAGGAATACAGAGGGAAATTAACATTCAAATCAGTATCCTAAGATGGTCAGAATCATAACTAAACAGTTTGTTCCAGTGATGGCTCAGTTGACTCAGGTGAAAAATTGTGGTTGTTTTTATTGATGATATTTTGGTGTTTTCTAAAAGTAAATAGGAGCATGAAAGTCATTTAAGGGTTATCTTGCAAACCATAAACGAAAAGAAAATATATGGAAAATTCAATAAGTGTGAGTTTTAGTTACAAGAAATTTCATTCCTGGGGCACATTGTTTCAAAAGATGGCAAAACTGTAGATCCTGATAAAACAAAAGTTGCTAAAGAATGGCCAAGACCTACAATTGTAACCGAGATCCGTAGTTTTCTTGGTTTGGCAGGTTACTACCGAAGGTTTGTTGAAAATATTTCACGGTTATCTAGTCCAATGACTATGCTAACTCGTAACGGTGTTAAGTTCATCTGGACAAAACAATGTGATGATTGTTTTCAGGAGTTGAAGAGAAGATTGGTGAAAGATCTAGTTTTGGCACTTCCTTCCAGGAATGGTGAGTTTGTTATATACAATGATGCTTCAATCAAGAGACTTGGTTGTGTCCATATGCAGAATGATCAGGTAATTTCTTATGCTTCACGTAAGTTGAAAACACATGAGGTAAATTACCCTATACATGATTTGGAATTAGCTGCTGTTGTTTTTGCTTTAAAAATTTGGAGGCATCATTTTTATGGAGTAAAGTGTGAAATATATACTGATCACGAAAGTTTAAAGTATATATTCACTCAGAAAGAATTGAACATGAGACAGAGGAGATGGCTGGAATTAATCAAGGATTATGATTGTACAATTCACTACCATCCGGGAAAAGCAAATAAAGTGGCTGATGCTTTGAGTCGAAAAAGCAATGTTTCATTAACCATGCTACGTTTGGAACCAGATCCTTTGGTTTTAGATTTGATGAACATTGGCATAGAAGTTGTTGGTGCAGGATGTCCTTCTGTTTTTTTAGGTATTAGTGAGATCTTCTCTATCAAACAGAATCAAGCAAGCACAGAAGCAAGACAGTGAGTTGTAGAAAATGGTAGAGCTGGTTCAGAAAGGTAAGTTGCCTGAATTCAACATTGATAGTGATTGTGTTGTGAGTTTTTGGAAGAGATTATATGTGCCATGTGATTCACAGTTGAAGAATGAGTTGTTATGTGAGGCTCATAGTTCCCCGTTTTCAGTTCATCATGTCAGTACTAAGATGTACATAGATCTGCGGGAGTATTACTGGGGGGATGGAATGAAAAGAGATATTGCTGATTTTACTGTGAAGTGTTTGACTTGTCATCATGTTAAAGAAGAGCGGCAGTTACCGAAAGGGATGCTTCAACCTCTACCAGTGCCAGAGTGGAAATGGGAGAATATATCCATGGACTTTGTTGTGGGATTACTAAAGATATCTCGAGGTAATAATGCAATCTGGGTTATTGTTGATCGCTTGACTAAATTTTCTCAATTCCTTCCTATACGAGATAATTTTTCCCTAGATCAACTTTCTCATTTGTATGATAAAGAGATAGTCATGTTAGATGGATTTCCTCTCTTCATTGTATCTGACCATGATCATAGGTTTACGTCAACCTTTTGGAAAGGCCTTTAGAAGTCGTTGGGTACTGAATTAAATTTTGGTACAGCTTTTCATCCTCAATCAGTTGGGCAGTCAGAACAAACAATTCAGACCTTGGAGGATATGCTACGAGCTTGTTCGATGAATTATCAGGGAAGTTGGGACAAACATCTTTCTTTGGTTGAGTTTTCATATAATAAAAGTTTTCATTCCAGTATACAGATGGCACCATTTGAGTCATTATATGGGAAGTAGTGTCGAACTCCAGCATTTTGGGATGATGTGGGTGAAAGGAAGCTGATGGGACCCGAATTGATAGAATAGACGGTAGAAAAGGTTCAGTAGATTCAGAAACACATGAGAACAGCTCAGAGTAGGCAGAAGAGTTATGCGGATAACCGGAGGAAGTATCTATCTTTCGAGGTAGGTGATCATGTTTTTCTCAAGGTTTTTCCATGGAAAAGTGTGATGTGATTTGGTAAGAAAGGAAAGTTGAGTCCAAGGTTCATTGGACCATATGAAATTCTGGGGAGAGTTGGATCATTTGCATACAGAGTGGCATTAGCTCTGATTTTATCTCAGGTACACAATGTTTTTCATGTTTCTATGTTGAGGAAGTATATGCCAGATTCATCTCATGTTTTGAGCCCAGAGGTAGTTCAGTTGGAAGAGAATCTCTCTTATGAAGAACAACCAGTCCAGATTCTTAACTGAAGAGAACAAGTGTTGCAAAACAATGTAATCCACTGGGTAAAGGTTTTGTGGAAAAACCATATGGTTGAAGAGGCAACGTGGGAATCTGAAAATGCTATGAGGGATAAATACCCCCACTTATTTTGATAAGTGAATAAATTGCGAGGACGCAATTCCCAAAAAGGGGGAAGGATGTAACATCCCAGGTAAATAATGAATAAAACATTTTCGTATTTATTAATATTTACGAATTAAATATTAATATTACTTTAATGGGTTTTCCATGTTTGATGGCGTACCCGATACACAACGATGAGTTCCTTTGAAAACTTACGTTGCACACTAGTAATATAATAATGTTATTTTAAATGGTAGTTATCATGTAGCCGTTGTATTGGTGGGAATGGATAGAAATAACTAAAATATTATTTTATATGTTTTTAAAATGTTTTTACATTTATCCAATAATAGATAAAGGCTTAAAATACGGAAAGAATTCAATTTTAGGCATTTATACCCTAATTTCCACTAAAGGTTCACTTATCACCTTTTGATGGAGAACCATAATTAAATATAGTTTTGATCAATCTTATAAATTATATTAGACCAAATATAACTCTTCTTTAGAATCGGGACATCAAAATTTACTTTGTGTAAATTTTTGGTATCTTTCCGATAAAGTTCATTCTTTAATAAATAGTGTAAAAAGTTGTATTTTAATTCAAAACCGCTTTTTAATATAATATATTTATAGGATTAGATTATCATTTGAATTGGTTTTAAAGTGAAATTAGAAATATATTTTTACCATTTAATCTAATAGTGGTCATTGGAATTAATTTCACTTTGAAATCAGACTTAAATTAGTGTCAATCTTTTGATACTTATTGTTTCATAAAAACATGCTATTTGTCATGACAGCGGGAATTAATTATTAAATTAATTAATGTGACTTATATGTTTTGAATTTTGTAAAATAGAATTCATTTTTGAATTTTTAATATCAAATATATCTTAGGGTGAATTTTTGGTATTTTTCTGAAAAACTTCAATTTTTGATGAATAGTGAAACCACTAAGTGGTACGTATAAAAACTGATTTTTCGTTTAAATGAAATTTTACCACTTCTGTGTTTTGAATTTAAAAAATCTGACATATATGGTTTTAATTAAGAAGTAAAATGTGGTTCAATGGGATTAAAATAATTTTTTGGTGAATAGTAACTTATTAAGTTTTTAATCGCGATTAGAGGTAATTAGTGTAGTTTAAGGTAAAAATAATGTTTAAATAATATGATATGAGCTTGAAATATGAACTAACATCATTGGATGTGACATGGACGACCATTAAAATCCATGAGTCAACTTGGGGACCCCATGGAGCCTCTTTGGTTGGGAAATGACATAAATAACTTTGTATTTAATGTAAAAGTAAAAATAACACAAACATGAGATGTTTTACTAAAAGAATTTTTACTTGGGGTTATAATAGTCAGATATTTGACTATAAATATTCATTAGAAAGCTAAAAGGATTTCCTACATCATGATAGTTTTTTATAAATTTTATACATTAAATAAGATAAATTATTTATGACATCACGATGATGCATCGATGACCTCATTATTTAACTATTTAAATAAAATGGAAAGATAATGTAAAATCTAAGACATAAATATGTCCAAAACCTATTGAATGAGTGTATTTCGAACCCTAATCACCTTATCCTCGAAATAAATCAATTTGGGACCTTTTAAATCCGAAACTCTTTTGAATATAAAGTAACATTTTGTAACATTACAAGAGTGCCTCTCCTCTCCTCTTATAAAAGGTCCCAACCTCTACCACCATACCCACACTCCCAAAGCCTTTGGCTCGGCCAAACTCTTCCCATTTTGTCACTACAGTTCCCTATCTTACTCCTTGAAGCCTCACTTTGGGTATAAGTCTTCTCATGAAAGCCTTTGATCTCAAACCAATGGGAGTTACCCGATTTTAAGGTAATGTCTTCTTTTGAGTCCTTTTGTTTTATTTTGCTTCTCCAACCCACTAAACTCACTTTATTCTTTTATTTTGTAACAACTACAGTATCCTCAATATACTAGGATGTTTTTATATGAATGATTATAGCTACACTTACACACACCTACATCTAATGGTTAATGAACATACTGTTTCTGTTGATGGCGAATTTCTGCCTCCCGAAATGATGATTGTTCAACATTCTTTTAACACCTTCAAAGGTGGACATTAAGATGAAAATATATTTATATATGATATATAATATGTTTATTTTTTCCTTAAGCTTATTTATTTTTCTTTTTGGGCATACCTTTATGGTTTCCATTATTGTTAAACGCGATATCTTCATTAAAGGAAGTGCGGACTACCGCCCCCTCAAAGTGATTTGATTCGTTAATGCCATATGTGGGACGTATAAAGGATGGATTTAAAGTTATTATATATGATATTATACTGGAATTATAATATACCTCTATATCATTATTATTCAATTCCATAAAAATATGAAATATAAATGAAAGTAGCATTCATGCGTACATACGACTTACTGTCTCCATGTACGGTGCATTTCATTTCCTATCCCAAAATGTAATGTACTATTATAAATACATAATGGATATATATGATGAATGATACATCTAAATGATGAATATAATTCTGGAATTAAAATATACATACCTCTCATTTAGTTTTAATTCCATTAATATGACAAAGAAATGCAAATAGTGTTCATGCGTATGTACGGCTTACCGTCTCCATGAACGGTGCATTTCATTTATTACCTCTAAATGATTATGTAATATTATAAATACACGTATATTCTGGATATATATGATATACATGATATCTAAATCAGGAATGTAATTATGGATATAAATAACCTTTGACCACACGAACAACATGTAATTGTAAGAAGTCCACTTTCGACTTAAGAACCAAATATTGACAGAAAAAACATTATTAACTTAATGATTAAATAATTTTTATAACATGGAAATAAGTGATATAAAAGGAATAATAATCTTGAAAAGGATCATAAGCAATTAGAGATCAACTCAAGTTTATTATTCAGGACGTTAATGAATGATCTAGTCAAATCGGACCCGAGGTAAGGGACTTCGTCTCAATCCCCTTTCATTGAGGCATATTCTCTTTTATACACAACTTTATTTTTTACGGTGTATAAACCCCTTTTACTTTTACTTCTATAAAAAAGGAATCTTTTTCTACAAAGCGTTTTACAAAACGACAAAAAGGAATGTTTCTTTTAATGTATGCGGTGACAACGAACTTTTCCGCCGCCGTGAGTATTATTTGGTCATTGGCTTCCTCAAAAAGATGTAATGTTTTTAAAATGAAATAAATACCATATAATTTTTTATGTATTTTGGTATTGAAAATGGTTTTTTATAATGGATTTTTTATGTCAATATATTTATGTGATATATTGTGATCAAAGTGTGTAAAGTATTTCTTTCCATTATATTTGTTTTATGTCTTATGATTTTAGAATGGTACTTGGACATTTGACGGGTGGTTATATGATGAACCATATGACAGGTTGTGTCGTGAATACCAGGACGGGTGGTTACGTTATAACCTCCAATGCATTGGGTAATGAAGTCGGTCGTATGGCTATTCCATTATGTATGTATGGAAGTTGGCCATATGGCTATTCCATTAAGTGATATGTGTGGAAGTTGACCGTATGGTTATTCCACTTAAGTATGTTTATGTCCCAAGTTGCCTTTATATGTTATGTGTTCTTTATATGGGTTTTCTGGCAATCCTTTGTTTACAAAAGTGTAAGTAATGATATTTTATTCAGTGATGAGTTTTTACTACTTCATGAAGGTGAAGGTATTACTTTGATAAAGTATACATATTTTACGTGATGTTTGAAAAACTAACAGTTTTCATTCATTGTGTATCCCTTACTGAGGTTTTTATGCTCACCCCAAGTTTTTTTTGAAATGTTTTTCACAGGACTTAATGTGTAATAGGGTCAAGGATGGGATCAAGGTAAAGTCATGCTATATATAACAAGGAACTATACATGTCTCTTTTTAAGAGTTTCTTTTATTTTATGGAAACATAGTAGAAGTGTCTACTTTGTAATCTTTTGAGATGTAATAGTTATGTCCTAATACTCTAAAACTCTAAACCTGAAAAGATCCTCAATGTGAATTAATCATTTAATTCAATATTAAGTAAGGTTTAAGGTCGGGGACTTATATATCCAAACCCCAATCCACATCAAGAAGACTCACCTATCCTTTAACTAACATATTCAACAGTAGGGGTATAAGAATCCCCTACACTTTGGGCCGTAAATATCATACCAAAGTTAATGAAATGAAGGAGTTTGAAAATATAATATCAAAATAATAATAATCCAATATTGGAGGGAAAAAATGATACCTTGAATGATATTTTTCACTTAAATTTTTGTATCCTCCATAACATGAATCTATTTAAGTCTAACTCTTCATCATAACAATTCTAGATAATCTCTTTGGACATTCATATACCTATGTCCTAGATGTAAAGGATCATTATAAGGATTTTAACTTCTCAATATTCTCTCTTTATAATGATGTTTTACTTTCCCTACTACTGATATTGAAATTGATGAAATTATTGTTATTGGGTATGATAAGAATACTAACATACTCCACTAATGTGAGGCTCAAGAGTAATTTTTAATGATATTGTCAAAAAAAATTACCTCTAAAAACATATAAAATTCTCTAAGAGTCCCACAATGATTCATGAGTATGTAAACACCTAATGAAATTATCTAGGATCTAGTGGGAACAACATCTTTCTATTAAAAATAATACTTGTCTAGAAACTTTATATCATATACCAATAACTCTTCTCTATAGGAGACCCTGATGACCCCCTCTCAAGATTAACATGCCTAATAATTATTTCTCTTAATGTCCTCATCCTAATTCTACACCACCATGTTTATAGGAAACATAAATGGGGTCACCATGCAATGATATATTTATAAAAATACATTCTCTATACAATGATATCATTAACACATGTCAGGAAATAGATCAAGGGATAAGAAAAGAAGTTCATTAAATATCATCTAAAGAAACTATAAACATAGGATCACATGATTACATGAGTGAAGATATGTCATATTAACTATAATTATCAAAAAATATATTAACTCCAATCAAAAAAAATTTATAAACAATCCCATGTAACGACTTCACTGTTATGATCCATAATATACAAATATATAATTGTCATTCTATACCCCACTCTAAGTAATAAATGACATGATCAATCACTAAACTAAACTTAAAAACTAGAAAAATAATATAATTATATAGGGGTGATCAATAACTATGTAAAAAAATTGTATACCCATTATCATTCTTGAAAATGTTAAAGAAACTTACTAACAGATTAGTGAATAAACAATATAACCACAACCATTTGTCAAGCCATATAACAACCATAATCTCTAAGGATCACTCAACTAATGATGAATAAAATATAAAAAAATAGTGCAAAAGAATATATTGTAATTTGTTTCACAAACAATTCACCAATAATTTACCCATCCCATATTCCATCATCAAATATCATTACATTCAATCCCTTCTATAAATAATATATGATGTGGGTTTACTCATAACCCAACCTACCATATCCTCTTTTAATTACCACATTTCTTGGTTCCCATTGTCAATATTCAAATAACCACATACATAACCATAAACACATATACACATCCATATATACAAATCACATCTAGGAATCACTGACTATAATTGTAAGGTATCATAAACAAAAAATACATTAAATTCATTCCTTCATCACACATTGTGGAACCCTCCTATCATCCATATAAAAATAACACCATGTAAAACATTTTAAGGGATAATGGGAAAATGGTGTGGCTATCCATCTATCCTAATCACCTTATATATTAGGGAAAACACTCATAACCAAAAAACATAGTTTATCGGTATGGTTATGTAACTATGTGGGGTGAATAAATAAATAAATAAAAATATATCACAAACACACACACACACACACACAAATATATATATATATCCACGTACACAAGCCCATACTAAATGGGATCACATCAATATAGGAACATCATATATGAAAAAAATCACAACACTAGCATCCATTTAAACTAACACTACTAACAACTATAAAACATAACCCATGCCTTATTCCCATGGAAACATACATAATTAAATAAAAAAGTACATCACTACTATATTCATTAGATAATATTTTATTTACCATTTTAAAAAATATTTAAATTAATTTAATCATTCATATAAAAATAAAAAGGCTAAAAATTCTAACTATATTCCATATAACAATTCATTCATTAATATTTCAGTCATGACAAATTATTAATTTAATTATATCTCGCAGCCATTATAATGCTTAACATTGCTGATTAGATTCTTTTACTAATGATATACCATAAAATTTTCTTCCCATTTACCATGACCACGAACAAACTCAACCATCACATTAGGTTCAAATCATATCATCATAACCAACACATTTAGACGAAAAATTACAATCCATCCATATCAATCACATCCAAACAAACCCAACATCAACAGAAAATCAATGAGAGTCCAAATTGTAATTCTACAACACAAAATATCATATTTATATATTCAACAATTTTATTCTACTTTATAAAAAATATTCATTCATATTAACAATGATTTACCAAAAAGATATTTCATTGTTATCATTATGTATTTATCCATTAATGATACGTGAATAAAAAATCAACAAAAATTAAAAAGGGTCAAAAATAATAATAATTTTTGGAACCACCAAAAAAAAATACAATAAAAATATCATAGAAACGGTTATTCAATTAAAATTTATCAGATTCCCTACAATATCCATTAGGTTTAGTTATTCATATCTGTTAATAAATTTTGTATTATACCACCAATGAATTGAAAAAAAATCATTAAACCCACATTTTAATCATAATAATGGAGAGTTAATTAATTACCTACCTCAATATGTTATTCATAATGTTTATACAAAAACAATATGACAAAGAGATGATCCCTATATCGAGTTCACATCCAGGGAAACACTAGTAACCGAGACAAATATATTCATTATCAATCAATTACTCTAAAATAAAATAATAATAACATATCCCCTATCCACAACACTCTTTAAATTATAAATATATGGAAAACATTAGATATTAGGTGAATGTATTACCTTATATTAATAGTAATCAACATCACACTGATGAGGATTAATATCAAGAAAGAGTGGTTGATAAGTATTATAAAAGAACCAATTTTTTTCCCATGAGCCTATAGAATGAAAAAGAATATAATGCAATTAGAGGATCCATAAAATTTATAATAATTCTATAAAATAAATTAACCCAAAAAACACCACTAACACAAAAAAAATTCCTAGGTTTTTCACCAAGGATATTGTTCAAACTATCTATCAACACTGTATTGGTATTGTGATAAAATACACTAGTAAAACATGTCCTAGATACTATAAAATTTTGATGAAACCACAACATAAGGGGAACCACTATTTTAAAACATTCAAATCATCAAACCAACCATTCTATAATCCAAGAGGCCAAAATATAGGGGCTCCCAAATTTGTTTAACAACCCATAAAATCTCTCCATAGTCAATGCCCTGTACATAAATACAATGTAGAAACTATAAAAACTAACCATTATCCCTAAACAATAAATAATACACTACATATAAACAAAAAGTACCAAGCCTCAAGGTCCCCCAAAATAGAGAATCTTGGAATTCAATCCCCCCAATATCTACACTTCATCTAGATTACACAAAACAAAGTATATATCATATGTATTTATTCCATCACAAAATACTCAATTCATTCCTCAAAACACCTATAGGAACATATAACCCTAAAACAATTAATGGTTTAATTAGTTCCATGTTATTATAATTAACTATATTAGTTCAATTTTCCAATAATAGTAATTTATACACATTTTAAAGTTATATAAATGAAGTTTTGTTATCTATATTGTTTAGGAGGAGGAACACCATGATATCGAGATATATTGGGATTTGGTGTTGTCAGTGATTCTGGTTTGAACATGAGATTTTTAATATCTAATTTACTATGTTTCATCCCTTGTGTTGGTGGAGTTAGTAGATACATAGAATTGGTAATCTGGATAACATTTTCCAATAATTGTGCCATGGATATTATCTCCCTAAATTCACTAGGGTACATTAATTGAATGAGGGGAGTCTATAAGTATTTTTATGAATCTCTATATTAGTTTCACTTATAGAAGAATACTTTTTAGTAAATATTTAGTATGTTACACCCATTGATGAAATATGAAAATCTATCGATCTATAATTTTTTTAATTTTGAAGGTCTAAAAAACTCATCTACCAAAATTTGGAGTAAAACTGGTTGAGAAAATATCACTATAGATCTTACCAATTAGTGATATAGATGATTGGTATATTATTATTATAGATGAATTTTTTCCTTTCACTTTTATAAAAAAAGAACTAATGTGTTATAGGCTCAAATTGTTTAGTTAATTCTATATGGGGGAGAATGAAGTGGTCTGTCAGGTCATCAAATGGCCAAAATTAAGCTGTTATACAGCCAAAACACGGTGGAATGCAACAATCTTAGTACATAGTGTGTACTCATTAGTACACAAAATGTACATAGAAAATTGTATTTTCAACCTTTTTTCTCAAAACAACCTGAAAACAAGATCAATATCATTAATGAAGATTCATGTTTTGACAAACATCCACCCTTAAAGATATTCGTCCCCGAATTTCCCATACATGGGTTGTGAAGAAGAATCTGTGAAAATCTCTAGCCATTACGATCGTACGTCAACCTCCCTCTCACAAGTCTCATCCTGCACTCTCCCATTCCATCATTGAACATGTTCTAGAAAAAGAGACCAACCATGGAGAACCTTAATTAAATGATATATAATCCAAATAGGGTGCTCCATGAATGTTGCATCCACCACCAACTCAACCGCCTCTAGTTTAGAAACATGAGACTAGTTTGAAAAGTAACATTGCAGATGAGATTCTTGAATGATGTTCTGCATTTCCCGGTACCTCTGTGGTCACTACAACTGATAAGAAACCTACCCAAATCTCTATGAAACCACAAATGGCTCAACATATCCCAGTGAATGCTTCCACAATCTCTTAATCCTCATGTGTGTCAACCATGGCGTGACACATATGAAAACCTGATCTCTGACCTTGACCTCTAGAGGTCATCTCTGTCGATCAACATATGATTTATGGTGAGATTTTGTAGTATCCATCCTCTAAGAAATCAACTCTACCTACTCTATTTTCTCCTGGACAAGATGAGGTCCCATCAAAGATTCCTATCCTCCCTCCATCCAACATAGAGATGATTCATGTGGCTGACCATACAAAGCCTCACAAGGTATCATCTAAACCATTACCTAAAAACAATTATTGAGGAAAAAATCTACTAGCGGTCTGTTTATCTTTGAAGATCCCCCTAAATCTAGGATGCTTGCTCAAGGACTTTCCTCCAAAACCAAAACTATGTAATCGGACTGGCCATCATTTTAGGAATGGTACATTATACAGAGAAGTACAAGAGTAACCAAATCCCTATGTAGTCCCTACCGGAAATATGAGGTAAATGAGAAATGTCTATCTAAAATGATATAGTGTGGACCCCACGATAATGTATTATCTCTTGGATGTAAAACCATATAATCTCATCAATACTGAAGGTTTCCTTTATCGGAATGAAGTGTGAATGTTTCGTGATTCTATCCATAACAACCCATACATCATCATTTCCTCGAGGAATCCTTTTTAAAACCATCACAAAATCCCTTGTGACATCATTCCACTTCCACTCGAGATTGGGTAACCATTGTAATAGCCATGCTAGTCACTGATGCTCCTCCATCACCTGCTAACTGGGGGAACATTTCATAAATAATCTACCTGTATCCCTCTTAGTGTGTGACCATGAATGCTGATGATGTAGATCATGATACATCTAGGTGAAACCAAGATGAATTTCCCGTTCAAAGGCATGACTATCACAAAACATCTTTTCATGTATGTCTTATAATACCCATACACGCCAATTAAAAATAAAAATATCATCCTTTCCTATTGTCCACCCAAGAATAGAGTCCTCACATAAAACACCATCTCGTTGGACTAACCCTTTAGAATATGATAGATACCTCATTCGAACTCCATCCAGTAGAGTAGAGAAAATAACTATATAAGAATGAAATGTCTTCCCCAATTTCCAATGCACCTCCAAATGAATCTTATAGAATAGAGTCAAATTCTTCCACTCACTACTGGTATCCTAAAATACCTATATTTGAGTGGTCTTACTCAACCCATCACCCACTGCATTACCATTCCCAGGTGTGTAGTCCAGTTCAATGTCAAGAGACTAAAGGTACTCAACTCACCGTCACTATTTCAAATTAAAATCTCATTGAGTAATGATATACATGAGGATTTTCTAGTTATTGAATTCCATAAACAGATCTCCTAAAATATAATGCCTCCAACAACGTGCAAAGCCTGCATAACTATATCCAACTCAAGATCATGCATTGGGTAATTCCTCCAATGTGGCCTCAACAACCAAGACCCGTATGCAATGAATTCTTCTCTCAGCATAACCACTTCTCCAACCCCAATACCTAATGCAACATAGTATATAGTGTAACTCCTGACATGATCTGGAAATACTAGTATTAGTGTTGTAGTCAAATGAACATTTAGCTCATGAATGGATGTCTTACAAGAATCTGACCACACAAACATCACACACATGATAGACATGCCCATTAGCAGTGCTTTCAAGTGTTAGAAACACATTATAATACTCCTATAGTAACAATTTTTCCCCAAGAAACTCTAAACCTCAAAAACATTCTTCGGATGCACCCAGTTAACAACTAGTATCACATTCCTTGGGTCCAATGATACTCTTATCTCTGAGATTGCGGGACACATGATGTAAATCTATTCCATCCAGAAGTGTAATTGTTAAAACATTGCCAATAATTGATGCTCTCTCAGTGTTTTCAAAATTATATCAAGGTGCTTTGAATGGTCGCATTGATTATGTGAATACCCTATGATATCATCCATGAAAACCACCAAAAAATCTAGTTAGGGGTGGAACACTCCGTTCTTAAAGACCATGAAACAACTAGAATGTTCGTGATGCCAAATGGCATACTAAGGTACTCATATAGGCCATAACATCTGCAAAATGTTGTACAAGGTATGTCTGTTGGTCAAACATGTACCTCATGTTACATATACCTTATTTCAATATTTGAGAACACAAAATCTACTCTAATATGATAAAAAAAAGTCATCTATCTTTGGCATGGGATATCAGTTTTCAACCCTCATCTAGATCAGTTTTTGATAGTCCATGCATACCCTAAGGGAACTATCTGAGATTTTTAAAAAATGGACCAGATAACCCCCAAGAGAGGTACCTGTTTAGATGAAACCATTAGCTTCTGGACCCTATAACTACCTCATGTTCTCTTGAAACTCTTTCATAGTCATCCTATAAGGAGGATTGGACACCAATGTAGCTCTTAACACTAGATTGATAGTGAAATCCACCTCCATCTCTAGATGTAATTCGTAGAATTCATCTAGAAAGTAATATACTAAATAATTCATCACTAGTGGAAGGTAATAAAGTGATGTCCTCTAGTTAACCTGATATAAACTAGAAATCTGGGATGTGATTTCTCCCATGCTATGATGCTCTAGTATCACTATACTCACATGAACATCCCATTCACCATTGTGTATAAAATATCATCCTTGGGTGACGTTAAACTCATCCTACGATGGTAGTAGTCAACAACGGCCTGAAAACAGACCAATTCATCCATTCTGAGAATTTAATCGATGCCTATCATCTGTTTGTCAGAGAGGTAACACAAGAATCGACACCCACCAAACTCAAGACGACACTCCTTGTACATACAGACACTAGCCATCCTAATCCCCAATGCACGGTCTAGAATAATAAAATCATTAGATGTAAAGATAGATAGACTGATGCTCTCCACAATCAAAACAGATATAAAAAAATGGAAAGACCCCATATCAAAGTGTAGCGGACAAAACTATGGAATCTCGTATCATACAATTAAATGTATATTGTCTTAGATCATGATATTTCTACGTATTTTCATTGAAAAATTATTGCATGTACTATGCCCAAACCACCCTACCTAGCTACCCTAAGATGTCCCATAATATTATAATTGAAAACTCGTCATCTAGATATTGCAGCCATGAGTCCTCAGCCTGAATGGTCTGACGAGTTCTATTTCCCAAATTGATGAGAAACTGGTGGCCCCTATCCTTGGAGTAGAGTCATAATAGATCCCATCTCACTCACTACTGGGGTGATCATCCTAAAAACACTGAATATGAACCATCTGGCCAAAAGATAATCACTCTCCTAGGTCTCTCAAGAACTATGGTCTCATGGTCACACTCCTTCTTTACTTCTAGCACATCACTGGTGTAACTGAAGAAACATGGCATGATTGTTCCATTTAGAGCTTCTTGATATCGGTGGAAGGAGTATGATCCCTGGATGCTGAACCTTCATGGTTTGCATCTCCAAACTCCCTCAAATTGTTCTAGGTTATCAACACCTTGTTTACTATAGTAGTCACCAAATTCATCCTAAAAACATTTACTTCTAATTAAATTTCATACTTGAATCCATCCTCAAATTATCAAGACAGTGATAACTCGTCAACACCCAATCCAAGTGCGATGTGATAAAGCTCTATAAAGCATGATGAATAATCCATCAATGAAAGAGATCCCTTCTCTAAATGCATGAACTACTAGGTCAGACAACCGTTAATGTATCAAGGTAGAAGTAATCATAGAAGCTCCCCTGAAACTCTTCCCAAACTATATCTTGATGAATTCTTGTTGTGAGATAAAATTTCTACATTTCATGGATGAATCACTCACCATGTATGTCATTTGATTCACCCTACCCTCACGAGGTGTCTCTAGATGCTCTATGAATGAAATCATGGCCTCCAACCATGAATATGTAGATGGTGGTCCACTATCCCCTGAAAATGCTGGAGGATGATAATAATTGAACACCCGTGTAAATTCACCCATAGTCAAAGAAGGATGTGGTGCTCCCTAAAATGTTTTCATAAACCTCAAAAAGCGTTCATTGAACTATGCATCTCCACTAAATCCGGTATAATAGCTACTTCCATGTCCAGCATGTCATCAAGATCCATTAACAGCCCACAACCTACCACCTCTAGGGTTTGATCATCCCCACATTACTAGTGTACAACTGGAGGTCGTTGTGGTGGCATGAAAATATATGTTCACATGCAGGTCTCAGTTTGAGCACATTGTCATAGTTTTCTATTCAAGAGTGCCAAAATGAAACATTAAAAAAATTAACAATTTTTAAAATGGGAGTATAGGGCTTGAAAAAATCATACACATTGTGTAATCTTATGTATCTACATGCTAGTGTATTATAACTGGTTTGGGCATGTATTAACCTAAAGAACACAATGTTTTAGACATGTACAAGGAATACACCCAACTCTCCATCCTGGCCATGTACTCCCACCCAACCAGATTCAAACAGGTTCGGCATGAGTGATCCCACACAGCATGTACCATAAGTACATGATTGTGTAATTGAAAAACCCATCATTCCATGTTTTATCTCACACATCCTGAATGATAGTCAGCTTTCACAAGGTGTGTACATATGGTACATGGTGTGTACGTATTAAACCATGGAACTCAATCTTCTCCGAATAGGAAGAACACGATGAATGTTTGGATGAACTACACCCTATGTAAACAAGGTTTTTCATGAATGAACCTATTGATTTCCAAAAAACCTTGTTATATAGAAACACCAACCATTATAATGCCAATTTCTAATCCATAGGGGGCCATATTCATCTCTAATGAATGTTTGGAATAAATATACAGAACATAACTACGAAATCTGTATCACATGGCCGAAAAATTATCTACCCAATTTCAATTCAATACGGCCCTTACCCCTCAAGGATAAAAGCTTGGATTCCATTCCAATCAATCCATATCATGAACCAATACACGTATAACAATAGTAGGCTTATCTATCAAGGTACTATCACAACAACATGCATCTCTGTAATGCTCCATAAATGGAATGGAATGTATTCATGACATGTGAATTTTATCAAGTGCTTATTTGATGCATGAGATGGAATACTCTCATCTCATTGGGATGAAACAAAATAAAACAACAATTATATCAATAATAATTTCACAAAACTAGTGTGCAAACCAATGGTGAAATTAAATCAATTATAATGTCTCGAAATCCAAAAGCAAAATTTAATTCTAGGAAAATGAGATTTTCTTTGTACATGGGGTAGCTACTCTTGGGAAATACATATTACCAAATTCTATATCTTTTATATCATCACTAATAAGTAATCCAAACTAGAAAAGAAACATCCTATGATAAAACATTGTAACATCTCGGGTATGAATGCCACTAAAGGTTCCCCATAACTAATTGGAAACATGTCCACAAGAATATTTCTTCAAGAACATTGTCGTAAAACATAGTATATTATAAGACTTGGGAGAGGGAGGCTTATGTATACGCTCAGTGGATAGTGTTTTTATCCAATATTTTATCTCCACCATTGGATGATAAATTTGGGGAAGAATTTCATTAATGGGGGAAGTTTGTATGAATCTAGTTCTCAAATAGAGGTATGGAATTATTTTCTTGTTTTTCTACTATGTTGTTTTAATAAAATAGGAGAAAACTAGATATATACTATTATTATACTATCACACGACCTAACTTAGGGTTAGATGTTATGTAATTCAAAGAACTCATTATTTAGTTTTGTCCGAGTATGATGGGAATACAAGATGTATGGGAATTTCAGCAAGGAAGAGAAGAAAAACCAACAACACATTATTTACTTCATAGTACACATCTGGTAGTCATGTTGGCAGGTCATGTATAGTATTTATTTGAAATTCATACACCATATGAGTAATTAAATGATATATATACAATGTATATGGACTTACGCATTGTTTATTTTGTGTAGGTTTCACATAAAATGGGATGTATCCTCATTCCACTATTATTTTGAAAGAGGTGTCACTGAGTGGATGAAAAAGTTGTGCCGATATTCATTCCTTCTCCAATTTCATCAATTAAAAGCTAATTTGAACACCGCCATATTAATTGGAATTCTCTCAATGTGCTCTTGATTTATCTTGATATGGTCTTTATGATTTTATTCTCTCGAATGAGTTCTTGAAGGTTGATTGAATATTCTTGTTTCGTAGATCTAAAAAATATTAGCATGAATTGGAGGTCGAAGATAGATTAGGAGAGTCATACTATGATGAGGGATGTGGTCTAGTGCCTCTCATTAATTTTTTAGACGTCTATATGTGTTATTATGCCACACACCATTATTTAGGGTGTCTCCTATATAAAAAATTGGTCTTTATTATAACCTAATGCAGTGATGTTAATTAATTCAATAAGTTAATGAATTTTTGGATTTGTTATTTGATTAAGGGCCACCCTGTGGGTGAGTTCCCCAAGGATTATTATTTCTTTTCCATTTTGGGCTAGGATGTCTATGTGAATGCCTTAATTTTCATTGAAGGTTTTTCTAAAATGATCTTGGTTGTTATATGGAATTTCAATTGTGATTAAATTTTATGTGGTTTGATTATGTAATTGGGATTTTTTCCCCTTTTCTCATGCAGTGGTTTTTCATGATTAAGCAGGAAGGAATGTTTTATTGTAATTTTAATGATTACATGATTAATAGAATAGGGTGAAACATGGGTTTATCTTAGAAAACCATTAACTAACTGCCATGACTATTGTAGATTTCACCATGGGTGACACATAGGTTCAACTTATAATTCCATGGAAAGGCCTGAGAGGCTTTTGAGTTATATGTCATTATTGACACTTTGGAACCCATGTAGGACCACCGAGGATGGAATAAAATGACATGAGATTATACAACACCTAGAATGACACTTCTGGGATCCCTTGTAGAACCATTGAGGATGGATTCACATGAAATTATACAAACTTCTAGAGTGAAACTCGGGGATCCCATGTAGGACCACCGAGAATAGACTCACATGGTGTCAGATTAATTTTACTTAAAGTCACATTTGATTTACTAATTCAAAATATCAAAAATGTACTTAGGTTATAATTAAATAATGGATTGGAATGAATTTTGAAATGTCTTCCATTCCAACACATATGCTTTGATTTAGTTTTCACTTGCTTGTTTGGATTGTCTTCTGAGACTTTTGTTGTTATTACATTATTGTGGACAATGTTGGGCATAGGACAAATAATGATACTTAAATATCTTAGGTAACTGAATTTTTATTAGACATAATGAACTTTTTAAATGATTTCCAGTACTTCTATGATCATATACTTTTGAGTACCTCCAAGTTTTCTCTATTTCATTATTGTACAATACTACTATATATACTAATTGGAATATTATCACATACCTTATGTGTTTTCTTATGGGGATTTATTTCAAAAACCATATTTGAGTCATTTTTTTTCCCAAATAGTTATTGAATGGGTCAATAAGGGAAAGGGCACTTTTCAGGTACATGATAGCTACTTAGGAAGAGATCATAAGTCCAAGCCACAACATGTGATGATACTAATTTTAATTTTGTTCTATAATACATTGGTATATTATTCTACTTGATTTTAGTTTATATTTGTTCCATTATTTTTGTAGAACATGTGACATGATACATCATTTTGATATGATATGACTTTGGGTTATCTTTTTTCATTTAGTATTTCATTGATTACTTTAGTTTCATTTTCATTACTACATTTGTTATTGTTATTATTTGTTCTGTAGTGTTACACTCTACCAATGAGAGAATAGTTTCCCCACTATCACACCTTTGTCCCTCCCTTCTAGTTAGAAGAGTATGGAATTTGGGGAAATTCACTTGAGGCTATGTGTCCAATCAGATACTGGGAACCTTTAGTGGCATTCGGACACGAGAGGTTACAGTAGTGATGATGAGGTCTTGCTCCTTACATTCTGTAAGAATATTTCATTGAGATTTATTGGTAAATATATGAATATTAAACAAATATCTGATTAACTTTGAGATACATTAATAAGATTCACATGTGAGAATGGGGATATTAGATTTCTTTTTGGTCACCATTCGGAAAATTATGTTGTACTCATGAGTGAGAGTAGAGATTTTATCTTCATTCCTAGTGAACATCTGGATATGTTAGTGGGATTCAACAGTATGAGTGTGAATAGGGATATAATAATGTTCTATATTTCCATTAGGATTGGATTATAGGATCTATGGAACATGTTAGAACTTGAATATGATTCTTCTTCTATGTTATAGTGATCTTTATGACTCTATAATACCTCCAACATGGATCCGTGGTCTGGACACCAAGGTATGATATTTATTATGTGTCCACTATAGAATATACATTGGAGATCATGTTTGTATGTGATTGGAAATTAAATAGAATGTAATTATATCTAATATTAATATCTAATGTATCTATACATATGTATTAAATATCATTTTCAATATCCTTAATTTAAGGTAGACATGTGTTGATGGGGTTTGGGGACATGGTCCCAAAATGGTTGGATATCACCAAAGGGGCCACTTTCTTCTAAATGAGATTTCACTGATAAGATTTCCTTTGGGGCTTCAAATCTAAAAATATATCACGTTCCAGATCTTGAGTTAGGATGGAATGAAGACATCCTAAGATAAATATTCTTATATTATATTCCATTCCACATTACCAATCATTTTATATCACAATATCACACTCTTAAACCTAGATGTTTAGTATAATTGGGGATTAGATACATTAAAAACATAATTAAAAACATTTTGAACATATTTCTATCACATTAACACAATACATTCCATTATATAAATTTCAATTTTTATACTCAACAACATAACCAAGAGAATAGAAAATAGAAGAATACCTAATCTCAAACTATTAGTAAGGGGAAAAGTACCAATGCGTAATCATGTATTAAATCATAAAACTAATAATAATATTAGGAGAAATATGTATTTAAATCTTACATGGAACAACATAAGTTTTAAATGTATAATCAAATGAGATTCATTATTTCATTATATATGAAAGTGAAAAAAAATTATATTAATTACATGCTATAAATAATACCAATGACATAATCTATGGACATGTGGTATTGAATAATTATATGAAATCATAATATGATGAAAATAGATAACCATATGACATCCATATTCAATATTTTGAACATATTTATCCACATCAGGTCAATGATTAATTTTTTAATATGACTAATGACATCATGTTCAATCTAAATTTAGTGAACATAGCTAATTTTTTCATTTAAAAACTGAACTTTATACTCTTAAGATATAATATGAACATAACCACTACATTGGAGGGTTATGTAAGACCACACACAAAAAGTAAATTCTAATATATTAACATATAATATTCAAAAAAATCACAGGTCATAACATGATGAACTCATTGAAGTAATATTATTTTCATAACATTTTCATATCTAATCATATAAAATTACCCCAAGGGTTAGATCAAATGATACCAAAAATTTATTCACCCAAATGAATTACTTCACATGGAAATAAAGGTAGTGATAAATTTGAAATATCTTCATATGAGATAAATATATTGGTGCTAATAAGGAAAATAGAAGCAAAATTATAAAATATTTCTTTTAAAATATTACATAACATTATTTGTGAAATATGATGATATGAGTCACATTCAAAGAAATGATTTATAAATATGTTAACATGACGAAATTTTAAAAATAAAAAATTTGAAATTGATTATTTTATCCTCTAAAATATATAATTATTAAGATATATTTTAGATTATATGTTAATATTTATAATCTCAAAAGGACTGACGATTTTAAAATTATAAAATAAAATTATTTAATCCCACATTAGTTAAAATAGAAATTAATTTTATTTTAAAAATAACATAAAGGGAATATGATGATAAAAATAAATAACACATATATGTATTTAAAAATAATAGTGGAAATAGGGGTGAGAAGAGAACATATTAATATTGAAGAGAAAGGATTTATTATAGAGGATGAGAACTATTATTAACAATGATATACTTCTATGAGAAATAAATTAATCAGGGAAAAAGATTTGAAATAAAAAAATTCATTCTTCAATGATATTAAGAAAAAGTAACATCCAAAAATATATAATTGTTGATGAAACAAATAAATTAATAATGAAATTAATGAAAAAAATTTATTATAAAAATAAATTATATATGAGTAAAAAAACACTTATGGATTTAGTAACACCAGAATTGAAAGAAAACCATGAAATGGGAATTTTTTATGGATCCGTAATTAAAATAATTTAATGAAATGTATAATAAAAATTATTTTTCTGTTATTATATACACCTAAAAAACCAAGTATTCAGTATATCCGATGTCTGATGGAATAAAAATCGAAATAAAAAAATCCCTTATGAATTTAGTACTTCTTGAATAAGATGTCATTGAAATTAATTATGTGATATTTCTCTATAAATACCAGGAATTTGGTGATATATTATTTTAAAATTCATCCATTTTCTAGAATGTATAGAATACAAAGGAAAATGAGGTTCACAATTAGAACCATATCTTATGAAGTTAAAATTAATTAATAGATTCACTAACATTGATGATCGATGTACGCGAATACACACTAATCATAATTTTAATAACATAAACATCATAAAAACATATGTCATATCCATAATAAAATATATTATATTTTTTATTCTTTAATTTCAATATTTTATTAAATATATGTAATTTAATTAATTAATTTTTTATCATCGAAAACAATTATGTTTGATTTTTTTCACATATTTGGTAATGACCACATGATAAAAAATTATTTGAATATAATGTTTAAAATTAAATATCAAAAAAAATATATTAAAATACCTTTATTTCCATATTTTAAACATTACTATGTGCTTTTGAGGAATCTGTGTCAGCAGTTCATGCGATTTAGATCTACGATGAGCCTGTTTTGGATAATTTTCCAATATCCATAGGATACATTATAATTATTATAAATTATTCATTAATCCATTAAGAAAAAGTTTCAAGAAATATATTCCACCTTAATTACATATATTCTCATAAATTTTATTTTATAATAATTCAAGTATTGGAGTGATTTAGAATGAAATATGTTGTTCACAGAGTTGGTAGTCTGCCTGTAACACAAGCGAGGTTTCAATTTTTCATACAGCTTACAGGGAGTTATAAAATTGTTCTTCCATGAAAATACAAAATAGGTATACTTATGATAGTTATGGAATTATATTTTCATGTATAGAATATATTTTTAATATATAGAAGTAGAAATTAAGGAATATGAATAAAAATGAGTGATAATGAATTTTTACCTAATTACTCTGGAGAACTCATTAAATATTAATATAATTATATTTTGGGGATAAAACACCAATATAAAATGGTAAAGTGTTTTTTTGTATATATTTGGGTGTACATTATTTTAATATAAGACGATTATTCTTTAAAAATAAGTGTTGGGGTGATGGGATGCTTTCATATGTGGGAGGGTCGAACTTTTTAAAATATTCATAACATTATATTGATTTCATGTCAGAGTCAATGTATAGTGGAATAAAAAGTGTAAGATAATTGATAATGTAAAATTATTGGTTTATTCACCTCTCATATGCCCAAATAAGGGATAATTCTTGAGATATTGTTTCCATTTCCCTTTAAACTATCTTTTAGAATAATTTACATTTTCCATAGTAACTCATTTTTTAAACCTAAATAACATATTTTAAAGAAAAAAAATTAATATATCTTATTAACTCATTTGGAAATTATTATTTTAAATAAGAAAAATTTTATAAATTTAAATTTATAAAATTGATAAAAAATAATTTTAAATTAAAAAATCTATAATTCAAAAAAAATAATTAGAAAAAGTATAACATTGGTTACAAAAGTTCAAGATTATGTTTATAATTTAAATATAATATTAATAAATATATAGAATTAGATAAAAAATGTAATTTACTTAAAAACATTTCACAAATTTTTTATTCATCGTTATATCCATATGATGTCATATGAGATGATATTTATGAAAATGTTATTCTATACTATTCAACTAAAAATCAACCATTTAATAAATATCACAATGATTCATCCTAATATAATATTTTAATAATAATTCAAAAAATTAATTTCATTTTATAAAATTAAAAATATAAAATTTATTACATTAAATTTTAAATGGGAAAATAAAATATAACAAAAATCTATTATTATAAGAAAATGTATTTTTCAAATTTTACTTAATCTTATTCCTATTTTAATTTTAAAAATAATTTAATTATTGTTAATTTATTATTCTTATCAAAAATATATATTTTCACATTTTAAATTTTATATATTTATTTTCTAATAATAAAAATTTCATTTGATCGAGAAACGAAATTTTTAGTAAAATAAATTATATCCATAAAATGATGTTCTTTAAAATTTGTCCATGTGAAAAAAATTTAATTGATGCACTAAAATTAACAAAATTACATTATTTTTCAGTCCAAAAGTATTTTATAACAAATTTACCTCTATATATACCCGCCAATTCAATAGATATATTATAACAGTTATATTTACAACTTATAATTTTATCTTAACAAGATGTATCTGAGTTTATTTTGGTTTGGTATTGTTTGTCAAAAAAACATATTTAATGATTTTTTTATTTAATATAAAAATAAACATTAAAAATCGGAGACATTTTACTTTTTATTCAAACAAAATTATTTTTTATTATAAATATATTATTGAAAACATTTTTATATATTTTTATGAAATTTGACTTTACTTATATCTACTATATACTGATAATTCAAAATTAGTAAATTTTTTAATCATATTGTAAGCATTAATTTTGATTCAAATCAAATATGGTTTATATCCCACATAAGTTCAAATATATAAATATGATATAAAAAAATATCTATGAATGCTATACATATGGTTTAAGGGAAAAAAATCTTAAAACAAGGGGTACTACCTTCTCCCGAAAAATAAATTCTTTCCTCTCAGTTTGAGCTATCATATGCGTAGATATAGTTTATAATGATATATCAGCCTCATTATCTTAGTAATGACTAGAAATATCATTTTTTTCACTCATAATAGACATATCAAAAATGAAGTTCTATCTCTTATTATTTGAGTTAAATACCCCCATGATTGGGAACTATTACATATATAATGGGTTTAATTTTCATTTGGGTTTATTTTTTTCAACAAAATATGAGCATAAAATTTTTTGAAATATAAAATTTTATTTCCAAAATTTGGTAATAAAATTGATTTTATCTAGAGATAATCGATTAGTTCCCAATAATCACATAACCATTTTCTGATGGGATAATAATAATATTCACATAATGTACATTCCTATAAACATCAAATTTGGATACAATAACCATATAAATAAGAGTGTATTATGAGGATTAAAAATATAATAAAATTTATGATAAATTTATAATTTTATATCATATCCTATATATACTATACTTGTTAAAATGAGAAGACAATTTGACCTCCACACATATGAAGTGGACGATAAGTATACCATAATTATGAATATCTACATTATCTCTAGATATCTCATAGAATCCTAATTTTATTCAATTTTATATAGATTACTAGGGTTTTTTATACTCATTATCATAGGGATTGGGTAATTTATTTTAACAACACCCCAACACCTTGATATTTAATTATTAAAGTGTTGATAAAGAATTAATTTCGACCATTATACCTTCTATTTTATGTTCCAAACTCATTATCTCTCTTTAAAAATAATAATAATTATGGGAAATTGTTATATATAAATTAATTAGTATTCCATTTATTTATTTAATTTTGGTTCTTTTTAACACATTCATCACATTTTGGATGTTTTGTAATCATTTCGTCATGATTATTTTCACCTAAAAATACATGAAACTCCACCTTTTTCATATTATGTGAGTTTAAGAGTCTTTTATGTAATAGGTTTCTAATAATATGTCAATTAGAGTTGGGTGGGAATAAATAAAATATTTTCAATATTAGAATCCATATCATTTGGTTAACCATTGTAAGATTAACTGCATCTCATTTCATATCACTAGTTAAATCATTATCAATTTTGTCTAGCCAGTACATAAATAAATGAATGATGATCTATAACAACACATTATTTATTAATGGTATAATGAAAAATTTAAAATCACAAGAAGTAAATCATAAATGATATGAATAAGTTAACTTATCAATTATCTATATATTAATCTAGTTTATTCCAAATCATATTCTTATTAGGTTCTATAATATAGCTAATTATATATTACATTATAAAACTCCCTTTAAATTAATCATTACGGTTTATAAAACTAATGTGAATCACTAAATATTATACATCATTGCGGCCAATCCATGTGGATATTTTGGTCCAATTATTAGGAACCATGTAAAGATTAATTTGATACATAACTAGCCTTTTCAGGTTTTCGACCCCATGGTGTATTTTTGTTAGAGCCTGAATCCAAATGATTGAATATTGAAATAGATTCTGTTTTTAGGAAATCATTTATTTTATACATGAATAAAAATTATGCATTTTTGCAGGTTTAGCCTAATTCCTATAGTTTTTGATAATCTTATCTAGTACTTGTCCCTAAATTAACCAAATGAATAACCCGTGATAATTAAATAATTCACTGTTACCAAACGAGGAAACCCAAGATAAATATAAATATATTCTACATCATTTCACATAATTAATGATCTAATCTCATTATAAATCAAACCCTGAAACCTAAATGTTTAGCTAAATTTGTGAATATATAAATAAATTACATATTATAAAATATTGTTATAATTTATTCAGAATATCACCATAGAAGACCCCCTTGTAAACATATCATATATTATTCTCGTCTTCATAACATGGGAAATGGAAAACAAAATAAAGGATGAGATAAAATGATCATTAAGGGAAAACATATTAACATTTTATCAAGGATTATATTATATTAATGATAAAAAGAGAATGGGAGAATTATCTTTTTATAAGAGATATATAACAATAACTGTTTAATATTTAATTTCAAATAGTCTAACATATACCAGGGAGTAAGAGTGGGAGATCATAAGATAATAATAACATTCCGTAGAGAATATAAAAATCATATAAAAAATATAGCAACTATAAGAAAAATATTTCATCATATTGTAAACATAGATAACTACATCAATTCGATGGTCAATATTATGAACATAAAAAACTATAGTAATTTTATTCACAATCATATGAAAACAGATAACTGCATCAATTCTACACTAAATTTTTTTAAAATATTTATCCATTTTAAATCCACACTCAACTTCATTATTTCTGGAAAATTTTAAACATTGTTTAATGCATTGCTGGGATATATACAATCTCACTTATCACAAAATGTTCTTACCTACATATGTGTTCTATATATAACAATTCATATATAATTCCATGAAGAATCAATGGATTGAATATGGGTTTCATTGCATTTCGATTTCATACAATTACGGTTTATAAAACTAATGTTAATCACCATATAATATACATCATTATTTTCAATCCATGGGCGTATTTTGTTCCACTTTTTATGAACTGTGTAATGATTATATTGATACTTAACTAGCTTTTTCAGGTATTCTACCCCATGGTGTATTTTTGTTAGAGCCTAAATCCATATGATTGTATATGGAAATAGATTCTGTTTTAGGAAACCATGTACTATATACATTTCTGAAAATTATGCATTTATGAACATTTAGGCTAATTCTTAGAGTTTTTGATAATCTTATCTAGTACCAGTCTATAAAATTACAAAATTAATACCCCATGATAATTAAAGCATTCACTAATACCAAACGAGGAAACCCAAAATAAATATAAACATATTTTACATCATTTCACATGATTAATCATCTAATCTGATAATAAATCAAACCAAGAATCCTAAATTTTTTGTTAAATTATAGAATATATAAATAAATTTCATATTATAAAATATAGATAAAATTTATTTATAATATCACTACATAAGACTTCCTTGTAAATATCTCATATATTATTCTAATCTTCGTAACACAGTGAATGGAAATCAAAATAAAGGATGAGATCAAATTTTCATTAAGGGAAAACATATTAACATGTCATGAAGGATTACATTATAATAAAGATAAAAAGAGAGAATAGTATAATTATATGATTATAAGGGATATATAACAATAAAAGTTTACTATTTAATTTTAAATAGTCCCACATATACTATGGAGTAACATTGTGATATCATGAGATAATAATAACATTTCATAGAGAATATAAAATTTATATAACAAAAAATGTCATAACTATAAGAAAAAGATTTCATAATATTGCAACAATAGATAACTACATCAATTCGATGGTCAGTATTATGAACATAACAAACTATATTAATTTTATTCAAAATTGTATAAAAATAGATAACTGTAACAATTATATACTAAATCTTTTGAACATATTTATCCATTTCAAATCCATACTCAACTTCAATATTTCATGAGATTTTAAAACATTAACCAATGCATTGCAGGGATATATATAATCTCACTAATCAGATAATGTTCTTACATACACATGTGTTCTATAATAAATAATTCATATATAATTCCATGGAGATCCAATGGATTGAATATGGGTTTTATAGCATTTTGATGTCATATCAAGTAAAATGGCCTCAATTGTTGGATTGATTGACCAAAACAATGAAGTGACCCAATATAAATGTTTTTCATATGAATTTATTGGGTTATTCATTGAAAATATATTAAATGGTGGGACACATATTGGATTATTATAGAGAAATATATGGTATAAGTATGAAGGAGTTCTTAGATAGAATTTCATAGAATTTTTAAAAAATATGATGGTACAATTCAAAATAAAATTTATTCTTTTTCGAGAAACATATATGAAATCATTTTAAAAATAAAACCTTATTATAAATTTTATAGAGGATCATTATAATGAGACAAATATTTAATAAAAAATAAAGAGAGTATGGGAAAATATTTGACTAAAAAATGAAATGAATTATTAATATTTTTAAATACCTTAATTGAAACCCTCATCTATTAAAATGGTAATAAAGATTTCTTTTTTTATCTTAGAAAATTGTAAATTGAAGATCAAAATAAATAATAGATATTTTTATATCAAAATAATAAATGATATCATTTCTTGAAAAAATTAATATTCATATGGAAGATAAAGGAATTATTAAAGTTTGTGGGAATTATTCTAAAAAAAGGTATAAATTTATGAGGAATAAAATAACCGTATAAGAATATTTGAATTAAAACTGCATTTCCCGAAAAGGGGAAAATTCATAAATAATTACACGTAAAGGTGATTGAAACCAAGAATAGAAGAAATAAATTGATGATGAAATATTATAAATTATATATGGGAGATTTGGTTTATCAAAAATGCTTATGGATTTAGTAACATCTGGATGAAAAAAATTAAACAGAGTAGTTATGAAGGATTGGTAATGTAACAACCCAAAATCTAGTAACCTAGAGTCAGTGTTTACAATATTAAATTGGTAATGATATAATATAACTAATCTATTAGGTGGAATGTTTTTTATTCTTGATATTCTAGATAAATACATGATTCTCACATTAAATTCAAACAAATAAATTTCAACATAAACTCTAGTCAGAAATTTAAAATTTCTTATAGTATATCCCAATTTTTTTTTAAATTTCACTTATATGTTACATTGTGGTAAAATATAAAATAAAAGGGTGATATCATATATTTATTAACAGAATGAGAATAGTGACATCTATCATAGAATAATTGAGGAATGAATATTATGGATGAGAAAAATGAAAAAATTATAAATTATAAAAATAATATCATGAAAGTGGAATATATATATGGATGAAATACTTATATATTGTAATCAAAATTATAGTAATAATTGTTTTCATAATGATATAAAAAAAATGTTTAGACAACATATTTTTTCATTCAAGGCCTCATGTCAATAAATCAAACATAAATAGTTAAATCAGATTTCATATAACCTAGAATCAAAGTATCCTAAATCCTATTAAAACATTTAATATCTATCTAATATCATGGATCACATATTACTAACTAACTCCAAAACATTCACCACATGAAAGGAAATAATATACAACAGAATATATAATAAATAGGGATTAGAAATAAATATTTATATAAGAAAAATATCATACATAATATCACTATTATCCTATATCAGTAGATAGAAAAAATGATCATAATAAATCCAGATAAATAATATTATACTTTTCAGTAGATAATATCACCATTGAAGAATAATAGTAATTAATGTATTTTTAATTAAATGAAAAACACCATTATAAAGTTATTTGAAAGTCACTTTTAAAACAATAAGAAATATATGATTCTACTCAAAACATGTTAAAACATAAAATTACTTGAATAATGGGAATAATATTTTTCTTGAAAATCCATTGATTGTTATTGATAAATATTTATAGTTAAAAATGATTATAATGGATGGAAAAATTGGTTATGTGGTAAACATTAAAACATATACTTTTCTATTTTTTGTGAAAAGTTAAATAATACATGTATAATAAATTACAGAATGATTCATTTTTGAAACATTTTAAAACAATTATTGATTGTTGAAATTTAACATCAGAAAATATTGGATTATTATAGAACCATTCTTGAAAAAATTTAATGAATATGTACATGGCAGAAAATTCTTTCTAAATAATGATGAAACTTGTGGTAATCTTTTCTTGTAAACATTATTTATGTTTAGTTTTGAAAAAAAACTAGTAGAAATAAAAAATATAATTAAAAGATCTTGAATAAACAAAGGAGAATAAAATTGACATATTTTATGATACAAATATCTTATAATTACTATAAAACGAATTTACACATAAACATTCTCAAATAAAATTGAGACTATTGAATAAATCCTTACCTAGGAATCTCACATGGTTTGATGTGTTTTAATATATTGTATAATTAATTTATATTTATAATAAATTTATAACCGATCAAATAACTATTCCCATATATTTCTATATCATTAATTCATAAATTCTTATTATATATTTAATCATCATTCGTTGTTAAAATCATTTATCCATGTGTTAACTGTTTTTCTTTCTCATGCTTATTTTATTCAAAGTTTTCAGTACATGCAACATGGTCATGGTCACATACCCTGTATAAATTTTAATAATATTATACTTATCATATTTATATTTAAAATAAATTTTTATAACAATAAATGTAAGGTGTTTATGAAAAATGAATTTCGGAGCATTCAGGTGTAGTGATTTTCCTGTACACATGAGTGATGATCCCATTTTCCAACAGTATGTAGGGAAAGAAAGTACACAATGATTTATATTTAAATAATTAAAAAAATTATAAATAAAATATTTATTCATTAAATTTATCAATATCACTATCCATGAGAGCTAATAATGAATAATGAAAATTATTGCATGATGGAGGCAGAATTATATATATATACATGAGAAAAATGTTTATTTTCTATTAGATGGGAAGGAAATATAAAATTGTTGTAACTATAAAATATTAAAATAGAAAACTATGTATACAAATATAAATATGTTAGTATAGTTTTCTATTATATGATTGTGGATTAAGAATTAGGACACATGAAATGTCTTCGTAAAAACATATATTTCTTCCATGAATAATCTTCTCTAAAAACACCTTATAGATACATTGATGGGTTTTTTATGAATTCCAGGACCTCAAGCTAATTTATATTGTTTTTGAGAGAGTTATTTGGAATAGTTGGGATGAGATAAGGTGTTTATTGTGTTTTTAAATATAACGATTGTATGTTTCTTTTAATAAGTTTGTAGAGAGGCTCCCTTATAAATTTAAATAACATTAAAATATCATAAAGGTATTTCTCATGTAAGGATTATCCAATTAAATTAAATTTATATGATTGATAATTTTAATGTCTAAATACACAATCTAAATAAAATTTTAATGTTTTAGAGATATTTGAAGTAATATCTCAATGATTAACCCATAACCTTTTTTACCCTTAACCACGGTGACAAACATTTACCATGGTAACAATTTGTTATGGAAATAATGAAATTTACCTTGTTGCCTAATTTTTTTATTATAATTAAAATTGTTAAATTTATTATACATGATTCAATATATATAGTTGGTAAAAAAATATTAATATAAGTACAAAAAACACAATAAAATACATTTTGACAAATTTATTCTTAATTATAAAATATATTTTACAAAAAAATATTTAATAAGACTGATTATTATAAATGTATTTTTTTATGAATAAATAAATTATAGTTACGTGACTTTAAGACCTAAAAAATAAAAACTTCTAATTACCTAATTAAATAAAACGTTCATGAATTGTTCTTTTCATAGATAAAAAATCAATTACGATGTATAATCACAAAAATATGATTATAAATCCAAATTTATACCTTTAGTTGATTTATTTTAAATCTCGAATACATATTTTGGTGTATAAGAAAATATTTTTTAAAAATTGAGTTATTCTTATAACATAATGATATAAAAAATTTTAAAGTGTTAGTAATAGTTGTATTTTTTGGAGTTTGCTGGGAAATAAAATAGGGATGTGGTTTTTATATATTAATGAATGAACATGGGAATAAAATATTCATAAGTTAAAAAAATTTTATATTATAAATATTTATATATGCCTAAAGTAATATATATTTTGGTAATCCATTTTAATTTCTTCTGCAGGCCCCTATGCAGCCTCGTATAGATTTTTATTTCATCAATGGAATATCACATGAATTTTCTCAGATTATGAAATAGTTTCTCTCTAGTGTCAAGAATATAGAAAATAATTCATAATAAAATAATTCAATAACAAAATATATTTCCTAAGAGGATAATATGTATATATTATATCTGGAATGGGTTTTAGAAATAATAAAACATATAAAATATTTTGTATAGGCAGGGTGAGATATAGAATCAAGTATCCAAAACAACAATTCTCTATAAATTTTAAAAAGTCCCAATATACCTTGAGATTAGATTCATCATTGATGTGAATATTATAACTCCCTTATAAGGTGGAATATTTTATAATAAATGATCTCCCACTTTAAATTCCATGTACTTTTTTGATTATTAGTATATCTCTTTTATCCTTTTGGAAATACATTAATATGTTTATGAATGTCCCAAACATTCATGATTTTCCCTTAAAAAGGTTACTTTACATATATATTCTTTTAACCAACATCATCCCAACATGTATAACTATGAAATATCTTCTAATATAAGGTTTCATAATATATCATCTTGATGTTCGAATAAATAATATTATTTTATACAAATTCCACAAGTTGTATATAAAGATACCATATACACTGAATGTTAAGAGTTATCATTTTAACATGAAGACTATGTCTTAATAGTATTATCATTATTTTAATTATTTTTAGGATGATAATTGGTGCTCAAATTTAAATTAGTGTAAATAGAAATTTTAATACTCTTCCATGATTTCGATGTGAATATTTTTTAATGATCTGATACAATTGATATAAGATCACCCTGAAGTCTTAAAAATTTATTAATCTATATATGAGAATGTTGATAAATACTATATCTTCCTTAAATTATATGAAATGTTGAAACTTCTTATGGTGATAAAACATTACTCATATAGATTCAGTTTTCATGATATTATTTTAGAAGTTGATTGAAAAGTTCTATTATACCATTATCTAACATCCTTATTGGTATTATTTTTAGTTTCAGGGCTTGCTTGGGATATTTTATTTTAGACTTTATTGGGTGTAATATGATGAATCTAGACACATAGTCCACAATTTCCCACTACATATCATCCTACAAAACATTTCTCTCAAATCCATTCACATATTTGTGTTATTATAGTGTCTATAAATTTTTTAAATACATTCATCATCTAGTATCTCTATCTTAATAGTATATCTCTCTTAGTCTTGGTATTTATGTAGTAAATAAACTCTTCCCAAACATCGACCCCTAATATTTACAGATTATTTCAAACTTTTTTCCATCATTAATAGCCTTAATCCTCCATTATAAATACTTATCAACCTCCAATGATTTCTCCATTGTTTCAAATAAATATTAATTATAAACTTATTAAAAAACAAATGCTATTTTCAAATTCCTAGAAATTATCATATATACCATTATTCAGAACAAGAATGTAGGATCCTTGTTAATCCCTATAATGTTTATAATTCCATGGTCTCTCTTACCTAAAAAATCATCCACATTATTTCCATTCTAAAAATGGTATTTTATCATTAGATTATAACCACTGATTATTTCTTATGATATTATTTTCTGCATATTTAATACATTTTGTGAGAATTAATACGTAATTTTTTTGTTCAGTATATATGTCACATATTTGATTATATTGATAGTGCCTTCTTATCTCGAAGGAAAATATTATAGGTACCTACTCATGATCCTTAGTAGGATAGTTTTATTCTTGTATTTTCAAATTCCTTGATTTACATGAAATGACGCTATAATTATTCATAAGGAAAGCATATCATGCATTTATATATGCACCACTATATATTTTTAATCCTTCTATGATGGTAAAGTAAATATTTATCCATTAAATAATATCCTGTTTATATCATTCAAATATTATTCACAATCCCTTTACCACAAAAATTAACATTCTTTATGTAATAACTTGGTTGTTGAGTTGGTGAAATTAATAATTTATTTGAACAAAATATCTCATAGTTACCTACTAAACCATGTAATGTACCTAACTTTGTTATATTTAATAGTGTGAGTCATTCATTAAATTAATTTTTCATTGAAGGATAATCATATATTTCATCTCTGGAGAAAATATACCAATTAAATGAATCATTATAGATCCAAAATTCACACTTATTGTTTTTTCATATAATTCATTTTCTATAATGATCTTATAAACTATTAAAAAATTATTCTCAGGAAGTTTAATGATTTTATATTTTTTAAATTTAGCAATAAAATATTACCACAATGTTATAATTAGTATACTTGAATAATCTATACCTCATATCCATAAAAATAGTTAGTGAAACTATAAATCTGAATTCAATTTCCATAATTTAAAATATTACATACTTCATATGAATTATTTTATTTAGTAAATAATTGTAATCCACTCTAATTGGGGATATCTAGACTGAAGATTGATGACTAAAAAGATTTAATCTCATTTATATAGAAAAAAATTATTAAAAATTTCACTTAAATTGATAATTATTTATTATATTAATTACATTGATTTCCCTCGAATTAATGCACAACCTCATTAACCTATCAAAATTTTTACTAATAGTATATAGAGATATCTATGTCGAATCACTATTGAATATTGATCCCTTATCACACGACACCTATAGATGACTTTTAGACTCTTCCAAATCCACTAGTTCTATTCTATGAGGATTTTTGGATATCTGTTTATCATTTGGGATGAGTTCAATAGAAAACTAAATATTATGAAAATGTGATTTTCTCAGTAATTTTCATATATATTCCTTATGTATTATTCAATAATTGGTGTATCTTTTATCTGTAAGATATATTATCCATTCATATATTTTGTATCTTCTTTTTCCCGATAATTTCATTATGGTGATATATTGGAGTTGGATAAAATAAATACTAAAATAATGATGTTTATCCTATAAAAATAGGGGATTCTAAAACCTGATTATAAATTTAAATTTTATACTCAAATAAATTAATTAAAATATTAAACTTTTAAATCTAATACATCTAAAATATTATGTCAATGTCAATCATAATTTTAAAATCATAACTGTAACTAAGGAATATCTATGAATTTGGATAGATATATCTTGATATATCAGTCTTGTAATAATAATCCCATATTGTGTCTTGAGTGAAAACACTTTTCTCTGAGAGTTAGTGGAATATATAATTCTCCCCTCATGAATGAACGATATAAAAATTTACAATGATACAGAATCAAATAAATCATTATATAACTTTGTGTTTATAATCAAATTACTTTTTAACACATCATTTGGGACTTGAACCAAAACTAATTTAATCACAATATCACAGAATTAATACCTTGTACTTTTTTAGGTTATTAACCTTGATAAAAGGGGAAATCATTTGATTACTACCCCATTACCAAATAGTTAAATAATTTACATTGGTGGATTCTTTTATTCCCTTTAATTGATGGACCTGAAGGCCTTTCTCTATGTACATGATGAAAACTCAATATCCCTTCAGGATTTCACCATTGTTTTTATTTCCCCAATAATTAATATTTTTAAATTACATAATTTACTTCTTATATTTGTCATATTTATTCTTATATAGTCCATATCTACCAATTTCAATTAATTATTTCTTTTTAATACCTAATACTTGAATGATTATTTATTTTTGTCAATGAAATGTTATACTGTATCCTTGTTTATAAACTTTTTTGAGTCTATATCTATAGAGACCCGATGCCTGACGTACATGGACAATTAATTACTTTTGCAGAATACTTAGTACATATAAAAAACACACACACAAGGACCGTAATATTTTAGTGTGTTTGGAAACTCATAATATAATCTTCAAATCGTGGTGAATGATATTCAACATCTCCCATAAAGATCTTCTTTTTTTAAAACCTAAATCCTTTCTTTATGTCATGGGGAAAAGAAAACATAAAAGGGTGAGCTCAAATGCTCAGTAAGGGTAAACAAAAGAAATATCAATCACGCCATATTCATAAGAACATATCTTTTGGAAATCTTAACCTGCAAAAGAGATCATAATTTCATAACATGGGATAAATCATAGTTGTGAAATGTAATCCCAATAATCAGAACATAAAACATGAAACTTTGTGTAATACACACATAATCATAGAGAATCATTTCTTATTAGTCAATACTCATTTCTAAGACTATCTTAGTGGACAAAGTCCCTTTCTGAACTGAGTTCACCCCTCATTTCATTCCTGTTTCACTGAACTGGTATAACCTACCGTTCCATCCATGTCTATATCATGAGATATAAAATCTTTACCCAATGCATTGGAGGGATATATAGGTCCCACCCATCTCATAATGATACCATTCTTATATATGCTACAAAATAATAAATCATACATCATTGCATAACCCATGTAGTAAAATTGGGATTCTTAATCAACATGAAATCATAAAACAATTCATATAAGATAAAGGAATTCATAAAAATATTTCCATCACAACATAATCAAATCCATGTAATAATAGGGATAGAAACAAAACCCTTTATTTTCTTAGATGGAAAATAATTTTGATAAAACACTTGAACTCAATTCTTGAGGAAAATATCCTTTCTACTCCAAAAACACTTTTCATTTCTTAACATGTCATAAAATTATAACTAAAAGAAGTTGATTAAAAATAAACATGAAAACTTGTAAAGCATGATTCTTGGAAATAATGTTTTAAAAATCCATTCATGCCGTATAAGTTAAAAAACATTCTTCGTACTTTTTTCGGAAAAGTCAAAAAGTACCTCGTATGAAAAACGAAAAAAGATTCCTTTCATATCATTTACTAAAAACTCACCGAAGGGTAAAATTGGATATAAACTATTTTAGAAGGAAATAAATATTACATATTAAGGAAACATGGATGTCGATGATAAAATACACCCAGTAAATACCAATGAATAAACAATCTCGGATAAAAATGAGATTGTGATATTTCCCTTACCTTAGGACATATTTACTTCATATGTGTCCGAACCTCCTATATAGTGATTTAAATAATGTCATTGACTAATTCTAGAATCATACTAATTGTTATGATATCATATATGGTTCACTTATGGCTTTATATTACCCGTTCTTTTGTAAATTCCATGTTAAAGAGCGTTTTGGGTAAAATCGTTTCATTTGTCATCTGTGTTTTGACTTGAAATTATTCATATGATTAATTAGATAATGATTACATAATTCCATAATATAAAACATGATTTATATATAATATATATTTATAATATATATATATATATAATAGATCAGTAAATGGAAAGAAATACCCCGTTCATGTAGACGGAAGACCGTTCTTACGCATGAACGATGTTTTCTTTTCCTTATTGAGTTGAATGGAATTAAGTAGATGACATAAATATATATACACATATATCCATAATAATTATTATGTCATATATTTCATTATTACTTATTATATATACTTTATAATCATTCATGAATTGTTAACGTGGGGAATGAATCTCATTGCGTCGTGGAGACGGTAGTCCGTACGTACGCACGAGCGATGATATCAATCTCATGATCGTGGAATTGTATTGGAGTGTATGTATACTATTTCAGAATAAATATCACATTACAATAATCATATATAGTTATTTTTTACACCATTATACCCATCCAAGTAAGGTGGTGGTGGAAAAAAGATTACACCACTGCGTGGAGACGGTATTTCGTACGTACGCACGCGCGGTGATTTCGTTTTACGTAGGATGGATAGATGGTGAAATAAGGTTGTCTCATAATTATAATAACATATCAGTATATAAGTTATACTGATGTTATTACTTCATAACGGAACAACTTAATATGATGAAGTGGAAGAAGAAATAAAGATGAAAGAATCGGTAAAGAACATTACCTCCTCTTTGAAGTGCCTCTTTGAGATCTCCTTTTAGGGAACTAAAATTGGTCTTTGAGGAATACCAGAACCTCTAGGATGTTTCTAGGAAGTGGATAAGGGAATTTGGCAGGGGTTGGCCGATCTTGAAGGCTCAAAGTGGTTTCAGGAAGAGAGGGAGGAGGTTCCCTTTTATAAGGGAGGAGAGGGGGACCTTTGGAATAACTAAAACTATTATTTTATTACAAAGTCAAATTCGGTTTTAAATAGCTCAAAATTAATTCATTTCGAAGATAAGGTGGGTATGGGTCTAAATCCTCTCATTATATAGAATTTAGACAAGTTTAGGTTCCTATTTTAACCTTATCATTTAGATTTAACATTAAGTAAAATAATTTTACTTTTACAATGTATTCTTGTGTTCTTATATTATAAGGTTATTAAACTTACTATAAGAAGCCAAACGAACCCCAAGTTGTATATAATTAATATATATAACATTATCTAAGGCATTTGGCCGATCCATTGATTTTTAGGAATAAAATAACAATTAATAATATAATATTTGTTTTAATAACTATTTTATGTCAATTTTGAAACTATTTTGTAATTGATTTTTGTGAAAATCATAAAAGAATGATTAGTTCGAAAAAAGTTAATTAAATCAATAATAACATGTCATATTAACCTAGAAAATTAGTGTAATTCATAAAAAGTCTCAAATTACATTTATTTTGGGATTTATAACATCAATTATGTCAATATTTCATTAATAAGATAATTAATGCTTCATCATTGTGTCATAAATAAATTAAATTATTTAATGTCTAAAAATTACAAATAATATGCCATTATGTAGGAAACCTTTTTAGCTTTATAATGAATATTTATAGTTGAATTTACCTTGTGTATAACCCTATATTAAAAATGATATACTTATTAATCTTTAATTTTAACTATTTTAACCCTTCTTTAAATAAATTAATAATAAATGTCCTAATCTAATACAAGTGGGACTAAATGATCATATTTTATTCCTAAGGTTTTTTTTGGTCGAATTAAACTTATCCAATTGAATTATGACATGTTTTAGGGTAATAATAATATCATTTTTACCCTTAATTATCCTATTTACTTTTAACCGTGGTAAAAAAGTAAAAAGTTACTTTTCACCAAAAATTATTTTAATCTCATTGAACCACATTTTACATACTGATATCAACCATGTCTCTCAGATTTTTTAAATTCCACTCACTGAAACGGTAAAATTAAGTTTTATGAAAAATTCATTTTTCTTAACTACCACTTAGTGGTTTTACTATTCATCAAAAATGAAAGTTTCTAGAAAAATACCAAAAATTAGGCCTAAGCTATATTTGATAATATGAACTACAAAATGATATCGATTTTACCAAATTCAAAACTTATCAGTTGCATTAATTAATTTAAAAAATAATTCCCGTCGTCAAAACAAATAGTGTGTTCTTAAGAGATAATAACTATCAAAAGATTTACACTTGTTTATGTCTGGTTTAAATGTGAAATTACATCCAATGAACAACATTGTATTAAATTGTAAAAATATATTTTAAATATACTTTAAAACCACTGAAATTAATAATTTATCACTATTAATTATTTCGATTAAAAAGGTTGTTTTTAATTAAAATTTAGTAATTTTCACTATTCATCAGAAAATGAAAGTTATCCGAAAAGTACCAAAATTTCACCATAAGCTAATTTCGATATTACGAATCCAAAAATGAATTCCATTTTGAAAAATAAAATTTACAAAATTTCAATAAGTGGTTATTACTATTCATAATGGCTAGTTTTAATAATATTTTAATAGCATATTGTTGTTTAGTGAAACTCGTTATTGCGTACTACACACGTTATCGAGGAAGTTCGCGATTGCGTGTAATGCAAGGAATGTCAAGGATGCGTGTTGTTCAAGATCCTTTTGGTGTAGCGTACACCACAAGACATTAATGAAATTAAAAAGAATATTTTTCATAAAATCTCGGGCTGTTACATTCTACCCCCATTAAAATGAATTTCGCCCACGAAATTCGTCGGGGTTATAAATGGTTTACTATTCGAAATTTTCTTTAATAGAAACCCACATCGTAAAAAGGAATACCAAAACCAATCTTTAAGAACAAAATTATGTAACGTAACGGATAACCAAATAAACTAATCACTGGGTTTCCACATAGGTGAAAATATGGATATGGAAGAGAAATCTAACCATCATGTTCTGATGGAGAGTGGTAGAGAACATGGCTATGGAAAAGCCAGAAATCACAAAGCCATAAATTTGTGAAGATCTAAGGTACCATATGATTCATCAGATATAAGTGTACTAGGACAACATTTTTGGTTTTCAAGATCGTTTCCCTAAAGTAGATGAAATTGGAATTAGAAGAAATTCTTTCGTGATTTTGGTATAGTCTCACCGTTGGTCATTCATTGGACAATTTCCACTTCATACCTTAATGAAATGAAGTTGAATTTTTCATTTGTGATGTGTTAGCAGGTCATGTGATAGAATGATGGGTCATTCCATCTGTCTCAAACTAAAGTTTATAAAAGTTATCAAAAAATACATAAGTCCATCTATTGTGAGATTAATCATATATGGTTCCTAAAATGGACTTATACTTCATATATCATACTACTTTATATAATAAAACTAGTTTATACTAAACAGGGACATCATGTAGGCCAGTGGTATGCGATAAAGGCTAGTCGCACTTCGGTTGTGGGTTCGATTCCCACAGCCTTGTCCGACGCAATGGGCTATCGCCGGTCCTGCAGGTTGTCCTTTTTCTAAAGCTATATTACTATAACATCCCATTAACAATACCAAAAAAGTTTAATCCTTGAACAATACTAACTTATGTCCACTATAATCCATTCCAATCTTTAGGCTTATCTAAAATACTTCGGTCCATGCTCATAGTATAAAAAAAATGATCACGTGAATGCATCATTTATCCCCCATATATCATAAGATATAACTTGTTGTTCAAATTACAAACATGTGAATACCTTAATCATGTATCCCATTGAACCTTAGTGAAAACATTAATGCAGTAAAAAGTTAACTCCTTCCACATACCAAAATCCAAAAATTATATATACTGAAACCATGTTATAACCTTCTCCTTATATCAGTCATGAGCTCATGAATACTATCAAACATTTAATTTTCTCCTTATCCCTTCATTATGCGCATATCATCTACATTCCAAAAATATCTGAATAACCTTTCATGGATACTGGTACCATTAATCATACACTTTCAAAACCCAAGGAAAGACAAAAGTGTAACAATCCTTATATGTCTCTTTATTCCATAGTACCATGAGATTACTTATACAACATTACAGATGATAAACATGTAATCATTCCACTACATTCTTAAACCATTGACCGAGAATCAACAATTCTTTCATCTCACCTATCATTTGTAGTCTCTTCATCATCATCAACATAAATACTACCCATACGACCATACTTATTCTCTTCATGTGAATTTCCCTTAGGGCATTGGTTTGCATAATTCCCGTACATTCCACATTTAAAACATTTAACCATTGTTGATGTCGTAGCAATACCTTTATCCTCATCCCTGGTGTTAACTGAACCTTTTCCTTTGTACTTACTGGATTTGTATCCTTCTTTTCCACACCCAAAGCATCTTCCAGTTCTTTTGAAACAATCTCCCTGATGCCTCTTCCCACATGATTTACATGAGGGAAATTGAAATTTCATTCCTCTATGATAATCATGAAACTCCATCTTTCTCTTATTATCTGATTCGGGAAACTTACCAAAGTGGAGATTATTGATCATATTATGAGATTGTTGATTAGGCATAATAACGATGATTGGACTTCCAGATCCCGTTTCACATGGTTTCTCATGAAGAAAATCATTCCATTGTCCATCATATCCTCCATTATCATGAAAATTCATGTTTCCAGCCATTTTCTAAAACCCAAAAAGAATAGTGTGAGAGAAAAAACTCATGCTAGGGAAAACAACATAGTAAAGTGGAATCACCCTTAATATCTAACATCTTAGGTTAAATTCTAATATCGTTACCGTAGTTCTAGGACTATGTCTTATACGCATACTTATCCTTAGAGACATCCGTAGACATACCTTAGAAATATCTCTAGGGATCTTACTAACGTTTTCGCATCGTAGTTTCCAAAGGTTGACTAAACCTTTCCTCTGATACAAACTGTAGAGACCCGAAGCCTGACGTACATGGACATTTCATTAATTTTTCGGAAAACATAGTACTTAACAAAAACAAACACACAAGGACCGTAATAGTTTAGTGTCTTTGGAAACTCGGAATATAATCTTCTAATCGTGGTGAAAGATCTTCAACATCTCCCATAAAGATATTATTTTTTTTAAACCTAAATCCCTTCTTTATGTCCTGGGGAAATGAAAACACAAAAGGGTGAGCTCAAATGCTTAGTAAGGGTTAAAAAAATAAATATCAATCACGTCATATTCATAAGAACATATCTTTTGGATATCTTAACCTGCAAAAGAGATCATAATTTCATAACATGGGATAAATCATAGTAGTGAAATGTAAACCCAATAATCATAACATAAAACATGAAACTTTGTGGAATACACACATACTCATAGAGAATCATTTCTTATTAGTCAAGACTCATTGCCAAGACTATCTTAGTGGACAATGTCCCTTTCTGAACCGAGTTCACCCCTCGTTTCAGTCCTGTTTCACTGAACCGGTATAACCTACCGTTCCAGCCATTTCTATATCATGAGATATAAAATCTTTACCCAATGCATTGGTGGGAGATATAGGTCCCACCCATCTCATAATGATACCATTCTTAAAATCATAAATCATACATCATTGCATAACCCATGTAGTAAAACTGGGATTCTTAAACAACATGACATAATAAAACAATTCATATAAGATAAAGGAATTCATAAAAATATTTCCATCACAACATAATCAAATCCATGTAATAATAGGGATATAAACAGAACCCTTTATTATCTTAGATGGAAAATAATTTTGATAAAACACTTGAACTCCATTCTTGAGGAAAATATCCTTTCTACTTCAAAAAAACTTATCATTTCTTAACATGTCATAAAATTAAAACTAAAATAAGTTGATTAAAAATAAACTTGAAAACTTCTAAAGGAATATTCTTGGAAATAATTTTTTAAAAATCCATTCATGATGTATAAGTTAAAAAACATTCTTTGTACTTTTTTCTCAAAAGTCAAAAAGTACCTCGTATGAAAAATGACAAAATATTCCTTTCATATCCTTTACTATAAACTCACCGAAGGGTAAAAATGGATATAAACTATTTTAGAAGTATATAAATATTTCATATTTAGGAAACATGGATATGGATGATAAAATAAACCCTAGTAAATACCAAAGTATAAACAATCTCGGATAAAAATGAGACTGTGATATTTCCCTTACCTTAGGACCGATTTTCTTCGTATGTGTCCGAAACTCATGTATAATGATTTAAATAATTTCATTGACTTATTCCTGAATCATACTCATTGTTATGATATCATATATGGTTCAATTATGGCTTTATATTACCCGTTATTTTGTAAATTCCATGTTAAAGAGAATTTTGGGTAAAATCGTTTCAATTGTCATCTGTGTTTTGACATGAAATTATTCATATGATTACTTAGATAATGATTACATAATTATAGACTATAAAACATGATTTATGTATAATATATATTCAGAATATTTTTATATATATAATAGATTAGTAAGTGGAACGAAATACACTGTTCATAGAGACGGTAGATCGTTCGTACGCATGAACGTTGTTTTCTTTTCCTTATTGAGTTGAATGGAATTAAGTAGATGAAATACATATATATACAAATAAATCCAGAATCATTATTATGTTATATATTTCATTATTACTTATTATATATACTTTATAATCATTCATGAATGGTTAACGTGGAGAATAAATCTCATTGCGTCGTGGAGACGGTAGTCCGTACGTACGCACGAGCGATGATATCATTCTCATGATCGTGGAATTGTATTGGAGTGTATGTATACTATTTCAGAATCAATATTACTTTAAAATAATCATATATAGTTTTTTTTACACCATTATACCCATCCATGTAAGGTGGTGGTGGAAAATAGATTACACCACGGCGTTGAGACGGTATTTCGTACGTACGCACGTGCGGTGATTTCATTTTACGTAGGATGTATATATGGTGAAATAAGGTTGTTTCATAATTATAATAACATATCAGTATATAAGTGATACTTATGTTATTACTTCATAATGAAACAACCGAAGAAGAAGAAGTGGAAGAAGAAATAAAGATGAAAGAATCGGTAACAGACATTACCTCTTCTTTGAATCGCCTCTTTGATATCTCCTTTTAGGGCACTAAAATTGGTCATTGAGGAAGACCAGAACCTCTAGGATGTTTCTAGGTAAGTGTAGAAGGTAATATGGCAGGGGTTGTTCGAGCTTGAATGCTCAATGTGGTGTGAGGAAGAGAGGGAGGAGGTGCTCTTTTATAAGGGATGAGAGGGGCACCTTTGGAATAACTAAAACTATTATTTTATTACAAAGTCAAATTCGTTTTTAAATAGCTCCAAATTGATTCATTTCTAAGATAAGGTGGGTATGGGTCTAAATCATCTCATCCAATATAATTTATACAAGTTTAGGTTCATATTTTAACCTTATCATTTAGATTTAACATTAAATAAATAATTTTACTTTTACCGTGTCTTCTTGTGTTCTTATACTATAAGGTTAATAAACATACTATAAGAAGAAAAAAGAACCCCAAGTTGTCTATTATTAATATATATAACCTTATATAAGTCATTTGGTCGAACCTTAGAATTTTAGGAATAAAATAACAATTAATAATATAATATTTGTTTTAAAAACTATTTTATGTCAATTTTGAGACAATTTTGTAATTGAATTTTGTGAAAATCATAACAGAATGATTAGTTCGATAAAAGTTAATTAAATCAATACTAACATGTCATATTAACCTATAAAATTAGTGGAATTCATAAAAAGTCCAAATTAAATTTATTTTGGAATTTATAACATCAATTATGTCAATATTTCATTAATAAGATAATAACTGCATCATCATTGTGTCATAAATAAATTCAATTTTTTAATGTCTAAAAATTACAAATTAAATACCATTATCAAGTAAACATTTTTATCTTTCTAATTAATATTTATAGTCGAATTTATCTTATGTATAACCCTATTTTAAAAATGATATACTTATTAATATTTGATTTTAACTATTTTAAACCTTCATTAAATAAATTAATAATAAATGTCCGAATCTAATCCAAGTGGGCATAAATGGTCATATTTTATTCCTAAGGTTGTTTTTGGTCGAATTAAACATATCCAGAAGAATTATGACATGTGTTAGTGTAATAATAATATTATTTTTACCTTTAATTACCCTATTTACTTTTAATCGTGGTAAAAAAAGTAAAAAGTTACTATTCACCAAAAATTATTTTCATCTCATTGAACCACATTTTACTTACTAACATCAACCGTGTCTCTCATAATTTTGAAATTCCACTCACAGAAGCGGTAAAATTATGTTTTATGAAAAATTCATTTTTCTTAACTACCACTTAGTTGTTTCACTATTCATCAAAAAATGAAAGTTTCCAGAAAAATACCAAATATTAGGCCTAAGCTATATTTGATATTATGAACTTAAAAATGATGTCTATTTTACCAAATTCAAAACATATCAGTTGCATTAATTAATTTAAAAATTAATTCATGTCGTCAAAACAAATAGCGGGTTCTTAAGAGATAATAACTATCAAAAGATTGACACTTGTTTATGTCTGGTTTAAATGTGAAATTACATACAATTAACAACATTGTATTAAATTGTAAAAATATATTCTAAATACACTTTAAAACCACTCAAATTAATAATTTATCACTATTAATTATTTCGATTAAAAAGGATGTTTTTAATTAAAATTTAGTAATTTTCACTATTCATCAGAAAATGAAAGTTATATGAAAAGTACCAAAATTTCACCCTAAGCTAATTACAATATTACGAATCCAAAAATGAATTCCATTTTGAAAAATAAAATTTACAAAATTTCAAAAGGTGATTATTACAATTCATAATGGCTAGTTTTAATAATATTTTAATAGCATATTGTTGTTTAGTTAAACTCGTTATTGCGTACTACACACGCTATCGATGAAGGTCGTGATTGTGTGTAATACAAGGAAAGTCAAGGATGCATGTTGTGCCAGATCCATTTGGTGTAGCGTACAACACAAGACATTAATGAAATTAAAAAGAATATTTTTCATAAAATATCGGGCAGTTACAATATCCATTTGAAGGATAACATTTATAACATCATATAAGTGATCAATAATAAATCAAGGATTATGTACATAATCTATATCATGATGTAATTAATGATAACATTGTAATGTTATCTTTAATTACATCATCATTATTCTGTATAATTTTCATTATAATGAGGAATTTCATTTCAATGTAATCATTTTTCACAATGGGAATGTATTTTTCAAATAATGTATCCCTAAATTTCTTCCATTCCATACTATTTATCTACTTGACACATATGTATTTTAGATCAATGATCACCATTAATCCTTATAACCCTTTAGATGTTAAAATCCCATGATAACATTATACTTTTCACTTCATCGAAAAGTGAGAAATATGAACATGATTCATTGCTTACATAATAATGGATTATTTTTCCCATTGAATTGTGGATGGTCTAGTCTCATGATGTTGTCCAAAATTTCTATACAATGACAGGGATTATATGTTTTATCTATATTAGAATGGATATTGGTCATAAATTTAGTCAACTTCCCCATTGTTGTTGTAATCTATTTAGATATTGTGCCAATATAATTGACTTCATTAACATTCTCATGAAGAAAAATACCTAAAAGAATTTTGAGTGTTGATATGTGTTTTTTTGTTACCCTAGGATCTATATCTAATTAATTGCATACACTTAATATTCTCAAATCATTAGTAAAATATATTCTTAACATAACACCACTAAAAATTTGATGATAATTTTAATTATATTTTTTAATTCTTGTCCTAGCCATGTTATTCTATTATCTAGTTCCCAAGGGTCCTAATAAAATAGATTTAATATGAAAAATAACAAATTAAATTCTATGAACACAATGCTGATGTTTACTATATTTCATTGACACGTGATAAAAGATATTTCCACCCACAAAATCAATGAGATTCGTTTTCATTAGAGACGAGATAAAAACATAATTCTGACATTATAATTGAGTAAATCAAATAAAAATTAAATTCTATTGATAAAATAATCATTTTATCTTGTATATCATTTAACTTCTTTTAAATATAATTTATGGGTAACTTAATGTGAGGAAAAAAATTAAAATGTTTGTCACATGTGCTTTGTATATGAAATCAAATTGTGGAAGCTATCATAGAATAACAATGTAACTAAATATATGGAAGACATAAATAAAAATAAAAGTTACATATAAATAACATCATAAATGAGTAATATATTGATGGACTACCTACCAATATAATATAATAACATGTATATAAAAAATAGGTTTCATAATGATTGAATTCATAATTTTGGATATTAAAATAATATTATCATGTATGCATGCCATGAAATCGTACATTAATATGTTAGGTATATTCCAAATACCCTACGTATTTCATATAATTTTACAAAACTATATATTTATGGTGGTATAATATTAGTCCCCACCAATCATAAACAATTTATGATTCATTCATCCTATTGAAGGAGTGAATAAGTACTATAATAAATAAATAACACTATTTAATAATAAAAATCCCTATTTTAAAATTATAATATAAGGACCCGACCCCAGTTTCCTGGAGCTGATTCCTTATTAGTTAAATTGGAATACAAAAAAGGAATAAGAATCCCAAAGTATGGAGTATTTTATTATTATTGGAAACAGGATACATACATATGTTTGTCATTGCAACTTGAAATTAAAAAAAACATTGAAACTCCTTAGAAAACATCCATAAATCCTAGGTTATTTCAGCATGTCATTCATAATAGTATTATTATTTCCCATTGAATATGAAACATAATTAAGGGGTGAACTCAAACTCTCAGTAAGGGTAAACAATACATAGGAAGATAACATAATCATTAGACATGGTGAATACTTGAAAACACATTCCATTAGAAACAAACATGAACATAATATGGTAGAAATATTAGCTGAATAAATATTTCCATAATATAACATAATCATGGGTATTCTACTAGTCAAATAACTACATGAACCATCAATACTATATTTATAATAAGTTAATGCCTAATGTGGGACAACATATCCCTACCGTCACGGACTCATGCCAATACCATAAATAATCATTTTGTCAAGGCCTTATGCCAAGAACGTAGTTTGTGTCATGGGCCCTATCGATGCTCTAATGATCTATAAAGGGCCCCACAAGCCACTTACTTTGTCCAATGAATTCTTCATATGAACATGGATAAACATAAATAATATACACATTAATATGTTAAATGTAAATAGCTTTCCCCGAAAATTAAGAAAAAACACTAACCATTCGATGTAAACAGATTAATGGTTTTAAGATAGCACATCAATAGAAAAAATAATCATAAAACATTAAATTAAATATTGAATATGATAACATGGAATAACAATCCCAATAATACATAAGAATACATAAGATCGTTGAAATAGATGAAGATACTCTTATAAAATCATCGAGTAAATATTGAGATAAATACTCTTTTACTTTTAAAATAATTCTATTGGAAAAATATTAGTATAAAACTAGAGATGATGTAAGATAGTATTTTCAAAATAAAACAATGTATTTTATAAATATAATGGATTCCAAAAATAGATTAGAGGTTTCCGTTGAAAATAGATAAGAAGTTGAGATATTCTCTTGAATCAAGCTTGTATTTTGGAAACAATTTTGAATGTTCCTATTAAAACATGTAACAATCCACAAAATAAAGAATATTTCTTGTTGGTAACAATATATAGAACAATAAAAATATTTTTATAAGGATTACATAATAATATAAAAGAATTTCATTGATGTATTTAGACAATAAAAGTAACCCGAATGAAAATGGATGTTAAGGTGGAAAGACCCTTACCTTAACTCCGAACGTGTTTTGCTCTTGAAATTAAGCTCCAGGATTATAAAATAATACATATTGATGACATATTTATGAAAAAATTAGACATTTATTTAGTGTTTCATAATATTTATAATTTCATTTATGCTTTATTGATAAGTTATTATATTTAATTTCGTCATTCCGTAGCGTTCTTTTATATATTATCGTAATCAATTCACTAGTTATTAAGCAATGGAGTTAATGTAGTCTCCGGAATTGAATTCAAATTATAATAACGACCATACATAGGTGTTATTTTTCTTTTAGATAACTTGGTTACAATTCATGAGGTTGAATTATTATATAGAATTATAATGATAACACATTCTTTTAATTTATGGGTTTTGATCACAACGAACACATTTTTCATTATAACATAAAACCATTTGTACAACGGGATTAAAAACCATAAATAGAATATATGACATATATAATAATTTGGTTCAACCATAAAAAATAATGGTTTCATGTCCAGAATTTTTAATGAAAATAGAAATTGAAAGTCCATCATCCTTGAATGTGGAAAATTGACACATCTTAGATGGTGTTCTTGCTACTAGTATAAAAGATGGTAAAAGGGGGAGATGATGATAACTTATTACACCATCATGAAAACATTAAGTACATATACGGTATCATATTCATAACAAATTATGGATAATGAGAGGTAATTGAAAAAGAAAACTAATGAACTTGAAAAGAAAGACAAAGAATTGAAAAGTGGAATTTACCTCTTGAACCAAACTTCCATGAGAGCCTCCTTATGGGAGAGGTTTTGGAATTTTTATTAGACCAAGGCTTTCTGGATGTGGGACAGGAGTTTGGGAGTTTTTTTGGACATAATTTGGAGAAGGAACAAGGCTTACGAAGAGTGAAGATAAGAGGAAGTGAAAGGGGGTTTTATAGTGGAGGAGAGGGGGGATTTCTTAATATAAATTTAATTTATTTATTATTTTCCCACAAGAAATTGAATACTGAGTATTCCTTGACCATGAAGAGTAATTTTATAATTTGATACTAAATCAATTGGTCTTAAATCAGTAGAACGTTATTCATGACTCTATAATTAGCTAATTTAGCTTAATTTCTAAATTATGGTATTTCACTATTTATAAAAATTCATGTATTTCCGAAAAATCCCAAAAATTCAACCCATCCATTTTTTGATGTGTAGAACCCAAAAATGAAGTCCATTTTACAAAAATAATTTTTTAAATATGATTAATTTAATATTCAATTAATATCATAATTTATTCTAAAAACAACTGTTTTAAAAACATTTTTTTTCTTATTACAAAGCATATATATATCGTGCTTCCACATGAATATTATTTATATACTATCATATGTTTAATAAAAATTTCTTAGGGTATATCACTATTAATGAAGGTATGTTACTATTCATAAGGGTACGTTACTTTTCATCAATAATTATTTTTCTTATTATACTCCAAATAACTTACTAATCCAAACAGTGTATGTCATATTTTAAAAATTCACATCCCAGAAGAGACAAAAATATATTTTAATGGTCATATAGCACATAGTAGTTAATTATGTTGTGATTTCAGGTGAATATGAGATATTTATTATAATGTAATTTCTATTGATATTATTGGGTCATTAAATTCTTCCCTCCTTTAGAAATTTCAACCTTGAAATTTCATTTTAAAAATACGGCCAAAAATAGGTGGGGATAATTTTCCTTCATTACATTCTTTAGTCCCATTTTTCCTCTTCGTACATATGGTTTCTCTATAGTACCATGGCCAGATGTGTATTCTTTTTGTGTAGAACATTGTCTCTATGATCCAAGATTTTCATTGGTTGCTCCACATCGGAAAGATCATCCTCCATCTGTATCACCTCTAATGAGAGTACATGTGAAGGGACTATTATGTACCTTTTAAAGAGGGATACATGAATGAAATCATGTACGTTTGATATGGTAGGTGGAAGTGCCAGTCGATATTCCAAAACTCTGACTCTATCAAGGATCTCAAAGAGGCCAATATACTTGGGACATATCATTCATGTTTTCACATTACCTCTTAACCATATTCCACAAATATATTCATAGAAATACTAGGTCTCCAAATTTTAATTCAAGGGTTCATCAATGGTTATCTGTATAACTCTTCTATAGACTTTGGGCTTCCTTGATATGTAGCTGAATGGGTTTCAACTTCTCCACCATTTCATCTACCATTTCATGTCATATTAGCATATGCTCACCGACATCATACCAACACATCTGTGTTCTAAACTTTTTCCCATAATTGGATTTATAGGGCACCATTTAGATTATTTAGTGGAAACTATAATTTTAGGATAATTCAACCAGTGAAAGATGTTGGTCTCATCCCCCTTTGAATTTTATTGATAATGCTCTCAACAAGTCTTCCAGTGTTTGAATATTCCACTCAGATTATCCATCAGTTTGAGGATGATATGCCATACTGATGTTCAGTTCTGTACTTAGAGCATGTTGGAGACATTTCCAGTACATCAATGTGAATCTAGGATCATGGTCTTATACAAAAAATAGTTGTACTCCATGTATCATTACAACTTCTTTGATGTAAATTCGTGAAAGTTGATCCAATGAGAAGTCCACTTGAAACGAGATAAAGTGAGACGTCCTTGTAAGATGATCCACAATGATCTCTATAGCCATGATTCCTCTGGATGTCCTTGGATGTCTAGTGATAAAGTCCATGGTAATGTTATCCCACTTCCATGATGGTATGGCAAGTGGTTTCATCATTCCCCTATGCTTTTCATCTCAGCCTTCAATTATTGACATACTACAAACATTGATGTATATTCACCAATCTCCCATTTTATATTGTCCCACTAAACGTTTACTCAGAGATTTGATACATATTTGTGCTACAACGGTGTTTAGAAAAATTAGAGTTATGAGAATCATCCAATAGTCACTTCATTATCTCAGGAATAGCGAGAACTCAAAGCCACTTCCCGAATATCAAAACGACACCTCCATAAACAAATTCAGTCAAATTCCCATCATTTATTGTTTAATTTTCATTTGAAACTCCTCATCACCAGCCTAAGAACTGTTTATTCTTTCATGTACAGATGGTTTGGAAACCATTTGATAAATTAGTGATTTGTTACCTTCCTTGATAATTCACATATCCATCATTACTAGATCCATGAACAAAGGATCCCTTTCAACTACCATCTTGTTCAGAACTCCATGATCTTTTCTGATAAAAATATCTACTTATTTATTTTCCATCCTCTGGTGGTAGTGTATAGTGAAATCAAACTCTTTGAGTATCTCAATACATCTCCTTGACTCATGTTGATTTCCTTCTCTGAGAATATATTTATCAAAATCTTATGATTTGTATATATCTCAAATTTTATCCATCAAGGTAATGTCTCCAAATATTTAGGGAAATGATTACAAATACTAACTTAAGATCATGTGTTTGATAGTTTTGTTCATAAATTTTGAGCTACCTAGATGCACATATAGTAACTCGATCATTCTGCATAAAGACACAACCATGTCCTTTCTTTGATTCATCATGATAGATAACAATCCCATCATTCCATGATGATAGGGTTAGGATCGGAGAATTAAATAACTTCATATTAAATTGTTCAAAACATTCATCACATTCCTTTGTCCATAAAAACATAACCCCTATTCATGTGAGCTTGGTCATTGGGTTGGCTATACGAGCGACGTTCTGAACGAAACACTAATAATAATCTGCTAAACCAATAAAATTACGTACCACTATTACGTTTGTTGAAGTAGCTCATCAATCCAAATCCTTTGTCTTTGAGGGATTTATAGATATTTCATCCTTAGTGACAATGTGGCCTTGAAATTAAACTGATTGGAGACAAAATTCACACATTCTAATCATCCCATATAATTTATTTCTTCTATGTGTTTTCAAAATAGTGTGCAAGTGATTTCATGATCTTAATAGATTTTTTGAGTATACAAGGATATCATCAATAAACACTAATAAAACGACTTCTTCATAATCCATGAAAAAACATTTCATTAGATCACTGAAGACAAATGGTGCATTAGTTAATCTAAAAAGCATTACTGTAAATTCATAATGCCCATACATAGTTCAAAATGCTATTTTTGGAATGTCTTCTTTACTCACAAGCAACTGATGATATCTAGATCGATGATAATTCTAAGAAAAATATTGGGATCTATGATGTTGTTCAAATAAATCATCAATTTGTGGCAGAGAATACTTATTATTTATTGTAATAGAATTGATTTCTCTATAATCAATTCATAGCCTCATAAATCCATCTTTTTTAGGACAAAGTGGATAGGGGCTCCCTATAGGGAAATTAAAGGGAGAATAAATCATTTATCACTCAATTAATCTAGTTGTTTCTTTAGTTACACTAACTCTACAATTGGCATTCAATATGGGTCTTTGATTTGGGACATAAACCTGGAATTAAGTTAATGGAAAACACAATTTCCCGCTCTAGAGGATGCCTAGGTAAATCCTCTGGAAAGACATCAACATATTCATTCACAATATATATTTCCTCTATCTGTACATTATTCTCCTCTCCAATATTTATTTCATTCCCTTTCATACCCAATAATTGAATTCAGTAGAGCTACTAGGGTTGGCTCTTGATGGGAATCACATGGTGAGTATTCTGCTCTAATAATACAGGATTCTACACAATTCTCAAAAAATATAAATTCCATCTTCTTACAATAGATCATCACATTATAATATGATAGGTGGTCTATTTCAAGAATTATATCATAGTCAACCATTGGTTTGATAATATGGTTAGCAACTAAATCACGTTTATGTGTCATGAGGGGGACTAATCGACACGCCTTTTTTGCAATGATACATCCACTCTGAGTTTTGACTAATAACTCATTTATTGAATCTAATTATATGTATCTAATTTTCATGGAAAATTGAGAAGATATAAATGAATGTGATGATCCAGAATCAAAAATTGTATTTCCTATGTTGGATGAAACAGTCAATGAACCGGCCACCACTTCATTAGGAACATCAACCTCTGCAGTTGTGACCGCATAAGAATGGAATTTCTCCCTTGGCCATCTTTGGGAAAATTCCCCTGATGCATAGGAAATTCAAATGAATTATGTCCCATCTCCCTTCAATTGTACATAGAACATTGGTAACATCTGTCTTCCCATAATAATCTCAAGATAAGAGGCCTTTTTCTCCACACTTGTAGAAAACACCCAATACTTTCAGTTAAGTGCCAGGTTGTTTCTTCCTACAATTACTGCATGAACGAAATTTAGATCTTCACTTATTACACATTTCCTTATTTTCTTTCCCAGAGTTTTCAGAAACCCTCTTCTTCACTTTTTTTTCTTTAATGTCAAATGACTTAGAGAATTAATATTCTGTCTTGATAGCAATTGAGACTATATATTTATATGATTCGAATCTTCTGGAGACTAGATCCCTTCTGATGAATGGTTTTAAACCATCACAGAATCGATCAATTTTTATCCTTGTATGACATATTTATTCCATAGCATGCCTTGCTAGCCTTTTAATGTTGGATTAATAATTGGAAACATTTTCATCTTCTTTCTAACTCATATTCATGAATTGCCTCTCCATATCTTCTCGATGTTCATTGGGAAAATATTTTTCAATAAATATTTCCCAAAAATCCATACTTTACATCTCTTATATTTCTTCCTCATCCTTTGTGTTTTGTATTGAATACAACCACTGATCTACATCAGCCTTTAGATGATAATGTTCCATGACAACCTTTTCTCTTTCGTTAAATCCCAAATCAAGAAATATCATCCCAAGGGAACATATCAACTGCTCTGCTACAAATGGGTTTGTAGTCCCATTGAATGATGGATGTTGTTGTCATATGAAGAAATCTAACATTACTCCACAACATGATGGATCTGGGTGCTCTATACGAGTAAGGTTGTGTTTCATAACCTGAGTAAGTTGTTCCTTATAGTTATGAGTTGCCTAACACCAGTCACAACACCAGAGCCATCATCACTATCTTGCATCAGAGGGAAAAGCCTAGAGGGGACATGTGCAATCGTGAGGTTTCCATTCCTTCCACTATGCGATATCTATAGATAATGGAATTCCATAAATTTTGGTTATGAATTATAATGTATAATCATAGCTTAACAAAATACATGGATAAAAATAAGATCCTATGCATGGAAAATCCCATATTCTAAAAAATGGATACTTTGAAGAAAAATTTACATTTAAATCATTCATAATAGCTTGTAATGAAAATTTTAAATTATCCTAAGCTTATCCCCTATTAGTGACGTGACCATGATTGTAGAAATACCCATTTTTGTGCACTAGTTATCATTCAAGTGTAGCTCAGATCGTTGTTTTTGGGTTTCACCCCTAGATAAATCTGTACGAGAGCCGCCTCTACCTACTCATATCCATACATAAATGTATTTCTTGAAAAGTCTATATAATATATTCCTTAGGAAAATACTATGATTTTTTTATATTTATCCTCAAAGACTAAATAGAGACTCTTCCCTAATCTACATTTTCAAAATCGGGTTTCCATGTTTTATACTAAACATCCTCTAATACAAACTATAATGACCCAAACCCAATTTCCCAAAGCTGGTGCCTTATTGTTTAAATTAGCATAAAATCAACGAATAAGTATTTCAATAGATCATGTAGTTCAGTATTATTGGATTCATTATATGAACATAAGTTTGTCATTACAACTTGAATAGAAAAGCAACCTTGAAACTCTTTAGACAACTTACATAACTCCTAGGTTATTTTTGCATGTCATACATAATCGAAATATTATTTCCCTATGAAAGTGAAACATAATAAAGGGTTGATCTAAAATGATCATAAAGGGTAAGAAATATAGCGGAAGATAACATAAACATTAGACATGGTGAATAATTGAAAACACATGTCTTTAGAAATAAACCTGAACATAATATGGCATAAATACGAGCTAAGTAAATAAAACCATAACATTACAAAATCATAGGTATTCTACTAGTTGAATAACCACATGAACCATAAATATTATATTCATAATTATGGAATGCATAATGTGGGACAACATATCCATACCATCAGGGCCTAGTGCCAGGACAGTAAATAATCATTTTTTCAGGGCCTTGTTCCATGACTGTAGTTTGTCTCATGAGACCTAACAATGCACCGATGGGATATTGCGGGCCCCACCTGACAGTTACTATTTTAAATGCATTCCTCATATAATTGGGGATAAATATAAACAAAATAAACATTAATTTACTAAATGTAAATAGCTTTCCCTGAAAATTAAGAAAAAACACTAACCATTCAATGTATCCAGATGAATGGTTTCATGTTAGCACATAAATATCCAAAATAATAAGAAAAATTTAAATTAAATATGATATATGATAACATGTAACACTAATCCCAATAATACATTTTAATCCATCAGATTATTGAAATAGATTAAGATCCTCTTATAAAATCTTCGAGTAATTCTTGAGATAAAAACTCTTTTACATTGAAAAGAAGAGTTCTTTTGGAAAAATATTTTTATAAAACCATAAGTGAATTAAGTTTGTATTTTCATAATAAAACGGGTGATTTTATAAATTTAATAATTTCAATAAATAGATTAACGATTTTTCTTGAAAATATGTAATAAGTTGAGATATTCCCTTGAATCGCGCTGGTATTTTGGAAACAATTTTGAATGTTCCTTTAAAAGCATGGAACTATACAAAAAATAAGGAAAATTTAAAGTTGGTAAACATATATAGAACACTCAGAAATATTTTCTGAGAATTACATAATAATATACATAAATTTCAATGACGTATTTAGACATTAAATGTAACCCGAATGAAAATGGAAGTTCGGGTGGAAAAACCCTTACCTTAAATACGAACGTGTTCCGCTCTTGAAATTATGCACATGGAATATGAAATTATACTTATTAATAAATGATTTATGAACTTATTGGAAATGAATTTAGTTTTTCATAATTCATTTTAGTTCATTTAAGACATTATTTATATGTTATTATATTAATTTCATCGTTTCGTAGCATTTGTTTCCATTATTTTCATAATCGGGTCACTAGTTCTTAAGTAATGGAGTTCATGTAAATCTCCAGAATTGAATTCAAATATTATTTATTATCATACAAAAGTGTTACTAGTCATTTATATAAATTTTTTACATATCAAAAGGATTAATTATTATATAGAATTTTAATGATAACTGTTTCATTTAATTTTTTGGTTTTGATCACAAAAAACTCATTTTTCATTATAACATAATACCATTTGTACAAAAGAAATACAGAATATTAAAAAGGTTACATTACATATATAATAATCTGTTTCAACCATAACAATAATTTTTTCATGACCATAATTGAGAATGTAAATAGAAGTCAAAAGCCCATTGACCTAGAATGTTGATAATTGACACATCTCGGATGGTGTTCTTGATACTAATATAAAAGAAGGTAAAAGAAAAATATGATGATAATATATTTTACAATCATGAGAACATTATAGTGAATATAAGTTACTAGTGTCATTCCAAAAATTGGATATGGAGAGGTAATAGGAAAAGAAAACAAATGAACTTGAAAGGAAAGACAAAGAATTGAAAAGGGGAATTTACCGCTTGAACCAAACACCATTGAGAGCCTCCTTATATGAAAGGTTTTGGATTTTTTTGAGACCAAGGCTTTACAGACGTGTGATAGGAGGTTGGGAGGGTATTTTGATAGAATTTATTGAAGTCACAAGGATTGAGAGGAGTAAAATGAATAGTGAGTGAGAGGGAGATTTTATAGTGGAGGAATGAGGGGAGTTCTTAATATAAAAATTATTAATTTATTATTTATCCACAAGACAAGGGGTTGTGAGTCATCCTAGACCAATAATAGTAATATTTTCATGTTATCCCCAACCAATTGGTCTTAAATCAGCATAACATCATACATGACTCTATAATTAGATTATTTTTCTTGTTTTGTATATTATGGTATTTCACTATTAATGAAGCATTTATGTATTCCAGAAAAATCCAAAAAATTCACCACTACCAATTTACGACGTGTAGAATCCAAAAATAAATTCCATTTTTCAAAATAATTTTCTAAATATGATTTCTTAAAATTTAATTAAAATCATTATTTATCATTAAAACAACCATTTTAAAACATTTATTTGCTTATTCCAAACTATATATATATCGTACGTCCACTTGAATATTATTATATACTATCATAGGCAAGGTTACAATTCCATAGAGTATATCACTATTCATAATTGTATGTTACTATTCATAAGGGTATGTTTCTATTAACCAAAAATTATGTTTTCTTTATTGGACTCTAAATAGCATACTGATCGCAACTGTGAATGTCAGATTTTAGAAATTCATATCACAAAAGTAACAAACTTATGTTTTATGGGTCATATAGCACTTAGTTGTTAATTATGTTTTGATTTCATGTTATAATGACATAATTATAAGCACATAATTTCTATTGAAACATTTTTCGTCGTTACATATAAAACATGATTTTATTATTTTTCCAAGTCATTATATAGAAAATAATTATAATAATGTTTTCCTAAATAATGGTATATAGTATCACTAGTTGATATCCATAGTGAAGCCTAAGAATATTTGAATATTTTTATATTGATGTAATACACAATTATAAATATATAAAAACAAATCATTGAATACAAGAATAGTTATCCTTTTGTTTTGAAATAATTTTAAAATTATAAATTAGTTGAATAAATGGAATATTATTTTATTTAAAAACGACCTAATATAATAGATTATTATTTATAATAAATAAAAAATACGATGAATGTAAAATTTTTTCATGAGAAAAATGTTAAAAAATTATTTTTTTCAATTTTTTTTAAATGTCATAACAGTTGTGTAGTATAAATGTTAAAATGGATAATTTAAATATCCTAAAAATAAAGGATTGATTAAATTAACCATCGGTAAACATATTAATTTATAAATCATTATTTAAACAATTTAAATAATATTTATAAAAAAGAAAAGTCTTTTATGCCAAAGATGAGAAATAATATGGGGATTTCTTATAAGTATTCTTTTGTTTGATTTTTGAAAAAAAATATAGTGAAAGTAAAAAAAAGTAATTTAAAAACAAAAAATATATAACATGATAATATTTTTTATTTGATAAGTAGAATATAATTCTCCCAAATTAAATTTTTACATAAAAAACTTGAATAAATATGAGACTGTTGATAAAAACATTTACCTTGGATCCCAGCATGATCAGACACATCCCTACTACATAAAGAAATAAAATTATATTTGTCATTTAACTAAATAATAACTATATATCTGTATTTCTTAATTTTTTTATTTTTCTAACATACATTCACACATTTACACATCAATGTTTATTGAAATAAATTATTTTTGTGTAAAATATTTTATTTCTCATGCATGTTTTGATTTGGTGATTATTGTCCTTGAATGATAGTCATGGTTTCATCACAACCATAAAATTTATCATTTTATATATTTCTTATTTTAAAAAAATATTCTTTTATAACCATAAATGTAAAGAGGTTATGAAAATTAAACTACATCACTTTGTGGAGGTCTCGGTATGCACATATACACAAGCGTCATTTCCATTTCCCAAAATATGAGAGGAAAAAAAATTAAGAAAAAAATCATATTTTTTGACACATATTTATGATATAGATATAAAATTAATATTAAATGAATCAATCAGTATTACCATACATGATATTTATTGATGAAAATCTAATTCATCACTTTATGAAAGATGTAGTTCATACATATGCTTGGGAAGTGATTCGACCTTTCATTCGATATAGCAAAAAAATAATGGAAGTACAATTAACATAAAAAATAAATATATAAAATATAAAATTTTCATTATGTTTACTTGGTTATAGAATATATTTAATAGTTTTAATAATATATAATGTTGAAAGTGAATGGTAAAAACATATACCACTTCCTTGGAAAATCTCTATTGAAAAACTAGTTTAGAATTCCAACTTGGGGTTTTTTGGGAACTCTATAACCTATAAGTCATGTATATGGTTATATTTATGGTATTTAAGAAAATAATTTCTAATATAACACTCTTATTGTGTTTGGGTAATTGAGGATAGGATGTTACCTTTTTAAGTGGGAGGAAAAGAACCCCACAAATTATTAATAAAATTAATATATAATAAATTTATTTCTCATTGAATGTGGTTCCAATTTAGAAAATTTTAAATTATATGATAATTTTAGATACCAATACTCTAGTAGTCATATTTATATGGGTTTTAAATATATTATAATACTTCAATATTATATTGACCCCCATCAAATCTCTTTTACCATTAAACCTGGCATAGAAGTTTTAACATGGTATCTATTCATTATCATCAAAAATTAAGTCTAGTATACTACCTTATATTTATTATTATAAAAAAATATAGAATAATATTTACAATATTTAATTTATATTTGTGGTAGAAAAAAGTTTTCATACACATATAAAAAATAACAACAAAAATGGTATTTTAAAAATGTATTTTCCGGTATAACTTTTTTTACATAACAAACATGTTTAAGATTAATTATTATAACATTTTTAGGTTTAGGAATAATTATATTATATTTTTTGACTTTATTTCTAATTATATACCGGATTTAACGATTCGATTACCTAAATAAAGCAAATTATTAATAAAAATATAGTTTATTAATATAAAACTTCACATTAGATTTGAAATGTCAAACATAGGTTTCTAAATCCATCATTATAATTCTAAATATTTTATTATAAATATTAAACTTATAATTTTTCTATCAAAAAAGGTTTTAAATTCTTTAAAATTATTCTTATAGCTTAATGTTGTATAAAAATTGATAGTATTTGTAAAAGTAGTATATCTTACTATTCACCTTATCATCATATATTTTAAAAAAACATAAAAAAATTATCCTATGATTAACAAGTCCTTATGGACTAAAAATGATATTTATTTTATCAAATACATATTATAATATTTATGAATTTTACTTTAAAATATATATTTCAATTGTATCTATTATAGATATAATATAATAGGATGTGCATTAGAAAATAGTTTCAGGATATAATGCTTACCAATTATAATACTATATGTCGTATTATAAGTAAGTAAATTTAATTCAATTTAATTTATGAAAAAAATAATCCATATAATAGCATATGAACAGCAAAAAAACAAAACACATGGTGAATGTGGAATATAACTCAAAAATTTAATATCACGATGTGAAAAATCTGAACGACATTAGTAATGCTTGAATCAAAAAAAATTAAAACAATAAAAAATATATGGTTTTGTAAAAATCAATAATTAAATTTTAAAAAAATATTAAAAATAATTTATTGGGATTAAAATTTTAAATATAATGAAAAAATGGTAAATATTTTAAACATGTTTCAAAAAACTGAAATTGAGATAAAGAATCCACAAACAATACACTCAACATCCATAAAACTGATTTAAAAACAATTAGTAAAAAAATAACCAGAATAATAAATTAGTTAGCGAATTTATTCATATCTAGTTTTTTATAATCATTAATTTTAATCATTAATTATACATTCATTATATTGTTATTTTTTATCATTAATAATGGATGTTAGTATATTGGGTTTTTTCACTCATGTTTCATAATGGTGCTATTGAACCCTGTTCTCTACATTCAGGTAAAAAATTATCTTTTTATATCATATATTTAAATGAATTTTTTAAATGATTTATGTATCCCCATGTTTATTTTATGGAATCTATGAACATGGTTTGTGTGAATGGGGTCTATGACGATCTTTATAAGGGTTATTTACTAATATCAACATAATAATTTATAATGCTAATTAATTTTTTTATCACTGTTATAAAAAAATTAGCATTCATTAAAATAATATATAACAACAAAATATATTTTATAACAACTCATGAATGGTGATGTAAAAAATTACAATTTTTTTCATAGAGGAATTAATTTGCATGTAAGACGAGCAACATTCTCATTTTTAGAAAAGTTTGGAGAAAGAAAGAAAATGGTCATTCTATAAACCTCATAAAATAAATTTATACTTACGATAATTATTTATTTTTTAAAGCGTGTTTAAAATATATTTTTATTGGGTAGAGGAAACAATAAATGAATTAAAATTAAATATGAGTGATTAGGAGTGTTTACCTTACTCATTGGAAAACTATTTTTGCCTTCTTAGAATGGTATTTTGTGTAGACCTGAACTACTACAAAATGGGATATATATTTGGGGAGTTTTTTGGGAATAATTAGGTTCATCATAAAGGATTTTTGGGTGGGGATTAGTGGAGTTGTGAATGACTCATTTTATAAGTGGGAGGGGTGGAAATATTATAAATACTCATAATATTATATTAATGGATAGTCATATTCAATACATGTGCCTCCAAAAGTGTAAAATAATTGAGGGGATGAGTCCTCATTAGCCAATTTCTCATACGAATAATTAAATGATATGGTTTGAAATATTTTAGTCTTTTCCCTTTAAATTAACTTTTTATTATATTTTAATTTTACAATGTTAAATCCTTTTTTAAACACAATATAATTTTTTATACTACCAATGATTATAAAGTCATAAATGTAAGATATAGAGAAATTAAATAGTGTTATAAATATTTAATTTTATTCATTGATATGGATGGAATGATATGGTTTAGGAATAGTTTATTTGTTCCATCCATAAATGATTTAAGAAAGAGCTATAAGTGGATGCTCATAGTTCGTCATTCTTTATTCAACAAGATTTATAATGATATAAGTATATTTGAAAGAGTACATCTTGTGGGATGCTTTCGAGAGAGATATTAAAAATTTTGTATATCTATTATAGTTATCTTAGTATGATAAGTATTAGATAAAAACATCTTATGGGATGTTACATCTATTACCCATGCCATAAAGAAAATGGGAAAACATTACATTAGAATGTTTCGTCATAATATACAAAAATTATATTGGGAACAGTGCAATATTATTTGTAGATGATCACCATTGTTGTTAGAAATATTCAAGACTATAAGATAGGATGTTCCTTTTGATTATCTATACTAAGAATATATGAATTTAGTGGTAAGTTTTCGTGGAGTATCACATTCCATTAAGTCTACCCAGGATTCTAGATTTAAATTGTTGTTCTTGTAAAGTCATCAATAGGATCGAGATATGTTGTTTTGTTATTTCCTACTTTTAGTGCTTATTCATATAATAAATTTTGGAGACTAATTAATACACAATATGTTATTTTGAGATATATTTCATTGGATTTCAATTGTTTTTTTGGATCAACACCTTCATCCTGTGGATTTTCCACAAAACAATAGATATCACCAAAGAAATTGTATGTATCATTATGAATCCCTCTGGAAAGAATTTTAGTGATCAAACATTTTATAATGATGTTCGATAAAGAAGTTTATTGGGTCCCAAGATAACTGAGTGTATTGGAGGTAATATAAGATATATTAAACAACATATCAATGATGATCCGAGTCGATATGAAATCAATAACTATAATATTATCTATGTTCAATAATTCAAAAATGGATACAATATGTTTATAATTTATTTTCATTGGGTGATCGTAATGATATTTGTAAAATGAATAAATAATCACTATTTTTATTAGTCTCGTATGAATTATTTATCATATCGGGATGGTATCCAATGGGTTGTTGCAACCACCAAAACATCACTCTTTTAAAAATATGTACCATATAGAAATAATTTAGAAGTCAACAACTAATAATAAAAATTTACATTACTCAATGGTTGTACCGTTGTACTGTGAATTTATATATTATGGATTATCCAATCGTTATTCTCAAATATATAAGGAATTTTAGGTAAAATAATACCACACTCATGGTCATTTTTTACAGAAAAACTGCTAGTTTTAAGAATCTATGCATGATCATGAGGATATGTCGAGGAATATATGTCCTCATTTAGTGTAGGAGAGTTATTAAATTTGATGGATACTTTAATTTTTAGAGGGTTATAAATCAAATAATTTTTTTTAGATTTTTTTTGAATAACATGATTTTTTCAATAGCTGATGATACATGAAACACCACATTATGATTTCATTACATACAACCTAGAATTTTAACAAACATATTTATATTATTAATATTGTTTTTTAGAAATGTTTCTATTATAACATATACATCAAACATTGATGTATTAACAACAATAAATTATTTTGAAATATGAGTATAAAGGTTTTATATAAATAAAACATATTGTGAATGGTTCGTAAATATTTATAAAAGTCATTACATTTTATATAAATACTATTTCCCAAAAAAATAATTTTAGATTCTAAAAATAAATATAAAAGTAATCATTTCGACAAAATAAAAATATTTTTTTAATAAAATATTATTTTTGAAGTTAGTATAATAAAATAATATTACGTGATGTTTTGACATTTTAAAAAAAAGAATAATTTACTGATTAGTAGTGCAAAATATTAGGTTTTATTGAAATAATATTTTTTGATTAGTGTGTTTATAATGGTCCTATTTATAATTAAATAGGTTGAAAATAAAATTAGTTAAACTATATATAACAAAATCTAATTTATATTATATGAATATTTTTTATTTTTTTATATAAAACTTATTTAGACTTTTGAATATTATCATGTTTGAAAAAACAACTATCATTGCGACTTTGCATTAAATTTTAAATTATTATGTTCCAAATATTTGAATGGAATTTGTAAATATCGATTGAATATTAATATTTTGAATAATTTTTATTATTTAAAAGTTTGAATGTAATTTTTTATACATTTAATTGTAAAAAAATAAATACAGATTGACCATGGTAATGATAAAAATGGACATATATATATTTTGAACTAAAAATAAAATTCTATGAAATGACCCTAAAATTATAAAACAGACATTTTTTATACATATTAAATGGAATGTGAATATAATATATTCAATGATATATATAACTATGACAGTATCATATATTTATAATACTTATATTTGTTATATGTTTTTTTAACATGTATAATTAATGAATACGCTTGTGTTAATGGATTTGTTTCTTAATTTTTTTTCCATGAGATATATTTTATTTTTTGCAGTTATCCTTTCTTATAATGAGTATATATAGCCTCTTTTAAAGGTAATATTATTTATTTATTCATTGTAACAATATATGATGTTTCATTTACTATAATTCCTTAATGGATATTATAATTCAAGGTCACCAAAGTAGTAATGGTTTTGTTTTATAATATCATCATTTATCATGATTGATTACGATCATATTTATATTGATAAAACATTGTGAAACATATCTCATGGAACTAAGAACATATAAAATAATATATTTCTATAATTATAATACAATTTTCCATTAATTTTCCTCCCATTTTTTCCAAAGGGTTAAAAATTAAGTTCATAGGAAAAATAATCTTTATTTTTCTCTTCGTTCAAATTCACGATTTTCTTCCAAAACCATGTCTTCTTATAAAATGATTTATAAAATGTCTATAACATTATAAAAATGATTTATTAATGATTTGTTTGTGATATTTTTTTATTTGTAAAAAAATTAAATAGAATATTAATTTTATTTTCCAAAAATTCATGTTTTATTTTTATTGAAAATAAAAAATAAATATACATTTTAACATGTACGGTATAAAGAATCATTTCCTCCATAATGACAAATAATTTCATTAATGATTCATTTATAAACATCCAATTTTATTTTTGAATAAATTTTAAAAATGTTTTATGATTTAAATAGTATTTTCTATATCAAAAAAAATATTTACATTTATATTTGTTTTAAATTAATTTAAAACACTTCTTCATATGATTTCATTTTTTTCAATGAAAATGATTTCAAAAATATTTTGTATGTTTTTAGATTTGAAATTTTATTTTAAATGAAAAATTTATTTTTCTCAAAAATGGATACAAGTAACCATTGAAATTTATTTTTCCTTTGATTGTGAAATTACAAGATGATGATAATTATATACTAGGGATGCGATCTAATGATATCATTCATATACATTCTATGGTAGTTTTATGTTTTTGAGGAAAATCTGTTTACAAACCCCGTTGCACTTCTCGAGGATAAATATTTAGAAAATGGAAATGAAACATTAATATTTTCAGAGGTTATACAATGATGAATAGATTATGAAACCTATATATTTTACATACTATATGATATTTTAAATTGTTTAAGAAACCCATATAATTAAATTGGATATAATAAGGATAAAGGTTTATTACATTTTGTCACTCAAAAATGTAATGTCCATTTTTTGATGTGGGGGCCTATATTTCCATCCAAATTACTGGTTAACTATGTAAATATCATGAGATATATAGGATTGTAATGGGGACTTTACACAGTTTAGTAAATGATTTTTTTACTATTATGGTCTTTTGAGTTAACCTTCGCTAATATTATTTTAGAGAGAGTGAACTCATTCCACTAATAAATGATATGGAGTGACCCCTGATTATTATAGATATAATTTTATGTGCTCATGTGTATACCAAATTTCGACTATATATTACAATGTTATTCTCTCATGGTTTATGTTAGATGATTTCCATATGAGTCAAGTTGTGTAGACTCCCCAACATTATTTATTGGATTTTTATTATGATAATTTAGATGCATGGTATTGTTTTCAAATGAAATGCTCTAGTTTATATATCAATACGCTCATGATATTCTTATATATTTCCTTTTATTATTGTACATAATATTTTAAATCAATATTTCTTATATTTATTCAACCTAGTTTATGAATAAATTTTTTATGTATGAGAAGTATAAACGGTTTTCAAGGTAAGGAGGACATTGTTATAGATTTTTTAGTTAACACATGAACTAGTTCATTCATTCCAATGCATCCAAAGGCACAATAACATTTTATTCATCAGAAGTATGTTTTTATATTATGATTAATTTCTATAAAAAATATGTTATATATATGTATAAAAATTCTGGGTTTCTATAGTAAGTTTGAATCTAGGAAATGTGGAACACAAAATTCTTACTTCAAGTATATAAAGGATTTCCAATCAATATGTTACTAATATGATTCATATATTTAAAATCAATAATCCAACATGTTGTGATTCTATCATTTTCATTGTCTAAAAATATTGATGATTTAAATTATGTGACCCCTTCAACAATATATTATCACCAAAAATAAACTCCAAAGACAACCTCCAAGGACATTAATATGTTCATTTCATTCTAAAAATGGTCAACAACCATTTCCTGATCGATTACACCCTCTTCAAGGTTTCTGAAACAATACTATTTCCCCAACCCAAAACCTCACTAACCATGTTCCCAAACAATAGTGTTAGAAAAAAAATTATAGTGTGATTATAATGGTTCCATATAAATTGAATTCAATATAATTTTATTAAAAGAAAAACACACTAGCACTACTTGGTTTTAAAAACATTCATTGATTTGTAGAATATTTAAAAAAATAATATCCTCAAATTTATAGATCATTCGTCCAGACTTACCATCAGTCTATGGTTAAATATTGGTACTCAATTTCAACTAAGTACCCATCACCTTCTATACGAGTTTCTAATGTCATGTGGTAATATAGGGGTCTCTATCAGAGACCAAATCCAGTCTAATTTTATTAATCCTGATGATCTATTTTAGATAGAGAATTCCTAGATCGTCCACTATGTTCATCATTTAGATATATATGAATTATGTAACCTCAGTCAACTGATATACCTAAAAAATATTATTTCATCCCCTTTGGGTTTTTTCGAGACCCATCTAAAACTCATTCATCACCATATCTCACTTATTCATAATAATTGGATATTGAGGGTTAAAAAAATAATGATGTTTAATGAATTACCATTATCTTCTGTAAATTTATATAATGTTAATCAAAACCATTAATTCATCTCTTAATGTTGGTCTACTATATCTAATTCGAGAAATTGAATTATATATTGACAGACATATTTTATTCTTATCACTAATTAGAATTAGAGGACATGATTATCTATTTTCCCATTGGATATGTTATCATCACCTATAACTAAACTAGATCAACCTCGTATCTATCTTAATACCTACATGATATTGAATTGGACATTACTAACTTTATTATCATCACAACACAATACATATCAATCTCTTTAAAATTCATGAAATACTCTACTAGTATTAATGTGTTCACTAGTGCTGCATAGTTAACTTCCCCATATACCTCAAATATTCACACCATCTAGTCTACCGAAATAGAAATGAAAATCAAACCATCAATTGACATTCTCATTAAAATGTCCCAAATTTATTTCCACAATTCATATTTTACTGCTTTTCCTATTCTATGAGAATACATTATCATTATGTAAAATATATATAAGTACTCATCCTAATGAATCTGGTGATGATTTACAACATGATATAAAAACATATACTGTAGGATCTTATAGTATATATATATAAGAAAAATATCATTCCATTTGATTTGTGTCACGAAAATGTCAATTATTGTATATTAATATATAATTCATTGGTAGTGTAGATCCACTCATGTGGTCCCCTATAATGAGAAATTTTAGAAACTACCTTATCACCATTGATCATATTAGATCCCAGGAGAACACTACATACATTATGTATCATTCATATAAAATATAGGTTCTAGAGAAATCAATATTGGAGATAATATCACATTATTATTAATCACTTAAAATACCTATTCAAACTATTCTATACATTCAATATTGTTTCCGCTATGGGTTTGCAAGTCTATGGGTGTATCTAGGTTTCAAAAAACCTAAATTAATCTCATGAAGTACACAACTATTACAAGAAATATATAATCTATAACATATTCATCAATAATGTCCAAATATTACTTACAAAATATTTATCTAGATCTAATTATATTACATCATAGGACACAATGTTTCTTTGAAACCTTATCTAATGTGTCTAGATGTGACACATTAAAAAATGGCATAAATTTTATGTGATCAGAGAAGAATCAATAATATATTTATGATTAAATTGTTATGATTCTATGGTCGTAGAATATAATTGGATAAAATCAATGAATATAATGATAATCAAGTCCATTTATTGGTAAAATATCATATTCATGAGGTACATAAATAATTGTTGAGATTTTTTTATTCAAAAAAAAGAATAAAAAACTCACATACAACCAAAACCTACTATAAAAGAAATTTATCTCGCCTTTCTCTATGACTGAAGACAATGGAAGTAAATACATAGATCAATCCAATAAATATAATTATCTCTACTCAATTGATCAAAATATAATTTATTCTTGGAATTGGTATATATTTTTCTTAGTGAATGGATTCATATATCGATTGAATACACTGAGATAAATATGGTCATCCACCTTTATAGTGAACAACAACAGTTTACAATAATGTGATGTTATTAGTCCAATGAAACCATTCTCTTTAAGATCAATATGATATACCTTTTCATCTTTCATTTGTAGTGGTTTTATGAAATAAGGAAATTCTCTTTGAGAACTTTCATATAATCCTTGATGAATTTCATCCCCTAATTTTATTTGAAATATGGTCAAATCAGTATTATTTTATAACTATGACCAATTTTTTATTAAAATAAACTCCCCAGTGTGGAACTCACCAAATTAAATCCCCAGGTCATACATTTCGGTACAAGTATACCACCGAAGATAATTAGGAGGGAGTCTCCATCAGATTAACATTATGAATCATGTCATCCACCTACAATAATAATTATTCAATCTTTTGTGGCTTAGGTCCCACTATTACTTCCTTGACATACTATTAATTAGATATCGTGAACTTTTCCCCATTAGGTAATATTATGGACACTCATCTCTAATAAAAATTCATCTATGAATAGTAACAGGTTTACATGTCTTTGTAATGGACCACACTGAATCCTAACATCTCATGGATTTGGATTCTTCCCATATGGTCGTATCCATAAAATAATATATATTTTTTAATTTATATCATAATGATTAACATTCATCAAATAGGTGTTTCGAGAGAATGGATATCATAAGATAAAAATCTATTACTTAAAATTAGCATCCACTTTACTACATGTGAATTTTTAGGAATATAGAATGTCAAAAATGGTTACAAATTTAATAAAACAAAATATGATCATATTTAAAATTGTGTAATCTCTTTCTCCCATATCTACTATATCATTATCAATTGTAGAAGCATTTATAGCCGATCACTTAGTTATTACACAAATTATCATGGATCAACTAATTTTCCAAACCTTATTATGCCTACAAATGATATAGAGGTCCTATTTTTATCCATGATGTTTACATCCATGAAGCCCTATCAATGAAAGAAAACCTTTTACCTTAGCCTTCCATAGTGGTCATATGTTTTGTGGGAATATGTATATTCTTTGAGAAACATTACCTTCTCAAATTGTACTAGGAATTAGAAAATTCAACACCCATTTAGGCCATTTGGGATTCTCCTCTTATCTATGACTGGAAAAAAACTCATAGTCATTAATCCTTAAATTTACTATAATTATTCCTTGAATAACCAACTAGGTCATTAATCAGAAATCCCCTTTTCTACAAATAGCTACGTCTAGAATTACAATATATCATTCCCCATTTTTATCTTATAATTCATCAATATTATAAAAATTAATATTTAATAAATCATGGAGTAAATGTTCCATTCTAATGGATTCATCTCTAAGTGTTGATAGGCCAAAAAATTCTACTATTTTGTGCAATGTTCACCCAAATAATTGGATCAATGTGAAGAATCTCTATAAAACATATTAAATATGATTAAATTATCATCTTCAACAACTGGAGTCCCATGAGATGTTGAGAGTGATCTCTTTTTATTTCATTGGATAACAACACCTTATCGAATAGATCCTTGAAGATTCCCAATTAATTAATTCTTTTCTACCATCTTATAACATAAAATACAAACATTAACTAGTTTTTCCTTAATGTAAAATTGTCTAAAAATTCAAATTACTGTTAGTTGAGATCTATAAATGGAAGACTATACTATAAATGATAAATATGTATTATTCATAGTAATATTGGTCACTAGTCCTTTATAAGGATGGTTTTTTCTTAAGATAAATGTCAAAATGGAAATAGATTAACTTTGGCACACCCCTCTGAGATCATATACCCCGAATATGTAGTATTCCAAAGGTCCATGAATGGACTATTTAAATGATTTCACACATTGTATATACAATGGAATAATTCTATATTGTTTTCCAATATGGAAAATGGGGTGGAAAAGTTTTTTTATGTTATCTATGATGATGTATTTCCTTAAATTCCTTAAAAATTCTTATATAAATCCAATGGCATAAAAAACGAAATTGATATCCAAAAAATGCATATAAAGGGTTCACAAAATTTTTTAACTCAAGACATTACCATTTACCCAACCCAAGAACCCAATACATGAATATTCATCACACCCACCTATATACACTCAACCTTGGAATAAAAAAAGGACATAAAAATAAATTCAATTAATAATACAGTAAAGAACATATATCACAATTTAAATTGTAATTTAATTTTTTGTGGAACTATAAACTGTGATAATTAGGTATATCAATTTTTATTATAATTATATAAAATGATCAATGTACAAAAATTAAATCCCATAATCTCATATAACAATATAATATGTGTCACCCGTAGTGAATTTAATCATTGGAAACATCAGATAGAAATAACATAAATTCCTAACTTATGGAATCCAGAAGGTGAAATATAATGTGTTGTTCAATAAGACACATATTTCTCCAAACAAAGTGTAAAAGATTATATATCCTTTATACCATATCCCATGTAGTATAAAATTGATGATATAATATATTAAACACCTTTTAAATTAAATTTAATAAAATAAAACTGGAACCACCAGATATGATATTGGATTCCACACATCCTCATTGTCTCCCCCCAATATATAATAGGTTCTCTCCTAAAATAAATGGAATATGTAAAACAATTGGGTCATATTCTCTAAATTAAATGTATAAATCATTGTAAAAATGTGTAATCAATGACAATCAATAATTAGATAATTAAAAAATAATGAATCAATTATAATTATTGTATCATACAACAAATAAAAATTCATTGAGTGTCAATATGAGGTGTTATATACATAACCAACTAAATAAAAGGATGATATTTTGAGATAAATACACTACAGATGTTAAAAATATAGATCAAACTCACTTAATTTATGAAAATATCCAAATCCTTCTTCAAATATAATCAATTATCCTTCAATGAAAACCTAAATTCCACAAGAAACCAAGTCATGAAATATACAAGTTCACCAATATTACTGGCTATGTTGGGTATACAAGAAATGGTAAAACAACACTAGATAACCATAGAACACTTGAATAACTTATGTAAAGGATAATTATATAATCATAAGAATATATAGTTATAATATGAATCTATATCACACAATCCCAATAGAAGTGTTATGTACTCTAAGACATACTTCTCCACTTCAATGTCATGTTTGAAGGAACATCAACTTCAATCCTATGGCATCATTATCAGTGGGGTTTGTTAGGAAACATGGTGGACACATCCATCTAGATAAGGTAATATAATTCATGTTGGAAACTCATCAAACACGTACCTCTAAAATAATTTTCCAATAAGATCCACATTAACAATAAACAGTAGGCAAATAAAGAACAATAGATACAAAAAAAGATATAAATGACATACGAATATCATGTCTAGTCAACAAGAACTATTATAATCATAGTCTACATACAATCCACATTAGTATATATATCAATGAAACACATTTCCGATTCGTGAGATCTATATTCAAACACAGGTCTCACAAGGCTATACATGTATTCTAAAAATCACGAAAACAACTAATATAAAAAATAAAGTAAAGTCAAATACTTCCAATATTGACCATGTCAACGCTAATTCAAGGTTTCCATAAATTGATTTTCCATCGGAAATGTGTTCTCACATCACATAAAACAATCCCTTATAACTTGAATTCCAGGAAATTGATTCTAATAAGGCATGATGATGGATTGAGAATGAGAATTATTTTGAAAGAAGACAAGGTTACAAAACTCACAAATCATATGTCTGATCTGAAAATGACAATCAAAATTTATTTTCAAGGATAAAATACATCGTTCAAGAATTTATGAACTAAAGAGAATGGGTTGTAAGATTCAATGTGTTTTAATCAATAAGAAAATACTTATTCTTGGACCATTCATGGGGGAATGAAATATTTTGGTCTATAAAATAGATCCCTCATTGGTTTCATTCATCAAATAACCCTAAAAATGCACCACCAATAATAGGATGAATGAAAAAATTAGATTGAACATGGAGGATGAGATAAATAGAATTAGAAAATGATACAAAAATCATAATGGGAATGATTATCCTTATAGCGTATGATCTACTAAGAGTCAACTTGAATTAATCATGGTCAAATGAGTCAACCATGTAGAGGGTATGGATGAATTAATATGGTTAATAATCAATCTAAATTGACTAAAATATCTAATGATTTTTTCCAAATGAATTACCTGTATGATTTGTTCATGATCTAAGAAGAAAAAATATGATTATTGTAAATTAAAAAACTAGCTCTGTCATCAAAACAACCTCTATCATAATCATGGGTCAAAAATGGATCTCTTTAGATTACTCTCTAAAAATTCCCATTATGATATTGTTACCATAAACAATTTACTTCCCAAACCGATCCTCTAAAATTTTCATTGCCAGGTCTCCATGACCATTTTAGTAGACCTAGGCACATTAATCTATTCCAATTCTAACACCCTTGATATTTCATTTCACTTTCCTATTTTATTCCAAAGGGAAACCAAGGCTACAATAAGGCCATGATATTTTATGTTTTGGTACAATAAATATAGAAAACACAAAATAATCTATATTAACTATAAAAATATTACAATCCTTTACCCATGAATAGATTAATTTGATTACAAGAAATGGAATATGTAAAATAAAATATCAGAAAAAACATAACCAAAAAATTATCCATTTTTGAGTATATATTTTAGGTTGATATTTTAAAAATTTCATTTCAATTCTTACCAATATTAAACCCCTATAATAATATTTCTCACTATGTAATCTAGTCTGCATAACATTTTGTTTCATGGTATATACTATCTGTTAGGTTTTTATTCAATTTATCTTATTTTTTATTATATTTATAGTATTTTTTCAATTAAATTAATCCAATTACATGAATTTGGGAAATATTCAGGGGATGAGGAATAAATAATTGGTCATTTACTATAATGTATGGGTTTTTCTACATTTTTATTCAAATGACAGATTTTAATAGCTTAATAAATAAACATATGAATGATTATAATATTGAACATTTAATTCAATCAATGAATCAATTGTAATACATAATGATACTAATATTTCATGTGATATTAGTTATTCTAGTAATGAATTTATTTTAGGTATTATAATTATAGATACTATACCCACGCCATAGGATCTAGATGTGATGTGGAAAAAATAAAACATGATGTTATCTAAGTAGAATATATATCCAAAAAATTAGGATGATTTAATAGTGATAGAGGTTATAAAAGAAAAAATACGAAAAAATTTATCAATTGAAGGGGTGTTAAAATTATGATAAATGAATAATTTAGGTATTGTGGAATTCAAGTAAATGTATTCCATCCTTGAGATTCAAGATGAATATTCAATCATTAAGGGACCTTATCTTATAAAATCTGAAAATATGACATCCATAATGGATGAGCATGGTTTGCATGTGGATAGTCTGTATAACGAGAATCAACATATAATGTTAGAGATGGTGTTGCACAATGATTTTATATCTCATTTGAAAAGAAATATTGAATAAAAACATAATATATTGGATTTTATTTTGCATGTAGTGTAGGGTTAAATTCAAAGGGAAATATTCTGAATAATGAAATAGAAGATCAACTATAGGATAGAGGAAAAACATCATGTTTCATGAATAGGTGTCGAACTAGGTTCATAAGGATGAAAAATAACCACATTATTGAAATGATATTTATTTAAATGAATTATAAAAATTTTTATTACATTTTATGTTGTATCTAGATAGTGTAAAGAAGTCAAATATTTTTTTGGTATTGGATAAAATTAAATGTAACATTATATAACAATAGATATGTTCTAGAGAAAAATCATCTACATCTATAAAAAACCCATATATATAACTAGTTGAAGGAAACTATGTTAATTATCTAAAAAATGGGAAACCATGGAGGTAATGTAATAATAATAGAGTTGGTCCTTATAAAATTTAATAAAATCATCTATTTTTCAAAAAAATGTTTATATATTCTTATGTATTTTTAGTATGATAGAATGATAAATATGATTCAAAAAAATAATTGATCTTCTTAATAACAAACAAAATATTCACTGAGATAAATGCATTCTAAATACATTTTGAACTACTGATGACAATTCAAATTAAAAAAAAAATAGTTTACCACATCGATGCCCTAATAAATACAATTCACCATGAAATAATAATTTGAACATTATTGTACACTCTATTCCACAAGACTTCCCTACAAAAGGAAATTGGAGAACTCCCCTTCCCTCTAATATGTCATGAAACCATCATGTCAAACTACAATTTTATCAAAATCTCTTTGAAATTTGATACATGAATATTTTCCTTGAGACATACCTCACTAACCATTAACACCATAATGTTCATCCACAATATCATCTTTGTGTGCTACTTAAAAAAATGGGTTTCGCCTTATGTTTCACTCTACCGAATAATATATTTATTGGTGTATTTATTGGTAATTTCATTAAAAATACATGTAAATAATATTAAATAATATATTATTCAATTTCATGGGAAAAAATTCATTGGATGTTCTACACGCTTATCATTATTTCCATCACTATTTCTGTAATCTCTATTTACTAAATGACATATAAGCTATCATATGTGATCCAGAAATTATTGTAGCCTTAGAACATCATGACTCCTACTTCATCTAAGTAGTCTATTCAAGATAAAAACCAAAAAACCCTATATATTTTATTAATATACTATCACTAAAAAAGCCAATGTGTTTTATATTATGAACTCCATCTATTCACTGACAATGTTTTTTTTTCATACATACCATAATTGAACCGCATACAGACCTTGAATAAAATTATTCATATAATGAAAAATTAATGTAAATACATAAAGGAATCAAGAATTGTTCTAAATATCTTCTTTTTTTCTTCAGACCCTACAATAAACTTTTAATAGATTGAAAAAAGGACTATCACATTATGTCTCATATTAACACGTTTCCAACATTATCCCCATTATGGTTTTTTGGTAATCTAAAAGATATATTTATCTTTATAAACAATATATAATTAATTGAGAAGGAAGTATAAAGACCCATAAATCACATTATTTCAATTTTAGTAGTGGTAAATATAAAATAAAATGTGTCTAAGAGTTGATTTTATACATCATGACATACCTCAAACCTGAAATATCTCTATATTTATGTATTTAATACTGGATCCTAAGTCACCCATACAACCATATCATATTATAATAGTGGATAAGAGGGTAAGATTAACAAAAGAAGAAAACATAAATTTAAAAAATTAATCACTTCATTTTATAATAAACCCATATATATATATTGTTCCTTCACATCAGTAAAAACATGTAAATCACTAATATAAATTGGGAAGAGGGCATAAAAATACCACATCATACTGATAGAGGATGATAAATAATGAATATCAATCAATGTTTCTTAAAAAATATATGAATGACTTTGTTGTGAAATTTGTTACTTGGAAATTATTTGAATCATGTCTATGTTTAATCACTCTTTGCTGCAAATTATCATTAATGAATTGATTATTGAAAAAAATATTCTCAATACAAGAGTCATTTAATATATTTTTATTATAATAAATTAAACTCCTGTTTTTAGACCAAATCACCATATGCTTCCTCACATCACCTATAATATATATATATTATACAATTTCATCATTAAATGTGTACATAATATCTTATTCACTGAAATATATTTCTTTAATACAACACGAATTGATATTTTTTCCATGTTCTTAATAGGTTAACCCCCACATTTATAACCAACAATGAACAAACCATGACACATTGTTTTTTGATCAAACACATCCCTAAACTTGTCATATTTAGGAAATAATATCAATTCATGAGCATGTATTTGGAAAAATAATAATACATAATTTAGAGTTCGACAGACATACATTATGATTAATTTAACTATAACAAGATTTTCTTCCTTCATATTACTCATGAGACAAGGTGGAAATAATTTCACAATGAAAATATATGGCTATGTTGTAGAAATAAAAATTTAATATTTGAGAAATTATACCATACATGTTGGGATATAAAATATTCCCACACACATGTTTCCCTAGACGTGTTAAATAAATTATAGTTGAAATTGGTTTGAAATTATTCATGATAAAATTATTTAGTTGGAATATTTTATACCTTTAAATAGATGTGAATAAATATTCTATTATTTTTATGTCACATTACTATAAATAATATACTAGTTCACCAATCATTATCCATTTATATTTTTGTTTCATTTTATTAACGAATTTCTTATGGTATTACCTCTTAATTATTCTTTAAATGATATCATCTACATTCACATGTATCGTAAATTATTCATCATTGGATCAATAAAATAATAGATTGTGGTACAACCCCATCCTTATTAATTCTTAATTATTCAAATAAGTACCCTGTTTAGAATACCATTCTCATGGTGCATAGTTTAAACTACATAATTAATAAATCAATCAAATTATGTTTTTAAAATAACTTTTATTTGGAAACCATTTGGGTTTTAAAATTAAATTTTTTATTCGAGATCACCATTTAGAAATGTCATTCTATCACATATCTAATTTTTTTTATTTTATGGAAATTAAATAAGTATATATATTTAAATTTATTCTAGTAAAGGTAATATTTAAAAATCTTCATGAGCATCAATACCGTAAGTTTTTGACTATACCTTACACACTACATGTGTCGTATTTCAGTTGAAATCTATTTGTACTTACATTATTTGAAGACCATCTTGTTTTCATTTAAATAATGATATTTTGGAACCATAAAAAGTAAGAGTGTCCTATTTTTTTAATTTTTTCATATTAAAAATTCATTATCAAATATCTGACTTTTCTACTATAGCATCATCATGTGATGTTGGATTTAGTGTTAACAATAGAGAAATAAGATTAATGGTAATTATTAGAATGTATGATGAGAATAGCTCCCCTCTTAAATAAAATAGAATGGTTCATTTTTTTTTCCTATTTTTTATTTCATGTGTATATTATTATTTTTATGTGATTTTTTATTCAAATATTTCATCAGAATAAAAATTATTTATAGAAATTTTAACATAATCAATTATTAAAAAAAACAACTTTAATTTCTCTTTATATTATTAATAATAAAACATTTGGGGTTTCCATTGTAGATTTATTCACATCATAATAAAATATATCAATGAGGTATGTCCACTAAAAAATATTACACATCATATTGATATTTCATTTATAGGTAATACTGTTTTTTAATATCATATAAATACTCATTTAGGAGTATATTTTCTATACATGAAAAAAATTGGTAAATTGTTATATATGTTTCACTGACATATGAATAAATAAAAATGACACAATGAAAAAAATCCTTCCATAAAAAATTTTATATGAAGTATTCTATATTCTATTTCAAAAATAAAACCATAATTTTGAGTATAAAAATCATACATAACTACCATTTTATTATAGTTTAGATAAATGACACCTTTAATGTGTAATTCTTTAGGGAATATTTTTTTCTGTCTAATTTATTTGTGACATTTCATTGCCTTTTGTCAATTTATCAATGTAGAAACTATATTCCTTATTTAATATCTTTCATGGTAGTTATCAATATAAATTTAGGTACACTCTATTACACTTTGAAATTAACATTTCATAATTTTATTCCCAGTCACATTTTAGAATCTCCTCATTTACATATTCATCCATCTTTTGACATATCTCATTTAATAAGAAATATCAAAGAATGAATTTTTTATAAAAATTGATGAAATATTTGGAATAGAATTTTTTATATGTATATAAAAAATTCATAATACCACCTATATGACTATTAAAAATACTAAAAAATGAAATTCTATATAGTTTCATAATAGTTAATGATTTCACACATTTTTCACTAAAAACATGTGTTTTCATAGACTATCTTGTATCGTGGAATTTTTAATAATGTTTCTATATAAACAAAACATTCAATGGTGTGTATGTTTCTATAACATTACCTCTATTTCCAGAATGAGTTTTCTTTGGATTCTCTATAGGGTCATAATTGTTTTTATTTTAGAGTTGTAAGATCTATCATTACTTACCTTTAACTCAAAATAGTTCATCAAAATATTTATTTGATCTTACAATCATTTTGATCAAATGAAACATCAATATAAGTGTCGTAAAAATGACTCACACATATTAGGATGTGACATAACCAATCTAAAGATATAATTTTTGTTTTCCTTGAAAAGTCGAATTCAAAATAAATTATTCCACACCTATTGATCATTAAAACTCCATCAATACTTAATAAATAGGTGTAATAAAATCTACCATTAAAAATTTTAATGATATTCAAATTTCATATCATTGGAGATGTATATTCCCAAAAAATAATCCATGTTTTACTGTATCTAAAATATTTTAAACTAATTTATTTGAGGTTCTCATTCACTAAGTTTCTCATATCCTATAATGTGGTCCATTATAGAGCTTATGTGAATGTAATAATCTCATCATTCTCATCAAAACTATAAATAAATTTATTCCCATATTCATTATTAAGTACATAATTTTCACTCCCATATCTATCAACATATTTTTATGGGAATACATAATTTTACATTTTAATTGTTCAATAGAATGATTTTATATTATTTTACAATCAAAAAATATTTAATCATATTTAGATAATTAAGAATAGTATCCAAGACAACAATTTTTAACATAATTTTATTTATATGGCCTAATTATACTTGTTAGGTTTCTATGTGTTTTCATATTTATGTTTATATTTTTTATTCACAATATAATGTGGTTTTGTCATAGTATCCACTGATTTGACAGTCTATAAACAAATAAAAAATATTTTCTGCATTCATTTATATTTTCTTAGACTATATATATCGAATGGGTCGATGAAATGTTTGTAAGGATCTAAATTATTTTTTTCCATAAATTTACCATAGTTTACTGTAAATATTTTTTGGAACCTATCTATATATAAGAACGATTCTAAAATCACAGTCTATATTTTTCTATTTATAGAGATCTATCACCAGTACCCCTTTAATTCTTGAAATCATACCTATTCCATATTTGACCTTTAAATGTTATCCTCCCTTATTGAATAACAATATTTCACCATATGATATAATTATCCTTTTTAATGGAATAAAAAATTATTCAAGTGACTAAACAATTATATCTCTCCCCTATATACTTTCCTTATGGTCATAAATCTGAATATTATGTCACATATATTCATTTTTTAGCTTCACTATTTCATTTGATACATTATCACTAGTTGAATTTTTTTACTATTATTTTTCATTCATCGATTCAATTGATCTAGTTTATCTAAATATTATGTGGATTATTCCAGTAATATATATTCATTTTCATTATTCATTCATTAAATGTTGATAAAATCATGGATTTTTTATATTCCAAATTTTTATTTAAAAAACCTTCTATTTTATTTTATTTTCACATTTGAAATATTTTTTTTCTACTATTACCCATCATGGAATCTAGTGTGTATTTTTTAAATTCAAAATATACATTCAAGATATAGAATTAATTATTATTGAATCATTTTAAAAAAATATCATCCTCTAAAATTTATTTCAAGGTCAACTCTAAATTTTTGAGTCTAAATGAAGGAAACTCTTTCATGTCTTTCGTGTAACTTATGGTTTGCATTCTTCTTCCAAAAATCATGGAAAAAATTCTACAATATACCCATTTTTACTACATCAGTGAAAATCCCATTGAGTCTTTCATCGTATATACCCAATGGATTGATGAATTTTCTATCACTAAGATAGAGATTACCTGAATCCACAATGTTGGTCGGAGTGGACAATCAAGAGGGGGTGAATTGAGTTCCAATTAAAATTTCTTTTACAAAAAATTTCTATTAAAATCCCCCATTTTATAAAACAAGTTAAACTGTAATAAATTTGTAAAACAGAAAAAGTAAAATTAGGTTCTCAAATATTGATTTGTTCCCAGTAAATCTAATCCGAAGATTAAATTACCTTTCGAAACTATCCTATAGATTTACAATAGTTACAAATTGTTTCTTGATTAACTATCAATGTATCTTTAAAATAGTTTTGTATTTCAAAGTAATAAGCAGTGTAATATAAATTATATATTTTATATTTTATACTTAAACATAAATGCACAGCAGATATAACCAAGACGTTCAGTCTCAAGCCGAGACTTACTCCTCTCAAACAATTTATATAAAAGTGATCCACACACTAGATCGGGGTTAACAACAGTACAACATTGTCCATACCACGCAGGGACCTCTAACACAGTTATTCATGAAAAAACGAAGATAACAACACATAGGCTGTCCAGTTCCTATTTGACCTCTACCACTATCCTCAGTAGGAAACAAGATAGTGTAGAAGGTATATAATGAGGATTTAATATCATCCAGTTCAGCACAGGAGGTAGTGTATGTGTAAAAATAAGCAGGATACAGACACTGCATGAACGTAATTAAAAAACCACTTAGAGAGAGTATATAGAAGATTAGAAAGCTTTGGTGATTGGCAATGTAGCTCTGGACTCGTTGGATTCATCAGAAAAGCATCTGAGACCTTATCTGGTTTTTTTGTGTGAAAAATATAGTGTCCTGGTTCAACTTGTGTTCATCAGGAGCGAGAATGTTATCTTTATTCTGTATGTTCATCAGTAGAGTTAGATTTCACTCATGATAGTTATTTGAAAATCATTTAACCACTTCTACATTCTCATGGTTGTTCTTCCAGTTCAGTATAATACACTTGTGTTTCTTGAGTTGTCGTGTGTATGTATGTTCTTCTTCTCACTCACGCACTATCACACTTTTTAACTTCTTTAACCCATTTACTGTGGCTCAATCTTCTTTATATGCCATGAGCTCTAGTAGTAAGGATGATTTCCTCTTCACATGTTCGAGGTATGGTTTCCTGACTTGCCAACAAATATCATTAAATATCATTAATTACATTGAAAACATAAAATATGACCGTTAGAATTATTTAAATAATATTGACAAAAAGGTTATGAAATGGTGTCACAGTGATTATATAAACGGTGGATTCTTCATGGTATGTCCTTCACATTATGTGATTTACAGTATGTGATTAATGGTATGTGCTTCACAGTATGTGGTTCATGGTATGTGGCTCACAGTTTGTGCTTCTCTGTATGTGGCTCATGGTATGGGCTTCAGGGTGTGTCATGGGTCATGGTGTGTTCTTCACGGTATGTGGCTCACAATTTTTTGCACTCATAGTGTCATGGGTCACAGTGTGTTGCTCATGGTGTCTGAGACTTAAGCTTCATGGTGTCTGCTTCAGTGTTTCTGTTCACAGTGTCTATTTGTCTGTGACTGCTTCTTGCACACAGTCTGTCTTACTGTGTCAAACATTACGGTGTCATGATACATAAGCAAAAATTTGTATTTATACTTAAACAAGATTATGCAGAATATGAATTAAGTATAACCATTATAAATTAAGAGAACATGAAGCATAAATAATGAAGTTTGATAAGATAAGTAAGGTTTTTTATAACACCTTGAGATTTGTAACTAGTAAAGGGATTTGAAAATAACAAGATGATTTGTTAATAGTAATAAGATTTGTAAAGAATTCTGAGATTAATTAATTGTAATAAGATTTTCTATCATTAAAACATGATTGAAACACGATGTGTAATTATTATTGAGATGTGAGATCATTAACATGTTGTGCAATTATGATAGTGATTAATGAACTGTAATAAGATTTTTGATCATTAAAACATGATTAATAAATGAGGAGACCAACAATCTCCCCCTTTTTGATGATCAAAAATCATGTATAGTCATAATTTTAAATGATAGGAAACGGTAGAGAAAATAACATATACAATAAGAGATTCCACAATAACATAACAATACCATATAGATTCTACAATAACATATAGAAAATATCACATTAGAATACTAATAAATTTACGTTTTCTCCCTCTTTTGGGATTATAGAAAATTTTACAGAGATAAATAATGCATTTGTAATTAAAAACATCCATAATACAGGATATAGGTGAAATAAAAAAATAAAGACATCCCCATCAAAAAGAATGTAGTCATTGGACTCTTCAGGGATCGTCAATGTCTTTGCATTTATCAGTAGCAGGAGCTGGTGCTGATGTAGAGGAAGGCATAGATGTGGTAGACACCGATGGTAATGGTAGACCTTAAAAAATGGATGGATCCAAAGAAGGAGTAGTAGAAGATCTAGTCTGTGGTTGGTCAAGAATGATTGGCCTGATCTAAGAATGGTCTTGGATGACCAACATGTTAGTTGAGGCTATTCCAGGTAGACCAGGTCTAAGAGGGGTCGTAGCTGGTGCAACTATAGCATTACTCTGCACATGAAGATACAAATTCAAAATATATATGAAATCAGTAATTATTTACCACCATATTGCATATCCTTTTCAAAATCTTCTTTATCCTCCATAAATTTGTCCAGCAATCTGGTGATTTCTGTAAGCTTCTAAACATGAGATTTAAAAGCCCGAGTCATTGGTGGGATTCTCAAATTTTCCACATGATACATAATGTGATTTGTCATGTCAATTTTAGAGAAAATATGGGTGAGATAAAATTATATCTTCTTGGTGATCACCTATTGAGCATCACTAGAAATCATAGAATGGATCTGAACAAGATCGAGTGCTCTATCACAATTCTTCACAACATCAGTCAAAGGAGACAAATAAAATCCCCTAAGGGCATTCAAAATTTCATCCTTGATTATGGATCGAAGAAAAGAATCATCCAAAGATGGTGTGGAGGTCTGACCAGAGGGTGGATAATCCTTGATAGCTTTGGTAAGAACATTGAGCTATTTCAACACCTTTTGAAGGCATCCAGAGTACTCATCTATAAGCTTATTCAGATTCTCCACAAGCTATCTCATATGTTGCAACAACTTTGTGTGTATTGTTCCATTATTCTCATCAAAAGATAACAGATAAGGATGACCTTGTGATAAAATCACTATAGAAATGTTGGAAACATTGGGTTCAGGAGAAGTAGAAACATGTTCTGGAGTAGATTCTGATCTTAAAGACAATTCATGATGGAGGTTCTCAACCAAACAACTCAAATTTGCTACATCAGCACTAAGAGAACTATTTTCAACTATGACTTCTTGAATTTCATGGATCAACCTAGGATGAATATGCAAAAAAATATTATCCAAACGAATCGAAACATCTTCTTGACTTAGTTGAGTCAAAGGACGAGGTTGAGAAGTCAAGAGCTTCTCCACTCCAGCTAAGATAGTCAGTCCAAAGGCATTAAAATAATCATTAGTTACAAAGGATTGCTAGTCAGGAAACGGTGCAGGACATGGTATTGGTTATGGTTGCGGTTCTGAGTTATCATTAGTTTCAGATTATGATTCAGGTTTTGGTTGAGGTTCAGGTTCTGGTTCAGGGTGAGCTACTGAATTTAGTTGAAACAAAGAAGCAAGGTCAATCCCAGATGCAGTCACTTTTTAGGATTCTCATACTTCATAGAAACATGGAAATTAATACAGATTGTACACCGAATATGTGATAGTTGAATGAGGTGCATCACCAGGTTCAGATTCAGATTCATCAGATGAAAAGTTTTGAAGTTCCTCCCCTTGAAAATGTGATTTCATTTCATATTCATGAGGCTCTGCATGATCAAGATCCACAGGATCAACTCTAATCCCTTCAACAATTTCATTCATTTCTAATTGAAAGGAAATTTCCATCCTCTCTTCAGAAGAGGGTATGTACTCAAGAATTGACTATTGCATAGGATGTGCTTCCAAATTTGCTTCTTTTTCAGAAGGGAAATATTATTCAACATGATCTGTCTCTTCCATGGCTTGATGCTCTAAATCAGGGAAAACCAATTCTCTTGCAGCCTCAGGTTGAGTTTCTAGATCAACATCATTTCTAGAAGTAGGAGCTACTTCTTCTTCTTCACGAACAACAGGAGATCCTTCTTTTCTTAAAACATCATCAACATCCTCTCTAGAAGGTATTTCAATAGGAACATTAGCAGGGACATCGGTCCTTTCTTTATCAACACGAGCTGCTTCATCTTGACATATTTCAGCCTCTTCTCTAGGATGTACTTTAGCTACCTCTTCTTCTTCTTCTTCCTCTTCTGGATACGCAGTCACATCCTCTCATTTCAAACCAGGATCTGGAATATTCTTTGGTCTTCTAATAAAATCAACAGGATTCATTTTTTCATAAACCTTTTCATCATCACCAACAACACTGCCTTTTCCAAGGGTTCCAATTAATCTTTATTTCTCATTTTATAGGCTTGGATAAAAAGAAATAAAAATCCACAAGATTTTCTTTATTCGGTCCAACCATTCCCTTGGAAACTAACATGGATTAAATCATCCTTGAATAAAACAAGGATGTGGATTTGGATGTGACCTTAATCAGCCACATATATAGTTAATGACATATTTTCACAAATTTATCTTATGTTCATTCTTCAATATATGAATTAGGAAGACAACCTGATATTTCAACATAGAAAAATCTTCTTTCCTTAGGCTAATAAAATTATGATCAAATTTAAAGAGTAGTCATGACTCCCCATACAATTATGCAGCTATGGCCCTTCGCTTGGTGCCATTTCCAATCAGTATTTCTAGTTCATTTTCCAGATAATATAAGTCTGTTGAATGAGGATGGTATATTTAATAATCATCACAAATTCCTTCATGATGAATCCTCAGGCATGCATCCTATAGCATTGATGAGAATGAACACTTTTGTTCATGGATCCAACTTGTTACCATATAGCTTTCTCCAGCATCAAAGGAAAACATTACATACTGGTAAAATTGAGATACCCACCTCGGGTAAATCGGTCTATCTTGTTAAGATAACCAAATGAACCATACATGTTATCTGAAGAATTTCAAGACTAACGACATGATTGAAATCATACACTCAGGGTAAATCACTTTTTCAGTAACTACAGTACGTCTTACAAGGTTCAGATTTAGCGGTCTTTTGTGTGCTATCCTCGATATCTCTTCTGTTTCATAGAGAGACGCTTCTCATATGAGGGTGAAGATGGACGGTTCATCCTTGGCATCTACTGAAGGTTCAGGAGAGAGAGAAAGAGATATGGTTTACAAGATTCAGAAGGTTCATGGAAGATTTTGAGTGAGGAATCAGTGAAACCCTTAAGTTTTATCATTTGGGAATGTGAAACATCATAAAAACAAAAACAGTAGAATGTAAATAGTGGTGAAATAAAAATTACGACTATAAAAATTAAAATTAATGCATAATTAATATTCAAGGTGAGACCATGAGTAGGGGTTATGGTGAGATTAAAAATAGTCGTCACGATGAGATTTGGTGGATGTCACTGTGAGACAGTAACTATTCTTTGCATTCACGGTGACACATTGACCATTCTGTGCAGTCACGATGAGATAGTGACCATTTTTTGCAGTCACGGTGAGACAGTTAAGTGCTCGACCGTGAAAACAAGGTGTTAACCATGAGACTATAAACATGAAACTGTAATTGAGAAATAGTGATCATTAAACTATAAAGTAAAATATAGAAAAATAGTAAACAATATGACAAGTATTATATCTATTTATGATTAATCATACCAAGATCATATATGATGTTGTCTAATCTTTCAGTATTTAATAGTTTAGTGAATATATCATCAAGTAGATATTTAGTACCAATGAATTCCAAAGTGATATCGCATTTTTGATAATGATCCCTCAAAAAGTGATTTCTTACATCAATATGATTTGTCCTAGAATTTCAAACAGGATTATTTGAAATGTTAATAGCACTTCTGTTTTCACAATTTATGCGTACATGCTTGTATTGATATCCATTTTCTAGTAAAGTGTGTTTCATCCACAAAATTTGTGCAGAACAACATCCAGCAGCTATGTATTCATCTTCTACAGTAGACAAAGAAACATAATTTTGTTTCTTACTACACCATGATACAAGTGAATACCCTAAAAGGTTACATGTTCCAGAAGTGATTTTTTTGTCTACTTTACATCCAGCAATAATAGCATTAGAATAACTAACTATTTCAAATGATTGTCCTTTTGGATAAAAAAAATACTAAATTGGGATTACACTTGAGGTATTTGAAAAGTCCCTTTACAACATTTAAATGTGACTCATTAGGGTTTGATTGAAAACAAGCACACATACACACACTAAATATAATATCAGGATGACTAGCAGTCAAGTAGACTAGACTTCCAATCATTCATCAATAAGTGGGTTGATCAATAGATTTTCCATCTTCATCAATATCCAACTTACAAGTGGTACTCATGGGAGTGTCACTACTTTTAGTGCTATCCAATTCAAAACGTTTTAAAATCTCTCTAGTATATTTAGATTGAGTTAAATTAATTCCACCATTATTTGGAAAGATTTGAAATCCATGAAAGAAATTATGTTCACCCATTAAACTCATTTTAAATTCGTTTTTCAATATTTTAAAAAAATCAGTATATTGTGACGTTTATGAAGATCCAAAAATAATTTCATCTACATAAATTTTTACAACATAAAAATCATTAGAAATTCATTTTATAAACAGAGAAGGATCATCTATTCCTTTTGCAAAAGCTTTAGAAATTAGAAAATTACTTAATCTGTCATACCAAGCTCTTGGGGATTGCTTTAAACCATATAATGATGTTGATAATTTGAAAATATGATTTGGAAAATGAGGGTTTGTAAATCCAGGTGGGTTTTTAGCAAAAACACCATCATAAATATACCCATTTAAGAATGCACTCTTGACATCCATTTTATATAGTTTGAAATTTAGATGTACAACATAAGAAATTAGAATTCTAATGGATTCTAGTCTGGCTACTGGAGAAAAAGTTTACTCATAGTCAATTACTTCTTCTTAACTATAGCCCTGTGCAACTAGCCTATCTTTGTTTCTAACTATGTTTCCAGATTCATCTACTTTAATTCTAAACCCCCATTTAGTGCCTATGGTGAAAGTGTCCTTGGGCCTTTCAACAAGTTTCAAAACTTTCTTTCTTTCAAACTGATTGATTTCTTCGTGCATAGAAATTACCCAAAAATCATTTTTAATAGCATCATCAATGTTTTTAGGTTCAAGATATGACAAGAACGCTTGATGTTCAACTTGATTGCTATGAGAAGCTCTAGTCTATGTCCCTCTATCCAGATTTCTTACAACAACATCTAAAAGATGATTCATTAGATTCATAGTTGATCTAGAAAAGGTTGGACTAGAAAATTCATGTTCTTCTCTAGGTTTTGGTTCATTAGGAGAAAATTGTGAAATATGTCCAGAACTGGTTGTCTTTGCTGGAGGTTCATTGAATCTATCATGAACGTTTAGAACAGATATATATTCTTCAAGGTTTTGAAGAGATGATTTAGGTTCATGTGGATCAGTTTCTTCAAATTTTATGTGAATAGATTCTTCCACACACATGGCTCTCTTATTGAATACTCTATAGGATTTTCTAGTTGTAGAATATTCTAAAAATATTCCTTAATCACTCTTGCATGCAAATCTATTTAGATTTTCCTTGGTATTTAGAATAATGAGTTTACATCCAAAGACACTAATGTAGCTAACTTTAGGTTTTCTATTATTCCATAGTTCATAAGGGGTCTTCTTGGGAACTGGTATGACTAAGACACTATTGATGGTATAACATGATGTATTTAAACCATTAGCCCAAAAATAAATAGGCAAATCACACTCATTGAGCATGGTTCTAGCAATTTTTTGAAGGGTTCTATTTCTTATTTCTACAACACCATTCTACTGAGGTGTCCTAGGGGTAGAGAAATTGTGAGTATATCTAATTTGTGAGCAAAAGGAGTCAAACTCATGACTTTCAAACTCACAACCATGATCAGTTTTCATGGTCTTAATCCTTTGTCCACTAAGGATTTCTACAAACATGGAGTATTTAACAAAATATAAACAAGCTTCACTTTTGTGAGCTAAGAAATATACCCAAGAATATCAAGAAAATTTATCTAATAATACATAGACATAGTGCTTCCAATTGAAGCTAGAAAATCTAGAAGGTCCAAAAAATTACATGTGAACCAACTCGAGAGGATGTGAATTTGAAACTTCATTCTTTGGATTGAAAGAGATTTTGTGTTACTTTCCATTTTTATAAGGATTGCAAATATTGTCATTAGGAAACTCTAATATGGGTAAGTCTTTAACTCTGTTCTTCCTAGATAGTTTTCTATGTGAATGTATATTACAGTGTTCTAATATTCTATGCCAAAGCCATGATTCTTTACAAAAGGCATTTAAAAAAGTAATATTTTTTTAGCTAAAGAATTTAAATCAACATTATAAACATTTTAATTTCTCAGGGAAGAAAATATTAAAACATTTTCAAATTTAAAAACATTAATAGAATCATTTCCAAACATATCATTAAAACCATCATCACAAAATTGAGAAATACTTAACAGATTATATATCAGTCCATCAACAAATAAAACTTTACAAATTAAAACTGAGTTACTATTACAAATTTGACCAAGGCCGATGATCTTTCCTTTAGAATTATCACCAATGGTGACATAGCCTCCGTCAACCTTGATTGGGGTCTTGAAACATGAGTAATCCCCAGACATATGTCTTGAACATCCACTGAAAAAATACCATGTTTTCTTGGGGTAACTCTTCGAACATGTTTCCTACAAAATATTGTTAATCAAAGAATGATTTTGGTACCCAGATTCTCTTAGGTCAAGACAGGTTAGCAATAAATGATTTTGGTACCCAAATTTGTCTTATGGGACTCAATTATTTTACAGAATCTTGATATTTTTAAAGATAAACTCTATTTGATCTATAACTTTTTGAATACCTAGTTAAAGCATATGAATGTCTAGAACTAGAACTCGCAGTATTCTGTCCAAATTTTGGAATAAATATAGTTGTAGATAAATGTCTTTTTCCAGGTGGATAGCCTATTCTAATAGTGTATTTTGGTGGAAGTTGATTTCTTAGCATTTGAGTAAGTGTATTTTTTATATTTGTGAACATTTCTATGTCCATTCAAAGTTTCTCATTAGACATTTGCAGATCTGTATTTTCCTTTAACAGTAGAGCATTCTTTTCTTTTTCTTCTTCTATAGTAGATTTAAAATTTGTAGTGAGAGAATGTTGTTTCATTAATGACTTATATTTTTCCATATGTTCATTGCATGTTTCCTCGATCATATTGCAATATTCAAACAGTTCCTCACTAAACCTGTTTTCATCATTAACTTAGTCACTTTTATTTCTATAATAATAATCATTTATCATAGGGGAAACATGTACCTCAGAAGTATTGGTCATGAAACACTTGTTGGCATGATTTGTTTCAGAATCAGAAACATCATATTCCCTTATGTTGTCTTCTAATGCACTCTAGGTAGCTTTTATAGATTTCTTGTACATATTGTCCTTGTAGTCATGTTTCTTCTTGAACTTCAATTTTGGGCAGTCAGATTTTCTGTGTCCTTTCTCTTGCATTCATTGCATACAACCTCATCACTTTTAATAGCTTCCTTCTAGTCCTTTTCCTAATGACCATTATTGTCATACATTCCTTTGTAATTTGATTTCTGAAGAATTTATTCATTCTATAGATTTTATTAAACCTTCTAGATATTTGATACATTTTAGACTCGGAGTTAGAATTTGAACATTCACTTGTTGAGCTATCAGTAGGTATTTGATCATTTTATTTGTCCATTCTCTTAGAGGTAGTAGTTATAAATGCCAGTGACATTCTTTTTTGGTTCATCATCTTCCTCCTTATTCACTTTGACTTCTTCCTCATACATCATAATCATACCAATAAGTTCATTGATAGGAAGAGCTCCAATGTCACATGACTCTATTATCGAAACAGATGTGCCTCTCCATCTATCTAGAAAACATCTTAATATCTTCATAATTTGTTCCTTTGCTGCAATAGCTTTACCAAGTGAACTCATAGTGTTTACAATATCATTAAACCTGAGATACATATCAGAAATAGGTTCACCAGTCTTCATTTTAATATTATCATATTTAATAGTGTATGTGTTTAATATCATTTCCTTAACATTGGTTGTTCCTTCATGAGAAACACCCAAAGTATCCCAAATTTCATAAGCAGTTTTGCAAGAAGATATTTTTTTGAATTCCTATTCTTTTAAATCACAATACAGATCATTTATAGCTTAATAATTATTATTGATAGCATTCTTTGTAGGTTCATCCCAAGATGTTCCTTCAGTTTCTGGAATTTTATTTTGGGTTTCTATAGTAGTCCAGATATCAAAACCCATACTTTCCTAGTGAATTTTCATCTTATGTTTCGACTAGGAATAATTGGTACCATTTATGAAAGGTGGCTGGTTAATAGCAGCACCTTCTAGACTATTTTCCATAACTAGATTTTAGAAAATATATTTAAAGAGATAAAATTTAGAACTAATAGAAATTTATTATCTTTAAATATGCAACTAAAATCACAGTTGAAAAATAGATTATTTTGAAAAAATATCGCCAAAACAACTCCTATAATTCAAAATAATGGTCGGAGTGGACACTAAAGAGGGGGGGGGGGGTGAATTGAGTTCCAATTAAAATTTCTTTCACAGATAATTTCTATTAAAATCCACTAATTTATAAAACAAGTTAAACTGTAGTTAATTTGTAAAACTGTAAAAGTTCAATTAGGTTCTCAAAGATTTATTAGTTCTCAATTAATCTAATCAGAAGATTAAATTAGATTTCGAAACTAACCTACCAATTTACAATAGTGAAAAACACTTTCTAGATTATCTATTAAAGTATCATTAAAATAGTTTTGTATTTTAATGTAATAAGTAGAAAAAAGTAAATTAGATATTGTATATTTTAAACTTCAAAAAATGCACAGAAGATATAACCAAGATGTTCAGTCTCTAGCCGAGAATTCATCCTCTCAAAAAATTTATATAAAAGTGATCCACACCCTGGATCGGAGTTAACAACATTACAGGACTACCCAGGCCACGAAGGGACCTCTACCACTGTTCTTCATGGGAAAACAAAGACAACAACACCCAGGCTATCCATGTCTTAATTTACCTCTACCACTATCTTTAGTGGGACACAAGAGAGTATAGAATGTTTAGAATGAGGATTTAATATCCTCCATTTCAGCACATGAGATAGTGTGTTTTTAAAAATAAACAGGATACACACATTGATCGAATGTAAATAATAAATAAATTAGTGAGAGTATATAGATGTTTAGAAAGCTCTGGTGATTGGCAGTGAAGCTCTGGACTCGTTTGATTCTACAGAAATGCTTCTGAGTCCTTATCTTGTTTTGTGTGAAAGAAACAGTTTCGTGGTTCAGCTTGTGTTCTTCAGGAGCGAGAATGATATCTTTGTTCTTTGTCTTCATCAGTAGAGTTGGATTTCACTCATGAGAGTTATTTGAAAATATTGCAATCTCTTCTTCGTGATCATGATTTTTCTTCCAGTTCAGTACAAAGCACTCATGTTTCTTAAGTTTCCATGCATATGTATGTTCGTATTCTCAGTCACACACTATAACACCTTCTCACTATCTCATATTTTCACTTTTTTCACCCGTGTATTGTGGCTCAATCTTCTTTATATTCCATGAGCATCGGTAGTAGGAATGATTTCCTCTTCATAGGTACGAGGTACGGTTTTTCCTAAAATGCCAATAACTATCATTAAATATCATTAATTACATTAAATGCATCAAATATGACCGTTAGAATTATTTAAATAATACTGACAAAATGGTTATTTAACGGTGTCACAGTGATTATGTAAATGGTGGCTTCTTCACGGTATGTCCATCGCGGTATGTGCTTCACGGTAAGTGCTTCACTGTATGTGCTTCACGGTATGTGGTTTATGGTATGTGGCTCACGGTATGTGCATCACAGAATGTGGCTCACAGTATGTGCTTCATAGTATGTCATGGGTCATGGTGTGTTACTCACGGTGTTTCATGGGTCACGGTGGGTTGCTGACGGTGTCTGAGAATTAGGCTTAACGGTGTCTGCTTCAGTGTTTCTGTTCATAGGGTCTGTTTGACTGTGATTGTGTCATGTACACAGTCTGTCTTACTATGTCAAACATCATGGTGTCTTGTTACATAGCCAAATATCTGTATTTAGACTTAAATAGTAATATGCAGAATATGAATTAAGCATAACCATTATAAAGTAAGAAAACATGAAACATGAATACATAAGTATGAAAAGATAAGTAAGGTTTTGTAAAATATCATGAGATTTGTAACTAGTAAATGGATTTGAAGATAATAAGAAGATATGTTAACAATAAAAATATATGTAAATAATACTGAGATTAATTAACAGCAATATGATTTCATATCATTAAAACATGATTGAAACATGGTGTGTAATTATTATCGATATGTGAGATCATTAACAAGATGTGAAACTATGATTGTCATTAATGAACAATAATAATATTTGTGATCATTAAAACATGATTAATAAATGAGGAGTCCAACACACATCTTCATAAATATCTTCAAAAATTGAGATGTCATGAATCTTCAAGAATTTTAATTACCTAACTATAAATGTTTGATATTATGTTCTTTATAGATTAACATTCATTTTAAAACCCTCCAAACTATTTAAAATATAATTTCATGGGTTCTAGGAAAAATTTTTAACTTATATAGAAGAAGCTTTGGATTTTAAATAGGTAAAAATATATATGAATTCCATTTAACATCATCAATATCCATTACCCTTTCCCAATTTCCTTGAACAACTATAATGAAATAAATTTTTTTAATAAATAATTTATATAAATTATCATATAGAATAATTTTAATATCATAAAATATTTTATAGATGATGTGTATCTTGTTCATTATCAAAATACAATGAAACTTGTATTGAGTAGAAAATTTCTTCAATGTGGCCATAGAATTAGTGAAGATCAATACTTTTAAACAGATCTGGGTCTATATTTCTCCTGATAAACAATTTTTAGATTTGATATAAGAATCCAACCATTTAATTTCAAAAACATTCATAAAGATACCTATAATATCATAAACATATGTAACATGAGATATACCAAAATTTACATCCATCTAGAGATATCAGTGGTGTGATGTCGTTTTTTGTCAAAATTATGTAGTTAAATCCAAAAAATATTTGAACTACTTTAGAATTAACTTATTTATGCATCCAATATAATTAAAAATAATATATTTAATGGGGTAAACCAAGCTCTGATACGAGTTGTTATATGATTTATTCATATATACAAGAGGGGTGAATCAGGACATCAAATTTTCATTTGATTAATTGGATTTTCTCTTACTATTTTCAGGACTCATTAATCTTATATTTAAGTATTTGAGATCTAAAAATAAATATAAATGTGATATTAAAAACATAGAAAATTATTTTTTATTACATTAACCAATAATGGAATATCCATTTATTGAATAATGATGAAGAATTAGATATATTAGTGTAAAATAATTTCAATTTTATGACACATTTTGGTCATTGTCACTCAGATCTATGGTCAATGTGTTTATAATTAATTCCTGGATAGAATACCACAAAAAATGGACATCCATTATTGTGACCCCCTTATAAAATAAATGGAATATTTATTACTTAGCTTTATGAATTGTCTGTCACTTTCATATAATGAAAAATCATTTCCATCATTTTCATAATGATATCTTCTGTATAATGAAAGGACATGCTCATTTTTCATCATAATTTAAACTATAAACTATCACAACATAAATTATAACTGAAAATGTGAGAACCAATAATCACCACGCATCTTCCACATGAAGCATTCTTTATCGAAATATAACCTCTTTGAATATATTTAATGTCATAATAATAGTTGGATATATTATTTTCACAACCACATAAATGATTCTCTGACATAATTTACTAATAAAAATCCCCTATTTAAAATTACCCTGTTACTTTACAAACCACATTCTAAAAATCTCACAGTGGAAAAATTTCTAAAACTCTAAATTCATTAATAATTAATCAATTTACTTCCACCGAGGAGCCAAAAAACCATTCCAAACATTCATGGAATCTCTATTACATTATATATAATCTCTAATATTTATTCATTTCGGTTTATCCCTATATAATGATTTGAATAGTGGGATAATTATTAGATAATACCTCCAGAACGACACTCAACAAATTTATCAATACGTAATCCTTCTCCAAATCCCACATATGGACTCTATTTTTGGTACATATATATTTACCACACTCTATATAGTACACTTATACATTGGCATGCCAATATGTGAAATCCATAAAGGCCATCCTTCACGATCCACTAGAAATTAACATAATCAAGCAATCTAATAGTTTTCTAGTATTCAAAATCCTTGCATTCCTTCAACTTAGTAAAAATATATTTGTTTGGTCTACTCAGAATCTCAATCCATAATCTGGGATTTATTTTGAAAATTGAAATAAAAAATCACTTGTTACATTTTTTTAAAAAACAATTTAAAAGATAGAAGGAATCATTTCATTTAATAGAAGCCTTCAAATATATCCCATTATATGTTAATTGTACCCTAGTGTTCAATACCAATGTGAAACCTATAATTTATTGAAAATAATCCAATGAAACCATCTTTTTCTAGCTCAAATATATATAGTTTAAACATATAGGGAAATGAATAAAAGTTGGATTATACCTTAACTATTTTGTATCATTATATATATTATAAAATGAATGATAATGGAAAAGGTGTGGTCCATAGTGGGTATCACTATCCTAATAAAGGTAAATCAAACCTTATACTCACCTTCTGTATTTTAATGTTATAACTAAAAAATATCTATCTAAGGTTCCTTTCCAAATAGAATCTTTGAGGATATTGAATTAATAGATTCATGTAGTATTTTGACATGATTCAGTGATCCAATTATTGTTTGACAAATGAAATTTTAATATATTTGAATCTTGAAATTAAGGTAAATTAACGAAGAATGTGTAGTCAGTGAAATTAAAATAATTATAATGTTATGTATGAATTATATTTCAATAAAACCAAATAATTCATTAAAATAAAAATATGAATGTTAAATTGGATAACTCGGTAAAGACTCAATGATTTTAAAACCCCAATTTCAATTTGTATTTTTTTTCATTGGTTAAATTTAATTTGATTTCTCTAAATATTAGTGGTAAATTCTGAATTTAAATTGCATTACCCTTGTACATGCTTGACACAAAACCTAGAAAATCATGTCATGGGGTTGTGCAGTCCTTCCAATATTGTCATATATCTCATTCATGGTTATCAAAAAATTTGGATTACTATTAATATTCCATGAGAAACTATGTGTTACACAATTAATTTGTGGTATCTAGTTCTTAGTTTGGGAATTGAGATGTGGAATTATTTAACTAATTCAAGTGATATCTCTTGGTTTATCTAGCAATGGATGATTGGTTGTAGGATAATTACATAAGTCATGTATACAATATATTTGACATTTTATGATGATTAATTTTGTGACTTTCTTATCATATCCATTTTATTTATTAAAATATTTGTTACCAAACACCCCAACTCAGTTGATTCACATAATGGGGATACCATTATTGGACGCGTCTTTGTAATGAATTTTCAGAGTTTCTAATGATTTATTGTTATTTTCTTTAATGATAGATTATATTTTTGTCTCTAGTTCTCATATTATTGATACATATTTCTAGTTTCATCATTTTACAATTTATTAGGAGCTGAATTATGAACCCTTAAGGAATTATAATAATTAAAAATATTGTTTTTTTTGGATGGGGCCTACAAAGCACATATTAAGCCATATTCCATCATTTTTCATTGAAATTGAGATGATTACATTTGTTATGAGTTATAATTACCATGTTATTTCATGTTTTTAATATTATTGGTAATTACTGATCCTTCTAAAACTCTCTATACAATAAATTATTCATATATTATTATTCATAGTGAATTTAAATAAGTATTATTAATATATAATTCTATTTATGGTAAAAATAGAATAATTATTAAAGATATTTTGTTATTATATTTTGGAACCTACCACGTTTATATTACAGTGAATTCTAAAATGGTGTAGAGACACTTTTGATTCTAATTTTGAGCTTAAAATGATGTTTTACATAATTTATGATTTGATTGGAGTTATTTTGTAGTTTCTTCAGATTATTAGTAAGATATTCACTAATATAGGATTTCGATAAGGTCATTGGTATGTTCCTATGTTTTTCATTGTTCTTTGTGTTTATGCATTTATGCATATCATTTAATGGTGATTTTTTATCATATATAAGTAACCAAGGATGTGTTTGATTAAATTGTTTATATTTCTTCTTCACATAAATTTTATAATTGATATTTTAATCAAAAATTAAATCTATGTAATTGTTTTAAATGTTTTTAATTGTCTTTTAAATAGATGACGCTCATTTTATAGATAGAAAAAAAGGCTTTCAATTTTAATAAGTTGTGGACTGGGATAAGACTTCATGTTTTATCTTAAGAAAATGATTTTATATGATTTCATGTGGACTAGATATTTGGTAGTTATTGTATTATTTGAATGAAAATCTTATATTGAAGGGGTGTTTGGGGGTTGTGAATTCATTATTTTGAGTATTACCATATGTTTTATAATTCATGTATTTATTATTCTTTACCAACCTCCATTATGTAATTCATATGAAATATAAATTTGTAGTTAGAAGCCTGTTAAATATAACAATTATTCTCCCGATAATCACACCATAATCATGATTAATCCACCCTTTCTGTTGATTATTTCATTAATTATTTAGTCTATATGTATATCTATTGACATGATGATTTAATAGAATCTATTGGGATGTTAGTTTTGAATTGTTAAGGATAATGAGGACTTCATAAAGGTGATATGAATGGATATATGGATTTCATTATATTGAAACATTTTAAAATGTTTTTAAGTACCTTGAATGTCGTAACCTTAGGTGTTTAACATTATTATATAATGCCACTCATCATTTTTTCATATTATTAACAGATTGACAATAGATCAATTCTTTCTATGTTTTACTTTTTAAATATTATATTTATTATTTTACCATTACCTTATTTTTTCTGACTATGAAAAGATTCTTAGGTTATAGTTTTACATAATAGTTTTTTTATTTTATAGCGATATTATAACATGTTATTATCATTTTTCAAACATGTTTGATGTCTTGGGGGTAATTTTGGGGTTATAATATTTTTTATAAATGATTTTTAATATTTATTAGGGAATCATGATTTAGATATTTATTTCTTATTTAATTGAGAAATATTTATTTAAAAAACATGATGGTTTTTTGAAAGTGATTTATTAGTAGTTTTGAGTTTTTTTCCCAAAAATAGTGAAATGAATAAATTTTAATTATTTAATGTCAAATGAATTTTAATTTGATATTTTATTAAATAAAATTCAATGAATAATTTTTTATCTCCCAAAAAGAGTTTATTTCTAAAATATAATTACATGACATAGTGTTTATAAATTTATGGGCTTCTTATAAGATTGAGATCATGAGTCATGGTGGATTTTCTATTTATTTTTTACCTCTATAATAAGATATGAAGAATATCATGTTAAAAACATTAAATATTGACCATAATGATTATAGAAAGAATTGTTTTTTATGATTAGTATTATTTGTATTCTTTGTAAGTTAATTATCTACCATGTTATAGTTATTTATTTCATGAAATCCATCAAATTTATTTTCAATTTCTTTAATGTATGATATAATTTAATTATTATTCAATATTGGTTTGGAACTAGCTTATAATGATAGCCATTTTATTTTCATATACCCCAACATTGGAAAAATATATGGTATAGTATCAGTTCAACTACACTACTATCTTATTTATATATTTCTTGTGGTATCCTTAATATTTCATATATATTAACTCAATAGAACTAGTTTCCATATCATAAGGATTTGGAATGTCATTTAGGCCTTATTTTAAACTAAGATGTGTTGAAGGTTGGTTCAATTGAATAATTTTATTAAAAATAATTGTATTAAGGACCCTTCTCTATTTAGTGAAGAACTATAGGGAATATACACTATTCATATAGTGTGAGATATAGGATTGTGGATAATATAAATTGATATATAACATCCACATCTGTAGGTTCCCATGTTTTTTTATATTTAATTCATTTTTATGATTATTATTTATTTATTAATCATTTTTGTTTTGAAAATTTTTAATCAATGAGGCAATTATTTTTTCTATCATTTTCATTTTAAAACATTATAAAAAACCGAGGTTCGTGTTTTACACATATATAATAGAAATCCATTTCAATACCCTACTCATGAATATGCGATATATCAACGGTTTTTTATGGATGGGAATTGGGACATTATACATTGTTATAAAATAATTCAAAACCAATAGCCTCTTTTTATTTTCAATATTGGAATTATTTTGTGTTTAGTATCATTTTATAATATTCTTTTTTTAAAATTGAAATTAATAAATTATTAAAAAATTATTTTTCAGTTTTATTAGTTCATTTAATTATTCACATTTAGAAAACAATGTTTTCATAAAAAATGTTTTTTAGAGGATAACTAAGTTTCATTTTAAAATTATTTGATATGAATTTGTTTTTTGTTTTTAAAAATTGTCATATTTTATTATTATTGAAATATTATAGAGTCTTTTATTATGTATTTGTTGGGTTATAAAACTCATTAAATTAAATTTTTTATATGATTATTTGTTAGACTTGGGAACTGGTCCGAAAATACAAATTTAAATTGTAAAAACATAGTTTTCAAATTTATAAAGGAATCAAAATAATTAAATTGAAATTCTTATATTATTTTAAAATGTGAAAATTGTATCAAGGATAAAAATTTGATATTTAAATATTTTCTTCGGAGAAATCACATTAAATTAAATGGATTGAAAATCGCACTTAAAATTATTTATAGTTTTTTGTTCTCTAGGTTGTTCAAATTATATTCCCTATCAATATTTTTTTACAAATATATTCATTTTACATGAAGAGCTTATTTATTGGTGTCCATGGACATGGTTTCTGAAAAAAAATTTATATATTCATCCATTAATGTTAAACTAGATCATGTAATATTCCTGAAATTAGATATTAATTTTATTTTGGTGTTGTAACTCCCCGACCCTAGTTACCCAGAGTCGGTGCATTATTACATAACATTGGAATGATCACAAGAAAGATCAAATCTCGAAAGACCGATTGGTTTAGTAGCCTTGGAAACACTAGATATATTCATAAGTCTTACATTACATCATAAAATGAAAAACTACTACAACAACATATTGTCTCCATAATCCACACTCATATCCCCACATAATATCCATGCAGGTCATTCATAATTTACTTCATCACATCCTGGGAAAAATAAAACATAGAAAAGGGGTGAGCTCAAATGCCCAGTAAGGATAACAATATAGCGGAATCTTTCATAAATAAGAATAAACATTTAAGTAATTGTATACTAAAACAAAATCCTTTCAAACTTGAACATTCAACATAGTATGGCATAAATAAAATGAAATAATTCCATTTACTTATTCACATGGATAATCTACTAATCGAATAATCACATGCAAAAACAATAACCACTTTCATAATGATGGAATGCATAATGCCAGACTATCATAACCACATAGCCAAGGCCTCGTGCCAAGACTATAAATAAGATTTTGCCAAGGCCTTGTGCCAAGACACTATTTTGTCTCATGAGACTTACCAATGCATCGAGGAGCTATAACGTGCTCCACCCGTCACATATTAAGTCCAATGCATTCCCATATGAAAAGGTTGAAACATAACATAAACATTCGTATTAAAACTAGCATAAGAAATGTCAATACTTTCACCATAAACCATGAATGGTATTAAAATAGCACATCCATAGTCAAACATATCACAAAACCTTTAATACAACATAGAAGTTTTGTATCATAATAAATAAACTTCACATAAGCGTAAAATCCAACAAAGGATGTTGACATAGATGAAATCCAAACTCTTTTTAGAGAAATATCTCTTTTATTTTGAAATCATTTAAGATCAATATAAAATAAAACATTTTATTTGAAAATATTCTTATAAGCTTGTAAGGGAAGCTTTAACGATTTTATAACGGCGGAAAATAGCCGCTCCCGCCGTATAAGTTAAAAAAACATTCTTACCTTAATTTGGTCGAAAAGGTTAAAAAGCACCTTGTTTGAAAAACGACAGAAAGATTCCTTTACAAACCTCTTATAAAAAGTCAGACAAGGGTATAAATGACTTTAAACCATATTCTTGTGAATTGTAAAAATGTTTTGAAATACATTTTTAAGAAACATGGATGTGGATGATAAAGAGATCCAAGTAGATTATTACGTATAAACAACCTCGGATAATGAAGATATTGTGAAATAACCCTTACCTTGTACTTTTCCTTGGTTAGGGTAGGTTAAACTCCTGTATAATGGTGAAATAATTGTTATTAAATTATACAAGAATCATATATATTAATATGATATCATATATGATCTTTTAACATTGATTTGTTAATGATATCTTTGAATTATCGTTGTTTCGGGTGTTAACTTACTCGTTTTCTTTTATATGTTTTGTTACATAATCCATGTTTGTCATGGATAGGTTGTCTATTTTTCATATACAGAATGATATCAGGTCCTTAAACATAATTTTTAAATCATCAAATGATAATTATACTTGAATGGATACGATGGAAAATGAATCTCATCGCGTTCGTGGAGACGGTAGTCCGTACGTACGCACGAGTGACAATATCATTATTTTGATATTAAAATAATATATAAATGGATGGTATATCATATATAAATAATAATTAACATGTTATATTTATTATTTACATGAGTTACACATAATTATTATACCCATCCAAATAATAATATATTGAATAACAATTACACCACGACGTGGAGAAGTTAAGCCGTACGTACGCACATATGGTGACATGTTATTCAAAGGGTGGATAGAATACTGAATATGGTTGTACCATATTTATTATAACATCACTGTATATATATGATACTGGATTTATTATTTTAGATTGGTAACAACAAAGGAAGAAGAAGTGGAAGAAGAAAGGAACTTGGAAAATGGTGGTGAAATCATTATCTCTTCTTCGGTTTCTTCCATTTGATTTGATCCAAAGGGCTGCTTAGGATGGCTTTCTAATCAAAACAAGGCCTCTAGGTTGTATTGAGAGAAGTTGGGAGAGTAATTGGGCAGAGTTTGGCCGAACCAAAAGGCTTTGAAGGTGTGAAGAAATGAGAAGGAGGAGTGCCCTTTTATAAGAGGGGTGAGGGGCACCTTTGGAAAAGCTAGAAATATTAATTTATAATAAATTCATATTTGGTTTATAATGGCTCCAAAGATTATTATATAAATTTTAATGTGGGTATGGGTCGAAAAAAACTCAATCAATATAATTTAGACAGGTTTGGGTACTTATATTAACCTTATATTTAAGTATTAACTCTAAGTTAATTAGTTTCACTTTTACAATGTCTCTTTGTATTTTTATATAGTATTGTTAATAAACATACTATATAAATTCAAGAGACCCCCAAGTGGTCCATTAATGTATAACCTATCATGATATAAGTCTATTGGACGATCCTTAGATTTTTAGGAATTTAATATCAATTAATAATATAATATTTGTTTTAAGAACTCGTTTATGTCAATTTTGACACTATTCAATAGTTTATTTTTTTGAAACTCATAACAGATTGATTACTTAGAAAAAAGTCAATTAAATCAATAATAATATATCATATTATCCTAGAAAATTAGTTTAATTCATTAAAAGATTCATATTATATTTATTTGGGTATTTATAATATCAATTATTTTAATTTTTCACTATTATAATAATTACTTCATCATCATTGTGTCATAAATAAATTAAATTATGTAACGTCTAAAAATTATAAATAAATTATCATTATGTAGGAAAGCTGTTTATATTTCTAATGAATATTTATAATCTAATATACAACATATATAACCCTATGTAAAAATTGTTTTTCTAAAAGATATATGCTTCTGTCATTTTTGTATTCATTTTAACTTAATTAAAATAATGTGTCCCTATCACCTACAAGTGGCACCATGGGGTCCCAAAATCGACCCAAAGATTCCTATGGTCGAAGAGTTATCAACCAATAAGGCTAGGACACGTTTTAGGGTAATTTAGTATTATTATAGTATTATTTTTTAGCCCTTATTAACCTGATTTACCATTAACCATGGTAAATAAAATATTTACCGCAGTAATTATTCAAAATGTATAAAAATAAAAGTTACCTATTTACACAATTTGAACATTCTTATTCCAAATATGGAATCCATTTTTCTAAATTCGAAACACATAAGTTGTAGAAATTAATTTAAAATTAATTCCCGTTGTTAAAACAAAAAACCGTGTTTTTCAGAGATAATAACTATCAAAAGATTATCACTTGTTTATGTCTGGTTTAAATGGGAAATTATGTCAATTGACCCACATTGTATTACATAGTAAAATTATATTCTAAATATAATTTAAAACCACTCAAATTCATAATTTATCACTATTAATTATTTTGATTAAAAAAGTTGTTTTTAATTAAAATTTAGTAATTTTCACTATTCATCAAAATATGAAAGTTATCCGAAAAGTACCAAAAATTCTCCATAGGCTAAATTCGATATTCCGAATCCAAAAATGAAGTCCATTTGGAAATATAAAATATATATAATTTCAAAACGTAGGTATTACTATTCATAACGGCTAGTTTGATTGGCTATGGTGTGTTAGAACTCGGTGTTGCGTACAACACACGCTATCCATTATTCAAAGAGAAGCGTACCGTAGAATCTTGGGGTGTTACATTCTCCCCTCCTTCAAATAATTTCATCCTCGAAATTTTTAGAATACTTACCACATGAAAGGACTCGGGTGGTTCTTCATCATAAGTTCCTTGGGTTCCCACGTTGCCTCTTCCATCTTATGGTTTCTCCACAAAACTTTTACCAGACGCGTCGTCTGGTTTCTCAGCACTTGTTCTCTCGTATCAAGAATCCTGACGGACTCTTCACAATAAGACAGATCGGGTTCCAGTTCGAATTCTTCATAGGTGAGTACATGCATTGGGTCAGGCATGTATTTCCTCAACAGAGATACGTGGAACACATCGTGAACTTTGGAGAGACTTGTCGGCATTTCCAATCGGTAAGCTACAACCCCATTTCGTTCTAGAATTTCGAAAGGTCCGATTTACCTGGGACTCAATTTACCTTTCTTACCAAAACGTATGACTCCCTTCCATGGAGATACCTTCAGGAAAACATGATGTCCGACTTGAAATTCCAAATCCTTCATTCGATTATCGGCATAGCTCTTCTGCCTACATTGAGCTGCTTTGATGTGATTTTGGATTACCTTCACCTTTTCCACCGTTTCCTCCACCAGTTCCGGGCCTACAAGTTTTCTTTCACCAACGTCATCCCAACAGGTTGGTGTACGACATCTCTTTCTGTATAACGCTTCATATGGCGCCATCTAAATAATCGAATGGAAGCTATTGTTATAGGAAAATTATAACAGATGTAAATATTGATCTCACATACCCTGAATGTCAAGTGAGAAAGATCTCAACATGTCTTCTATGGTCTGAATAGTCCATTCTGATTGTCCGTCTGTCTAAGGGTGGTAAGCAGTGCTCAAATGAAGTTCAGTATCTAGGGATTTCTGAGGACTTTTCCAGAATCTTGAAGTAAAATGGGGATCACGGTCAGAAACAATCGATAGGGGTACTCCATGAAGTCTCACAACTTCATTAATATATAGTCTTGCTAGACGTTCCAGGGGTAGATCTTCTCTTATAGCAAGAAAATGTGCTGACTTGGTAAGACGATCAACAATAACCCATATTTCATCATTCCTTCTAGGAGTCTTTGGTAGCCCCATGACAAAGTCCATTGTAATATTGTTCCATTTCCACTCCGGTATGGGAAGAGGTTGCATGACTCCTCCAGGCTGTTGCCTTCCAGCTTTCACTTGTTGACAAACCATACATCTTGACACAAAATCAGCAATCTCCCTCTTCATGTTGTCCCACCAAAAATGTTCCTTCAAATCCCTATACATTTAGGTGCTTCCAGGGTGTATAGAGAAATTGGAACTACGAGCATCATCCAGCAATTCCCTTTTTCGATCAGGTAAATCGGGAACACAAAGTCTCTTCCCAAATTTCAAAATTCTATCTTCATACACAAAGTCTCTCAATCTCCCATCATTCACAGCTTTAATCTTCTTTTTAAATTCTTCATCATTGGTCTAAGAACTCTTAATCCTTTATAGTAAAGATGGTTTGGAAACCATTTGAAAAAGAATTGATGTTTCGTCTTCCCTGGTTATTCCCATGTCTATCTTCACTAGATCCATGAAAATTGGATCCCTTTCAATTCTCATATTGTTCAAAACTCCATGGTCATTTCTTCTCAAAGCATCTGCCACCTTTTTTGCCTTCTTCGGGTGGTAGTGTATCATACAATCATAATCTTTGAGTAATTCAAGCCATCCCTTTTGCCTCATGTTGAGTTCTTTTTGTGAGAAAATATACATCAAACTCTTGTGATCAGTATAAATCACACATTTTTCACAATAGAGGTAGTGCCTCCATATCTTCAAAGCAAAGATCACAGCTTCTAACTCGAGATCATGAGTAGGATTGTATTGTTCATGAATTTTCAACTGTCGTGATGCATAGGCAATAACTCTATCATTCTGCATAAGGACACAACCAAGTCATTTCATTGATGCATCACTATAAATAACGAACCCATCATTCCCCAATGGTAGAGTCAATATAGGAGCATTGACTAATCTTCTCTTCAGTTCATCGAAACATTCTTTACACTCTTTTGTCCAAACAAATTTAACCCCATTACTTGTGAGCTTCGTTAATGGGTTAGCCAATCGGGCAAAATTCTATACGAAACATCGATAATAACCTGCCAAACCAATAAAACTATGTACCTTAGTTATACTCATAGGTGCTGGCCATTCTTGGATTGCCTTGGTCTTAGAAGGATCAACATAGATTCCATATTTAGAGACAATATGGCCAAGAATAGAAATCTCATGATGCCAGAATTCACACTTGCTAAACTTTCCATATAATTCATGCCTCCTCAGAGTCTACAAGATAATGCGCAAGTGATTTTCATGATCTTCGTAGGTTTTGGAGTATACCAAGATATCATCAATAAATACCACCACAAATTCATCGAGATACTCCTTGAAGACTCTATTCATCATATCCATGAATACAGAGGGTTCATTAGTCAATCCAAACAGCATTACAGTAAACTCGAAATGCCCGTACCTGGTTCGAAATGCTGTCTTCTGAATGTCTTCCTTCTTCACACACAACTGATGGTATCCAGATCGAAGGTCAATCTTTGAAAAGTATTGATCTCCATGCAGTTGGTCAAATAAATCATCAATACGAGGTAGGGGATAGTTGTTCTTTATCGTTATAGCATTGATCTCCCTTTAGTCGATATATAACCTCATAGATCCATCTTTCTTTTTAACAAAAATAACTGGGGATCCCCAAAGCCTGAAATATTTTCTCTAGGGAATTTGTCCATTGCTCAGCTACTAAGGGATTTGTATTCCCATTGAACGTTGGTGGTTGTTTCCTCGTGAATCGATCTAACATTGATCCTCCACGCTGTGGATCAGGGTGCTCCAAACGGGTAAAGTTATTATTCATAACCTGAGTAAGTTGTCCCAGTATAGTGATTAGCTGATCGGCACCAGTTTCATCACTAGCTCCATTATAATTATCTTGAGGAGGAGGGAAATCCCTACATGGAGTGTGTGCATTGATATGGTTTCCATTTCTTCCACTAGGCGCTATTTCTAAATAATGGCATAAACTAGATCAGTTTATGAATCAAAATACATAATCCCATACTTATAAAACACTTATAATAAATTGGACTATTTATGGATATAATCCATAATCATAAAAATGTTTTCTTTGAGGAAGTATATACTCATAAACCCTTCATAATGATTTGTAAAGAAAATGAGAGTTATCCTAAGCATATCCCCCGGGAGTGTCATAACCAAGAGTGCAGCAAGGCCCATTGTCGTGCACCAGTTCCCGTTCGAGTCTAGCTCAAAGCGGTGTTTTCGGGTTTTACCCCTAGGTACATCTGTGCCAGAGCCGCCTCTACCTGCTCGTATCCAGACAGGGATTTATTGTTCTGAAAAATCACAAAATCTCTACAAAACCAAAATTCTAGGATGTTCTTCTATACTAATCCTCAAAGTTCATCATAGGTCTAAGTGCCCTAATCAGAGTTTATCTAAATCTAGATTCCAAGGTTTGTACTAAACTTCCTTGGATACCAACTATAACGCACCGACCCTAGTTACCCAGAGTTGGTGCATTATTACATAACATTGGCATGATCACAAGAAAGATCAAATCTCGATGGACCGATTGGTTTAGTAGCCTTGGAAACACTAGATATATTCATAAGTCTTACATTACATCATAAAATGAAAAACTACTACAACGACATATTGTCTCCATAATCCACACTCATATCCCCACATAATATCCCTGCAGGTCATTCATAATTTACTTCTTCACTTCCTGGGAAAAATAAAACATATAAAAGGGGTGAGCTCAAATGCCCAGTAAGGATAACAATATAGTGGAAACTTTCATAAATAAGAATAAACATTTAAGGCAATGTATACTAAAACAAAAGCCTTTAAAACATGAACTTTCAACATAGTATGGCATAAATAAAATGAAATAATTCCATTTACTTATTCAAATGGATATTCTACTAATCGAATAATCACATGCAAAAACAATAACCACTTTTATAATGATGGAATGCATAATGCCAGACTATCATAACCACATTGCCAAGGCCTCGTGCCAAGACTATAAATACGATTTTCCAAGGCCTTGTGCCAAGACACTAGTTTTTCTCATTAGACCTACCGATGCATCGAGAAGCTATAGCGGGCTCCACCCGTCACATATTAAGTCCAATGCATTCCCATATGAAAAGGTTTAAACATAACATAAACATTCGTATTAAAAATAGCATAAAAAATGTCAATACTTTCACCATAAACCATGAATGGTATAAAAATAGCACATCCATAGTCAGACATATCACAAAACCTTTAATACAACATAGAAGTTTTGTATCATAATAAATAAACTTCACATAAGCGTAAAATCCAACAAAGGATGTTGACATAGATGAAATCAAAACTCTTTTTAGAGAAATATCTCTTTTATTTTGAAATCATTTATGATCCATATAAAATAAAACATTTTCTTTGAAAATATTCTTATAAGCATTTAAGGGAAGCTTTGATGATTTTATAATGGCGGAAAATAGCCGCACCCACCGTATAAGTTAAAAACAACATTCTTACCTTAATTTGGTCGAAAAGGTTAAAAAGCACCTTGTTTGGAAAACGACGGAAAGATTCCTTTATAAACCTCTTATGAAAAGTCAAACAAGGGTATAAATGACTTTAACCCATATTATTTTGAATAGTAAAAATGTTTTGAAATACATTTTTAAGAAACATGGATGTGGATGATAAAGAGATCCTAGTAGATTATTACTTATAAACAACCTCGGATAATGAAGAGATTGTGAAATAACCCTTACCATGTACTTTTCCTTGGTTGGGGTAGGTTAACCTCCTATATAATGGTGAAATAATTGTTATTAAATTATACAAGAATCATATATATTAATATGATAGCATATATTATCTTTTAACATTTATTTGTTAATGATATCTTTGAATTATCGTTGTTTCGGGTGTTAACTTACTCGTTTTCTTTTATATGTTTTGTTACATAATCCATGTTTTTCACGGATAGGTTGTGTATTTTTCATATACAGAATGATATAAAGTCCTTAAACATCATTTTTAAATCATCAAATGATAATTATACTTGAATGGATACGATGGATAATTAATCTCATCGCGTTCGTGGAGACGGTAGTCCGTACGTACGCACGAGCGACAATATCATTCTTTTGATATTAAAATAATATATAGATGGATGGTATATCATATATACAGAATCATTAAAATGTTATATTTATTATTTAAATGAGTTACACATCATTATTATACCCATCCAAATAATAATATATTGAATAACAATTACACCACGACGTGGAGACGGTAAGCCATACATACGCACGTATGGTGACATGTTATTCAAAGGGTGGATAGAATACTGAATATGGTTGTACCATATTTATAATAACATCATAGTATATATATGATACTAGAGTTATTATTTTATAATGGTAACAACAAAGGAAGAAGAAGTGGAAGAAGAAAGGAACGTGGAAAAGGGTGGTGAAATCATTACCTCTTCTTCGGTTTCTTCCTTTTGATTTGATCAAAAGGGCTTCTTAGGATGGCTTTGTGATAAAAATAAGGCCTCTAGGTTGTAGTGAGGGAAGTTGGTAGAGTATTTGGGAAGATTTTGGACGAACCAAAAGGCTTTGAAGGTGTGAAGAAATGAGAAGGAGGAGTGCCCTTTTATAAGAGGGGTGAGGGGCACCTTTGGAAAAGCTAGAAATATTAATTTATAATAAATTCATATTCGGTTTCTAATGGCTCCAAAGTTTATTATTTAAATTTTAAGGTGGGTGTGGGTCGAAAAAAAACTCCACCAATAGAATTTAGACAGGTTTGGGTACTTACATTAATCTTATCTTTAAGTATTAACTCTAAGTTAATTAGTTTCACTTTTACAATGTCTCTTTGTATTTTTATATAATATGGTTAATAAACTTACTATATACATCCAATAGACCCACAAGTGGTCCATTAATGAAGAACCTATCATTATATAAGTCTCTTGGCCGAACATTAGATTTTTAGGAATTTAATATCAATTAATAATATAATATTTGTTTTAAGAACTCTTTTATGTCAATTTGACACTATTCAATAGTTGATTTTTGTGAAACTCATAACAGATTGATTATTTCGAAAAAAGTCAATTAAATCAATACTAATATATCAAATTATCTTATAAAATTAGTTTAATTCATTAAAAGTTTCATATTATATTTATTTGGGTATTTATAATATCAATTATTTTAATTTATCACTATTATAGTAATTACTTCATCATCATTGTGTCATATATAAATTAAATTATGTAATGTCTAAAAATTATAAATAAAATATCATTGTGTAGGAAATATGTTCATCTTTCTAATTAATATTTATAATCTAAAATACAACATATATAACTCTATGTAAAAATTGTTTTTCTAAAAGATATATGCTTGTGTCATTTTTGTATTCATTTTAACTTAATTAAAATAAAGTGTCCCTATCACCTACAAGTGGCACCATGGAGTCCCAAAATAGACCCAAAGATGACAATGGTCGAAAATTAATCAACCAATAAGGCTATGACACGTTTTAGGGTAATTTATTATTATTATAGTATTATTTTTTAACCCTTATTAACCTAATTTACCCTTAACCATGGTAAATAAAATATTTACCGCAGTAATTATTCAAAATGTCTAAAAATAAAAGTTACATATTTACACAATTTGAAAATCCTGATTCCAAATATGGAATCCATTTTTCTAAATTCAAAACACATAAGTGGCAGAAATTAATTTAAAATTAATTCCCGTTGTTAAAACAAAAAGCGTGTTTTTCAGAGATAATAACTATCAAAAGATTGACACTTGTTTATGTCTGGTTTAAATGTGAAATTATTTCAAATGACCCACATTGTATTACATAGTAAAAATATACTCTAAATATACTTTAAAATCACTCAAATTCATAATTTATCACTATTAATTATTTTAATTAAAAAAGTTGTTTTTAATTAAAATTTGGTAATCTTCACTATTCATCAAAAAATGGAAGTTATCAGAAAAGTACCAAAATTTCTCCTTAGGCTAAATTCGATATTCTGAATCCAAAAATGATGTCCACATTGAAATATAAAATATATATAATTTCAAAAAGTAGTTATTAATATTCATAACGGCTAGTTTGACTGGTTATGGTGTGTTAGAACTCGGTGTTTCGTACAACACACGCTATCACATAATTCAAAGAGAAGCGTACCGTAGAAGCTTGGGGTGTTACAGGTGTAGTCTCTCTAATGAATTATCCACCTAATATTACTGTGAAGTGGTATAGTAAAACCAATCAATTCAATTCATCAACACCAATGAGTTCTATATTTTTCATTTTTTTCATACAACGTGGCAATAATTTATTCCTTCATTGAGATGTAATCTTATTTTATCAGACCAAAGATGAGTATATAAATAAATTATGTGATAGTTTTATTGAATTAAATAAGGATTCATGTTTTTAATTATGAATATTTAACATCTCATGATATGTATTATCAATAATCTTATTATAATAATTAGTATACCCCATTTTAATGTGTGAGGATTGTCTATATATTCTCATTATTCTTTTGTTGTCTCCATTATTTTTTTGCAAAAGACTGAGATCCGGCCCAAAAGAGAGATCCCTTTATTGATAAGAAACAAAATCACTTACACCAGTCTGAACGTAGATCTTTTAAATTGATCCTTCCTTAGAAAGGAAAGAAGATCACCTGAAACTTGATCTTCCCAATGAAAATCAGATCCATTCGCACCTTTGTTCGCAAGTCCATCAGCAACCACATTTGCTTCTCTATAAACATGTGTGAATATGCGTTGCCTTGAGTAGAGAAGATCCAGGCATTTTGACCATTTATTGGTCAACTTCCAAGAAAGACTAATAGTCCCCATCCTGATAGCAATCACCACTTGTGTAGAATCACATTAAACCCATAGTTTGTTCAATCCCCTTTAACAAGATTGCTCCACCGCTTCAATAACACCTTGCATCTCTGCTTCAAGAGCAGTGGAAAATCCGCACGATCCATAAAGACAACCAATAACATTACAAAAATGATTCCGGAAGACCGCCCCAAAGCAAGATTCACCTGGGTAACCTCTCGAGGCACCATCATTTTTGATCTTGATCTAGAATTGGAAAAAAAGAAGCCATAACACTTAAATCATGCCACGAGGAGGATAGAAGATGCCTCAGAATCGTAATGTTTTCAGAACTAAAAGATAATGGAAGGAGTTATCACAATATCTGTTTTTCGGAAGAACAGCCTCACAAACAGCACTGAGCTGGCTTGTAATTACAGTTCCAGTGCTAAAATTATGCTGCTCATGAATGGCTTTATTTCTGGACTGGCAAATAAAATAAATAGATTCATTCACAACAGTTAGGAAAAGATACCTGAGTTGTGGAGATAGATTGATTTGAGGCCAGGTATTCATGAAGTCAACAATTGAGTTTCCCTGAGGGAGTGGCACTTCGAAAATGGTGGAAACAACCTGCCACATTGATATGGCTACCACACAGGTGAAGAAAAGGTGAGCAATGTCTTCCCTATGCTGATGAAATAAAGTGCATATGGAGTAGAGAGAAATGATACATCATTGGAGAAAGTCTTCAGTGGGAAGTTTCCTGTGAGCTAATCTCCAATCAAGAGTGGCACACGATGGTTTAAGAGAGATATTATTCAGCATACCCATCCACTGAGATCCCGAGTCACTTCTAACATTGTTCTTGTATAAATCCTTTGAGGATAGGATGCCATTTTGACCCACGAGGTCATTTGGAGCCAAAAATTGCAGGGAGACGTAATAGAATCATTATTTTCATATTGGAATATACGGTGTAATTTGATGGTTTGGTGATACAGTTGATGTTTTATTATCCTAGGTCAAAATGGTTGAAATTTCATTACATAAACTTTTTATTTATTCTACTATTCCATGTAGTTAGATATTGTCTCTTCATTTTTTAATGTAGTTCATTGGAATGAACAAGATAAATTAGTAAAAATTTCCACACCTTCATTTAAATTTTTTTATTTTTATGACCACATGTTAATATTATAAACACTTTCTTGAATTTTTTTTGAAAAGTTTAATTTTTTTAGGGATTTCCATATGTTCATTCTTAAAAAATTGATTATGAATCCATGCTAATATTATATAGATCTAATCTATTGTGTTTTCATTTCCTATTTTATTTTTGTGAAATTTTTTAAGTAATTTAAATATTCATTGAGTTATCTTGTTTCCCCATACCTTTCCTATATGATATAGTTCTAAAAACTGATTCAATAAACACTTTATCCCATTCAATTTGAGATAAATCGATCTTTATTTTACATAATTTTCATAAGATAAACATTATAACACATTAATATTCACACTAATTCAAGAATCAATTTTTTATAGTCTTCAGGTAACAAATATAAACGTAACATATTTTATAATACCTTTGATTATTAATCTAAAATTGAAATGATTTGGACCTTATCCTTGAATCATTATAGGTTATACTCATATTTATAATATTATATTTGAAACATTATTAAGGATGAGTCCAAATGATTATTATGGAAAACTGACTTCATTATTCCTTAAAATAATATATCATAATCCTATAAGAAAACATAACCATGGTAGAAAAAACTTATTAAAATGTTAATTTAACAATAAAATTTGTCCATAAGTGATGGTCAAAGAATATGTAATATGAAATAAAAAATTTTAATTTTTGAATCCAATTTTTGAATCAAGAGGCATAAAAAATGATCATTGTAGAATTGTAATTTGAATATAATTTTTATATTTTTTATAATAATAATAACATTGAAAAGTAAAATTTTGAACAATGAAAATCACACTAACAATATGCTCAATGTAATGGATCATGCTAATTTCAATCATGTTCACAAATAATCATTCCAACCAGTCTATTTAGTGTGAGCTTAAATATCAATATCATTAAACTAGAAAATTTAAATTGGGTATATTATCAATCATGTTTCCCTATATAATATTAATCATACTTATAATCAATGTTTTGATCATACGTAACCCTCATTGGATTCACAGTTATTCATGTTATATTATGTAACCATCATTAAGTTTAGCCTCTCTCCTGTGAAACTATATATCCTATATTCGGATTACAATTAGTATCATTGAATCATGTGATATAAAATGTTAGGTAATTAATTAGAGAGAAGTATAAAAATCCACCCACAAATAATAATAATCAATACATTTTCTGTCCAAAATAATATGAATACATTCTGAAATCAAAAATCAAAAAATCAAGGCATTGAAAAGATATGAGCCTCATTAAAATTATACCTCCATTATTCAAAAACCATATGGAGAACTAATTTTTTGGTGGATTATATATATATAAGGAAAAATCAGGTCAATTAATTTTATCATAATAAATTGAAAGTAACAATTTTAAATTCATGGATAAATCATTTGAAATATTATAGGATATGCCACTTTTTTTATAGGCAGAAAAACCATAAAAAAATATTTTCATAAAAATAATATATACACTGATGTTGATAAATAATATATTATAAAACCAAAAAATAATTATTTTATAAAACAATAAATTTTAATATTTTATTTTAAAAATTATCCTCAAGATTTTATAGAACCAATAAAAAATTTCCCCAAAAAAACAATTAGAATTAAACTTTGTTTTAAAATCAATATTTTCTTTTCAAAATAAAATATTAAATTTTCAAAAAAAATAATATAATTACAAAACATTTCAAAAATCACTGACATAATTTTTTTTTAATCCTTCTTCCAACATGGAACATAAAAATTTTCAATATGAATAATCATATTATATGTAAAAAAGTTAAATATTTTTAATGCATTCTATTTTCCATCCTCAAAAAAGAATATTTTATTGGTCTCATTCAAAAAAAATTTTCAAAAAGGAAAATAATTTTTTGTTTAAAAAGATACGTTCCAAAAGTATCTTCAATAAGGAAGCCATGAAAATTAAATTATTTTTTTGAGACAAAATGTGGAGTAAATGAAAAAACATATTTCCATGAAATAAAAAAATTCATATATTAAGAATCTTTTTATTTATAACTGAAATAATAAAATGGGATAACAAAATTGCCTTTTAAAAATAAAAAGAGGGAATATTATGCTCAAATGATTTAACAAAAAATTGAGTTTCAAAAAAATTATGAACACGAGATTTAATAAAAAATAAAAAAATTAATGGAAATAATAAATTAATGATGATTTTTAATTCTATGAACTATTATAAGAATTTTGAAAAATAAATTCCACATGGTAAAATAAATGAATTAAAATTTTTATTCTCTCTAATTTGAAGAGAATGTAAAATATATTACATCTTGTGTAAGTAGACATATTTTATGGTATTTGACAATAATGATCCATTATAACTCAATAAAAATATTTTAGATTATAAAAACATTCAAAACATTGGTATTTTTTAAATAGAGGACTGTGATGGATAAAATCTATCACAAAGTTTTAAATCATATAATATTGTTAACAAATACTCAAAAAATGAAATCATTAGAAAGTCTATACAATAAGAAACAGAAAAATGTTTAATATATATGAAATCCAAGTAAATCAAAATTAATTTATAAGAACCCTTATGGTAACAATAATATAAAATTCAAAATAAAAACATAGGGATCCATAAAATAGAAATTAAAATATCATGAAATGAGATATATTAATTATTGATAAAGGTAATATGGTTATAATTACACTATAATCAAGTTATAATGATTCCCAATTTAAAAAATGTCATATTGAATTAAAATTAGAGACATGTCTTCCATAACATAGATCGAAATTCATTCCTCATATACACCCTAAATCATAGATATAATAAATATATTTCAGAAAAGAATTCATAACAGTAAATTATAACTATATTTCATTTTCTAGGTTCTATATATTTCAATATGTTTTTAATTTATTTAATAATTTTATATATGGTGGTTAATTGGAGTGGTTCAATTGATTTCTCTGAAATCACTTTTTAACGTTGTATGTGGAAAAGTTTTCTATTTAATAACTTCATAATCAGAAAAACTATTGAGTTATATTTCATTAAATATCCATTTAGAAAAAATTAATACAATTATTTAGCTTTTTTAAAACAAATTAAATATAAGAATGGTGCATTAATATGTTTATTTTAAAAGGATATATAAATATATTGAAAATTTACTATCATTGCCTCCAATATGATGTAAAAAATATATATATTAATGATTTTTTATGTTAATTGTTAATAAAATATATAAATTTCCAATATCAACCATGTAAGGTGGTGGAAAAATGTAGAACATGTCAATCATGGATGTAATCATCTTATTTTATGCATTGCAATTTCATATGATTTTTCTTGGTTTTAGGGGATGCTGGAAAATAGATATTCCATTAACATATAAATATTTTCTTATATTAATAATACTCACTATACAAGTTTTTTATTTATTGAAGATATTAATGGGGACTTTAGAATAAAATTTCTATGAAATTGGGGTGGATGATGTTACCACATCCTTTTTATGTTCTCCCTTGGGAAGCAATATAAAACTCATTAGATTTTATTCATGTAAATTTTGATGGTGATATGAATAATAGAAAGGTTTTATTAGAGGATAGGGTAGTTTTTGGTCTATTTAATTCAATGAAAATTTAAAAGAAATATGGTGGAACTATGTAATTTTATATGTTACAAAAGAAACACTTTAATAAATACACATTTATTTTTTAATGATAGAATGACACTATCTAGGGGTTAGTGGATCCAAAATTTTGAAATAATGATTTGTGGGTTGTTATGTGGTAAAGAAATCACAAAACACTCATTCGAAAAAAAATTACATGTTTCAGTTCCATTTATTTTTTTATTTTTCTGTCATTTTGGTATTTAACAAGGTAACTATATTTTATTACAAACTTAATTGGAATAAAAATTGAGTGTGTTTAAATATAAAGCAACAAATTATTCATATTTTTGAATTTTTTAATCTAAATTTAATATCAGTATATTATATATTAATTAATATCTTATATAAAATAATGTTTTAAAATAAATTGGAATGTATATATATTAACATTATTATAAAAGAAAATATGATTTTTCAATTATGTGATTAAAATTTTAATTATAATTAGATTAAAAATTGAGTGTAAGTTAATATATTTAGTTATAGAATTACAAATTTTATATGATTCATTTTATAAAAGAATTGAACGTAAAATTACCTTTAAATTAGAAAGTGTTAATAAAAAATCATTGAATATAATCATTTTACCATTATCAAATTTATTTAAATTAAACATAGTAATATTATTAAGAATACTAAAAAAGATATTGAAAATATTAAAAAACCCGAATGAGTTAAAAAAAATTATTAAATAAATTTTGATATATTTAATTTCATCATTGGTGGAAATCAATTCTTGTTTAAATTTTTTTTACTATAATAAATTACTTAATCCTCCAAACTAATAATGTGATGATTTATAAATTCAAACTGGAAGATTTTAATTATATATATTAAATTAAAATTAAATAATTTTATTGAAAAACTTTATGAAATAATTCGATATCATTAGATTACTATGATATTGTTATAATTATATATGTAATGGAAAAGACAATAATTATTTCATATCGACTAATAAATCAATTGTTTTTGAAAAATACAAATATTCACCAATCACAAATTTTAAAATAATGACTTAATAAAAAATATTATTTTACAAAAATAAAACTCAGAATTTTCTTAATTTTTCCTTATAAATAAAATAAAATTAATATTAGAAATTAATTGTTTTGAAATTTTCTTTTCTAATGCATCATCCTTTCCTAATTTTTCTTTATCGTTTCAAATCCATGTCCAGATTTTACATTTTTAATAGATTTATAATAATTATATTTTGTTTAAAATAATAATATAATATGTTGGTGATCGTTTTAGTTTAGTTGTAAATGTGAAATACAAATTATTGACATAATGAGTAGTGAAAGGAAGAATTATATCAGAAAATAATAGGATGTTTAATTATATCATTATTAGGAAAATTTCTCAAAAATATATTATTTTTTTACTTACCAACATGTATAGATAATGTTATCTTGGTGATTGACATGATATAAGTATTGTTCCAAATTTGATTTATAACATACTATCGATTATAGGACTAGTATACTATTAGTCTAAAATATTATAATTTGGTATTGTATATAGTCATACATTCTACAAAAACATTATCAAGATCTTTCTCTAGCCCATAAAAAACAAATAATTTTATTTAATTATTTTCATTAATGTTAGAGAAATTTGTCTTATGAATTTTATTATTCTATACAAAATTGTCTTCTCAAATAATCCCATCAATTAAGAATGTAATATTTAAATTTAAATAATACCATAATTAAATAAACATAATAATAATTCAATTTATTATAGAGTTGTCAGTATCCATATTCTAATTAGGGTTTGTAACCTAACTAGATTTATATTAAATACACAATTTTCATAAAATTATATCATAATTGTTTAAATATTAAAATTAATTTGCTAAATCATATACAATTTGAGTTTTTAGGAATTTCATTAATATTATTTCCAAAAAACATGTGTCAAGTAAATATTTGTTTAATACATCATTAGCTGTTTCAGGGTGATTTCCCCTTGGTGCATTTTCATTACAGGTGAATCTAGTATTTAGTATCTGGATATGGTTTCAATTTATAAGAAACCAAAAAATATATACATTACCGAAATATTATGATGTTATATTATTCTTTTTCATGATAATGATTGCAAGGACACAACTTTTTGGTGGTAAGAAAAATGTGACCCCCAAATACATCTTAAAATAGGGAAGGGGTTGGAGATTGGTACTGAATTGGAATATCTCCCACATGAGATGACTTATCATCTAGTACTTATAGACACAATAAAACAACAAACAGAAATTAGGTAATGTGGAAAGAAAAAATTGATACCAAATATTAATGCATGAAACTAAGGACACAATAGATTATGAAACAAGTATGATTGTGTAAAATGGATAAATTCAAGACCATTAAAACTATAAAATGAATCAAACATAATAATGAGAAGTATAATAGTATAAAAAATAAATCACTGGAACAGAATATATTCAATATTTGGTTACTATTCTCCACATACTCATGGTCAAATTGGGACCCTATTTACGATTCAATTGTCAAGATAATACAACACTCATTTGGGAAAAAACCATGTAGGTGAGAGAATATATATTCATAGTAGGACACCATTAAATCACTTATCAAATACAATACATGATATTTAGTCGATGATAATGGATGATAATAAAAAATATATATTTAGGAATGAAAAAAAGTCTCAATTTATAATCACATCCACACATCCCACCTAGGATTCCTCTTGATGATTTAAGTTAACCCTCATCTAATTGAACTCTCTCCTCTTAAACAAAAACCCATTTAGTGATAATATGAATGGTATTTTCCATAAGAAATTATTATGAATAAGTTCATGCAATAAATTAGATGATTTAAATAGACATATAAGGGATCACAACCCGGTTATATTGGTTGTACCTAATCCAAAATGGATTAACTGAATAGGATGGGGGTCACGCCGCTTAATAGTGTGAATGGGATACATGAAAAAACTTAAGGATGAATGATATATGATCAAAACCTGAACCAAATAGGGGGATACCTAACTCCATCAATAACTAACACATAAAAGGGATCACTCATCTCATTATCCAAAATAGATATCACATTGTCCCCTAATGTGTATAGAACAAATGGTTTCCCAACATACAGTCATCTAGAATTTAGAGAATGTGGCCTTCCACATACCTTGGAATGAGTAAAATAATTTATTCAAATACATGGAATGTATTTGGATGTCTGTACTTTCCCATTTCTGTGCATGTTCCTGAGTAATATAAATGTTCTCTTTATAATAGTTATGTCCATGAAAACAATATTTTTCTATTTAAATTTTCCCTTTCTATGCAGGTGTACATTGGACATGTCTGTGCATGTGTACATTGGCTATGTCCATGAAAATCAGACATATAAGTTCTTTTGTAACCCTATAGTAACATGTTGATTTAGATATAATGGCTCACATGATATTTGTAAAGTCACATATAAATTGATATTCATTACTTCAATAAAACCATATCTATATTTGAATTGGACAACAAGACATATTTTTTTATAAACATCACATAGTAAATAAGAGGTTTTTCATAAATTGTATATACATGTTGATGAATGTTACACAATACATTTTCACTATTTAATCAAAATGATAAAAAAACAAAGAAATGGGTTCTATAAATGATTAAGATCAATCCAACATCATGTTTATGATTCTATCCACCCATCCATTCAGATGTCCACTCTTATCATGCCATACTTCTAAAATGGAAACCCATTGAAAAAATATAGAACCAAATTTCACCGAATATAATCTTTATCAAAACATGATACTCATATAGATGTTGAATATGAACCTAAAGATAGTATTTTTTGCACAAAAGGTCAATTTTTATTGATATGCTTCTAGGTATAGTCAAACTAATAGTCTATAGAAGTACAAAAGATGAAAACTTTAAAAATAATGGGAGAAAACAATCAAACACATATGTGAGAATAAGTACATAAACAATTATTTGGGTTATACAGGACCCATTTATGGATAAAATGGAAAACATAAATTGATAAACATGGAATGATAAATAAATAAAAAATTATTATTTCCTAGATGATAAATAATCAAGAGAATATATATTATCAATATGGGATGTAATTTTCTAAAGGATTTAGTTAATGATTAAATTGAGATAAAAATAATCATGGAATAAAATATTTGAGTAAAATATCCTGCATATAATTTGAATAAATCAATGATTTTTAATTAATTATATGTTAATTTCATTTTAATGACCCAAGAACTCAATTGATGATGAAATATTCTCTGGAAAACTATTCTTTAATCAGAGACAACACATACATCTATTAAAAAACTCTACCAGGATCATATCTAATTTCTAGGGTTATGTTCTTATCCATAGTATTTTCCTATTCCTTTGTTGAAAATAGGTATTTTTATGTTATAACCCATATAATGAACAAAAATTTATAAAATAAAATTATTTTTAGATTATTCTTATAGTGACTGCTCTTATTTAAAATAGAAAATGCACAGAATGTTTATTTTATTTATATGGAAAATCCATATTATAGATTTATTGTTCGGGTTTTTTACCATATAAAAGTTTGTTTAGTATATTTTATAGTATTTTAATAAATATATTTTTGATGTATAATTAATGTAATATTTTAATTACATCAACATTATAAATTAGTGAGTCTTTGAATCCAATGTCAACTCGGTTCCTAACTCTGATAATATTCATTAAATTTTTTATAATAAATAATTGTAACACTATATTCATATACATGGGTATTGCAAAATTTTTTATTATTATTAATTACATTAAAAAATCACTTATCTTAGGTTTGTAACATTTTATTGGATTTGGAAATGAGTAACATAATCTTCTTATCTAGGGAATGATCTTAAATATATTTCATGCACACAATCCCATTTTTTCTCCTCATAGACATACAATTCAGAAAACCATTCGTCATAACATAGGAAGAAGAAACAATGGAAATGGAGAGATTGAATTCTTAGTACTGATACTCTTGAGATATATAATCTTATGATCATATAAATGTATAATATAAATCTAATTTTATGTGATATTGAATTGAAATTATAATTTTCATACTAACCCTATCATATGTCGCAATCAACACTCATGAAATTATCTTTGATGGTTAATAAGACTTGAATCATATGAAAATCAAATAACATGATCCCTGAGAGCATGACATTGGAATAAGACATGGAAATTTGGGAATGAATATGTATATATATATATTATCATTCCCAACATGGTCAAGGATCACTACCATGGTCATCATTGTGAATAATTTCCTTTACTGAACCAATTATATTGCTTGCTCTATCCCTGTCATAATACATGGGGTTCAATCATAGTTCAAGCACTATCTTTCTTTTGTTGGTTCACTCCCTATTCCATACATGACTTTATTTACTACTCCCTCTCCCCTTAACATTCATGTATTAATATACCGTGGTCAGTCCCTATACTAACAATTTCAGTCTGATGTGACATAAAAATAATAACATACTACATTGTTGGGATATTTAGTTCCCATATATAACACAATGTAAATGATAATTATATGATTCTATATATCCTAAAAATTATAATATCATAACCCAAGAAATGATATGGATTTTATAAAAAATTCATTATATTAGGACCAATTGTAAATGGACAGTTTTTTTCATTATTTCATCATAGAATAACCTGTGAAAATAAGTGTGTTTCATATGAATTATTCCATGGTATAAACCATGGATGATATAAAGGATTCATAAAAATACATAAATCAAAAAACCACCCTTGCATTGAAATAACATGAATGTTGTCCAAGTATAATATTCCCAGTAAGGAATAGGTACTACTAATGGGTGTCATATTAGATTGAAATAATTTCGAAAGATCATCGGAAACAATTCATGAGAAATATAACCTTTCCCCTTTGAATAATGACATCTAAAACCTAAAAAATAATTAATTTTTTTAAGATATAATTGAAATATTATAATGTAATCATTGATGAAAAGATCAGTTTTGTCGTTGGAATTTTTTTTCTTGTCATACATGTAAAATCGTAGATTACAATAACATTTTCTATAAAATCTTAATGGAAATTATTTTGAAAAATTAAATTAATAAATCACTACTAACAATTTTGAAAAATTTTAAAAATATGGGAAACAATTTTAAAAATAAAATTTTATTAGTAAAACATTTTTGAATACATGTTTGGAAATAATGGTTTTGAATTATTAATACTTGAAACTAAAAAGAAAAATAAAGAAATGTATTTATTAAAGAGTTTTTAAAAATTATAATATGTACCAATGAGAATAAATATTGTAATATTACATGGATATGTGAATAATAAACATAGGAAAAGAAAATTCATGAAACTAAAGATATACTGATCATGATAATTAAATATTAGAGACATAATCATAATCTATCTCGATATATGATGAGATGGTGATATATAATATTCAATTCTAATGTAACATTGAATAATAAAACCCATAAAAGAAGAACATAATATGTGGTGAGAATAAATAAATTCAGGATATTAAATTTATATCATTGTTTTAAACACAAAATGAAATAATATAAAGACATAACATAATGTGTTTCTTAGAGAAGGAAAATGGAGACAAAAATTACTTAATGATTTGTTAACTTCTTAATTGTTTTCACCAAGAAATCGATATCCTCAAATGGTCATGTAAAAAATCAATATATCTATATATAATAATAATATACACTCAATGGTATTATATGTAACACCCCTCCCCTACCTCATTGGATTGAAAAGGCGGTGAGGGTCTCTTGGCCTTAAGCAACTTTCCCAAGGCGCCAAAGGCTGGCAATAAATGTCGAGGGCTCCAAGAAAAAATGGGGGACGATTTTTTGTAAAGAAAAAATCAACCAACAACCACTATATGATGCATGTAATCAAAATCCAACCATTAATTTCCAAAAGACAACCATTTTGTTCCATAAAACAACCCAAAGCCAATACATCCAAACATGTCCACACAACATCAGAGTACACTGCAGAAACTAACAACTGACACCACAAGCCAAGACACCAACCCAGCCCCACACCAAGCTCCAAGCTCCAAGCTCCAACTAGGAATCACAAAGATTCACCAAAGGAGTTCGATGCCTTACCTTTTCCCACATCACAGAACACGACATCTGCAAAGACACCATAGTTCCAAAGCAGGGGGTGAGTACTAATTCTTATAAGGATTTACCCAAAGGACTTCCCAACACACGCCACTAGGATAAAAACATTAGCACATTTATATAAAACTATTTATATAATATAATAACAAGTGCAACCATTACAATAAGCCAACCACACCCTTACCAAGCCATTCCACCCAAACCAAACCACCAAGGTAATGCCATGCAACAAGCCACAACCATGTCATCATTTACACATTGGGACAACAATTCCATCCATCAAAGCAATGCCCAAAAAAAATAAAACAACCAAACGGTGGTGCTTCCCTCTAACCCTTTCACCCATTCATAAATAGTGGAACTTCAAATCCAGTTTTACCTTGATAGTAGCCCTTCTATCCACTAGCCATCCCCTTCATTATAGTGGAACTTCCTTCCCACTTTCAAACTAAATTTCAACAATCACAACCAATCATGCAACATCATGCAATCAACCAAATTCCATTGCAAGTAAATCCACCTCAATAAATCCCAATTTATTGAAAACCATTTTCCATGCCAAACCCCATTTCAATAAAAACATCATTTTCATTGAAAACAATTTTCCATTAATCATATCACAATTTAACTATAGAATTCAATTTTAAAATCCCCATTTTAAAAATTACCACAATTCAATTTCACCATGAAACCCCCTTTTCCCCAAAAATCCCCAAAAGGATTTCCAACCAATTTAGCATAACAAACAAAATTAATTTTCAACAAAACAAATTAATTGTAATATGTAACCACTAGTTTTAACCAACTGGAGTCAAGAGAGAAGCCACCTACCTTTAGGGTTCCGACAAATTCGACCCACAATCAACCACGCCTCAAATCCGACGAACGCATCACCAGGACCTCTCATGATCACCTTCTCTAACCATCAGAAGACTTAAAATTAACATCCAAGGAAACCCCAACCCTAGATATACACACCACAAGTTTCAATCTAGAATATCAAAAAAGATAGGTATGTAGACCTATAGAAAACTCAAGAGAAATAAGAGGAGAGACTTACCAAGAGAAATCACCTTCTAACCACCTTGAAACCCCTTCGAAAACATTCCAAACCGAGTGGGAGAGCACCCTAGAACATTTAGAACCCAAAATCCTAAGTGAGGCTCGAGGTGGGAAGAATAGAAGAGTGAAAATAGGCAATACCACGTGATTCTGGGATTTATAAACCTAACTTTAAGTGGCAAGACGGTTTAGCATGCATGGTTTAGAAAATTGTGCACTAACCATGCACACTCCACTGCCTCAAGTGCCAGGGTCTGCACGGTTTACCTGCACGGTCTGGCAACTGTGCGTAGGCCGTTCAGAACGTACTATCTCCCCCAGCACAGTTCCAGGAACATCCGAACGGTTTACACTAACCATGCTCAAACCATGCACCTCTTTAAAAGCCTCCAAACTCTTCCAAAACCATTCAAAAATCTCCCAACCTCTTCCCAACTCATCCCATGCACTATAAACACATAAAAATTCATAAAATATGCTACATACCTCAAACCAGGGGTGCTACATTATCCCCACCATTGGACTTTCCATCCTTAGAAAGTAGTGAACCCACCCTTGGTCAAAAGAGCTTGGGCCACTGGTTGACCATCTCTTTATCCCACTCGGAAGTCTCCTCTTGAATCTGACCATGTTGCCACAAAACTTGAACTAAACCGATGCTCTTACCATGCAGGACGTTCTCTTGCCTATCCACAGCCCGCACTGGCATGTGCACCAATGAAGCATTTGGTTCTAGCTCAACAAGATCCCAACGAATCACATTGTCATGATCCGACTGATACATTTTCAATTTTGACATATGAAACACATTGTGCACCGCACTAAAACATGGCAGCAAAGAAAAACGATATGACACCTCACCAACCCGCTCAAGAATCTCGAAAGGACCAATATACCTCGGTGATAACTTTCCCTCCTTCCCAAACTGACGATGTCCCTACCTAGGAGAGATCCTCAAAAACACATGATCACTCACCTCGAATGACAAAGGCTAGCGACGATGATCCACATATTATTTTTGATGACTCTGAGACTTCTCTATTCTTTTCCTGATCAGCTTGATCTTTTCTATAATCTCCTGGACAAGACTCTGTCCTACCATGGAAGACTCACCTGTTTCTACCCATCATAGTGGAGAACGATATGGTCGTCCATACAACGCTTCAAACGGAGCCATATGTATAGATGCATGATAACTATTATTATATGAGAACTCAACCTATGAAAAATGCTCCTCCCACGATCCAGAAAAATCCTAACACAGGCCCGCAACTTATCCCCCAATGTTTTTATCACCCTCTCGGATTGGTCATCCATCTGAGGGTGATACGCTGTGCTCATCGTCAACTGACTCCCAAGGGCTTGCTGCAAGGATTTATAGAAATGAGGTGTAAACCTCAGATCTCTATCGGATATGATCGAAACTGGAACACCATTCCTCTTTACCACCTCCCGCATATAGATTTTTCACAGATCCTCCACCGTATCAGATTCACGAATCGGGATAAAATGGGCCAACATTGTTACTTGATCCACTATCAACCAAATGTCATCATGCTTTCTGACCATTCTTGGGAGACCTATGACAAAATCCGTCGTTATCTGCTCCCACTACCAAATAGTGATTGGTAAAGACTGCAACATTCCTCTTAGCCTTTGATGCTCTTCCATGACCTGATGAAAAGTCAATTATCTCGAAAAGATCTCAGCCACTCCTCCTTAATACCAGCCCACCTGAACTGTGCTTTCAATGCTTTATACATTTTCTGAATTCTAGGGTATACTTCCCACCTGGAATGATGATACGCCGTGAGAAGATTTTCTTGACAAGCAACTGGTAAAACCATCCGATTCCGAAAATACAAAACTAAATCATCATTCAGTTGCATAACCTCAATGGTTTCTACACCATTGAGTCTCGACCCCATGGTCACACACTCCGCATCAGATATTTGTGGCTCTTTGACCAGGTCAACCATGTCAGGAATCAACATTACCAGAAAGAAGTCCACTCGATCACCCCGTTCCTTACATTCCAACCACATATCGGCTATAACTGACATCATCTGCCACTGATCCAATGCCTGATTCACAACCTGAGCATATGATTTCCTAAATAATGCATCCGCCACAATATTTCCTTACATGGTGTGTACATTATGCCAAAATAAAACATCTAGAGATATTTCATCCATCTTCTTTGCCTGATGTTCAAATCCTTTTGTGAGAAAATATGTGTCAAGCTCTTATGATCCGTATATACAGTGAACTTTTAACTGAATAGATAATGATGCCACACATTCAAAGAATGCACCATTGCTGCCAACTCCAAATAATGAGTTGGGGTAGTTCTTCTCTTTCACCCTCAAATGATGTGAGCCATATGCAACCACATGATCCCCTTGCATGAGAACGCCTCCCCAATAAATGTAATATTAGACTTTTAATGAATTAAACTAGTTTTATAGGTTAATATGACATGTCAGTGTTGATCTAATTAACTTTTTTAGAACTAATCATGCTGTTATGATTTTTACAAGAAATCAATTACCAAATAGTGCCAAAATTGATATAAAATAGTTTTTTAAAAAAATTAAATTATCAATTGTTATTTTATTCCTAAAAATCTAATTATTGTCCAAATGAATTAGATAAGGATATATATACTAATAATTAACCACTTGGGGTTCATTTTTCTTGTTATAGAATGTTTATTAACCAAATAGTGTAAGAAAACAAAAAGACACAGAAAAAGTAAAATTATTTAACCTCGGGTTAAATCAAAATGATAAGGATAAAATAGTAACCTAAACTTGTCTAAAACCTATTGGTTTAGAGAATTTCGACACTTCCCCACCTTATATTCTAAATAAATTAATTTGGAGCTATTAAAAACCTAATATGACTTTATTATAAAATAATATTTTATGTATTTCTAAGGTGCCCCTCTCCTCCCTTATAAAAGGGAACATCCTCCGTCTCCTCCTCACACCACTGTTATCATTCATGATCGTCCAAACCCTACCAAAATATCTCCTCAACTTCCCTAGAAACATCCAAGTGGTCCTTGTATTCTTCAAAGACCATATTTAGTGCCCTAAGAGGAGTTTAAGAAGAGGTGCGTCAAAGAAGAGGTAATATCCATTACCGATCCTTTCCAATTTCTTTCGTCTTCATCTTCTTATTCTTCTTTAGTTGGTTCATGATAATTTAATAACATCAGTATTACTTATATACTGATATGTTATTATAAATATGAAATAACCCAATTTCACTTTAAATCCATCCTACGGAAAATGAAATCACTGTATGTGCGTACGTACGGAATACCGTCTCCACGCCGTGGTGTAATCTATTTTCCACAACCACCTTACTTGTATGGGTATAATGGTGTAATGAGTAACTATATATGATTATTTTAAAGTTATATTTATTATTAAATAGTATACACACACATCAATACAATTCCACGATCATGGGAATGATATCATTGCTTGTACGTACGTACGGCCTACCGTCTCCATGATGTGATGCGACTTGTTCTACATGATTTTCAATGCATAATGATTTTATATAAATGAATTGAATAAATAAATATGATATATATTACACTAATAACCTTCTCTAAATGAGGTATCTATAACCTAAAAATAACAATAAGAATTTATTCGGAAAAACACGCATAAGAACAAAAGCTAATAAACACCCGAATAACAATTAACAATGAAATATTACTAATAAGAAGCAAAGAATATGACCATATATGTTATCATATCAATGAGTAAGATTCTGTAATAAGTCAATAATGTTATTTAAATAATTATATAGGAGGTATGGACACGTACAAAGTTTATCGGACCTAAGGTATGGGAAAATCTCACAATCTCATTTTAATCTGAGATTGTTCATACTTTGGTATATACTGGGGTGTATTTATCATCCACATACATGTTTCCTCAATATGTAATATTATTCATATCCTCATAAAATTTTTTAAATAAAATTTTACCTATTGGTGAATTTTATTAAATGATATAAAAGAAATCTTTTGTCGTTTTCAATACGAAATACTTTTTGACTTTTCCAGCAAAAGTACAAGGAGAATGTTTTTTTAACTTATACGGCATGAATGGATTCATAGAACATTATTTCAATGAATCTTCATTTACAAGATTTCAAGTTTATATTTAATCATATTCTTTTAGTTTAAAATTATATGACATTTTAAGAAATAAAAATGTTTTTGAAGTAGAAAGGATATTTTCCTCAAGAATGGAATTCAATCGTTTCATCAAAATTATTTTCCATCTAAGATAATATAGGGTTATATTTCAATCCATATTTTTACATTTATTTGATTATTATATTATGGATTTATTTTTATGGTTTCCTTTTATCTTATATGGATTATGTTATGTTGGCACGATGACTATGATTCCCATTTTTATTACATGGGTTATGTTATGATGTATGATTTATGTAATTGTGGAACACATAAGAATGGTTTAATTATGATATTGGTGTGACCTATTTCTCCCTCCAATGCATTGGGTAATTATTTATATCTCATGAGATAAACATGGCTGGAATGACATGTTAATCTGGTCCAGTAATATAGGACTGAAACAAGAAGTTAACTGAGTTCAGAAATGGACTTTGTCTGCTAAGATAGTATTGGAAATGAGTCTTGACTTATAAGAAATGATTTTCTATGATTATGTGTGTATTCTACAATGTTTCAAGTCATGATTATTGGGATTACATTTCTCTACTAATATTTATCCCATTTTATGAAATTATGATATCTTTTTCAGGTTAAGATTTCCAAAAATGTTATATGATTATGATGTGATTGATATTTCCATTGTTTACCCTTACTGAGAATTTGAGCTCGCCCTTTTGTATGTTTTCTTTTCCATAGGTCAGGAAGAAGGGTATTATGTAAGATATTCCAAAAAGAGTTTCTAGTTATAATTAAATAAATGGAAGACAATGTATATGCATTATGAACCAGTTGTTTATGTTTCCCAGTTTCTAAAGACACTATACCAATATAGTCCTTTTGTGGTTTTGTTATATGTTGTACTAAGTATGATTCAATTATGAAGTATTAAAAATTATTATAATGTTTTGGTCATTATATTATTATAGAGTGTTTAACCTCTTAGTGGGTGAAGTTGGAGAATGTGTATCTGGATGGACATTTAAACCATCTTCTCTTCCTAGGATGGAAATGGGATGATGTAACCATAAATTTTTTGATATTCATTCCATGATCCAATCTTGTATTGGAAGTGGTATAGGTGACCTTAGACAGGTTGACCGTGGATATTCATATTCTACCTATTATGGAGTCCTTTTCCGTGGATGAGAATTTGTGGAAATACATTCAAGATATTGTCTATCTTGATAGTGTTCCCCATTTTGTCATATCAAAAAAAGATTCATGGTACCCATAATTATTCTTGTTGGTGTTGGAGAAGGAAAATGGTTCATAGGTAATTCCTATTACAACATATCACCATCTGATCATAAATCTTCCTGATTATACAATATTGGTGTTAGATGATATAATCTAAGTGTGTATCATTGATTTTAGGGATTCATGGGATAAATTTATATCTATTTAAAAACATTTATAAAGTAAATACTTCTAATAACCTATATTTAATTGTTCATATGTGGCCTAGTATTGTGTGTTGTCTCATTCACCAATGTAATGTTTAGAGGAAGGTGTTGCAGTGCTACTAACACCTCATCATATTGAGAAGGATTTAGATAAGGTACAACATATTCAAGAGTGTATAGATACACATCATTAAATGAAGAAGTATTAAAATGATCATTTTAACTGAACATTGGTGTTTTATGAAATACATCACATCATTATCTGATTTTCCAAAAGATTAGGTTGTAGACAGGTTAAAATACAGTGAAATCTATTTCCTAATTACTTCTATATTTTAATGAATATTAATAGTGTCGGGATGGTATCCTATAGGTTTACTTCACCTATGAGGTACCATCCATTTCAATAATTATTCCATGTATCAAACCATCTCCATTATTATTCAATCATTCCTCGCATTTTTAGCCGTAAATATTTTGATATGAAAGATGATGCGCCATTTGAGGAGAATCCTTCATATATCACTGATTAGATCGCATAATCTGAATTTGATTTGTTAGTATCTCTAGTTTTTTTGATATGGTATCACAAGATACTATATAATTATATAATGGTGAAAGATGCTAATATATGTGCATAGTGTCCAGAAGAATTCATAGATGTTGTTTTAACACCATCAGAAGGGTAACAAAGGGATGATTTATTTTAATCATAAAAGGATTCTCCTTCTATAATACTCTGATGAGTTAGAACATTTTCATTTTTCTTAAAATCATTCATTATTAGAATATTGAATTTCTTAAGAGGTTTAGGGATATTTTTGGTGCATCTAAAAATCATTCAAAGTCGAGGTATATAGATTATGAGAAGGATGATTGATCCTCATTTTTATCATGAATATAGAGATAAATCTTTTAATAAACTAAATTTTTTGTAAATGGGACAATATATAGGTGGATGGTTTGTTTATTCCATGCACCGTATGTTACATGTCCATGTGTGGTATTCTAGTCAGTTGAAAAGGGGAACATATTTTTACCAAACCATGTTCAAGAGCCACATTCATAGTGAATCAAAAATAATGGTTCTATATGGTTTAGAGGAATAGTTGGTAAAACAATGTCTCCATATCCTATACCTATAAAAAGTGTGTGAAATTACATTTTCCCACATCATATTTTGATGGAATTATCACATTTTCCCTCCTTCTTCACATGTAACATATATCCCTAAGGATGGAGCTCTCCATCTTCTTCTAACATTGTATTTGGGCTATAAAATCCTTTCGATCACTAATTCTTCCACCATCAATAGTGTTAGAGAACAACTAATATGTGATTAATTCATCTTAAATAATTTCTTTTTTTAACTCATTGTTCAAGATTATATTTCTAGATGAGCTTATAAATCTTTATTTTAACAGATTTTTTTATTTTTTAATTTATTCAATTATTATTTGAACATAATTCTAAAATGGTTTGCTTTCTATCAACCTCCCTAAGAATGATTTTATATAATTAATCCCCACTGTCGTTTTTGTTTATATCTTGCACCGTGATTCCAAAATGCATGAACTTCTGAATATTTTTGAAAATAAATTGATTTTTGAAATATTTTGTGTTATTTTTCAAATATTAAATCACATCATGTCTTTTTAAACAAGGAAAACCATTGAAAATATTCCAAAAATAGGTGTTCCAATTGAATGTTCATGTCCTTGTAAATGATATTTAGAGCGAAACACATTCAATGTCAGGTAGACATGTCAATAAAATTAGAATGTCATAATTAAATGAAGTGAATTTTAATGGTATGGTCATGTCATCTGCAGTTTATATTAATTATGGGTCCATCATTGAATATCATAATGATAAATAGTTATAAGTAATTCAATGGATTAAAAAACAATAAACATGGATGAATATAATTTTGGTTTCTCTCCCATGTATAATAGATAGTGGGACATGGTTATAGATATTATTAGACACTATTCATCACACTCTTTGGATGGGTGATGTTGTTCATGGCATCTCACCTCATTTATTAATCATGAGGAATGATATATCATGTTCATTGGATAGTTGTTAGACATGATATTTCCCTTCACTAATTGGGTTGAAGGGTTCGATGACATTTTTATCCCTAAATCATTTACTGAATCTATGGGCTAGTTTCCATTATAAAACATGAGACATTATAAATATTCATGGATGGATGTTTTTTTAGTTGGGTCCCAACTTGAATTAGTATCTAAAAAAATTTCAATAAATGTAAACACATATATATTTTATTTATATACTAATATATATACATATACAATTGTATATATATGGTTACAAGAATAGTGGTATTCCAGCATATGCCAAAGAAGGTTGAGTTAGCCATGTTACTAAGATAGACAATAGATGACCTGTTTATATTTCACATTCAGTATTTTGATTATTATATCATCACACTAAAATTTTATTTTAAATTACTAGACATGTCTATAAAATATTGTCGGTAACCTACTGAGTATATCTATCAACTGATTTTGGGAGTCAATCTATACCTGAACAGATATCCTGATTATAGGCATGGTCAAAAAAAGAGGTAGGCTATGGATTTCTTATTGTCTACCTATGATGCATTATGGGAGTTGACGATACATATTATTCTTATGTTTCTATTTGAGTTTTTTATCCCATTTTTTTATATTTTTGTATATAATATTTTATATTATAAATACTCTATATCCCATGATTTTCCCATTTTTTTACTGCATTAACAAATGTTATTCAATTCATATATGAATTGGCATATTTATTATGTGTATTTACTATATGTATGTTTTCCTTTGATCACTAATTTTGTTATTTTTTCCAGTTGTTTCTATTGAGTCATCAAATTTTTCTCACTCTATTGATGGGGGGTTTTCTATCCTTGGAGACAGCCTTGTCCACACTGCTAGTCATATGATTCTATTATATGGGGTGAAATTCTTGAGGACCTATATACCTCATGTTTGGTTACTAATAAGTGAACTAGTACTAGGTTGCTAAATTGAACTTGACATAAAATATTGGAAGAACAATCATGGTCAACATCCAATCACTACCCAATGTATTGAAGAGATATAATGGGGATGAACCTGAGGATATAGTGTATCGAGATTTCCTTTGAAATATAAAGATGATAAAAACATCATATAAGATATATCAGGCTAACTAATTACTCATATATAATGATAAGGAATGATATCATTAGAAAAATGTTTTATTCATTAACCCTTAAATCATAATCCATTGAAAAATTATATTATCACAAAATAAAAAAAATTAAAACATATTTTTAATACCCCAAATATTGAAGAGTAATTTTCATTGAAAAATTTGTGGAAGAAATTAAATTAAGTCAAAATCGAATAAATTATTTGTATATAATCGTATATGAAAAATTTATTGGAAATGTAACATTGAAAATTTTATGTTAGAAATATAATTTCCATTTTTAAGTCACATATTTTTTATATACTACCCAAATATGAGGGAAAATAATTCTTTAGAAAATAACCATTTAATCAACTAATGGATGCTTCAATGATGCTATTAGTCATGATGATATGAAAATAAAATAATGTTGTATATGTTAAAAAATCATTTAATTTTCATTATTCCTTTATCTTAATTTTATACCATGTTCTATATAATTAATATATTAATTAATTTATCATTGGTTATTTTTATGATATTCAGATCATAAGTCAAAAATGACATTAAAAAGATGATTATGTTCAAGAGGTTAATTATTACATTATCTATAGAATGATCATCATGGAATAGATTCAATCATTATATTTCTATAATACATTTAAATTTTAGTATTAAAATGGTCATGATAAATGAACAATATTAAAATCATTGATATCTTTGGCCATACATACCAATGAATAACGTTTCCATTTTTGAATGGTCATCATGAAAAGAAGCTATGTTTTCTTTAGGATTTTCCATATTGATAATAATATCATATTTGTCATATTTAGTCATAAAATATAATTATATATATCTTCCATGTGTTTTGGTGATGATAAAAAATCACATGATTTCATATTGGCGGTAGTCCACACATCCACATGAACAACATTATCTTTTTATAATGTGTGGATACTAAATAAAATATATCTTATATTAACATTTAAAAATGATATATATGTCTTTAATATTATATAAATATATATTCTAAATCCATTATTATCATCATTTTATAAATAAGATGATGGAAAAATAATTACATCGGTTTGTATGGTGGTAGTCCCTTATACATGGGAATTATTGTTTCATTATATATTTCATGGAAGGGTTGATGGATATATGTTTTCACATAACATAAAAACATTCATTATATGTAATATATTGGATTTTTTATATTAACATGGCTAAATAATATTCTATGTTGGTTGATTAATGTATAAAACTAAAACAAGATGTTAAAAACTAAACCATTAATTTGGAAAGTCGCCTTGGATTAGAAGATTAATCTATTTATTGTTTGTGTTATTCATACTTAAATACATCTTTTATTAGGGGATGTATTTTATTAATGGACATTGATAGTTCATAGTTGGTCAAAATGTGTTTTCAAGGGAGAAATATTTATAATATTTTTTTCTCTTTTAAAAGATATGGGAGGGTCACTACAAGAATTACTAAAAAAATAAATTAATATAAGTTAATATTCTATTCAAAAATGATTTAAAGTGATGAATTTGGAATCCAAGATAAATCTGGGTCACACTAATATCATACAAAAAATAGACAATTTATGATCTCATTTTAAGCATTTTAGTTTTGTTTTAATCCCTCATTAAGTCCTTTCACACTTATCATGAAAACAATGAGACATACTCTTTGAGGGGAAGTAAAGTTACTATAAATAGAAAACATCCCATAAATAGAATTTTTTTTATCATATATTATATAATATTCATATGTCCTAATCTAATGTTTTATGTTTTTTTATATCAATTATTTAAATATTTTCTATAATACTATATCATTAATGTCTATTTTTATAACTATACTTTTCATTAAATAAAATGATATAAATAAATAAATAAAAATAATTAAAATTTAGTCATTAATATAAAAAACATCATCTAAAAATGCAAGGATAATATTAATTATCTCATATTATATTTCATTTAGTATATATAATTACATTTAATTCTATAATTCTATTTATTTAAAAATTACTTCATCGGTGATGTTTCATAATTTATGGTAAATATTTATTTACTGAAAATGAAATATCAAAAATTATGATGGAGCTGAATCTTATAGATTTAAAAATACAATTTATAACATAAATATTATTTTCGTAATCTATATATGAAATATATTATAAATATTATTGAAAAAATTATTTAATTATTTAGTTTCCATCTACATGAAATATTATGTGGATCATTATATCATTAAAGTGGAAATAATGCCATATAAATTAATCTCGAAAAGCTGTGCATGAAATTTCTTTGTCTAATAAATTTATAACACCTGTTAGTGTAATATTACAGTTCATATCATGTAATTATGAACCCTCAATTACCGAATTTATCCTTTTAAATATGCAACATAAATTACTACGGTTATTATTCTTATTTACAAAAAATAAATGATATCGTTTTAGAAAATCATGAAATAATGATTTTTAATATGATTTCCATTTTACAAAAATCAAAATGAATAAATTTATGGATTTAATTTAAAACTTAAAATTGATAAACACAATGAATAATACATTTTTATAAATTTTTTAAAAAATTTATTTATTTTATTCAATAATCATATATAAAATACATTTCCAAAACCATAATTGGATTATTATTAAAAAAAATGAATGAATTATATTTTATATCTTTTAAAAAAAAATTATCTTTCATTATAATTACATTATATGAAAATAAAATTTTTAATTAATACCCATTATTTTCCCATTTCACGGAAAATAAATGTTTTCAAAAAAATATTGATAATTAATGTTAACATTGTTTTTAAATTATTAATTCTAAAATGATGTTCATTTTTTTCACAGAAAAATTATATTTTTTTCAAAAGAAATTATATTATTAACTCATAAAAATAATTAAAAAAATATTTTTTAGGAAAACATAATTTTATTAGAATTAAATTAAATTTCAACAAATCAAGTATTAATTTACAATGAACTAATTAAACATTATCATTCTGTAAGACAATTATAAATTTTAAGAAATTCAGTTAACACTATTAATTACTTCCAAGTTATAAGTTAAGATATAATGATCTAATTTACATAATAATAATTATTTTTTCATTTAAGGTCAGTGTTTTATATGTTGTACTCTAGAAAACATAGTCATTATTTTTTAAATATAGGTTTAATTAAATCACTGACACATTATAAAATCGAACACTTTAATTACAACTTAGGCCGAGTAACCAATGTTAGAATGTTCAAAATCACATTCATGATAATTGACATTGTACGTTCTCTGAGAAAGAGATACTATGAAGAATGAAGATAATATGGAATAAAACAAACTAGTTTTTCATATATGTTAACATTTGTGGAATGTTAAAAATAAATATTTAAGAAAAAACTAACTCCTATGGTCAGATATAGTGTGACCAAAAATATATTCATAGGAAAGACAACTATAAAATACCTGAATTTGTTATTGAATAAAAAACTATTGATTTCTCAATAAGAATAATATTGGAATAATGTTTTTTTTAATTATTTTTCATAAAAATGAGAAATTTATTAATATATTTATTAATAAGATAAGGAAACATTCTTAATTTGTAATTGAAATTCTATCATTTACTTAATTTCCATTAAAATATCATTTTTTTTCCAAATAATGATTATTTATGATTAATTTTTCATTCTATAATCCATAGAATCATTTTCTATCGATCAAAAAACATGCAAAATAGTAATTATATATTATTTTAATCTTTAAAATTTTACATAATTCAAAATATTAAGCCCAACGTATGATACTTCCTGAATAAAGTAGACATACATATAAAGATAAACTACTTTAATATGATAAAATTACCATAACACACAATGCATGACATAGTTAATTAAAAATATAATAATCCTGAACATTCTAAAATAATATTCCATAGTTATATTGAATTAATAAAATTTTACGTATTTGATCACAATTCCATCTATGATAAATTAAATATTTATCTTATAAAAAAATCAGTCACTATTATTATCTCATTCCATAAATGCAATTTACCAACTCAAATAATATCAATAATATTAAAGGAATTTCAATAAAAAATACAAATAACTATTAGACTGAATAAATTAATATTTTATTTCAACATATATCTCAAACAAGATTTATCTAATAAAAAACATTGGTTTTTTGTTTAACTTAGTCTTGTAAGGTTCTCAAATTGTGAATTCATTAAAAATAATAATAATCACGTAATCAACAAATCCCATTTCAATACCATAGTAAAAATTAAGAAAATAAATATCATAAAAAAATTATTATAATAAATATTTTTTAAATAATTTATGTATTAAAATAATATAATTATAATAATGAATTTCTATATCTTAGAGATAGGCATTACATCATTATCTCCCTTCAGTTAGGGGTTCAACACGACATCCTTTGGAGATAGAGAGGGTTCATGTATGGCCTCTACAATTTCCTTTTCAAATACTATATTAATACATTAAATACAGAGATAAAATAATTGTGATAAACATCATAATAAATGACCCTAATATAATATATATTGTATAATATTTATCCTGAAATGTTATCTCAAAAATTTAAATTTTCATTCCAAAAAATGTAATAAACAATAATTAGATTCAAATAAATTATAATAATAACCATTACGGTTATCAATACCATTAAGAGAAATTTAATTAAATGTAAAGGTAACTCTTAATTATATATAATTTTCACATGATAAACACAAGGTTTATATATATCAGAAACATCTACCAATCAGGTCCTAATTTCTCAAATAATAATATGTGTTTCAAAGATTATAGAATTATTATTATAATTAAATCATCTAATATATACTAACACATTAATGTAGATAGAATAGTAATTAAAAAGTATTATATAATCCCTTATTCATGATTTTGGAAATTATCCATTAATACTTGATTCCTATAAAAGATTTGTATCATATAGAATCATTCAGCAATGAGAAAACATTATCCATGTAATAATTCATAACTATAATATTATATTTTTATATTTTTCGTATAATACTATAAATGAATTCATTATTTAGAAATAAATATATGTATAGTCTTGAAAATCCTATTCATGAACCATCCTCTAATGAAATCAATTTTATCATTGGTATATACTAGACCCATCCATTTACTATAAACAAAAATGTTTTTGTGATCATATCAATAATATAATATTACACCATCTTGTGAGGTATGTGAAATCTATGGAATAAATATTCATGATATCTAATATTTTTTTTGATTTATTATATATTAATATGATTTGGCCTAAAGCTATCTAAACCATTATCAGATACCAACAGAAAGGATAAATCCTTAAGAAATACATAATAATATGAATTTATACGTGAAATAAAATCCTTTCATTCCCATTAATAGTATAGGTTTAGTATTTTATATGGTTAGAAAATATCTCTTACATAATAAATCAACAAATTATGATGTGGACACTTTTAATAAGTATATATTTTTACCCAAATATAAAACCATTATAATAAAACATGTCATATTTTTATGATAAATCATTATGAACTTCAATGTGGATTTTTCTTCTACCTTATCAATCCATATACCGAAGAATATTTTTTAAAATCGGGGATGGGTAATAAATGCTCAGTAATGAAGATAAAATAATTAAATATAACATCAATAGATGAATATTTTTAATTTTTTTAATTTTTTTTTCAAAATAATCATTTAGATCATATTTAATACTTTTCATACCAAAGAAATCATATTATCTATAAAAAACATTTCAAAAATAATTTTCTTAGATATCATTAAGTCAAAAAAATCAAATTGGTTTATTTTAACATTTCTAAATCAAAATTCTTTTTTTTAATGTTATACTTTTTACACTTACAAATGGGATAAGAATCGATAATAAATATTGTATAACTAACATATAAAATTCTATAACACAATCATGGATATATTCTAAAAATTCTTATAGAGTAATCAAATTTTCTACTCATGTAATGGCAATTAAAGTTAATTATTTAATATTCATCAAAATCATCTACCAAACATGGTATAACTTATTAGAATGCCATAATTTGGATCACCCTAAATATAATCATTATCAGGATAACATGTGAGTAATAATGGTGATGAAATAACTTTATAATATATATTAGGATCACGTCTTTCTCATATAAAATTATTTATAATTTTATTATTAACCTAATATTTTATTCAATCACCAATTTTTCAAAAATCATCTAAAAACCGGTTTAGCCCATATGAAAAAGGTTTCAGATTAAAAAAAATTCTTAACACCATAATAACTTGAATAATAGATATGTGGTTTTTATATTTTTCTCAAAAGAAAATATTTTAATGTAATATAACATGAAATAACAATAAATTATTTTATCTTATATGAAATATGATTTATTAAAAATCATTTGGAACATTTTTTTTAAAATATCTTTTCCATTGTAAATCAATTATTATTTTTAAATAATTATATGAGTTTAAAAATATCTTCTAAAAATTACAATTTAATAAAATAAATTATAATAAAAATATATTAGAAGTGATGGTTTGAATATCTTGTCATTCCAAATAAATTAAAAAAGTATTCTTTTGACATTTACGTCAAAAAATGAAATTTATATATCGTTTAGAAGTGGACAAAGGGGTTATTTTAAAACATATTTATAATATTTTATAAATGGGTAAAATTGAAATAAAGGGTTCATAGTTGAATAGTAAAAAAATATTTTGTTTTTATAGAATACATTGATAAAAATTAAAAGTGCTTTTCTATAAATCTTTACAAAATTATTTTGTAAAACAAAGTATCTATTCTTGATTCTCATTCATCATATACATTATTTATCTTCCTAATTTATAAATTAATGTTTATTTATACATTCATAAGATTATTTTCTTATTAATTATTCTTTTATATTAAATTAATACCGTTTAATATACATATTCTCAATTATTTATGTTCACATTGTAATTTGGATGATATACCAGTCGTATGCTCAGTATGTCTTTGGTAAGTTGACTATGTATGAAGAGTTAATTATTCAATCCAAAAAAATAATAATTATTAAACAATTATAATTTCTATACATAAATTATACCATTAAATCAAAACATTATATGTGGTAATGATAAATGCAATACATTAGAACCATGGAGACAGTCAGTCATACATACAAATGGTTATCATTTCCCTTTTTCAACGATATTTATTGAAACATGGTATGTATTATTTCACAATTCTATATGGATTATAATATCATAAATTTCCTAATTTATATTTATGATTATCTATTTTCTTCATCCGCCTAATGTGGTGATGAAAAGCAAATAACATTGCTTCGTGGAGATAGTAGTCCACAAATATATATGGATAATTTTATCATTCAATAGTGTATGAAAAGTCTTCAAATTTGGTGTTATACTATCCTATTATAATGATAAATGTTTTAGAAATATAATATATATGTATATAACATAAATCAATCACATTTTATATAATTGAGATTTTCTAATTGAAAACAAATTACAACTATTCATGAGGTGATAGTCTGTCACACACAAGAATGATATTTTTTGAATCCCATTTTATGGAAGGGGAGATGGATATAGTACATTTAATTTACATAAAAACCCCATAGTATATTTATTATACTATTTTTATTATATTATCACTATTGATTATGATTTGATGGATGTGGAAGTTAAAATAAAATAGATGCATGTGTTTAGAAACTATACCCCTTCCTAGGAATGTGTCATTCAATTAGAACCTAATTCCCTATAAGAATGGTGTCATGAATATTCTAATACATTTATAATGACTATATGTATTATATAATGGCATTTCAGGTAGGTCCTGGATAATAAATGGGTTTTTAGGATTTAATGTTTTAGAATAATGGGTTTTCCTTTTATAGTCCTCCAACCTCACTCACTTAACCCCCATTTTTTAGTGGATGAAGACGATTATTGTTTTAATTCCCTGTTTTAGGATTATAAACACAAGCATGAATGATTTTAGTGGGTGCTTCAATCCTACCAACCATCATAACTATTAGGGATGATGCTACTGAGGGATCTGGTATATTGTTTTCATCAAATTAGCCACCCGACTACTAACATTCATTCCTGGGTAAATTACTTCATTGAGGTGTGATTTTGAGACTAATAGTCAGAGCCTCTACTATCCTTCGACCTAGTTTCCAATGTTCATGGAAAAGTATATGGAGGTTAGTATCTCAAACACAACTTTCCATCATATCGACTAAGCTGGTGAAGTTACCCTACTATTTAATGGTTCTATGCTTCATAGAATTCAATTATCAAATTATCTAGAGAATTGTGAAGTAGTTTATTGATTCCAGGGAGGCAATGGGAATGCTTGAGTCTCATCATTCTATTGTAGAGTTTATGTGTCATCTTTTAACATCTATGAAAATATTTATCAATGAAGCTTCTGATCAAGCTAGGGAAGTCATGGGGCTGTAGAGATACTCATAAAGTGGAGTTCCTTAGTTGAATATCTTGACTAGGAATTTGATCAGCTTGTAAGGGATTTAGAGTGCCATAAATGAGAACATGCCAATGTTTTGGATTTAGTTGATGAGGTAAAACAGTGAGTGTATGAATGAGGAAGGGCTGTTCTTGAGGCTTTATAGGTGGTAGAGTCATTTTGGGAGAGTGCAGAGGCTGCAACCAAGATATTTCTAATGCTATGTCAGAAAATATAAGAATCGACTTATACACCGACACAATTCAATTATTCTTCAAAACTAATTTTGTTAATAATATTATATTTCCCATATGTAGTGGCTCTGAACTATGGGATCCCTCCATAACATTATTGAATGGGGTGAAAATATTTTTCCATCCAATACTCCTCCTTTATCAATTTCTTGTAATATTAATCATTTAAAGTCAAATTAATTCTAAAAAATTTTCTCAACTAGATATAAATTTGAAGTATAATCTATTATAAGAGAAAAATAATGATATGATCTAATTTTTCATGAAACAATGGGCTCAACAAGAATTGTTTGGTTCATTCTACGGTCGCATCGAGGACCCTAAAAACATTGTGCCTTCATTGTTATCACCATAATTTTTACCAATGTATGTGGTGCAGACAATATTGGTGTAACTATAAAAAAATTTGGATTTACATTATGTTTGTTTGATCTTACATTCTTTCTGTCTTTTAATTAATTTGGACTGCTCAACATTTTTCCTAGACTATATGTAGAATAGAATTTGTGAGCAGGAACTCACCTTTTTTCCATTGTTCCCTTTTCTAGTTTTAATAATATAATGTGTTGTATCTTTTTAATTTTATTTTTTGAGTCTTTTCCATAGGAATATTATTACTAATGTTTTTTTCAAACATATTTGAACCTTTCCTGATGGATAAGGGCCCCAATTAAGGATTCCCTAACTGAGGATTCCCCCGACAATTTTAAGACATTGCTGGAAGAGTTTTTTCATGACGCTGAGCTGTGATTAATAAATATATGACATGATATGTGGTATTTATATCATGGAGAGTACATTTATAGGAAAATAATCTCATGAGGATGAAATTTCATTTGAATAACATTCTATATTTGGGGGAAACTTATGTAGAGCCTCTAGGGAATAATATGCATAGTAAAAAAATGTGTCTTCCAGACACTAGTATTTTATTTTTGAGGTCTAGTAATTTTTTATAGATATTTGGATTTTTTGGATGAGAAACATAATGTTTGGACCTTTGAAGTAATGAATTCTAAATTTAGTATGGATATTTTTTTGGCATTGGATGGAGAACCATTCCAACACGAATTTTGAATGTGTAAATGAGGGTTGATGAATGGATTAATTTAGATTCATACAACCATTAAATTTGGGACTTGTGCTATGAAATCATAATACTATGGATAAGGGAGTGTAAATGACTCATTTCTTAAACGATAGTTTTCCTAGGATTTTCCATCACCTTTAGGAATTGAGTGGGGGAAATATGTAAACAGTAATCTATGGGGTGTCTAAATCCAACGGATAAGGTGGGACATAAATTTCAAAAGGGATTACAAAGGCAGGATAATCCAGTACTACAAGCCAAAAAGACTTTAGTTTCAAGGCATTTTTTTTGAAACATATATAGACCCGCTGGGGCATATTGTGCATAGTAAAACAATGCTGTCAACAGGACACTAGAAATTCACTTCATATGGCCATGGGGGATTATGGAGATTCAAACCACTATGGACATATATAATTGATCATGAAAAGGTGTATGCCTAAACATGAAATGGGGAAATTATTATTGAATATTATTCAGAATTCTAGGAATTTGTAAAGGCATTCATATCCCATCCATGTGAGTAATTTCGTTATGCAGATCTTACTGTTGTGCATGTAGGAATGGGATGTTTTTTATTAATATATGGATTTGATTATGAGATTCATATTTCACTACATATATTGTAATGAAAATAATCAATCTATACATATTTACTTTATGGTTTTCCCATATTAGAATTTGATTCATGAATATGGTGGTGCCTTTTTAGTTTGGACATAGATTCACTAATGAGGTGGGAGTGTATGTTGAACCTCCTTGTGTACATTGATTTCATTGATACAGTCAAGAGGTTAAATACTCATGGATGTGACTTATACTATGTGTGAATATCAGGTATCATGTATTAGGAAGTTTTATTTTCATTTGATCACGACACCTATGTAGAATCCCTAATTAACTGAAGAGTAATCATATCGGGGTGATCTGACATGTTTACGACATTTGTAGGAATGAATGTGTAAACCATGGTTTTGAGGGTTATTTTATCAAGTGGAATGACATCGATCATAGACACCATTTGGAATATATAAATAGGAAAAATCATATCATATGGTATAATTTTCCTTTGGATTACATGACATTTTAGTGGGAAACATATGCAGATCCTTCGGGGAATAATGTTTATAGTAAAATAAAACTATCCACAAGAAACTGAACTTCCATTCACGGAAGCCATGAAGGGTTTTGATGGTCCATGGTCACTCAATTAATAGAGTCTGATTAAGGTAGATGGTTGGTTTAGACACATGAGAAACACTCAGGTCATGATTATAAATGGAATTCTGTAATTATTTGGGGAATTGGGAGTCTCTTTATGTAGATTTAACATATATGATAGGTGGGATATTTTGACTACATTTTTCAGATCAGGGCCCAGTTTTGAAGATACAGTCATCCAAAGACCATTTTCATTGCTCAAATCATTGTCCATGATTAAGGAGTTGAGGGAATTTTAGCTGTATTTTAGGGGGAATTTTTCATTTCTTTTGTCATTCGGTTTGAACTGTGTGCCATGATGTTTAATTTAATTTAGTGAAAGAATATTTTGTACAGTTTAATATCATTTGGAAAGGATGTTAAAAGAAAAGATCAATAGTCATTTTAAAGGGATGAAACCTTAAACAGATCATGCGTATATATGATAAAATTAAGCCATGATATTCTGAGTATGCCCCAGACATTATTGAGGGAAGAAGATGCAAACCATGATTGCAGGGGTTCTGGATTTTGGGGGAATGACATGGGAATTAGAATTCACTAGGAATATGAAGAGAGGAAAATCCACTCCTGGGGAAGAAACATTCTTTGTTTGATAGATCATTTGTTTGGAAAACAAATACAGATCCACCGAGGCCTAATGTGAATAGTAAAACAAAGTTGTATATAGGTCACAAGAGTTTCATTTCAGATGGCCATGGAGGATTATGGAGACTCGATATTTTCCAGGGCATGGAGTTTTATTATTGAACAGAGGATGTATGAGTTCATTAGAAATTTCTAGACCATGATTCAATTTCAGGTTATAGATTCTTTTCATAGATCTTTCTTCTATATAAAGAGAAGCATATTCTCTTGGAACATTCGAAATATAAGTTCTAGATCCTAAATTCCCTACATGTATTCGCCTTTCAATGTGGGGGATGTTATTTGATGTATTCTATGGTTTTATACCTAGGATTTCCAAATGGAGTGTCACTACATATCTTTTTATACTGAGAAACAAGTCAAATACAATTATTATGAAACCTTACAGTTTAATGTTGTTTGTTTATGAATTCTTTGTCCATGATGTTTAATGTCAACTGGTGAGGACCCGTGAATTTAATTATGGATGTCTAGATTAATTATAGGGGTGGAATTTGTTTAATCATGGTTGAATCTGGGATGGTTCAAGTGTCACTATGTGACCCATTTTTAAGTGGTAATCAAGCCATGCATTGATCAAGTATCATGTGTAGTTTAACATCATACAATTTGGATGGACGTGAACTACATGAAAATGATGAGGTGTGTGCAATGTCGGGCTTGATCCCCATTGAGGTTTCCATGGTATCCCATTTAATTAGTAATCTCTGTCCATGTAGTTCATGAGGAAAATTCTCTGCATATGTCTGATTTAAATGTATTATGGTGGGAATTTTTTTTAAATGGTGACTCGACATGGATGAAGGATCCTGGTGTCACTATGTAGCCTATGAAAGAAAGAATAAAGCCTTACATAGTTCTAATGCATATCATGGTTGGTGGCTAATGTCATTGGCAATGTCCCCTTGAGTGAGAACCATGTTAGGGCTAAGCCATATAATGTTGTGCATCAAGTACGAATATGCCACTATGTGGTTATCCATTATACAACATGGATGAATGTTTAACCCACACAAGTCTAACTTTTTCTCAGGCAGAGGGGAATTATTGGCTATTATAGGTTCCTCGAATAGGAGGTAGAATCTTGGGGTCACTATGTATCATGTGAAAGCAAGAATCATCCACAAATTTTTATATGGATCCCCCCTTGTGCCGGTATGACCTATGCATAGAGGGCTGGGTGAATTTATAAAATCATTTTAAGAAGATGGTCTTATTATAATCCTCTATACATTGTCTGTGAAGTGGATATCCTAACCTCCATTACTATGAAAGTGTGAGTTATTCTCGGTGTGAGAAAAAAGGAAATATGAAAAGTCCCCTATTAGTATAGGGTAAATAGAGGATTCAACAGAGGAATTCCATGTCATGGGGTGGATGGACAAAGACTTAGGGTCGAGGAGTCTCTACATCTCCCATTGATGAATATGAATCAGGTCGTACATAGTTCCCTAACATGGAATGGCAGGTGACTCCTGCTAGAGATAATGTTCACTCTCGTGAGAACATTATTGGGGCCATGTTGTTTAACATCATGCAATATGGATGAATTTGTCTCTATGTAGTTTTACGTCATGCAACATGGAAGAATGTACATTCAATGTATGTCTAACTTGTATAAAGGGAGAAGTGAATTATTATTTTTTGTGACCGGTGGATTGACCTAGATGTAGAATATAAGCATCGCTACATATCATATGTGGGTGGGAATCAAGAAATATGTAATTTTATGGGTCTTTCTAGTGCCAACCAAACCTATGCATGTTGAGGGGATAATTTATACCATGCTGTAATTATGGTTGGATTGTTATTATTTTATACAATTTGTCTATATTGGAGAAATCCTAATCGTTATACCTAAGCTCGCATGAGATATACTCAGTGTGAGAAAACAAGAATGAGGTGGAGTCCCCTTAAAATATAGGGCTGACAGAGGATACAACAGATGAATTCCATGTCATGTGGTGGATAGACCAATACTTAGGGGGGAGGTGTCTATACGTATCCCATTAATGAATGGAAATCAATCAATAAATATTTCTATACTGTGGCATGATAGGTGACCGATGTTCAAGAAAATTTTCCCTTGGGTGAGAACATTATTGGGGTCATTTTGTTTAACAATGTGATGCATGGATGAATATATATCTATGTAGTTTTACATCCTTCCACATAGAAGAATGTTCTGCCCATGTATGCCTGACATGTATAAAGGGAAAAGAGATTTATTTCTTTTTCTACTGGTGGATGGACCATGATGTAGAATATAAGAATTTCTATATATCCTACAAGGGTGGGAATCAAGACATATGTATTTCTATATGTCCCCCCAGTGCTAGTCAGATATATGCATGGAGAGGTTATAATTTATACCATGCATTAAATATAGTGGGATTGTTATTCTCCTCTATTCATTGTCTATATGGTGTAAATCATGATTGTTAAGCCTAATATCACATGGGTTATACTCGGTGTGAGAAACAAAGAACAAGGAGGAGTACCCTCATATTATAAGGCCGACATAGGATACAATTGTGGTATTCCATGTCATGTGGTGGTTGGACCAATACTTACGAGGGAGGTGTCTCTATGTCTCCCATTTTTGAATAGTAATCAATCCATACTTAGTTCTCTAGTGTGGCATAATAGGTGATGATGTTGGAGACAATGTTCCCTCAGGTGAGAACATTTTTGGGGACATTTTGTTTTACACCACGCATGAAGGATTAAATTTTTGTTATGAACATTAACATTTTGGAGCATGGAAAGAAATGATTATAATTTCAAGGCCGTGAAGTAGGGATAAATATGTCTCTATATAGTTTAACTTTATGATGATAGGAAGACTTCATTGTGAAGTTTATTGTCATGTGATCAAGACATCCTTTGTATAGATAATGTAATGTGGATAGGATGTAGTTGTTGAGATATAGTTTGATGTCATTCATCTATGAATATTTCATTTCAATTACATAAATTACTTTTTTGGAACCTCACATCAATGGGGGCACTATTGATTTGTCCACACATTGAAATCAGGGCATATGCTCCCTTAGAAAAGATGTTTTGTACAAAATATCATCCTTACCATTTTAGCTTTTTATTTGTTGGATTATTTCATACTATCAATGGATCCTTGAGGAAAAACTTCACTTCTCCTTTGTGGAAGGATCATAGGCAAACCTTGTTATTTAAGAATTGTGGAATCCGATTTTTGTAGATATAATGATGGTGTAGAGTGTGAAATATTTTCTCATCTAACTGCTCTAGCACATCATGCCATTTTTGTGGTTGCTCGTCTACATATATTTGATCATATAAAGTGACACAGAGTGATGGAAATTTAATTTTAATGATAGGAACTACCTCTATCCCACATACTAACGAGTATGTGGTTTCTTGATTGTTTGTGCGGGATGTGGTTCGGTAAGACCAAGGAGAACTTATCAGCTTGTCCAGCCATTATTTATTATCTCTATCTACCATATTTATGAGTACATTGGATAAGGTCTTGTTGGAATCCTCTATAGATCCATTGGACACTACAAGGTAGCAAGATAAATGGTTGGCTTTGATACCATAATTCTCAAAGAGTTTTTCCTATTCAATAGAGCATAAATTGGCGTCGTTTTCGGTCAGTATTGTGTGATATACACCAAAAATAGGATGATAATGATGCTGAAAACACTTTTTAAGTGGTGAAAATTCTGCCCTTTTGGAAAAGAAGTCATTTTCATCATGAATAATTATAAATTTTTATTAATGGAGGGAGGATATGGTCCCATGAAATCCATTACCCATAAAGAAAATATCCAGGAGTACAAAGCAATATGAAGAAACTCTAGGGGTTGATGGAATAAATTGGCCTGGACATGGGAGTAATGACACTTTTTGGTAAAATCAGAACAACACTACATCATGGTTGGCCTATAGTATCCAAGCCTCCGAATTTGGTGAGATTGTTTAGATGTTGACTGTTGTTCCACATATGTTCTGGTATGCACATTATTCATGATAGCGGAGATATCTCCTCTATCAACACAACTACGAAAGGCTACCTCTATGACTCTCTTATTAAGAACCTTATACTAATTTTTTCTATCAAATAGCATGAAAATGAGAGTTCATATTTATATGTGTTCCCCTCCATCTATATTTGGTGGGATTTCCCCCTTTTAAATTTATTCCACAATGGGAGTAATCCAAGCGATGGTAGGACTATAAGACTCAAAAATGGGAATGATCTCATTAATTTCATCCATGTTTTCTTAAATGTATGGTAAAACCATATAGTGGTAAAAAATAATGAATACTATTTCACTCCAATTGGGATAAACCATAGTTGAAGTTTCATTTTCTAATGCATTGGATTGTGTATTTTGTGAGTAGGGAACATAATTAAATTTTAGTTCTAATGGGAATTATTTCATAAGTTCTTATACATGGTTCATAAAAGGGACCATGTACACTTTATTAATATTATAGTAACCATTAGCTTTATTTATGACCATTTATAAATATTCTATTATGTACAAGTGTTCATTTAGTACTTGGAGTGATAATTTCAGTCCTCTAATAAGGGCATGAAACTCCAATTAATTGTGTGTGTGTCCTTCTTATAGTTATAAAGTCTAGGTCAGAACTTATTTTCTAGGGATATTAGCATGACTCACAAACCCTTATTTATGAATTTAGGGTCTTCCATTCATCTTCATGTCGTGCTTCCTGATGAACTATCGATGTTCATTTCCCATATCGAGGTGTTCTTCTGAATAAAGAACACTTCCTCATCAGGTAACAAAACATCTGATGGCACCACTTCTACTGAGAGGTGTTTGGCCAAGAAATTAGCTAATGTAAGGAATTTTATGTCTTAATATAGTTTGAATCATATATCAAAATTTTGTAGGATGACCGCCCACTGTGATAGGAATCATGTTAACATTGGATGACTAACAATATACTAGAACATGTTACTATGTGAGATCAAATGAACTTCGTGGTGTGGCAAGTAATGTCTCAGCTTCTAGACCAAAAATATTTTTCCATGGAATCTCTTTTCAATTTTTTAATAATGACTCTTCATATCAATCATGGATCAGCAGAGGTAATGGATATTATTCTCACTACCGGCATTTTTTTCAATGTGTGAAATATTCATAGGGATTTCTCCAAGGTTGTTACTTACACAATGTGTGTTCTTACTTCAACATGAAACATTAATACTAGTGGACTCTAGAGTTATTTCTTGATATTGTCTAATTATTCCTAGAAATCATTAATCCCTTTATATTCTAACCCATTCTTCAATTACCTAGTGATGAGAAAAAATGTTCCTACAAGGTTGCCTATGAAGTATCGAATGTTTGTAAAATTCCCTTGGAGTCCTGTCAACTCAGCGATGATTCATGTTGGTGACATTCCATGGATTTCGTTTTTCTTCTCATGGTCATCTTTGATGCATTAGTGACACCCAAGGATGATGAGGAATTTCCCTGACGTGAAATCAAAAGCACATTTAAGGGGTTAATTTTTAGATAGTGATATCATTGTTTGATGAAGAAGATTTCATGATCCACTAGATGGTCTGATTATTGTATTAATTTATCCAATAAATCATCAACATAGCATTCGATGAACTTTCAGAGGAATGGTTTGAAAATGTGGTGCATGGCGCAATGATAATTGGTTCCATCATTATTCGAACTAAATAAAATTAACATGTCGAAAAATACAATCTTGGGTGCCAGAAAGGTGGTAGCTTCCTCATATTTTTAGGCCATTTAGATCTATTTCAATCTTTAATTTCCATCCATGAAAGAGAGAGACTCAAATCCATTAGTATCATCAATCAACAATTATGTGAATGGGATTGGGAATCTTCTTTCTATCAGTTCCATTTGTGGTCCCTGAAATCATTGAAGACCCAGATTTGACTATTTTTCTTATTTATAGGGACACATTGTTCTTTTCTGATAGAGTATGGGACATCCCTAATTAATTTTTCCTTGCTAAAAATTTTGAATTCACCTTCAATTTTGTAAGATAGTGTCATGTGTGTCCCATTGGTGGCTTGCTTGTAAGAACGTTGATATTTTTGCTATCCCAGGTAGTGAGTGGCCACCACTGGATTGACACTTGTAATTTTTGTATAATTACAAGAGAACAAATCATAATTATACTTCTATAAATTGGTGTATATATCTCTCTCTTTGAGAGACATAGACACACTAAACAATATGGGTTGTATTTATTTTACAGAACCAATGTTTATTTCCTTAAATTCATCAATGGTGGTGAAAATTCCTTCATAAAATGTTGGAGGGCTTCCATTATGTCTTCTTTTTCTTCCTTTCTAATATCCTCATCCTCATCTTCCTTGTATTGGGATTTGGAAACAATCCATGAATCAATTTCTCCATATTTTAGGGGGAATTTTGATTTTGGTGAATGGTTATCTGTTCTGCCTCGTCCATTGGTGGGGGAATTATATGGGAAATATTTAGGGAGGGGTAAAAGAGTTTCATCATATTCCATGATTAATGAAACACTTCTTCCTACCTCAATGGGCGAGGTGGGAATTTTCTGGTGTTTTGATATCGATTAGGGGGTATTTTCATCTGATCAATCCCCAATATCTTGAGAGTCAATGAGGCTTTTTACACTATTAGAATCATCATTCATAACTAAAATCATGAGGCCTCTTGAATATGAATATGAATTTTGACTTATTCATTCAATATCATTAATGGGAAGTATAAATTCCTCCTCTAGCTACATGTGGGGATTGTTAAGAATAATTTCCAAAACCTTTTTGTGTGGAGACCCAGTCAATTCCATCAGATGATGGTAGTTTCCCCTTCAGGTTATAGAATGTTGCATTAATGTAGTGTGACTTGATGGACTCAAACGAAGCCTTTTCAATATAGAGTTTCCAACATTGTCCAATAATCTATTCATTAGGCACTAATGGTGTGGGGAGGTTAGTTTTTTGTGCCTATGCAGCCAGGTCCTTCCAGGTAGAGCATTTAATGATTTATTACATCAGACCACCAGATATTCTATGTTATCATTTATGTCACCAAACAATATTTTGAACATGACTTCTCCCAAAATTTGTTCCTAAATTTTTTTATCTTAATTGTGTTGTGGTGTAGGGTGTTAAAATATCCTCATTGAAACATAGATTATAGAGAGTGTCTAGTGGGATGTGATTAGCACCAAAGCCATTGTTGATGAAGACTTTTAGGATATTAAGGACATTTAATGTTCTAGACATGTATAATGGTTTGATGTATCCTTTCATGATGACTTATTCGTCTTGATCTGGGAAGGGGATTACAACATGACATTCTGCAGCGTTGATCTCTGTCCGGTATACTTCAGTGGTGGCTACTTCAGCTTCAATTTCATATGGACTCTGCAAAGCCTCTATGAGAGAATCTGTGAGATCTGCTGATACGTTTTGTGAATCCATGACTTAGAGAATATATGGTAGTAAATATATCTACATTAAATTTCATATTTCTGGTCTAATGGAATTTTCTTCCCTTTTGGGGATTCCCTTTTAGAAAAACTTTAGCGGATTTAGCCATTTTTAAAGATGGGATGGCCCTTGGTACTAGAGCCGGAGGATTTAAATATTTTGTGCATCAGGCCGAACATATATGGTCACATTTGGAGGAAAATTGGTCATTATTTCATTCTCTAATAGTTATTTAAGAATAATTTTACTAGGGTGGTTTCTTATGGGGTTTGAGAATTTTTATTCCCCAACCAGATCCATTGGAGTGTCCTTTCGTGGGTTTCAACAAAATTGACTATTTGATCATCGGTGTAGCCATATGAATTATTTATACAAGGGAAATATATCCATTGGTATCCCTGGATTCAATTAATTGTTCCTCTAGCTCTCTATTTTTTTAAGAAGGATTCTAGTTAATAACCATACTCATATTAAAGGAATGGATCCATTAAAAAGATTACATTGATGGAGTAAAAAATCATCACCTCTTTTTATGATGAAATTTCCTCATCACATACCTATTATTATTCAATTTCATGGGGTGGTTCAAATTGTGCCATTTTGTGGGGTGGTGTCAGTTGTTTTAGATATTCATTCATGAAATCTAAGAGTGTCAAAGCCAACCATGGATTTGGTACAAGTTCATCTTCATACAGCTTCTTTTATCCCTTCTAATTGGGAATATTTTTTGGCCAATTTCCTCTGGAAAAATTTGGACCTGAGGATAATGGTCTTGTTTCATTGATAGTCATTGGATGCATTGGTGTTTGATTCAAAAATTCATAGAGTATTCCATGATCTCATTCAATTATCTTCTAAGTCATCCAACTATTGAACTTTTTCTCCATTTTGTTAATATCATATTCTAGTCCATTTCTTCTTCTAGATCTATGGTGGAAACATATTCCAATTGCACTAGAGGTTGTCTCTACTTGACCTATTTGGAATCTGTCATCATTTTTAGAATTTCATTAAAGACAAAACACTCTGAAATATTATGTCCCAATATTTAATGGAGGGGAAAATAATCTAGCCGATTATCAAAATGCCCCTCATCAGCTCGATCGGGCTCAGGAAGATGAATCAAGTTGTGATTCATGGATTCTATGATGTAACTATGGACATGTTCATCCCAGAATGAGTATACATCATTTTATCGTTCCAAAAATCAATCACTTTTGTCCCACCTTCAATCGTTTTGATGATTCGGGGGTGGCTATTGACAACATGGGGCCCCAGAACAGTTTAGTGGAGGGATTGGAGCTGAAACTGATGTATTGGTGGCAGAATCATGATAAATGCCACTTCATCTATCCCTAATGCTTTTACTGGGACGAAGGGGGCTTCTGAAGACTTAAGAGTAGTCTGTTGCAATGAATCCTCATTCATTTGAGTGATATAAGACAAGTACCCGAACCTACTTCTATACCTTACATGAAGGAGTGGTGTTCAAAACTCATCTCAGGAAATATCAATTAAATTGTACAACATCTCATCATATGGGAGTCGAGGGTTCAATTATTAAGTTAGACATATATATAGCCAATATTATGAGAGTCTATTGATATATTGTTTTTTGAAGATAATAAGATCATTGGTGGTAGTTTTGGGAATCATAAAGAAAAACTATAATAGTAAATGGAATCAAATATCCTCCCATCCTATTATTGGGTTATCTTGAAAACTGGTGTTCCATAGAATGGATGGACCATGAAGAGTTGTCATGAAGAATCTATGTTTTACAGCCTCTTGTTGCTCTGGTGTTCCCATCATGGGATTGCAATAAAACGAGTTGTTCATTAGTTTCTTCTCTGGGTCTCTTGAGCCATTAATCACTAGGAATATGTAATTCCCATAATATTGTGGAGGCATGACATTTCTCACCCAATCGGGATAATGCCTCAGTTATAATTATATTATAGTGAACTTTCCATCCAATTCTTCCATTCAAGAAGTTAATAACTCGATGGTATTCAATAGACATTGAATCATGTCTTATTTGACCTAAGTGTGAGCAAGAGTAGTAGAGGGAATGATTACACTTCCCGCACAGCTGGAACTAGCGAGGGATACACAACCGAGGGAATCATTTTGGAATTTTTCTGAATTTTTATGGTTTCTTCTCTAATAGAGTGAAATCCTAATATCTTTTCATTATTGGGATTATGTATAATGATGGTTCTGATTCCATTCAGAATGATTCTTCTATCCTTCCTTCATTCTTTAGGATGATCACGTGAGGCAGAGGGATGTCTGATGGGAGTATATATTTATACTGCACCTAAGGGACATTCCATATATTATGGACTTCTCTTAATAACTCATCATTGAGTAACCTCATATATTTCATTTCATCTTCACGTATATATGATCTCTCCTACATCATAGGAGAATCATCCACATGGGGAGGAAGAGGTAGGTCATAAAACTTTCTCTAAATATTTCTATATTAAGGATTTGTGTGGGGGGGGGGGGGTAATGGTGTTTGGATATAGGTGGAACCCACGATTAAGATAAATCATTGGTTTCTAGTCTGAACATCTCCAATATCTGTGTGGACCACCTCAGGGAGGGAACCATATTGTCTAGATTTCTCGTTATTTTCATTATTTTCTGTGAGGAGTGTGGGGATGATGTCTATGACATTCATTGATTCATACTGCATCTAGGGTGTGACCATGTTGTTTAGCATCATGGAACATGGATGAATGGTCTTCCCACTTAATACTAACATGTATACAAGGATAGAGGAATTATTGATTCTTACTGGTGGATGGATTATGATATAGAATCCAGGCATCGCTACATATCCTATGAGGGTGGGAATCAAGCCAAATGTATTTCTAAGGATCCCCCCAGTGCCAGTCACATGTATGAATGGAGTGGGGGTGGGGAAATTAATACCATGATTTCAATATGATGGGATTACCATACTCCTCTATTCTTGGTATATAAAGGGGAAGTCATGATCTTTTTCCTAATCTCGCATGAATTATACTCGGTGTAAAAAAAAGAACTAGGAGAACTAACCTCATAGTATAGGGGTGATAAAATATGCAACAACATCTTATAGTGTCATGTGGTTATTGTACTAAGACATAGGGGTAAGTTGTCACTTATTATCCAATTGATGAATAGGAATCAAGCCATACATAGTTCCCTAGCGCTGCATGGTAAGTGACTGATGTCAAAGACAATGTTCGCTCAAGTGTGAAAATTGTAGGGGCTATGCCATTTAACATTGTGTAGAACAGATGAATATATAGATAGGTAGTTTAACATCATACAAAATGGAAATATGTGTTAATAATATTAACATTTTTTAGTATGGATGAATATGTCTCTATGCAAACTAACATCATTTAGAAAGGTTGACTTCATTGTGATGTTTATTATCATGTGATCTGGATATCATCTATATAGTTTAATATTTTTTAGTGAGGATGTAGGTTTCTCTATGAAGTTTAATTTCATGGAGCTAAGATGATTTCATTTCAATTACACAAATTATCTTTTTAGGCACCTCGCATGGGCAAGAGCTCTTGTGAATTGACCTCCCAGGGAAATTACGATATACACTAACTTTGAGTAAATTTTTTTATAATATATGGTCCTTCCTATATTGGATCCAATGTTGATGGTTTCATCCCTAGAATCTTCGAGGCTCTAATTTCCAAAACCATTTCTCTTTCATGGAATGATCATAGGAAATCCTTCTTATTGAAGCCTCGTGAAATCTGATTTCGTTATACATCATGATTGTGAAAAGTGTGCAATATTTTCTCATCCAATCGATTTAGATCCTCAAAAAAAAAATTTAGATTGATCATCCACATATAGTTGATCATAGATAGTGAAATAGAGTGTTGGATATTGAATTTCAATGGGTTGAACCATCTCTATCCCAAATAATAACAAATATGAGGTTTCTTGAGTGGTGGTGTGTGATGTGGATCAGTAATCCCAGTGATCACAGAGGATCTTTTCCAACCATTATTTCATATCTATATCTAACATATTTTTGGTGTTTTTGGATAGGGTATTATTCAAAGACATTATCTATATTTTTTCCATTTCCTGGTAGAGATATGAATAGTTGGATTTGATACCATACTTCTGGTAGATCTTTTCCAATTCAATAGAGAAAAAACTTGTTTCGTTGCCTATTAGTATTGTTTGAGGGACTCCGAACATAGTGCAGATATTTGAATTCACAAATCTAAAAATTCATTATTCTCCATCTTAATAAAGGGTTTAAAATTCAGATCATTTTTAAAAGTGGTCATTTTCAGCATGAGTAAACATAAATTTTCTAGCTGTGGCAGGAGGATATTGTCCCACAACAACTATTCCCCATATGGAAAATGGACATGAGTACATAGTTGTGTGAAGAAACTCTAGGTGTTGATTTATTAAATTGGCATTTAATTGGTAGGAATGACACTTTTTGGTGGATTCTGCACAATACTTCGTCATGGAGAGGCAATAGTTTTCAAACATATGAATTTGGCGATATTGTTTGGATGCAGACTGGTGTGGACCACATGTATTGGTATGAAATTATTTCAAGATAGAGGTGATCCCTCATCCATTAATGAAATTGGGATGGACTCTCTCAAAGCCTCTCATATAAATAACCTTATGTCAATTTTTGTAGTCAAATAACCCGAAATTTACTATTCATCTTAAGATGTGTTCCATTCTAGGATTATATACTGTAACTTTTCTGATTTGACTATATGACACAATTGGAGTCATTCATCTGGTGGTAGGACCAAATGAATTGGATATGGGACTGATATCATAAATTTCATCTATGTTATCCATAATGTATGGTTAAACCATCCAGTAGTGGGAATTAATTATGATTGTTTCCTTCCAATCATGATCGGCCAAATTCGTGGGAACATTTTTCAATGCATTGGCTAACATATTTTGTGACCAAATGAATTAATGTAAATGTCAGTATGTATGTGAATTCTGTCATTATTTCTCAAAAAAGGATCATCAAAGGGATCATATCCTCTTTCTTAATATCGTAGTCACCATTGCATTTCTTTTTTTCTATTTCATAATCTGATTTTATCTATATGTATTCATATTATACATGGTTGGATAATTAGTGGCATGCAATGAGAGTCTAAAACTCTATTTCAATGTTCATGGATCCTTCTGATTGTAATAAATAGTATGATAGAACAAATTTTTTTGGGATATGAGAATGAATCCCAGACCCACTTTTTTGAATTTGGGGTCTTCCATTCATCATCCTTTAGAGAATCTGGAGAAACCATCGATGTTCATTTCCCACATCTAGGTTTTTTACTAAATAGGGAACATATCCTCATCAGGTAGCTCATCATCTAACGGGGTCACTTCTATTGAGTTATGTTTGACCATGAAATCAGCTAATACCTGGACTTTGATATCTTTATATGGAATGAACTGTATATTAAACTATTTCATGATGACTTTCCACCATGATAAGTGTGAAGATCACATTTTATGACTAGGAATATACATTAACAGGTTACTATGTTAGAACAATTGAACATTGGGGTGATGTAAGTAATGTATTAGATTCTGTATAGAAATTATAAATGCATGGAAGCTCTTCTCGATATTTGAATGTTGAGTCTTAGTATCAATAATAGTTCAGATAATATAATAGAGACTATTATCACTATTGGAATCATTTTTCTATGGGAGAATGGTACCTACGGATCACACGAAGGATGTTATGTATAGAATGAGTGGTCTTCCTTCAATGGGCGACATTAGCACTAGTGGGCTCAAGAGATATTTCATGAGTTTGGCAAATTCATCTTGGAAATCATTATACCATTGATATTTTACCCATTTCATCAGAAAACCTAGTGAAAGAGAAATCATTTTCCTATAAGGTAGGATATAAAGCATTGAATTTAATTTAGATTCCCTTGGATTCCTCTCAACACTATGAAGTGTTGAGGTATTGACATTCCATATTTTTTTCATCTCATTCTCAACATTGTTGACTTGTTCGAACATATGGAATCTGAGGAATTTCCATAAGGTGACACTGAAATAACCTTATAGGGGATTCATTTTCACATTGTGCTTTCATTATTTTTCAAAGAAGGTCTCAAAATCCACCAGGCGGTATTTTCATTTTCATGATTTAACCACTAAATCATTGATATTTGATTCGATAAACCATTCCATGTATGGTCTGTAAATGGTGTGTATGGTGCACTATTATGTGGTGCCATTGTTTTTCTAACATAAAGGCAAAAACTTGTTGAAAAACACTCCCTTGGGTGCCTTGAAGGAGGTATCTTCTTTATATTTTAGGGCCATTCAGCAATGATTATATACTAAACATCTATCAATTAAATTGAGAGCCTCATATATAGTAGTTGAATCGATCAACAATCTAGTGATCTGGAATGGGAAATCATCTTTTGATCAGTACCAGTTAAGGTTTCTTAAATTGGTGTATACATCGATCTGACAATTTTTCTTCTTTATATGGAAATGTTTTTCTTTCCATATGGGGTATTGGACTTCACAAATAAATTTATCCTTGATGATCCTGTCAAATTTAGCATCTATTTTTGTAGCATGTATCGGGTGCATCCCCTTGGCGTCATGCTTGTAACCACGATGATCTTATGGCTGCTAAGTAGTGAGTGGCCACATCTGGATTGAGAACTAGAATTTCCATATAATTCAAGGAATAATAATAAGATTTTTTCATTCATAATGTTGTGTGTATCTATTTTTATTTGATATGCATGGACGTCCTTACCAGAATGGGTTGTGGGTCTTCTTCCTTATGCAAGTTTATTTCTTTGAGTTCATCAACGGTGGTGGAAACACCTTCCTCAAATGATGGAGGGTCCTCCCCATGGTCTTATTATTCCTCCTCCATTATATTCTCAACATTTTCATCTTCTTATTATAACGGTGAATCAATCCTAGAAATGATTTATCCATAACTGAAGGGGACTTGAAATTATGGTGTAAGGTTATATCTTCTTCCATGACCAAGGGTGTGGGATTTCATGGGAAACGTGTAGTGAGGGGTAAAAGAGTTTCCCCATATTCCTTTAAGGATGATACACTTTTTTTTCCTAAATGCGTGAGGTGTGAATTTTCTAGAGTTGTGATGTCAGTTCAGGGGTATTTTTATCTGATCCATCCACATTATCTTCGAAGGTAATGAGCATTTGGACATTATCTGGAACAACAATCATAACAGAAATCATGTGGTCAGCTGAATACACATCTGAATTTTGGCTTGTGAATTCAATATGATTGATGAAAATTATGTATTTTTCTGCAATATACTTGAGGGGCTTGGTAGGAAACATTTCAAAACCATTTGGGGTGGAGACCCAATCAATTCGATCAACTTCAGGTTGATTCCCCATTGGTTAATAGAACCTTGCATCAATATAGAGCTACTTAGAAGACAAAAACAAGGAATTTTCAGCATGTAGTGTCCCATGTTTTCTATTAATGCTCTACTTTAGGCATTAATGATACGAGGAGGGTATTGTTGCATGCTTATGCAGCTAGGGCCTTCCAAGAAGATCATTGAAGGCAAAATTATTTAAGACCACAAAAAATTCTATGTGAGATATGAGATCACTAAACCGTCTTTTGAACATGATTTGGCCCAACCATTGAAGCTCACATTTTTTATAGCTCAATAGTGTTGTGGTGTAGGGTGTTAGATTATCCTCCATGCATCCCATCAGATGGAGTGTCTGAAGTGGGAGGTGATTAACCCTATAGACACTATCAATGAATATATTTTTTATACAGATGACCTTTTTTCAGACCATTATATTTGTTTTATGTGTCCAGTCATGATGTCTTCTTCTTCTTGATCATTGAAGGGGATAACTACATGACATGCTGCAGCATTGATCTCAATTAAGTAGACTTCATTTGCATCTACTTCAGCTTCCAATTCATCTGGACTCAGTAAAATTTATATGAGGGATTCCATGAGACCTGCTGTTAGGTTTTGTTCATCCATGATTAAGAGATTATCTACCATTGAATATGGAAACTTGATAATGTAATGTTTCTTGATAAAAAAGACACTACTTCCCGGCTAGGGGTTTTTCTTTCACAGGTGCTTTAGGGGATTGATCATTTGGTAAATATGTGTTGGCCCTTGGTACTAGAGCTAGAGGAGCTTCCATCATTTTTGGATCAATCCAACAATATCTGTTGACATGTGGATGGTAATTTTTTATTCATTCTTTCTATGATGGATATTTTACATGAATTTGACTGGGGTGGTTTCTTGTAGGGGCAAGACAATTTTTTTCCCATACTGGATCCACTAGAGGGTCCTTCCACAGGTTTCTACAACATTGAAAATATAAGAGGGGGTGATTCCATAGGGTTTATTTATACCACAGATGCAAGTCCATTTGTATCTTTGGATTTTGGGTCTTGTTCCTCCAGCTCCCTAGTTGGGTATGGAAGAATCTGGTTGATAACTATATTCCTCATCGAAGAAGGGATCCATTAAAATAATTACATTGACGATCCAAGAATAATATCCCCTTTTAATGATGAATTTTCGGATCATCTACCTTTTGTTATTCTATTTGGTGGGGTGGTGACCATTGATTTAGATTTGATGTTAGGAAATCTGAGAGTTCCAAAGCCATCCTTGGCATTGGTGTATGTTCATCTTCATACAATTTCATTCCTCTCTACAGATTGGACAGATTTTTTTTCTTGTCCTATAGTGGATTTTGGAGATGAGGATGAAGGTTGTGTTTCATTGACAGCTCTTGGAGGAATTATTGGTTTCTTCAAATGTTCATGGAGTATTTCATGAGCTTAGTCAATTGTCATCCAAGTCTTCCAACTATATAACTTTTCAAAATCTTTGTCAAAAACATTTTTTCGGTTTTAATCTTTATTCATATCCATGGTGGAATCATATGCCACATGCAATGGTGATGGTCTCACCTTGACCTATTCAGAATCTAGAATTTTTTGTAGGTTGTCATTAAATAAATATCACTCCTAGAAATTATGTCCCAATATTTGATGTATGGGATTGTAATATGGTTGATTATCAAAACCTACTTCATCAGTCTGCATTGTAATGGGATGCTAGTGCATGTTCAATTAATGGTGGCTATGATGTAAATGTGTACTTGGTCATCTCGGAACTAGTATATGTCATTTTTTTCATTCCTAAAATTAAACAATTTTGGCCCCCACTTGCTCAACTTGATGAATTGGGGGTGGCTTCTGAAGTCTAGGGGCCCCTGCATGGTTTAGTGGGGGCCTTGAAGCAGGTGCTGGTGCAGGGGTGTCTTAAGCATGACAGAAGACACTTCATCCCTCCATACTATTTTTACATGGGTTTATGGTATTTCTTGGGACATGATATTAGTAAGTTTCAAGGAATCCTCTATCCTTATAGAGATAGAGGAGAAGTATCGTAACTCACTTTTGTGCATTACATGAATGAGTGGTGTTCTCAAATCATCTTTGATATTATTGATGAACTTGGACAATATCTCATCTTTGGGGAGTGAATGGTTAATGGATTATGTTTGACCTCTTCATTTAGCAATGATGTGTTGGAATCTTTCATTATTTTTTATTTTTTTAGTTCATGAGATCATTGGTTATTGTTTTGAGCAATGTTGTGCTGAATTGTAATAGAAACTGGCACCAAAGATCCTCCCGTCTTGTTATTGAGTTATCTTGATAACTTAAGTACCATACGAAGGTTAAACCATGTTATGATATCCAAAATAATCGACATTTTATATCTTCTTATAGCTCTTGAGATCCCATAATGGGATCATGATAAGAAGATTAGTATATTAGATCCTAATTTAGGTCCCATGCTCCCTTTATCACTACGAAAACGAAATTTCAAAAAATAAAGAAGGAAGTAGCTCTCCCAGTCAGGATTAGGCCTTAGTTCAGATTGTACTAGAGTTCATTTCCCATCCATTTAATCAATTCAATTAGTTAATAAATCAATGGTGTTGAGGGGACCTTTATTCATGTCCAATTGGACATATGTGTTAGAAAGAGTATCTGACAGAAGATTAGATGTGATGACGCTACTGGAAATGGAGCCGGATACCCATGGAGGGGTATCCTTTCAGGATTTTCCCAAATCTATTCAGGTATCATCCCAAATGGAGAGAAATAATGATATCCTATCATGACTGGGAACATGTAGACTGATGGTCATGATGTCACTCTAAATGATCCTTCCGACCTTCACTCATTCATTAGGATGAGATCATGAAGTAGAGGAACATCTAATGGGAGTATATGTTGATGCTCCACCAATGTAGCATTCCTTATAGGATGGAATTCTATTAACATATCATCATTAAGTCACCTCATATCATTCATTTATACCTCTTGATGAGAGAATCTATCCTCATGCTTAAGAGAATCATCCTCACTTGTAGGAGGAGGTGGTTCTTAGACAATTATCTTATTATTTTCCTTGTTTAGAATTCACATGGGGGTAATAGTAGATTGACATAGGGGAACCAATCATTATTACAACTCTTTATTTTTTGGTGTGCACACCTCTTGGATCAGCGTGGACTACCTCTAGGAGGGAACTATCTTCACCGTATTTTAAATCATTTTTGTTATTCTCATTGTGGTCCTTAGAGCTGATGTCTATGAAATTAATTGATACACACCACATCTAGGGTGGTGTACAAGTTGTTGAATGGTTATAGAACTTCTTAAACCCTTTATTGAATCTTTTTTCATCCATTATGTGATACTTTTAGCATATCATGGTGAAGAATGACTCAAAGGGATCCCGGATATGACCCTGTAGTATGCATTCATATTGGGGGACATGAGTCATGAGATGGGATGGAACGGGTGACCCCTCCCCATTTTTCTCCCTTGATGAGGGAAGAAAGACATCTGTTAGGATGGAATTTTATGAATAAAATCCAACAACCCCGTCGGATATGGTATCTAATGTTCTTGAATCTACAGTTCGTGGCCCAGATTTACTGGTCATACGGGGGAATTTTGAGTTAAAAACCACCCTAGTGTTGTGAGATGGGGATGATCTTGTATTGCGTAGGATGATACTGATATTTCCACCTTCTTTATAATACACATTCCTAGGTATATGAGATATTTATATGGTAACACGTCTTCACATGAAGTACTTTATTGAACGTACATGAGAATTGCTCTTTGATTGGATTCCCATAAACTGGAAGCCTGTTGGATGTTCTTGGTAGGCTTGTTCATGATCTTTTCAATACCATCTATCTTTGGGTAATTACATTATATGATTCTATTTCTAGATAATTCTGTTTTATGGTGAGTGAGGTGATGTTTTTAGCTCCATGATCTATCTGTCCCCATATATTAACACCAAACATGGTGTTACTGATAAGACAACATAGCTTGTGCAACGAATGGAGGTAGGCCCAGCCAACGTATTTTTTTCACCGTTATGAATGTGGTTGTCATGAATATGGAAGCGCCCCTAGGTTGATTTGTTGGAAATTCTCTCCCAATACAATAACATGCTCTTCATACCCATCATAGGGAAAATTTCTTTTAATTGGAAGTGAGTTCTCTAGATATTGTGGAAAATTTTATACAGACATTCATCTGGAAAAATTTATTTATGTTGAAATGAGATGTGGTCGTGGGACAATAAATAACATGAATGTAATCCATTTGTTTTTCTATTATCACAAGCATCATATCTTGTTATTGTTCTACCAGGGACTCTTCTTCTTGATTCAACCAGTTCGACTACTCCGTAATGATTTAGTTCCAAGTAGTGGGGTTATCAGGAGTCATGTAATCATTTGAATTGTGAAGGAATGGCTTGGAAGATGTGAGTGGAAAAGATTTGTACCATGGATAAGAAATGATATCACATATCATGGATATAGAAACCCGTACACTGTACACCATTTTTCTAATCACCTCAGCATATGGGAATTTTATTGTATTTGACCTATTGATAGGAGGACCATCTCACCAACATGAATTTGGATTTCTGGGAGCACCTCAGTAGTCACTTGTGTGATGGTGAGGGCTAAAATCATAGATTATTGTAAGGATACAGAGTGGACTTCAATAGTTTATACCATATAAGGGACCTTCAGGGAAAATCATAGCAAGAGATGGACTTTTCATCATTGAAGGGAGGGCCTTCACAATTTCTATTGTTATAGTGATTATTAAAACCATAGATCTATATAAAAGAATAGTATCTACATTGAACATTATAGGGTGGGCCTTTAATATTAACTAAAATTGGGGAAAAATATCTCCCTGCTTAATGTCACTATAGGGAGGACCTTTATAGAGACTATAGTCATGGCGAGGACTTCCATCACAGCTTGAAATCTAACTATAGAGAGAAGCGTATCTATATCATATACCCTGGGGAGGGCCATAAGGGAGGAATACAACAAAAGGTGGGATTTATTGATTTACTATCTTCTCATCATGTGAATGGATACCATAACTCACATTAGGAGATAGCCTCTCCTGATAGACTATTTTTGGTATATGGAGTAAACCCCCATGGGTGCTTTTAGGAGGGCCTTCACAACGGCTGGTAGTGTCATTGTGCGGAGGACCTTCACCACTACTACTAGCACTTGCATAATTTGTTAAATGAATTAAAATAACATGATACACTATTGACAAATGTTTAATAGCTCCATGATTCCAATATTTTATGATAGTAGATTCATGAATTTTCTCGTCATTTTCATGTTTCCTTTGTCGAATATCAATTTTGTGCGCTCTCAAGCGAGAAAATGGGGCCGCCTACTATGGGTAACATACTTCATGCATGGGTCCTTGTCAAATTTCATTCTCTGATGTTTTTGGGATATTCAAACAACCATATTGAGTTCATTCATGGGTATATGCATGCATTGGAGAGACCACCACATTGAACTAGTGTCTCCCAATGGGATTGTAAAATTGTTCTTGATTTGGTTTTCCATGTATCATGGAATATTTCTATATAACATCTTTTATTGAATCATGAATTCTGGTCTACTTTGGAGTGACTATCTAATTTGGGGGATAGATCACTCTGCCCATAGAGGTTGGGTCATGGGCCTGACATCTAACTTTTCCCACTGACGAAAGGATGACGTGAAATGTCTGGAGGATACTGTTTAGAATCAATGAATGATCATCCATAATGTCTCGAAAGTATTAACATATTTCATTAGATGGAATAGGTGCGAATTCCTATTTTGAGGTCGTGGAATGAGTTTGTGACGACTCTGGTCCTCCATGAGTTTCCAATGGATGATGGTGGTTATCCTATATCGGGGAATTGGAACGAGTATGCCACTAGATGTCTTCTCTGGTTTCCATCTTATTTGGCTGGTGGAGATGGAATTTTTAAGGGAGAATTTACATCTTCTCATCTTCACCTGTGTTTGTCTCACTGGCTTGATTTGTATCCACCAGTATTTGAATTCATTATATTTTAATTACCACAATATTTGGCTAGTGGACTTCATATTTGAGGGTAGTGTTGTAATACCACCCATAATTTTCTATCCTATTTAGATATTATTATTCCTTTCATTATCTGATATTTTTTTGTCCTTATAATTAGGTGTCATCTAATTCTGGTGATTTGATTCTTGTTAATTTGAATAGATTTTCATTTTCTTATAATTTTCTTCTCAATATACGTTGTAAGACCAACATGTTTTGAAAATAATGTTTGTTTACTCATTTTGTGCCCCCATATTTATGCGTTGGGTTTTAGATAGACGAGCAGGATTGTTGTCCTACTTATTATGTGATGCCACATATATGTGGAAGACCTCATCCTTAAGAACTAGGTGATAACATATTCATGAATAGGAATTTTCCTACCATTATTATAAGACATTGGGGCACATGTTCTTTGAACTTCATCAAGTGACCTCTACTTGGGATCTCCTTCAGCGTGAAGATATCAGGTTGTACGCCGAAGGTGGCCATATCCTCATGTAAGATCCCTTGAACGGGGTTCCCATGCAACTATTATGAATTAATTGGCATCAACTTCATCTCTCTCTATCTGATAAGGGAGGTACTGGTTATCATGCTCCAGGGACAGACTCTCAAAGAGGTTTGAGATGTCCAGTTGGGTCGTCCTATGCTGGATCTTCATCCATGGATGAAGATGTTGTTGGTGAGATTTCACTGATAATAGGTCCTTCCTGGCGGCCTCCACTATATGGTTAGTAACATTTTGAAGGTACTCTTTAATAAGTGTGTTCAAAACCCATCATTGAAGGTGCTGGGTATGTGATGTGGTCATGTTCTTCATTAGGGATTAAGATGCATGTGTTGTTGGTGACATGTGTATCATAATGATTTGTTGCGATTTCATTTTGATCAAAGAGAGCTCTTATAAATTCCTAATATATATATATATGACATATACAAACAACAAAAGACAATAAAATTAACATCTAATAATAATGTGTGAATTTGAAAAACATTCTTGAACCTATTTATTTTTAATGTGAAAGGGTCTTGATGTGGGTTAATCTATCATCATAGAGAATGAATCATGTTGGGTTGACCATTTTTGGGACCTATTGGGATTAAATCAAGAATATTGATAGGGTGATATGGTCCCACCGATATTCGGAAGCTTATTCTTTTTATATTTTTAAGGAGGTCTTTCATTTGTGTGAACATGATGGTCAATTATAAAGAGGGTTATGTGTCCGTGAAATCGGCCTATGCTGGTTAGGATGTCCTCCGATGGTCTCTGGTGGGATTATTTAAGGCCCTATAAGCACAAAATAACCCTGTTATCCCTAATTTTTGGACTTACTTTCCAAAAACATTCATTTGTCGAATGGTGATTAGTCCAACATCACTTCCAAACTCCATTGATTGAGAGGATGTGATATCGGGCTCTTCACACCCATTTGGGGGGAATCATTATCTACTATGGGACACTCTTATATATATAGGAAAATTTTATATGTTCATGAATACATGGTTATTTCTCTAATATTTTTTCCATATATTACCCATGTTTGCAATGATTAAAAATGGATATGCATGGATTAGGAATTATTAAGACAACACTTGTTTAAGCCATATGATGAGGTGCTCTAGAGTTTTTCATCATCCTGAGGAGATGAATGTGGCTTCATTATCAGTATCAAACCCATGTTATGTGATTCCTACATATCCTCTAGAGTGGAATCAAAACCCATATAGTTCAGTTCCACATAATTAGAAACATCAAATTTTAAGGTCGTATGATAAGGGCCCATCCTAAAGTTTAACTTTATCCAGTAACGATATAAAGGCAAAAGGTGAACATTCATGATCTTGAACAGGTATTATGCTAAGGCTACCATGAAATCATTGGAAATAAAATGTTTCCAAGATGAATATGATCTAACAGAGAACATGTCATGAATAATTATAGTGTGTTTTGGATATCGGTTATGGACCATAGGGTTGATTCCTATATATCCTAGTTGATTGGTAATCAAATTAGTCATAGTTAGGATCGAGTTGTGATTTTATTGGGTCGCATGAAAGGGATCATTCCCATTTGAAGGGGAAATGATATCTCATTTCTTGGATGAGATGGTACGGAGCTCAAGACTGGGATAAGGATTCCATCATATCTCGGTTTTGTTTGGAATCAAATTTCTAAAAGGTCATAGTGGGTTATGCCAATTCTAGATTTCATATAACTCTAAGCCGATGGGATTGATTCTTGGTGTGGGAAATAAGAGGATGCTAAATGTTCAAAAAATGCTTTTTTTTCCTCTCTGATGAGGGAATAAGAGGATCCTGTAGTGAAAGATGTTCAGAATATGGTTGAAGTTGGTGAGGAGCAATGAACCCTTCTATGTGAAATGAAAGTGAGTGTCATAAGGTCAGTCCCAACAGTTTTGGGGCATACTATAAGAAGGATGACCTAGAATGGGATCAGGGAATGGGGAGGAAAATTTCTTCTCATAAAAAATCATAATTCCATTAACTTATCGCCACACCTCATTGAATAGAAAGGAATGGGATTACCCCAGAACCCCAGAATGGGAAGGTTTGTATTTGTATCTAAATTTGTGTATCTATGTTTCCATAAGAATTTAGACATAAGAACATTCCTAGAGTACATAATGATACGAGGAATAACTTCTTGAATCAATTTACCATGGTAATGTAGACTTAGAAGCATTCGCTGAGGTTCCCGATGGTGCGTTTATACGGGTCGAGTAGCATTAGGAGAGGATTTTTCCTGAGGCCAATAGATAGGTTTATATAGAGATTCAGAGGAAGGGATGACAACATAAGATAAAGATTGGTACTAGAAGTTGGAAATCCCATAGGTATCCATCTATGGGTTCCATTTGTTCAAGAATGGTGGGGTACCTTCCACATAGAATTTTTGTATGTGGGTGGAAGGGTCGTCAACATACCTTGGTGGTACGTGGATCTGGATGTGGTCTGTGTACCAGAGTGTTACATGGATCTAGATGTGGTATGCATACCGGGGAGGTACACAGATCTAGATGGAGTCTGTATACCATTGTGGTATGAGGCACTAGAGTCCCTCGATACAGAGGAATGACATTCCGGATAGGGTATCATATGTATAGGTTTACATTATGTGGTACACTAGATTAATTAGGGGTAATACATCTCACAGTTCACGGGGAGTTCATCAGCTATGGGAATATGGTTCCTAGTACACTGTTTAGGTTCATTTATCACATATTTTTATGCTTTATTTTGTTAATGGTTCGCAGTGAGTTTATTCCTGCTAGAAATCATTCCTGGTTCCATAATTCACTGACATTTTTCCTTTAATGTATTCTGTCCATAGAATTCAAGATATCCCCACAAAATCTCATCTGTTTCACAAATCCCCTAGGTTTCATTTTATATAATTAAATGGAGGCTTTATCTGTGGGCACACGACACCTATTATATAATATCATTGAGGGATCATCAAAAATGTGGATGATTCCATCAACTATAACTCGCGATGTTGTGGTTTGTAGAGGAAAATATCAATGCCTATTCTTTGTAAAAGATGTGGTTTGTGGGGTACTAATTACCAAGCCTCATCCATGATCAACTCTGTTCATGTGGTTTTTATGCAGAAGTGTACCTTTCAATCAGGTTATCACCGATGATGTTGTTCGCAGGTGTAATTTCTCCACCTCTATTTCTCCAATGATGTTGTTCATGGTTGGTCAATTTCATTCCTCACCCATTTAAGGAAATACCAAATTAATGGGCTAATACTTCATGGGATAAAATTACATAGATGACCCATGTACCCATTGTTTCACAGTCTATACCTTCCATGAACATTTCCCAGTATCCAATATGCAGACTTTGTTGGGTCCTTGCGAAATTGGATTCCATCATTCATTTCCACCAGTTTCAATCCTTACATGCATCCATTTTTGTTATCATTTTTATGGGAGTATTTTATATCCCATTTAAAATTCTTCAAGTTTCTATACTCATATATGATATTTTTATATTGTCATATCACTTTTTTGTTAATAATATTTCATTAATACAATTGTTTCAGGTGTTTACGAAAACATCTTAATATACATGATTTGTTGTGTATGTTCTAGTTCATATGAATTGAATATAGTTCTTTACTTTCTAAAATGGTATTATGTTCATATATATTATATTCATTCAATATATCCTTTTTTATAATCATTCATAAATTCTAAATAGTGAAAATTAAAATCATTACATAGTGGAGACAGTGGGATGTATGAACGCACGAGTGACGATATCATTCCATTAATGGGTGAAACGGTAGTGTATAAAATGGTATGATAATATTTAAAGAATAAATATCATTTAATAAAAATTATATATATCCATTATTTCCATCATTATACATATCCAAATAAAGTAGTTTCGTTAAAAAAATCACACCATGAGAGGGAGACAATTACTCGTACACACAGTGTGGGGTGAATTTGTTTTACATAAGATGGATAAAAGGTTAATATTGTTGTCCAATAATTATAAAAATAATATATAACAATATAGATGATATATTACTTTTTAATCTATCATTTAATCTAGACATGAAGAGGATGTTGAATATTAAATAAACATGAAAGAGTCAGAAATTGAAAATTACCTCTTATTCGATGGAAATTTTGTATATCTTATCTTAAGGGACATAGGGTATATCTTTTGGAAGGACCATAACCTCGAGAAAATAAATAAGGATTCTTATAATATTAATATGAAAAGGTTTGTTAAGCTATAAGGATCAATATGGTGTGAAAAAATGAGGAAGGAGGTTCCCATTTATAATTGAGTTGATGAACCCTTTTCGGAACTCAAGAAATATTAAATTAATATGAATTAATCTTCAATTAAAATGGCCCAAAAATAAGGTATTTAATAAATAATATGATTATGGGTTTAAATTTTATCAACCAATAATTTTCATGACATGTTTAGATTACATTCATACCATTATAGTTTGGTTTTTAACCCTTATATAATTGTTTTATCAACTACCATGTAAACATGGATTTTTTACTTTTGGAGGGTTAATAAAGCCACTATAAAGTAAAAAATGGCCCATAAATGGACAATGGATTACATTATTTTACCATATAGAAATTAGTTTTATTAGTATATTATTTTTATGAATTTTATATCATTTTATAAAATATTATTACTCAAAATTATCTTTAAGGTCAATTTTGACAATATTTATTACACAAGTATTTAAGAAATCAATAAAACAAGATAACATTGAAAAAATATTGTATTTTATCCCAAAAATATCATGTAAATTTTTGAAATCTGTGAATTACATTAGTTATATAAAATAATATTAATTTCAAATTTTTTATAATATTTATTCAATATTTGAATTAATACAATAATTAATGCACCATCATTGTACAATGATTTATAATAATTGAATATTCACTAAAAATTATTAAAAATTTACATGATCTAGAAGAAATTATCTTTTACATGAATATTTATATATTTATTTACAATCTGCGTAATTCTATATGAAATCTTTTATTGTTATTAAAAACATGAATGTGACATCAGTTTTTTTTAAAATAAATCATTACAAATATAATAACCACATTCAAATGGACATAAGTGAAATATAACATAATTTTAATTGATTGTGGACTAAATTTGACAATCTAAATAAATATTTTTCTTTTAGATGCATTTTATAATCTGTATCATTTTATTTTTATCCTAAGTTACCCAAATCACCCTTTACAATAGTACCAAAAATTACCAAGGTTAGAAATCTTATAGGTAAAAAATAAATGGTAAAATTTAATGAATTTGAAACTTTTGAATAAAAATATTGATTATATTTTCCCAAATTAATATTACATAATAATTCAAATTTTATTTTAAATCAATCCCAAAAAAACAAAATGCAGTTTTTTTGGAAATGGTATTTTTTAGGAAAAAATTATTCTTATACCAAAATAAGGTTTAAGGATGATTAAGATTTAATTAATTATATTATATTTTAAATAAATGTTAATTATTATATTTCTATATAAAAATAAATTCTTAATTGGAATTTTTAATATAAACAATATCATAGTTTTTTAAATTCAGTATTTTTTAGTATTTATGGAAATTCACGCTTTTAAAAAAATTCCCAAAAAGTCATCATAAATTGATTTTTTATTAAATATTTATAAATTATATTATCCTCATAAAATTATATATATATATGATCTAAAAAATGGTAATAATTTTTAATCATAACCATAATGAAAACCATTTGAAAGTAACATGTTTTTGCAGAATTAATGAAATTAAAAACTATATTCTTATTTACTATGAATTAATATATATATATATATATATAAAGTTAATATATATCATTAAAAAATTAATAATATTCATATACACACAATTTAATGTCTAGTTTATACCAGTCTTGTCAAATTAATGAAGTTTAATTACATATCATTGTTTGTATAATCATGGTGTTGATTGAAATGCTAGCTATTGATGAAATAATATTTATTTAAAAAGTGACATAAAATAAAATATTATCATGTATCTTTCCCCATCCATTAGAAAATTTCACCCTAAAAATTTTAACTTTTACTCCAAAAATAATGGTTGATATTTAAATATTCCTTTTGTATGAAACCAACTTAACAAATAGGGTTAATAAGACATCCTCTTAGTAAGAGGGAAAGGGAAATTTGAAGGTAACAACGAAATTTTTCTTATATATAAGAGATCATTAAAATTAATTGAGAATATATATATGGATGAAAAAAACTATGAAGATTAATTGGGGAGTTATAATGAATGTGGTTATTAAAATGTTTTCTACCAGAAAATCATAAATTTGTTATCAGTTTAAAAAACACTGCTTTTTCAGAATTAAATGCACACACGTAATGTTTTAAAAAATTATTTTCCTAGGTTGATGAATTTTTTCGCTAACTAGACTAGGAAAATACAGCAATACACAAAAAAAAAACAAGTTTAATTACATCATTTAATCAATTTCCACCAAAAACTCTTCTTTTCATCCATATTGTGAATTTGATTTTTTATATTCAAAAAAATTAAATCAAGTTCTACGCATCATAAAATCCATACAATAATAAATTTCAATTCTACATATTTTTTGTAATAATCCAATACCAAAATGGTTCAAACCTGATAATTTCATTTTCAAAAAGGAAAACTCTTAATGTGATTAAGACTACATTAATATCCCAAAATTCAGTAGTAATACCCCAAATTCAATATAGATCATTTAATAAATTGGTATCCATAAATGTGTTAAAAATATTTTCAAATAAAAATAAAAATCAAATAATAATTATAATAATAATAATAATCATCATCATCATCTTCATCATCACAATTATTTATTCACAGAGTATCCCAAATAAACATTAATATTCACTTCCAAAAATGTATGAACCCTAATCATATAATCTCTAAGATAAAATCTATTTACATATATAAATTGAATAAACATGAATCCAAAATAAAATCATATACTTATCCATAAAAAAGATCAACGTTTAGGTCTAAATTATAATTTCTTAATATTTTGTTTACCTTAATCATATAAGGTTCCTAAAATATAGGGAAACTTCTGAGGGAATAAATGTCACTAAATCATGTTACAATCTTAGTGTTATATACATGATAAAACATTTAATCCAAAAATTAACATATCATTTATAATTAATATCATTTAAGTAAAAAAATTATGTATTGCTGACTAAGACATCAAATAGGAAAATAATATAGGATTCACCCTTATTGGCCTTTCGTTGTGGGTTGAAAACCCATGACCTTACTATACATTGTAGGTTGTCACCCAACTTGTGGTTTATCCATTTTATAAAACTATAGTTTGATATTTTTTTCAACATTATGAAATATATCCTTAACAAATATAACATTAATTATGTTATTAAACCTCAATGGTTATCTTATACATTATATTTTGTATTATTTAAATATAATGACAAAAATTATCAAAAACACAATGAACATATATAAACTAGTTGTTAGAATTTTCATTAAATTTATATCTAAAACCTATAAGTGAATTAATACTTAAATATATTTATCATACATATTAAACCAATGGGTTATGTTACCAAGAACTTTTCCCAAAATATCTTTATCTGTAATGAACACTGATAATAGAAAACCTAAAAAGTGGTTTTCAGAACAATAAAATCATTAATTAATAATAAATACTATAACTCTTAATTTATTGTAAATTTAACAAAAAAGTCAATGTAAACATCATTATTCTTGAAGCCTTAATACCATTGGTGAAATTCATCTTTTACACTATCACATTAAATTTTAATCAATTTCTTTTTATCTCCCACCATTGACTAAAACAAAAAATAAAACTGTAAGCTTACAACAACAATAATAAGAACAATTTTTGAATAATCATGAAATATTATTGAAATTGTGTTAAAATAATGATATATTCTCAATCAATGAGTCAATGTGTTTAACATAGATAAGATTTTTTGTAACAAAATCAATAGGATGTCATCCTATACATAGACTTATCTTCAATGTAAGTCATAGGGTTATATTTTATAATTTTGGATACCTAAATCTATTTCACAGTGTATATACTAAATGTTTTCTCATTCTAATGGTATTGACTCCAACCCGAGTTTCCCAAAGATGGTGCCTTTCAATATTACATTTTCATAAGATTCAATAAAGTGTATCCCAAAGGACTGAATACATTAGTAGTATTGTTAAATAACACACATACATGAATTTCAAATATATTTGAATATAAAAAGTATTATATATTTTTTTCTATAATTTAATTATTCCCTCTAGAATTTCCTTTCATAACAATCATAACAAAGTTTCTAGATTCTTGGGTAAATGAATTAAAATATTAGTGAGATCAAATGATCATGAAAGGCTATGTATAGTGGAATCTATCATGATTAAATAAGGATAAACAACAAGTCAACATATATAACTGAACATAAATTCTATTTAATAAATATAATAATAATGAAATAAATCCATAGTTATTGTTATAGTTAATTTTTCATGATTAATAATAACTGAAATATTAATGAAGGAAATTCATAATTAATTGATTCCATGATGTTAGTCATCAAGGTGCCCCTACTGTAATGTCAATTCACATTATAGTTTAATACTATTCTGTAAAAACTAATTAGGATTTTCCAACTTCATCTCTACTATAAAGAATATTCACATGATAGTTAAAGTCTACATTGTACAAACATGTCAGTATTAGACAATATATTTGTCTCATTAGACTACTGATACATAGATTGGATTTTTTATATAGGTTCTCCACCCATTTTAGCATGTCCAAGTAATTACTCATATATTGAATAATTGAATTATTGAATAGTCATTGTTCCATATCATCATGTGTTTGTATTAAGAAAAAGATACAGATTTATGAAAATTTTCCCTTTTAAAATAATAATAATTCATCCAGTAAATATGATTACGAGTATCCTTACAATACATCCTCACCGAAAAATACAAGAAATTATGTTTAAATAAATTAAAATACATTACAGAGACTATTTATATATTTTAAAAAAAAATCCCTTATAAACATAAAAGTAATATTTTATCTATACAAAATGAATCCATAATAAAAATATTGTTTTTCTTAAAAAATTATACTAATAAAGTATGCTTTATATAAATATGTTTTCATGTTTATGAGTAAGTATGTTCATTTATTATGAGATAAAAACATTATATATGGATAATTGTTTAAGAAAAATAATAAAATACTTTTTTAGAAATGATAAAAAGATTCCTTTTAATGAATTTTATAAAACCCAAAAAAAGGATAGGTTTTTATGGTATTTATAGTATTTTTAACATTTTAATGTATTTAAATTGATTTTGGGGGTTTGAGTTGTTTTTTGGGGTTTTAGAGGTTTTAGGTTTTTTAAGGGTTTTTTGTTGGTTTTATGGTTTTTAGGTTTTTAGGGTTTTATGGGTTTTTATAGTTTTTAATTAATGTTAGGATATTAGGATTTTTGTTTTTTGGGATCTTTTACGTTTTTTGGATTTATTGTTTTTTTGTTTCTTTAATGGTTTTTAGTTGTTTTCGGGGTTTTTTGGGTTTTTTGGGTTTTATGTTTTTTTGAGTTTTTTGGGTTCAAGGTTATTTTATTTTTTTTAACATTTTTATGCATTTAAAGGGTGTTTAGTGTTTTTAGGAGATTTTATGGGTTTTTAACTGTTTTTATGTTTAATGGTTTCTATGGTATTGAAATTTTTGACGTTTTTAGGTATTTGAAGTGTTTTTATATTTTTAAGGTATTCATTGGGGGTTTCATGAATTTTATGGATTTTTATGTTTTTATAGATTTTAGGGATTTTTAGTTTATTTTGAGTTTTTATGTTTTTTAGGATTTTATGAGTTTTTGGTTTTTTTGGGTTTTTAGAGGATTGGTGGATTTTTGGGTTTTAGGGTTTTTTATTGTTTTTATTGTTTTTAAAGGTTTGAAGGTTATTTAGTGTTTTGAGTGGTTTTTTTATTTATGGGTTATTATGATTTATAATAGTTTTTATGGGTTTATGGTTTTTATGGTGTTTCAATTGGTTTTTAGGCTGTTTAGGGTATTTTGGGTTCTTGGTGTTTAGGTGTTTTAAGAGTTTCTAGTTTTCTAAGGAGTTCATAGGGTTTTTCTTTGTATTTAGGGGTTTTAACACTTTTTGGGATCTATAGGGATTTTTATGATTTTATGGGGGTTTAGGGTTTTATCGATTTTTAGTGTTTTTAGGTTTTATATGGTTTTTTGGGTTTTATATATATCTTTAAATTTTTTTGGATTTTATGGTTTTTTAGAGTTTTTTTATGTTTTATGTATTTATAGGATTTTTATTGTTTTTGTTTGCTTCGGTATTTTTAAATTTTTTATGGTTTTTATGGGGTTTTATAGTTTTTAGGGGATTTATATTTTTCAGGGGGTTTATGGGTTTTGGCGTTTTTAGGTTTTCAGAGTTTTAATTTGTTTTTATGATTTAATAATTCCTTAAGGGTTTTCACTCTTTTTAGTGTTTTTTACATTTTAAGGTATTTTGGGAATTTTTTTTTGATTTTTTTGGGTTTTAGCATTTTTATGGATTTTGAGGGCTTATTATGTTTATTCTGGTTTATTGGGTTTTTATGGTTTTATTTGTTTCTATAGTTTTTTTTGGGGTTTTAGGGATTTTTTTGAATTTTTAGGGGTTTAAAGTTTTTTTATAGATTTTTAAAATTTTAATGGGTTAAGAGGGTTTTTATACTTTTTATTTATTTCATGGTTTTATGGGTTTTTAGATGTTTTAATGGTTTTTAGTAGTTTTTTTGGTTTTTAGGGTTTTCGGTGTTTTTAAGGTTTTTTAGGGTTATTATATTTTTAGGGTTTTTATGGTTCTAAATGTTTTTTGGTTTTAGTATTTTTCTTATGGGTTTTTTGGTATTATGGGTTTTTCTGTTTTTAAATATTTTTGGGTTTTTCTAGATTTTTATTGTTTTTAGGTGTTTTAGGGACTTTTATTATTTTTATTGTTTTTATGGGATCGTGGGTTTTAATATTTTTCAGAGTCTTTTATAATTTTTATGGTTTTTAGAGTTTTTTAATGCTTTTAGGGGGTTTGAAAAGTTTTTAATCTTTTTAGTGTGTTCATATTGTTTTTATGGGGATTTGTGTTTTTATGGTTTTGTGGGTTTAATTGTTTTTTGGGTTTTTTTGGGTATTTGGGTTTTAGGGTTTTTTTCCTTTTTAGGTTTTATAGGGGTGTGGATGTTTTTCACTTTTTATAGTTTTCATAGGGGTTTTCAGGGTTTTTATTTACATTCATTTTTTATGGATTTTTTGGATTTTATTTGTTTTTATGGTTTTAAGGGGTTTAAAGGTTTTTGAGGGGGTTTAGGGTTTTTATGGAATTTATAATTTCATAGGTGATTTTTTTAACAGTTTTTAGTGTTTTCATGAGTTTTTAACATTTTTGGGGTTTATAGGGTTTCATAGATTTTAATAGTATTTAATGGTTTTAAGGTTTTTTTGAGGTTTATAAGTGTTTTATGGTTTTTAGCGGTGTTTTGGGTTTTTAGATTTTTTTTTGTTTTTCAGGGTTTAATGTGTTTTTAGTTTTTTGAGATTTTATATGGGTTTATCAAGTATTTTAGTGTTTTTAACATTTTTATGGACTTTTAGAAATTTTTAGGATATTTTTGGTTTTTGGGATTTTAAGGAATTGGCATTTTTTAAATGGTTTTTAGGGTTTATTTTGTTTTTTTTTTAGTTTTTGAGTTCTTTTGAGATTTTAGGGTTTTAAAATAATTTTAGATATTTTCAGAATTTTTAAGGGTTTGTAGGGTTTTAGTGTTTTTAGATGGGTTTTAAGGTCATTATGGGGTTTTTAATTTTTTATGTTATCTTATGTTTTTTATGGTCTTTTGGGTTTTTTTTTGTTTTTTTGGGTTTTATGAAATTTTTAGGCTTTTAGGGGTTTTATGTGTTTTTATGTTTTTAAGATTTTTTTGGGTTTTTAAATAATTTTAGGATTTTATAAATTTTTAGGGATGGTATTTTATAATTTTTATGGATTTCTATGATTTTTGGGGATTTTAAATGGTTTTAGGATTTCTGGTGTTATTTTTTGGGTTTTATAGTTTTCTGACATTTTATGGGTTTTTTGAGTTTTATAGGTTTTTAAAATATTTAGGGTTTTATACATTTTTAGGGGTTTAAAGGTTTTTAACATTTTTCATGTTTTTTATAGGTTTATGTGTTTTTATGGTTTTAGTCGGTTTTTTTGGTCTTTAGGGTTTTTAGGGTATTCTTAGGGCTTTGAGTGTTTTTTGGTATTTTAGGTGTATTATGTGTTTCTAGGATATTTGGGTTTTCATAAAAAATTTTAGGTTTTTAGGGTTTATTACATTTTTTATTATTTGTTTTCATGGTTTTTATGGATTTTGATGGTTTTAGGGGTATTAGGTGATTTAGAGGTTTTAAGGGGTTTACGAGTTTTGATGTATTTTTTTAATTTTTCATGGTTTTTGAGACTTTTATATTTTTTTATTTTTTATGACGTTTAAATTTATTTAAAAATGTAGTGGTTTTAGGGTTATAGTTTTTCTAAATATTTTAGTGGTTTTAGGGGTTTTAGGGTTTTTATGGTTTTTAGGGTTTTTCAAGGGCTTTTAGAGTTTTATTATTATTTCGTTATTTGGCTATTTATTTGTTTTTAATAGGTTTTGTTAGTTTTTTTCACCAATAATTTTTGTATATTAACTTTTCAGTATTGTTTTAGGATTTTTATGGGTTTTTATGGTTTCCTAGGGTATGTATTAATATGGATGGTTATTAGGGTTTTTGGAGTTTTTGGTTTTCAATTATTCAATGTTTTATCAAATCAAAAAGGTCATCACCTTTTTAATTTTACTAACTGGGAAAAATTGAAATTTCCACCCCTCATTGATTAATACCATTGGTCTCCACTAAACTATAACATTCGGTAATTAATTTATTTTTCTGAACCTTGTGAATGTTGGGTAAAAAATATGGAACCATTACTGAGGTGGTGGTGCCAAATTTAAAATCAATAATTTTCTTGAAATATTCTTACGTTGATAATATTTACTAACTCGAAATATATGTAAAATGAACATTTCTAATTAAAGCTAAAAATCAAATCTATAAACCTATTTGATATATTTTCATTCAGAAACTCAAGTGAGACTTCAATTTTTAATTTTGAATATAAAACCATGGATAAAAATCTAAAACAAACTTTTATAGATCTATGTTCACCTCATTTAAATAATTAAAGGAATCAAATATACCTCAATGTAGTACAAGAAGATTTAGAATTTAAAACTGTACTCATTCATGGTTTTCCAAATTTTCCTTCACTTATATATGAGAATACCAACAAACATATAAAATAATACATATTATTTTGTGTTACACTCAATTAAAATAGAGAATATGAATACAAAGGAAAATGGTGATCCATTCCATTTTCATTAAATGGATTGGTAAATGAATTTATATAGAGATTACATCTATGATAAGTCGATAAATGGTATGATCATAAAGGTACTTTTGTTTAAATATTATTCCCAACATCAAAGATAACTACTATTATGAAATAGGTATATTCATTGTGAAAATATAAATGAGTGACACTTTATGAGTACTGGTAAATATTCTTGAAACTATGTGAAAGTTTCCACCAACAAAAAAATTGAGGAATGTTATTTCTTATTTTTCTTCTATCAAGGTCTATTGTATAGTGATAGAAATCTATTTGATGAATCCTTGGGTGGATATTTGATTGATAAGTATCCAGATGAATATATGGGATATATGAGTGGATATCTCTAAATTTAAAATAGTTCTATCTAATAGGTATTGTTATAATAATAATGCACGATATAAGTTCATCTAAATCACCCATGCTAGATTATAAATATGAGGAACTAAATAATATGGTTAGACCAATGTATCCAAATAAATCATGTAATCAACTCATGCCAGAAAAGTCTTGTGGTTTTTATTCTTCAAAAACGCATTACACTAACCAATTTTATCAATTAAAAAATTAAAATTGGTGAATCTACCTATTAACAAAGACAATTTTATTTTCCAAATCAATGATTGAGATACAATTCCTATGTCTAATATGTAATTAGATATCAACAAACCCAAGACCAACCACCCTTTCAACATTAATATTATAAACCAACACCATTGAAAAAACCTTATAAGAAACCTTTAAACCAATAATACATATAATAAATACCTATTTAGAAAAGGATGTCATTTTAACATCCCTTAATGAGATCACAACTTTGTGAATAAAAAAATAGATCTATGGATTGAAAAATTAAAACTGACATAGAAAAATAGAAAAACTAGATAGGAATCCTTATAATAATTATGACCCCAATCATGAAAAATTACTATCTAAAATAAATTAAAAACCCAAAGTATATTGAATAGAAGTAATAATACAACGTTCCAAAGAGATTCACCTAATTTCTAAATATGATTCCAAGTAGAGCTAGTCCTATACAAAAAAATGCGGGAGAATAGAGTTCTAAAAAGAATGAGAGGGAATCTGAATAAAAGTCTTTTAAACATATCAAGTATAAAGAAGAAATGGAAGAGGATGTTAATCTTGAGAAAAGTGTAATTAAATTATAAAAACATTATCAAGAAAATATTTGAGGGAATTTAAGACTTCAACTGTCATTTCCATAAAGAATGATGCTATCTCATAATATTTGTGTGGAAGAAATCCAAAAAATAATTTTTATATATTTTTAAAAGGTTTGAAATAAACAATCATATTCTTTAATCCTTCAAAAAAATACCAAATATGATATGTTACTCATATAGCATTGCACTAAGAAAATAATTCTTCAAGGAAATGGGCTGGTAAATTTCGGAAGAAATGTTTCAACATCAATCACTCCACAACTTATAAAAATCTTTTATGATCCAAAGTCATTTTATATTCCTTACATAGTTAGATCTATTTCATTCACTGTTGCATTTTTTAATATGGTATATTATTTTAATGGAATTCCACATTATATTTTTAATTATTTATATATGGTAGAACTAAAACCCACTATATTGGTTGTTTAACTTACTAATAGATCAACTACATTCACAAATGGAATTTTTAAATATATTATTTCCATAGTGAAGACATCGATCTTTCCAACTAGTTTCAATGTGGTAAAAATGGAATATGATAGGACCCATGATTAATCACCCATCATTTTGGGATGTCCATTTCTAAAAATATCAAATATAATTGTAAATGTCTATTAATATACTCTAATAATAATGTTTGGTAAGAAAACTATCACAATGATATTTTCGATTCCATGAAGTAAACATAAGACTAGAACTCTCTTTTTTCACTGTCACATTTTTATGAATCTATATTATGTGAAGAAAGTATTTTTCTATAATAAAAATTTAAATTTTGATAGATAATTAGTATATAAATATTCTGTTAAAAGAATTTTGAGAAAATTAATGAAAAATAAAAATATCTAAATATAATGTAACTTATGATTTCTTTTATGGTATTTATTGTTTATAAAATGAGTAAGAAACTTATATTTCATATATTATGCAATAATTTAATACCATTTTGTTTGGTAAACCAAATCTAATCTCATCTTTAGTGTTTCCTAGATATCAGGAATTAAAACCTTTACATTCAGATTTAATGTACGCGTTTTTAATGAAAGGAAACAGGTTTTTAATAATTATTGAAAAAAACATTTATACAATCAATAAAAATAGTATATGTATATTCCTAGTAAAAATTTAGTAAAATTGGTTAGATTTTTTCATACTTACATACACTATGTTCTAAAATCTTCATGCACATAATTCTTATTGAAAAAGATACAAAACCTTTTAGAGAGACAGAGAAAAGGTCAACCCATCTATGATGGAGGTATATAAGTAGAGTATTGAAAAACTATTGGAAAAAGGTATTATCTACCTAGTTTTTGATTCAATATGGGATATCCCAATTCACATAGTTCTAAAAAATCTAGACTAATCATAGTGATGAATGAGAAAAATAAACTAATTTCTACGTTATTCTAGAGTATGTGGATTGTCTACATAAACAAAAAGAAATTAAATCACATCATAAGAGAAAATTATTTTTCCAAGCCACTTGTTGATCAAATTCTAGAGAGATTATTGGGTATGGCACGTACTATATTTTAGATGGGTTTTTAGGATATTTTTAGGTGCCAATTACACCAGAGGTCTAAGAAAAAAATATTTTTCTTACCCTTACAGAATTTTTAATTATAAAATAATATAATTTGGATTATATAATTAACTATGAAAATTTCAAATATGCATGATAATAATATTATATTATTTGATAGAAAACTATCTTGTGGTATTTTGGATAAATTCCATATTTTTATAAATTCTTTTGGTGATTGTTCCGAAAATTTGGAAAAAAATTTAAAAAAATTCATAAAAAATAGCCTTATTTTAATGTATACAATGTATTATTTCCTGAGTGAAAGATTTATAGTACTTGGTCATGTAATTTCAAAACATGGGATTGAAGTTGATAAATAAAAAATTCTATTTATCAATTTATTACTATACACCACTTGTGTGAAGAATGTGAGATATCTTCTTGGATATGTGTGATTTTGATTAATATTTATTAGATAGTAAAAAAAAATTATTTTCCAGTATCAAAAATTATTTTAAAAGTGTATAAGTTAAATTTTAATGATTATTACAGGAAATATTTTCATAAGATAAAGAGTAAACTTACCACACCACCAATTATATAGCCACAAAATAAGGACTATCAATTTCAGTTGTTATGTGATAATTTAAACCATGTTTTGGGAGCTCTATTATTTCAAAAAAATGAATCTAAATACTATGACATTTCATATTCTTTTAGAACATTATATATATCCCAAAACCATCCTAAAAATATTTAAAATGAGTGTTCAATAGATTTTTTATTAGATAAATTAAAATAATATTTTCATGAAACTAAGGTGACTATTATCTGTAAACATAGATCCCTAGGTACTCGATGAAGAAGGATGAAGAAGAATCAAGTAATTAGAGATTTATTTCATTGTTTTTGAAATTTTATTTATAAATAAAGGACAAAAGAAGATCTAAAACTCATGTGGAATTTCACTTGAGTAGACTACCTAACATATATGAGGTAGAAATTCCAAATAAGGGCCACTTTAAATACTCTATTCCATGTAAATAGATTTATTTAATTGAACGAGAGGTACCATGGTATGCTGATATGGTAAATTTTATTGTAACATCTCAAGTTCCATCACAACCAATACCAAAACATGTTTTTAGACTTAAATCTGAATCAATGTTTTATATGTGATCCATAACTTTTGAAAAGTTATAATAATTAAGTGTTTAAGATATGTTTTTCTGAATGTGAAGAAAAATCTATGCTAGATTTTTTTTATACATTAGCCTTTGTTGGAATCTTTGGTCCCCAAAGAACTAATAGAAAAGTTTTAAAATCTGAAATATATTATCCCACATTAATAAAATTTACCCATGATTTTTTTAAATAATCTGAGAAATTTCATGAACCAGGTCCCTAGGTTGTTTACTAGGTTTGAGGAAAATTAATTATTTATTAAACCTATTAAAAACTAGTTTAGTGTTAAATAGGGGTTGGTCCATAGGGATAACATCCAAATGTGTGTTTGATAATGTACACAATTAAAAGTTTCCATGAAAATATTAGTGATGCTAAAGTAGTGGTAAAGTGGTAAAAAATTATGGTGGTGAGTGATAGAAAGTAATTTTCCGAGATGGGAAAGCAATCATATATGAAAGAGAACAAGCATAGGAAATAATAAATAATCCATAAATAATGCATAGTGATTCAATTGATTGGTCATTATTTTGTATATTACTTTTTAGATATTGTTTTCTTTCTTCACACATTCCCAAATATTTTTATATCTAGTAAAAATAATCTATATAGTTCTCAAGAATGTCCAACATGTGGATTTATGGATCCTACAATCTCTCAAACTAGTATGCACTAACCAACATAGTGTTAATACTAATTTATCAGAGATAGAAACATCATAGTTAGTCCTAATGTTCTTTAATTGGTTAGTTATCCTCTTCTTGTATGGATTATTAGATGATAAAGAGTTAAGAAATTTATTGTGTGAATAGTTCTCACTAGTTCATTACATCTAGAAAATATACAATAATCAAATAACTAAAATTAATGTTGGTTCCATCAAAACATTATATTTGAATGATATTATTTTACTAACTAGCTCAATTTCATCCACCAATCTCAGTTTCGCCAAATAACAAAATTATATTTCCAAAATATTACCATAAGGTCAAAAGATACATTGAAAAAAATTAAAAATAATGAAACATTGAGCTTAAAATTGGCAATTCGAACTTCATTAACTCATCTATCTAGCCTTCCATAAAAAACCATTCACTAATATTATGAATAAATCTAGTTGGATGGTCTCCAGAGACTCCTCCGTGAAATTTTGGTTGGATAACTAGACTGGAATGCATTTAATTTCCCTAATGCCTTGCGATCAAACCCCAGATATTACCAAAATCTCTATTAGATACATTTTAAACTCTCAACATGATCACCTTCCTAACACTATTCTGAATGTTATTAAAAACTACTCTTTATCTCATGCCAATGATTTCTTAACATGGGTGCCTTCTCACAATGGTATGCTCAACTAAAAATATTTCTATAAACATTATTTTTTAACTAAAAAAGGACTATAGTTGGTTAAAACAATTCAACAAACCATTGATAAAACCATCGTGCTTCAACCTCATATGGTGTCTTGATGACAACAGAGTTCCCTCTGAACATTGTCTCTAATCTTTTGGAATCTAGATCATCACTAAAAGTAATATTTGTAATCAATACAGGGATGATGCAAACCAACAAATTCTCTCTTGCACTACTTATTATGCTCTAGGTAAGTATATTCTTGATGTTTTTGACTGCATATGGTTGAATCTTAATTCTATCAAATCTCAACCTAAAAAATGTATATAAATGGATGGATATCAACAAATCAAGAACCTCTTTCATCCAGCGGTTTCTAAGCTCCACCATGTGATTTAGTATGACCATAATTCTGTTATTCATAATAATTACTCATTCAATCAAAGTGGAGGTCAGATGAGGATTCTAATCACCATACCAAAAGAAGCCTTGATTCAAAAGGGAAATTACCAAAACACCATGTATGAATTTGTGATCTGTATGTGTCTCAGTATTAAAGGTAATTTCATTTATCCACATCATACACTGGAGGTGTTCTGGAGATCTCCCAAACTAGGGTGGATCAAGATAAATATCCATGGAACCTTATAGGGGAATCCAGGACCTGCAGGGTGTGGTGTTGTCTTGAGAAATCATCACAGATAGATCCATGGAATGATTCATGGGTACATGTGGCATTAACACCTCCCTCAAAGCTAAGATGTTGGGCTTGATTTATGCCATTATCATTTCCAAATCATTCGGTTGAAATAACCTTTATATTGAAAGTGACTCGGCGACTATCATCCAAGCAATTTGGAATGGCATAATCCACCTTGCTTGGCCGATTACTAACCACTGGATGGAATGATCCCCTTCACTTAGTGATCTTAACTATATCATCACACATGATTATCAGGAATCAAACGTGGCTGCAGATGGTCTTTTCAACATGGGAGTCAATGAGGACATTACTTGGTTCTAAGACCATCCCATTTATATTCATTCCTTTCATGAAAATTATTGTAATATGATCCTGTATTTTGGACTCTTTTAATCATTATATTTTTATAATATTAATGCTTTGGTAATTTTTGACCAAGGAATCACCTTTTAAAAAAACAAAAATTGAGGGAAAATTAGTTCCCACCGAGAGAGCTCCAACTCCTTAAAAGCCCCACTAGTGTCTCTTCCATCCCATAAGATTATTTTCTAATTGATTATTTTATCTAGTATTTTTAGCCTTCTCCTCCATCTATTTTATCTCACATCTCTATTTTGTCTTCTTTTTTATTTGTTCCAAGTACTTTTCTAGTATAAATACCTATCCACGTTCCAATACAGCACTAAAAAATTGACACAGCCCCTTAAATTTTACATGGTCTCCATGTGGCAACATCACTCTACAAAATCTTCTCTACAATTGATACAAGTTGATCTCCCATAAATTTATGAGTTTCTCCATGAAACATCATACCAGTAATGACCATGATCTCATTTTCATATGATCTCTCTATTTAAAGTTCAATGGTTGGGATTTCTAAGTAATAACACTTGAATATTCCACTTCCCCCATGATCAAATTCACCTTTGTATTTTCCTAATGCATCCAAACTAAGAGAAAAATAAATAGAATGAATTTTAAAAAATTTACTCTGATCATAAAATTTATCTGTCTCCTATGTTTTGAATTTTTATGTCACAAATGTGATTTATTTTAATATTTTCTTGAGATTTGTTATAGATTCGGGATGATCTCTAACTTAGGGAAAGACATCATTAGTTATTTCATCGTACTCAAATCATGTTTTTTTATGATTTTTTTTCTTCTATAATCCACAAAATTAAAATAATGTGTATATTCATTCGAAAATTATGCAACATTCCGTAGGTTTTGGGACATTATAAATTTAGAGGGAACTTGAATTCAGCACTGTACTCATGTTAGTGACCATTAAACTGCAACATTAAGAGGATCAGAGCCCCTTCACATTTACAATTCATAGATCTCAAGTTAATCAATGCTGGAAGCCAAAAATTTACTTTATCATTATCTGGCAGTGTCATCCCGAGCTTATTATTCCTTGGGTTATATTCCTTCTTCTACAATTCAATCTTTTAATTTATTATCATATTTTGATTCTTCATAAAAGACACCCGACATTGATTTGTTGAATTGTGGCTATTTAGAATAGGTGTTCGGTTTTCCCATCATTGAGTTTTTCAATGCATTGATTGAGCTTGACCTTCCTATATTCAACACATGCTTGCATCCCAGTGATAGTCTCAGGTTTTATTCTTTATCAAGGATCATTGATTTTCAATTTCTAATTTATCGATGCTCTTCTTTGGTGATCTTGGGATATTCAGTTTTCCCAAGGAATAAAGAATCTCATGCCATGGTTTTTGAATCATAATTCCATTTATTTTTTTAATAAAATTAATTTAATATGGCATGTTTTTAATTTTTAAAATCAAAGGTTTTTATTTATATAGTGTTACACTATTTTGGATCTATAACCTCATAATAATTATTTACCATACACATGTTCTATTAAAGTTTTTTCTATTATTATTTTTCTTGTGTATCATTACTCTTGGTAGACCACTTTGGAATCCAGTTATCATCCTATTTAACAATATTTTACCCTTTCCATCAAAAATTATGGATGAGATGGGCCATATAGATTATTATTTCTATGACTGATCTTGATCTCATTTTTTTCAGACAGATCAGAGAGAGATGCATCCCAGGTGTTTTCTTTCCTATTTATCAGAGGAGTGAAATGATACCGCTAACATGAGGCAATCCAATTTGGGGTGTCACGTACTAGATTATGTAATGTATTTTTTGCCAAAAAATATAAAAGAGGATCATGACATTATAGATTTGGTCCTTTTTTCTCAAAAGGTTCCACGATATAGGAAGTATGCATCATCATTCATTTCTATGACGAAGTTGAGATAATCCCTTAACAATTTCTTATCACTGCACGTCTAGATCTACTATGACTATAGGCAGCGGTTCCCAATCATGCATCTAAAGGGAGTTGATTATTATTAGTGTGGAGTTGAACTATTGCAGTATATCATCAACATAGGCCCATTGAACAATGGTTCTTGTTCATGGACCTAGAAGGTGACATGCTTAATGATAGAGTAACTAGTTTATGGTGATGACCTTGGGTTTCAGCATTGATTGTGGGGGATCAAACCTAATAGAATTAGAGAAGAATATTTAATCACTCAACCACAAGCTTCTTCATCGATAATGTGATACCAAGTCCCTCTGAGGGGTTATCCTTTCAATTATATATTTTCTTTGATGGTTTTTCTAACTTTATGTGAGCTTCTTATTTATTCATGGCGTCTTATTTCAGCATCATGTCCGATTTATCTTTTGTGCTGCTATTACATGTGTTTCCTTCTTGTAATCATTTGTTCTAGAATAGTGAAAACCCAAATATTGGTTATACAGTTTTTACACAGCCTTATGTCTGAAGCATGTAAATTTTCTAGGTCCATTTAAGGCTTTCCATTTCGGATTTTATTTCAACCAGTGAATCATTATTGGATCACATCTAGCTACTTGAATATTAATTCAAATCATCCAACCTATTATGTTTTAGGTTTTGAATTTATTTTTTCTTAAATTGAATTTGTTTTTGGTTGTATTATTCTTTGTATTGTATCATTGTTGTTGCTATTTTTTTATTTCTTAATTTCAAAACATTTTTTGGGTTTGCCTTCCGGTTCAGGAAATGTGTATTCTAATCTAGAATTGTATTTCCAAACATTTTGGTTTTTATTAAATCATCATTTTAAAGATAGTATTACTATTTTTAATGAGAATAAATAGAAATTTTAAATTATTGTTGTAATTTCCACTTCCATGTGAGTTAGTACACTTTCAGGTGAGTTATGTTCAATCCAGGATTATGTATTGACCATTGTCTAGTGTTTTATTGGTAAATACTGCCCTGTGGATTTCATTTGAATATTCTTTATTAATTTTAAGTATTAATGTGAACTTATTTTTTTATTTATCAATTTTCACGTAATAAATTTAAAATAAACATTGTTTTCAATTTTTTATTTTATCAAACCAAAACACTCAATAAATACATGGTTATTTCATGGGGACCGTCTCTCACATATGGGAATCCACCATAACAATGTTGTATCAAATCCTAATTAGGTTTTAATTTTTATTTATTAAAATTTAAAATTTCTTTTTTTATTGATTTCAAATGATTTTATAGTGGCTTTTACATCGAATCATATGCTTTGATTGAATTAATTTATCTTCATCATGTAATCTCTTGGGTGGTAATTTCAATAAGTTGTTTATAGTTTGATTCTTTATCATTTCCCTGTTTTTTTCCTATCCAGGACATAGAGATTCATCTTGGTAGTTTCTACCTAGGTGTATTATTTGTTTAAAGATAAAAATTCATTTTCTATGATCTTGGTCTATATTTTCTGAGTTAGCTTGTAGTAAGGTCTTGGAAGGATCTTGTGTCTCTAGGGTATGTCTTTTTCTGGAGAGTAAACAATATGTTAACTTCAATGTCTTCCTCTATATCCTTTAGGACTATTTTCGTTGCGTATGGACCTATTGAGAGTTCACTGTTTTGGCTGGGGATGTTTGTGGATATAGTTCTCCTATTTTTCGCTTGACAGATCACTAAGCCTCATGGATTTTTTTCAATACTATTTAGTGGATACATTTTGGTTTCCCAGTGTATAAAAAGTTGTTCCATTATTTATCCTAGAATAGGTTGGGTGTCCCTTTAGTGGCTTGTTTCCCATGGGTTTCATGCATGATCCTAGCATATGTTCTCACATTTTAGAGTTACCCAATGATGTTGTGAATGATTTCATGTGTCCTTACAATTTTATTTTATTATTGTTTAAGGATACATCGTTTTGGATTTTGTTTTTGAAATCATCTCCTTGGGTGTAGATTATGAATCCACCTATTAAGTAACTTCAGGTTCCATGTGCCTAGAGTCTTCATGTTAGATTTTTAGGAAGTGTTTCCTGGATTAAAGAAAACAGTTCTTGGTGCTTTGGTCATAACATGTTTTTATGGGTTTAGGTAGAGACTTTTCCCTTTGGTTGTTTTCATTTAATATTCATTATCTCCCTTCTATTTCGTATTATTATTTTTGGCATGATTGTATTGTTTTTGTTCAGATTTACAATTATTTTAGATTTATATGAGTTTTTTCGTTATTTTTGGAAGGATTGATATTGGTCTGTTTTTTTAGTGTTCTTGAGGCACTAGTGTGTTTTTTAAGGAGCTATGTGGGCATATGATTTTATAGTATTGTTTTTCTTATTGGCATCATCTATGAGTGAAAATCAGTAATGTGAGGGTATGAACTTTATCTTCAAATTTTTTAGAATTGTTTATATTATGAGCATGTTTTGGAAGTTTAAAATAACATTCAACTTAGTGGAAACATGTGTCTCATTAATATATTGTAGGGGCGCTATTGTAGTCATACTCTTATAGTTGATTCCTATTTAGGATATTATATTTTTGATGAGGATAGGTGGTGAAGATTCATCCACTGTACTGTTTTAAAAAAAATTAATGTCAAGGGTGTGATGTTGTTCCATATTAAAATTGTTCATGCATTTAATTTCTAATGTGGATATTTTTTAATTGTAAGTTCCTTATATTTTGATAATTAAATTAAATTAATATACTATGTTTTACATTTTTAAAATGATGGGTTTATATATATATTGTTACATGGTTCTTGTTCTGGAACCTCCTCAATGTTCTTTTCCATACATATGTACTATCTAGCCCGGTTTTTCTATCGTGCCTCAACTCGTTTATCATTACTCTTGGAAGGCCATTCTCAAATCCGGTTTTCATCCTCCTGGGAATTGTTCTACCCATTCCATAAATATCATAAATTATATTTCCAAGAGAAATTATCAATTCCATTAGTGGCATCAATCTCATATTTTCAAGTCATATGTGAGAGAGGGGTGGCACGCGTGTTGTGTTTCTTGTTCATCAGAGGAATGAAGTGTTGCCGTGAGCACAAGGTTTTTAATTTTGGGTGAAAATTATTATATTCAGTGATATATTCATTCCCAATGGATATCAGAGGGAATTGTGACATCAGATACTTAATCCTTGTTAACTAAAGGAGTCATAATGCAGAGATTCCACATCATCATTCATTTCTTGGAGGAAGTGATATGATGTCATGGCCCCCTCCCTCCAAAGATACCACAATGAAGGAAGAGAGATAATGGCCCCCCGAGTCCTGCATCCTGTAGTCCTCAGGATGGATACTAGCACCTAGGATATGGAAATCTCATATATGGGATGCATTACTTTTTATAATATAATTAGAATTGAGAGAAAAGTTGGATCATCCACAAACAACTCCAAGAAAAAATATAAAAATAAATTAAAAACCACCCCAGATGAATATATAAATAGAACTGATATAGATACAATAAATTCTCTAAACTAAATACCCAATGTAATGTTAATTTGATGACATAAAAGTTATCCAAAGGTCTAAGCTTGTAATTCCCAGAACATTCCAAGTAATCCTCTTGGAAAACTGAAAACATTTTTATATATGTAGGGTGAGCATACAAGTAAACTAAGTAGTAAAAACTTAAGTCAATCACAGACATAATAAATAAGAATACTAATGAACTTTTTAGAAAACAAAAAAACCAAATATCATCTATCATGTTATACTAACCATTCCAACCTCACCAAGCCATGCTCACCAAATAACGAAAACCAAGTAATATTGTATTATAAGAATCACATCGATAAGGGTACCCCAAACCACTTTCTCACTGTAATTCCAATCTCAAACCCAAAATAAAAAGTTCTTGAGCTCCCATATCATCTGTATACCAAACCACAACACAGGAATGGTCACAAAACAACTTTCTCGTAGGCACTTAGGTGCACACCCCACATGCACGGTCACAACACATGTCACAAGAAAACCAATTCCTGGGCCAAAATACAACTACCTCCAATACCAGAGTAATAGGGTATAGTGAACTTATACGACCTCAACCTCTTGCCTTCATCCTACCATAAATGACCCCCACCAATATCTTTCCTACAAGAACAATCACATATCTCCTAAAAACGCATGGGGTGTCACATCATGCTCGCAAACACCTTGGAAATCACATCTCACACGAAGACACCTCTGCCCTCACAACCACTATCTAATGCACTAATAGACCTTTGGTCATCACAGTCTATGGAATACCTACCTTACCTATAAGATAAAGTGTGAATGAGATGGTACCCAACAATAAGTACTCCTTGCTGGATGTTGGGGAAAACACCCCTCGCGTGACTATTGTGATGTCAGCACATTGTGAACGATGTGGGTGGAGTGCATATAGAAACCAAAATAATATACAAATATATATATATAATATCAAACCCTTAAGCTCAAACTATGGATTCAAAAAGAAATGAACAAAATCACAACACCGTCACTTTTGTTACCACCTCAAAATTCATAACACCACACATCAAGCCCCCAACACCACTTCACATTTCCATCCAATTTCATTTAATCACCCCCATTAATTTATTTACTTAGCGTCAACCACATTTAATCAGACAAACCACCATTTAATTTTCCATTCACTATTTCCAATAAATTATCCAAACAAATCCATGAAATTCCAAATATTATTAAACAATTATTTATTTATTCCATCACAGCTTGGTAATCCAGAACAAAGACACAACCACATCACTTTACCAGAAGCACAACAAACAAACTACCTCACCACAGCCCCAAGATTATGACCCAAAAAACAACCTCCCCACATCCACAGTGGAACGACAAAAAACTATCATTCCCACATTCCCCAACCACAAATCGTCATCCCACCAGCATGACCACGTAAAACAACACATATAAGTCATTTAAAAATTTACAAATGGGATTTTATCATATTCTTCTTTATTTTAGGGGAATTATCACACATGACAAATCCCGAGGGAATCAATTTCATTAGAAAAATGTAAGTGGTTAATCAATTTCTATTTGAGGGTTATATCACAACATTCACAACCAAATAAGCTATCACAATACATATCTCCATCACAATGAAAGACCCAAATGGGAACAAATTTCAACCTGGAATCAAGCCCAAACAATTCACAACATCATAAATAATATCAAAGATATAAAAGCTTGTGAATCAACCTTCATTTACCCCCTTTCAATAAAATTATCCAATTATTTATCTTTTATTAAGCTGACACTACTATAACCCATAGATAAACAAAATTAAACCCCTCCCACAAGATACAAAATGTGGACAAATAAAGGAATTTGTTTCTTAAAGAAGCTTGGTGACTTGCACTGCACTGCAGGGTGAATAAGAATGCATGGAAACCACAACCATACCATAGGAACCGTAGATAAAACTACACCACAACCAAATACCATCAGAATTCAAAACAATAGACACCACACACCATAACATCATCACCAAATTGAATCCTTAGGAAATATAAATAAAAAAATAACCAAGACGGTATAAGAACCTGCCACATATCAATAATGGTCTGCCAACATTTAACCACTAAGACCAACAAATCAAAAAAGGGGTAAGGGGGATTGAAGAACTCCTTGGTGTTCCTATGGTCCACCAAAAAATGAGACGAAGAAAAATAGAAGTTTGAATATATGTATATTCAGATGGAAAATAATTTTAAAACTACATTGGATTAGGGGGTTACAGGATGTGTTATCCCCGTTCATGTCGTGTAGTCCTCAGGGTTCAAATTCTCTGAAAAATGTCTCTCCTTTTAATTATATAACCCTAAAAATATACACAATGTGAACCAGTATTAGACAAGACATGAAACCATCTTTCATGTTTTCTAATACACTTACATGGCATAAATCTCCTGAAGGAGCTCTGCTTCCCCTCCAACTCTCATTGAAACTCCTAGAACCTCCCTCGAACACCTACAACAACCAAAACTAAAAATGTAACAGACCAAGAAGGCACAGACCATTTCATCAGCTACCTATCAAATGATTCTCTCCCATGAGAATCCAAAACCGATCCTAGAATGAATGGTTCTTGAACAACCATCCCAAGAGATACCTCTTAAGTATCACGCTATACATCAAACGCTACCACTGGCTATAAATGTCAGCCTAAACGTTCAGAAAAACAGTAAACAACCAAAATATGCCTCCTCTCACACAACCTAACATCCACATAACCATTAGAAAACTTTATCAACCCTTATGTAGCCCGAACCAGTAACCGCTGCATCCAATGAACTGCACAATCCCAAACAAATGAATAGGATAATTTTGTATTCCATGTCAAGATACTATCTGCCCTGGGTGAAATTGAATCACTGTCATAGGTTTAATTGTATCACATTTAATGCATATCAATCAGGAATCATGTTCTTACCTTTTCATATGTTTAGAATTAATCACATATTGCACCACACACATCACAAACGAATGAAAAAAATCATCTCATAAAACAAAAGGATCCAAAAATGACATCAAAAAGAAAAATAGAGCAAAGATAAACACAAAACAACTCTTAGTACTGGGCATGCGTCTTCATCTCACACTCTAATGTAATCTCCTCCATGACACTATGCCACTACCATACACGAAACAATGAAATGTTATGTTTATATAGTGCCTTCTCTTAGCGATCCTAGATCTCTACTATCCATTCCACAAATATCATGTCATCGTATATATCCAACTAACCCTAGTAAATGACATGATATTCCTTGTGAAGATACCTATGAAATTGAGATACAAGAAAGACATTGTGGATCCTCTACAACACCTTTATAAACACCAACCAATACGCCACCTCGCCTACTCACCCAAACACCTCAAAGGGCCCAACAAACCAATGAGAAAGCTTACTCCCACTAGCAACCCTCCATTGACCACATAGAGGGGAATCCTTCAAGAATACATGGTTCCCATCCTCGCACAGTAAGGGCCTCCTCCTTCAATCAGCATAAGAATTATGCCAATCCTGGACTGATTTCATCCTCTCATGAACAAGATGATCCTTTTCGTTTGCGCTCTGCACCACATTAGTACCAAGAACTTATATCTACCCAATCTCCATCCACTACAATGGACAACAACAAGGTCTTCCATACAAATCCATCAATGGATCCATGTTAATGGATGAGTGATGTGTTTTATTATATGAAAACTCTACAAAAGGTAGGTGTCCGACCCAAAATCCACCAATATCTAAGCTGCAAACCCGTAATATATCCTCCAACATCTGGATAGTCTATTCCATTTCCCATCTGTCTGAGGGTGGAAAGCAAAACCGAGGAATAATTGTATGAAAAGCAAGATGCAATCCCCTCCAGGATCGTGATCTAAAATGTGCATCCCAATACGAGATAATGGACCTTGGAACTCCATAAAATCGCACCACCTCATCCACATACCTATTCTCCAAAGCATCCATTGTGCTCGACTCCTTGATCACTAAGAAGTGGGATGATCTCATCAATCGATCCACTAACACCCAGATATCATCTAAACCTTTCTGGGATTTGGGAAACCATGTGAAGAAATCCATTGAGATGTCATCCTATTCTCATTCAATAACATCCAACGACGCAATAGATCACCACTACCACAGATTTGGGAAAGGGATGCACTATATTTTATCAACATTAAATAGAAAGCTCTGATAAAAGGGTGGGCCTTTATCAGCGCTAGTTACATGCACTAATAAATATACCATTTATCAGTGCTAAAATGAGTGCGAATTAATGTATACCCTTTATCAGTTCTTTTTCTTGCGCTGAAAAACGGTAGATTTATCAGTGCTATTATTAATTCTGATTAATGTTTTAATTAAAAAATATTATTATTTTATATAAAATTATTATATTTATATTCAAAAATTATTTATATTTTTATACATTAAATAAAAAATATATGTTTATAGTCAATATATACTTTTTAATATTTCAAATATATATATAATTTTTTAAAAGTGTATGTTTAATTTTATACTTAAATAATTATATATTAAAATAATTATAAGATTATAATGAATTTCATCAAATAGTTAATTTATTTATTATATTTGTAATTATATATAAATAATTTTTAAATATATATAATTATAATTACAATTATAAATTAATATATATATGTTTCCAATGAATTTGGTCAAAAAATATATTAATGTGTGTGGGTATAATTGATGTGAATGTATGTTATGTACTCATCATGAATATTCATTTATACATCACACCATTCTTATTATTCATGTTGTCCAAATGTGATGACTCATTTTTTAAAATCTATACTTTAATAGGTATATGATTCATTTAGATTACCCCTGAATCTATTGTTATAATAGGTGCTTGGGGTACAGTTATATTAAACACAGATACACCACACACACACTGGCATGAAAGGCATGTCATTGCCCCCCCCCCCACAAGGGATAACCCACTCAACAAGCCACTTTATTACATAATATTTTTGGCCTGAAAGCCAAGTGGTCATGAAGCACATTAAATTTTTGGCCCCTGACCCATTCGGTGAATAGTAACTCAGCTGCTACAGTACCTTCTACAGTACCACACCGCTAGAGTAATTGTTATAATACCTATTGATGCTACAGTATCACTCACCGCTTCTATAGTACTCGATGCCGCTACAGTTTCATCGATGAACAGTTTGACCACTACTACAGTACACTACAGTACCCTGGATCAAATGGGTTTTGAACCCCCATTTTTTATGTAGTATTATGGGGTGCTTACCACTAAATCAAGACCCACGTATCTATTATGTCTGAAAAATATTTATAAAATTACAATAAATATATTTAAATAATAAATATAAGTTTTATATCTATAATTATAAATATTATTTATATATAAATATTTTTTAAATATAATTATTAGTAATTATAATTATAACTATATATATATAATTAAAAAAATTAAATAAATACTTCTATTATATTTTTATTAATATATATATATATAAATATATATAAAATCATATACCAATATTTATAAATATATTTATTTATAGTTATAATTATAAATGTATATATATATATATATGTAAATAATTATAAAGTTATAATTAATATATTTATTATAATTATAAAGATAAAAATAAATATAAATTAATTAATATATTTATAAATATATACTAATATTTACAAATAAATACAAATAATGATAATAATAATTCTAAATACATATAGATATAAATAAACGATTATAAAATTAAAATAATTATATTAATTATATATATTTATAAACAAATATTTATAGATAAAAAAAATTGTTATAAATATAATTCTAAATAAATATTGATATATTTAAATAATTATAAAATTATAATATACATAATAATTAAATATATTTATAAAATTATAAATATATTTTGTAATTATTTATAATTATTTAAATAAATATTTATATATTTATAATTATAAATATAAATAAATATATATTATAATTTTTAATTACAAATAAATATTTTTTGTATTTATATTGATAATTTAAAAAAATATATTTATTTATTTAAATAATTTTAAAACTATAAAAAATGTATTTATTATCCTTATAATGTAAAAATTACATAAACTTAAATAAATTTATTTATAAATATATAAAAATATTGATAAATAAATTAAAATATTTATAATTATAATTACAAATAAATACAGATTTATTAATTTACAATTAGAAAATTATAATTAATATATTTTTTATATATATTAATAAAAGTATAAATATAATAAATATATTTGTTATAAATTTATTATTATTTAAGAAAATTAATATATTTTAAAATATTTTTAGTTATAATTATAAATAAATATTTATTTTAATTTAAATCATTATAAAATTATAAGAAAAATAGTTATTATACCTATAGTCTTATAAAAATATTAATGATATATAGTTATAATTTTGTATATATAATAACTATATTTCTTATAAATTTTTAATTATTTAAATGAAAAAATATATATATTTTTATAATTATAACTATATATATATTTCATTAAATAATTATAAATTATAACAAATATAGTTATTATATTTATATTTTTTTAATAAATATAATTATTATTTTTATTATAATTTTATAATTATAAATAAATATTAATTAATTTTTAGTTTTAATTTAATATATAAATATATATCATATATATAATTTATTAATATATATGTAATAATATAAATAAATTATCCACATTATATCTTTATCAGTTCTTCTTTAGCGCTGATAATGATACACCTTTATCAGTGCCAAAAGTGTGCTGATAAATGTTGTCTATATCAGAGCTTTAGTTTTAGCGCTGATAAAGATGCCTTTTATTGGTGCTTTTTCACATTGATAAAGGCATATATTTATTATCTCTAAAAAATAACTGATAAATACATGTTTTATCACCACATTATATTTTAGCACCAATAAAACATTTCATTATCGATGATTTATTAACTAGAGATGATTAAAGCTTCAACTAATTTTATAAATAAACCATAATTGATAGCTTCTTCTCTCACACACCTCAAGCCCTCACGGAAGCCAAAACTTGTGTTTTTGACCCCTCCTCTACCCCAACCTCACCTCTTCCTCCCCTGAACCCACCTCTGCTATTGACCCCTCTTTCGCTACTTTCGCCACAAACAACCCATCTGTCACTCCTCTGCCACAAACCCTATTTTTTCGCTCCTCCGTCGGGAACCCACCTCCATCATGCACTCAAATCCACCATGTGTCGAACCCCACCTCCTTCCGCAAACCCCTCCTCAACCACGAACCCTCCTCCTTCATAAACCCACCACCACTATGAACCCCACCTCTGTTGTGAAGCCCTCTGTTGTAGTTGTCAACGACGTTGCCTACCACGAAGCCATTGTCGTCAGACTCTACTGCTATCATGGAAGGGTATGCCAATTTTTCAACATTATAATTTATTACTAACATATAGACATATTTTTTCTTCGGTTTTTTCTGTTCTCACCTTACATTTAATATGAAATAAATTCGTAATGGTGTTCTTTCAAGTTGAGACATCGCCCCTCTAATGTCTTTCATCTTTTAATCTGTTGGGTTATGAGTATATTAGGGTTTTTTTGAATACTCTATGACATTGTTGAGTAGTTTGTTTATTAATGTGTGAATCTCAAAAACAATTGAGGTAAATATGAAATACCATGTAGATAACATGCTTGGTTATAATATTTTCCTCGATAATTTATATATGCCTATTGTAATGGGAAAATAAATGTATTTAGTTGATAAATTCAAAGTTTTGGAGCCTTGAGTTTCATAAAAAATGATAATTTTTTCCTTATTCATGGATATACTATTTTCTTGAATTACTATTTATATAAATTAACAACATTTAATTATTAATAAAAACTACAAACAATATTTTCATGGGTATCTAAATATTTTGTCCAATGTAATTTATAAATAATGTTTTTTCTATTTTCAACATAATTTATAAATACTAATAACAATAAAATATAAATCATTTTTTTTAATTTGTATATAAATAATTTGGATTTTTACTAATTATGTGTATTAAATAATCATCAATAATTTTGATTATATATAATTTTGATTATAAATAGTAATGATTACTATAAATTATAATTTTATATAAATAATTTATATATAATTTTGAATTAATAGATTTTTTGAATACAAAATTTTGATTTAATAAATTTTTTTAATTAGCAATTATTTTGAATTAATAATTATTTTAATTTGATAATTATTTTGAATTTATAATTTCGAATTTATAATTTGGATTACCTTGAAATAATGGTTCTAAATTAATTAATTATATAATTAGTTAAAAAATAATAAATTATTTAAATAAATTTTATTATCATTAATTAATTTCTAAAAATATTACAATTTGTATTAATATATGTTGGTAGTTAATTTTTACCTAATTTTAGTGATATGAAATATAATGACTGATTAAAATCAAAATTAACGTGTTTTTGATTTTTTATAAAAAATGTAATAAAAATACAATTGATAAAAGGTTATTTGGGTCTTTTAACATAAATTGTTAGATTTGGTACTATAGATCTAACCGACATTTTACTTTCAATTTCCTAAATATATATATAAATTTATTTCACCTGGTGATTATTATTATGTTTATCATTTATTTTTTATTGTCCTTGGAATGTAATCCACATTAATAGGTTATAATAATTTCTCACTATAACAATAACATAGATATTCCAATAAGAAATTCTTAAATCAATGTTTCATATAGTCTAGAAACATCTATCTTACATGACAAAGATGATGGTTGACTATGATGTGATGGATTCTTATATTAAATTGATATATCTTCTCATGAAGTTCACACATATATAGTAAAGGGTCACACTTTTATAGTGGTTTTCTATAGTAACGTGTTAAAGTTATAATGATAAATGGATATAGAGGTCACCATAGAAAATAAAAAGACAATATTCATTTTGTGTTATTTTATGATATTTTTTATAAAGTTTCTCTCTTTCATATAAATATATTTTTGGTTCACCTTTATATTTTTAATAAAGTGTAAACATTTTAAAACATTATATTTTATAAAATGATGGTTATTTTTTATTTAGACGTATTTTCTAATGTACCTCTCTTGGGATTTATGTTTTTTTGAAAATTCATATGTGGAACATTTAAAATGATTCATGTGTTTTGAAATGTTTCTTAAAAAATTATATGTGTTTAGAATACTCTTATTTGGTTTTAAACAGATTATAAATGATTTAAACACTTTGCATATACTTAAGTATCGTGCCATGCGTTTGTCAACTCACTCAATTGGATTTCATAAATGGATCTGAATTTTTTGAAAGATTAATTAATGTTGGTTTCATTTTAACAATAGGTCTGTGAATTTATAAAAATAATTTTTTAAAATATAGAGGGTGTTCGCACATTTTAAATGATTAATACTATTGGGTCATGAAGATTCATTGAATTCATTAAAAATAGGAATTCTGGTTTTGTGAATGTGTCCTTGGAATTGATTGGTTTGTTTTAAAAAGGATGCTTTATTTTAAAGAGTAATTTCTTTAAATGGTTGGTTTTTTAAATGGTATTTGAAATGTGATATTATAAATAGTTTTCAATGGACATCAGAAATATATTTATTTCAGAATATTTAAATTATATATTTTTAAATAATTAGGGAATCCAATTCATTATATCGGGAAGAAAAGTAGATTGATTATAACACCATGGAAAGTGAATGTCACTAACTCTATTCAACCCATATGATATCCATCATGGACTTACTCCCACAAAAGGTGAATTAATTTTTTATGCCCATTACAACTCCTAATCCTAAATTTCATTCAACTTCACCTATATGGTTTAAATTTGGGGGGCCCTTTTTTGATATGTCTCTTTTTTCCTTTTCCCTCAGAGGGTTTCAATTGATTATTAATATGAAATGATTGATGATTATTCATGGATGTGAAAATGGTCTCTTTATTGTGAGAGTTTTAGAGTTGACATGTTACTTACAACTTATATTATATTTATTCATCTAATGATAATTGGCTTATTGTTTCTCACTTCCACTTGTTTGTATGCATGGTAACCCTATGAATTATGAAATTGGTCCAGATGTATGATGCAATAGTTAGCTTAACACTAGCAAGTTTCCCATGTATGCATGGTTTTCTTAGTCTATAGGAGTGTCACTAATGAGGAATGTGTGGGTATGTGAGGTGGATTTGCTTTTTTTATGATTCAACATAGGATGACTATTGGACTCATTGTAGTGTGAGTACAAAATGAAGGAATAATTGAATTCCCACTATGATTTTGAAACATTTCAGATAATAGAATTGAGATCATGAAAGAGAGATCTATACAACAATTAGATTTATCATCTAAATGAGAAAGTGGATGATAGGAAATAGTGCAAGTTGTCTCAATTTGTAAATTTATTTCAATAATTAGAAGTGTAACACCCCATGCTTCCACGGTACGTTTCCCTTAGAATAATGCAAAAGCGTGTGTTGTACGCAACCTCGAGTTCTAACACACCACAACTTATCAAACTAGCCATTATGAATAGTAATACCCACTAAGTGGTATTTAAAAAAGCTAAATTTTTCATAAAACATAATTTTACCGCTTCTGTAGATGGAATTTAAAAAATCTGAGGGACACTGTTAATATCTATAAGTAAAATGTGGTTCAATGAGATGAAAATATTTTTTGGTGAATAGTAACTTTTATCTTTTATTTACCACAGTTAAAAGTAAATAGTGTAATTAAAGGTAAGAATGATATTATTTTTACCCTAACACATGTCCTAATTCTATTAGATAAGCATAACTCGACCAAACAAAACCTTAGGAATAAAATATGAACATCATTGGTCCACGTAGATTAGATTTGGACATTTATTTTTATTTAATTCAAAGAAGAGTTAAAAGAGTTAAAATCAAAGATTAATAAATAAAAAAATTTAATATAGGGTAACACATAAGATAAATTCGATAATAAACATTCCTCAGAAATATAAAAATATTTCTTACATAATGATATTTTATTTATAATTTTTAGACATTAAATTATTTAATTTATTTACGACCCAATGGTGATGCAGTAATTACCATAATAGTGAAAAATTAAGATAATTGATATTAGAAATACACAAATAAATATATTTTGAGACTTTTTATAAATTACACTGATTTTAGAGGTTAATATGACTTGTTAGGATTTATTTAAATAACTTTTTCGATGTAATCATTCTGTTATGATATTTAAAAAAATCCATCTTCCAAATAGGGTCAAAATTGACATAAAAGAATTTTTTAATCAAATATTATCTTATTAATTGATATTCTATTCCTAAAAATCTATTGTTCAGCAAAAGGGAATAAATATTATTATATATGACATTAATGAACCACTTGAGGTTCTCTTGGATGTTTATAGTATGTTTATTAACCATATAATATAAAAATACAAAGAGATATAGAAAAAGTAAAACTAAGTAACTAAGAGTTAATACTTAATGATACGGTTAATATAGTGACACAAACCAGTCTAAATACTATTGGTTGAGTTTTTTTCGAACCATACCCACCATTTCCTTGAAATAAATCACTTTGGATCCATTAGAAACCGAATATGTATTTATTATAAAATAATATTTCTAGCTTTTCTTAAGGTGCCCCTCACACATCTTATAAAAGGGCACCCCCCCCCTTCTCTCAATCTCACACCATCAATGCCATTTGGCTCGGCCAAACTCTGCCCAATTATCCTCTAAACTTTTCTCCCTTCATCTTAGAATCCCTCCATTAGTAAGAAAACCATCATATGGAGTCCTTTTGATCAAATAAAAAAAAGATCCCGAAGAAGAGGTAATGTTTTCACCTCCCTCTTTCAATTTCCTTTCTTCTTCCACTTCCTATTTTTTTATTACCATTATAAAATTATAACTCCAGTATATTCTATATATTGTGATGTTATTATATATAAGTTACAACCATATTCAGTATTCTACCGATCATTCGGATGACAAGCCACCATACGTGCGTACATACGACTTACCGTCTCCACGTCGTGGTGTAATTGTTATTCAATACATTATTATTTTTATGGGTATAATAATGAGTATAAATTAGGTAAATAATTAATATGACATTATAATGATTCTCTATATATGATATACCATAAAATTATATTTTAATATCAAAATAATTATATTGTTGCTCATGCGTACATACGGAATATCGTCTCCACAAACGCGATAAGATTCATTCCCCATCATATCCATTCAAGAATAATATTCATTTGATGGTTAAAAATAATGTATATAGACTTAATATAATTATAAATATGAATAAGATACAACCTATCCATTAAAAACATGCCTTACGTAACACAACATATTAGGAGAACAAATTAGTTATCACCCGAAACAATGATAATACTAAGATATTATTAATAACGCAATGTTAAAAGATCATATATGATAGCAAATTGATGTATATGATTATTGTATAATTTAATAACAGTTTTTTAACTATTATTTAGGAGGTTAACATACCATAGAGTAAAAAAAAGTACATGTTAAGGGTTTACTTCACAATCTCTTCCTTATCCGATCTTTTTTATACGTATTTATCTACTCGGACATGGTATCATCCACATACATGTCTCTTAAAAATGTATTTCAAAAAAAATTTACAATTCAATAGAAAATGGGTTAATGTCATTTATACTGTACTACATTTTGTAAAAGAAGTATTCCGTCATTTTCCAAACAAAGAACTTTTTGACATTTTCGAAAAATTTAATGTAAGAATGTTTTTTTAACTTATACGGCAGGTGCAGATATTTTCGGCCATTATAACTTCGACAAAGCTTCCCTTAGAAGCTTATAGGAATATTTTCAATGTAAATGATTTCTTTTATAATTATGTTACTTTTGAATTATTTCAAAAAGAAGATATTTCTCTCAAATAATTTTGATTTCATCTATGTCAACATGCTCTGATATATTTTAAGCTTATTTGAAGTTGATTTATTATGATACAAAATATCCATATTGTATAGAAGGTTTTGTGATAAGTTTGACTGTGGATGTGTTATTTCATACCATTCATGGTTTATGGATTATGTATTTACATTTAGTATGCTAGTTTCAATTACGAACATTTATGTTATGTTTATGCCTTTTCATATGAGGAATGCATTGGGCTTAGTAAGTTACAGGTGGAGCCCGCTGTATATCATCGATGCATCGGTAGGTCTCATTAGACAAACTAGTGTCTTGGCACAAGACCATGACAAAATCTTATTTGTATTCTTGGCAGAAAACCTTGAATAAGTGGTTATGATAGTCTTTCATTATGCATCCCCTTATTATGAAAGTGGTTATTGATATTGCATGTGATTATTCGACAAGTAGAATATCCATGTGAGTAAGTAAATGGAATTATTTGATTTTATCATTGACATATTATGCTGATGTTCATGTTTAATAAGGAAATTGTTTAATTTATACATTTCCTAAAATGTTTATGTTTACTTATGAATGTTTCCACTATATTGTAATACTTACTGAACATTTGAGCTCACCCCTTTCAATGTTTTATTTTTCCCAGGATGTGAAAATTATATTATGACTAACTTGCAGGAATAGTCTTTGGGGATGTGAAGACATGTTTTTGTTGTAGTTTTATTCAATTTATGATGTAATGTAAGACATATGAATATATCTAGTGCTTCTAGGGCTACTAAACCAATCAGTCTTTCGAGATTTTATCCTTTGTGATCAAGCCAATTATGTAATAATGCATCGGCTCTAGGTAACTGAGGTCTGGGTGTTACAGTTGGTATTAGAAGAAATATAGCACAATCCTTGGAATCTAGATTTAGATATACTCTGATTAGAGCACATATCCTTAAGATAGACTTAGAGAATTTGTATAGAAGTAATTCCTAGAATTTTGGTATTGTAGAGTCTTTATGAGTTTTCTGAGCAACACATCCCTGTCTAGATATGAGTAGGTAGAGGTGTCTCTGGCACATATGTACCTAGGGGTAAAACCCAAAAACACCGCTTTGAGCTAGACTCGAACAAGAACTGGTGCACGACAGTGGGCCTTATTACACTCTTGGTTACGACACTCCAGGGGGATATTCTTAGGATAACTCTCATTTTCATTACAAATCATTATGAAGGGTTATGAGTATATACATCCTCAAAGAAAACCTTTTTTATGATTATGGATTATATCCTTATACTATACAATTTATGTTAAGTGTTTTATGGGTATTGAATTATGTATTTCGATTCATAAACTAATCTAGTTTATTCCAATGTTAAAAATGGAATGTAGTTGAAGAAATGGAAACTTTATCAATGCACAGAATCCATTTAGGGATTTCCCTCTTGCTCAAAATAATTATAGTGGAGCTGGTGATACAACTGGTGCTGATTAGATTCTCACTATTCTGGGACAACTCACTCAGGTTATGACTAATAACCTTACTCGTATGGAGCACCCTGATCGGCAGCGTGGAGGATCAATGTTAGATCACTTCATGAGGCAACAAGAACCAAATATTAATGGGGGTACAAATCCAATAGTAGCTAAGAAATGGATCAATTCCTTAGAAAACATATTCTACGCCTTGGGGTGTATGGAAATAGAAAGTGTTGTAATTCCAGTTTACCGCCTCACTGGAGATGCTGATCAATGGTGGTCATTGATTCAAAATAAAAAGGAGGATGAAGAGTTTTCATGTATGGAATGGTGGGAGTTTAAAGAAATTTTATTAGAAAAATATTTTCCTCATAACTATCGAGCAGATATGGAAAGGCAATTTCTCAATCTGAGGCAAAAGGAAGATGATAATGTTGTGAAGTATGAGGATAACTTTACAAGGTTATCAAGACATGAAGAAAATTATATACATAACCTAAGAATTAATATTGATCATTTAATTGATGGGTTAAAATCATTCCTCCGTAGAGCTTTAGTATCACAATAATTCTCTTCATATGAAGTCATTGTCTCATGTGCTATCAATATAGAAAAAGAATGCTCGAAGTCTTATGACTTTAATGCGATGCAGGAGAAGAAGATATCTGATAATCACTCTGCAAACAAAAATAAGGGGAAGAAGGGAAAAGTTGAATATACATCTTGCAGTAAGTTTGGGAAGAAACACCCTAGTACATGCTTGAAGGGAATGGGAGTCTATTTCAAGTGTGGTGAAAAAGGCCACTATGATTGTGGTTGTAAGGGGAAGAATAAAGCTAATGATGTTCAGTGCTAAAATTTCATGGAGATAGGAAATTATGCAAATTAATTTCCTAAGCGTCAGGGAAACTTTCCTCAGAAGATGCCAAGGGATCAAGTCTAGGCTTATGCTATCACTACTGTTGAGGTAGAAGCTCCAAAAGATGTGTTGGCAGGTAATTTAATGGTTTCCTCAAGTTTAGAAAATGAAAAAATTGATTCTGGATCATCACATTATATCATATCTTCCTAGTTTTATAAGAAAAATAGATATTTCCAATTGGATTTAATAAGAGAGTTGTCAGTCAAAACCCCTAAGGGATGTATCATTGCTACAACATTCTGTGGATCTGTTCCCATTAGGGCATATAAATGTTCTTTATCAGCTGATCCCATCATCATACCCAAGACTGAAATTGAGATAATGCTCAGTATGGATTGGCCTTCGGCCAATGATATGAAAATTTATTGTAAGAAGAAGGAGGTTATGATTTTTGATGATGATGATAAGGAAAACCATATCATTCGAGCAGAATCATCACCACCTAATTCTTATCTAGATCCACCCCCATTAGCTTAACTAATTTAGTTATTACAGAGGAAGTGAATTAAATAACAATGGGTGAGGAAAGGAATATTCAAATATATAATGTACCTATTGTGAGAGAATATGTTGATGTGTTTCTAGAAGATTTACCTGGAATCCTCCAGAATGAGAAATTGAGTTTTCCATTTATTTAATTCCTGGTTCAAGGACCATATCGTAGACCCCTTATAGAATGGCCAATGTGGAATTAGTTTAACTAAAGAAACAACTGAAGGAAATGAGTAATAAAGGATTTATTCACCCTAGAGTTTCTCCATGGGGAGCCCCTGTCCTTTTTGTTAATAAGAATGATGGATCTATGAGGCTTTTCATTGACTACAGAGAGATCAATGCTATAACAATAAAAAACAAGTATCCCCTACCTCGCATTGATGATTAGTTTGACCAACTACATGGAGCTCAATACATTTCAAATATTGACCTTCGATCTGGATACCATCAGTTGTGTGTGAAGAAGGAAGACATTCCAAAGACAGCATTTCGAACAAGGTATGGGCATTACGAGTTTACAGTAATGCATTTTTGGATTGACTAATTCCCCCTCTTTATTCATGGATCTAATTAATAGAGTTTTCAAGGAATATCTCGATGATTTATGGTGTTATTTATTGATGATATCTTAGTATACACCAAATCTACTAAGATCATGAACATCACTTACGCGTTATCCTGAAGACTCTTAAATGACATGAATTATATGGGATGTTTAGCAAGTGTAAATTCTGGCCTCAGGAGATTTCTTTTCATGGCCATATTGTCTCTATGGATGGAATCTCTATTGATCCTTCTATGACCAAGGCAATCCAACAATGTCCAGCACCAAAGAGTATATCTGAGGTACGCAATTTTATTGGTTTAGCAGGTTATTATTGACGTTTCGTCTAGAATTTTGCCTGATTGGATAACCCATTAATGAATCTCACACGTAAAGGGGTTAATTTTTTTTTGGAAAAAAGAGTGTGAAGAATTTTTCGAAGAGCATAAGAGAATATTAGTCAATGCTCCTATATTTACTCTACCATCAGGGAATGATGGGTTTGTTATTTATAGTGATGCATCGAAGAAAGGACTTGGTTGTGTCCTTACTCAAAATGATATGGTTATTGTCTATGTATCACGACAGCTAAAAATTCATGAGAAAAACTGTCATATACATGATATCGAGATAGAAAATGTGATCTTTTATTTGATGATATGGAGACACTAACTCTATAGTGAGAATGTGAGACTTATACTAATCACAAGTGTTTGAAGTATATTTTTCTCACAAAAAGAACTCAACATGAGGCAAAGAAGATGGCTTGAACTACTCAAGGATTATGATTTCACGATACACTACCACCCGGGGAAGGAAAATAAGGTGGCATATGCTTTGAGTAGAAAGGATCATGGAGTTTTGAACATGACAAGAGTGGAAAGGTATCCTATTTTCATGGATCTAGTAAAGATGGATATGGGAATCACCATGGAAGGTGAATCATCAAAACATTTTCAAATGGTTGAAAAACCATATTTACTAGAAAAGATAAAGAGTTCTTAGGCCGATGGTGAAGAGTATAAAATGAATATTAAAGCTGTGAATGATGGGAGATTGAGTGAATTTGTATATGAAGATGGAATTTTGAAATTTAGGAGAAGAATATGTGTTCCTGATATACCTGATTTAAAGAGAAAATTTTTGGATGATGCTCATAGTTCCAATTTCTCTATACACCATGGGAGCACCAATATATATAGAGATTTGAAGGAACATTTTAGGTGGGACAACATTTAGAGGGAGATTGCTGATTTTGTGTCAAGATGTATGGTTTTTCAATAAGTGAAAGCTGGAAGGCAATAGCCTGGAGGATTCATGCATCCTCATCACATACCTGAGTGGAAATGGGATAACATTACGATGGACTTTGTCATGGTACTGCCAAAGACTTCCAGAAGGAACTATGCAATATGGGTTATTGTTGATCGTCTTACCAAGTCATCACATTTTTATGCAATAGGAGAGGATTTACCACTTGAACTTCTAGCAATACTATATATTAATGATGTTGTGAGAGTTCATGGATTACCACTAACGATTGTTTCTGATCATGATCCCCATTTCACATCAAGATTGTGGAAAAGACTTAAGAAGGCCATAGATACTGAACTTCATTTGAGCACTGCCTATCACCCTCAAACAGATGGACAATCAGAATGAACTATTCAAACCATATAAGATAGGTTGAGATCATGCTGACATGACTTTTAAGGTATGTTGGATCAATATTTACCTCTGGAAGAATTTTCCTATAACAATAGCTTCCATTCAAGAATTCAGATGGCACCCTATGAGGCGTTACATGGAAAGAGATGTCGCACACCAACCTGTTGGGATGATGTTGATGAATGAAAACTTGTAGGCTTGTAACTTGTTGAGGAAATGATGGAAAAAGTGAACGTAATCCAAACCCACATCAAAGCAGCTCAAAGTAGGCAGAAGAGCTATGTCGATAATCGAAGGAAGGATTTGGAATTTCATGTCGGTGATCATGTTTTCCTAAAGGTATCTCCATGGGAGGGAGTTATACCTTTCAGTAAGAAGGGTAAATTGAGTCCCATGTACATCGGACATTTCGAAATTCTAGTACGAATTGGGGTTGTAGCTTGCCATTTGGAAATGCTTCCATGTCTCTCCAAAGATCACAATGTGTTCCAAGTATCACTGTTGAGAAAATAAATGCCTGACCCAATGCAGGTAGTGACCTCTGAGGAATTGGAAATGGAACCCGATCTGTCTTATTGTGAAGAGCCCATCAGGATCCTTGACACTAGAGAGCAACTGCTGAGAAACCAGATGACTCTTCTGGTAAAAGTTCTATGGAGAAACCATAAGTTGGAAGAGGCAACGTGGGAACCCGAGGAACTTATGATGAAGAACCACCCGAGACTTTTTATGCAGTAATACCCTAGAAATAGCGATGATACAATTATTTAAAGGAGGGGAGAATGTAACACCCCAAGCATCCATGGTACGTTTCCCTAAGAATAATGCAATAGCATGTGTTGTACACAACCTCGAGTTCTAACACACCACAACTAATCAAACTAGCTGTTATGAATAGTAATAACCACTTTTTAAATTTTATAAATCTTATTTATCAAAATGGACTTGATTTTTGGATTTGGAATATCAAAATTTTCCTAGGGTGAATTTTTGGTATTTTTTTGAAAAACATAATTTTTTGATGAATACTGAAACCACTAAGTGGTAGTTAAAAAAACTGATTTTTTCATAAAACTTATTTTTACCACTTTTTTGAATGGAATTTCAAAAATCAGAGAGAGACTATTAATATCTATAAGTAAAATGTGGTTCAATGAGTTGAAAATAATTTATCGTGAATAGTATATATTTTACTTTTATTTACCACGGTTAAAAGTAAATAGTGTAATTAAAGGTAAGAATTATATTATTTTTACCCTGACACGTGTCTTAATTCTATTGGATAAGCATAATTCGACCATAAACAACCTTAGGAATAAAAAATGAACCTCTTTGGTCCACTTATATTAGATTAGGACATTTATTATTATTTAATTCAAAGAAGAGTTAAAAGAGTTTAAATCAATGATTAATAACTAAAACATTTTTAATATAGGGTTACACATAAGATAAATTTGATTAAAATATTCATTTGAAAGATAATATGATTTCATAAATAATGAAATTTTACTTATAAATTTTAATCATTATATAATTTCATTTATTTATGACACAATGGTTATGCAGTAATTACCGTAATCGTGAAAAATTAAGATAATTTATATTATAAATACCCAAATAAATATAATTTGAGACTTTTTATAAAATAAACTAATTTTATAGGTTAATATGACATGCTAGAATTTATTTAATTATATTTTTTCGAAGTAATCATTCTGTTATGATTATAAAAAAAATCAATTTTTCAAATATTGTCAAAATTGACATAAAAGAATTTTTAAAACAAATATTATATTATTAATTGATATTCTAGTAATAAAAATCTATGGTTCGGACAAAGAGTTTAAATATCATTATATATGACATTAAATAACCACTTGATATTCTCTTAGATTTTTATATTATGTTAATTAACCATATAATATAAAAATACAAAGAGACATAGTAAAAGTGAAACTAATTAACTAAGAGTTAATACTTAATGATAATGTTAATTTAGTGACCCAAACCATTCTAAATCCTATTTTTTGAGTTTTATTTGACCCATCCACACCTTAGCCTCGAAATAAATCACTTTGGATCCATTAGAAACCGAACAAGAATTTATTATAAAATAATATTTCTAGCTTTTCCTAAAGAGCCCCTCACCCCTCTTATAAAAGGGCACTCACCCTTCTCTCAATATCACACCATCAAAGCTGTTTCGCTCAGCCAAAATCTACCCAATTATCCTCTAAAATTCTCTCCCTTTATCCTAGAATCCCTCTTTTAGTCATAAATCCATCCTAAGGAGTCATTTTGATAAATTCAAAAAGAAGATTTTGAAAAAGTGGTAACGTTTTCACCACCCTCTTTCAAGTTCCTTTTTTCTTCCACTTTCTCTTTCTTTATTATTTCCATTATAAAAAAATAACTCCAGTATCTTCTATATACTGTGATTTTATTATAAATAAGGGACAACCATATTCAGTATTTTACCCATCATTTGGATGACATGTCAACATATGTGCGTACGTACGACTTACCCTCTTCTGGTCGTGGTGTAATTGTTATTCAATAAATTATTATTTTTATTGGTATAATAATGAGTATAAATGATTTTAATAATTAATATAACATTATAATGATTCTTTATATATGATATACCATTCAGTTATATTTTAATATCAAAATAATGATATTGTCGCTCGTGCGTACGTACGGAATACCGTCTCCACGAACGTGATAAGATTCATTCCCCATTGTATCCATTCATGACTAATTTTATTATTATGGTCAAAAATAATTTTTATATACTTAATATAATTCTAAATATGAAAATTATATAACCTATTCATTAGAAACAAGTCTTAAGTAGCCAAACATATAAGTAGAATGAATCGGTTATCACCTGAAACGACGATAACACTAAGATATTATTAATAAAGCAATGTTAAAAGATCATATATGATATCATATTGATGTATATGATTATTGTATAATATAATAACAATGTTTTAACTATTATACAGGAGTCTATCATACCATCGACTACGGAAAAGTACAAGGTAAGGGTTTACTTCACATTCTCTTCCTCGTCTGCAATTGTTTATAGGTATTTATCTACCGGGACACGTTATCATCCACATCAATGTTTCATAAAAATGTCTTTAAAAACATTTTTAAATAATCAATAGACAATGGGTTAAATTCATTTATACACTCATATATTTTTTAAAGGAATCTTTCAGTCATTTTTCAATCAAGGTACTTTTTGACCTTTTCGAAAAATTTATGGTAAGAATGGTTTTTAACTTATACGGCGGGTGAAGCTTTTTTCTGCCATTATTACTTCATCAAGGCTTCCCTTACAAGCTTATAAGAATAATTTCGAAGTAAATGTTTTTTTTTAATTATGATACTTTTAAATGATTTCAAAAAGGAGATATTTCTCTCAAAAAGTGTTGATTTCATCTATGTCAACATCCTTTGATGGATTTTATGATTATTTGAAGTTGATTTATTATGATACTAAACATCCATATCTTATTGAATGCTTTCTGATAGGCTTGACTTTGGATTTTTTATTTCATACCATTCATGATTTATGGATTAAGTATTGACATTTTCTATGCTAGTTTAAAATACGAATGGTTATGTTATGTTTATGCCTTTTCATATGAGAAATGCATTGGACTAAGAAAGTGACGGGTGGAGCCCACTATAGCTCCTCGATGCATCGGTAGGTCTCATGAGACAAATTAGTGTCTTGGAACAAGGCCTTGACGAAATCATATTTTTAGTCATGGCACAAGGCTTTGACTATGTGGTTATAATAGTCTGGAATTATGCATTCCCTTATTATGACAGTAGTTATTGATATAGCAAGTCAATGTTTGACTAGAAGAATATCCATGTGAGTATGTAAATGGAATTATTTGATTTTACTTTTTCCATATTATGCGGAATTTCATGTTTAATAAGGCTTTTGATTTAGTTATACAATGCCTTAAATGTTTATGTTTACTTATTAAAGTTTCCACTATATTGTTATCCTTACTGAGCATTTGAGCTCACCCCTTTCAATGTTTTATTTTTCCCAGGATGTGAAAAATGTATTATGACTGACTTGTAGGAATAGTATATGGGGATGTGAAGAGAAGTTTTTTTTGTTGTAGTTTTATTCAATTTATGTTGTAATGTAAGACATATGAATATATCTAGTGGTTACAAGGCTACTAAACCAATCGTTCATTCAAGATTTGATCCTTTGTGATCATTCCTATTATGTATTAATGCACCGACTTTGGGTAACTGGGGTCTTTGTTTTACAAGAAGGATTATATTTCACTTATATTTTCTCCACTTTTATGATGCATATAATAATTAAATGGTTCTTAGCTTGGATTCCATTGATGTTTTCTTTAAAGAAAAAATTTATGTTATGATTATATTCCTTTATGGAGAATCAAAGGAAGATATCTACATTGATCAACTGTGAAGGATTCATGAAAAATAGAATATATGGCTCAGTTCTAGTCCCAAAAATTTTTTTGTGGGCTTATGTAGGCACCAAGCTATTATAACTGGAATTTCAATGCTTTCATAGAAGATTTAATGTTTATTATTTGTAATGTAAATAATTGCTACAATATGAATGTGTATTATGATGGGAGTTTTGTTATTTTACATCTTTATATGGATTAATATCTATTAGTTTGACCATTGAAGGATCGACATCAAGAGACAAAGATTTATTTATCTAGAAGATCCCAAAAGAAGGAACTTGGTTCTGGAAAGTGGGTATTATAGATTAATATTGAAAGCCTCTTAAATAATATAACTTTTTTTATACTTGGTTACATTTATATCAACATTTTATGAATTTATTTTTCTATATATATATATAAGTTAATCAAATTGGATGTATATGAATAAAGAATGGGTGGATGTCAATAATTTGACAAAATAGTTTGAATATGGAGTGAAAGAGTTCCTCAAGTTTTCCCATGATCATTAATATGACACTTCTAAAATCATTTGTTCTTTTTTAGGTTGTTATTATTCAATACAAATAATTATATATAAATTATAAGAACACTTGATCTATCATGGAATTGATCTAAGTTATAAATACTAGAATAAACATGGGGGAAAAGTGAATATAGCATGTGTTTGGGATAGTGGTGTGTTTTATGGATCATCAGATATGATTACAAGTGGGGAAAATGAAGAAGACCATATCAAGGATGTGAAAATATATTTAAATGATGATGAATATCATATTGAGGAAATGAAAAGGACGGTTGAAGATGAACTTCGTGATTACTCAAAATGGTTTATAAAGTTATAGTTTTGAAAAGATGTCATTGTAAACTATGTGAACTAAATATACGTCATTTTCAGCTATAATTAAGCATCATTATTTGAAAGAATTCAATGGATGGAGTGATTCTAGTGTTATGGTACTACTTTCTCTCTTTAATGGAATTCTCCTAAAATATAATGAGATCCCATGATGATCATACGAGGCCAATTGAATGCTAAACATGATAGGTATGATCTATGAAAGAATACATGCCTTCCCAAATGATTTCGTATTATTCCTACAGGGCCACAAATCACATATAGAATGCCCAATGTGTGGTGCTTCTCGAGACAAGAAATATGAATATGGTCCTACGAATGTTATATGGTACATATAAATCATTCCAAGGTTTATGAGCCTATATGAAAGTGAGAAGATTGCAAGGAAATTGTCATAAAACACAGATAAATGAATAAAAGATATGGAACTACGTCACCCTACGGAATCATCTCAGTGGAAGAGAATTAATCATGATTATTTTGAATATGTAAATGAGTTGAGAAACCTTTGTCTTGTGTTATCTACAGATGTAGTGAATCATTTTGGTTTTCAAAGCAGCACTCAAAGTACATGGCTGATTATGTTGGTAAATTATAACTTTCCACTATAGTTATGCATGCAACATAAATATATTCTGTTATCTATGATTATATCAAAACCAAAACAACAATGTAATGATATTGATGTTTTTTTGGATCCATGGATCGAAGATTTGAAATTATTGTTGGATTCTGGTGTTATGATGTATAATGCTTATAGAAATAATGATTTCACATTGAGTGCCATGTTGTATGGGATGATAAATGACTTCTCTTCTTATGGGAATTTTTTCAAATATATCATTAAAGTAACCCAAGGGTTTCCCATTTTCAATCATGTTTCAAAATCAATTAGGTTGAATAATTCATAAAACAAATATGTTTTGTGGACATTAGATATTACTTCCTCAATGATGTAATTATCATTTTTTGACGACATCAATTGATAGAATTTCAGAAGAACATAAAAAACTATCTCCACTAATAGATGATAATTTTTTTGATAAATAATAGATATGGACACTATATTTGAAAAAATATTTTTGAAAAAAGTTAAGAAATATAGTTGAAAAAATTGATCAATTTTTTTAATTGTCATAACAGAATTGCATGTATGACTGGAATTTTAATTATGTTATGCTTGTTGAAAAACATGTATGTGATGGTGTCATCACCATGTTACGAAATGAACATGAAAAAATGTATGTAACTATTACAAGGTTGGACATGGTTGAAATGGGAATATTAGAAGAGTTAGCACTATTGAAGGGTGAAAATGAACTTTTCTTCCTCCAACTACTTACACTCTTTCTAGGTAGGAGAGATATTAGTTTTGCAACTTATTCAAGGATGTAAATATTCTATAGGGGGATTCATCGAATATTAAGAACATTGTATCAATAAACGATATAAATTTAATATGTTTTAAATAATATGTCTACCATGTTTTTATGAAAGATCTAATTACTTTATCTTTACGCTGAATTTTTTCCATGAATGTCCATCATAAATTAACCAAGCTCTGTTTCTTCTTCTAATCTAAATGAAGAAAAGTTACAAACATGTTAAAATTTATGACTATGGAATAATAATTTGTCTTCATATTAGATGAATTATAAATGTTCTTCCATTGAAAATTATATGATTTGATGGTTAATTTAATGGTCTACATGGTGAGATAGATTCAACCATGTGGTCCTATACACTACAGATGGATTTACCCCATTCAATATTATGTGAAAATTTTTAGTAGTTATGTTTCCATAAGGTTGTATTTCTGAGCAATATATTGTTGAGGAATCCATTTAATTATATATAGGATACATGTATAGTGTGGAAATCATTGGTCTACTAAAATATCATCACAAAGGGTGTCTTCTGGGTGAGAGATTATCTGGAAGAGATGTTGTCCCATAAATATAACATATTAAGAACATTCCCACCATATCATTGCTCATAACTTTTTGGAGGTTTCCCCATATGATGAATGGTTAAAAATAGATATCAAATACACATAATCAACTATTTGTTGGATGGTTTCGTGACCATATTTTTTAGGAGTATGACGAAAATACTTATTTTATTTTATAATGACTTCTATGGATAGCTGGAGGACCAACTATGTATGTATTATCATACTATGGTTATATAATTAATGTTTACATATTCTATAAAAATGAACATGATAGGCATAGTGTCATGCAATGATGCAGAAATGATGGGAGTCATAATGAAAAACAATGATTTGAAGAAGAGTATATGGAAAAAAATAGAATTAGACCACAATAATTTACGTGGATCGAGAATAATCCATATTTCCACGAATACATAGAATTTCACAATATAATGAGATCAAAATTTTATATGAGTTTATCATAGTTTCTCCCTCTAAAAACCCTATATCAAAATGGGCTACAAAAGGATGAAAATGAATAATTGTTCCATATACCACATAGGAATTCTACATCAATATACTGAAAGGTGGACACCCAAGTCAAAAGTGTTATAGTAGCTGCTAGTTAGAATTCCAATGAGCTAGATTGAATGTAAGATTAAATCATTCTTCACAACAATATCCAATGAGGATCAGGCTACACCAAATTCAACAATATCCCACATGGAGTTAAACTTCTAGCTGAAGCGATGCATGTCACTAGAACTATGGAAGGAAATAGAATTTACACGAATATGTCATAATTTCACATCAACAAATAAATATGTGATTTGGATTCTAAAATATTCCAAGTGTAAATTTATCAATGAAATTGGGTTTATAATAGGAGTGATGTTAAAATAGATGAATTGGGATTCGTGAAAGTTGATTTTATAAAGGAATTGTACAAAGACATACAATTTATAATGCAATCACAGAAAGTACATGTATTTTATGTTCCAAATCCCACAAACCGAAAGTGGACAATTTTTTTCTTATTGACCATAACCATTGAAGATCCATATAAAAATTCCACTAAGTTTGTCCATTTTATTGGGAAGTTTCAATAATTTTGTTGTGGTCCCAATGTAGAAGAAATTTGTTAGGACTATGAAGACTACAATGATGGGATTCAGATAGTCGATGGAGGGTTCAAATCCCATAATCCTAAAAAAAGATTTTAATAATCAGGTTTTTTTTGGAATATATATCATGTTCTCTTGCGTATTTAACTATTTATCGTTGCATTTATGTACTAAAAATTAAATGATAAACAACTTCTTTATATAATGGCTTCTGCATGTGCCGGTTCTTCTAATCTTGAGGATAAATAGGTCTCTGAACCTACTACTACTCACAGTGAAGAGGAATAATGACATTCTATATGTTTTGTTATTTCCAATCCATAGGCTCAAAATGTATATCAACCTATTTTTTCTCACATTGTAATATAAAATGACATTCTATGTATAATGGTGCTCTTATTCTTGGGGAATAATAAGTTTCTCAAATAGTGGATGCTCCCAATATAGATGTACAATAACCATATGGCCATGTAGATTCTACCGCTCTAGAGAAACATATTGATGAAGTTGAATTCAAGAAAATAGTCAGTGACGAAGGACTACTGACATAGAAAAAATAGGAAAACTTTAGTTTTACGATTTTAGAGAAAATAATAAATGAAAAAATCAAACGCATCAAATACAAGGTCAGTTGGAATGCATTGGGATAGCATGTTATCCCCAATGAGTCAATGTTAAGTAGTTACATTAGAATATTCAATTGACAACATGTGTCGATTGATGTAGATTAATGGCACCATGTTGTGTCTGCCATTAAGACACTAATGTGGGAAATGATTATTGAAACATTATGATATTGTTTCTTTATTTTACTTAAAAATAAAATCAAGAGACATTGACTTACACTTCATCTTCTATATGATAGTGAATTTATAGTAGATGAATCCCATAATAAATATGTAATAATTCTTAATAGAATGATTAGTAGAGGTATTCACACAATTCTAATATTAAATTATCTTAAAAATGCTAAATGAAAAATAAAACCACACCCACCGCATATCTATGCACACCTGATAACCCAAAAAGCATGGGATGTGTTTACTATTCCACGTATTGATGTATCTTTTCATATGCACTGTGTCTCGTAATACATTGTTTGAAAATATTTGTAGTAATCACTTTTATTTAAAATTTTTTATTTATGAAACAACAACTGAGTTCTAGAAATATTTAGTGAGCAACAAAACCAACATACCCAAATTGTAAAGAAGTGATGGGGTATGTTTTACTTGAATTTTTTTATGTATTTTAAATATAACATAATACTTTTATGTGACATGAAACAACACCATAATTGTTTTCATTTATTTATATAATTATAGTTGACTCGAATACCAAGACACTTCCATCTCACGCCATGTGTTGTGGAAGGAGGCACATATAAATAAAGATGGGATACTAATAGATGAAAACTCACAAAATTTGTGGGAAAATGTGTAGGCATTAAAGAATAAAAAATTATTAAATCTCTATTACATAAAAATGATCACTTATTTTATTATATTCTTTACTGAACATATTCAACAAAATCCTCAACCCATATACTGGATGAACACATACTATCAGTGGCCTTGAAGCGGCCAAAATAGTATGGCCATGTTATAGGTGCAGGTTATGGGGTGACAACGAGAACATATTTTGAGGAAAAAAGTAGAGGAGGATCTATGTAAATCAATGAAATAGAAGAGATAAAGACTACATACCATTGAATAACAATTCCAATGATAGATAGTGATGATAGAAACATTTATGGGGGGAATCAAAGAGAACAATCTACTCATGAATAACCACTGTGTAAAGATCCTACCCCACCCACACCATCTTTGAGGAGATTCATTCTCCTCAAAGAGAAGTCTTAGAAGATGTAATAAATGTGCTAATAAAAATTTCTATGAAATGTAAATTATACTTACAATGATACCTTTTTTGTATTGATATTCAATAGGGTGACAATGACTATGATTTATATCTATCAACACCACCTTTAACTTTGTTGAAAGGTCAATGATTTTTGAAATCCAAAACAACACGCGAAACAACAAACCACATCCAATAGGTCATGTGTGAGTGTCGATTACCATATCCCATGAGTCAAGCACTAAGCAACCTATTCTAATTGAATTGTAATAAAATAATATGGTTGAAAATGCTATTTTAAAATTCATCGCATAGCTGTCACATTATGTAAAAAACATTTCAATAAGTAGGTATTAGTTTATATTATATTTTTCAAGCAAAAAATTTAAAAATTAAGTAAAAAAGGACTGAAATGATAAATGTTATTACATACAGAAATATGGAAGGGTATGAAATGAAAGACCAACTCAAAACCATCAAAATTGATGACCAACTGATTGAGAAGATCTATCAAAATCACCATTACCTCACACATTCTATATCTGAATTTACTTTCATTAAAGTTTCATGTGGAAACAATATTAAAAGATTTTCATAAAAAAATATTTTATTTTGATGAAAATATTTCTGAAGTGAAATATCAAGACTTTATTAGTGTTGAAAGTGAAAGTGAAATCCTCACTTATGATCGGCTAAATAGTTCTTTTGTAAATTTATACATGAGGTATGTTTTCATGATTTGATTATCGAAAAGCTAATTTATTGTGTTAATTTTGAATAATTACATATCATATTTTTGGAATTTGTATATATGAAAAAAATAATTGAATATTTTTTTCCATAAAAATATGAACTTGTTAGTCCTCACATATCCTCTAGAGAATAACCAAAGATAGATACCAAAAAAGGATGAAATAGTGTCAGTTCTGATCAAATAAATTGAAATAAAACTTTTGGATGAAGGTCTCTATTTAATACCACTTATGCATGGGTAAAAAATTAAAATTTATTCATATCAAATATATTTTTATTTCTTCAATTTTTTTGTGTGTTTTTAGGAAACATTGAATGCTCATTGCTGTAAATTTGGATATGCTAACGATTTATTTCCTAGATTGAATCAATGGATATCCAAAAAACCATCAACATGTTATGTAATTTTTCAATAAGTAATACACTACATCCTAGGTTTTAGAACTAAATATCATGTTATATAATTTATATTATCATTAAATAAGGATTCTGTTATGATAGGTTAGTGTATCAATATCATGAAAAACAAGGAATGAGGCTAGGGGAAAATCATGAGAATTAATACAAGATCAAAAATTGGACATGTGCCATGGAATATATAATAATAGTTCACTATACAAACACATATAAAAACAAGTTACAAATTCTACTCAATGTTTCAATAGTTTCTAAAACAGACCAACAGAAAAGATTGTGGTTATTATGTTTGTAAATTTATGGTAGAGATCATATACCATGTACAAACCACCATCCAAGAATACATATTTTGGTAGATAATTACAACTTCCATCAAAAAAATTATTAATCCTTTGTGTATTTTTATTTTTTCAGTACTACTATAACCATTGAAAAGAAACATATTCACAAGATGATATAGATGTTCTTAGAAAAAAATGAGAAACATGCCTAATGGAAGAATGTACAAAAATAACCTGAAGATTTTACTTCCATAGATGTAGTGGATTATTTCATATTTATGTTTAATTGTAAATTTTTGGTATTAATCACATATGAGATTATTCTTATATTGGTGTATTTTTTTGTTCGAGTCAGGGTGGTTTGTAAAAATATTCTCATTCTTGTAAAATATATGACATCAAGAATGTAAATCATATAATGACAACAATGAAATCGGTCACGAATATATAAAGGTGAATTCCTACTACTTATGTTATTAATTAATTTTTCATTATTTTAACTATTATTGATAGGATAAATCTAGTACCACTTTTATATGTTACTTATTCAGTATTTTTTACTGATCTTTTTAGAATCTACAATTTTCTTTCAAATATCTATAATAATCTATAAAAGGGATAACATGTTCCTTTGGTGTGGATGAGAAAACACCATGTTTCATAAAATGTGTGATGAATTACAAGGATGCATCTACCAAGGTATTTATCAGTTTTTGAATGAAATGTAGGACTTCTGAGAAGATCTTTCATGAATATATTCCTGAAAAATGTAGTAATTGGACACACCTCAATCTGATACACAATGTGCTTAGTATTACTCAAAGTTTATGTTTTCAGTTTAAAATATTATCTAAACCATTAAGATTAATGTATTCTACTATATCATGCTTTGATATATTACTCAATATTATGAGCAATGATATGTTAGGTATGAATTTCTAATGTTAATATCACATTCTATCAACATTATACTCATTTTATCCTTATATGATCATTGATATCTCCTTTGTCTACACTTATTGAGAATCTATGATCACCATTTATTATGTTACATATCCTTAGGATATTAATAATAGTTATTTGGAATGATATGTATAAGAAGGTTTCTAGTAAATAATAACTAATGTTAAACTCTTATGAACTAATTCTTTATATTTCCATGTTTTAAAAAGTTGTATACCTAAAAAAATATGGCATGGATCATTATGTTATGTATGGAATATTAATCTTGTAAGATGTGATATCTATAAATGAAATTTCTGAGTAAATCTAATTAGTATTGGACCAACTGACCTACTCACAACTAAGAAAAATGTACAAGTAACACGTATTAATCAATGTGTCTCTTTTTATTTCAAATCTACATGACTTTTAGTAAAAAGAACAATTGATATACTAAAAATTGATCAAATTAATTAGCATTGTTGTTACATTTTAGGAAAATAGTCCAGAAGTCATATTTTGATGTGTGGGAATCAGCTACACCTCAATATGATGCTAGGTGTGGCTTGTATGACATTATGTATGTATTTTTATATTAAATTTACATAAAATTTAGAAAAAATAACAAGTGAAAGACTGAGAAATGAGAAAATAAATTCATATTATTTTATACTTTATTAAAATTATCCATTATTCATTTTTTATGGAAAGAAATCAACCACACCTCAATTTGAAGCATTGTATTACAGGAATGACTAAAAGAGACTCTTATCATTTTAAAATTTACATTTTAGTACTAAATTTATCACCCACTAAAAACCAAGAAAACAGACATTGATTGTATTCATAATTGAGGAAAGATATTCATATGTCATTTTTGACATATATGATGTAGTCTCCTGTCAAACTGATGCATGATGCATTCGGTATGATTCAAAATGCATGTTTATACTTTGAAATGATATTTTAGTAAAAAATAAAATTAGTACACTAAAAACCATGAAAATTCATTAGGAATATTTTGGTAGTTTAGTAAAATTATCTATATGTTTGTTTTGATGAATAAGAATAAAATTTACCTCAATACAATGCATAGTGTCACTAGTATTACTCAAAGAGATTCTTTTTATTTAAAATTGATGTTAATTTATTAAAAACAAAACGTGACATACTAGAAACTAATAAAAAAATCATTCGTATTGTATTGATATTTTTGGAATGTGATCAATGAGTTAGTTTTTAAATGTAGGAGTAGACCAAAACTAAATAAAATGAACACTATGAAATGTGTGACTTTATTTGTGTGTTTTTATTTTAAATTTTCATTAATATAAGTAACAAAAGAACTAGTGGCGTATTTGAATTCACGAAAATGCCTTCAGAGAGTTTTGATATTTTAGTACAATGATCCATGAGTCATTTTCATTGTGTATAAATCAAGTGCACCATAAATTTATGCATATTATGTCTGGTACGACATTAAGTGTGTATTTTTTTTTATAAATAGATGTTAAACATTGAAAAAAGAACAATTGATGTATGGAAAACTATGAAAATGATTTCATATTATTTTCAACCCTTAGAAAATCAATCCATGAGTCATTTTTATGTATAGAATTTGATCTCACCTCAATATGATGGATGCTGTGACTGGTATGATTATAAGTTCCTGTTGTTAGTTTAAAATAGACATTTTAGTTCAAAATCTGTCACTCACTAAAAACCAATACACTGAACAATAATATTCTTGATAAATGATTAAATTGATTCATAAGAAATTTTTGACAAGTATGAAATTGTCTCGTATAAAAATGATACATGATGTGACTGGTGTGACTCATAATGTGTGTTTCCAGTTCGAAATGAAATTTTAGTAAAAAAACAATTAGCGTACTAAAAACTGATCGAACACATTTTTATTGTTTTATATTTTAGAATAATTATCTATAAGTTTTTTTTGATGTGTAGGAATCATCTTCACCTCAATACGATACACGGTGTGACCGGTATGACTTGATGTGTGTGTTTTTATTCAAAATATACATTAATTTATGTAAAACCAATAAGTGGCATACTGAAAACTGAGAAAACACATTCGGATAGTTTTTATATTTTATAAAAATTATCCATGAGTCATTTTTGATGTTTATGAGTTGACCAAACCTCAATACAATGCACGGTGTAACCAGTATGACTCAAAGTGTATCGTTTTATTTAAAATTGTCATTAATTTAAGTAATAAAGAACATGTGACATACTATAAACTGATAAAACACTTTTTTATTGTTTTTATGTTTTATTAAAATAATTTTTCAGTCATTTGTTATGTGTAAGAATCAACCTCACCAGATTCATAGGCTTGGTGTGGCCGGTATGACTTTAAGTGTGTAATTTTAAATTAAATTAACATTAAATTTAGAAAAAATAACAGGTCACATACTAAAAAACAATAAAAATAATTCCTATTGTTTTTCATCATTAAAAAACAATCAATGAGTCATTATTGATGGTTAGGATCTACCACACCTCAATCCAACAAACGGTGTGACCGATATGACTAAACGTGAATGTTATCAATTTAAAATTGAAATTTTAGTCTAAAATGTCTCACTCACTAAAAACCAATCAAAGGCCTTATGATTATATTTATAATTGGGTATAAAGATTCATATGTATTTTTTTATTTTTATGAAGTAGTCTCATGTAAAAATGATCTACAATGTGGTCGGAATGACTCATAATGTGTGTTTCTTGTTTGAAATGACATTTTAGTAAAAACAATTGGCATACTGAAAACTGAGAAAACACATTAGGATTCTTTTAAAACTATATAAAAAATATCTATAAATCAATTTTTGATAGGTATGAATTTACTTTACCTCAATATGACACACATTTTGATCATTTTGACTCCATGTTTGTCTTTTTATTTAAAATTGACATTTATTTATTTAAAAAAGTATAAATGACATACTAAATACCAAGAAAATTAATTCAGATTGTTTTGATATTTTAAGAAAATGATTGATGGGTCATTTGTGACATGTATGATTCAACCAAAAATAAATATGATGTGCAGTATGACTTGTATGATACAAAGTGTGTCTTTTTATTTTAAATTGAATATAATTTAAGTAAAAAAACAACTGGAATATTGAGAACCAAGAAAGTGAATTCATATTTTTTTAATATTTTAGGAAAACGATTCATACGTCATTTTTGACATTTAAAAGTAAACGGCACCTCAATATGAAGAACAATGTGACCAGTATGACCCAAAGTGTTTATTTTTATTTAAAATTGACATTAATTTAAGTAAAAAATAACAAACGACAGACTGTAAATTGAGAAAACACATTCATATTGTTTCAATACTTTATGAAAATAATCCATGAATCACTTTTTATGTGTAATAATCAATCACACCTCAATATGATACATGGTGTGACCAATATGAACAAATGTTTCTGTCATCATTTTAAAATTGACATTTTAGTTCAAAACATTCCACTCACTAAAACCCATTAAAATGCACACGAATTGTCTTGAAAATTTTGGAAAAAAATTCATTAATACATATGGGATGTTTATAAAGTTCTCTCACATCAAATTGATGCACGATGGGACTAGTATGACTCATAATGTGTGTTTTCAGTTTTTAATGATATTTTTGTAAAAATAATCAACTTATATAATGATAACTAAGTAAACACATTCAAATTGTTTTGATACTTAATTAAAAAAATCCATCAGTATTTTACAATATGTAGGAATAATCTGCACCTCAATTCGACACACTGTGTGACTGGTATGGCTCCATGTATGACTTTTTTATTTAAATTTGAAATTAATTTTAGTACAAGAACATGTCACATACTCAAAATCGAGAAAACACATTCGGAGTGTTTTATTATTTTATGACAATGACCCATAACTAAATTGTGACATGTATGAATCAACCCCTCCTCAATAAGATGCATGGTGTGACCAGAATAACTAAAAATGTTTCTTTTTTAATAAATATTGACATTTTATTTATGTATTCTTTCTTATTAAGGTTTAATTTATTTATTTATAGTATTAATAAGATTATATTTTTTTTACTATATAGGTTGAATATTTTTCTCGGGTTGAGATGATTTGTTCTGCAACTAAAACCATGGGAATAAATTTTTTGAGATGGGATTTTAGGCTTCAAAAGATGAGATATAGTGTCTGAAAAACATAGTTTGATATATGTAATTTTAATTATATAAAATATTGTCTAAAATTTAAATAATAGTGTTTTGTTGTATATACAATGGGTGGACATATTTTTATTAATGATGTAAATTAAATGTATATACCATTATTTAAAATAGCAGGTCATATATAATATTTTTTGAAATTTCAGGTTTTTTATGGGTTTGTTTTTATATTAATTGCACATTACATCTATCCGGGCCTTTATCAGTGCTAAAAAACACTGATAAAGGGGGTCCTTTATCAGCACTTTTTTTAGTGTGGATATAGTCCCCCCCTTATCAGCACTGTGATAAACATTTCATTTTTAGCACTGTTAAAAGAATATTTTCATGTTGTTAAATGGAAAAAGTGTAGTGGTTCACTATGAACTTGATCCTCATCCTTTACACACTGGCAAACCAAGCACATTTCAAAAAAGTTTTCCTCTCCCTGTTTCACCCCATGACACCGAAATTGAACCCTCAAGCCATGGTACATCTTGAAAAATTCTTGGTGTATCACCAAAGGTGAGTTATAAAACTCATTAAGGACTCAATCTTCCAATACAATCATAAAAAATGACCTTCCAGGAAACAAAATCTACTTCCAACCATACTCCAGTCATCCCTTTATAGCATAACCATACCCAACACGATCACGCATCACCTCTACCTTTGAGTCCCCACACCGAGACTCTTCCACCTATTGCATCAGAGAATACTACATCACCATCTGGAACAAATATTCTCTACCTCCATCCACTCTTACATCTATGTGCATGGCTTCTTACTCCTCCATTTCTCTCCAGGCATCCCCATACATCTAAAAAAACCATTCCAAAAATTCATGCTCTTAGTGTGGGTCACATCATTCCCCTTTTCTATGGTCTAAGAGATATAAAAATTATTATCCTAAAGAAACTCCATCCACCTCCACTTGCATAAGATTAGATCATTCTCTGAAAAGACATACCTTAATCTCTTATGATCATTAACGACCACATAGTGTTACATAATGAGGTAATGTCATTACAACATCAATGAAAACACATCTATTGCTAGCTCCAAATCATGGGTGGCATAGTTATGCTTGTGGGAAAATAACTACCTATACCCATAAGAGATCAATACCTACTATTTCATAATCATGCATCCCATGCCCAGATGAGAAGCATCACAAAAAACCACAAACAACACAACCACCTCTGATAAATGAAGTAATTGATCACTGAATATCTTCCACTCCAGGTAACCAAACACTACCAGACACTGATCTCTCTAAAAAAAAGATTGGTCTTTCTATGTTAATGCATTCAATGGGGGTGCATCATGAGAGATATCAGCAACAATCCTTTGATAATAGCCTGTGAGAAAAAGGAAATTGTGATCGTCTATCACATTCTTGGGTTCTTTCCATGAAAAAAATACTTCATCATTTGATGGGTATACTACCACACCTTTTCGTGACACCACATGCCCAAGGAAATAAACCTCTTGATTCTATAACATACACATGTATGACATTCCAAAGAGAATGTTGCATTGAAGAATATACCATTCTGTAATGAGATTCTTCGCACGATCCGACTCTAAATTTATGTATATTGAGATACCATCAATGAATATGACGATGTACTGATCCAAAAACCAATGGAACACAATGCTTATAAGCCAAATTAACACATATATTGTGTTTATAACACCAAATTACGTGACTACCAACATGAAGTGAGAATACATGCATCAGAAGGTAGTATTTGGGACATCATCCTCCTCCACTCTCATCTGATAACATCTAGATCGCATATCATACATAGATAACCAACTCATCCCACTCATCTAATTGAGAAGATCACCTACCCTTGGAAGAGGGTAAAAGTTTTTTACCATCACCTGATTTGTAACGCCCTGACACCAGAAGCCCAGAGTCGGTGCATTATTACATAACATTGGCATGATCACAACAATGATCAAGTCTCAAAAGACTGATTAGTTTAGTAGCCTTGGAAACACTAGATATATTCATAATTCCTGCATTACATAATAAATATGAAAAATACAACAACATAGTCTCCATAGTCTATACTCATATCCCCACATACTATCCCTGTAGGCCATTCATAAAATATTTCTTTACATCCTGAGAAAAATAAAACATTGAAAGTGGTGAGCTCCGATTCTCAGTAAGGATAACAATATAGGGAAAACATTTATAAATAAGCATAAACTTTTAAGGAAATGTATATTTAAAAAAATTCCTTTTAAACTTGAACATATTCATAATATGGAAAAGATTAAATTAAATAATTCCATTTACTAATTCACATTGATATTCTACTAATCGAATAATCACATGCAATATCAATACCCACTTTCATAATGACGGAATGCATAATTCCAGACTATCATAACCACGTAGCCAAGGCCTCGAGCCCAGACTACAAAATTTTTTTTGTCAAGGCCTCATGCCAAGACACTAGTTTGTCTCATGATACCTACCGATGAATCTAGGAGCTATAGTGGGCTCTACCTGTCACTTACTAAGTCCAATTCATTCCTCATATAAACACGTTTAAACATTACATAAACATTCGTATTAAAAATAGCATATGAAATGTCAATACATTCTTCATAAACCATGAATGGTATAAATATAACACATCCACAGTCAAACATACCACCAAACCTTCAATACAATTTTGGAGTTTTGTATCATAATGAATCAACTTCTAATAAGTTTAAAATCCATCAAAGGATGTTGCCATAGATGAAATCAAAACTATTTGAGAGAAATATATATTTTTTTTAATCAATTAAAAGTCACATAATTATAAAATAATACATTTACATTTAAAATATTCTTATAATCTTGTTAGGGAAGATTTTATGAATTTATAACGGTGGAAAATAGCCGCACACGACGTATCAGTTAAAAAATCATTCTTAACATAAATTTTTCGAAAAGGTCAAAAAGTACCTTGTTAGGAAAATGACAGAATGATTCTTTTAAAAAACGTATAAGGGTATAAATGACATTAAACCATTGTATATTTAATAGTAAAAAATTTTTTGAATGAAATTTTTAAGAAACATGGATGTGGATGATAACGAGGTCCCAGCAGATAAATATGTATAAACAACTCGGATAAGGAAGAGATTGTGAAGTAAACCCTTACCTTGTACTTTTCGTTAGTCGATGGTATGTTAACCTCATGTATAATAGTTAAAAAAATATTATTAAATTATTCAATAATCATATACATCAATATGATATCATATATGATCTTTTAATATTGCTTCATTAATAATATCTTAGTGTTATCGTCGTTTCGGGTGATAACCGATTCATTCTCCTTATATGTTTGGTTACTTAAGGAACGTTCGTAATGGATAGGTTGTATCATATACATATTCAGAATGATATTAAGTCTATAAACATTATTTTTAACCATCAAATGATAATTAATCATGAATGGATATTATGAGGAATGAATCTTTTCGCGTTTGTGGGGACGGTATTCCATACGTACGCACGAGCGACAATATCATTCTTTTGATATTGAAATAATATATAATTTTAGGGTATTTCATATATACCGAATCTTTATCATGTTGTATTTATTTTTTACATGAATTACACATCATTATTATACCCATATAAATAATAATATATTCAATAACAAATATCACCACGATGTGGAGACGGTAAGCCCTACGTACGTACCTATAGTGACATGTCATTCAAATGATGGGTAGAATACTGAATATGGTTTTTCCATATTTATAATAACTCACAGTATATAGAAGGTACGGTAGTTATTATTTTAGAATGGAAATAATAAACAAATAGGAAGTGGAAGAAGAAATGAACTTGAAAGAGGGTGGTGAAAACGTTACCTCTTCTTCAGGTTCTTCCTTTTGATTTGATCAAAAGGACTCCATAAGATGGATTTTTGACTAAAGGAGGGCTTCTAGGATGAAGGGAGAGAATTTGAGAGAGTATTTGGGAAGGGGTTGTCTGAACCAAAAGGCTTTGAAGGTGTGATATTGAGAGAAGGGTGAGTTCCCTTTTATAAGATAGGTGAGGGGAACCTTAGGAAAAGCTAGAAATATTATTTTATAACAAATTAATATTCGGTTTCTAATGGATCCAAAGTTATTTATTTCTAGGCTAAGGTGGTTATGGGTTGAAAACAACTCGACAAAAATGATTTAGACAGGTTTGGGTCACTATATTAACCTTATCTTTACGTTTTAACTCTTAGTTAATTAGTTTTAGTTTTACTATGTCTTTTTTTATTTCTTTATTATATGGTTAATAAACATATAATAAACATCCAAGAGATCCACAAGTGGTTAATTATTAATATATATATATATATCTTTATCTAAGTCATTTGGCCTAACCTTAGATTTTTAGAAAGAGAATATCAATTAATAATATAATATTTCTTTAAAAAACTATTTTATGTCAATTTGGACAAAATTTGGTAATTTATTTTTGTGAAAATCATAACAGAATGATATGTTAGATAAAATTTAATTAAATAAATAATAACAAGTCATATTAACCAATAAAATTATTTTAATTCATAAAAAGTCTCAAATTATATTTATTTGGGTATTTATAATATCAATTATCTTAATTGTTCACTATTATTGTAATTACTACATCAACATTGTTTCATAAATAAATTAAATTATTTAATGTCTAAAAATTATAAATAAAATATAATTATTTAGGAAATCTTTTTATCTTTCTAATGAATATTTACAATCGAACTTATCTAATGTATAACCCTATATTAAAAATGATTTAGTAATAAAACATTGATTTTAACTCTTTTAACTCTTCTTTGAATTAAATAATAATTAATGTCATAATCTAATCCAAGTGAACCTACATGATAATATTTTATTCCTAAGGTTGTTTTTGGTCGAGATTCACTTGTCTAATAGAATTATAACATGTGTTAGTGTAATATTAATTTCATTTTTTACCCTTAATTACCCTGTTTACTTTTAACCGTGGTAAATAAAAGTAAAAAGTTATGATTCACCAAAAATTATTTTCATCTCATTGAACCACATTTTACTTACTCATATCAACCGTGTCTCTCAGATTTTTGAGATTCCGTTCACAGAAGCGGTAAAATTATGTTTTATGAAAAATTCAGTTTTTTAACATCCACTTAATGGTTTCACTATTCATCCAAAAATGATGTTTTTTCAGAAAAATATAAAAAATTCACCCTAATATATAATTGATATTATGAATTCCAAAATTATATCTATTTGAAAAAATTCCCAACATATAATTTTCATTAATTAATTTTATAATTAATTCCCACTGTCAAAACAAATAGCGCGTTTTTAAGAAACTATATCAATCACAAGATTGTCAATTGTTTATGTCCAATTTCAAAGTGAAACTAATTCCAATAAACAGCATTGGATTAAATGGTAAAAAATATATTATAAATATACTTTAAAACCACTGAAATTCATAATTTATCACTATTAATTATTTTTATTAAAAACGTTGTTTTTAATAAAAATTTAGTAATTTTCACTATTCATCAAAATATAAAAGTTATCCAAAAAGTACCAAACATTCACCTTAGGATAAATTCGATACTCCGAATCTAAAAATGAAGTCCATTTTTAGAGATAAAATTTATAAAATTTCAAAAAGTAGGTATTACTATTCATAATGGCTTGTTTAATTTGTTGTGGTGTGTTAGAACTCGAGGTTGCGTACAACACATGTTATTGCATTATTCTAAGGGAAACGTACCGAGGATGCTTGGGGTGTTACATTCAACCCTACTTCAATAAATTGCATCCTTGAAATTTTAAAATGTTCCTCTAAAATAAAAGGATGAAAATTGAAAATACCATTGTGGAAAACCCACATCGGAAAATGGATTATTGAGGCCTCTATTTAAAATAAAGAGTGGTAAGTATGAATGTTACCAAAAATAACACATACTAGGGTTCCTTATAGGAAAACATGGATAGTTAAGAAAAATCTAACCATCAAAAACTGATAGAGAGTGGTAGAGAACATGGCGATGAAAAGGCCGACAATCACAAAGCCATAAATTTGTGATGATCTATGGTACTATCTAGGAAAACGTTTTTGTTCTAAGTTCCTTTTCTTAATGTTGAGGAATTATTTATGAGATTGGATAAAACCATTAGGATATATACTTAATTTATAATTAGAGTTTTATACATTAATAAATTTCTACCACAAACTCATCTTTCACTCCAAAACATAATACAACTCAAAAATACTCTATTTATCCTAATTATATACAGTCCCAAATATAATGAATTCATAATTCAGATATAAGACCATTTAAAAAATCAACATTATACAATCCTGAGACTTCACGTAGTCCAGTGGAAGGAGGTAAATCCTTATCGCACTATGGTCGTGGGTTCGATTCCCGTAGCTTTGTCTGACATGACAGGTTGTCACACGGTGTGCGTGTTGTCTTTTTATAAAAATCCAAAAATAAACTTTCAAACATAATCCATTCCAACCTTTATAATTTTCCAAAATACTACTATCCAAACTCACAGTCCAAAATTTATAATGAATTTAAACACAACGAAGGTCCTTTTTTATGTAATAACATGTGAATAACTTCATCTTGTATTCTTTTAAAACACGACAACACCCTAAATTACAATAAAACATTATTGATTACATTCATGCTCCCTTATTCATTATAAAATACTAGATATATTCCTTATATCCATAAATTTTGAATACTATAGCCATGATGAAATAAAAAAACCATTAATCAGTTCCAAGGTAGTCAAGAATATCCGATGTAATTTATCCAAATCAACCATTATTGTCTCAGTATCAGGACCATATTAAGGATTCCCTTTCCTTCAACCATGTATTTTCAAAAAAAGTTTAACTTTCTGTTGAGTCACTTTTCATAGTACCATATAATCTCAAATCCTCTATGAAGTTGTACTGCAGTACAATACTTATTTATTTCCATAATTCATATAACTGTAACATCATCGATACAACACTAAAATGACATAATTCTTTAATAACAACATAAGAACACTACTCATTCCTCTTCATTTATGGTAGTATCATAACATGATTATTATCCAATAGCATCATTTGTGGTATACTCTGATGACTTGGACATTGATTCATGTTGTGTACCAACTCCTTGTAGATGAAGCATTGCACATTTGAAGCCTTTTTCTTATCCTTGAAGTTTCGTACTTTGTGTCCTTTTTCTCCACACTTATAAAAAACTCTCATTCACTTCAGGCAAGTTCCAAGGTGTTTCTTCCCACAGTTATCACATAATGGAAAATTTCTCCTTTCCCTCTTCCATTAATCCATCTTTCTCTCTTCCATCCATTTCTTCTCTTGCTTCCCTTCGAAGCCATAAGGCTCAGTGAACTCTTTAGTTATCATATCAACACATGATAAAATCTTTTCATATGATGACAATTCAAGTGAGACTATTCCCCTTCTAAATGATGTCTTAATATCTTGAAAGGTAGGATCTATATTATTCTTTGGATCAGACCTATTGCCGGAGTCCACATTCTTTCTACTGGGCACCATTTCTATACAATGGCATAAACTAGGTCAGTTTATGAATAGAAATACATATTCCCAAACTTGTGAAACACATAACATAAATTGAACAGTTTATGGATATAATCCATAATCAAAAAAAAATTCTTTGAGGAAGTATATACTTATAAACATTTCATAATGTTTTTTAAAGAAAATGAGAATTATCCTATTCATATCCCCCAAGAGTGTCATAACTAATAGTGCAGCAAGACCCATTGTCGTGCACCAGTTCTCGTTCGAATCTAGCTCAATGTGGTGTTTTTGGGTTTTACTCATAGGTACATTTGTGCCCGAGCCGTCTCTACCATCTCGTATCTAGACAGGGATGTATTTCTAAGAAAACTCACAAAATCTCTACATTACCAAAATTTTAGGAAGTTCTTCTATAATAATCCTCAATGTCTATCTTAGGGCTACGTTTTCTAATCAGAGTCCATATAAATCTAGCTTCCCAGGTTTATACTAAACTTCTTCTGATACAAACTGTAACACCCCGACCCTAGAAGCCTAGATCCGGTGCATTATTACATAACATTGGCATGATCAAAATAAAGATCAAGTCTCGAAAGACATATTAGTTCAGTAGCCTTGGAATCAATAGATATATTCATAAGTCTTGTATTACATCATAAAAATGAATACTACAAAAACATAGTCTCCAGAGTCCATACTCATATCCCCATATACTATCCCTGCAGGTCATTCATAAAATATTTCTTCACATCCGGAGAAAAATAAAACATTGAAATGGGTGAGCTCAGATGCTCAGTAAGGATAAGAATATAACGGAAACATTAATAAATAAGAAAAAACATTTAAGGAAATGTATAACTAAAACAAAATCCGTTTAAACATGAACATCAACATAATATGGAAACGATTAAATTAAATAATGCCATTTACTTATTCCCATGGATATTCTAATAATCGAATAATAACATGCAATATCAATACCCACATTTATAATGACGGAATGCATAATGCCAGACTATTATAACCACGTAGCCAAAGCCTCGTGCCAAGACTACAAATAAAATTTTGTGAAGGCCTTGTGCCAAGACACTAGTTTGTCTCATGAGACCTACCGATGCATCGAGAAGCTATAGCGGGCTCCACCCATCACTTATTATGTCCAATGCATTCCCCATATGAACAGGTTTAAACATTACATAAACACTCGTATTAAAACTAGATTACGAAATGTCAATACTTTATTCATAAACAATGAATGGTATAAAAATAACACATCCATACTCAAACATACCACAAAACATTCAATAAAATATGAGATTTTTGTTTCATAATGAATCAACTTCAAATAAGCTTAAAATCCATCAAAGGATGTTGACATAGATGAAATCAAAACTATTTGAGAGAAATATCCCTTTTTTAAAATCATTTAAAAGTCACATAATTATAAAATAATACATTTACTTTGAAAATATTCTTATAATCTTGTAAGGGAAGCTTCGACGAAGTTATAACGGCGGAAAATAGTCGCACCCGCCGTATAAGTTAAAAACAATATTCTTACCTTCAATTTGTCGAAAAGGTCAAAAAATACCTTGTTTGGAAAATGATGGGAATATTCCTTTAAAACACATATAAGGGTATAAATTACTTTAACTCATTGTCTATTTAATAGTAAAAATGTTTTGAAAGGCATTTTTAAGAAACATTGATGTGGATGATAACGAGGTTCCAGCCGATAAATACGTCTAAACAACCTCGGATAAGGAAGAGATTGTGACGTAAACCCTAAACTTATACTTTTCCATAGTAGATGGTATGTTAACATCATGTATAATAGTTAAAACATTGTTATTAAATTATAAAATAATCATATACATCAATATTATATTATATATGATCTTTTAACATTGCATTATTAATACTATATTAGTATTATTGTCGTTTCAGGTGATGACCGATTCGTTCTCCTTATATGTTTGGTTACTTAAGGAATGATCATAATGGATAGGCTGTATCTTATTCAAATTCAGAATGATACTAAGTCTATGAACATTTTTTAACCATCAAATGCAAATTATTCTTGAATTGATATGATGGGAAATGAATCATATCACGTTTGTGGAGACGGTATTCCGTACGTACGCACGAGTGAAAATATCATTCTTTTCATATTAAAATAATATATAATTGGATGGTATACCATATGTACATAATCATTATCATGTTATATTTTTTATTTACATGAATTACACATCATTCTTATACCCATCTAAATAATAATATATTGAATAACAATTACCCCACGACGTGGAGACGGTAAGTCGTACGTACGCATGTATATTGACATGTCATTCAAATGATGGGTATAATACTGAATACGGTTGTGCCATATTTATAATAAAATCACAGTATATTGAAGGTACTAGAGTTATTATTTTATAATGGAAATAAGAAACAAATAGGAAGTGGAAGAAGAAAGAAACTTGAAAGAGGGTGGTGAAAACATTACCTCTTCTTCCGGTTCATCCTTTTGATTTGATCAAAAGGACTCCATATGATGGATTTATGACTAAAGGAGGGCTTCTAGGATTAAGGGATTGAAGTTGAGAGTGTATTGGGGTAGGGGTTGTCTGATCCAAAAGGCTTTGATGGTGTGAGATTGAGAGATGGGTGAGTGCCCTTTTATAAGAGGGCTATGGGGCACCTTAGGAAAAGCTAGAAATATTATTTTGTAATAAATTCATATTCATTTTCTAATGGCTCAAATGTTATTTATTTCGAGGCTAAATTGGGTACGGGTCGAAAAAAACTCAACCAATAGGATTTAGACAGGTTTGGGTCAGTAAATTAACCTTATTTGTAAGTATTAACTATTAGTAAATTAGATTCACTTTTAATATGTCTCTTTATATTTTTAGATTATATGGTTAATAAATTTACTATAAATATCCAAGAGAACGGAAAGTGGTTAATTATTAATATATATATCCTTATCTAAGTCATTTTTCCCATCCTTGGATTTTTAAGAATATTATATCAATTAATAATATAATATTTGTTTAAAAAACTATTTTATGTCAATTTTGACACTATTTGGTAATTGATTTTTGTGAAAATCATAACATAATGATAAGTTCTAACAATGTAATTACATCAATAATAACATGTCTTATTAACCTATAAAATTAGTGTAATTCATAAAAAGTCTAAAATTATATTTATTTTGGTATTTATAATATCAATTATCTTAATTTTCAGTATTATGTTAATTACTGCGTCACCATTGTGTCATAAATAAATTAAAATATATAATGTCTAAAAATTATAAATAAACTATAAATATGTTGGAAATATTTTTATCATTCTAATTAATATTTACAATCGAAGTTATCTTATGTATAACCCTATATTAAAAATAATTTAGTAATTAAACATTGATTTTAACTCTTTTAACTCTTCATTAAATAAAAAAATAATAAATGACTTAATCTAATCTAAGTGGACCTAAATGAAAATATTTTATTCCTAAGGTTTTTTTGTTCAAGATAAACATGTCCAATGGAATTAGGACATGTTTTAGGGTAATATTAATATCAATTTTTACCGTTAATTACCCTATTTACTTTTAACCGTGGTAAATAAAAGTAAAAAGTTAGTACTCACCAAAAATTATTTTCTTATCATTGATCCACATTTTTCTTACGGATATCAACTGTGTGTCTCGGAATTTTTAAATTCTGTTCACAAAAGTGGAAAAATTATGTTTTATGATAAAATATATTTTTTAACTACCACTTAGTGGTTTTACTATTCATCCAAAAATGAAGTTTTTCAGAAAAATACCAAAAATTCACCCTAAGCTATAATTGATATTTCGAATTCAAAAATGATGTTTATTTTACAAAATTCCCAACATATAAGTTGCATTAATTAATTTTATAACTAATTCCCGTTTTCAAAACAAATAGCTTGTTTTTAAGAAACAATATCAATCAAATTATTGTCAATTGTTTATGTCCAATTTCAATGTGAAATTAATTCGAATAAAAAAAATTGGATGAAATGGTAAAAATATATTCTAAATATACATTAAAACAACTCAAATTCATAATTTATCACTACTAATTATTTTTATTTAAAAAGTTTTTTTTAATTAAAATTTAGTAATTATCACTATTCATCAAAATATAAATGTTATCTGAAAAGTACCAAACTTTCACCTTAGGATAAATTTGATACTCCGAATCTAAAAATGAAGTCTATTTTGAAAGATAAAATTTATAAAAATTCAAAAAGTATGTATTACTATTAATAACAGCAAGTTTAATTAGTTGTGCTATGTTAGAACTCGAGGTTGCGTACAGCACTCGCTATTGCATTATTCTAAGGGAAACCTACCATGGATGCTTGGGGGTGTTACATGAATCATACTTTGGTAGTTTATGCACAACCTCAGACTACCGTCCTCCTTTCGTGGGAACAATAATGGATCTCCCCATAGCGACCCACTAGGCCAGATTAAACCATTCTATATCAGATCATATACCTGAAACCTCAACTCCCTCAACATGGAAGGTTCCATCTGATTCGGATTCATCAAAATTAGAGAAGCATTGGGCTACAAGTCAATCCTGAACTCAATATCACATCTAGGTGTAGCATCACAAAATCCTATAGGAAAACATATAGGAACTCTATAATGACCCTAGGAACCTAAACTATCATATATTCCATTGATTCTACAAACAAATCGTCCAAAAAGGAAATATGGGGCTCCACACACCAACTTCCAACATATGAACCCCATTCACCAAAAAACCACTCATTGGTAATCCACATCCAAAAACATGAATCTCCTCCATAAGCAGTCGATAACAGCATGTAAGCAAAAAAAATCTGATGCTGAGGATGACATAATATGGATATATCTTTATCATAAAAGGATCCACATGGTTCTGATGTAGCCCCATCATCAGTATACACCCTAAGTAGACATCAAACAAGCTGGTCTAGCCTCTGGCTGGCGTAGTCAACCCCAGGGGAATGGGAAGCCACTCAACATTTGACATTGTGCATGGGATAGATTGGTTTCAACAAAAGATTGTGAAACTCCTAAATCAAAAAAGGCATAAAAAATGGATTCTAAAAAAACCAATAATACCTCTAAAGATATCTTCCCCCTATAGAACTGCTACATCCATTGTCTTCATCTAACCACACTAATATCCTCTACCTATATAATTAATTCCATCTCCATATCTATGCTTTTTATGGTCATTGAACTTTAGGAACATCATGGGGTCCGCCTCTACCTATTTTATCTCCCTTAGGTGTAGAAAAAACATTCTACCTCTATAGTTGAAAGGGCCTTACTCGAAACTGATGTTGAGGATGGCACATAATCATTCCATCTCGACCAAATTGATCTTGGGGAACCATTGGAATTTTTTTTAGTGATAGCCGCAAACCCCACAAACAAAACATACTGAAACAAAAATCTTAAAAAAATTACTAAAACCAATGGCCCTATAAGGGTGAAAATGAAGCTGAGGAGGTCAAATCCCTGATGGTCAATACCTCGATGTCCCTAACGCCTGATACATACCACTATAAACCCTACTTCTTAAGGAACCTTGTTGGATTCATTCTCGTAGAAAAACTCCTCATAAGTGCATCTACTCGATCGACTCTGCCTTCTCCTGATCCTCCAGATATGTTGGAAATGCAGAAGATGTTACTTAATACTAGATTTAAGGATATAGTGCCTCCTAAATACATCATAAATGATACTCCTCATTCAAAATAAATATCTAGGTTGAAACAAAAAAAGGTCCTTAAACTTGATTCCCAACTCCTAATACATACATGATCCCCTTTGGAAGAGAACTAATCTCATACCACTTTATTAACATCATAGTTGATGAAAGGAACTATACCCAGAACACCTTCTGGAATTCAACCCACTAAATATCTGCCACCTTCTGCTCTCCCAGATACAACATCTACCATTAAAATATAGATCCCTTCATCTGACTGACTAGAAAAGGGACCCAATACCCCATCGGTGCCCATATCAAAATGAAAACGATCTCAATCTCTTCAATACAACTCTATGACCCCATGTATAAAACACTACCCTCATTCTTCTCCTAATCTTATAACTGGAAATTCATCCTCTTACATTGATCATCCTCCTCAATTGGAGAAACCCTAGGACAAACAACTAGATTAGCCCGCAGAACCTAAACTTCCATATCCACACGTGAATGATAAACCAGGGCCATATTTGAAAGGAAAACAAGGATTCCCTAAGCCTAAGTAGTATGTAATTTCATCGATATTCATTTTAACTCATTTAATTCATTTTTATTATTCATTAAAATATTCCAAAAACAACCCAATTCAAACAAGGAAACAAGTCATTATGATTCATGTACCATTTTTAGGTATCATCTCTGCAATTTGGTACATCACACTTGAATGTTCAGTAAGCTCAAATTTCATGAACTGGATTATAGGGGGACCAAAAATACAATTTCCTAGTTATTCCCCATGGAACATGCCACATACCAAGGTCATATAGCACTATTTTCATACCAAACCATGAAATAATCATTTTTCCTAACTCCAAACTCCACCCTATCTCTCAACCACCACCTTTGAAACCACTCAGCCATAACCCCTCCCTCCAAAGAAATCACAATGAAGGGAGAGAGATAGTGAACCCCGAGTCATTCCTCCAATGAGCCCTGAGTTGGTGGCTAGCACTGAGGGTATTGACATATCATATATAAGAGGAATTACCCTCTATGATATAAATAGGATTTAGTGAAAAGATAGATCATCCAAAAACAACTCTGAGACACAATATAAAAATAATGACAATGACCATCCCACATGCATGAATAAGTAGAACTGATACATATACAATAATGTATCCATTGTAAATTCCAAGATTAAAGATACAGTAGTGACACAACAACTACCTAGATTTACAATCTAGTAATTCCCGTCACAGTCCACATAATCCTTCTAAAAACATGAAAAAAAATTTATTTACATAGGGTGAGTATATATGTACAGTCAGTAGTAAAAACTGAAGTCTCTCATGTCTTGAGCCGCCCCCCGGGGCTTCTGCCATGACAACCCCAATCCCACCTCCCATATGTCAGGGGGCTAGTGACAAGCACTGAGTAGGAATATCCCACAAAGGGGAGGCATTTTCCTAAGTACATGTACATACACAACGTTCTCTAAGAAAAAATATTAAAACTAAAAACAATGAGTTAACATGTATATATCCTACATATAAAACCATTGAATGTAAAAATACAAGTAAAAAAGTAAATGGGATATAATAAAAGACCAATTGAAAAATAAAAGTACAAACTCCAGGATCTCGCCTTCAAAAAAACCCTACCTGAGGAGTAGGTACAATATGTTTTATGAATGTCACTGAAGTGTACCACATTCCTCGAGTCACCCTGAGACACCAACTATCTTCTGCCTACAACGGACTCTGTCAAAGATATTTATCATCTACCCAAGACATGACACGTGCGGGAGAAGACCGTACAGGGTTGTGTAAAACAAATACTCAGTAGGGACCCCAAACCACAAAGTTTACCCACAAAGTAAGACACAAGGCAGAATACCAAAGAGGTACATAAGGTGTAGACACTAATAATTACAGTCATGAGAGTCAGTATAGTGATCTCAACCCATATATGTGTCAAAAACACATATAATAAGATCTTATAGATATGCACGTAAATGATTCCACGAGTCAAGGTCTCATCTAGTACTAGCCATATGGGTTTGCTCGTAGCATGCTCGATTATAGGAGATCTCACTCCTCAGGCTATCTAAAAGTAATAACAAAGAACAAGTCTACCAGAATTATATGAGATAGCATATTGTCTCTAAATTTTACCACATTTCCATGAGACGTCTAGTCTCACTAAGAAAAGGAGTCTCAATATCACATACAATCCTTGTTCACAGGATTCTATTCAAGGCATAATCAAATCTGCTGATATATATAGTCATTTTCATGAGACTCACTCTAAATAATCATAGCAGACCTACTTTGTAACTTTATAAGATACCTATTCTCATCTTCATAGAAGACTAACTAACTGTATTTTCAGGATACCTACTCGACATCTTCATAGGAGACCTACATTTCTTCTTCACAGGAGACCTACTTTGTGTCTTTGTATGAGACCTACCCCACGTCTTTATTGGATACCATCCCTGTAGGAGAAGGCGCATCTTCATTTGAGACCTAATTTTCATCTATATTGGATACCAACTCTTCTTCTTCAAAGGAGACCAACTCCATGTCTTTTCCATAGCTTCTCATAGAATTCCATCCATAGAGAGATCATTTAGGGAGAACGTAATCCTCAAGCAAATAGTTCATACTCCAACCTCCACAAAATGTCACTTAGAGTATCCCAAAAGGACTGACTCTTTGTGAGGGTCCCAACACCATAAACAGATCATCAGAAAGATGCATAGTTTAAGAGTTATGGGTATTTTAGTCAAATGATGCCGGTTCGGTCAGGGTCTGATCTGACCTGGTTGGACCTGACCCATTGAGTTTGACACAACCTATCATGTCTGACCCGACCCATTGGACCTGAGCCACATGAGCTGGCCGGTTCATCCATCTGGGATGCGGCAGCTTCCATGTCCCCACCTAGTCAATGTGGCTAGTCATCAAAAAATTCGCTCATCCCGAACGCGGTCCATGAGACCATGTACTATTCAGTCGACACAACGCTCTACATCATCATCAGTCTACATCGTCACGACTCATCCTAGTCTTGGCTCCCATCCCCGCTAGTGGCCATTCTGCCATGATCCCCACCACATTCAACCGATAACCCAGTAGCCTTGTGCTATTTGGTGGTCACGCAACCATGTGTTGACAACTCCTCTTCTGCAGGTCACCACATTCAGCATGGTTGTATGTTCTTTGAATCAGTAACACTGTTGCAAAACTCCATTTTTTAACATCAATTCCATGGGCTCAATATCATCTTTTAATTGCTCAAGGGTTCCATTCACGTTCGGAAAATCCTGGGAAAGCTCGACATGACCACGTTGGTCTGTTGGTGATGAACGCAAGGACGGGGATAGGAAATAGCAAAATAACAGCCTTAAAACAAACCATTATCTTGTTCTTTTTGGTCTTGGTCCATTCATGTTTGTCAAATTATGAAGAAGAATAATCATCAGTTTATTCCCTTTAATTCCTTAGTTTATCCCTCCCGTAAGTATGATCAAACTGTGGTTCAACCAGTTCTTGGGGTGGTCCATGTTATTCATTGGAATAAAGAATGGATAAATAATGTTAAGAATAATAAAATAAACCCCCTACCTAAAATGAATATCCATCGGATTTGAGAATTAATCCTTAATGGTGATCCATCCAAGATCATACTAGATCCATCAATTGTTAGTGTTTGTCATTCATCAATTCTTGATCTAAGATATGATCTCAAAACTGTCATCGTCAGTGAGAGAGCTTCCATCACCTTGACTTAGGGAAACATTAGCAATCCTGGGGAAATTATATAATGTTATGAATTATAACACACGTCCCTTCCTCTGTTTAATTGAGGACACACGTTAACATGTTTCATCGATTTAGTTGTGTTTTAGCACTACCACGACGCTTCTTTACAGCATCTTTCAGTCAACATAGAGTGATTCTGATGAGTAACATCATAACATTGAAAAAATAAAAAAAAGGAATTTTTAAGAATATTGTAATTTTCTCATAAAAATTCCATAAATTCACATTTTCATTCTAACCGCTTCGGCTGATGTTAAGCCCTACCTATGTAAAATGACTCTTTATGAACACAATGATGGCATCTGATTTCCAATCTAATTCACCATTCATGAGTTATTTTTATTTTAAAATAAAATAATTTTATTTAATAATTTTAAATATTGTTACATCATTTTTAGTTTTTCTCACTAATAATTCGTGCCGACTAAAAAGTCACACCTAGGGTAAACCCACAATTAATAAAGCAGTGTTTCCCTCATATTATTGATCAAAGAACCCATTTAGATGTTATTCCAATTTTTTTTGAAAAAAAACTTATGTGTGCTACAAAAAACATAATAGTTTTCATCAAACCATTCAGGGCACCCCAAGCCTCAGAATCACGTGTCATCTCAGAACATGGTCTTTTAATTTTCCCAAATAATTTCCAAAAATAAAAACTAAATAATCTACATCATTACATTATCCCAAACATAAGTCTTTAAATCCCTAAAATCCAAACCAAGGGATTCCCAAATAGAATTGGGTACCAGCACGAACCTAAGCCCCATTCTCCCATGCGCTCTTATAGAGATTCTCATGCTACCACCAGACATGTACAAAATTAATAAACATCACACAAAGGGTTCTCTCCTACTAATCATAAATCTCCAGTGCTAGGATGTGAAGTGATCATAACAATTAGAATCTATCATTAATGGGATTCCATGTAGTCAAGATATATCTTACATGTAAAGGCATCAAAATATCCCTACATAACTCTACTCCTAAAAAGCTAATAAGTGGATGACTATGTGGGTCTGTCAAAAATCACCCACATGTTAGCGTGTCCCCTAGATGTACGTGGCAAAAATATCATGAATTCCGTCAATATCCTTCCCTAGTCCCTTCCTGGAACCCAAAAGAAGAAAAGAGCACTTCATTACAAGCACAAAGGATTTAAATGGTGAGTTGCAAAACCATGAAACTAATTCAAACAAGCTCCCAACATTTATATCCATAGGTATGTAAAGCATCAACTGATTTTGTCATCATTGTTTTCTTCTTTAATAGCCACATGCATATACTGATTCATCATGCCACTCTATGAATCTATAATTACTACTGAGCATCATCCTAAAGGGACGACGTGCTTTAAAACCCTTTAAATACCGTTTAGGGTCATTCCCTATGGAAAACTGAGCACATAAAGTCTCACTATTGGTATAACCTATTCAGGCCTCCCAGAATTACTATTAGAGTGGAGGGGTAAACACCACTGAATGGAGGTAAGCTATATCATCTCTATCTACAAAGGATAACTTTAACAAGGTATGCTACTCCATTACCTTTCAGAAACTACAAACTGGATCTTCTACTGGGAAAATCCTCTACCACATTTCCCTTACCAAGTGTATAGATTCCTTTCATGTCATAGTCATAGTGGAACTCTAGCCAATACCTTTCCCACATGTTTGTAACCATATGAGAGAAGATATACTTGAGACTCTGGTGTTCTGAGTAGATGTTAAACCACCTTCCCATCTGGTATTGTCCCCGATCCTCAATGTAATGAGCAAAATTTCCAACTCGAGATCATGTTTCCGTTGAAAGGGGGCTATCAAAAATAAATAAAAAATGAAGGCCTTCGGGCCATTTGAGGCCAACCCAAGATCATGTATCTCATAGATCTACTCATGTGTTCTCTCCTAACATGAACCACAATCAGTAGTTGCATTCCACTATATTAGGAAACATCCATGTCTAGTCCTTGAGGCATCACAGAACACTGCATACTCAAATCCCTACTCTAGAAAACTCATGATTGGGGATCTCATCCAAATTTGTATTAACTACTACAAATCATGAGACCCCCATTCTATCCACCCAATAGGCTCCCCATTCAACTAATCTATGTTCTCATTAAACATTTTGTAGTCGATACTTGTTCTACACGATCAATTGGTTAAAGATCCAGTAATCCACAGATATCCTCAAACACTGGGACATACTAATCCCTTCCTCTACATGTTCTCCACATATACCCTTAGCTCGTGAAGCTCTATGAAATTCATTTGATATATTAATGCTGATTTCGATTCCATCTTGGGGTATAGAACAATGCATATTTCTATCTCTCTATAGATAGGTAATCTTGGAAGCATCTTCTAGAAATACGTCCTCATACTCCACCTCTACTACTAGTATCTGAATGCTCATAACATCCACTACCATGAGGAAAAGTCTAGCCAACTCATGATTGATCGAATGAACCCTCGTATGTATGAGTCAATCTTGGGCGACCTTGGTTTCCATTTTTAGTTACAAATGAAAACTTCATTCCATCATTGCGGACATACCACACCCTTTTTCATAAAATAGTAAATATTATTATGGACTTTTGATAATTAACCCATACCAAGAATGATGTCGTATGACCTCAATCCTGCAACAAATAGGTTCCAACCGAAACTCTCACCTCTTGGGTCTGATAAGACTATAGGCATACTTGTAATTATTGAGTCTCCGCCCATAGGTATATCTGAATATAAGGGTCAAGTCAACAATATAACAAGAAACTCATGGTATCAAACAATATCTATGACAAGGAAGAATTAATAACACTTATGTCTATTATAAAAGTGGATAAGAGTAGGAATAGATCATACATCGAATCTTTCCAAGAGCCCATGGGTCATATTCCTTGACTGCATGCAGTTTTCCCTTCCCTTTTCCTCCATCATTCTTAGCCTGGTGTGGACCATGTGGGGGTTGTGGACGTAACATGTCGAAATGTATTCTACATCCTGCTGCTCTCCCAACTCCTCCGCCATATCTTTTACCCTATATATCCATATGTTCCTATCATTTTCTCTTCCTCAATGGTCTATCCACAATTTCCCTATCTGCATTACAATAGGTTGTCCAATCTCAAGAAAGATTCCCCCTGCCATCTCTTGAAAAGAATTGCCTCTCTCTAGGCCTGCAGGACTCACCCTATGATCCCTATTCTATAGATCCCATATCCTGGGACCTTCTCTATGAACGTCTATCATGTCTATGTCTCTAAGAGTGATGTTGTATTCTTCTTTTTGAGGTCTCTACTCCTAATTTCCAACAGATAACATCTACTAAGGGTATCCTCTCATCCAAAGGACTTTTTAGAGCACACATAGTTTCTCTAGAACCCTAGAGTAAGTATTAATTCATATAAGAATAATTCTGGCTCAGATAACCTTAGGCATGCCTTGCTCAATGTTCTAATCCGTAAAACAATTGTTGTGTATCATATCAATCAATTATATTGGAAGGATGGTATTCCATGCTGAATACTTGGCACCAACATGTCATCTTCTCTGAACTATAGAATCTCTTAGGAATTCATAGCCCTTAGATTTTATGGCGAGTGCATTTTCTCTGAGAAAGGTTCTGAAACACTATCCATGTAAGAGTCACCTCATCATAATATCGGGTAATCTAAACCCCTCCAACTCCATAATGATCCACGTAGAAGGTTCACTGCTATGACCACCATATTATATAATGGTGTTATGACTAGATGAAAAACTCGATCACTAACTCAAGCTAGTCCTCAACCTCCTAAAAGAATGGTTGGCCTCATAACTTGAGGGGTCTCTGTCCCCAAAACTCACGATGTGGTTCTCATCCAATGCATCTCATCCTCTTGGACTACAAGTACCATGTGCTACTCCACAGGTGGTGGTGTAACTAGAAAACAACCCATAGGTGCACCTCTAACACCACTATATCATGACCCATCCATCGGGGACCATTCTGTGACTACCCCAAGCCCGCCTCTCATTGGCCAAGGGCTAGAGACTTGCACCAAGTAGGCGTATCCCAAAAATAGGAGTCAATTTCCATCATAATTGTACACACGTACCCGTCTCTATGAAAGTTTACAAAAACTAAAAATACTGAGTAAACTGCTATTCATCACAATAAAAAATCCACTGAGTGTAAAAGTACAAGATAGAAATGTAAATATACCAGGTTATAAGCCCACGTGAAACAGAAAAGTACAAGCTTTGGGTTCTCATCTTCATAAAACCCTACCTGATGTGTAGGTACATTAAGTTGTCTTAATGTTTCTGAAGTGTAGCACATCTATCAAGTCATTATGAGGAACAACCTATCTCTAGACCACCAAGGACTCTGTCAATGCTGATGATTGTTTGCACAATACATGACACGTATGGGTGAAGCCTATGTAGGGGTGAGTAAAATAATACTCAACATGGACCCCAAACCACAAAGGTAATCCACAATGAAATACATAAGAATGACTACCAAAGAATTACACGATGTATAATATATTATAGTTACAGTGAATAGAGTCAATAGAGTCAGCTCAACATAATTATGTGTCAAAAACAGATATAACAAGAACATCTAGGTATACTCATAATGGATTACAAGAATCAAGGTCTCATCTACTGCTAGCCATTTGGTTCTTCCCATTGCATGCTCGATTCTGGGAGATCCCACTCCTAGATATATTTAAATTTAAGCACATTGAACAAGTCCAATTGAAGTATCTAAGAGAACATTTGGTCTCAATACGTCACGAAGTTTCCCAAAGATGCCTAGTATTTCTATAATAAGGTGTCTTGATATCACATCCGACCCTTTCTCATAAAATACTGCTCAATTCATATTCAAATATGATGAGATAAGTTGTCTCTATAGGACAATCACTCTGCATCTTTGATGGAGTCCTACTCTGTGACTTTACAGTAGACCAACATTGTGTCATCATAGGAGCCAAAAATTGTGTCTTGGCCACAACCGGTCACAGGATTATGCCCATAGAATGATCATTTTAGGAGAACCTACCCTCGAGCCAATATTTTATATACCATCCTCCATGAAAGTACGTGTTGAATATCCAAAAAGGACCTCCTCGTAGCATGGTTCCTAATTCTATAAATTGATTTTCAAATGGACACTCGGATTGAGAGTAATTGGAATTTTAGTGAAAAGGGGTCGGTTGGGTCTGAGTTTGGTCTGACACGGTCCGACTGTCCTGACCCAATACTCACCAATCCAACCTAGGTGCATCCAACCTGAACCTCTAGTTTGACCTAGCCCACCAGCTCCAGTCCATCCATCTCGATCGGGCTGGTTCATCCGCTCGAGATGCGGGGATTACCGCATCCATGCCTAGTCAACGCAGAGAACCATCGAGCTAGCAGTTCCTCCCGCATTCAACCCACATGATCGTGTGTTAGACGGTCGATGTAGTGCTCTTCCACATCACCAGTTTGAACCACTGCATCCCTCCATAGTCATGGCTCCAGTCGCCGCTCGAGGCTATTCCACTATGGTCACCCCTGGCATTGGTCATCGAGTTGGCAGCCTCCTGCTGCCTTGCTGTGTGCCACCAAATTTCACCACTAGTGACTCCTCTTCCATGGGAAACCAGCATCATCGTGGTGGTCTATTCTTAAAATTGGGAATGGCATTTCAATCCTCTTGTTTTCAACATCACTAAGATGGATTCAAGTTCATCATTTCGTCATTTTGGGGGTCCAATCACATTCGGAACACCATGATAAATTTTGACACAACCATATGGGTTCTTCAGTGAAGAACATAAGGATGGGGATTGGAAAGAGCACAGGAACACCCTTAGAATAGATAATGGCATCATTCTTTTCTGCTTTGTTCTATTTTGGTTGTCTGGATTGTGAAAAACAATAATCATCAGTTTTTCCCTTTAATTATATAGTTTTTCTTTCCAGTAAAAATGATCAATCCAAGGATCAACCTGTTCATGGGTTTTTCCACAATCGTCCTTGGAATAAAAAATGAGAAAAAATGATACCAAAAATATAATAAACCACCTACCTAGAAACAAGATTATTCAGATAAGAGTATTCATCATTTATGGCAATATGTCCATGAACATCCTCGATTTGTTGATCGTCGGTGTTCATTGTTTCTCAATGCATAATCTAAGATCTGATCTACAAACTGTCATCATTGGTGAGAGATCATCCTTCTCCTTTCCTCAAGGAAAAATTAGGGATGCGAGGAAATTTCTCTAGCATTATAAATTCTAACACTAGTCCTTCCCTCTTTTTAATGGAAGAAACATGTTTGCACATTTAAGTGTTTTAATCATGTTTCAACATTACCATGAAATTGTGTTGTAGCATCACCATGTCACCTCGTCATAGTGCTATTGTGTTGCTACTTAACATTGAAAATATAAAATAAAATTACTTTTTGTGTATATTTTAATTTTATCTTAAAACATCCACAAATTAATTTTTCGAACCGACATGCACTAGCTAATGATAGGCCCATGCCTATATAAAAAGGCTCATTATAAAATCAATGGTTATATGTAATTTCAAATACAAGTCACCATTCATTAGTTATTTGGATTTTAAAATAAAATAATTTTATTTAATTATTTTATGTACAGTTACATACTTTTTGGGTTTTATCACTGAACAACCACATCGACTAATGTTAAGTCACACCTAGGGTGATCCCTATATTCTGAACGCAATGGTTCCCTACGAATTTATGTTCCTAGCACATGATTAGAAATTATTACATGTTTGTATGAAAACAACATATGTGTGATATTACAAACATAATAGTTTTCGTTGAACTATTCCGGGCACACCGAGCCTCAGAATCGTGTGTCGTCTCAGCAACTAATTTCAGAATATTCGCAAATAATTTCTTAAAAAAACAGGGAAATTCCAGTTCATTGCATCTCATGAAAATTTGAAAGAATCATACTAATGAACCTTTGGGAAAACAAAAGAACCATTCCTCACCTATCAATGTATAATAACCATCCCAACCTCCCCATGGCATGATCCACAAATAACACAAACAAAGTAATACAGTATGATATGAATAACAATGATAAGGGTACCCTTCACCACTTTTCCATTAGTATTCCTCTATCACATCCAATGTTGTACATCCTGGCTCTCTCATCACTTCTGTATACCACACTGCCCCACAAGCATGGTCACAACATACCTCACCCATAGACACCTGGGCTTGCTACCCCATAATCATGACCACAACAAATATTTCCCAAAGGCACATGGGCCACCACAAAACCACCACAATAAACAAAGTAGTACGTTATCATGAACATATAAGAAATCACAATCATTCACTCCTCCTACCATGCATGACCCCCACATGATTTTGTCTCACAGGCAGAATCACATCTTTCCTAAAAACACATGGGCCATCACATCTCACCAGAAAGCACCTGGACTACCAAATCAGGACCCGAAGAAACCCATTCCATCAAAAACACCATCTAATACACTTAAAAACCTATGACCATCACATCATGTGAAATACCTACCTATCATGGATGATATAGCTGGAATTAGAGTGTACCCATCCATTCACACTCCTTACCAGATGTTGGAAAAAACACTCCTTGCACGACTATGTGGGCATCAACACATAGTTCTCAACATTGGTGGGGTGAATATATAAATCACAAGAATATAAAATTATTTATATATATATAAATATATATATAATATCAAACACTCAAGACGAACATATAGATTCACAAACTATCAAACCAAGTCACAAAACTATCACTTTTATTGCCATCATTAAATTCATAACACCACACATCATTCTACAAATGCCATTTCACATTTCGAACTAATTTAATTTAATCAGTACATTTATTTAATTATTTATTATCGAACACATATAATAAAAAATCACCATTTAATTATCCATTAACCATTTCCATTACATTATCCAAACCAACCCTAGACATTACAAACATTACTGAACAATTATTTATATATTCCATCACTACTCAAGAATATTTCTTAAAGCAACAACCACCTCACCAACCCAATATCATGTCCAAATAAGCTACCTCACTACTGCCCTAAAGGAATGTCCAAAAAAACTACCTCCCCACTACCCCAAAATCATATCCAACAAAAATATCAGCCCCACTTTCTCCAATCACACATCACCATCCCACTAGAAGAAACACACATTAAATACCTCAATATAATTTAAAAAATTTAGAAATGGTCTTTTAAAAAATTACAATCTCTTTTAGGGGAATTATCCCACAATCCAATAACATGGGGAAATCATTTAATTAGCCAAATATATGTGGTTAATAAATTTCCATTTTATAGTGATATCACAATAATCACAACCAATGAATCAATCAAAACAAATATATGTAGTGAATGAAAATCCCCCAACGACCATAATATTTTAGTGGGTTATCAAGTCTATACAATTCAAAATATCAAAAATAATATCAAAGATGTAAAAGCATGAAAATAAAAACCCATTTTCCTTTTTCAATTCAATAAACCAATTATTTATTGATGGATAATATTGAACAACCAAAACCATAGATAAACAAAAGTAAAACCCTGCCATATGATACTAAATAAGGAGAAATGATGGATCCCAAACCTCAAAGAAGCTTGTCAACTCAATACGCATATTAGGCTGAAGAACAATGCTCATAAACCAGAACTGCACTATAAAAACCACATATCAAAATATATTATAAAAACATACTATAAAATGCAACACAAAATATATCCCAAACAATAACAAAATCTCCATAGTAAATCCTTGAGAGACTATTGGATGAAAAACCACCAATAAGGGAGAAGAACCTACCCCAGATCAACCATGGATTTCCAATGAACAACCACTAGGACTAATGGATCAAAGAGGGTTCAAGAGGGATAGAAGAAATCATAATGGAACCTACGGTTCAATCAAAATGGGAGGAAGATGAATCCACAGGTGAATGAATGAAAATGGGGCTGGAAAAGTATTTTAAAATTGCACTAGGTTGGGGGTTTACAAGACAAGTAATCCCCTTTCACATTATGTAATCATTAGGGTTCAATTTCAACAAAAAATGTATCTTTTTGTTATTACGTAACCTCAAAAATATTCACATCATGAGCCATACCTAGACAAGATATGAATTAAACATTCACGTAATGAAATACACTTAAATGGTGTGTATTTCCAATAGTAGCTCTGCATCACCACCAAATCCCATGAAAACTCCCATGACCTCCCCCAAACACCTCTAACAACAGAAACTGTAATAGTGACAATCTGGGAGGGAAAAGACCATTACAGATGATCCCTCAACACTTTCTTGTCACTGGACATCAAGATCAGCCGCAACTATTGGCATATGTTCTCGATCTTGGACATAGAGAGTATCTATTCATGTTTTTGGTGGATATAGACAATAGAAACATCTCATTAATAGAATCCACATGGAAAACAGTTCTTGTTCTTAGACGAAGAAGGTGATATTCTCAAGGTAAGAGGAACTGGTAAATGGTGACAGTCCGAGAAAACATCATTAGTCATAGTGGATCAGACCAATTAGACTTGGAAATGAAAATTTTAAAACACCGCTGTGAGATTATTCAATGATAAACTTACACTGCGACTCGGTAATGGGGTCACCGTTTTCTAATATTTTTTATTTTTTTATTTTTGTAACATTGTGTGTGTTGCTTATTTATTTGTCGCGTCATATTTCTTTTTCTTGTCTGGTTTAGCTTACCTGTTATTTAGTCATTTATTTTCATCTTGAAATCATTTTTTCATTCATAGTGAAAAATCCAATGTTTATTATCCCACAAGTACATAGGCCAATGTCAAAACAATTTAAAAATTTTATGTACCTTCACTACACTTCATTTCTAGTTTTATTTCAACTGGTGACTCGTTGTTTGGACATTGTATACTTCTTGAATATTAATTCAAATCTATCATGTTATGTTTTATGTTTTGAATTAATTTTTCCCTAAATAGAATCTATTTTGGGGATGTTTTATTCCCCATATAATATCATTATTTCTGCTCTTTATTTCTTATTTAATCCAAACCCATGTTTTTTGGGGTTTTTATTCAGGTTCACGAAATGTTTATGCCAATATGTAAATTTATTTCTCATTGATTATGGTTTTATTTAATATGTGATTTACATATTTTATTTCTAATATTAATGAAAATAAATTAAAATTATGAATTATTATTGTATTTACACATCCACGTGAGTTTGTCCACTACCTTCTTCATTATGTTCACTCTTGACAGGTGTATTGACCATGGTCTAGTATGTTCGGGTTCAATACTACCTTGATGATTTTATTTGAATATTCCTTATTGATTTTAAATATTAAATTTCAAATTCTCATCATGTTTCTAAATTTAAATTCAAAAAACTAAAAATAAACATTTTTTTCTTATTTTGGATAATAATGAACCAAAACATACAATTGATCACAGGATATCACAAGGGGACCATCTCTTGTATAGGGTAATCCCCTACAACAAAGCATTATAATAGCATAATTAGATTTAAATTTTTCTATATTAAAATTTAAAATCCCTTGTTCTTTACATTCAAATTATTTTCTGGAGGGTTTTACATTGCAACATATTCTATGATTTCCTTCATTTAGCTTTCTCATGTGCTCTATTGGGAAGTAATTTAAATTTTATGATTATAGTTTGATTACTTTCCATTTCCCTATTTTATTTTTCTATCTCATCCCAAAATATGCCTCTTGGTACTTTAACATATGTGTGTCTATAGTTGTATGGTAGGAATGTGTTTTTTGTGAGGTCAAGCATATGTTTGAGAGTCGGTTAGTAGTAAGGTCTGGGTAGTATATTGTGTCTCTAGTGTATTTCTTTTTCGTAAGAGGTATGATTTTTTTATGTCTATTGTGTACCTCTACATCCTTTTGGACTTTTTTCTATGGGTGTAGACATGTTATGAGTTCAATGTCTAGGATTGGGTAGTTTGTGAGTGCAGTGCTCCTATTTTTTTTCATGGTTGATCATGAAGCGTCATGGATTTTATATTTTACCATTTTTAGTGGATATGTTTCTCTTTACTATTGTTAGGAACATTTTTCTACTAGTATATATAGACTTGGATTTGTGAATATTTATTTCATTATTTTCCCATTGGTTTCTATCTAGTTCCAAGCCTTTATTCTCTTGTTTTATAGATTCACTAAAATGTTATGACTACTTTAATGTGTCCTTATAGTTTCCCTTTATGGTTTTAGGATATCTCTTTTTGAATTTTGTTTAGGTGGTTATATCCTTGGGTGGAGATTCTGAAAAATATATTAATTATACTTTGTTACTTCTATTAAGAGTATTCCTGTTAGAGTTTTTAGGAAGCATGTTTTGGATAAAAGATGATGGTACTTAGTTCTTCGGTCATATTTTTTATGGGTTTAGGTTGATATTTTTCTATTCAGTTGGTTTTCATTACTATGATTCTCTCTCTAATGTTTCTATTTCTATTGTTTTTCATGATTTCACTATTTTGTACTATGTTACAATTATTAATTATTACTCTGAATTTTTTTTCTTGTTTGGTGAGGATGGATACTGATATGTTTTTATTGGTGTTCTGTAGGAACTGGTGTTCTGTTCCAAGGATCTTTGTTGAATATGATTTTTTTGGTCATGTTTTCTTCATTGGCATCATCTTGATGTTCTACTGAAGTAATTGAAAGAATGAATTTTTTCCTGTATTTTGTAAGAATTTTTTAATTCCGATCATGTTTAGCAGTTTAAAATATCATTCAACTTATTTTCCACATGTATCCCATCGATTCATTACAGGGGGACTATTTTGGTAATACTATTATAGTTGTTTCATAATTAGGATATGAGGTGGTACAGAATCATCATGCGGCTATATTTTAATATTCATGTTAGAGATTGAGATGTTTTTCCATATTAAATTTTTTCAATAATTTAATTTCTGAGGTGATTTTTTTTATTCTGTTATTAATTCTAATTTATTTATAAAATTATTTTTTAAGCCAGAATTTCCATTTTATAAATTCAATGTTTTTATTTATATGTTATTACATATTTTTTTGATCTTGAACCATATGATCATTCTCCATTATACACATGTACCATCTAGCCATGTTTTTATGATGTTCTTCTACACATATATCATTACTCTAGATAGGTCATTTGTGAATTCAGTTATTATCCACTTGAAAATTCTTATACCCTTTATATAAAAAATCAAGGATTAAATGGCCTAGAGAGATCAGAATTTCCGAAAGTGAAATCTATCAAATTTTACAAAGAAAGATCAAAGAGAGGAGATGCTCTGGTACTATGTTACGTGTTCATCAGAGTAGTGTAGTGTCCCCATGAGCATGATGGTTTCCAATTTGGGATGATTATTTTTGGAAACAATTATCAATTCTTTCCAATAGATATTGGAGAGGATCATGAAACTGGAGACTTGATGCTCGTTTTCTAATTGAGTCGGGATATAGATAGTCTTCATCATCATTCTTTATTCTAAAGGAGGTGCTATGATCCATAGAAACTTTCTTGTTACTACACATCAATATATATTGTGACTATATATAGTAGTGATCAATATTACACCCAGAGAGAGTCTATTCTTGTTTTTTTGGACTCAGAATGTAGTGTAATTTCATCAGTGGAACCTCCTTGGATAGGGGTTATTGTTCTTGGACCTAGAAGGTGACATGCTCAAGGGTAGAGGAAATAGTTCATGGTGATGAACCTATAAAGCATCATTGAACATAAATGATCAGATCTTCTAGACTTCGGGATGTATATTTCATCACTCCACCATAAGCTTCTTCATCGATAATGTGACACTGAGCCTCATTAAAGGGATCGTAGTGGTATTTTTGTTATTTTATTGATTTTTGTAACCTTTTTTGTGATAATTTTTTATTCTTCATGTCTTATTTCTATTTCCTATCCTATTTATCTTGTGTGTTGTTGTGTCCTTTCTTCCTTCTTGAAATTTTTTGTTCTTGAATTGTGAAAACCCAATTGTTGATTCTTCCCCATTCTTGTGATCCAAAGGCCTAATCACGTACATTCTATGTGTACCTTTACTACATTCCATTTTTTCATTCATTTTGACCAGCGACTCATTTTTGGAAAATTGCATGATTCTTTAATATTAATTCAAATATTATAGCCTATTATGTTTTGGGTTATAAATTTATTGTTTCCTAAATAGCTGTTAGTTTGGGGTTGTTTTTGTCTTTAAATTATGTCACTATTTATCCTCTTTATTTATTTCATAATATTATACCTTGTTTCTATAGGGTTCAACTTCTAATTTTGAAAATGTGTATTCTAATATACACTTTTATTACTCAGTGTTTCTAGTTTTATTAAATTATCATTGAATTGATTTCATTTCTACTGTTAACGAGAATAAGTTTTATGATTTAATTATTGTTTTAATTTCCCCTACCAAGTGAGTTAGCCCATTTCCATGTGCGTTATGTTCACTATTGGCTTGTGTATTGATCACATTGTAATGTTATTTTTCAATACCACCCAATTGATTTCATTTGAATATTATATATTGATTATAAATTCTTGATGTGAACTTCTTCTTTTTTATCAGTTTTCATGTAATAAATAAAAAATAATCATCGCTTTTTTATTTTTGATTTTAATGAACCAAAAAAACCAATTGATACCAAACTATTTCATGGGGACTATCTATAATGTAGGTAAATCCCCCATACCATGGCTAATCACTTTTGAGGTTTGGTAGATTTTCAGGGATCTCGACAGATCAAATACTTTTTGGTTAATTGGGATCGGAACATTTGTTATATTTCTAGGATCATGGTCACTTCATCAGTTTCTAAAAAATTATACCTTGGATGCATGACAAATTCAATAGTTTTTATATTATTTTAAGCCGTAGTTGGACTTTGGGTGCATAATGGCTTTCCATGGAGCATAGTTGATGAATCAATTTGGAAAAAATCATCTCTCTTTGATTTAATTTTTATCATGTGGTCGATTTTGTAATTTGAAAAATGATTAATTCATGGACGTACCATATTCATGTCGTTGACCATGGGTGATTTGGTCACTCTAATAATTTACCAAATTTTCCCGTCATCCTAAAAAATTACACATATTTCCAAACTAATTAAATAAAATCAATTCAAACAACTTAGATAATGAGGTGACATTAAATTTTTTGAATAAGTATTTTCAATGAGGAAAACTGATTTATAAAATTATTTTATAAAAATAATATTTATCTCTATCACAGAATAATAAATTCCACCCAAAAAATATAATATTAAAAGACGTAAATAAAAAAATTAATTTAGAGAATTATTAGGGATCGCCAAAAAATCATCAGAATAAATTTCTTAACGAATAATCATTAAATATGTTGTTCAAACAATCTTGAGAAAATAAAATACAGAAAATTAAATATTTTTCATACTAAAATAGAAAAGATTCATCAACACTAAAAACATCAAAGAATAGAAACTCAGAAATCCAAAACGAATGTTGTTACTAAAATATGGGTATTCAATGAGGTGAACAATTGAAATATTTCACACCAACAATCACTAATTTTTAAAAATATTATCAATGAATGTTAAATTCAACCTCAGTTAATCAAAAAATAAAAACTTCTTCGTTAATAGAATATATTCTCATTAAAAAATATATTATTTTACCAAAATAGATGTGGAAATGATTGTAAATAGATTCCACATCAATCAATTCACTCGAAATATTTCAGAGAGATGATAAATTATTCAATGAACAATGAATTTTTATAAAACATTTGACTTATTGAGGATACATTTTAATGGACCCTTTTCCTATATCCTTTAAAAATTCTTATATATATTGGTTATGTACTATGTTTTAATATGGGTGGATGTTAAAGTCACAAAAAACTAATGATATATCTATTTTTTTTATTTTTTTATGACTAATATCTTTTTTAGGTTTGGAATCCCAAGAGTAATCATTAGTGACCAAGGAACCTACTTTTGTGATAGAATCAAGGATGCTTTAATGAGGAAGTATTGGGTGGCCCATAAGATCTCCAAACATTATGATACCCAAATAGATAGAAAAGTTGTGCTTTTTAAATGAAATAATAAATGGATCCTAGAAAAAACTATCCACACAAATAGGAAATATTAGAGCCAATGTTTAAGATACACCGTGTGGGATCATAGGATATGTAATGATCCTTCCCAAGAATACCCTATATTTCACCATACCTAGCTCAACATTATGATTAAAGGGTGTTTTCAATCACCACAGACAAAAACAATAGTGCATGGGAATCTAGAAATGATATGTTAGGAATGATCTCACCATAAAATCATATTTAATAACACATGGGATCATTGCCGACAATCCAGTACGGACCGACCATATATTGGGCAATTCCACAACACCAGATAAGTACATTAAATATAAATCAACATAATGAAATTGATATAAACACAAATAAAGATAAAACCCATTATAAAGATAATAAAATTAAAATAATACATCATTCTAAGAACATAAATAAAAAGATAGAAAAAATAACATGAATAAAATAATTTGTCATCATGGATGATATATTGATATTACAAAACAAAATAAAACCCTAATTGAACCATGATCTTTGATGTATCCTTACAACCCAAGGTTTCTGTCTATATCCCAACTCATCAATGTCAAAAAATTGGATGGTATGTAATCTAGAATAGAACATACAATTTATATAGAACAAAAAGGGGCTTCCTAAACACATGGAAGTGTGTATGTATAGTCTGATAAAAACAGATCAGAAGGATCTCGCCGAAGAATCATAGAAATTTCTTTAATTAAAAACTTCTTGAATTCTAGTCTTAAATTATATAAAGAAATTGATTTTTTCTATCTCATAATAACATAAATAAAAAACGAAAACACTTTATATAAGAAACTGTGTCAAAAAATGCACGAAAATAAGAGGAGCTAGATGCCTCTCATAGGTCTGCCCACCATTTAAAATTTATCTAAAAGGGAGAAATAATGTGAATATAGAGCACCGAAATAAAAAAAATAAAAAAAAGAATGTCTTCAATATTTTTCTCATTTACATCGATCATAAAAAATCAAGGCAAAATTGATTCTAACATACGAGGAAATAATACCCAAAATAACTCAGAATCCCAAAAAACAAGACTCAATAGCATCCCAACAACACGATCCCAATGAAAAAACCACTGATATCCAAGGCACAGGCTTTCAACCCTATCTCATCATTATTAAAAAGATAAAATAAGGCCCCAACCTATCTGAACCATCCCATGGTGAATCAAAAAAACACAAACGACACCATCGAGTGCTCAATAGAACAATGGTAATTCTCATCTTAGATAGCAGGAACTGAAAAAAGGTTTTTTATGCTTAAAAATATCAAAATTAAAAAACCCAGAAAACCAAGATGTGGCATATCTCCCAGTGAAATACAATCCATTTTTAAAAAAGTACATACAAAATAAAAATTTACTATCATCCATAAGGAATGTTTTTTAAAAACCTCAATAAAAGCCAAAAAAATTACAAATCAAAAAACCACTAGAACACAAGATACACCCAAAATTTCTTCTTCAGATAACTCAGGCCATAAAACTTATAAATATGGCCCAATCAATCATACTAAATATAATATTCACACTATAAGAAGATAAGGAACCTCTCTTAAATAATTCATTATTCAATGCACCCTTCTAAGACATTGGGATAGGTTACAAATTTGGAATAGACACTAACTCCACCACTTAATCCCAAATCAAGGTAGAGATATTGAGATGATGAACTAATATTAAATAATGGTAAGAATTTTCCAAAATATTTTCTCAATTAATAGACTCTCTACTCTTCTTCAATACTAATGGAGGATTTTTAAATATAACAAGAAACAAGAACGTGATCAGTATTTATTTAACAAATAAAGTAAGATAATTCTATCTTAACCTAGAAAAACTCAAAAACACAAGTAACTAATGAAACATATGAAAAAGAATACACTTTCTATAAATTCAAAAAACCCTTGATATAAATCTATTTTTCTTTAAAAAATTATCTAAATTTAAATTTCTAAGAGAACTTAATTTTCTAAAACACATTCTTAATTCCAATTTAAATCACTTTATTAAATAATTTAATAAAAAATAATGTTAATTAATTAATTTATTATATAATATATAGTTTTAAATTCAAAATATTCCTTATGTTCATTATAAAACTAATAGTGTTCTAAAATATTCTTACCCAAGATAAAAAAACATTCCCACTCTCATTTTTGAATGACCCCAGAACACCCTGAGAGGGGAGGGGTGAATCAAGTTGTCTACGTTTTCTTTTCAAATGATGATTCATATTCCCATGATGGTAGTAACCTATTAAAACTATCTATTGAGAAAGTATAGAAAACAAACAATCACATGCAATGTGAAGGTACAATAATTTTAATTGGTCCACCATTAAGGGCTACATCCAAGGAGTATATGTCGACACGTTCTTAGTCATACCAAAGTCCACTAATCTTCACTAGTTGTGGATAATTTTTTTAGCACATTCACTATGTTCTAGGTGCATTTCCATTGCAATGATTTGGGGATAGCCCAACTCATCTCTCATATCACTTCTATTGACTCCCCTTTCTAACTACATTGAAAAGAATCTAATCTCGGTTTGTCGACATGAAGATCGCTTTAATATTTCGCAATTAAATCATGAATCCTAGAATATGGATAGATAATCTATTAAATTCATGTTTTCTACTGTATAATTAATTCAATTTTATTCATATTGTTCATTAGAGATATTTTCCTTAATGTACTAGTCTAATTCCTCCACATAATTCATTGCATTGTGTACTTCTAGTGCTTCACGAACAACCTCCTCATAATACCTCTTCGAACCATGACTGCATACTATCTTCACAAACTACGTTCACTTACTGCTTCTTCTCAATGTACCAACTCCTCCTCCATGAACTATCAGGTGTGAACCATATTCCGCAATCACTGTTTCGTGAACCTTTTTCCCCAAACTATGATCTACAGACCAACATCCAAAAAGTATTTTTGGAATTCACTGAATTCCTTACAAATTTTTTATCCAAGTCGCCATTGAAGGTTTGTCTTCCCATGAACCACTATTGGATTAAATGAATTTATCCCAAATTTATAATCATATTATCGAAAAACTAATGAAGGAATTAGTGCTAGTTATATATTAAAATATATTCTCATAATCCTCTAAACAGATATTAACCAAATCATTGATACCACATCCCTTTTAACATGTATTGTGCATCTTCATTGTACAATTTTACACACACAGTCCACAAGCCGCCACTCTTCTATTATGGTGGCCAGATTATTCAATGAACCAATATCTATATCTTTTTTCCAATGACAATCCATCCCATGAACAAACTCTTCTTAAATAATCTGCTCCTCATTTACACGAATGAAACGTTGTACCATGAACTATCATGCCTTCAGTATATTGCGAGCCTTCCCATGAACCATATGTCTTCACCATGAACAATTTTTAATTCCAAGAACTATTCTGGAAAAATTATTCTTGTTCCAAAATTCTACATAAAATTTTTCATTATCCTTGAATTGTTCCTACTATGTGGTTTGCATTTCACTTCTTTTTCTGAAACACTTTCTTTTTAAAAAATAAACTGCCAATATGGAGGCCCAAAAATTTGAAAAACACTAAGAAATTATGCCCCCTTTAATACCACATTTAGACTTAATCATAAGACAAAATTACTTCCAAACTCATTGATTAACCCAATGTGGATTGATAATAAACACTAACCATACTCCATTTCAATCAAAGAACATCCTTTGTTCCAACAATCTCTCCTTTGAGTTTTTTGGAAATTTGTAGAAAATTTCAATGAAGCACCATCCATAAAAAAACCAAAACCTGATATACATGAATCAACATGAAAAAATATTTATTTCTACATGAGAAATGATATATATAGAAAAGAAGAATGGAAGCATGAGTTGGTTTCCCTTGATAACAAACACCTATTTTTTCCTCATTCTCATCATTCTCCCCAAATATAATATTTTTAAATTTTACTATTCTCCATAATCCTACCACCAGAGAAACATTTCATATTTAATACACCTATTTTTAATCATAAAAAATTTAGTTTTTCGATTCTCTTTGATTAAAAAACCCAAAGAATCACACTTTTCACATGTTGATATTAAAAAACACTCCCTCTGAATCGTATCTCTCCTATAAAACTACAATACATTTGAAATCATATTAAAATAGTTAACACCACTGGGGAAAAGGGAACCTTCATAACCTCCTCATGCACTGGAAGGTGGTTGAACATTGTGGTTCAACCGATGCTTCTCTAACACATGTGCGGAAAATGGCTTGGTCTGTATATCTGCCACATCATCATCAGTTCCAATATGATCCTTTATAATCATGCATTGTGCAACATTTTCATAGATGAAGTGACATCTAATTTCAATGTGTTTTATATGATAATGTTGAACAAGATTCTTTATATAATCAATTATACTCTTTTAATCAAATTTAATCACCATTGGTTGTTTCACCTCCTCACCAATATTAGTCAATCGTAGCTTCATCAATTGTAAATGAGTGCAATAATTTATAGGAGCGAATTACTCCGCTTCAGTAGTAATAATAGAAGTACTTTCTTATTTCATACTGAACCAACCCACAAATTTCATTCCAATTAAAAAAATGCTCCACCACCTAGAGAATTTCTATCAACAACATCTCCAGCCATGTAAACCTAAAAATTATTATAGTCCACTATCTATCCCTACAGAAAACTACAAGGCATAATTGTGAGTTACATGAATGTACCTTATGATTCATTTAACTTCTTCCATATATTCATACTTCTTGTTACATTTAAAGCAAGCTAATAATCATGTTTCAAAGACAAAATCTGGTCGTGTCTCTGTCAAGTACAATAAGATTCCAATGATTCTTCTGTATTGTGTGGGATCTACAGAAGTCTTAACCTCATGCTTTCCACATTTAGTCCCATCTAAAATTAGAGTCAAATTTTGTTTGGATTCATACATATTGAATATCTTCAGCAACTCTCTTTCATACATTTCTAGAGAGATTGATGTGTAGTCTTTCCATTGAATAACTTACATCCCCATTAAGTATCTGAGATCACCAATCATAAACATTTAAAATTATGATTTCAATTGATCGGAAAATTCATCCACTAATTCCTACCTGCTTTATCAAATGATAATAACATTTATGTACAATAGAACCATGAAATTATATTTTTATGAATTCTTTACATAAATATTGTGATTCGCTTCTCCTATTTGAAATTTTGGCTTCTTCAGATAAAAATAAAGCTGAGATTACCGAACCTATGGTGTCCATTTGAGATCATATAGATCCTTCTATAATCTGTAAACCACCATTTCATCGTTACCATGAATAAATCATGTTGGTCGTTCAATATAGATGACTTCTTCAAGAACACCATATAAGAAAGGTTTCCTAACATCCATTTAATTCACTTTGTATCCTCTTTCAATTTTCATGGCAAGAAACAGTCTTATTGACTCTATTCTAGCCACCAGGGTAAATATTTCTTCAATATCTACACATTAATTCTATTAATATCATTTACACACCAGTCGTTCCTTATTTCGGATCAAATTTTCTTGCTCATCAAAATTAATTTTTAAAATCCACTTTATACCAATCACATTGTGGGTTTTAGGATTCTTAACTAGATCCCATGTTTGGTTATTATCAATCTGATCCCATTCTTCATTAATGTCCTTAAACTGTGATTCATACTTTTTATCCATTACAAAAAAGGATGGTTCCACCATTGAAAGGAATGTGGATTATGTACTATTCCTCAATATTCGTCTATATGTGGGGGTTTTCCAATCCCCAATGATGTTGGATCGATCAATTTTTGCTCTTCGATTTCTTCATTGAGGGTCAAAAGAATTTAATTCATCCATGGTTTCTTTTTATAACTCTTCTTCTGAGTAAACATCATGATGTGAATCCTAGATTTTTTATGCCTTCCTCTACTTCTATATTTGGATATGTTCAATTTCCACAATCTTCCTAATCATATATCACATTAGTTGATGAACTCATTGAGCCATTTTTTGTTTTATCCTCAATGATCTTCACATAAAAACATTCCACAATATTTCCAAGTTGTTTATTAAAACATTTTTAGGATTTTCTATTCATTGAATATCCATGAAATATTCCTTCATCCATATAATCACTATACTCACCTTGATTTCCTTTTTTTGTATCGTATAAAACATTTACCTACAAAACATGAAAATAATTCAAAAATGGCTTCCTTCTTTGCCATTTTTTATTAGGTGTCTTGGATTGAAACATATAAAGCCATATTAGATTTTGAATATAAACTGATTCTCGAATAGCCTCTTCTAGTAATGGAGAGAGATACGACTCTTAATCAACATAGTTCTGACTATATTGGTCATCGGTCGATTCTGGTGCTAAAAAACTCCATTTTGTTTGTATTCCACACAACATCCACCTCATGTTGAATCCTACATTTATCCAAATACATTCCAAACTCAATGGATGTATATTATCAATTATTTTCAGACAGTAGAACTTTTATTTTCAATCCAGTATTATTCTCGGCTATTCGGTGATAATTGTTCCTGAACTCAAACATTTGTTGTTTCCTAGGTATAATAATCACATAATCCATTCTACCATAATCATAAATTAAAAGATTTAAGTATGTTTCTATATGAGTTCCAAAAACATTTATCAGATCACATACATGAGAATGATTGAAATCAAGAATATTTGATGCCCTTTTCTTCATTGGACGATTTGAACTACAAATCAATTTCCGTCGAATGTAAGCATCACAAGTATTTTCCCATTCATGGTTCTTATTTGGAATATCCCGGAAAATCATTAGATTAGATATCTTTACCATGTCTTGTTGATTACTGTGACCCAACCTCCATTGCCACAAGTTTTGTTCTTCTTTAATAGTCATGTATCAAATGTTATCTTTACTATCGACTTGATATAAGATTCCATCTATTCTATAACCATTCCTGAGAGAATTTCATGTCCTTCCTATTATAGTTCCCCCCATTTTATTGAATGTCAATATAAGTCCCAATTCATAATGTTTTCTAGAACTCAGGAGATTGTGATGCAACCCATCATCATAATGAACATCAGTCGTCTTCAGCTCATTATTGGCAAGTTTAGTCTTTCAACTTCCTTTGATCTTCAAATCACGATCATTGCTAAATCTCACTATTCCTTCAACCATTTTATTGACATTCGTTAATAGGTTTTCTTTTTCTATCATATGGAATGAGAATCAACTATCATGATTCCAAGTGTTAATATTCTTGGTAGCTTGGATACATATATCTAAAATGATGGATTTTTAAATTTTATTGTTTTTCTTCAATGAAATATTTGTTTGAGTGGAGGATAAATATTGATTATCAAATCTCTTTCCCATGTGAATATGTTAATCATACTCACACTCTTTTTCATGGGAGAGAACATTTTTATAAGAACAAAACTATCTGGTTGGGATGAATTGACTTGTCTCTGAGTTCAGTATGAATTTTTTGTTCCATTCCTATACCTGCAATCAAAAGATTTATGCCCAAATTTAGAATAATAAAAACCATATCCATTAAAAATATTTCTTCTCTAAGAATTAGGATATCAATTTTTTTTCATTTTTAAAATTCCTATCTCATCCACATTCAAATAGATTCTTTCATCTTCACATTATGACATGGTATGGCCCAAATAGCCATGGAATTGATATTTCATAAGTAGAAATGTCTTTTCGCTTATATTCCTTCTCATCTCAACTTTCATAGAAGGATATATAGACATTTAATCGTCATGGGAAACTTGAGAACAACATTAAGTCCTCCATTAAGTTTTATTTGAGACATTCTTTGTTTGGAATTTAGGTGTCTTTGTGACATGTCCTACTTTTAACATCCCTTTATTTTGAACCATTTTACATCCATCATTCAATGTTTCAGCATTACAACAAATTCCTATGTTTCCCATGAATGACGGTGTTTGATCATTCCGAAACATTTCAACTCTAATAGAACCATGCTTAAATCTCTCTTTCATCTCAACATCTATGAATTTCCCAAACGGAATTTTCGTCCTTGATTCTTTTGGACTCGAATCACTTTCAAGATTATTCCTAAGAGTAACAACATCATCTTCAAGTCCCTCAACATTTTTGGACTTCTCCTCCAGTATAGACGTAAGGTCATTAATAAAATTTTTCCATTCATTAATTTTGAGATATAGTTAAACTATATCATCGTAGATTTCAATAGTTATTGAATGTTCCTTTACTACATCCTCAAGTCGACCAATTTCAAATTTCAGTATATCAATATATTTTGATAACTCTTCAACAGTTTGTTACCACTTTCTAAATATCTAGCATTGATTCTCAATATTACCAAAACCAACATTAAGCTTCATCTTGAGATTGAAATCAGTGTCTAAATGATTATTTCATGCTTCATCTCTCGAGGGTCATTATTTTTTAATGGTATCCATCATTAAATCATGGGATTCAAATTTAAACATCGATTTTATTCCTGAAATAATTAAATATCACCATATTTTTCTTCTTAGACAAAAACCATTCTCTATATATTCTTACCGTACATGAAATCTCCCTTTTTGGAAAACATTTTCTGAGACTTCTACATGTCACCACATTACTAGAATGGTATAGGGGAGTCAATAATCATTGGATTAGAGTTTATGCAAGCTACTATTGATAATGTATAAATCATCCAAGAGTGTATAGAGACTTCACAGAGCTATAAAAAGTCTTATGATGATTAGTGATGAAGGCCATTGAAATTTGGGCAAGGATACCATGTATTACTTCAGGTTCCATATGAAAAGGGATTATAGATATTTTTATGGGGTGGAAAGTTTACTCTTAGTTTCATCAAATCATTCTAGATACTATGTAGAGTTGGTGAGGTACTGTACAACCTGGATCTACCACTGAAGTTAGATCGGGTACACGACATCTTCCTCTTGTCGCATCTGGGGAGGTGTGTGTGTGCCCCTTCACATGTCATCGACTAGGGTGAGCTAGACATTGAGGATTGAGAAACTCATGGTGAGTTCCCAATGGAAATCAATGATCAAAAAGAAAAGGATTCATCTTGGGTGACTAATTCATTTGGTGCATATCTAGTGGATGATTGGGAATATTTAGGAGTTAATATGGAAGCAGGAGGCTCATATCCATCCTCAGTAGCCTCATCTATTTGTGTTACCCTTTCTTGGGAGTTTCGGGCATGTAATGCATCATGGTTGGGAAAAAGTAACATCTCATATTTTCTTTATATTACTTTTAGATATTATTTGGATTGTTTTTAAGACCACATACTGAGACAACGTGCGATTATGAGGCCCGATGTTCCCTGAATAAATGTTTGAAAAATATTAAAATATTTAATATCACGCACATGTAGATTTCTTGAAAAAAGTGGAATAAAACTAAAATGGGTGTCCATATTAGAAAACTGAGGTCACCATTGAGTTTAGAATGGAGGCATTACCTTACACTTGACCTAACATTGGTCAGTGTAGGTTGATTGTGGAAATTAATCTCAAAATTATTAAAAGGAATAAATAAACTAATAAAAAATTATTATATTTCATCAATTGAGTGATAGGTCTATTTTTTAATAAACCATTTTTTATTGATCCAGTGTTAGTATCATAACCAAGGAATTATATAGAGATCCTAGGATGAAATCACTCGATAATCCTCTCTAAGAAGTGATGATAGAGCTTTAGATCGGCGATTGATGAACGCCGATCGCAATGGATCTCGCCAATGATGATGACACAACTTCATTCTTCATCAGTGATCGATCGAAATTTACGTAGATATTTTTATTTAATTGGTTTATTCCATGCTCTAAATTTCAACGATGAATGTGGTTCAACCGATGAGTTGATTAATTCAAAAATGGTTTGTATTGTGAGTCGGGATTGATTTAGTCTAGTTTTCTAACCCAAATACCTTGATCCAAAACGTTGGCGAAGAACACTTTGACAATGATGATAAACCTTTGATCTTGTGCAATCCTCCCTATTCTCTTCTTGTCTATCATTAGTAGAACCCCGTGGTTCCCATCTCAATGTTTCCATGTGGTTCTGAACACAATCAGAAATCTAAAATCATGATAAATCGAAAAATGATGATGGATCTATGTATATTGGGACCCAAGGATCTCAGATCTATGATCGTTTAATTTTTTGGGATTCATAGGAGGCATAGTGGTCTATGGAAGGGACCATCATTGTCAGGTGGTGACGACCGACACCAGTGGTCCCACGGGTTGCCCGCAGTGGCGTTCAGTGTTGTGGGTGGTGGATCCATGTGTGGAGGGTGTAATGGCTATGGGATGGGTTGGCAGACATGAGTGCATGGGTGATATTTGTGGCATAGGACATGGGATGCGGCAGTGGATGAGGTATGATAGTGGTGGCAGACGTAGAGTTGGTCTGGCTGAGTCAGATAAATGGGGCTGGTTGGGCCGGAGCGATGGGTCGATCATGCATGAACCAGGTCATATCTAGGTTGATCCCAGGTTGGATTCGAGGCAACTAAGGAGGAGCCCGATTGTGGTCGACCATGGTGTTGTGGCAGCTCGAGCTATTGAGGGGCACAACTACCAAGCAATTTGTCCACGACGGTCGACCTCAACAGTAATCCAGGCACAATAGGTGGTCTAACCATGCCGATCATTCCATATTTTTCCAGTACTCAGAGTTAAATGACTGACTGTGGTGGTCAACTTAAGCAGTAGGTCTGCTAACCCCCAACAAGTCTGCATTAAATTTCAATAAAACGACCATAAATCATAAAAAAAGAATCCAATTGACAAGTCATTTATGGAGTTGAGACCATAACATTGATATTGTCATTTATATTTCAAGGTTGGGTTTAATTTGATAAAATATAGGTTAGGAGTGTTCCCTTGTTCCTTTCCTCAAGAGTTTAGTGAGAAATTACATCAACATCACTAGATTGTAATCCCCTCTAGAGACTAAGTCTAATATAGAGTTTCAGTGTCCCTCCCTAGGACAATAGTGAGATCCTCTATCGCCCCTAGTGGAGTTTTTGGATTTAGTGTGACCTTCATGAGTTGGGAGTTGATCCCCTATCATTTGGGCTTCATCAATAGGGTTTGTGTAATTGTTGTCATATGATCCCCTATCTAGTGGGTTTATCCAAATTGGGTTTTTTGTTGTCCCCCAGTGGTTCTAGGAATGATCTATTCTTTGTTTATCATAGAATTTCATGACCAATTAATTCTCTTTGGGTGGGGTCCAAATTATATAGAACTCTTCATCGATTGTCTCGGATGATATCATGGCTCGATGAGTGAGTTCTTCTAAAACAAGCATGCTTCCAGCGGAATCATGTGGATGGCAGTTAGTTATGACTGCCTAATAGAGTGGTGTCTCTCCTTAGTATATCTATGTTTTTCTTTACATTATTTATCTGTCATATAGTGTTACATATTGTATAATGTTGACTACATAGTGATTCATGTTTTATATTTCTCAGGGTTCTACTATTTATTTTTATACACACCCCTGTACAGGCTTTGACTACACGTGACATTCCTTATGTAGATAAGAAACCATTAGATGCAGTCCTAGAAGGATAAGGAGCAGGTGGAGCATAGATGGAGCTACGGAGACCTAGGTGTTTTCTGGGATCATACCTTTGGCATACTCCTCTCACTTGGATGAGGTTGGGCTCTTTTCAATTTCAATTACACTTGTGTACATACACTTTTTGGTGGGCTTGTATTTGGACCTATTTACTTTCCCTTTACATAAAATTGTACCCTGGTTGTGGGATCTTAGTTGTATACCTGCATCCTGTCATTGTTTTTATATTTCAAAATTTTGTGTCTTGGAGATGTTTGTGTGTACCAGTACATTAGGAAAATGCCTACCATTTTAGATATATGTCTACATGGTGCTTGTCACAATACCCTAGCCTATTGGAGGTGTTATTGGGGTACTCAAGGCACAGGCCCCTATGGGGTGTGTCATGAAATTTAAAATTCATTAAACATCCCATCTTAATGATCACACATGCCTACATTAAGAGTCGGAACACCCCTTGAAAGACTTGCAGTCAAATCATGTATCTCAAATTCTAAAACAACCACAACCCTATCCTAATGATATCCCCAATCACACCAAGACTAGGTGTCCCAACATGTCAACCCTCTATTAAATGGAATTAAAAAACATAGTTGTTTTAACCCACCACAAACTTCACTATAGTGTATCGGTGGCTACTCTATTCATGGTCTATATGAATACCCCAAACATCCCACACCCATGACCATTCCCATCCATGGGAATTTTGGCCCATCTTATATTATAGTGGAAGATCCCAGGATCAAAAAAATTGGAAAATTCTGTCACTTTGCCTATGTTACATAGAGAAGTTTCTAAACCCCCTTAAATCCACCAAAAACCACCCAATATTCCCATACATGTTTTTAACAAACTCAAACCATAAAATAAAACATATATGTGACCCAGAGGCTATCACATAAGCCTTAATAAAAATAGGATTCAAAAGAAAACTACCCCATGAAATCTCTCTTCCACTTACAAACCTATGTTTTCATCACAGTAAACAATATTTATAAAGGACATAATAAATACCAAATGAAAAACATCACAAAAAATCCATATCACAAATAATAAATTCACAATAAACCCCCAATAAACACCTACATCAGTATTGGACACCAATGGTATTATTTTAGAGACCATGGAAGGCAATTAAACTATTTTTTAGGAGTAATAGAACTGCACATGATTTCGATGCAAATTCTGGTAAACTATGAACCAACCATGACATCGGCTCTTTAATGGTTATAGAACTACTTTTCATTGGCACCACATTGTTTACCACATCATGTGGGATAACTAGGAATCTCTGGATTGTCACTATTTTCATCTCTAAAACACATGAAGACCCCCAAAATCACAGATACACTATGTATGGATCAATACACCATCCTGACATGTCATAATTCATCATGGAAACTCATAAATGAATTGATAAATCAAAATTATAATATCAACAACCCATGGTGAATTTTGTATCATTTTGAAAGGTGGTGATCAAGCGCCTACTTGTGAGCTACATATCAAATCCAAATGAAAATTATATTCTCTAGTATACCCAGTCACACCCCAAATAACGTGGAGGTTACACTAGAGCATCTCCCCATTATAAGAAACATAGTCTCTGAAACAATTTGTAATAAACCATCTTGGGTGGACCTGACATCTCACCCATCCCAGCTTACAACCAGGCATGAAAGGTCATCCCAATTTTCCTTGGGTTGTCAAATAGTTTTATGAATCAATGAAACTAAATTAGGGAATTATTTCTAACTCAAATAGGATTTAATAACACAATAAATCTTTTCCAAAAATCTATAATAGGCCGACCATATATTGTACATCTATGAAACATCATATAAGAATATTTAAAATAAAAAGACACATTGAATGATTCATTAAAAAAATAATGACCCAACCCATTCCACACATAAACAATACCTAATAATACATCATCTATAGGTCATACATAACAGGAGAAAAAAAATCTAGAAACTAAATAATGGAAGTTTCTTCATGGGTGATACATTAATTTAGAAAAATAAAACAAAACCAAAGCCGGACCATTCCCAATGTTATCTCCATGAAACCCATGTTTTCTCTCCACATCCCAACTCAACAACTTCAGCATAATTAATGGAAGGAAAATATAAATTGAACTTCTAATATATACATAATTAAATGGTGTTTCATATATAGACAATAGTGTGAATGTAGGTGATGATAAAATGGACTAGTAGGATCTCACTAAGGAGTCTATGAAATTAATTTAATTAAACACATCATGAATTCTAGTTTGAAACATAATAAATAAAAATAAAGGTTTCCACCGCATAATTACATAATTAAAAGAAATCTTTTGCTTTCCATAATTATTAAAACCCATTTTATTTTTTAACAACAATGAAAATAAAATTACATTGATGTAAGATGCATGATCTTTTACTATTTAATGAAACTAGGAAAACGTCATTTTAAAACTAATTTAAAAATTCTCCTTTAAATATAATTTCCATGAAAACATTTAAAACAATTTCAATGATCTACTTTCCAAAAGATGAATAGAAACATAATATAACTGATTTTTCTAACTCAATGAGTACTATAAATGTGAAAAATTATCAATATGATTGGTTCCATGAATCACACAATCCCATGAGGAAAATAAAAATGAAATGTAAATACCCTATGTCAAAAACCTATCAAAAAATTAGCATCATGGGATATAAACCTTGGAGCATGTGGGGTCTTAAAATCTCTAATGGATAGTAAAATTATTACAATGAATTATTTAAGGGTAAATTAAACCCAAAGAAGTGTTTAAAAATTATTGATGCATTAGATCCATAATGGAAGGACTGGTTTTGCATTACAACTCACTGTGAAGACCTCCATTCCACATGGATTCCTGTAAATCAAATTTTTTTTCTACAATACAGTTTTTTACATCCCCAAATAATGATAAACACATTTATGGGCCAGAATAGGGTTTTATTTCCACAGAAAACAAAATAATTTTTCGGCCTACCATCCCCTTCAAATTATGATTCATCGATGAGGTTTTTCATCCCCAAAAACTAAATATTTTGCGAGATAGACATATTTATTGGCTTTTCTTAGAACCCGGATAATTTTTTTTCTCGTATGCTTTCCTATTTCTGGTGTTTTTGAGAAAAGTGGAGTTTCTGGAAATTTTTGATGTACACGCCATGTACTTTCTGAGTACAGGTCATGTACTCTTTTCTCACTTGAACCCTTGTGCTGGCCGTGTTTGGGCCACACACACGATGTGTAGGGGTGATGTGGAGGCCGGTTTAAGCAGAGTACGGAAAAACCTACTACATGTCATGTATTCTAAAAGTACACGCCATGTACATTATTTTTTTCATTAAATGGACCAGGGTCGCATCTGATCACCATAAACGTCTTCTTTTAGATCCGGTTCGACTGATAGATGTCTTACAGCCGTGAAACTTCTCCGGTTTCCTGAGCCTCCATATATTGACCGATTCGACCGCCGTCGATTGCGTTGGAACCACAGTGGTGAGTTCTTATTTCATCTTGAGTTTCATTCATTGATTCTTCCTCTTACTCAAGTTGTCGTGTTTTGATAATTTTGGACGTTTTATCAAATCTACAACGTTCAAGGGTGAATCAGTCATTGTGGATCAAGTATATCGATCTCCTAGGATATAGGTAGGTGGTTTGTGCCTTACTATTTATAGTCATTGAGTATTATGTGTATATTCCACCAATACACATGAATGGGGTGTTGTGTGTTAAATTTGTTTCCTTTGATGTTTTTCCTTCCTTGCTTGTATGCTTTTGTAGAGGTAAATTAATCAGGTTAGAGGTTATTGTTTTGTTCTTGGATGATTTCTCATGCTTTGTTCTAATTAAGACCTTCGGGTTTTGTTGGCCTTTGGACATTACACCTATTTCCATGCCTTGTGACCATAGGATGGAGTGATATCCATAACATTCTTGTTGCCTTATAGAATGTTTTCCAAGTAGCTCTATAGGTGTACTTTTTCCTTATGTCATTATCATGCACTGACTGTCACAAGGATATGAGGATGTGGTGCTATAGACTATAAGGGATGGACCGAGTGATCTTCCAATAGAGTCTTGGTTATTATAGGCAACAAGGGGATAGACTGAGTGAGCTTCCCAGAGTGCCTTTAGATATTATAGTCCACAGGGGACAGACTGAGTGAGTTTCCTAGAGTGCCATCAGATTTTATAGACTATAAGAGGGTAGACCAAGTGAGCTTCCACAGAGAGTCTTACCTTTTTTGATTTTTGTTTAAGAACGTTCCCAGTCTAGAGGAGGAATTGACCGAGTGAGCTTCTTCAAAGAGTTTGTGGTATGCCTGGGGCTATATGAGGAATTGACCGAGATAGCTTCCTCAGAGTGTCTCTAGACCTTAGGGATAAAAGGATTAGACCGTGTGATCTTCCTCAGAGAGTCCCTGACTACCCCAGACTATAAGGGGAATTGACAATGTGAGCTTCATCCAAGGAGTCTCATAAATTCATATGACCATTCCAGAGGGGTTAGTCTTAGTGCACTGCCCAGAGGGTTGTGGTACTTCTTGGTTAGGACCAACAGGGATGGCTGCGGGAACATCCCATACGGTTTCCAGTTGTGTTAGCTATTTTTCTTCACTATTGCTATTGTTTGTAGTTGATTTCTGTTGTGTATCATCATGTTTACTGTATACTGCTTTGTTGTTGTTGTTTACTACTTAATGTACTTTTACCTGCCATATACTCACGGACTTTTAGGCGCAGATCTTCGGGTCAATTCTTACTGGTATTTAGTTTTACACCCTATTTGGGTCATGCTTTTAGTCCCAAAGAGACTATGTTGTTGCAGGTATAGACTAGGGAAAGCTTCCTTCGACTTCTGGTACTTGATTGCTTGGAGTAGGAGAGCATGGGACCAAGCTTCGGCTTGTGATGCGGAGGAGCTGTTTACATTCTTTTGTACTTGTTTTGGTACTATGGTATTTTTCAGCATTGTTACTTGTTTCGATGCATTCCAAGATATGTATCATGCATCATTTCATATAAATACATATGTTATCTAGTTGTTTGCTAATTTAGTCTTCCGTTATTTATTATTGTTGTTTATTTACTGCTTCTAATATTGCATGTTTATTTATTTTTGTTGTGTACTCTGTGAATGAAGGAATAGTTTCCCCACTATCACACCTAAGGCACTCACTTCCAGTCGGCAGCCACTGGCGTTTGGTTAATTGTGCTTTAGGCCATGTGACTGACCGGGTATGGGGCGCCTCTGCGTGGCTTCCAGAACTGGGATGTTACAAAGTTGTATCAGAGGAATTAATTTCTCCAAACTTACTGTTTTGAGCCTTTAGCTAGGGATAGGATGGAGTGGGTACTTGGTAATAAGCTGTGCCTGGGAGTTGCTAACCCGTGTACATGGAAAATCCAATCTACCTCGTTATATTAGTTTTCTGGTTTTGAGATTTTACGATTGATATGTTTTCACCTAGAGTGATTCACATGATGTGTGGTGTTACTATTGTGCTACTGTGGTTCTATTTCTATCGCAACCCAATGAGATGAGGGTATGCCATGTCATGCATCATATTGGTATTTGTTAGAAATCACATTCCATGAATTCTTGCCATGCCATCTAAGGTGCATTAGCGATTGCATGTTGTTGTGATAGACGTTGTGTAGATTATGCATGTTGTTTTAATAGTTGTTTGATAGAATCCCTGCAGTTTGATAAAGAAATTGTTTGTATTGTACATTTGCTTGAATGAACGCCAAATTCTGATTCTTGGGGTGTTATGGGCCCTCATGAATTAGAGTTTAGGGGATCATTGACTTGTTTTCCACATATATAACTTAGGAGATGCCAGGATTTGATTAGTGGGGAGTATGGGCCCTCACGGGTCGGAATTTGGAACCTCCTTGGTTTGTTTTCTGTGTTTTCTGGGCATCTGTGCAGTTTCTGAGCTACTTCTTAGAAAAACCCAGAATACACGGTGTGTACTTTCTGGTTACACACTGTGTAGTTTTTAGTATGTGTCACTAACCGTGTGAGAATAAACACTATATCATGAAAATAACTTTAGGAAAAAGTCGTGTATGGTAGGTGCACACTGTGTAGTTTAGTGTCGTGTACCCAGTTGTGTCACTAACAACACAGGCCAGGGAAGCATGAGTAGAACATGCCGTGTTGGTAATGAACACGCCGTGTAGTTTTGTCCTTGGTACCCAACCGTGTCACGAACAACACGGTTCATTGTTATCTTCTCTTATACATGCCGTGTTTGTTCGGAATACTCTATGTAAGGGCAGATATGTAGATGGTAATATAACTAACAACCATGGATGCTGAGACCTTGTCTAGTACACGTTGTGTCCAAAGGGAACACGCTGTGTCTAAAGGGAACATGCTGTGTAGTATGGGGTTTGTTTGGACTGTGTGGGTTAGCCGTGTAAGGAGACTCGGGTAGGGGTTTAGAGTTCAAGTACATGACATGTATGGGAACCACATGCCATGTAGATTGGGGTGTTACATGACTAGTAGTGGCAGGAGTAAATGCCAATGATGATGGATTTAATGGACATGTTGTTTAGTTTTTAATAAACGCCGTGTAGTCATTTTTGTAAAACATGATGTTCTACCCCATGTTGCCATTTTGTTTTGGAGATGCTTTTCCAGTATCCCACCAGTCAATGAACTAGAATTATTCCGGCTGTATGGGCCGAGGTGGAGGTCTTGGTCATGGTGGTCAGTCACCAGTTCATCAGTGACAACATAGTGGATCAACTCAGAGTGGTTAGCCAGGGGTTCAGGGTTGTGGTGTAGGCCAGTCTTTTTCTGTGGAGCACATCTATCAAGAGCAGGATCCTGACCCTTCTACAGTTCGATGTATGATCATAGTAGCCTCAGTTTTATCTTCAGCTTTTTTCAATACTGGAGCATCCCATAATTTTATCTATGTTGTGGTCGTGGAGAGCCTTGGGCTTTGTATCTCTTTGTCTGACATTTTGTTGACTCTTGAAATGTTGTTGGGAACAAAGACATCTAGCTTATGACAGTGCAGAGAGTGCCCTCTAGAGGATGCAGGGTTTCATTTCATATGGGATGACTATGTGCTAGAGATGATGGGCTATGACATCATTCTCGGTTTGGACTGGTTGGTTCCCTTACACGTAGTTGTCGATTGCTATCGCTGTAGGGTGAGTTTCATATCACCAGTGGGAGGATCATTCCTTGAGGCAAGTGGGATGTACAGGCGGGTTGAGCTAGACACGAGAATCATCGTCTAGTGGAAGTTACAGTCCAGATTTCCAGTCTTTATCTGGATGACCTGGGGACTTCACAATTCGACTTTACCCTATTGGTGGATCGTTTTAGGGATGTGTTTCTAGAGGACTTTTCAGGTTTTCCTCCAGAGCATGAGGTAGAATTCTCGATTGAGCTCATGCCAGGAGTGGCCCCAGTGTTCATTCCTCCGTATAGGATGGCTACACCTGAGTTGCAGATGCACAAGAAGCAGCTGGAGGAGTTGTAGGCAAAGGGTTTCATCTGACCCAGTACTTCTCCTTGGGGTTTTCATGTCCTGTTTATGAAGATGGAATACAATACCATTCATCTTTGTGTGGATTATCGGAAGCTGAACAAGTTGACGGTCAAGAACCGATATCCCTTACTGAGGATAGATGACTTCTTAGATCAGCTTCGCGGAGCCCGAGTGTTCATGAAGATCGATTTGAGGTCCGGTTATCCTCAGTTTTGTGTTAGACCATAGGACATACCTCTTACAACATTAAAGAGCAGATATGGACTATACGAGTATACATTCATGTCGTTCAGTCTCACGAACGCGCCTGTAGTTTTCATGGAACTGATGAACCGAGTGTTCCATCCGTACTTGGACTCCTTCTTCGTGGTCTTCGTGGAAGATATCATGGTGTACTCTCACACTCGAAATGGACATGCCACACATCTAGAGATCGTTCTGAGTACACTGAGAGAGCATCGACTATATGCTAAACTCTCGAAGTCCACTTTTGGATGGATCAGATTCACTTATTTGGATACATCATCTTAGAGGCTGGAGTATCTGTGGACCTAGAGAAAGTGATAGTTATAGATTCATTGGTGCAGCCAAAGAATATCATTGAGGTTTGGAGTTTCTTAGGGCTGATAGGATACTACAGATGCTTCATTTAAGACTTCTCATGCCTAGAAGCACCATTGATAGGTCTGACCAAGAAAGAGGATAACTTTTTATAATAACGTTCTTGTGATTCATCCTTTTAGGATCTGAAGGGGAGGATGATGTCAGCACCGATACTAGTCTTGAAAGAGATGAGCAAGGGAAAAACTGTTTATTGTGATGCTTCTAGTATCGGGCTGGGAGCTATGCTTATGCAGGGAGATGGAGTCATTGCGTATGGTTATTGGCAGTTTAGGCCACACAAGAGGAATTACCCTATGCACGATCTAGAGTTGGAAGCTGTTGTTCATGCCTTAAGTTGTTAGAGACACTACCTACTAGGAGAGAACATTATGGTTTTCACTAACCATAAGAGTCTCAAGTATATCTTCACTCAACATGATCTGAATCTGAGGCTGCAAAGGTGGGTTGAGTATCTTATGTCCTTTGACTTAGAGCTCTCCTATACGCCTGGAAAGGGAAACATAGTGGAAGATGCTTTGAGCTGGAGGACTCAGATTCAGGCAGTTCAGAAGGCATGTTGTGAGTGGCATCTTATGGCTCTGTTCTCTGAGATGCACTTAGAAGTGCATGACATGCAGGGAAAATCTGTCCTACCTTCTATAGATGTTACCTCTACACTTCTTGATCGGGTATGGATGAGGTAGCTATCGGATTCAGATTCCTTAGTCCTACGGAAGAGTGTGTCAGGAGGGGACCCTCTTCCTAGATTAATAGTGGGTGAGGATGATATCATGCGTTTCCAGAGACGCGTATGGGTGCCAGCAGATATACAGGAGGAGTTCATGCGGGATTTTCATTCCTCAATTTGGGAAGTTCATCCTGGTGTCAACATGATGTATCAGGATCTACATCTCCAGTACTGGTGGCCAAGAATGAAGAAAGATGTTGCTGGTTTGGTCATGAGATGTTCTACTTGTCAACAGGTGAAATCAAAGCACAAACGACCAGTATGGCTTTTATAGCAGTTACACATTCCCGAGTGGAAGTGGAATGATGTCGCGAAGGAATTTGTGACCGGGTTTCGGAGGTCGCCTCAAGGGAATGTTGTCGTTTGGGTTGTCGTCGATAGGATTACGAAGGTTTCTCAATTCTTTCCGATCACAGAGACCTTCAGTGTTGATGATCTGGGATGGTTGTACATCTGAGAGATTGTACGTCTACATAGAGTTCCACACTCCACTATTTCATATAGGGATGTGCACATTACTTCTCGATTCTGGAAGGGACTTCTGAAGGCTTTTTGTACACAAGAACTTTTGAGTACAGCATACCATCCCCAGACTAATGGCCAGTCCAAGCATATGATCCAAGTGCTTGATGATAAGCTACGAGCTTGCATTCTAGGATTCTGTGGTTCTTGGGAGAAGCATCTTCCTTTTGTGGAGTTCGCCTACAATAATAGTTTTCAGGTGACCATTCAGATGGCACCGTATGAGTCATTGTATGGTAGGCCATGCCGATCACCCTTATTGTTGGCTGGAGGCAGGAAGGGCAGCTTTGATGGACATCGTCTTATTTAGGAGACCTCAGAGAAGATAAAGTTGATTCATAAAAGGATGGCTACAACAAATTCTCGACAGAAGTCTTATGCTGATCAGCAGAGATGACCACTGCAGTTCGAGGTCGAGGGTCAGTTTTTTTTGCCTTTCGCACCAAGGTTGGGACAAAAGAGGATTCATAGAGAGGGTAAATGTCCACTGCGGTACGTCAGGCCGTTTGAGTTTTTGGAGAGATTTGGTATGGTTTCCTATCATTTTTAGTTACCTTAGTGGTACCAGGCCATGCATGACATCGTCCATGTCTCTCAGCTCTGACGTTACTTTTAAAACCCATCACATGTATTTCAGCCCAAGGAGGTTGAGCTCGATGTGGATGCATTGTTTGGGGAGCATCCCATCCGAATTGTCGATCGCAGTACGTAGGTTCTCCTTGGGTGGTCTGTTCTTTTAGTATGGGTTTTTTGGTAGTGGGCGAGTATAGGGTGAGACCTGGGAGAGGAAGGTCGATGTACGATCGCAGTGGCCGGTACTGTTTAGGGTTTCTTCTTCTACACCCAATTGGGGAAATTCGGGGATGAATTTCATTAAGGGGAGAAGTTTTTAAGAACCCAGATCATTACTTTTCAGTTATTCCTTCCATTTTCAGTAGTTTTTGAGAAAAGTGGAGTTTCTGGAAATTTGAGAAATACACGTCATGTACATTCTGAGTACACATCATGTACTCTTTTCCCAGTTGAATCAATTTGTTGGCTGTGTCCGGGCCACACACACGATGTGTAGGGGTGATGTGGAGGCCAGATTAAGCGGTGTATGGAAAAACCTACTACACACCGTGTACTCTAAAATTAAATGTCGTTTACTTTTTTTTCATTAAACGGACCTTGGTTGTGTCTGATCTCCATAAATGTCTTCTTATAGGTCTGGTTCGACCGAGGGACGTCGTACGACCGTGAAACTTATTTGGTTTCCCGAGCCTCTATCTGTTGACCAAATAGACCGTCGTCAACTGCGTTGGAACCACATTTCTGATTTCTTCATTCTTCTTCAGTTTCAATCCTTGATTCTTCCTCTTACTCATGTAATCGTGGTTTGAGAGTTTTTGACGTTTTTACATATATACGATGTTCAAGGGAGAATCAGTCATCGTTGTTCATGTGTATTGATATCCTAGGATCGAGGTAGGGGGACTGTACCTAATTGTTCAAAGTATTTGATTTTTATGTGGAAATTCCACCAATACCCGTGAACGGGGTGTTGTCTGTTTACCTTTTTGCCCTTGTTGTTTTTACTTCCTTTCTTGTATGATTGTGTAGATGTTAATTAATCATGATAGAGGATATTTTGTTGTGATTTAAAGTTTTTTCATGCTTTTTTCTAGTTATGACCTTAAGGTTTCATTTTCCTTTTGCTGTTACACATATTTCCATGCCTTGTGACCATAGGATGGAGTGAGATCCATAACATGCTTGTTGTCCTGTAGAATGTTATCCATGAATCTCTATAGGTGTACTTTGGCCTTATGGAATTATCACGCACTGACTGGCACGAGGCTGTGAGGACATGGTGCTATAGACTATAAGGGATAGACAGAGTGAGCTTCCGAGATAGTCTTGGTTATTATAGACTACAAGGTGATAGACCGAGTGAGCTTACCAGAGTTCCTTTGGAAATTATAGGCCACATGGGATAGACCGAGTGAGCTTCCTAGAGTGCCATCAGATTTTATAGACTACAAGAGGGTAGGCTGAGTGAGCTTCCTCAGAGAGTCATACCTTGTTTGATTTCCCTTTAAAAACCTTCACAATATAGGAGAGTAATTGACTGAGTAAGCTTCCTCCGAGAGTCTATGGTATACCTGAGGCAATAAAAGGAATTAACAAAGATATCTTCCACAGAGAGTCTCTAGACCATGGGGCTAAGAGGATTAGACCGCGTGATCTTCCTTAGAGTGACCCTGACTACCCTAGACTATAAGTGGAATCTAGAGTGTGAGCTTACCAAGAGAGTCTCATAAATTTATATGATCAAGCCAGAGGGGTTAGTTTGAGTGAACTGCCTAGAGGGTCGGTGTGCTTCTTGGTTAGGACAAGAGGGGATGGCTGCGGGACCTTCCCAGAGAGTTTCCTGTTGTTTTAGATGTTTTTCATTCCTATTGTTGTTGATTATAGTTGATAGCTGTTGTGTATCATCTTTTTTACTACCTGCTACATTGTTGTTGTTGTTGTTTACTGCATACTGTACTTTTACCTTCCATATATTCACTGATTGTTAGGAAAAGATATTCGGGTGAATTCATACGTGGATTTAGTCTCACACCCTGTTTGGGTCATGCTTTTGGGCCCAAACAGACTATGTTGTTGTAGGTATAGACAAGGGCGAGCGCCCTTCGACTTCTGGTAGTTGATTGCTTGGAGCAGGAGAGCTTGGGACCATGCTTCATCTTGCAATGCTGAGGAGCTATTTACTTTCATTTTCACTTGTTTTGGTAAAATGTTATGTTTTATCATTGTGACTTGTTTGTATTCTTTCCTAGATATTTATAATGAATTATTTCATATAAATACATATGTTTATAGTTTTTTTTGATTTATTCTTCCACTGATTATTATTGTTGGTCATTTACTGCTTCTGCTATTTCATGTTTATTTATTTCTATTGTGTACTCTACCAATGTGAGCATTATTTCCCCACTATCACACCCATGGCCCTTGCTACTAGACAGTATCCTCTAGCATTTTTGGAAATGCACATGAGACCATTTGACCAACCGGGTACGGGGTGCCTCTGGGTGGCTTTCAAAACCGGGACGTTACAGCTCCCATGAACGAATTCCCCATGAATGACCAAAGACAACTGACTACTCCAGTAGTCAATTTCATTCATTCCTAAGTAAAAACATTTGTGCGGAGATAAGGAAAAATAGGATAAGAAGTTTAAGAAAGTGTGAGATGCATCGATTTCGAGCAACTAAACCTACCTTATAACCATAAGGTTGAATGGGAATTCACCTGGCCATCCACAAACCAAATAAACATTTTTAGAAGCCATTACATGAATCATAAGTGGATTTCCTCCTTTTAGTTCACTTTCCAACATAGTAAAAATATAAAAATAGGGATTCCTGCCCCATGCAGTAAGATTCTATGTGGGAGGAACTCAAACTCACATAGGAAGACGCTATGTGGGAATACCTCTAACATATGTAGAAAAGAACTACACAGAAAGAACCCACTCTCATAAAGAAAAACGTTATGAATATGGAAACTCATCCCACATAGCCAAATTCTATATGGAATGGGATATCATTGGGTGATCCCCTTTCCCACTCTCATTTGAATCATCCATTGTAGTGCATGGCCCCATTATGGCCCCTTCACTAAAGGCCTTCTTCATCAGCCCCATTTTTAAGGATCTCTAAGTCTTAAAAGGACCCCATCAAAAGTTATCATGAAACTGACTCTCCCAAATACACTGGATAAGAATGGATACATTGGTGATTCTTATTGAGTGAACATACCCATGGTAAGTGGGGTACCATATGTAACATACATAATAAGTGGATCATATGACTATTCGTGAACATACATTCCCATGGTAACACAGGTCCCAACAATGGAAGTAGTTCAATGGTCCTCAATATTTCAAATACATTTGGGAATAACTTGCATTATACTTTGATGAGGGATTGTGTTGGATCTTATCTCATCATCTATAAAGTTGTAGAAAATGGAATCATTCAGGGATTAATCCCTTAAACATTATTGTAGGGTTCCACACACCACCTCCACTTCACCTACAAGGCCATATCCAAATAGATAGTCATATGTGACAATCCTCATTACCAAAATAAAAAGGATATGGGTGTTAGATATATCTCATTATTTCTTCCTTTGGGACAAGTCCTCGTCCACCCATGGTTGAAGGTAATATTGTTTGGTTTTCTGATCTACAATGTCATCTTGTTTCTCACCCTGAGAAACACTCATGAGGGAATAGAGGTTGGTGGTGATCATGACATCTACATGATCCCAAACCTATGGTCATCCTTTTTTGTGTAAGACACAACCAAAAATTCAAATCACTATGATTTGATGATTTCATCATCGTTCCAGAAACACAATAATTCAATTATTCGGGGTAAGCCTTGAAATCATGCCTTAACCCTCAAAGGGGTCATATTCTTGATGAAGAATTCGATGGTCATCCTCCAAGTTGTAATAACAAAAGTAACCTCTAAATCACAATGAGTTGAGACATTCCTCATCTCCCCACTCAAAACAGGCCTTATATTTGTTATAATCCATAACCATTTGATCATAGTATCAATGGAAAAAAATCCCATGTTATACAAACCATTAGAAATAATCCATAGATGTGGGACCTCACAAATGAACTATGTGGGATTTTATTCCGTGCCATATAGGATAAGTAGGAATCTTTCCCTAAGGTCCAAACCCAACACCCCAAATTCACACTAATGTTCTCATGGACAAATCCCTAGTAGGTCAATATTCATCTCAAAGGGCCTTATTCCGCACAAGTCCCTATCATCACCATTCCTTTTGGGACATACTCCCAATATGATAATGCCCCCACTTGGGATCCCAAATCTTTTATAGGTCCCTCATGCCCCCTTTTTGTAATTCCCGCACCATCCATGGTCAAGCATCTTATACCTAGATGTCCTTTCCATATAACAAAAAACAAATAGTTTGATCTTTATCATACAACCTTAAAATTTATGAAGTGTCCCGTTAAGCTGAACTAAAATACATGGGTTTTGATTCCTTTCGTAAGGATATGTATGAATCCCTTCTTATGGGCAAAATATGGACATCAAAATAATTCTCATCTCCATTGATGATAGTAAATTCTAGAGTGTCCTATTATATGGATTAGAACTAGTACCATAATGAAGAATGAAATAAGAATCTCTAATCCATATATAAGAATTTATAATTGATGAAAACCACAGATACATATAGGTATCTCAATAATTGGAAAACCTTAGATACATATATATGATTCTATGTACCCACATGATAATAATTGATTTTTAATTCAAGGGTGACACATTTCATACATGGTAATGAAAAAAGGATTCATGAACATGTCTTAAATAAAATATATAAGAGAGTCCATGAATAAGCAAAAATTCACCCCAAATGGGTGTGATGAGCCTGGCCAGCCATCATCTCGAACAATGTGTGTTCTTAAGTACCATTAGTAATGTTCTCCAATGAGTTCCTACATTTCGAAATTTGGTACATGAGTTATTAAAGATATAAGAACCATTATCTGTTTCTAATTACACAAAAAAAATCTTGTTGGAAACTGAACAATCATAAAGAGGTGTGAAACTAAATGGATAATCTGCCATGAATGATTGTTCAATATTTAAAAACAAACAATCATTCATTAAAGTTTCCATGATCTTTCATAATAAAATGGTGAACCCAACAGGAATCCTTAACCAATGTGGTTGTGTCTCCCATATGTAATTCCCCTTTATCCATCAAAATAAAAGAGGGACTAAAAAAGTGATTGATGAATCATGTGTTAATTTATCGAGATGAAACTTTGATAGGGTTTTATTGTGTCTGTTTATCGAAAATATTTCATGAAATTATCACCATTATTATCTTATATCTAAATGGTGTCCCATTGATTTAATAAGATATATGTCTTTACCATTACACAATATGGATCATCATCAAATAGAATAATGTTATCACCAAACCAACTCATTCAATGCTAGTTTTCTAATTCATAGATTTGGGATTACCACCTCAATGGTACTCTTCCTTATATATGTGCTTCATGGTAGGCCCTACATCTCATGAAACCCAACCACTCATCCATTCAAAGATATTTGGTGGTCCAGAAGTCGATATCCCCCGAAGCACTATAAAACTGTTTGGGGAGCATAAACCAGAAACATGACTACGTGTCCCTCTTTTACCTTAGAGAGGCTGATCAAGAGGTCACTAGAAACATGATCCTAGAGATATAGGGGTCCCACACAAGGTCATCTACCAGAAATAATTGTCTCCAATGTCACATAGCCCAACATTTTCAATATGAAGAGGACACATCCCCACACGACCTAGCCCTAGTCATATGAACCTGGGTCCTCAAAGGGAGATTGTTGAACAACCAGGTACATGCCAAAATTCTCATTCCATCTGAATAAACTCATCAATAACAAACGATATAAAATTTTGATCAAATTAAAATCTCTTCCCATGCCCATCATGATCATCAGTCAAAAACGATGGAAAATTATAACGACCAGAACTTTTTAATTATATTTGTTTCCTAATTTTGTGGGGAAAATTAAAATTTGACGATTGTGTTTCGACTGTTAAATGAAAGTATGTCAATATGACCATTGGAAACTATAATCATAACAGTGTGTTTATATAAATATGGTAATATTGGTTAATTAAAACAGAAAGAAGATTTAATGGACTCATCTAGTAGACTCGAGCCATATGAAGCCCATATGTCTGAGCTTGGGAAGGAGGTAGCATCAATGCGCTTTGATCTAGACCAAGCCCAAGATGAACATCAACATATGAAGCATGAACAGAATCATCTAAGAGAGATATTCAAGCTGATTGATATCACCACTCAGGAAATATTGTCCAAGCCACCCCAAGATTCTATCACCATAACACACCTTACCCTTAGGTCCTATGTCGGTGTTATATTGGGCTATGTAACGAGACCTTAGCTACCTTGTGTAATCATTTTATATAAATAAAATTTTTATTTATTCTTATGGAAATTTTTGTGAATTGAAAATATCAAGAAAAATTTACGATGTGTATTATAGATGAATTTCGAAAAAGGGGATAATTTAAAATATTTTTGAATTCATTAAATTATTAATAATGTGAAATGATTTTAAAGAAATTGTCTTCTACAGTTGTGTTTAGTATGAAATTTATAGTCTAATAAGGTCAACATGGTTTTTAGTGAATAGTAATGTAGGAATAGTAACATACCCATACAAATAGTGATGAATTGTGATGAATAGTAATTTGACAGAACAAATATAAACTTCACCCACAAATGTATAAATACATTTTAGAGATATTAAATGTGAAAGAATGATCATTGTTTATATTTTGGTATTTTGTATGAAATAAATATTTTATTTACAATTTTATAATTAATTTAATAATTTAAATTGCAAAGGTATTTTCATAAAATTTAATCATAAATTGTCACATTTTTTTCTTATGGGTATATTATATTTTTATGGGACCATGATTACTTTTTTAACATGTTACAAAATGAGTTGTAGTTTTAATGTTGTTTTTTGGGGATGAATAATGATTTTATTTAAAAATTAATTTAAAATTATTTATAAAATTACTTTCATAAAATGGAATTCATTTTTGAATTCAGATCATCGATAATATGAGTGGGCGATTTTTTGGGGTTTTTCTAAAATAGTTGAATTATCAGTGAATAGTAAAAATGTAGTTTTGCGTTTCTGGTGTTTAATGACATCATTAAGGATGTAATAATGATGTAAGATTTATGGTAGACATATGAATAGTGATATATGAAATGAGGTGTCCCATGTGGCCAATACTGTTTCCAAATACCATGGGAAAGTCCATGGTTTTGCAAATACCACTGATGAGGTGTCCCTTAGATGTTAATAATTTATTCACTTACTTTCCCTATAAATACCAAGCCATTACCTACATTAATTTCATTCATAAATCATCATCAATGTATTTATGGTCTACTTACCTCCCAAGGAGTCTTCCTGAGGTTCCCTCATGCCTCCCAAGGTCCAGACCTTCAGGCATTTGATGTTACTCTTCAAGGTAAGGGATCCTTTCACCCTCCTCTTTTAAGTCATGAATTCCTTTATGTTGTGTCTTCTAATTTCAATCTTTTTATGTAGAGGGTTTGTTCTTATATGTTCTATTTAGTTTGCATTACATGTCTAATTTTTTATAGACCCTTTCCACTCTCATCGTTTTATTTTCTGAATTTTTATGTGATGTCGTTAGGCTGCTGAATTTTTCGTAAAAGGAATCACATCTTCTATTTTCTTTCATGTTTCCTTTCCTTGTGGTTGGTCATTAAAATTTCCATACCATTTTGTGATCTTTATGTTATTCTGATTTTATACTATATTATTAATTATTTATGAGTGGGTGACCCTTATCCCCTCTCTTTTTAATGTATTCTAAAAATATATTATCTAGTCGTTATGCTGTATAACTTTCATCTAAAAATTTCTATTTCCTTCTCAAAAGAAATTCTATTGTTTTATTTATGTGAATACCCAGACCTATTTTATTTCTATGGGTGTTCATAAATATAAAAATATGAAATATTTAATTCTTGAATTGACATACATATGATCCCCATTCACTATCCATGTGTTATAAATTACATATTGATATTATTTTTAAGGACTTTTTAAACGTCATGATTTTGAAATGAAACCCATTTCATTGATTCTATTTGGGTTATTTAGGAAATGTTTTATTATTATCTAGGTAGATCATATGAATTTATAGACATATTAAGGGTTCTCCCTGATTGTGCTTCAATGCATTGGGTAATGAATTAATCTCTAGTGATGACAAGTTTCACGATACCATGGTGAATAACCATGGTAATTTTTATGACACCTTGGGGATGGACCATGGTGATATGTTATTGAATGTCTAAATGAAATGTTGTTGAAAAATATTCAATTATATATCATGTTATTTTTATCATGATATTCCTATTCTCTTATTTATCATGTCTTTATGTTTTTATTTTTGTTCTTATTGATATCACAGGTAAACTGATTCCTTGTTTACCCTTACTAGGCCTTCTGCTCGTCCTTTACTTTTATGTCTGTCTCCAGGATATGTGATGCAGTAATTGAGCATTGTATGAACATATGATGAAGCCTTACAAGTAGATGATAGGAATATTTTATGTTGTTTTCATGTTTTATGTCCTTGATTTCTAAGACAGTAGACTTTAATGATCCTCTGTTTGTAAATTGTAATGAAAATTTATGTAATAAAAAGGTGGGATTCCATAGGTGGTATCAAAGGATATTATAGTTATTTATGGAAGATTTGATATGAAAACATAAGGTATAACCCTATATAAAAATTTAAATATAGGAAAACTTCCTGGTAATTTTGTGAGTATAGAGTAAGTGGTTTATCAAAAAAAATTCATCCCAATCTGGATACAAGTAGGGCGAGGTGAATTGGGAAAAGATGTACATTGAGGTAAAACACGAAAACACCGATTTGAGCTGGTCTCGAACGGGAACTGGTACACGACAATGTGCCTTGATTCACTCTTGGTTATGACACTTCAATGAGATATTTCTATTTAATAATAATCTTTTTATGAATCATTAAGAAGGATTTATAGAGAAATGTAATTGTTTAATGATGTTTTAAGACATACATAATTTATAGATATAAGATTCTTAAATGAAATAAAGTTCTTATTAAGGTTTTATTAATTTAGAAATGGTGGGGCAATAGAAGTTATCGTGCAAATGGTGACCGCAATGGACCATGCACTGACGACCAGCTGATGGAATCCTAAATGAAAACATTCATGCGAACGATGAACCAACTGAATCAAGTTATAGGAAATAACATGAATCGATGTGAGAGACCGATCACACCACAGAGGGAACAACATTCTGTTGAGTCTTTTATGTGTCAACGACCACCAACCATCAGTAGATCGACTGACCCATTGATTTCGGAGTAGTGGATCAGCTCTATCAAGAAGATTTTTTCTATGCTCTGATGATTGGAGAAAGAGAAGGATACCCTGGCTATCTATCTCTTAAAAGGAGAAGTCGATCAGTGGTGGGAGATAATTAAAAACAAGAGGAAATGAGTGAAGGTTACATCTATGAATTGTGAAGAGTTCAGAGGGATTTTCTTTAGTAAGTATTTCTCTCGATCCATGGGAACCCGAATGGAGAAAGAGTTTCTCAAGCTGAAGCAGAAGGAGAATGAATCTGTCGGAAGCTATGAGATGAACTTCACCTGACATTCATGACATACCTCTGTATTTTTCTTGGATCCAAATGGTAATGTTTATATATTCATTGATGGGCTGATACCTCATCTATGGATGAATCTGTCCAACCGAGACTATGATAGATATGTGGAGATCATGCGCAGTGCGATGAATGTCGAACTGGAGTTTGGTGAGAAGAAATGGTCTAATAAATCAAGAAAAAAAATAGATCGATGGAGCCCAGCATATGGAGGACCTTTGATCCGGAAAGAGGAGGCATGTGAGTGCAATGTCCAACATATAATGGATCTGGGATGAAGAATTTGGGGAACTTCCTGCTCAGGAGCGGGAAATGCTAGAAGTGTGGAAGAGATGGCCAAACTTCGAGGAATTTTCGTAGTGAGATGAAACCTCAACATCCAAACACTAAAGACAAGATGAAGATGTTGTAGGCCCTACCTTATGTCTAGTGATTTATGTGTATAAATCTTTTGCACTTTGCCTATTACTATCCAAATCTGAGGGTAGTGGAGGGGAACCACCATCAGCCTCAGTAAAGGCCTAAAGAGAATGTTTGGTCTTTTTCTATCACGACAGCTGATGTTGAAGCTCCAAATAATGTGGTAGCAGGTACACTTGTTGTTATCTCAAAGCTAGAAAATACATTGTTTGATTCTGGTTCGACGCATTCCATTATTTCCTCCATGTTTCCAATGAATTTAGCATCAACCCCCTAACATTCTAAAAGTAGAGTTATCAGTCAAGACTCATAGTGGGGTTTTCCAAGAATCATCAGTGTTTAGAATCTCTAGTATTTACTTTGGTGAGCATAATATTATCCCAAATCTAGTAGTCATTCCCATGCTGTAATTCTACATTATACTAGGGATAGACTGGATCTCAAAGTATAATACTAAGATCAAATGAAGAAGTAAGGAAATGTCAGTAGACATGAATGGAAAATCTACAGTATCTTCCAAGGAGAGATATCTCAACATGAAATTTTTCTTGAAGATACTCCTATATCTATCTTTATGGGACTGATTAGTGTAGAAGAAGAAGGAAATTAGAGTTTTAGGATAGAAAATGTACCCATAATCGAGGAATACAATGACATATTTCTAGAGGTGTTGCATGGACCTCCCCTAGAAAGAGAGGTAGAGTTCTCCATTGAACTCATACATGGATCCCACCCGATATCAAAGACCCTATCTTGGATGGAAAATGTTGAGTTGGAGGAATTAAAGAAACAACTCCAAGATCTTTTGGAGAAGGGGTTTATCCACCCATGTGTGTCTCATTGGGGAGAACCATTTCTCCCTCAGAAGAAGAAGGATGGATTGATGTGGCAATGCATTGATTATAGAGAACTGAATGGGATCACATTAAAGAACAAATACACTCTTACAAGAATTGATGGTTTATTTTACGAGCATCGTGGGTCTCATTTATTCTATAAGATTGATATTCGTTCTAGTTATCATCAATTGAGGGTGAAGAAAGAAGATATTCCAAAAACAGCCTTCCAATCAAGATATGGGAATTTTGAGATTATTGTTATGCCTTTTGGACTGACTAATGCACCTGTTATTTTTATGGATTTGATGAATAGAGTTTTTAAGGACTACCTTGATAACATTGGGGTAGTTTTTATTGATGATATTATAATATATTCCAAAAGACATGAGGATCATCTAAGGGTTATTTTTCACACTCTACGGAAGGAGAGACTTTTTGGAATGTTCAGTAAATGTCAATTATGGTTTCAACAAGTTTCTTTGTTGGGGAAAAATTTTACCAATAAAGGAATCACAGTTATCCCTGCAAAGACAAAAGTTGTGGAGGAGTGGCCTCAGCCTACAACAATAATTGAGATTCGAAGTTTCCTTGGATTAGCAGGATATTATAGCAGTTGTAAAAAAATTTCATGACTTTCTAATCCATTAACCAAGTTAACACAAAAAGGGGTCAAGTTCACTTGGACAATGGAGTGTGAGAAATGTTTTCAAGAGCTGAAGAAGAGATTGGTTACTGCACCTATGTTAACTCTACCCTCAAGTGGAGAAGGATTCATTATAGTTAGTGATGCATAGTTCAAAGGGATTGGGTGTGTCCCCATGAAAAATGACAAGGTCATTGCTTATGTATCTCGACAGTTGAAGTCTTAGGAGAGGAACTATCCTACACAAGATCTAGAGCTTGCTGCGATCGTTTTTGCTCTGAAGATATGGAGGCACTATCTTTATGGGGAGAAATGTGATATATACACAGAGCATCAATGTTTGAAAGTATATTTTCTCACAAAAGGAATTGAACATAGGACAGAGGAGATGGTTGGATCTTCATAAAGACTATGACTGTTCAATTCATTATCATCCTAGAGGAGCAAACAAATTCAATGATGCATTAAGTAGGAAATACCAAGTTGTTCTTCCATGATGCGGATTCAGAAAGATCATTTGATCAATGAACTAGTAAAACTGGACATGGGAATTATAAGGGAAGGGATATCATCAACCCTGAACCAAATGATTTATCAACCGTCACTACTAGAGAAGATCAAGAAAGCTCGGAAAGAAGATCCTTTGTTATAGAAGATGTTTGAGGCTGTGATGTATGGGATGTTTCTTGAGTTCAATATTTATCAAGAAGGTGTAATAAAATGTCAAACAAGACTATGTGTTATATCTATTCCAGAAATAAAGAAGGAGATGATGGATGAAGCTCATAACTCTACTTCCACTATAAATCCTGGTAGTACAAAAATGTATAGGAAACTTTGTGATCATTATTTGTGGGATAATATGAATAGAGAGATTGCTGACTACACTTCAAGGTGCCTAGTATGTTAGCAAGTGAAGGCAGAGCGACAACTTCCTAAAGGGGTATTTCAACCAATACCCTTACCAGCATGGAAGTGGTAAAATAGCACTATGGACTTTTTTCCTGGTATCCCAAGAACTTCCAAAGGAAATAATGCGATATGGGTTATTGTGGACCATCTCACCAAGACTGCCCATTTTATCTCCATTCAAGAGGATTTCTCTCTTGATCAATATTCCAGGATTTACATGAAGGAAGTGGTATGGCTGCATAGAGTTCCACTTTCTACAATATCTGATCATGATCCAAGGTTTACATCAAAATTCGAGAGAAGTATTCAAAAATCTCTAAGCAGAGAAATGAATTTTAGTACGGAATATCACCCCCAAACTAATGGACAATTTGATAGGACTATTCAAACAAATGAGGACATGCTGAGAACAAGCTCACTAGAATTTAAAGGTGGATGTGATCAACATCTCTCTTTAGTTGAGTTCTCTTACAACAACATATTCCACACGAGCATTCAAATAGAGGCCTATGAATCTCTATATGGGAAGAATTGTAGAACTCCTACTTGTTGGGATGATGCTGGTTAGAGAAAGATTCTTGGGCCTGAACTCGTGCAAGAGATGACAGAAAAGGTCCATGCCATTCAACAACACATTAAGGCTTCTCAGAGTCAGCAAAAGATCTATGCGGACAACTGTCAAATGGACTTGGAGTGTGATGTTGGTGACAAATTATTTCTACATATTTTACCTTAGAAGAGTGTCATGAGGTTTGGGAAGAAATGGAAGCTTAGCCTTAGATACATTGGCCCCTATGAAATCCATGGATGCATGGGAGAAATGGCATATCGGATTGCACTTTCTCCAAATCTATCCCACGTTGATGATGTCTTCTACGTATCCCTCTTGAGAAAGTACATACCTAACCCTTCACATGTACTAAATCTAGAGGTGGTACAACTAGAACATGACCTCTCTTATGAGGAGCATTTGGGGGGATCTTGGATCGTTGATACAAGGATCTATGAAACAAGACTACCCACCTTGTTAAGGTGTTGTGGATGAACCACAAATAAGAAGAATCCATGTGGAAACCAGAGGAGTGTATGAGATAGAAGTACCAACACCATTTCCCATCAGAGGGTATGAGATAAAATTTCAAGGAAAAAACATTTTAAGGGGGGAAGAATATTACAACCCAAAATTTTTAATTATATTTGTTTCGTAATTTTAGGGGTATAATTAAAATGTTTCCATTTTGTTTCAAATGATATATAACTGTTCGTCAATATGGTCGTTGGAAATTATAATCATAATGTTGTGTTTTTATAAATATTGTTATCTTGTATAATTAATACAAAAAGATGATTGAATGGCTTCATACATTAGACTTGAGCCATATGAAGCCCATCTATCGGAGCTTGGGAATGAGGTAGCATCACTTGGCTTTGCTCTGGACCTAGCCCAAGCTGAACTTCAACTTTTGAAGCTTGAACAGAATCACCTTATGGAGAATCTCATGCTGATAGAAATCACCACTTGGGAAATGTTTTTTAAGACACCCCAAGATTCTATCACCTTAGCATACCTTACACTTAGGTCCTATGCTGGTGTTATAAGGGGTTATGTAACGAGTCCTTAGCTCCCTTGTGTAATCGTTTTATATAAATAATTTTTTTATTTCTTCTTATGGAAATGTTTGTTAATTTTAAATATCTGGATAAATTTAGGATGTGTATTATAGATTAATTTTGGAAAAAAGGTATTTTAAAATATTTTTGTATTCATTAAATAATTAATAATGTGAAATGATTTTCATGAAATGGTCTTCTACAGTTGATTTCAAAAAGAAATTTAGATTCTAATAAGAACAACATGCTTTTTAGTGAATAGTAATGAATAATAATGAATTTTAATTTGACAAAAAAATATAAACATCAACCATGAATGTATAAATCCATTTCAGACATCCAAAAAGTGAAAAATGATCTTCGATTATGTTTTGGTATTTTTGTATGTCATAAATATTTTATTTTAAATTTTATAATTAATTTAATAATTTAAAATGGAAATTTATTTTCATAAAATTTAATCAAAAAATTTTACTTTATTGTCTTATGGCTATACGATATTTTTATGGGTCCTTGAAATTTTTTTTTAAGGTGTTACAAAATGAGTTATAGTTTTGAAGTTCTATTTTTGGAATAAATAATTATAATATTTAAAAATTAAATTAAAAATATATAAAAATTTAATTTCAAAAAATGAAATTTATTTTTGAATTTAGGCATCAATATTAGGTTCGGGTGAATTTTTAGGGGTTTTCTAAAACAATTGAATTATCGGTGAATAGTAAAAATGCAGTTTTGAGTTTCAGGTGTTTAATGACATCATTAATGATGTAATAATGATATAAGATTTAAGTTCGACTAATGAATAGTGATATATGCAATGAGGTTTCCCAAGTGGCCGATACCAGGGCAAAATACCATGGGAAAGTCTATGGTTTTGCAAATACCACTGATGAGGTGTCCCTTGAAAATTAATAATTTTTTAACTCACTTTTCATATAAATACCATGCCATATCCCTCATTCATTTCATTCCAAAGATATAATCAAATAATTTCTAGTATAGTTACCTCTCAAAAAGCCTCACATGGTTCTCTCAAGCCTCCCAAGGTCTCGACCATCAAGCATTTGAAGTTACTCTTCAAGGTAAGGGATACTTTCACCATCCCCTTTTATGTCACGAATTCCTTTATGTTATGTCTTCTAGCTTCAATATATTTGTGTTGAGGGTAAGTATTTATATTATATATTTATTATCCGTTTCATCTCTAATTGTTTATAGAACCTTTCGTCTCTCGTCAATTTGTTTTTTTAAGTGTCGTCGTTAGGCTTCCGAATTTTTCGTAAAAGGAATCACATCTTCTCTTTTCTTTCAGGTTTCCTTTCCATATGGTATGTCATTAAAATTTCAATACCATGTTATTATCTTCAGGAAATTCTGAAATTATACTATATTATTAATTATTTATGTGTGGGTGACCCTTGTCCCCTCTCTTTTCAATGATTTCTAAAACCATATTATATAGACGTTATACTGTCAAAATTTCGTCTCACAATTTCTATCTCTTTCTCCCAAAAAATTATATTGTTTTACTTATTTGAATACCCATACCTATTTGGTTTTAATGGGTCTTCATAAATATATAAATATTATATATATGGTTCTGGAATTGACATATATTTTACCACCACTCCCATTCCATGGGTTATAAATGACATAATGATCTTATTTTTAAGCTCTTTTTAAACATCATGATTTTGAAACGAACCCCATTTTTTTATTCTAATTTGGTTATTTTTGAAATATTTTATTACGATCTATGTGGCTCACATTAAATTAAGTACATTTTATGGGTGCGCCCAGATAGCGCTTCAGTTCATTGGATAAAGAATTAATATCTAGAGATGACAAGTTTCATGATACCATGGTAATTTTTAATACACCTTGGGGTTGGACATTGGTGATATGTTCATGAATGTCTAAATGAAATGTTGTCACCAAATATTCATGTATAATTGAAATTCTTTTTATCATGATATTCATATTATTCCATTGCTCTTTTCTTTATGTTTTTATTCAAGTATTTATTGATATCATAAGTAAACTAATTCTTTATTTAACCTTACTGGGCCTTCTGATCAACCATTACTTTTATTTATGTCTCCATGATATGTGATGCAATAATTGAATGAAGAATGAACATATGATGAAGCCTTTCAAGTGGATTAGATTAATGTTTTATGTTTTTTTCATGTTTTATGTCCCTGATTTACAAGACACTAGACTTTAATGATCATCTGTTTGTAAAAAGTAATGAAAAGTTATGTAAAAAAGGAATGATACCATAATATTCATAAGCAGATGAAAATATTTTCTCAAGAACATCAAGACCAAATGTCAAATATGGTGGAAAATTATGAGAATATGAAAATCCCTACTTAGGAAAATCAATCACGCTAGTAAAATATTTAGGCAAAAATGAGAAGTGTAAAATAGATGATCACGTATATCAATATCATCAGTCAAATATGGTGGAAAAGGCAGATGAAAATAACTGCTCTTTCCCATAAATATCGTAATACAAATAAGGTAGAAAATTATACACAGATGTGAATCTCTTCAAATGAATATCAAGACTGTAGGTAAAATATGGTGGAAAACATTGATCAAATTCAAATCCTCGAACCAACTAGTTTTACATTCATTATATGGATATTTAATGTATAACTACATATTGTTCACTGTTCTGCATGACTATGATGTAATAATGTCTTAGAGTATTTTTTGCTATGATAAAGTCATGGAAGTTCCCCACTATGTTGAGAACCTTGAAATGCTATAACAACATTCTTAAATATAGTTATGTGGTTGGATAAAATGCTATGATGGGACACATGGCATGCAGACCGTCAGGTGCGAGTTCTCATAAATAGATGAGACTTCTTCTTCTAATGTTCACACTTGGTAATCTTCAAGATATATGATTATAAGAACATACCCACTAATAGGAATTCAGCATGTTTTGGTGTCATTGGATATTTCTATCTGCGAGCATGTGTAATAATACATAGACATTTGGATCATCATTAATAATTGTCATGACTTATGCACTTGGACTTAATGACGAAAATTGTCACACAGAGAGTTGGCGGGAAGTAGGGTACATTGGGTGTGTCACAAGTGGCATGTTATTAATAGATAACTCGTTAAAGGATTGACCCTTCCATTTATGGAAGTTGATATCACGGCTCTTTAATTGAAATAGAACAGTTGCACGAAATTCATTTTCCATGGTGTAATGAGTATTTTATTTCAGGTACTCAAAGAACGACATATCAATCATAAAATATGATGACACAATCATGAGACCTGCTTGATGATATATTGCGACAAGGTGATTATAATAAAATATTAGGGTTTGTATATGGATGTCATTGTTGCGACTTTACGTTCTTTCTCTTGGGTGTCTTAACATGATTCTAGATAGTACTCCTGGACTTTAGGCAAATATTCCTAATTCCTATAAGAAAGAATCCTAGATTGTCACACACTATGTGTTTTTGGTGGTCTCAGTTAAATTCTATTTCAATTTAATTATAGAAATAAATATGACCCTCAAGACTGAGGAATAATTATATTCACGTTACAATGATCGCATAAATTAAATAAAATATATTAATTTATTTTATTGAACATTTAATAAATATTAATTTAATATTATGTAAATTTAATATTTCTTTAAGAGAATAAATTATTTATTTATTTATTCATGTGTTCAATAAATAGAAGTGGAGTTCAAGTGGACCAAGGTTGGTTCGGTAGTAAATTAAATTTTTGCAAGCTGATAAATAATTATTTAACTAGTTGGAACAAATTAAAATAACTCTACTATTATTTTCTGATGCGAAATTTTATTTATAATTCTGTTTTAAGAAATGTGGCACACAATAAATAATAACTGGTTATTATTATTAAATTCATTGGTTTTCTCTAAGTTCATGAATGCATTTAATTTTTGTTAGGCATTTATATATTGAAGCTAAAATTCCACGTATATAAATAGGAAAGTACGCCTATTGTGCCAGACAGCACACCACACACCGGTTGAATTGAGAATTATTGATCCAAACAATTTCTCTCTCAAATATTATTCTCTCCCCTCTCAAGAACAAGAGATCTTCTTCAAGGACAATGAAAAAGAAATCATGAATGACTGACAGAGGACACTTGCTTTGCCGCGCTAGCACCTGGAGAATGATCGGTGTTGTTCAGAGGCCATCAGTGCACGTGTGGATCACCACTATAGGGATTCTTATATGGGTCCTTACAAGCGCAACAAGATAATCTGGAAGGGTCATTCCAGATGATCAACATAATCAACGAAGAAAAATACCAAAGGTACATGTATTATTTTTCTTTATGAAATTAATAAAATTAATTATAAAAAAGATGTACAAGATCCTCTCTAAGGTTTTAGGCCTATTTCTTCTTTAACTAAGTCTCAAATTATTTTCTATGGAGTCTGGTATCATCCTCGTATTGATCCCAGAATAATCATTGACCATGGTAAAAATCAATGTTGGGTCCCATCCCAACCTCACTTCTGATATGCCCAGAACCGTCATGTGGTATCAGATTGGTTACGTCATTGTTTATAGTTATTTAAATATTCTGTTGATGGCATACGCATTTAATAATTTAGTTGTTACAATTCTAGTTAATCGTTCTACATATCTGAATTTTGAGACTTAATCCTCCTCTTTCATTAATAATAAACCTTACTAAAACATTCTTATATTTTTTATTTTATGAAAATAAAATAGAGGATCTAATCTATAGATGCCAATGCTTCTTGTCCGAACAACACCAGAACACACGTCGTGTATTCGGCAGTACACACCATGTAGTCAATATTCAATGCATCAAATTAGTTCACCAAACTAATCTATGTTTTGGAGACTTTTTAAGTCTTAAATAAATCTGTTTGTTGACAAGGAACATGTGGCACATGGTTTCTAGATGACACACTGTGTGGCCAAATGTACACGATGTGTAGTACCATCGGGTTAGGGTTGTACTGTGTACCCCGTATATGGCTTGCCCAGTTGGAGACCGTGTAATGAGGAACTACATAGTGTGTGGCCCATAGGACAATCCATGTAATCTTATTTATTCAAAAGTATACTCACACACTGTTTTCTCAAGCGTGTACTTCGGATAGAGGGTGGAAAATAGTACACATCTTGTAGTTTGAACTACACGTTGTGTACTCATCCAAATTACCCAAATTTATCAAAATTTATTATTATATTATAAAAACCCTTCAGATGTGTACCATCATGTTGGTATAAAGCTGAGGCACCGCACATGATATGTGTTTAATTTAACAACTGTGTAATGTTCAATTCTACTCATTGGGTAGTTATGAATAGGAATTCATCAGGTGGACTCCAAGTTACTAGATACATCCAATGATAATTTAAAATGAATATATTGGTTTAAAATTGTTATGGATGAGAATGTCAACGAAATTTAGAAAAGGGTTTAAGATAAAAGGATTGATTAATTTAAGTCGATAATTAATTGATTCGACCCTGAATTATCTTAAAGTAGAACAATTAAAGAATTAATTCCTAGTTTTATTTATGCATAAATATCATTGAATGTTTGGATGATCATGAGCTACACAATGGCCATTGTATGTGGATTGTATTTTTAATTTATTTATTTGATTTAAATTTTTTGGCCTGTTAGCCTTCTCTTTATTAATATGTAGGGCCTTCATGTAGAGGGTTTCATTTATGTAAACCCCCTTTTTACCCCTCACCTACATATGATTTTAAAATGGAATATGTAATGGATGTAACTCCCAAACTAGTGGTGGTGGTTCAAGCAGGAGTCGAGATGAAACCAATCCCAGGAGATACTGAGGTGGACATGTGGATTCTATAAACATGAACCCAAAAGGTTCAAGGTGTTTTTCCCCAAGGTCAAGGTTAGTTTATCATCTTCTATATAAACTAACCTTTACAAAATCTCGTGATCATTCCATTTAATTTATTTTAATTCTGTCAGTTTCATGGTTTATCATTATGGATGTGTCATCACGATCCCATAATTAATGAATTTAACAAGAATGCATGATGGAACTAAAATAATGAATACTTTTTTGTAAATATTAACGAGGAATGATTAATCATATATGTATGTTCCACTTAATATTAACATGGGTGTGATAATGAAATTAATAAATTCACGCATTAGAGATAAAAATCCCTCAAATAAAATATTAAGTCAGAACAAGCCTTTTGTTATTTTATTAAGGGAAAAACTCTATAAAACTATGTGTTTGACCAACCCTTGTTGGGACACAAACATTTATACATGAAGACCTTATGAAAGGTTTCGGGTTAAAATAAAAATATTACATCAAGAGGGGTATCCCTTTATATTATTGGCTTAATTTTGGAGGCAAGAGTTGAGGAAATACAAATTCATGATTTCTGGATTGGAGATTCCACTCAACATATCAAAGAGCTGTAATCCCACAGTTAGCAAAGACCTGCCTACCTAAATTCCTCCTAATACCTTGACCTACCCATGTTGGGGTTATGTGAATAGGAATATGTATCCTTGCCACTATAATGTCATGGAAATAGGAAATTATGAGTTCAATGGTCAGGGCTATTGGGACTTGATAAAATAATGGGAGACATAATAAAATTTATTATTTCATATAAAATATAATCATGAAACTAATAACGATCTACTCTTATAATTGTAGAAAAAAAATTAAATACTCATCAACCACACTATCCCTATGATCAATTATATATAAAGACCAAATCCTCACTAACTGTGAATTCCATGAATGGTCAAGACACCTTTAGGTTGTCCTACTCCATTAACAGATGTCTTACATGCAGGAGTCAGCATCACCTGATCAGCCTAACAAAGAGGCATGTGATGCGGATTTCCCGGTCTATGAGAAACATATGAATGACGCGGTCGACATTCAAGGTTTGATGCTATCATCAATGTTTATTGAGCTCATGATGTCTAATGAAAACAAGGATTCATATAGCATGCTTTAGCACCTCTATGATCATTACTATGAGAGAGAAAGAGAGGAAAGTTTTCAGATCTCTAAGGCACTATTTCAAAGTAATCTTGGAGAAGGTTCCCCAGCTGGTCCTCATTTAGTCAATATCATTAGAAACATTGAGCGCCTAGAGGTTTTAGGGTTTAAAATCCACAAACAATAGGGTACCGATCTCATTCTCGCATCACTCCCTCCGTGCTTTTCTAGATTTGTTGTCAATTTCAATATGAACAATATTGAGAATTCTCTGTCTTATCTTCTTATCCTCATTCTCCATGTGGACAAATATATAAAGTGAGAAAAGCCTTCTGTACTTATGGTGAATAATAGGAATTGGAAGTTGAAGAGCTTTATACCCAATGCTTCTTCACGGCCATCCAAGACAAGGAAGATCAATGGGGAGGCATGGGAATAGGAAGATGTTTGTTTTTCATATGGAAAGAAGGGCCACTGGAAGAAGAACGACACCAAGCCTAAGAATCAAGGGGAAGCATCATGTTCCTTTATTTTCAAGTGAAATCTATCTATTTCTTCAAATTGGGTATTAGATATAGCTTTTGGTTTTCACATTTGTATCCAAATATAGGAACCAAGTAGATTCGGGAAGATTGATCAAGTAGAGGTATATCTACAAGCAGCCAATGGAGTCGGACTTGCTGTTGTAGCTATTGAAGACTAACACCTCACATTGCCATCTGGGATGATCTTGGTGTTAAAGGGTTGTTTTTATGTGATGTCTGTAACCAAAAACCTAATTTCTGTTTCCAGACTAGATATAGATGGATTTGTTTTCTTGTTTGGAAATGAATATTTCTTCCTTTATAAAGATAGCATTTGTTTTGGAAGTGCACATTTATACAACGGTCATTATCTGTTAGATTAAACAAACCAGGAAATGTCAATTAATTACAAAGATACCTCGCATGACTCATACCACTCCCAACATTGGAATTATCGTCTATGTCAAGTAAACAAGAAACTCTGGACAAATGTAACAAAAAATAGATATTTAGATTATTTCAAACTAAATCCACTTGGAATATGTCATGCATTTTTTCATAGAACAATGAATAAAGCCCCATTTAGTGGGAATGGTGAAATGGCTAAAGAAATTCATGAATTGGTTCATACCAATGTATGTGGATCATTTCTAGTTGAAGCAAGGGGTGGTTACTCTTACTTCATAACTTTTATAGATGATTTTAGAAGATATAAATATATCTACTTAATGTAGTATAAGTCAGATTATTTTGATAAGTTGAAAGAATACAAGAATAAGTTGATAACCATCTTGGTAAAAATATTAGGAAACTCTGCTCAGACCGAGGTGGGGAATATCTTAATCAAGACTTCATTGATTACTTATGGGTGTTTGGGATCCTATCCCAACTCACTCTTCCATACACAACCTACTGGAATGGTGTGAGGGAAAGGAGGAACCACACCTTATTGGACATGGTGAGATCAATGATGAGTCATTCAAGTCATCCATTATCCTTTTGCGAATATAAGTTACAAAGAGAGGCACGCATACTATACCAAGTACCAAAAAAGTCGATAAATGTTTTTCTATTCGAGTTCTGGAGTGGAATAAAATCCATGTTATCGAATTCACATGTGTGGGGTAGTGAAGTGTTTGTTAAGGCCTCTTCAAGTAACAAACACTCACCGCAAGGAACAAAGTGTACATTTATAGGATAACCAAAAGAAACAAGTGGATATTACATATACTACACCTCAGACAGAAAGGTTATAGTGGCAAGAAATTCCATATTCCTTGAGAGGAAAACATCTCCAAAACTGATAGTGGGTGTGAGATAGACATTGATGAAGTTGCGGATCATGTTACACAAGAGTTGGTATAGGAATAGATTCCACAAAGCCACGTGGAAAAATAATTTTTTCCAGAGACCCAAGTACTTAGTAGTAGTACAAGAGAGGTTAGAGAATATGAACAGTATGGTTTTCTAGAAACAGATGATGGTGACATATTATTAATTGATAATAATGATCCTCTAACCTACAAGGAAGAAGAAAGTGGCACAGATAATGCCACATGGAAAGAAGTCATGAATTCTAAAATGTATTCCATTAACCAAAACCATGTTTGGATTTTGGTAGATCCTCCAGTTGATGTCAAACATTTTGGTTTCAAATGGGTATTCAAGAAGAAACTTGACATGGAAGGACAAGTCGGTATCTATAAGTCATGCCTGGTTGCAAAAGATTTTTAACATCATCATGGAATTGAAAACGATGAATCCTTCTCACCGGTTTCAATATTGAAATCCACCAAAATTATATATTCCATTTCATCTTACCATGACTATGAGATTTGGAAAATGGATGTCAAAACAACATTTTTAAATAGGAACCATTAGAAAGATGTCTCCATGACACAACCTGAAGGGTTCGTGTCTCCAATGGTTTCCAATGATGTATACAAGATTCATAAATACATTTATAGATTAAAGAAATAATCCATGTCAAGGAACATTCATTTTGATGAATGCATAAAAGAATTTTGTTTTATCTAGAATGAATGGGAGCCTTGTGTCAACAAACGGTTTATTGGGAGTGCAATAATTTTCAAAATAGTTTATGTTGATGACATATTACTTAATGGAAATGAGATACCAGTTTTATAGTCTATTAAGGCATGGTTGAATCAATGCTTCTACATGAATGACTTGGGAGAGACATTGTATATTATTGGGATCCAGATACATCGTGATAGATCTAAGAGATTTTTAGGCATAATTAATTGTACATGCATTGATAAGATACTAAAGAGATATTGTATAGAACAAACCAAGAAGGGATTATTGCCAGCGTCACAAGGAAGTCATCTTTCAAAGAAAATTTGACCTCAGGCACATAAGGAAAGAATGATAATGGTAAGAAATCCATACACATCTGCAATTTGGGTCAGTCATGTATTCCATGTTATGTACTAGGCAGGATGTCGTCTATGCATTGAGTGTGGTAGGCAGATATCAAGCTGACCTATGGGACAGTCCTTGGATGACAGTCAAGACAATCCAAAAGTATCTAAGGTGTACTAAGGATATTTTTTTGGTTTATGGATGAGATGAAGAACCGGTCATCATATGATATGCAAGTGCTAGTTTCCAGACAGATCAAGAAGACGTGTGGTCGTAAATGGGATACATATTCACTTTGAATGGAGGTGCAGTAAGCTGGAAGAGCTTAAAGTAGAGTGTGGTCATAGATTTTATAGTAGAGTCCAAGTATATCACATCTTTTGAGGTAGCATGAGAAGAAGTTTGGATGCGAAGCTTCATCTAGGAGCTAGATGTCATACCTAGAAGTTATGATCTCATCACATTGTACTATGATAATAATATAGTGGTGACTCTTGCAAAAGAGACAAGGTCACATAAACAGATGAAGCACATACATCGGAAGTATCATATCTTGATGGATTTTTCTTAGAGATGTAATGTCTTAGGTTGTAGTATTTCCACCCAAAACAATGTGGCAGACCCCTTTACTAAATCCTTGACTCAGCAGAAACATGATCATCAAGTGGGGGAAAGCAGACTGAAATTCGTAGTCATTTGGCTCTTGTTCAAGTGGGGGTTTGTAAGAGTCGGTGTCCTAGAACCAACTCGTATTAAATTGATTACATGGATATTTAATTTATTATTACATATTGTTTAATGTTCTACGTGACAATTATGTAATAATGTCCTAAAGTATTGGTTGCATTGATAAGGTCATTGAAGTCCCCCACTATGATGAAAATCTTGAAATGCTATAACAATATTCTTAAATATAGTTTTGTGGTTGGACAATATGCTATTATGGTAAACATAGAATGCATACCATCAAGTTTGAGTACTCATAATCAGGTGAGACATCCTCTCATTAATTTCACATTAGGTAATCTCTAAGATAAAAGATTATGAGAATAAACCCACTAATATGTATTCCACATGTTTTGGTGTCATTGGATATTTCTATCTATGAGCATGGGTAATGATCCTTAGACATTAATATTATCATTAATATGTGTCGTGACATATGCACTTTGATTTAATAATTAAAACTATCACGCGGATAGATGGTGGGAAGTAGGTTACATTGGGTGAATCATGAGTGGCATGTTATTAATGTATATGTTGAAGAAGAATTTCAACCTTCCATTTATGGAAGTTGATATTTTATCCCTTTGATTGCAGTAGAACCATCACATGAAATTCCATGGCCATGGTCTAACAATGAGTTTTCTTTTTCAGGTAGTCAAAGAACAACGTATCAAGCATAAAAATTGATGACACAATCCTGAAACATGCTTGATGTGATAATGTGATAATGATATTTTATCACATAGTGAATGTTTTTGTGTGGATGTTGTTGATGAGACTTTATATACATTCTCATCAGTGTCTTGTACCTTTTCTAGACATTACTCTTGGACTTTTGGCAAGTCCACCTAATGATAATGAGAAATAATCTTAGAGGGTCAAACACTATGTGTTTTTGGTGGTCTCAGATAAATTCTATTTGAATTAAATTATTGAAATAAATATTATTCTAAAAAATGTGGAATAATTTTATTCAAGTTACAATGATCACATAAATTAAATAATGTTTATTTATTTCTTTTATTGAACATTTAATAAATATTTATATACTAGTTTGTAAATAAAGTATTCATTTAAGAGAATAAATAAATTATGTATTTATTTAGGTGTTCAATAAATGGAAGTGGAGTTCATGTGGACCAAGGTTTGTCAAGTTGTAAAATAAGTATTTCAATGATGGTAAATATTTATTTAAATAGTTAGAACAAATTTAAATAATGTTGTTATTATTTTATGACGCCAAATTTTATTTATAATTCCTTTTTTCCATGTTTTCTCACAATAAATAATGACTCGGTATTATTATTATATTCATGGGTTTTACTTATATTCATGAATGTATTGAATAGATTCTATAAAATTAATTATTGTTACTGAAATTCTATGCATATTAATAGGCAAGTAATCCAATTGTGCAAGACACCACACCACATGCCAGGTGAATTGAGAATTGTTTGGCCAAACAATTTCTCTCTTGAATCCTATTATCTCCCCTATCATGAAAAAGAGAAATTCTTCAATGCTGAAGAACATGCGATCAATAATGACCAACATAAGACACTTGTTTCACTACGCTAGAACCTAGAGAATGAGTAGTGTCTATTGGATGTCATCGGAGAATGTTTGGATCACCCCTATACGGATTCTATTTTGGATCCCTAAAGCACAATGAGATAATCTAGAAGGGTCATTCTGGACAATCAAAATAATCAAAAAAGAAAAATACCAAAGGTAAAGGTATTGTTTTTCTCTATGAAATTAATTAAATTATTTATAAATATGAGATGCAAGACACTCTCTATGGTTTTAGGCCACTTTCTTCATTATCTAAATCATTGATTATATTCTGTGGAGATTGGCGTTCATCATCGTATTGATTTTAAAATAATCATTGATCATGGTAAAAATCAATGTTGGGTCCCATCCCAACCACGCTTCTTTTGTGCCTGGAACCTTCACAAATGTGAATCGCTTCTCAAAAATATCAAGAATATTAGTTAAATATAGTAGAAAACTATGAGCATATTGAAATCCCTACATAGGAACATCAATCTCATCTATTAGAAATTTTAACCAACAATGATCATATTAAAATACCTAATTGAGCATATCAAGAAATGTAGTAAAATAAAGTTGTAGTTTATGAGAATTTGAAAATCCCTACTCATGTTTATCAACCATTTCAGTCAAATATGGTGACAAACAACAAGAATATGCACATACCTTCTCATTCATTTCATGTCCTTCAGTCAAATGTGAATGAAAAAAACAAACAGATGAAAATCCCTACTCTTTAATATCAAGTATGTCAGTCAAATACAATTAAACACAATGATTAGATGAAAATCCATTTTCATTATTATCAATATTGTTCATAAAATATGGAGACAACCCATGGGCTGATGAAAATACCTTCTCACTCATATGAGGCCTATAAATCAAATAGGATCTAGTTAGTGTTCCTCGGCTTTGAACCATGTGAGGAACTTTATTCTTAACCCAACAATGAAATAAGAATATATCCTTTTTCCCACTAGTGATGTTTATCATCATGTCTTGGAAATAATGCTAGGTTGGACATTAAATCGTGACCACCTCCTACAAATTATTTGAAATATAATCTCATCAATGGAAAGAGATATGAGTTGGGTTCATGACCCACCTTCTCATGTTGGATGACTTTTTTGTATAATTAGTGGGTCAATCAGTAGTATATATACATTCATGATCCATTCTAGGAGGGTCATCAGCCACCTTCCCTCATAAATGGACAACCAAATTGGGTAAAAATCTTCATTCTAATAGGGGATTATCATCCCATCTTAGGGGCTTCTCCAGGGTAGGAAAATATCCCATTTGAAATTCCAAAAACACATCAGTATACTCTACAATCAACATGAAAGTATCTTGAACCCATTATTGTGTATGGGAACCATTATCCACAACAAGTGGTCCCAACATCCCATAGAAGGGAATAAAAAAAATCCCACCCTGGGTAGTTCAAAATTTTGGATAAGTCTCTTGACCCTACTCTATTAATTTCTAGAGATCATGAGGTAATAAAATATCTATCAGTGGTATCCTTTGATCATACCAATCAGTTAATAAATTGTGTATGTGAATGTAGTAGTCATGAAGTCCCTCTTACAACACTATTACCGACAGCTCTGGAGGTCCACTCTAGAATTATCACTACAAAAAAATTCCTCGTGGGCACAATCAGATCAATCATGAGAGATCCTCACTTGATGATAACCATGAAATTACTATGGAAAAAATATCAATAAATAAAATTTTCTACCCCTTATCAAATGAAATATGAGAAATCTCTCATTTTTTTGGAACATAGGGATATGGGGTTAGTCGTGTTTGATATACTATCAATGAAAGATGGCATTATTACTCAACTGAATGATGGAATGTGGAAAATGTCATATCTAAACCACCGTCAAACCATTTCTATTCAAACAAGAACCCTACTGGCCCTACCGATTACAACCAAAAATCCATGAAGGTCCCATTTTGGGATGATTAAGTAGAAGAATCTCTGGTAGAATAAAAAATAAAATACATTACATGCGAGAACAAAAATTCTCATGGATAATATACCAATTTTTTTGTACCTAAAACACTTCTCAATTAAACATTATAGAAGTATAGATAGAGGACACATTCAAAGCATCTTTCTAATCCTCTGGATAACTCTCTAACACCTGAAAGTGATCTTAATTTGTTTGGATGGGAATTAAAACCATGTTAAAGTATTATGGGGGATTTATCATAAAATAAACCTAGAATCCCTCCCAGCTACATTAAATCCATCATCAAAGAAGCAATGAAAAATTTTCAACTAAAATTAATTGATGTATTAAAAAAATTACATCATATAATCATTTATTCATTTCATTTTGTTCGTATATGATGGTGGGTGAGCATGGAGCTCTGCATTTCACCTCAAACCCTAGTCAATAAAACCCACCATAGGTTATATCATGGTATTCCATTTCTCTTGGGTGGATACCGAACAGTACACCACTCATGGAAGAAGGCATGCTCAATAGGAAAGTTCCTTAAATAATTCTCAAAAGCATCATTCCTGGTGAGAGAAATCTATAAAAAACTAATGAATTTGGTGACTGAGAACATTGAGTAGGATTCTTGCTTAAGGTAATCTAATCATAAATAACTAATGATGTCCTTGTAATTAGGTGGTTCACATGAAGATCATGCACTTCTCACTTATTATGTTAAATGAGGATAAGAATGATCAAAATAGAAGTAGTTATTGCAATAGCCACTCTTGTACGAGATCAGTCCCAACATGATGGTCTACGGGATTATTTAACATAAAATTCTCCTTCAAATTCATTAAATTTGATCCAAGTTATGATAATAGAAGAATGAGAGAAACCTCATACCATAGGGATGGGTGAGTTTTTACCTCAACCCCATATTTTATGGGATTCGGTAGTTTCCTAATTATGGGGATCACTATGAAATGTGGTATCCATGTGGATCTTGTCTTGAAACCTGTGTCTCTCAAAGGGACATGTAAAAAAATTTTGTGGTTGTTCCCTCTAATTCACACTTTTCCAAGAAGATTTAAGTGGATCAGGGAATGGAAACAATATGTATAGTAAAGGGAACCAAAAACAATCCTATAATTCGAATTCTATAAGAAATATACAATGTATTATGCATTAGTGAATGTCATGGGTGTGAACCCTTTGGATAGAGATGAAGATGAGGACAAATCTGAAGATAAAAGATAGGATTGATCCACCCAGAATGTGGTCCCCACTAAGGAAAATGATGGAGTTTTTTGTACCCATAATCAAATACTTTCCCAAAATCTATGGATCCCACCAGGAAATCCATTACTACCTCCTCAGTGAGAATCCACTAAATAAAATTGTAATGTAAATGATTCATAAAATATACCACCTGAAGTGAATGAATTCCTCTCACTTGGGGAAATATTTTCTCAGTATGAGGAAGAGATGATAGAGTTGAGATGATTCAATACTGAATTGATCTGAGGTAAAATTACCATGAAATATTCTCCCTAATAAGTGCCTCAACTTGCACTTACAACCAATGTACCTCAAAAATGATGGTTATTCATTGTGATTGATCTAGATTCAGGATATTCTTTTAACCAGGGTCCCATTCCATCGGTTTACCTAATCCTAATCATGGAAAAATATTATGAATTACCTTCACTAATGAAACAACCTGTACTGGTTCTGGAAAACCCCCAAATGATGTCTCTAACCGAATGTCGGCCACAAATGTTGATGGAGCCAGTGTGTCATGATCTGCCTTTTGTTTCCATCATTAAATCCCTTTTTCAACAAAACATTCATTAAGATATTATAAACACCATTAAATCATTGGATCCACGAACGGAATATTTGGAGGAATAATGTGCACCAATACAGACAAAATGAAAGCCTTGCCCTAAATGAGTGAATGAAATCAATCCCCAAATTTTTTTAGGAATCCTAAATTTCAAATTTTCAATTGATTGGGAAACCTATAGCTGCATCTGACACATTTTGTGTCCCATTGTTATCCCGGGATGAAAACCCCTTTGAAATAAGAAGTAGTAAAGTTAGATTCTTTATGAAAAAACATATAATGAAAAAACTTCATTTGGTACATTATATTTTCACCTCATTCCATCGTGGCATGGGAATAACTCCGTCATTGATTTTGATTCAAATTTCTCTTAACACTACAAAAGACAACAATCATTGACCTATCAAACTACAAACAATGAGATAATGGGAGGGTCTTAGATTTCATTACCAAATGGAAGGGTTTGACGTGCTCCCTGATCATAAAGCTTCTACATAAAGATTTTATTTTTCTTTACATTGAAATCCATCATAATTTTTTTTGAATGTTGTTTATCCTAGTAAGATATATTGATAGGTTTTAGTATCTCATTACCATTACTCATAGAATGGAAGGTTCTATAATATCAAGTCCAAAATGATTCCATTATCTCTAGAGTTGATAACAAAAGAGGTAGAAGAAGCTGTCGTCACACTCAATCCAACCTCTACAGTGGATATATACCCAAAACCCGAACCATGTCATGTGGAACCACCAAAGAGTCAACCGTGACCCCAACCTCATCCGGATAGGTGGAGTAAACCAATTCAAAATTAGATTAAGGAGTGAAATAATAAATTTTATTCATTCTAGAATGATAAAGACTGTGGCTACATTATATTTGTTATGGAGAATGATTTACTCCACCTTTTGAATCCAAAGAGGCCCAACCATGTTAGTCTCGATGGCTGGATAGATTATTTCCCATTTAGATAAACATTGAAGAATTCCATTCAATAATTATTTGTTTTCAAATATATTTAGAAAAAAATGATAGCCTCTGGGAAAGTTAAGTCACGGAAACTGTCATAAAAAATTGTGTGTATCGCCACTAATTCTCTAGAAGAATAAGGTTAAGGGAAATAAGTTTCTAGAATATATATTAGAATTTTGGATATCGGATTACTAGAAAATGAACCAAACTCATGATATCCTCTAGTTATAGTTAGAAAAATCCAACTTTACCCCTACCCACTCTTGCTATAATAGAATCGAATCTATCAGCACCACATTCCTCCTAAAACTAGTCTTATAAGACACAACATGGTTAAAAGGGAATGGAGAACACGCTAAAAGATGAACCATCACCATAGCCCAAAAAATATTTGACTCTATCTTAAATCATTCCTACAGTTTTTAAACAATGGGAATCCACCCAAAAAATGGTTCCACTATGAATGGTTATCTAGACAATATCCTAATCTGATGAAGAATTAATCTTCGGGTCTGTTAATGACATTCATTAAATGGATCCTTTTTATGGGGATGAATATGGTTATGAATTTGAGTTATAGACACCATATTAGAGAACCATATGAATATATCATAGGATCTAAGGTTATAGGTAAATATACACTTATTATAAAAAACTATCTTTTAAGTTGTGTCCTTACATGGACATCCAGTGCTGCGAAAACTTTTCTAAGAGCCCTTTAGAGAGTCTAGCTGGAGTAAGGAAATCCTCCTGTATTTTAAAAAATTTTCCATAAACTAATCATTCGGGATTATCCACTAGAATAATTAAAAGTGTTTGGCCACCATTGGATGGTAGGAAAACCTATTCATCCTAAACCACCAAGGATAATAGCAACCTCAACTCCTATTTTAAGGAGTGATCAGTCAACATCCAACACTATAGTTCATAATGATCTAATGAAAATGTATCCACACACCAGGAAATGGTGTCCTTTAGTCTATAAGTATGACATACTGAACAAATTATCCTTGGTTCTGAACAAGATGTTGATCCTGGATTCCCTGAGTTTAGAAAGGGTCCTTAGAGAAGCACTTGTAGAGGCTTCTGATCCCTCAAGCATTTGAATATGAAGATCTCACTGCTGATTTCTATGAGATAGAGACTAGTCCTGTTGAATTCTATGTGGTTATTTCCATTAAAAATCATGATAAATATGTTGTTATATTGGGACACATCAAACCATTGTAAATGTTTGGAATAATAAATGGATTAAATTTCTGATGATCTTTCATTTACAATGGATCTAGAGTTAATCTCATTCTATTATAGACACTTCAACGATTAGTCTACAGTGAATATAACCTAATTCCTTCTGCTATAACATTACAGGTCAATGAAAAGAGTATGAAAAGTCATTATGACAAATCATGATCAGGGTTCTATTTTGGGACCTTGTATCTAGCTCCGAATTTTTGTTTATTCGATAGGATACATCCTTCAATGTTTTTCTAGGAATCCCATTGTTGCATCAACAAATGGAAATCTCCTCGTCATACCATCAATGCCTCAAATATTGATTTAATGGAAAAATAAGATCAATCCACACTAATAAGTCCTCATTTGAGTCTTGTGACTCACATTATATCGATTCATGATTCTATAGAAGGGAGGGGAAGTATCCTATGTTTGATGGTATTTAAGGGGTTACTACCCCAAACAATATAGAAATGACCCTAGTAATCCCATTCAATCAACTTAGTAAAGAGTTCAAGTTACCTATCAAACAGTTTGATCATATGAGTCCAAATTCAAATGCATACCTAGAAATTTTCATGGTATTATACATAAAAAAGATCCCAATGGAGATGAAAAGTCTATTTACTCGAAACACAATTGCTAAAGCTCAGAAGAAAATGTCTTCATTCATTCCCCTGTGTTCAAACAAATCACTGGTTCACCACATTAGTCAGAATAAGTTGTCATGTTACCATGTGAATGTGAATATATATAGTAGTTTTCCTTCTATACTCCTTTATTGTTTCAAGGAGACAACCCATAATCTATTGGGTAATATAAATTCAATCAATCTAATAATTGTCAAAATTTTAACTTCTATCCTAAATATGATGAATTTACATTATAATCTACTCCCCCTAAGGGTAAGGTAGAAGAACATAAATAAGATAAAAAATAATAAGAAGATGATGGAGAGTATGAGGAGGATGAGCAGCACAGATATTCCCCTCTAGAATTCAAGGAGGGTGTCTCTACCATTAATGATGAGCTTGGGAAGATAAATATGGATTCATATGAACACCCATGACCCAATTTTATTTGAATGACAACATACATGGAAGAGAAATATGTATATAGTTCATTTATGATGAAAAATTGATATGTGTTCTCTTGTAACTACACAGAGATGTTAGGACTTGATCCTGATATGGCCACTCACCACATGGTCTTTCGAGATAATCATTGAGGCTATAAAAAAGCATCTAGGAGGACACACCCGATGCCCGATGCCCAAATATAATCTAAATTTGAAAAGATCGTCATGTTAAATTTCATTTATGAGGTCTAATATCCAATGTGTCATGCCAATATAGTCCATGTTATCAAAAAGGATGGGACAATCCATCTATGCATTGATTCCAAAGATCTCAACTGATACTGTTTGAAGGATGACTTCCTAGTCCCAATTAGAGAGCTACTAATTGATGAAACATCAAAATATAAAGCCCTATATTTTATGGATTGATATTTAGGGTATTATCAAATACGAATTTCTTTGGAATTTGAATAATCCAACACCTTCAGGGCACCTTTGAAAGTATTCTTTTATCGGGTAATGCCCTTTGTCTTGATGAAAACTTATGCTACATAACAACATGTCATGCATCACATCTTCGAACTCTTCCATGGGAATTTTTTTTACTATAACATTAGATATATCGTGGATAAATATATACAACATTCTGACCACTTTCATGATATTGAACCATCTTCAACAAAATACAATAGCACAACTAGAAAATGAACACCTTGAAATATTTTTTTGGTATTAGCTGAGGTAAATTTCTCTGTTTCGTCATCTACCAAAGTGATATCAAAGTTAACATTGAGAAGACTGAGGTTGTTCTTATCATATCAGCTCCTCAAAACATCATAGAGTTGATAGGACTTCAAGGTCCCTTATCCTACATTCGACACCTTATAGACAATTTCATAGGATATTGTTTCCCTTAATTTAACTAATAAATAAGGGGTCACTTATTAGTATAATAATGATAATCAATAATCATTTTAGAGTCATAAAAATATATTTTGTGACCACTAGTTCTAATTCCTCTTTTCAGAGGATGGATTCTCATTTTATATATGACATCCCTAAAGTGGTCACTGGGCACCATCCTTGCACAGAAGAATTCATCAAGGAGTAAATACAACCTTTATTACCATAGTTGAACCATGTTTGATCCTCATGCTCTTTTTAAGATATAGAGAAAAGTTTTTTGTTGATAATATTTGTAGTCTAGAAACTGAGTCATTACTTTATGGATCACATGATCTGTTTGTTCTCTCCTAGAAACCCTCTCAAATACATCCTCATCATTATCCTACATTTGGTGATTTATATCCAGTCTCACAAGAATGTTTTTTCGATTAAACAAACTAATGAAGAAGGAGGTCACATGTCAATATAATAATGACTATTAAGAATAATTCCACAATCATAAGAAATATATTCTGAACAGGTCAGTGATAATTTATCCTTCCAAAGGAAGACTACTCATTTTATATATGGCATCCCTCGAATGGTCACTTGGCGCCTTCATTGCACGAAATATTGATTCCATGAGTGAAAACAACCTTTATTACCTAAATTGAAGCATGTTCTATGTAGTTACTCAATGTTCAGATATCAGGAAGAGTTTTCTGGGGTAATATTTTCAGTCTTCAAACTGAGGCATTACATTAATCATCACATGAAGTATTTGGTCTCTCATAGAACCCCACTCAAATACATCCTCATTTGTCTAATGTTGATTGAGTGTCTATAATGATGGGTGATGATCCTATAGAATTTTAATATTTATTTAGTGCCTCATAATGTTGTAAAAGTCCGTACATTGGAAAACATCCTTTTAGAACACCCCTATGTAGAAATGATGTCATTAGTTACTAAAATTCTCGATGATGAGATATTATCTATTCATGATGGCCCCAGATATGGGATATGTATTTTGGTAGTGCATCCAAAAACGTAATAGGTAAGAGGATGGAATACCCAAATATCAATAAATAAGTGTTGTAATCATTATAATTTTTCCAGTAAAGCAAGTCCTACCCTGCTCTATATTATTGTCATAAGGATGCATGAATAATGAAGAATAGTGTCAGGCCATATTCATAAAACTATAACTATCACTTCATGTGCTGATGGATCACTTGAAGATAAAGGAAAATTTATAATTGTTCAAGAAAAATATATGTGGCAATTATGCTATTAGAAAAGATGTTTTGATCCCACTGATTAACCATATATGAGGATTAATGTTAAAACTCCTCTCAGAACTGAAAATTATTCACATCACATGGTCACAAAATTCCATAGATGATGCATTTTAAAATAAATCCACAACTCTAGTGAATCCAGACCAAGATGAGACATTCATTTGAATCGCTCCCCATCGAATGGTCTAACCTTTTGTTCTAGTCATTAAGGAAGATATCAATGATGTTAGTCTCATCCTTGAACCATAAGGTCCTACAACTTGGTGGATGCAACCCTTTATAGAATAACTTCCAAATATATTCCTCCCATTGGATAGAGTTGGGAATGATAAAATACGCTGTTGAGAAATTATATTTGTTCTTTATGATTGCACAAATCACCAAAATGTCCTCTAAAAGTAGGGACATGATGGGGTCCTTCTCATGTGAATTAACGGATAATAGACAAATATTTTGATGAATGATGTGCACACCACAGCTTGTAGATCCCCCTTGTCAAGGATCACGTATTCCCATAAAATATGAAGGCTGGGGTACTACCCGACCAAAATGATGCAGGATTTCACAAAATTTACCAAAATGTTTCATTCATTCCATGTTCATGCCAACTTCATTCACTAACCCCTAGAGTTTCTTCATACATCCAAATACTCCGTACAATTTTCTTAATGGGGAATAGGTATCATGGGACCACATCATCCTACCATGGCCATGTAGTTAACATATATTCTCACATCAAATGACATTTTCTCAAAGTGGGTGGAAGTTTTACCCCTCAAGAAATCCAAGGAAATGAATATTGTCATCTTTGATAAATCCAAAATCATCACCGGATTTGGTGTCCCACATAAAATATTAAGGGAAAAAGGAACTATTTTTTGATAAATTGATTTCGAAATGCATTATGTGGATTATAACATCAAATATAATCATTTATTCCATTATCATGGAGCATCGAATGGACTGATAGAGGACATCATCAAAACCTTAAAAAATATACTTAGGAAGATGGTAAATATGGAAAAAAAGTCTTATCTTGAAAAGATCCTACATTCCTTGTGGGATTACTGAACTACAACCCATACTTCCACATGAGAACACTGTATTCACATGGATATGGGATAGAGGTGGTCATGTCTACGGAAGATCTATTACCCATACATCATGTTTCCATATATGAGAAATTTTCCATTGATGAAAAATCTCAAAAGAGGCTAGGTTAATTGGAGATACTAGGTGAGAAAAAAGTTCACACATTTCAGCATTCAAAAGCCCACCAAAATCAGATTTTGTGAGACTTTAGAAAAAATGTTTTCCTCCAGTAATTCCCTAAAGGAGAAATGGTGTTGTTCCAAATACCCATATTACACTTGAGATGAAACCTATAATATGGTAATAAATTATGAGAGACCTTATTCTATTGAAAAATTCTACTCCAATGGGGCATATTCATTGATCTCAATGCATGTTTATCTTACCAAACCCCCCCCCAACGAATTCAAGGTTATTGAAGAAATATTTCACGTAATATCGTGATCTTTATCCTTGTGATAAGATGATAAACTGTGTGACCCCAACATCCTCACTATATAACATTAAACTACATAGCATCGTTTTTTATGATGCAATAAGATAAACTAAAAGACCCAAATGTCCCCACTTTTTGATGTTAAACTACATTGTAAAATCACCATAATCACATGATGGTGAACTACATTTTAAAATTCATTGCCACATGACGTTAAACTACTTGGTAAACAACCTTGGTACATAAAATTTAACAATAGTCATTACCTATTTAATAATCATGGGACACCTCATGCCTCATATGTGAGGTCATAATATCCTCACTAGAGAGGACATCTCCCCCAGAATCCGCCTTCTACATTGACGGAATTTAAAACTACATATTTCTTGATTCCCACCATCATGGTATATATAGGGACGCATGGGTCCCTTATCCTAGGTCCATCCCCATCATCATCTCATTACAAAATCCCCCCTTCGACATCATGTTAGAGGCCCTATGAAATATTTGTTAATATTTGTGCGGTAAAGGGTCCCCTTGAACCTCCTTTCACATCGGCTAATACCTCATTTGTTTCACACTCCCCTTCATGTAATTTTCACCCCATCATGGTTGAATCTATGAAATGATAAATTGAAACATTACCCCCTAGAAACATTGGATTCCTCGTGTGAAAAATTATGAAAAGAATAAATTATGATATAGTTAGAAAACGATGATAAATGGTATCTTTACCCAATCCCATAAATATATAACTCCCCATGAAAGTCCCGGGATGCCTCAATATCCTTTCCAGTGGGGGAAACCCCATTGCTGACATCAGTCTTATACCATGATTGATTTCAGTACTACTTGTGGCTTGATTTCTATCCACATAGGATACACACTGATTATTTGATTCTTTATTATTTTCTAGCCATATATCGAAAACAAAAAACATCAAATTACCAAAATTTGAGAGAGATCTTTGAAGAGAAGTTCACACTCCATGGACAATATTAGTTTGATTTTTTTCTATGTACTTAGACACATTCCATTCACCCATCACACAGTTTGTCTTGGGAAATTTTGGATCTCCATAAATTACCCATCCATTGATGATAGAATTTAAATTTTCTAAGAACACATTTTTTTGAATATGTATTTTATTTCCTAATTGGATCTGTGTAAGTGTCCCTCAAAAGGCCTTTCAACCAAGGGAAAATTCATTCTCAAGAGATTCCACTTCTATCCTCACAAGCCCCAGAAACAAAGTGTTAGTATCTAAATTTAAAAAAACTTTTTGTGATCCATCTTTTTATTTTTTCCCATATCATTTATCTTAATATTATAAACTCCCTAAATAATAGTTTACATTTTCCCAATTCTTTTCTGAGGCATGATAAAACATTTGGCCCGATGAGACATTTATCACTCATGGTTCCCGTGATGTATGGTCTTAGTTGTATTACAAAAAACTACAAGACCCCATGTCATAATTACCACATGACACTAAAAATACATGGTTAACATCCCTCTTATTTGTCATTAGAATTCATTGACTACATCTAGTTGGCTTTCCACTATTGAATGATTCGTCAAAACACCCATAGCTTCATCTTTGGTTCAAGGTGGCATATTTCCTTTTTCATGTCGATTCACCTACATCCTTACCACATGATGGTAAACCAAATGTATGATATCCTCATATCATGACACTAAACTGAATTATTTCCTAGAGAAACATACATATTAATTCTCAAACAGGTGAGATATATAGTGATACATGTGTCCTATATCTTGGTTCAACCACTACAAAATCAAAATGTCTCTATCCTTCCTTTTTATCAGTTTCTGTGTTGTAATAAACCTCTTCCACTCCATTTTTCTCACAAATATAATAACTCACATGGTTTTATGAATTTTAGTATCGTATTTATCACACAATCATGGTATATTAATCCATGTCATAGTTTCCATGATCCTACTAGAAAGGCCTTAAAAGTCGCACCAAACACCATTGTTGTAAGAAGTAAAAATTAATTATTGACATATCTTGTAAGGCATAAATCCTTGAAGAACATTTGGATTGATTCCAATTATCAAAAGATATATATTGAAACCCTAATCACTAATTATGGGTTCATCCACAACAAAAATGTCCCCCTTTCTTATGTATGGGTTTGATTTATATAGAGAAATATCAAAAAAATAGGTATGTTCTAATTATTTCATTGATGAGATACATAGTGATGATCAAATTTCTAATTCTAGGTCAAGCCACAAAACCCCCCCCCCCCCACCTCCACATTTATGAGTTTGATATGCATATGTGGGTCCAATACACATATCACCCTACTCAGGAGACTGTATTAAAAATAATACCCCCTCTCCACACAAGAATTCAATCAGTGTGTGGAATATTCCCCATAATTATGTATGGATTAATTCATGCTTTGACAAGATATATAGTGATGCCCGAACCCTATGTCTTGGTAAAATCTTCAAAAAAAACCCCCTCCCTTCGCAAATGGATCAGACCTACATGGGGAAAATATTACACCATATTCCAAGATAATTTTGTAATGAAATGATCCTCCCATATTTTGGAACGTTCCTTACACAATCCTTACATTGTGTTTGGTGATGTCTAAATATTCATAAACATTATATGGCCACAAAAAATGGAGGGTTATGTACGTGAGAACACTTATATTTAACTCTGCATTGAATCACCCCTTTTGGATTTACATAAATTTCCCACAAAAAAAGGAATTCCAAACAATGTAAAATTCATCCTCAGGAGAGACCTATTATATCTCTATAATCCTCAATGGGGGATTTTCCTACAAAACCTTTTATATTTGGAATCCCCCAGATTACACCGTAATATTTTCCACATAATGTTTTAATATAGTGAAACATTCTCGGACATATTACAATTAAAATGTTGAATTGATAATCTTTCATTCAAATATGTGTGTCCTTAAATAATAGCCCACAAAATTCATCTCCATTATATGTTAAACTACATTATCTATGTACTAGTCATATGAATTTAAATTTTACTATATTTACAACCTCTTATACACAATCCATATTTGTGTAGCAGAAGTTTTCCATTCATTGAATGTTACAATAAAAATTCCCTCTTCATTCTCAGAAATATTCCTTTGATAAACCACACCTAGTGATCGTGAGAAATCCATTTCTTCCAAAACTTCATGGCCATCAATAATAGGGTTCTCGTATCATAAGGAAACCTATATATTACTATTAATAATATTCCATTGTTTAATTTTCATAAATCGCCATCAAAAAATGGTATTTCAAACCATGAAAAATTCATCCTTAGGAGAGACCTCTTCTATCTCCCTAATACCAAAAAAACATCTATTGAAAACTGCATTTCAAAAATGATACAAAGTTACTCCCAACATTATTATCCCAAATCAATCTTCATATCCTGAAATCACAAAGTATTGACTTAAAATTCACTTCATATGTATGCACAATAAGGGGACATTCGTGGCCCACAATCCTTGTTTGGTTCATCACCCCATAACTCATGGTCAATGTCGTTCACCCTAAAAGTCCAGTTGCATTATAATTTCTTGAAATACTCTAAACTTCCCCCAAAAATAGACATAATACACACAAGAATGAAAATCCAAAAAAAGAGATCCCTAGGAAAAATTTTAGTCGCATCTCACCAGGTGTGCACTTTGCATGGTTTGGACAAAAAATGACCAATGAAAAGAAAAAGTAATGAAACATTTTGGGTTGAAACACCATAAAGGGTAGCCTAAGAAATAGTTGACCCATTTATGATAATTTTGTGCCATAGTAGACTTAGGAAAAAGTTATGGTGGTAAAAACATCACCCAAAGATTTTAGGGTTATCCTAGTTACCCTATAAATAGTCAAAACTATCTTTATTGGGTCTCTTGATTCATCCAAAAATTAGATAATTACATGATCTTTATCCGGTATTACAATAATTATAATTAATATTCTTTTCATACGTGATTAATTCTCTAGAATAGATCATTTAAAATTGGTTATCTTAGGTTATTATTGATATTTTTATCCAGTCATAAAACCATTACGGTTATATGGGATATTATCCTTCAAAACACCACAAGTTAAGACTGATTGATACCCCTGGATAATATAAAGGATATGTACTAGAAGAATAAGATGTTTTTATTTATTTATTAAATGGTAAAAACGGATGAAAATCCATATCATGTATTCTTTTAGTATGACTAATACATAGTGGTTATAGATCCCACATTGTATATTGATAATGTTGATTCAGTACTTGATCTGAATCCTCTACGGACTAGTGTAGCTTAGTTAATATTGAATTATTTTCATTATTAAAATCTTGTAATTCATCTTCCATTTTATTATATTATTATCCTATATTATCCTCTTTATCTACTAAACAGTTATATTCATCAAAAATCATATTAGTGTGATCTTATTATTTCTTAAGCCACTCAAACTCTTAAAAAATCCACTCCACCAAGGCTCTCTTCTCCTCAACATGACCCGATTACCTCACAGATATACCAACATCTTTAGATTCTTCATTAAGAAAGATATTAATGGTTATTCCAAGGCGTTCCATGGAAAAAATGGCTGAAATATGATACTGGAGAACATTTTCCCTCTCTTGAGTGGAAATCACTTTTTTACCACATTATTTATAGTATGATAATTAACCCCGCATACCCCAGAAATAAAAACATGTGATGAAATTTGGGTAGTTTTTCAACAAGTTTTCTAGTGAAGTCTGAGAAATAAACTTCTAGATATCCTGTAATACATATTGATGGTTAAAGAAAAGGTGGTCAGGAGTCCCTTGATCTACTTCAAAATAACTATCTAGTGGTGGAACATATTTGAGAAATAGTTCCACTGGATATTGTCCTAACTCAATGACATCAGTATGAACTAATTTTGCGATAGTCACCTCCCTTCAAACATTGGCAGGTTGAGATGATAAAGTAGCATTTGTATCCATAGAGTCATGTCATAGTAATACTAAATCAATATGATTAAATTTAGTTAGTACCTAAACTATAAAACATAACAGAATAACTAGAATCATGGGAAATTCACCATCGCTTGTTAAAACTCTGGTATTCCTAACCACTATTGTCTCAATGATTAGAAAATAAGATGTTGCATCCCCAGTTTGAAAATTAGCTTAATGTTCTTCCAGGTATTCATGTGACACATGTACATACTGATTCTAGTCAAAGGCCACCAAAATATCACTCACATATAATGATCTTGTAGAAATGACGATCTTAAAATCTAGTGTTATGGTTGGGTATGACCCTCCCTTAGCCCCAAACGATTTCTCTTCGATGTCTATGCCCTCGAGAGTGGAAAGATCAGTTCACTTGGTAGAAACATCGACCCATAAACGATCCTCTTTAAATGGGGTGGAGGTCATTTGATTAGAAAGGGTCAACCCCCCTGGGACTTTGAATCCCAAATATGTTCTCAGTTGGGCTTGGTTCCCCAGCCGGCTTAGGTAAAACCACTGGTATTTAATTTTATTATAATGAACTAGGGGTTTTAGGTCCTTAGATAGTTACTTATTTTCCTCTCACAATACATGTTCTAATTCATGTGCAAGTTATTTATTTAGTATAGGAAATGTACAATAGAATGGCTAAGAAAAGAGTTGAAATAGCCACTTGTTGTCTGAGACAAAAGATGTACCAACAGATTTCATGTGTCCCATTGTTTCATATTGTTCTATAGAGATAGTCCCCTATGATGAAAAACAAGAGGAGTAATGGGTGAAATTTATCCTAAGAGATCTTCAAGAACTACCTCCATATACTAAAATATCCTTGGAGATCCTTCTACAAAGGCTCCCTTTCCCAAAGGGATGTTCTCTCCAATAGTGTTACCCCATATGGTATAATATGGGGAAGAAAGAGTTGACTGAGTCCCCCCGGCCTCCTATAAGTAGAAGGAGTAGAGATTCTAAATCGTAGTAATAATAAGAAGAGGATTTGATATAGGTAATAATATTACATATTTGTTGGAATCGTCTCACTCCACCATTCCTATCGCCATATCCTCTACACAATTAGAACAATACATTATTCCCTTGAATTAAAGAGTAAAGATGTTCATCTCATCCATCTATATTCTTAATTCGAGAAGATTCTATTGGAAAGTGGTTTGTTCAAGAGTGGTTATTATCCAAAATCATATAACTACAATTTTTTCTACATAAAGAATAACCTAGATTTCATTAGTGGATGTGATCGATCTCCAAGAATCACATTCCTTACAAGCCTTTAGGAAGGATACAATAATGAGAATGGATAATATTATAGGATCCACCCTAGGAAGTGGAGTTGGTTCTAGTTATTGTACATTCTTAATTGGCAACTCAACCATTCTGAGACCCCCTGGGGTTGTGAAAATATAACAAATCATTCGGGAATAATATGGAATGTTCCCAAGCCTAGTTGTATTAGCTGGGTTGCCTCATCAGCCCCCTCAAACGTTTGAATATCATCCTTTTCACTCCCAATAAACTCAGGCATCACCACTTCAATCAATCGCATTGTAAATATATATCAAGCATATTTTGAATTGATGGATTAGTCAAGTTTATTAATATAGGATACAAAATTCACAGGGTCACCATCATAAGAAACATTCTAAGGTGCTGATAGGTAACCATATCCACGTAATGTAACCTCTTTATCCTAGAGAAGGTGCCATAGATTGCTAACTAAATTGAAATTCTTAAAATAATCCCATTGTCTCCATGCTATTGGAAAAGTTAAATTAGGGCGTATGTATACTTGATCTTGAGAAGTAGCACCAAATGCCAAGGAATTTGAACCCCTTATTTTGAGAATTGTCATAGGGGGTTCAGAAATGAGATATTTTCTATGTTTCTTCCGAGGTATATAATATTTGGTTTCCTTCCTTTGATCCACCTCTGTCTGGGGTACTGTTTTATATTTAACAATAGAAAACTACTTTACTAATGGTCACAAGGATATGACTGAATCCACAATACATTGTAAGTATCTGTAAGTGTAGACTGAAGACCTACAAAAGGTGGGATCCTAATCTGGCAATGTGTTTCTTACTGAGTAAGCATTATCCATTGGTGATGACCCAGCATTAAATGTTTTTATTTACACACATTTTTGATGGTTGTGGGAAACATCATCTGATTTTAGTGTAATTGACATGAAAATATAAATTGATAATACCCATCACATATATGATCCCTATCAATTATAGAAACTAAGACACCCTATTTTAAATAAATGAGATACCCTCACCTGGTATCATCACCAGATTCATCATTTACCCAAGTACTTGTGGGGGCCATAATGAGTATTGTTTAAATGATCATGATGTTTAAGACAATATACTGTTGTGTACTCTTTCCAGTCCAATGGTATTACCCTAGTTATGAAATGATGATATGGTTGGAAATTAGGTTTTTTGATCCATTTAGTGTTGATAAATCCTAAATTACCATATGGGATATTACCCTGCCCCAAATAACATGAAAGGGGCCCACTAGCTCATATGTAGACTTTCCCTAAATGATGGTTATAAAAAATTGTTTTTATTTTTCAGTACTGGGGTAATGAGATTAATATTTTTTATGGTGACAAATTGATCTAGAATTAAAAAATTTGTTACTCTTGCCCTGGCGCAAGATTCACGCACTTGTAGTAACTAGGAACTAAGAATGACGGCAAGAAAAGAACCAAATAGGAACATCCAGTCAACATCAAGGATGATCTTACATCCCCACTTGGTAAACTGACCCTCCTCATGCATTGGCCAATAGTCACTAACACACCGTTAGGTATCAAGTGTTGGAAAATTCCTCAACCATAATGAATGAGATTAATGGAAGCTTGGTGTGGTGAAAGAATTAATGCATTCCGAAAATGTAACATTATTATTTGGGTGAGGGTCACCATTTAGAAGATCATTCATCTTGTCAATAAACTTCGGTGAAAGAGTAATTGTCCTCTCTATGTTTTCAAAAGTTAAAGAGGGTGTTAGAAATCATCATACATATTGCCCATGATCGGTGCTCCTGAGATCATCTGTAAATCGCAGAGAATAATGCCAACCTACACATGAACCACATGGAAGGTATTAGTGTCTTGAGTCTATCATCTATGTAGTTACGATATTACATCTCAGTTGCAATGAGAGTAATTATGTAATATCAATATATACTTGTACAATCACACAACCATCAAATTAGTTTTAGATACCTCAAAAATCTAGTAGACCACGAAAGGCCACCCCTATTCTAGACCAAATAATTCCCTGGAGTGAAGGTCCCATTTTGAAAACCACCCTATCTACACACTTGGTGTTCCCTTTTTTGAAATTATTTTATCGTAAGGGGAATATTTTTCAAGTACCCACATGGATTATTCTAGTAAAAAAGTAGAATAATTCAAAAAGAATCTATCAATTTACCCTTCTCGAATCAATTAATGCTTTGATTAGATGTTGGATCAGGGAATTAGGCTATTCTTGAATATCCCAGACACATGTTGATTTACTCAGTGTGGCACTGGGGTTGAAACATATGATGGAAGCCCAAATATGTAGAGAGGTATCCAATATATTATTTAATATCCCCATTTTTCTTCTCATATTTGTTCATCTGGAGATTGATGGAGCAGGTCGACGTAGATATTGAAATTGATATCATTAGAATCAATCTTAAAATTTCTTATATCTTTGGGTGAATAAAGAGTAAAAATAGTTGAAATATATTTTGAGGGATCCATCATTTATATTTTCTATAAAAAAATCCTAAAATAAAGGGTTAGTCTTCATAAAAAGATAAATGTACAAAGAACTACATCACATGGTAAGTGGTCTATAATGAAGTGGTCCATTAATATTATTCCTATGATTCCTCTATCTATGAGGTGTCTGGTAGGTCTGTGATGTATCAATATTCCATGCAGATGAACTGTATCATTATTTGGGTGAGAGGAATTAATGTTCATGGCTGACCACATTTGAGTTTGCAAAAAATTCAACCATAAAGAAGGATACTACATTGAGGGAGTCATTAATGAAAAATTGCCAAAGGGATCAATTCTAAGAGAGACTTGATAAATTAAAAATGAGTTTTAACACTTATTTATAGATTTGGTCTCTTTTATGGGTCCACATGCATATTATCATGTGGTTTAGGACAAATTTATTTTTTGGAATAACCTATTTTCATCCAGATCTGATCTATTTCTGATGGGAGACATTTGTTGGGTCTTGAAAACTATTCTTGGAAGGTAAAAATAATATCATGAATTTTTTAATGGTAAAATAAATCTGATGAAGAGTTTAATTGTTTTTGAATCATCAGAGAGACAAAGAAATGTTTGGTTCCTCATAGCAACTCGCAATGCGGATCACTGCTCCACATGGAATCCTGTAAATGAAATTAATTTTTGATAGTAGATGGTTTTTACCATCCCCCACAATTGATAAATTATTTTTCAGGCCTGAATGGGATTTTTCATCCCCCATAAAAGAAATAATTTGCATACCTTCCATCTCCTACAAAAAAAATCATTTATCATTCTAGATGTCATTATTATGTTCCTATAAACTATTTCTCTATGAATATCTACAGACAACCGACTACTCATGTAATCAATTAAATTCATTCCTCTATAAAAAACCCCATGGGGATATAAATAAAAAAGGATGGTAAGTGTAATAAAGTGTAAGAGCCTTCGATTTCAAGCAGGTAAACCTACCACATAATGCTATGGTTAAAAGGGAATTCAATCGACCATCCACAGATCCAGAATATTTTGTGGATTCTATTCCACAAATCATAATTGTATGGCCTCCTTGTGGTCCATAACCCCACATAGTAAAAAGCTGTGCAGAGGGATCTCTCCCCAAACAGTAAGACCATATGTGAGTGGAAATCAAACTCATGTAAGAAGATGCTATACAGAATGACCTCTATCCTAAATAGCAAATCACTACATAGAGGGAACCCACACAAACATATGAAAAATGATATGTCGAGGGAACTACATCCTGTATATTTAAAAACAATATAGAATGTAGCATCTTGGGGTGTTCTTCTTTCACTCTCTCATTGCCTTCCTTAATTGTAGTGAATTCCCCCATCTTAGCCCCTTACATGAAGACCTTATACATCATCTCTTTTCCATGGATCTCTAAGTACTAAAAGGACCATATCATGAGTTATTAGTCCAAGGCCTATCCCAATGACACCAGATATGTATGGTCACGTCATCATGTCCTCTTGAGAATATATGCACATAGTAAGTGGGGTCCCATTTGTAACCAACTTAACAAGAGGATCGATATAATGTTCTTTAACATACATTATAATGGTAACATGGGTCCCATACATTGATGTAGTTCCAAGGACCTCAACATTTCCATGAGTGAGGGGAACAACATACCTTTCCCTTCGATAAGGGATACTGTCAGATCCTTGTCTCGTTCTCTATGAGGTCAGGAAAAGTTATTCCCTCGAAAATTAATCCCCTATCCATTATTTCATGAGGAAACACACATCCTCATATTCATATACCGTGATGTATCTATATAGATAGTCAGTTGTGATTATCATAGTTAGCAAAATAAAAATGGAGATAGGCACCATAGCTCTCTTATTCCCTCTTCCTTTATGAACATGCCTCATCCACAAAAGGAGAAAGTAATATTGTGGGGTTTCCACAACTACTGCTTCCTATTTTTTCTCAAACCAAGAATGAATTATGTAGTATTATAGGTTGGTGGTGATGTTGACATTTACATGATCCCAATCCAATGAGAATCCTCTGAGGTGTATTCACTAACAAACCATCAAATCACCATGTGTTGTGAATATCCTTGCGGTTCCAAAAATAAGAGGAACCTCCTATATGTGGTATGCCCCAAAATCATTACCTAACATTTAAAGGGTATAAATTCCCAATTATGTAAGCATTGGAAATCCTCCCAGGTTTACTCCCCAAGAAAACCTCTAAATCACTAGGAGGTAAAACATTCCCCATGGACCCACTCAATAGGGAATCCTATTAGGAATAAACCCCAACTATGTTATCATCCTCTTAAAGGGAAAAATACACTACAAGAAAAACCATAAAAGGAAATCCATGGTTGTGGTCCCTTATAACCAAACTACATGGGATTTGATTCCCAACCTACTGGGATACATTGGTAGCCTCCCCTGTGGTCCAAACCCAACATCCGAAATTCAGCTTAATGTTCTTTTCGCCAAGTCTCTAACAGGGTCATATTTATCATAGAGGTTTATATAAATTTTAACTCCCTTTAATAACCATTATTTTTGGTATATACACTCGATAAGATCATTCCCACATATGTATCCCACTTATTTTTTGGGCCCCTCAGGGTAGGTCCCACACCATTCTTGGCCAAGAACCTTACGCCTGGAAGACCATTTTTATGATGATATACTCTATGGTTAGTTACTTATCACATGAATTTAAAAGGTATGATGTGTCTCATTATGTGGAACCAAATTTCATAAGTTATTATTCCTTTAATAAGGATATGAAAGAATCTCATCTTAGGGTTTTGATCCTGACATCAAAATAATTCCTATCTCCCAAGATGATTGTAAATTTCATATTGTCCCATTATGCGTCATAAAACCAGTATCATGATAATGAATGAAGATAGAATCTATAATTTGTAGATAAGAAGGTACCACTGATGGAGTGTCTAAGATACATACAGATATCTCCATAACTGGAAAACATCAGATACATATTGATGATTCAATTTCCACGCAAGATAATAATTGATTATTTATTCAATGGTGAACCATGTCATATTTGGAAATGAAAAAATGATTCATGAAAATGTTTTAAATAAAATCAATAAATGATTCCAAAATTTGGAAAGAATCCCTCCCCCACCTATGTGAGTGATGAGCTTGACCTTCCATCCTCTTAAACAATTTGAGTTCTTAAGTATCGTTGGATAAGTTCACCAACAATAAAATACCTTTAAAAAGTGGTTCCATGATTCATCATGGATATAAGAACCATTTGTTTTATTTGATTCCATGAACAAACCCTGTTTGAAACTAACCTATCATAAACAGGTGCAAAATTAAATTTTGAATCATACAAGGCACCATGATTTTACATCAGAAATAGTAATCAAGTATCAAAATCTAAAAATGGTGACTAGAACTCAATATAGACACTAATAAATAGGTCCATCATTGTAGTACCATCGAACTAGTTGGGAAAAATATCCAACCCATAAGCACGAAGCTACTCTGGGAACATAATGTAAGATCCTGAGATTTTAGAATATATTCTATTTAATAATGTTGATATGTTCGAAAGATTGTGAACCACGCAACACAAAACATTAGTGAAAATGATTTATTAAAGTATTAAATGAAATCAATTATTATAATGTTAAATTAAATTTATAAAATATACAAATTTTTAAAATGGTTAAATTCACATAATGAAATATCATTCATTCATGAGAAACCATTCAAAATTATTTTTGTTAATAGTATGTTTTTAATAAAATAAATACATATAGAGAATAATATAAATAAAATATATTGATAAAACTAAATTAATAATTAATAAAATCAATTAATTTCACCCATTAAATGGTCATGTAATTATAATAAATAAAATTATAATAATTCTTTGTTAAACATCATTGTTTTGTTCACAAATTTTTTTTCATTATATATGATTTCATTAAAATTAAATTTATCATATTTATAGTATTAAAATAATTTATAATTATTATTAGTATATTTATAAAATTTAATTATCATTCATGAATTTATTATATATTTTTATGAAATAATTTAAAAATATTCTTAAGGTAAAAAATTATTTTTTGTAAAACCTTTTTAATTTCTACCATATATTTGATCTTAATAAATTAAAGTAATAAATATTGATAAAATAATTTAATAAAATTTTTAGAAAATATTTCAATAAAATAAATTAACAATAATATAATTTGTTTTACTAGGATAATAATGAGAATAATATAATTTTAAATCATAAAGATTTATTTTTTCTAAATTTGGTTTTTACGTTATTTGTGCTTGGATATTAGAATTAATATCTATCACCTTTATAAATTTAATAGGACAAAATGGATTCCATTTTATGAATATTAATTTTAAAATTTTATTATAATTTATATTTCATTTTTGGTTATAAAGATGTTCATTCATGGTAAAAAGTTAAATTATCCCAGTAATGCTTAAAATGGGTTATTAAGGGTTAAATAGAGGGATAATGATTTTAATATTATATAACCTTATATTTATCTAATTTGTTTTGTTTCTTTATACCTCGACTAACATTATCATTAAAATTTGTCATATTTTTTTTCTAGTTTCCCATGAAAATGAACTTTTATTATTTTAATGTTAACAGTATTTACAACGATGCCATTCCCCTTGATTATAAAATGTAGTATCATCTCCTCCCTTATAAAAAAACATAGAGAAAATTAAAATTCAAAATATCTACCCAAATAACTTACCATACATCCTAAAAACATTATAGAGGTTTTTTTCTCTCAAAAATACCAACCAAAGAATGATTAAGGTGTAAACCAAAGGAGGATACCTGAGGAAGAGGTAATTATATTAGTTGGGTTCATTTATGTTTATGTCTTCTTCAACCTCCTACAAATCTATTATTTCTATCCTAATATAATGTTAATAAATATATTATAATTTTATTGTATTTATTTAATAATCATTATCTACTTTTCATCCATCCATTGGTAAATGAATATGTCGATCATGTGTACATGCGTTCTACTGCCTCCATGAAGTGTTGTGTTTAATTTATCATCAATAAATTTCATTCCTAGTTATATGTTTGGATTTAATGAATAATGATGATATTTATGATATAATTTATATATTATATGTATAAATTATTTTCTACATTCATTACATTCCATTTATTGAAAAATGAAAACATCACATGTACATATGTGTGAACTACCACAATGTAATGTAATTAATTATTTGTCCCCTCATTACATGAATGGTTCTAAAAAGCCATATAATTAATAAATATGGTGTTCATGACATTATTAATACTATTTATATTATGAAACTGTGACCAAGGTGAAAGCATCATAATCAATTAACTGAAACAAATGTAAAAAAATAAAATAGCTGACTAATGAATATTAATTTTAATGTATAATTATTGATAAATTTGTAATTATAAATTATAACAGAAAAAATATAGTATAATATAAGTAAAAAATATCTTTACATTATATATTTATAATAAAAATAAATCTAAATCTATTAAAAAGTAGCTTATAGTGCGTATGAATAAGCCCGGTATTGACGTAAGGATTTATGTTACAATCTCAATTTTATCAGGATTTTTTATGTTTTAATGTTAAATTATAAAAAATTAGATGTTATTTATTTTATAAAAAACATATAATTTCTTGTATTTTTGTAATTTATTGTGTTTTCAATTATTATATCCATTTTTCTTTCTTTTTGACTCAAAATTACTGAAGGAATGTTTTACAAAAGGCAGACCTTTTTTCTTTTTTTTTTGATCTGGAATCTTTCTCATACATATCCATGTCTTTTGAAATTGTATTATTAATGTTAGTATATAATTTTAAATGGTAAATAAATTATTTTTTATAATATATTTTACTTTACTTATAAAAAATTTTAAATTTATTTTCTTATAGTTGTTTGAATGGGTTATATTTCACATCCTTTACAAAAGTGTCAAAATCATGTTTTTTAACATTTATAGAACGAACGTATTTTCAAATCATCAGGTTATTTATTTTTCAAGATTATTAATTTATAAATTTAAATGGTTTTTAAAATGTAAATACTATTCCCAATTTTTTGTTAATTTTTATGTTTTAAAAGTTAAAAAATATAGTCTTCTTATCTTTCAAAGAATATTTAAAATGATTTTTTAAAAGTATTTTTCATCTATTATAATATACATTAATGATTTTTATGCATCAGTAGGGATATGATATTATGATACCAAAGAGTTCATTTTTCTATATAAATAATGATTATGATTTTTTAATGATGTTTTCATGAATCCCATTTCTTTCCAGAGGTTAATTACGATATGATGAAATGATGAATGTTTTTGTGATCTTATGGAATTTATATATATGATTTATAATTATGTTATCGGTTGGTATATTATATCCCTCAAATTTTTTAATTATTATTATATCTCTTGAGCTCAAAGGGTATATGAGTGGTTATTACAAGACCAATAGGGTACACTAGTAGTTTTCTCCATCCCAGGAAGGTACATTGGTAGTTAGAAGAATCCAATTAAGTTATGAATACCAGGGTGGGTAGTTCTAACTTGTGATTTCAATGGTTATGTGTATTCTATAATATTATATCATATGATTATTATATTCTATCATAGATCATGATTGAATATTGATGATTATTTATTTTTATAAATAATGTATTTTATTATGATAAAGCCTTGTTCTATGACTTGTACTTTATGGTATATAACTTATTGAGTATGTTAACATATTTTATGGACATGTTCTCATAAATTTATTATTATCATATACTCACTTATGATCATTGATTTATATCTTCCATTTTTACCCATAATACGAATTTGAGGTCTCCCTTTCATATGTTTCAATTTCCTTGGGTCATGAAGAAATGTATTATGTGTGATATATATAAGAAGGGTATTACGTGAGAAGAAATTTCTGAAAGATGTGGAAGATATTTTATGAAATAAGTTGACAATGTATCTGGTACACAAATACAAATAATGTTTATAGTTATCAGGTTAAAATTATTGTGAGAAATATTATGTATTCATAATAAAAATTAATGTGTATTTTTATTATCCTCAAGTCACCAATATTGGCATCCATGTAGGGTATAGTTATTTTGTGGAATTAGGTTATGATGAATAATATAGTAGAACCAAAAAAACTAGGGTGAATGTGATATAGGATGAACCTATAATGTTATGGGTTGAAATAATGATTCATAATTTATTACATAAAAAGATAGGTTTTCAATATCAAATGATTTCTCACACAGATTAATGGTTACTGTTACTTGCACTAGAAATTTTGGTTTAAGAAAATATTGGTAACCTAAATAAAATGGATAAATGTATGAATATTATGCATTCATGAACTCTAAATGAATTTTTTGTATATAGGTTTACCCACTCTTTTATATATGAAGATTTTTAATGAGTATCACATCACCCCCTCAATATTTAGCTATTGAATTTTCAACGAAAACTATGAATGGTATGATGATTTCATCGCAAGTCTACAGGTCATCTCTAATAGGTTTTTATTTTAAAGTGTTTCCAGAAACCATTTTATTCTCCCTCTATATTAATTTGATTTAATTTTGGTCATGGATTGGATCTCTATATATATATCCATTATTTATTTTTTAGTATTAGAAGTCATGTTTCATATTAAAAATCAACCTATGATCATTTATTTAGGTGAGTAAGAACATGAACAACCAATAGGGATTAGGTTAATTATATGGGTATTGGAACCTATTCATGATGGTATTTTTATCTTAAATTTTTGGGGAGAAACTCAACATTTAACATATTCTTATTTTTATATAACATTTTAATGTATTTTCTATTTAATTTCATATGCTTACCATATATTTTGAAGTTGTGTTTTAAATAGAACTCAAATATGGTTCATCACTTATTTCAAAGACTCCTTATAGAATGGACTTGATTATGATATAAAAATTGAAGATAAAACAATATGAGAATCATGATAAGGTATTTATAAGTCCTAGTGAATCACCATGGGTTGAACTGATTCTTCTTGTTGAGAATAATGATATCTCAATGTGTATTTGCATTGAAAATTAGAAATATGACAGGATCACTATGAATAAAAAGTATGATATAAATCATATAGATGCCTAGTTTGATCAAATACATGAAGTTAAATAATTTTAAAAGATTGATCTTTGATCTAGATATCATTAGGTTAGGTTTAAAAGGGAGTATATACCCAAGAAAACCATTCATATGAGGTATGGGAACTATGAGTTTATAGTGATTCCATTTAGAAATACTAATTCGCCCACTATCATATTAGATCAAATTAATAGAGTTTTAATCAATCATCTGCATCAGTTTTTGGTAGTATTTATATATTATATTCTTATATATTCCAATATCATGGAAGAACAATAAGGCCATTTGGAGATTGTGTTGAAGGTCCTGAGGAAGAAGAAGTGGTGTAACAAATTTAGAGTGTGAATTCTAACTATAAAAATTATCACTATTAGTTCATGTAATTACAATATAGGGTATGTAATATCCCATATTCTATATGATGTAAAAATATTTTATTTTAACTTTAATTAATTTATTTGGACCTAATGTGAATGCCTGATAAGACTATGGAGGACTGGGGGGTGTCTGAGACTTGTTTAGAACCCAGAGATCATGTTTTTGGAAATTATAGATTGGAACATGGTTAACAGAAATAATGAATCCAAGTCTACCTATTTTGGATTAACAACATGGGGTGGTCTAGGATACTGTCAGGGGCTACAAGATTTCAGAAAACCATGTAATCTAGACCACATGCCCATGCGTAGTTGCTAGAGTTTCTAGAAAAGACTAAATGCATGATCAGCAGATGTTTTGTCTAACCATCCACTATGACCATGTGTTGGGGTATGGAGACATATATGGATGAACAGTTTTCACATAGTTTGGTCAAATTCGAGGCCAAACAATGGATCCATGTATTTTGAAGGAAAATGAATGTTTTTTTAAAACATAATATATTTAAACCCCATTTTTTGTTCTCTCTAGTGGATAACTCCTTCTCCACATTAGATATTTTCCCAGACATAATGGTAGCATTTGATCTCATTTCATCATACAAACTCCAATTCAAATTTCATTCATATAGTTTGATATGTGCTGGTGAGTTATCCAATATTTAAGAACATTTCTCAATTTTACATTCTATCAGCGATGATATTTTGGGGCAAGATCTTGTTCTCTATTTTTAGGTAATTATACAGTTAGAACATTTTCTTCTGATCTTAATAAAATTAGAGGTTGAGAATGGATGAGTGTTCCTTTTCCAAGAGGAGGATGGGGTCCTATACCTTTTTCGATAATGTCTCATTTTTATAGCTTGTTTCCATCGTGCCTCACGATATACATTCTAGGAAATGCTTCCTAAACTAATGGATCCTTGAATTAAATGATAAATTAATGTCTTAGATATATAGTGACACTCTTAGATAAAGTTGGGGGTAGTTGACCTCAACCCAAACCACCCATTTGGTGATTTCTTCTCCAAGTACACTATTATTCCACCCATGGGGTGTGTTGAGTATGATTTTATTGTGGAGAATTAAAGGTGCTAATGAGATAGATTATCAAAGGTTGTGAGCACATTTTTTCACATTTTCATCGGTAATTCAAAGCTTACAAAAGGAAAATATTTTTCATTGTATATGTTATTGATGGAATTAGTGAAATGATTAAATCACTATATAATGAATCAGTGAATAAGTTTGTTACGATGCCTTGGTCATTTCTACTCCATGGATCATATGCCCATATTTGTATTCCATGGACATTTCTACTCCATGGATCATACTTACTTGTATGCCTTGGATATTTTTATTCCTTGGTTCCTATTGACTAGAAATGTTAGAATTCCATTAACATTAATACTCCTTGGATCCTATTTACATTACTTGTTAGGATGCATCAGACATTTCTACTCAGTGGATACAATGATCATATTAGGATGAATTTGACATTTCTACTCCTTGGATCTGATTTTCATGGTTTACATGGATGCCTTGGACATTTCTACATCAAGGATAAAGTTGAATTATTTTACATGACTTGTTAGGATGCCTTGGATATTTCTAATACTTGGGTATTATGAACCTTTAAGATGAGTTTGAAATTTTTAATCAATGTATCATGTTTACCTATTTTAATTACCTTATGAGGTTTCCGTGGAAATTACCAATCCATAGACCCTAACCCAGGTATAGCACGAGTGCGATTATGTGGTATATGAAATTGATGTGATATTTGTTATGCTTTACATATAGCCTTATGATCTAGTTTCTAGTTCAGTTTTAGACTAGATAGCATGGATAGAATCACTTATATTGTTATTACTTATACACCAGTAATATAGGTACACTACTTCATTTTATATGCATGGAAAATAATTCTTATTGAATCCATTGGTGGCGGCCAACTCAGTGTTATCTCACACCCTATTTGAACTATCATTTGGTACCTAGAAAAACTTCATGAATTCTGGTAGGGATAAGCTAACGTTCCCACATACATATCCTTAATTTATTGTGCATTGGAGTAAGGGAGCATATAACTGGGTATTGGGCCTATGATGCTCTCTAGGGATAGTTTCTTTTTTCTTTGTATTTTTTTACTTATGTTGTATGTATTGTATAGGATTCATGATACCATGAATTGCTATATTTTGTATAGAATGATATAATCATCATTGTATTTGATGTTGTTGGATGAGACCCTTGGTTATTTATTTGATGGATATTTATTCTTCTGTAACTTATTTATTTATTATGCTTTCAATGTTGACTGTAATGATTATACTGATGTACTACACTCTCTTCATGATGTTATAGTCTCCCCACTATTTAACCATGTACCCTCGCAACTAGTTGGTAGCATCTAGCATATAAGGAGGCACACATATGTCCTTGTTCCCAACCGGGTCTACTTACTGTTGAGTGAAATGGGTCTGGGACATCAAAATGAGGTATTAAGGAATTTTTCATTTCTTTTGTCTTATAATTTGGGAATATTATATAAGATATTCAGAATGTTTTGTAATTTTTTAATTAGATGGTCTTTGGAGTAGTTAAACATCATACAAAGAAAAGAAAAATTTCTTATGATGGTGTGTATTATTTTGAACAATGCCTATTAAATTTGATTTGAATTCACTATTGGGTGTTGAAATTCATTTTTGTTGTTTCCATTGATTAAAATTTTTTTGTGGCCTGAAATGGAAATGAAATTTTGCATCATGCATCATTATGGGAACTTCACCATTTAAATTTCATGCATTATATCATTACCAGTTTGTATTACTACATTAATTTATTTTGGAGTTTTTTGGTGGCTTTGTTTATTTGTCCAAAAAATTATGATAACACTTCATGTTGGAACCTAATAAATGACCATTTGGTATTAAATGGATTCCACAATTAGATTTATATAATGTATGGGCCCTCATAAATTTGAAGTGGTCATCCATATGGTTCCACCATTTAAATAAAATGTCTAAATGAATGAAAATAAAATTTAATTTTAATGAATTATGAAATGAAAAGGTTATCATTAAATGGGGATAGTAATTTCAATTTCATGGGTGTATTATCCTATAATTTTCAATTGACACCCTATATACCGAAACCCTATACTTATAATAGCGTACATAACCCCGATAAAACCATAGATGTGTGAAGTATGAAATATCTCATGAATTCTTATGACTTGTATATCACCAAGAAATAGCTTTTGGAGCAATAATAGGGGTGTTATTAATGTAGAAATTATTGTTATTTTCTCTTGATATGTCTACGATAAGGTAATTATAAAATATTTATTATGGTGTGTTCTTAGAATTTGTATAAATATTCCACCATGATGGTATCATGTTGTGCGCCAAGTGGGTGTCAATAACCATGATCTAGAGGTGGTGGGCCAAGGTACACATATAACACCCCAAGCTTATACAGTACACTTCTCTTTAAATAATACAGTATCATGTGTTGTACGCAACATTGAGTTCTAACACACTCCAAAACCAATCAAATTAGCTGTTATGAATAATAATACCCACTTTTTGAAATTTTATAAATTTTATCGATAAAATGTACTTCATTTTTGGATTCAGAATATCGAAGTTATCCTAGGGTGAAATTTTGGTAGTTTTCGGATAACTTTTATAGTTTGATGAATAGTGAAAAGTACTAAATTTTAATTAAAGACAACTTTATTAATCAGAATAATTATTAGTGATAAATTATGAATTTAGGTGGTTTTAAATTATATTTAATATATATTTTTACCCTTTAATACAATTTTGGTAATTGGACATAATTTCACATTTAATCTGGACATAACCAAGTGTCAATATTTTGATAGTTATTATCTCTTAGAAACATGATTTTTGTATTAACAATAAGAAATAATTTTAAATTATTTATTTCCACTTCTATGTTTTGAATTTGGTAAAATAGACTTCATTTTTGAATTTGGAAAAACTAAATTATCTTAGGATGAATTTTTGGTCTTTTTCTGAAAACATTCAATTTTTGAAGAATAGTGAAAAACATAGAGTTATTATTTAAAACCAAATTTTTAATTAAATACTTATTTATTTTTTTTAAATTTATTTTAGGTCAAAATAGATAAATAATATCTATATGTGTTCAATTAAATTCATTGGAGTCATTTTGTAATAATATTATATATACAAAATTTTATTGAGTTTTTCACCGTCTTTTACCAACCTTTTAGGAGAATTTGCAAATTCACATAAAACATAATTTTACCGCTTCTATGAGTAGAATTTAAAAAATATGAGAGACACGGTTGATATTAGTAAATAAAATGTGGTTCAATGTGATGAAAATATTTTTTGGTGAATAGTATCTTTTTACTTTTATTTACCACGGTTAAAATTAAATAGGGTAATTAATGTTAAAAATGATATTAATTTTACCCTATCACATGTCCTAATTCTATTGGACAAGTTTATATCAACCAAAAACAACCTTAGGAATAAAATATTATCATTTAGGTCCACATGGAGTAGATTAGGACATTTATTATTATTTAATTCGAAGAAGAGTGAAAAGAGTTAAAATAAATTTTTAATTACAAAAACACTTTTAATATATGGTTATATATAAGATAATTTCTATTATAAATATTCATTAGAAAGATAATAAGATTTTCCAAATAATTGTAATTTATTTATAATTTATATACATGAAATAATGTTATTTATTTATGACACAATGGTGATGTAGTAATTACCAAAATAATGAAATATTAAAATAATTGAAATTATAAACATCCAAATAAATGTAATTTGAGACTTTTTATGAATTACACTAATTTTATAAGTTAATATGACAAATTAATATTGATTATATGAATTATGTTTGAAGTAATAATGCTGTTATGAATTTGTAAAAAACAAATTACCAAATAGTGACAAAATTGACATAAAAGTGTTTTTAAGAAAAATATTATATTATTAATTCATATTATATTCTTAAAAATCTAATTTTGTTCCAAAAGACTTATATAATGATAGGTGTATTATTACTAGACCACTTTTGGGTTTCTTGGATGTATAATGTAATTTTATTAACTATAAAATTTAAAAAATACAAAGTGGCATGGTAAATGTCAAACTAATTTACTAAGATTTTAATCTAAATTATAAGGTTAGTATAATGACCAAAACCTGTATAAAATCTATCGGTTGAAAGGATTTAGACCCATCCCCACTTTAAAATTTAAATAATCTACTTTTGAGCCATTATAAACAAAATATGATTTTATTATAAAATAATACTTTATGTTTTTCCAAAAGAGCCCCTCCTACCCCTTATAAAAGGACACCACTTCAATGCAATTCCTCACACCTATCAAGGATTTTTTCTCGTCCAAACGCTACCCAAGTATTCTCCATATATCCTTCTCCTCCTTCTAGAAGCCTTAACTTAGGCAGAAGCCACTTCAGGAGTCATTTTTGGTTCAAACCAAAGTGAGTTACCCAAATTAAAGGTAATAATTTCTCTTAGCTTCTTTTATTTTATTTTACTTCTCCAAACCCTAAACTCATCTTATTCCTTTATTTTGTAACAAAACCAATATCCCAAATATACTAGGATATTTTAATGAGAATTATTCGAACTACACTTACACACACCTTCATCTAATGGCTGAAGAACATAATGTTTCTGTGGATGTCAACCAAATTCCTCACGAAACGATGATTGTTCAATTATCTCTTACCACCACTCATGGTGGCCATTATGATGGCACTGTAATAAAATATGATATTTATGATATTTATTTTATATATAAGCATCTGTAATTCCATTTTATATTTTAATATTATTTGTTTCATGTTGTATATATATAAGATAATTTCATTTGAGGAAGTGAGACTACCACCCCTCAAATTGTTATGACTCGTTCGTATCATACATGGAACGTATAAAGGAGGGTTTTAATGAACATAAGTAACACATATAATTTATTATAAAATATTTTTAAAATGATATACCAATGTATCATTTGGATTTGATTCCTTTTAAAATGAAAAATGAAATGGAAGTATCGTTCGTGCGTACGTACAGATTATCGTCTCAACGAACGCGATGAGATTCATTTCCCCATCATATCCATTCAAGACTAATTATCATTTGGTGATTAAAATTAATTTTTAAGGACATGATATAATTTTGGATATGAATTAGATACAACCTAACCATTACAAACATGTCTTATGTAACAAAGCATATAAAGGAAAACTAATCAGTTAACACCCGGAACGAAGATAATACTAAAATATTATTAACAATGAAATATTAAAAGATACTATATGATATCATATTTATATATATTATTCTTTTATAATTTCATAAAAATGATTTAACTATTACAAAGGAGGATAACCTACACTCTATCAAGGAAAAGTACTAGGTAGGGGGTTTTCATCTCACCCCTTATTCCCGTGAGATTCATGCCATCTTGCCACTATTAAGTTTTGTGTGGTGTATGTACTGCCCATAATTGTATTCTTTGTGTAATACAATTTAATCTATGTGTATTTACATATTAATTGAATGATACTCCATTCATTGGGTGTATGTATTGTATGTTACCAAACTGGTAAGGGTTAATTCCCCAATCTCATTATTATCCGAGATTGTTTTGTGTAAGTATTTACTTTACATTGTTATCATCCATGTACATTTTTAATAATTTTTTTTCAAAATGTGTATTTCAAGGATTTGTGAAAGGTAATCTTTATCAAGATCAGAATTTTAAATGTTTAAATTATTTATCTTTCTAATTCTTTTCAATTAATATTCATGTTTTCAAAATGATTTTAAGGATTTATTTATATGGATATGAATGTTTTGAAATAATAATTATTTGCAAAAGTTTCAAAGTGGTATGGGACACTTTGATTCATAAATATCTTTTAAATTACTTCCTTTATAAATGTGGGACTTTTAAATGATTTAACAAAAATGATATTTCTCTCAAAAAGTTTTACTCATCATTTTCAACTATGTCAGCATCTTTTAATGTATATTTTTTTATTGAGTTTGATTTATTATAATACAATATTAAATATTGTATTTAATGAGTTATGATATGTCTGACTATGGATGTTCTATTTTTATGCCATTATTGTTTTATCGTTCATGTATTGACATCTCGTATGCCAGTTCTAATACGAATGTTTATGTAATGTTTCCTCCTTTTCATATGAAGAATGTATTGGACATAGTAACTGACAGGTGGAGCCTGCTATAGCTTCTCAATGCATCGGTAGGTCTCATTAGAAAACTAGATGTGGAATTGGCCAAGGCCCTTTCCCAATTTGATATATGGTTTTGGCCGATGCCTTAATCATTTTTTGACATCTTGGTCGAGGCCTTGAAAAAATGTTTTAGAATTTCTGGCATTATACATTCCCTCATTATGAAAATAATTTTGATGGTTCATGAGGTCATTCGACTATAATAATACCCATGATTATGTTTTATTATGGAATTATTTACTCACCTCATATTTCTGCAATAAAATTATTCATGTTTATTATTGGTAAAGGTATGTGGTACCAAGTATTCACCATTCATAATATTAATTTTATCTTCTACAGTATTTCTTACACTTAATGAGCGTTGGAGGCACCATTTTCTATTTTTTATTTTTCACAGAATTCCAAGAAGTGTATTCTGAATAATAAGAAGGGTTCAGCTAAGTAAATAATGGTGTTCTCAAAGCACTATCTATGTTGTGTTGTATGTTTGAAATGGTAATGTAATGTTCTTGTATGTAATCTATTTTCCAAGACTGCCAAATTTATCAGTACTTTGGGACTTGATTCCATGTAATCATGCCAATGTATTAATATAATGCACCGACTCTATGTAACTGGGGTCGGGGCATTACTGTTGGTATTAGAGGGAGTCTAGCAATAACCTTGGAAACTAGATTTAGAAAAACACTGATTAGAACACATTACCCTATGATAGACTTTGAGGATTATTATAGAAGAAATTCCAAGAATTTTGGTATTTTAGAGATTTTCTGAGTTTTTCGAGCAATACATCCTTATCTAGATTTGAGCAGGTAGAGGTGGCTCTAGAACAGATGTACCTAGGTGTAAAACCCGAAAACACCGCTTTAATCTAGACTCGAACATGAACTAGTGCACGAAAATGGGCCTTGTTGCACTCTTGGTTATGACACTCCCGGGGGATATGCTTAAGATAATTATAATTTTCATTAATAACCATTATAAAGGGATTATGAGTATATACTTACTCAAAGAAGACAATTTAATGATTATGGATTATATCCATATATTTTTTAATTTATATTAAGTGTTTTACAATTTTGGGATTAGGTGTTTGTATTTATAGACTAATATAGTGTATGCGATTGTTTAGAAATGGCGACCAGTAATGGGAATCAGAACTCAAGCAATACACATGATCCAAACTGTAAGAAGGATCATATCATTCATTGTCTTAAATTTAGGAGTGAAATAGTCTCCCACATATTATAATCATATGATGAAATATTATCATGTGTTAATAAGAAAAGTAAATAATTCTTGGATTCATATGTATTTGAAGGGAAGCCAGAGAAAAAAAGGATGTTAGAAAGAAATATGGATAAAGGGAATAAGGTAAAGGAGTATTTTCCAATATGTGCTAAATGTGGAATGAATCAACATGGTAAATTCTTGAAGGGAATGTGAGTTTTATATAAGTGTGGAGAAAAAGGACACCAAGTACATTATTGCAAAGGTAAGAAAAAGTTTTAAAAATGTTAATTGCTCCATCTGCAAGGAGTTGATACACTACGCGATCCAATGTCCAAATCATCAGTGTATGCCCCAAATGATGCTATTGGATAACATTCAAGTTATGATTCTACCACGGTTGAGGAGGAATGACTAGAGTTCTTATGTTGTTATTAGAGAATTATGTCATTTGAGTGTTGTATCAACAATGTACTGGTTATAATAATTATGGAGTATATAAGGATTGTTCTGCAGAACTATTTCATTACGTACTTGAGATTATGTGGAACCAAGAAAAGTGGCTCGATAGCAGGTTAAATTTTTGGTAAATATATGGTTGAGAGAAAGATAAAACATAATATGGTTCTGATAATGAGGTAGTGATTTTGTAATAAGATATGGTTGATTTGAATAAATTATATTGGATATTCTTGACTACCTTGAAACTGATAAATGATTTCTATTCCCATAATAGTTTGTGTTTACAAAATTTTTGGAGAGAAGGATTATATCCAGTATGATATAAGGAATAAAAGAGCATGAATGTAATTGATAAGGTCTTGTGGTAATTCACAATGTGCAGTGTTTTAAAAGAATACATGATGAAGGTGTTCACATGTTATTGCGTGGGAAAAATAATCTTCATTGGGTTTACCTTCCTTACAAATTTTGGACTCTGAGTTTGGACAAAAATATTTTATTTTTGATTTCCATAAAAGGACAACCCAGATGTCTGGAAACAACCTGTCACGATCGGTAAGGTTGCGAGACATGAACCCACAACCGAAGGGTGACAAGGGTGTATCACCAACCACTGACCCACGAGATGTCCTGGATTAAATAATGTAGTTTATTTTATGATGGTCAGGTGGATTAAGTATAAATTCATTTTTTAACCCCAAATGAATAGGATAAATAGAATATATTTTTACGTTATATTATCTTTTAGAGTGAAAGATGAGTTTGTGGTAGAAATTAGATAAAGGATGGAACTCTACTTTCTTGTATATATTTTTCTTCTCCTCTTATTCTATGAAGAAATTAATTCTTATACTTTATTGAAGTGAGCTTAAAACCAAATTTTTTTTATCCTAATACCTTATGATTTGTTGAACCGATGGTATTTTAAATCATCATAGATTTATGAATCTAAGGACCACAATTTTACATTTGTTTGTGGTTGATAACCACAATTACTACCTAGACATATTTATTTTTTTCCTCCAATTATATATCTTTAATGGCCACCAATGTTCTCCTAATTGAGATCACAATTTCGTGGCGACCCTTTCATTTCTCGTTTCCTATTACTAAGACTAAATTTTATTAACCCAATTTGTTATGTTGGTTTTCCCACAAAGATATTTTCTATTTTCAACCTTTCATTTTCGAAAACCAATTTCAAATTGCGAGGATGCAATTTATTGAAGTAGGGGAGAATGTAAAACCCCAATATTCTATGGTACACTTCTCTTTGAATAAAATAGTAGTATGTGTTGTATGCAACATCGAGTTCTACCACACACCACAACCAATAAATGTAGCCGTTATGAATAGTAATACCCACTTTTTTAAATTTTATAAATTTTATCTCTCCAAATAGACTTCATTTTTTGATTCGGAATATCAAAATTAGCTTAGGGTAAATTTTTGGTACTTTACAGATACCTTTTTTTATTTTGATGAATAGTGAAAATTACTAAATTTTTAATAAAAACAACTTTTTTAATCATAATAATTAATGGTGATAAATTATGAATTTTAGTTGTTTTAAAGTATATTTAGAATATATTTTTACACTTTAATACAATTTTTGTCATTGTAAATTATTTCACATTTAAACCGGACAAAAACAAGTGTCAATCTCTTGATAGTTAATATCTTTTAAAAACACATTTTTTGTATTAATAATGGAATTATTTTTAAATTAATTAATTCAAATTCTATGTTTTGAATTAGTTAAAATAGATTTCATTTTCTAATTTGGAAGAACAAAATTATCTTAGGATGAATTTTTTGTCTTTTTCTGAAAACATTGAATTTTTTGATGAATAGTGAAAAACACAGTTATTATTTAAAACTGAAATTTTAATTAAATAATTTTTTATTTAATTTAAATTCATTTTTGGTCAAAATAGTTAAATAATATATATACTTGTTCAATTAAATTAATTGGAATCATTATGTAAAAATATTAGATATACAAAATTTTATTGAACTTTTCACTGTCTTTTACCCACCTCCTAAGAAAATTTCCAATTTCACATAAAACATAATTTTACCGCTTCTATGAGTGGAATTGCAAAAATCCGATAGACATGGTTGATATCAGTATGTAGAATGTGGTTCAATGTGATGAAAATAATTTTTGGTGAATAGTAGCTTTTTACTTTTATTTACCACGATTAAAAGTAGATAGTGCAATTAATTGTAAAAATGATATTAATATTAGCCTAAAACATGTCCTAATTATATTTTACTAGTGTATCTCGACCAAAAACAACCTTAAGAATAAAATATTATCATTTCGATCCACTTGGAGTAGATTAGGACATTTATTATTATTTAATTCAAAGAAGAGTTAAAATCAAAATTTAATTACTAAGAAATTGTTAATATATGGTTATATATTAGATAATTTCGATTGTAAATATTCATTAGAAAGATAATAAGATTGACTAAATAATGGTAATTTATTTATAATTTATAGAAATTAAATAATTTAATTTATTTATGACACAATGGTGATGCAGTAATTACCGAAATAATGAAATATTAAAATAATTGATATTATAAACATCCAAATAAAGGTAATTTGAGACTTTTTATAAATTACACTAATTGTTTTGGTTAATATGACATATTAAGATTTATTATATGAATTTGGTTTGAAATAATAATGTTGTTATGAATTTATCAAAAACAAAATATAAAATAGTGTTTAAATTGACATAATAGTATTTTTAAAAAACATATTATATTATTAATTCATATTATATCCCTAAAAATCTAAGGATCATCCAAAGGACTTATATAATTATAGCTGTATTATTAATGGGCCACATGGGGGTTTTATGGATGTATATAGTTAGTTTCATAACTATATAATATAAAAAAACAATGTGACATGGTAAATGTCAAACTAGTTAACTAAGAGTTATAAGTAAATGATAAGGTTAATATAATGACCCAAAACTGTCTAAAATCTGTAGTTTGAAAGTATTTCGACCCATACCCACTTTAACCTTTAAATAATCCACTTTGAATCCATTATAAATTTAATATGATTTAATTAAAAAATAATACTTTATGTTTTACCAAAAGATCCCCTCCTCCCCCAAATAAAAAAATACCATTTCTAAAAACTTCCTCACACCTCTATAGCCTTTCGTCTCATCCAAACTCTACCCAATTATTCTCCCTACATCCCACTCCTCCTCCTAGAATACTTAACTTAGGCAGAAGGCACTTCAAGAGTCCATATTTGTTGAATCCAAAGGGTGTTACCCAAATTAATTGTAACAATTTCTCTTAGCATCTTTTATTTTATTTTACTTCTCCTACCCCTAAACTCTTATTATTATTTTATTTTGTAACAAAACCGGTATCCCAAATATACTTGGATATTGTTATGAGAATTATTTTATATACACTTACACACACCTCCCTCTAATGAGTGAAGAATATAATGTTTCTGTGGATTGTAACCAAATGCCTCACGAAATAATGATTGTTCAATTATCTCTTACCACCTCTCATGGTGGCCATTATGATGGAACTGTAATTAAATAAGATATTATTGATATTTATTTTATATATAAGATTCTGTAATTACATTTTATATTTTACTGTTATCTGTTTCATGTTGTATATATATACGATAAATTCATTTGAGGAAGTGCAGACTACCGCCCCCTCAAAGTGATGTGACTCGTTCAAACCATACATGGAACGTATAAATGATGGTGTTAATGAACGTAAGTAACACATATATGTTATTATATTATATTTTCAAAATAATATACCTATGTATCATTTGGTTTTGATTCCTTTTAAAATGAAAAATAAAATGGTTGTATCGTTCGTGCGTACGTACGGATTATCGTCTCCACGAACGCGATGAGATTCATTTCCTCATCATATCCATTCAAGACTAATACTCATTTGGTGATTAAAAGTAATATTTATGGACTTGATATAATTCTTGATATGAAAAAGATACATCCTATCCATAAAAACATGTCTTATGTAACAAAGCATATAAAGGAAAATGAATCGTATAACACCCGAAACAACGAGAATACTAAAATATTTTTAACAATGAAATATTAATAGATCATATATGATATCATATTTATATATATGATTCTTTTATAATTTAATAAAAATGATTTAACTATTATACAGGAGGTTAACTTACACTCTATCAAAGAATGGTACAAGGTAAGGGGATTTCATCTCACTCCTTTTTCCCGTGAGATTCATGCCATATTGCCACTATTACATTTTGTGTGGTGTATGTACTACCCCTAATTGTATTATTTGTATAATACACTTTAATTTATGTGTATTTACATAATATTTTTATGATAATTATTTCATGGGGTGTATGTTTTGTATGTTACCAAATAGGTAAGGGTTAATTCCTGAATCTCATTATTATCCGAGATTGTTTTGTGTAAGTATTTATTGGAATATTTTTATCATCCATGTACATTTTTCATAAAAATGATTTCAAAATGAGTATTTTAATGATTTGTGAATGGTACTCTTTTTCAAGATCAGAAATTTAAATGTTTTAATGATTTATCTTTCTAATTCTTTTTAATTAATGTCCATGTTTTCAAAATGATTTTATGGATTTATTTATATGAACATAAATGTTTTGAAATAATATTTCTTTTCAAAAGTTTCAAAGTGGTATGGGATACTTTGATTCAAAAATATCTTTTCAATTACTTCCTTTATAAATGTGTCGCTTTTAAATGATTAAAAAAATGATATTTCTCTCAAAATGTTTTACACATCATTTTCAACTATGTCGGCATCCTTTACTGGATATTATTTTTGATTGAGGATGATTTATTATAATAAAATATTCAATATTGTATTGAATGAGTTATGATATGTTTGACTGTGGATGGTATATTTTTATACCATTATTGTTTTATTGTTAACGTATTTACATTTTGTATGCCAGTTCTAATATGAATGTTTATGTTATGTTTCAACCGTTTAATAGGAGGAATGTATTGGACATTGTATGTGACGGTTGGAGCCTGGTATTTCTTCTCAATGCATCGGTAGGACTCATGAGACAACTAGACATGTAATTGGCTGAGGACCTTTCCGAATTTGATATATGGTTTTGGCCGACGCCTTAATAATTTTTAGACGTCATTGCCGAGGCCTTGACAAAAATTTTTAAAATGTCTGGCATTATACATTCCCTCATTATGAAATTAATATTGATGGTTCATGTGTTTATTAGACTAGTAGAATATCCATGATTATGTTTTATTATGGAATTATATACTCAGCTCATACTTCTTCAATAAAAGTATTCATGTTTTTTATTGGTAACGGTATGTGATACCAATTATTCACCATGCTTAATATTGATGTTTTCTTCCGCAGTATTTCGTACACTTACTGTGCATTTGAGGTCAGCCGTTTCTGTGTTTTATTTTTTCCAGTATTCCAAGACGTGTATTCTGATTAATAAGAAGGGTTAAGCTACGAGAATAATGGTGTTCTCAAATCACTATCTATGTTGTGTTGTATGTTTTAAATTTTAATGTAATGTTCATGTATGTATTCAATTATCCAAGATTGAAAAATTGATCAGTCCTTTGGGACTTGATTCCTTATAATCATGCCAATGTATTAAAAAAATGCACCGACTCTGGGTTGCTGGGGTCGGTGCATTACAGTTGGTATCAGAGGTAGTCTAGAAATAACCTTGGAAACTAGATTTAGATAAACCATGATTAGAGCACATTTCCCTAAGATAGACTTTGTGGATTATTGTAGAAGAACTTCCTGGAATTTTGGTATTGTAGGTATTTTGAGAGTTTTCCGAGTAGTACATCCCTATTTGGATATGAGCAGGTTGAGGCGGCTCTGGAATAGATGTTCCTAGGTGTAAAATCCAAAAAAAAAACCGCTTTGAGCTAGAATCGAATGGGAGCTGGTGCAAGACAACAGACCTTGCTCCACTCTTGGATACGACACTCCTGGTGGATATGCTTAGGATAATTATCATTTTCAATACTAACCATTATGAAGGGATTATGAGTATATACTTTCTCAAATAATACATTTTAATTATTATGGATTATATCCATATATTTTTTAATTAATATTAAGTGTTTTACATGTTTGGGATTAGGTGATTATATTCATAAACTAATCTAGTGTATGCCATAGTTTAGAAATGGTTCCCAGTAAAAGGAATGAGAACTGCAGTAATAAGCACGATCCATACAGTAAGAAGGATCATATCATTTGTGGTATTAAATTTAGGAGAGAAATAGTCTCCAACATATTATCATCATATGATGAAATAGTAACATGTGTTAATAAGATATGTAAAGAATTATCTGAGTCCTATGGCATTGAAGGGAAGCCAAAGAAGAAAAGGATTGTAGAAAGAAATATGGATAATGGGAATAAGGTAAAGAAGTATTTTCCAATATTTGATAAATGTGGAATGAATCACCTTTGTAAATGCTTGAAAGGGAATGTATGTTTTATATAAGTGTGGAGAAAAAGGACACCAAGTATGTTATTACAAAGGTAAGAAAAAGTTATCAAATGTGCATTGCTTCATCTGAATGGAGTTGAGACACAATGCGAACCAATGTCCAAATCATCCGAGTGTGCCACAAATGATGCTATTGGATAATAATCAAGTTATGATACTACCACATATGAGGAGGAATGACTAGATATCTTTGTTGTTATTAGAAAATTATTTCATTTGAGTGTTGTATCAACAATGTACTGGTTATAATAATTATGGAGTATATAATGATTGTACTGCAGTACTATTTCATTACTGGTTTGAGATTATGTGGAACAAAGAAAAGTGGCTCGATATGAGGTTATTTTTTAAAAAAATATATGGTTGAGGGAAATATAAAACATAATATGGTTCTGAAAATGAGGTAGTGATTTTGGAATAATAGATGGTTGATTTGAATAAATTATATTGGATATTCTTGACTACCTTGAATCTAATTAATGTTTCTATTCCAATAAATTTCGGAGTTTACAACATTTTTGGATAGAAGGAGTATATCCAGTATTCTATAATGAATAAAGGATCATGAATGTAATTAAAAAGGTTTTGTGATAATTCAAGATGTGCAGTGTTTTAAAAGAATACATGAAGAAGGAGTTCACAGGTTATTACGTGGGAAAAAAGATCTTCATTGTGTTTACCATCCTTACAAATTTGGGAAACTGAGTTTGGACAATAATATTTTATTTTTTATTTCCATAATAGGACAACCTAGAGGTCGAGTGGCGACCTGTCACGACCGGCAAGGCTGCGAGACTTGAACCCCCAACCAAAGGGTGACAAGGGTGTATCACCTACCAGTAGACCTCGAGATGTCCTGGAATAAATAATATAGTTTATTTAATGAAGTTCGGGTAGATGAATTATAAATTTATAAAATTTAACCCCAAATTAATTGGATAAATTGAATATATTTTTATGTTCAATTATCTTTTAGTGTGAAAGATGAGTTTGTGGTAGAAATTAGTTAATGGATGGAACTATATTTGTCAAGTATAAATTTTTCTTCCCCTCTGATTCTTTGAAGAAATTAATTCTTATACATTATTGTAGGTATCTTAAAACCAAAAAATTGTTATCCTAATAACTTATGTTTTGTTGAACCGATGGTATTTTAAAACATCATCGACTGATGAATTTAAGGACCTCAATTATACACCTGTTTGTGATTCATGACCACAATCACAACCTATAAATATTTATGTTTCCCTCCAATTATATATCTATAATGTCCCCCAATGTTCTCCAAATAGAGATTATAATTTGGTGGTGACCCTTTTAATTCACTTTTCCTCATGCTAGGACTAAATTTTATTTACCGAATTTATGATGTGGGTTTTCCCACAAAGATATTTTCTATTTTCAACCTTTTATTTTCGAAAAACCATTTCAAATTGTGAGGAATCAATTTATTGAAGTAGGGGAGAATGTAACACTCCAAGATTCTACGGTACACATCTCTTTGAATAATATATTAGCATGTGTTGTACGCAACTTCGAGTTCTAACACACACAACAATCAATAAATTTAGCCATTATGAATAATAATACCCTCTTTTAAATGTTTATAGATTTTATCTCTCAAAATGGACTTAATTTTTGGATTAGTAATATCGAAATTAGCCTAGGTTGAAATTTTGGTTCTTTTTGTATAACTTTTTTGTTTTGATGAATTGTGAAAAATACTAAATTTTAATTAAAAACATCATTTTTAATCAAAACAATTAATAGTGATAAATTATGAATTTGAGTGGTTTTAAAGTATATTTAGAATATATTTTTACCATTTAATACAATTTTGGTCATTGGACATAATTTCACATTTATACCGGACATAAACAAGTGTCAATCTTTTGATAGTTATTATCTCTTAAAAACGCGCTTTTTGTCTTAACAATGGGGATTAATTTTAAATTAATTAATACCACTTCTATGTTTTTAATTTGGTAAAATAGACTTCATTTTTGAATTTGGAATTTCAAAATTATCTTAGGATGATGTTTTGGTCTTTTCTGAAAACTTTCAATTTTTGATGAATAGTTTAAAACACTGAGTTATTATTAAAAACTGAATTGTTAATTAAATAATTATTTATTTTATTCAAATTTTTTTAGGTAAAAATAGATAAATAATATCAATATGTGTTCTATGAAATTCATTGGAGTCATTTTGTAACAATATTAGATATACAAAATTTTACTGAACTTTTCACCGTCTTTTACACACCTCCTAGGAGAATTTGCAAATTGACATAAAACATAATTTTTCTGCTTCATTGAGTGGAATTTAAAAAATCCGAGAGACGTGTTTGATATAAGTAATTAAAATTTTGTTCAATGTGATAAAAATAATTTTTGGTGAATAGTAACTTTTTACTTTTATTTACCACGAAAAAAATTAAATTGGGTAACTATGTGTAAAAATGATATTAATATTATGAAAACACATGTCCTAATTCTATTGGACAAGTGTATCTCGAACAAAAACAACATTAAGAATAAAATATTATCATTTAGGTCCACTTGAATTAGATTAGGACATTTATTATTTTTCAATTAAAAGAGGAGTTAAAAGAGATAAAATCAATGTTTAGTTACTAAAACATTTTTAATATAGGGTTATACATAAAATAATTTTGATTGTAAATATTAATTATAAAGATAAAAATATTTCCTAAATAATGGTATTTTATTTATAATTTACATACATAAAATAATTTAATTTCATTATGACACAATAGTGGTACACTAATTACCGAAATAATGAAATATTAAAATAATTGATATTATAAACAACCAAATAAATGTAATTTTAGACTTTTTATGAATTACAAAAATTCCAGAGTTTAATATGACATAATAGGATTGATTATATGAATTGTTTTCGAAGAAATAATTCTGATATTAATTTTTCCAAATCAAAATACCCAATAGTGTCAAAATTGACATAAAAGAGTTTTTTAAAACAAATATTATATTATAAATTCATATTCTATTCTAAAAAACTAAGGCTCGGCCAAAGGACTTATATAATGATTGGTGTTTTATTAATGGACCAATTGGGGGTCGCTTGGATGTATATAGTATGATTATTCACTATATAATATAAAAATACAAAGTGACGTGCTAAATGTCCAAATAATTAACTAAGAGTTAAAACTAAACGATAAGGTTAATATAATAACCAAAACCTCTCAAATATCTATTGGTTGATAGGATTTAGACCCATACCCACACTAAACTTTAAATAATCCACTTTTTATCCATTAAAAACCGAATATGATTTTATTATAAAATAATACTTTATGTTTTTCCTAAAGAGCCCCTCCTCCCCCTTATAAAAAGACACCACTTCTATGAAATTCCTAACACCTCTAAAGCCTTTTGGATCTTACAACCTATGCCCAATTAATCTCCCTATATCCCAATCTTTTTCCTAGATGCCTTACCTTAGGAAGGAGGCACTTCAAGGGTCATTTTTGGTTCAATCCAAAAGAAGTTACCCAAACTAAAGGTAATGATTTCTCATAGCTTCTTTTATTTTATTTTACTTCTCCAACCGCTAAACTCTTCATATTCTTTTATTTTGTAACAAAAATAGTATACCAAATATATTAGGATATTGTTATAAGTATTATTTGAACTACACTTACACACACCTCCATCTAATGTGTGAAGAACATAATATTTCTGTGGATGTACACCAAACGCTTAACGAAATGATGATTGTTTAATTTTCTCCTACCACCACTCATGGTGGACATTATGATGGAACTATAATTAAATACAATAATAATGATATTATTTTTATATATAATCTTTTGTAATTCTATTTTATATTTTTTCGTTTTACGTTTCATGTTGTATATATATATATGATAATTTCATTTGAGGAAATCCGGACTACCGCCCCCACAAAGTGATATGACTCATTCATACCAAACATGGAACATATAAAGAATGGTGTTACTGAACGTAATAAACATATATAAGTTATTATATTATAATTTCATAATAATATACCTATATATCATTTGGTTTTGAATCTATTTAAAATGAAAAATGAAATGGATGTAGCGTTCATGCGTACGTACGGATTACCGTCTCCACAAACGCGATGAGATTCATTTCCCTATCATATCCATTCAAGAATAATTCTAATTTGGTGATTAAAATTAATGTTTATGGAATTGATATCATTATGGATATGATTAGGATACAAAATATCCATTACAAACATGCCTTATGTAACAAATCATATAAAGGAAAAAAATCAGTTGACACCCGAAACGACGATAATACTAAAATATTATTAACAAATCAATATTAAAAGATCATATATGATATAATATTTATATATATGAATCTTTTACAATTTATTAAATATTATTTAAATATTATATAGAAGTTTAACCAACACTCTATCAAGGAAAAGTACAAGCTAAGGGGTTTTCATCTCACTCCATATTCACGTTAGATTCATGCCATATTGGCACTATTACCTTTTCTGTGGTGTATGTACTGCTCATAATTGAATTATTTGTGTAATACACTATAATTTATGTGTATTTAAATATTAATTTTATGATACTTCCTTCATGGGGTGTATGTTTTTTAATTTACCAAATTGGTAAGGGTTAATTTCTCTATCTCATTATTATCTGAGATTGTTTTGTGTAAGTATTTACAGGGACATTTTTATCTTCCATGTACATTTTTCATAATAATGACTTCAAAATGAGTATTTTAAATATTTGTGAAAGATACACTTTATCAAAATCATAATTTTAAATGTTTTAAAGATTTATATTTCTAATTCTTTTTAATTAATGTCCATGTTTTCAAAAAGATTTTAAGGATTTATTTATATAGACATGAATGTTTTGAAATAATAATTCTTTTCAAAAGTTTCAGAGTGGTATGAGAAATATTGATTCAAAAATATCTTATAAATTTTTTCATTTATAAATGTGTGAATTTAAATGATTTTACAAAAATTTTATTTCTCTCAAAAAATTTTACTCGTCATTTTCAACTATGTCATCATCCTTTACAGGATATTATTTTTTATTGAGGTTTATTTATTATAATACTATATTAAATATTGTATTGAATGAGTTATGATATGTTAGACTATGGATATTCTACTTTTCTACCATTCATGGTTTATGGTTAATATATTGACATTTCAAATTCTAGTTCTAATACAAATGTTTATGTTATGTTTCAAACTTTTAATATGAGGAATGTATTGGACATAGTAAGTGACTGGTGGAGCCCATTATAGCTCCTCTATGTATTGGTAGGCCTCATGAGACAACTAGACGTAGAATTGGATGGGACCCTTTCCCAATTTGATATATTGTTTTGGCCGAGGCCTTAATCTTTTTTAGACGCCTTGGCCGAGGCCTTGACAATATGATTTAGAATGTCTAGAATTATACATTCCCTCATTATGAAAATAATATTGAGGGTTCATGTGGTCAATCGACTAGTAGAATACCCATGATTATGTTTTATTATGGCATTATTTACTCGTCTCATATTCCAACCATAAAAGTATTCATGTTTATTATTGGTAAAGGTATGTGGTTCAAATTATTCACCATTATTAATATTTATATTATCTTCCTCTGTATTTCTTACCCTTACTGAGCGTTTGAGCTCACCCTTTTTTATGTTTTATTTTTCTCATGATTCCAAGAATTGTATTCTGATTAATAAGAAGGGTTAAGCTAAGTGAAAAATTGAGTTCTCAAAGCACTATCTATGTTTTGTTGTATGTTTGAAATTGTAATGTAAACTTAATATATGTTATTTATTTTCCAAGACTGCTAAACAGATTAGTCCTTCAGGACTTGATTCCTTGTAATCAGGCCAATGTATTAAAATAATGTACTGACTCTGGGTAATTGGGTTCGGGGCGTTACACCACAAGAGGTACCTCTAGTAGTCCATCTTTTCGCACTTCATATTATACCTAATATTATTATTGATCCCCAGTTTAAAGAGAGCTTCCTTATTGTTATGATGACTATTCAAGGATCGCTACCACTAGCCTCATCTATGGAAGAGTTAATTTGTGTGGTTCAGTAGTAAAATACTCCCATGTATTTTCAGGGTGGCGGACCATAGGATATAGATTCATTTCTAGAGGTCAAGATATAGATTTTTTAGAATATAGAGACACCTTCAAAGATTACATTGAAATTCTCTACATATATGCTATGAAATTTCATCAATAGATGGGGGGAAATTATCACTTAGATAGAGAGTCATCGGGATATGTATTGGAGGGATTTTTTGACAACCTTATATAAATATTTCTATCCTGAGATGCAATGGATTGATATACCAAGATATTTTATGCATATGGTGTAGATGTTGTGTTCATTCGTGAACAATTTTTTCCATTTTATAGAGATCCTTCATTTCATGCCTTTTTTGTTAGGTGATGAATTATTAAAAGCTTTGAAATTTGAGGCTGGTCTCACCTATGAAATTTGATCACATGTTATTGTTTTTTGTCATAACGTTATCAATGAAATAATAAATTATATTCTAATTACTGAATGCAACCTACGGGAAGCTAGAGGAACAAAGAAGAATAGATTAGCTTATCAGCCTAGTTGTTCTGTGTCAGGTAGTAAGAAGTGATGCTTTGAAGTCTCTCATGTGGGTTATAACTGCTAGATAATGAGTGCTGGAATCTCTATTTTTTATCATCAGTGTGGGATACAGGGAAATATGAGGTTATAGTGTGATAGAGAACCAGTCATGTTTTGAGCATGTGGAAGGATGGGACATCTACAATGGTTTTGGAAGACTCTTCCACCTATATCCAATAAGAGAGGGTATGCATTGACTCCACGTTTAGGAGTGGGGGTTCGCAGCTTCTCATCGTTAATGGAGCTGGAGTGAAACCATTCAATATTTCTAAGGTGTTGTTCATGGATGAGGTAGCTAGATTCCAGGTTAATAGTGATGTTAAACATACATTCTCGGGGTATTGGGGATATATCTTATGGTCGTGGTTCATGCTAGATGTATATAGTATATTCAATGCCTAAGGAGAAAAGTTCCATACCTTCTACTGTGATAGGAACTATATTAGTACCATATATGCTAGTATCTTCTATTTTTGATATAGATTTATCAATTTATTTCATATCTGAACCTATTGTGGAGAACCTTGTACTTGTTTTTTAGTTTTCTGATGGCACTAGGACACTCTATACTTCATTTGGTATTCAATCGAATCAAATATTACATTGAAAGGAATTTCCCCTTAATATAGGTGGGTATCATTTCTTAAGGAGTCACTTCATTCTCAAGATGACATGGTTTAATCTAATTCTCATTATGGATTGGTTGTTTTATTAGCATTCCCATGTCGATTTCTTTTATCGTAGAGTACCTTTCACATCACTAGATGGTGCAATTTTTATTCACATGGGTGACTGGGATGTATAGACAAGACAAGCTAGACTCGAGCATCATGGTCTAAGATGGATGATACCACATATAATTAGATTATATCTATATGATTAGGGAATGTGTTAGGATGAACATATTCTCATGGTTTAATGTTTTAGGTACATTTTCATAGTTTAATTTTCCGAACTACCAATTTAGAGAGAGGTTGATATTTCCATCAATATAGTTCTTGGAACTATACTAATTTCTATTCCTATATATAGGATGGTTACTATAATGTTGTTGAAGATTAATATTCCACTAGAGGACATGAATGTAAAGGATTTTATAAGAACTATTACTTATTTATGGGTTTCTTTAATATTTTTGCAAAAAATGTTGATAAAAACATTAAAATATGTGTGGATTACCAAAAGATGAACCAGTTGATGGTTAGAAATCGGTATCCTTTTTTGTGAATAGATGATATCTTCGACCAGCTCCAAGGTTCTCAGGTGGTCTCAAAGATTTGTATTAGATCAGGTTATCATACGGTGAATGTTTGAACATAAAACATACTGAAAATATCATTATGTATCTGGTATGATCTATATGAGTATCAGGTTATACTATTCAGCCTTATGAATTCACTAGTATTTTTCATGGTACTGATGAACTAGTTTATCCATCATTATCTAGATTTGTTTGTGGTGGTATTCAAGGATGATATCTTGGTGTATTCTCACACTCAACTTATATATTCAAAATATCTTGTGGTAACATTGGATATATTGAGATAAAATTAGTTATATTCGAATATCACAAAGTGCCACATCAGGATAGATAGGATTCACATCTTATGTTCAATTATCATTGATATAAGAGTATCATTTGACAAAAAGAAAGTGAAATTTTTAGTATCATAGGATAATCCCCAGAATTTCATTGATATAATAAGTTTCGTAGGAATAACTCGATATAAAAGGTGTTTAATAAAGTACTTATCACTCATAGAAGCATATCTTAGGGATTCAAAAAGAAGGGTATGAACTTTGTATGATTGTTTACCAACAAGATAGCCTTTCAAGAGATGAAATGGAGATTGACTTCGGTTTTAGTCCAGTTTCTTCTATATCCATGCAGAGGCTATACGGTATATTGTGATGCATTAAGTATTAAGATAGGAGTAGTTTTGATGTATGAGGAGTTATACTTGGTCTATAGTTCAAGTCATTTAATGCCACATTATATGAACTACCTAATGAATTTTATCGAGTTTGTTGTTTTTGTACACACCTTGCGCTATTAGAGGCATGATTAATTAGGAAATCATTTTATGGTGTACACAGACCGCAAAATCCTCAAGTACATATTTACACTGAATGACTTGAATGTAAGGAAAATAAGGTGACATTAATACCTATAGTCCTTTAATGTTGAGCTTACCTATGTTCCCATAAATGGAAATGTTTCTGTCGATGCACTAAGTTGGAGGACTTAGATACATGTAGACCACAAGGCTAGTAACAAGTGGAAGCTTATGGCCTTATTTTCAGATATGAACATGGAGGTTTATTGTAGTCATGGGACTACTTATCTCCCTTTTTAGTGTTTAATTTTTATTTTATGGATTGGGTGGGGATGAGATAGTTATCATATTTTGAGTTTGTGGTCCTATAAGAGAGAATTACAGGTGATGACCTGCCACAAGGCCGGACCATTAGTGAGTATATGATCATGCTAATCCATGGATGATTCTAGGTTCCATATGACATCTGTTAGATGTTTATGTGAAATTAACATGCCTCTAAATGGGTCATGCATCCCTGTATTACCATGATCTATCATGGCATACATTGTCTGTAATGGTGGTCAATGATGAAGCAGGTGATGGTTAGATTCATTAGATAGTTTTCCACCTATCAGTAGGTGAAGGAAGAATGCTAGGGAAAAAATTATTTTATAGACCTTACCTATTCCTAAGTGGAAATGGGATGACATCACTATGAATATCCTAAAAGGACTTCCTAGATAACCTCAAGTCAGTGATGTTGTATGGAAAATCATAAACTAGTTGATTGAGGACTCCCATTTTCTTCCCATTTAAAAGACACTTTGAGTGATGAGATCAACATTCTCTACATTCATGAGATTATATTCCTCTACAGGTTTCCACATTCTATCATATAAGATATCGAGTATCATTTCATATTACGGTTCGGGATGGGGATTCTGAGAACACTAGGTTCATTGGTAAAAATGTGTATAACCTATCACCCATGGACTAGTGGTCATTGCAAGCATACAATACTAGTTTTTGGGGACATTCTCCAAGAATTAGTCCATCATATCAGAGTTTATTTTGAGAATGATTAATCTCTCACCATGTTCGCTTATAATAAAATCTTCAATGAAACTATATAGATGGATCCTTATGAGGACAAACATGGTAGGTCATTCTATTCATCCCTATTCTGGTTAGACAATGGATAGTTGACACTATTAGGTCTTCATCTATTTTAGGATAATTCAGAGAAGGTTAATATTATTAAGAAGTTGATGACTATAGTTCATTCTAAAAAGACATCATACACTGGTCATCATCGTCGACTACTGGTGTTCAAGGTGGGAAGTTGGGTTTTATTATGAGTTTCACCTAGACCAAGTCATTGATTGATTAAAAAACAAGGGGATTAATCACATAATTATGTTGGGAACATCACGATTATATAGAGAGTTATGATGGTATCCTATAAGTTGAATTTTACTCAGAGGTACCGATCCATGGATGACATCATTCACATATCACAGCTTCAGTGAAATTGTTCGGGTCTATCGCATATTTTTCATCCAAGGAGGTTGAGGTATAGGTATATATATCCTTTTAGGAGCATCATATCCAAACTATTTACTAGAGCATAAAGATTATATAAGGCCAGTTAGTTCCTCTAGTTTGGGTTGTATGGAAGAACAATCATATATAGGACAAAACATTGGATTGGGAGGCTGATGTTCATGCACAGTGGATGGGGTTATTCTCAGATGATTCTTTACGACCCATGGAAGTGAAATCCAGGGAAGAATTTATTTATGTTGAAGATTTTAAAATATTATTTTTTCTATGAGGTATAAAACCATTAATTTCTAGTTTGATTCCCTTTTCCTATGTTAATGTGAGTTATAGTGATGTTATGGGTGAATCTACGGTGTCTAGGGCTTGTTTGGATCCTAGAGCATGGGTTTTTTTGGAAAATAAAATTAGGAAAAAAATTTAGAATAAACTGTAATGGTTTGATTTATTTTTGGGAGGTGGTCCTTGCCACTGCTAGGGGACGAACAGTTTGAGGAAACCATGAAATCAACACTATAAACTCATGTGTGGTTACTGCAGTTTTTATAAGAGGCTAAATTCATGTTTATCACACAGTATATCTAACCATGTTCCAGGACCATGTGAGGGGGGTTTGGACATATATAAGGGCACACAATGGGGGAATGGTTTTGATAACCATGTATCCAACACATGAGAAATTTTATTTTGAGGTAAATAGTAGTTTTTTCATTTAATATTTATAAGTTTAAATCATATTTTCCTTTATCTCTATTAGACAACTCCTTCTGCATTTGAAATATTTTCCAAATCTTCAACATTACGCTTTGATCCTATTTCATTATACGAAATCCAATTCATTTTTTTTTTGTTTTTTGGATCTTTTCCAGTGATTTAATTATTTTATAGGCACCTTTTTTTGTTTTTATGCTATTGATGATGCAATTTTCATGTTGGATCTTATGCCCTTTTTGGGAGTTCAGCCATTATTTTTTTATTCCGATTTATATTGAATCATATGTTGATATAGGATGATTTTTCCTCATCCATGATGAGTTAGGTGTTTTATACCTTTTCATATAATTTCTCATTGTTTTTAGCTTTTTTTCAAAGTACCACACCCTGAATATTTTGTGTGATGATTTCAAAATTAATTGAACATTTAATTAAATGATAAATTCATGTCTATGACATGTAGTTAAACTCTTATATAAGAATGGGGGTAGTTGAACACAACCTGAAACACCCATGGGGTGAGTTATTCTCTTTGTAGAGGATTATGCCACCCATGGGGTGTGTTGAGTTATCTTTTCTTGTGGAGAAATAAATATTATAATGAGATAGACTGTAAAATGTTTTAAATGCCTTATTTTACATTGTAAATTTAAATTTAAATTTAAAAAATGGAAAACCCGTGAATTTTTTATGATTACGAATCAATTATTGAAAATATTATATTAATGGCTAATTCATTGGTTAGGATGACTGAGAAATTTCAATTTCTAGGATCCTATGACCATATTAGTATTCCATGGACATTTGCACTCCATGTATCCTACATACTTGGAATATTTACACATTTCTAATCCATGGATCTTTTTGACTTGAAATGTTTGGATGACTTAGAAATTTCAAATCCTTGGATTCAGATAAATTTACTTGAAATGATGCATCCAACATTTCTTCTCCATGGATATGATGATTATATTAGTATACCATGTACAATTATACTCCTTCCATTTGATTCACGTAGCTTACATGGATGACTTGGAGATTTCTAATATAAGGATCTAGTTGAATTAGTTTACTTGATATGTTAGCATGCCTTTAAAATTTATACTCCTTAGATATGATTACCCATTAGGATTCCTTGGGAATTTCTATACCATAGATCATGTATACCAATTTTACATAGCATATGTGGTTTCCTTGGACATTACCACTCCTTTTACCCTGGCCTCTGTAGGTATAGAACATGATTACATAGTTTGGTCCATTGATTTAAAACGTTAATGCTTTACATATAGCCTTATTATTTAGTTTATTTATCACATTGACACTAGAGAGTATAGATAGAATCACTTATACTGTTATTACCGAAAGACATGTTAAATATGTACAGTACATTAGTTTATATACATGAATAGAAATTTATTATAGACAATATTGGTGGTGGCATATTATGTTTTATATCACACCATGATCAGGCCTCCGTTGGAAACCGAAACATAATTCAAGGATCTATGTAGGGATAAGGGAAATATCCCACTTGTAGATAATTTATTGATTAAGCAGTGGGAGATGGGAGCACATAACTGAGCTTTGGGATCGTGATGACATTTGGGGATAGTTTCGTTTGGTTATTTTTTATAATTTTTCCAGATGAATTGTATTAGAGTCCTATTACCATGTATTAATATATTTTTTATAGAATTCCATGATCATAATTTCATATGGAACTATTATATGAGACACTTGGTTATTTATATAATGGATTTTTATTATTCTACTACTCAGTTATTTATTATGATTTATTATTGACTATTATGGTTGAATAGTTTTTCCACAGTCATATCATGAGGGTGTAGTCTCATCACTATTCCACCTTGAACAATCACTAATAGTTGGTATACTCAAGAATACAGGGAGGTGTTCTTGAGGACATGTGGCCAATTGGGTTAGGCTACTATTGATTGAATTAGGTCTGGCACATCACATGGCATATCAATGGATCCTTAAATGATAGAAGTTGTCAATCCATTGAAAAACCCAACCAATTTGACAACGATTCATAATATTATTGGATTGATGAATTATATTGGCTCTTTTTGATAACTTTCTCACAAATATAAAATCCAATAACCATGTTGACATGGATGGGAGTAAAGTACCTTTGGATTGATGAGTGTGAAAAAAATTCAAGGATCTCAAGAGAATATTGGTCAAGAAAACTATGCTTAGACTACCATATAGTGGAGAAGGTTTTTTGATATACTGTTATGCATGAAATAATGGACCAGAATATGTTCTTATACATAATTAAATGGTATTAGTGTATTCATCGTTATAATTGATAGTTCATGAGAAAAATTACCTGACTCATTATTTGGATCTATTAGTGGTAATTTTTTCATTGAAGTTATAGAGGTATTAACATTATTGTTAAAGGAGTGATATATATAATAATCATCATATCTTGAACTATATATTCACATTTAAATATTTGAATATGTTCCAATGGATATGGTAATAATTAATTAAATATTATGTCTAATCAATAAATAACCACCCTAAGAAGGTTAAAAAGGTGGATAATACTCTTAGTTAAAAGTAACATGATAGTATTTATATGACGAAGATTGAAATAGTTCCAATACATATGGATATGTAGAATATAGACCATAAAATCATTCAGAATGGGTAGAAATCCAATCTTGATAAAACGAATTCACAACATTCCATTCATGTGAATATTAAAGAGGAATATAATGAAGATACATAGCTATAAAATATAGTAGGGAATGTTTTAAAATTAATCATGACCATGATGGGATGATAAGATTCAAAAATCATACTTCTTCCGCTTTGATACCAAAATTTAATAAGAATCTATTTGGTGAAGCACATAGCTCATCATCCTTTGATCTATACTAGAAACCCAAATAATTATATATATATATATATATATGAAGGAACATTTCTAGTGGGACAATATGTAAAGAGATATTGTGGAGTATGTATCTCAATTGCTGGTATATCAGTGATTTAGGTATGAATGTCATAAGTTTAAGCTGATAATGAAACCATTACCCATGAATATAGAGAAATGGGAAAAATCACCATGAATTTCATCATAGGACTCTCTAATACATTAAATTTCATAACTTAATATGGGTTGTAGTTGATTACCTTATGATGTCAGTACTTTTCATTGCTATCAGAGAATATTTCTATATTGATAAATTTCTATAATATACATTAAGGAAGTGGTAAGACTGTATGTAGTACCACCCTATATTGTATCTGATCGATATATGATGTTTAACTCAAGTTTCTATAAAATTATTTAATTGTATTTAAATATTAATTTTAATTTTAGTATAGTTTATCACCCCCATACCAATTTTCAATTTTAAAGAAATATCCAAACACATGGTAATATTTTGAGAGTTTACTTTGTGGTCTTAAGTGGACGTTTGGATAAACACCTTCTTCTAGTTGAATTTTCATTAAAAATATATTCTGATCAAGCATTTTGATGAATCATTATAAATTCATTTAATGAATGAATTTATAAAATCCATCATACTCGGATTATGTTAGATAATGAAATATACTGGGACCTGAATTAGCAAACGAAATTGTAGATAGTGTTTTAGTAATTCAAATTCACATTACAAAATCTTATTGTCAATAGAAAAAATTTACTAATAATCGATAAAGATATCTGGAATTAAAATTTCGTGATAAATTATTTTTATTATTATCTACCTAGAATAAATTTATGTGTTTTCTAAAGAAGGGGAAGTTGATACCCAGATATATCGATCCCTACAAGACTCTTGATTGTATTGAGACAACATTGTATCTCTTGAAACTTCTATATAACCTCTATCGGGTTCATGAAATGTTCCTTTTACCTCTTCTTATGAAGTGCATACATGATCCATTACCGATATAGAACTCATAGGCTAAATAAAGGACCACAGTCGTTCATATGAAGATCAAAAAATATATATTATAGATCAAAGAGAAAATGTGATTTGGAATATGACCACTTGACTTGTCAAAGCTTCTCAGTGAAATTATAAATTTGAGGGCGCTACATGGGAACCCAAGTATGTAATGAGGTACAAGTATCCTCATATATTTCCATTAAAATAATATATTTTTTATTGTGATATTATTTTATGGGGGTTGGATGAAACACCCAAATATTTTATAAATATATTCTCTTTAATAATTCTGTTGTGCTCAACAGCTTATGGTGCATGTAACACCAAACATATTTAAATAGTGATTTATTAATATAAAAATTAAATATATTATTATATAGTTAAATAAAATAGATAAAATAAAACAATTTTTATAAGGGTTGAATTCACATAGGGAAATACCATAGATTCTTGAGAAATTTTTTTGAATTATTTGGTTGAATTATGCATATTTGTAAAATTTAATAATTTTAAAGAACACTAGAAATAAATTTTATTGATAAAAATTAATTAAAAATTTATAAAATCAATTAATAACATCCATGAAAATTTTAGCTATTGATGAGGAATAATGGTATAAAATTTTCTGGTTATATAAAAATGTTTTGTTTACAATCATTGTTTTATTATATAATTTTTATTTAAAAGTAAATTCACCTTGATTAGAGTATTAAAATTATATGGAATCATTTTTTATCCATGTAAAAAAATAAATTACATTTCATATATTTATTATCTATTGGTTATATATGATGATAAAATCATTTTAATGTAAAAAATAAGATACTTTTCAGAAATGTTTTTTCTAAAATGTGTTTTATCTAAATAAATTAAATTAATAACTATTAAAAAATTATTTTATATAAATTTTAGATAAAATATTCAATAAAATAAATTAAAATTAATTTAATGGTTTTACTCAGAAATTATTTAGAATAAATTTTTTTTTATTCGTAAAGATAAATTGTTTCTAAAATTAGGTTTTAAATATTTTGTGTGTGGATATTAGAATAAATTTCTACCACCATTAGATATTGAATCTGATAAAATTCATTCTATATTTTTTACCAACGTGTATAATTTTTTTATAATTTAAATTTAATTTTATTCATAATAAATTAGTTTTCATGGTAAACAATTAAGTTGTCTCAATAATGGTTAAACAAAAATAAAAGGGGTTAAACTACGGGACGAGGCATCAAATATCAAAAAAAATTTACAATATCAAAATATGCCTTTTAACTATCCTAACAACATATTAGTGGTTTGGGTCTTACCATAAATCCTACCTAAGAAAGTTTAATCGGTAATCCAAATGAGGAAAATTGAGGAAGAAGTAATTGTCTTAACTGAGTTCTTTCATGTTTATTTATACTTCCTCCTACTCTGAATAAATTATATATATAATAATATAATTACATAATTATCATAAATATATTGAAATTTTATTATTTTTATCTATTAATCATTATCTAATTATCATCAATCCAATGGAAAAATAAATAATCACACATGCGTGGGTGTAGAGTATAACCTCTATGAAGTAGTGTATTTAATATTTCATCATAACCTCTCATGAATGGTTATATGGATAGATTTAATAAATATATATGATATTTTTTAAATAATTATTATTTTTAATAAAAAATTATTATCTACATTCCATTGTTTTTATCCATTGAAAAATAAAAACATCACTCGTTCATACGTGCGGGCTACCACCTCTATGATGTAATGTAATTAATTTTTCATTACTAACATACATAAATTGTTATAAAAGTGTTTATAATTAATAAATATGATATTAATTAAATGATGAATATATTTAATATTAATAAACCATGAAAAATATTCAACGACCATAATCTTTGATGTGGAATATACATGGAAAACAGAACATTTGACACCTGAATATGGATTTTAATAAATAATTGTAAATAAATGGTTAATTGAAAATTATAATAGAATAGTATATAGTGATATAATTGTTAATATGGTTTTTATAGATTTATAATAAAATAAAATTTATTAAATGCGATGTTATAATATGAATGAATCAATTCGTGACATGAGGTAAGGGTCTATGTTACCATCTCACTTTTTATCAGGATTATTTACATTTAAATTTCCATTGTGGGAAAATTAATGTTATGTATATTATAAAACTCATATATTTTCTTATAATTTGGTTATTTATTGTCTTTTCAAGTTCATCCCATTTTCCCCATCTTTTTTACTCAAAAATACCAAATGATTATTTTTAAGACAATTCAATCTTATTTATCATTTTTTGTTAGGAATTTTTTTCCTCTATATCCATGTTATTAAAAAATATTTTATTATAGTTGTTATCTTATTTTAAATTATTATTAAAGTTATTTTAATAAAATATTTAACTTTCTTTAAAAAAATTTAAAATAATATTCTTATCATTTTCAAAATTGTTTATTTTTTTCTTCCATTTAAAATGTTTGAAAATAATGTTTTAAAACATTTAAAGTATGACCGTATTTTCCCAAAATCATGTAATTTTTTTTATTGTAAAGGTTAATTAAAAATTGTACATTGTTTTAATAAATAAAATACTACACCATTATTTCTCTTAATTTTTAGTTTCCAAATATTACAAAATGAAGAGAAAGTTTCTTCTTATTTTTTAAATAATATTTCTAATGATTTTATAAAAGTATTTTTCATCTTTTTCAACATAATTTAATGATTTTTATGCTTCAATTGGGATATAGTATTATGATATCATATACATTATTTCTATATATATGTTATATTGTGATAAATATTTATTGATGTTTCATGACACAAATCTCATTTTGATTTTATGGAATTCATAGATACTGTTTATCATTATTTTATGTTTTGGTCTATTATAGCCCTGAAATTCCTAGGTAAATGTTTTATATCTCATGCGGTCAAAGGGTAGATGGGAAATTGGCTCAACACCTAGAGGAAATATGGGTGGTTTTCAAAAGCCCAAAATTAATTGTAAGTAGTCATCCCAAGCCAACTATGCGATAAATGTATTAATAGGTAACCTCAACATATGAGTCCCTTGTTTATATTAACACCCCAAACTAATGTCTTATTATTATAATTTAATTTCATGGTTCATGATTTATTATTGGTGATTCTGCATGCTTATGAATCATGTATTTTGTTATGACAAATACTTACTTTGTGACTCATAATTTTCTATCAATGATTTTTTCGGTATTTTTTCATAAGTTAGGATCATGTAATAATATCTATATAATTATATTATACTCACTTATTTTCTTCTATTTATATCTACAATGTTTACTCTTAAAATGAATATGAGCTCAGCCTTTCTTATTTTTTATTTTCCCAGGTTATAAATAAAAGAATTAAGTAGGATATGTCTATGAAGTGTACTATATTTGAATAACATTGTGGGAGATGTTGAATATATTTCAGAAAATAAAATGATTATGTATCTAATAATGAAGGAGAGTAAACATTTATGGTTCAAAGGATTTAATTGTTATGATATGTAATAACTGTTTTTCTAAAATGACTATAATATTTATTTATCTTATTCTGGATTCACTTCACATAATACATCTTGAGAGATCTTGACTAACTTGAGATGTGACCCACAAGAAAAATTATAATACATAATAGGGGTTTCAACTCATCTGTGTATCAACTTAGGAATATTTCATTACTATGACCAAACAAAAAATTATGTGAGTAAAAAATTGATATAATTACATAAATACACAAAAGAAATGGCCCACACCTATCCTCAAATACCCAATAATATAAAATAACCTATCACATCAAATATCCATCATAAAAAATGATAAAAAACCCATGATTGAAAAATAGACATAGGGGTAATCAATGTGGGTATTATGAGATATGAACCCATTGTAAAGACCCGTAAATTTCAAGGAAATTTTTTTCTTAATTTTCTTTGCAATTTTACAAAGGCGCAGTTTCTGACGGCACCTGATTCCGATGCCCGGTGTTCCTGGAATCATTTTCCGAAGTTTGGCTCGGGTACGTTCAGTGAACGGACGAGCGGGTTTTTCTAACTTTTGAACCGGTGCCCGGAATCGAATTCTAAGGGCACCGATGAAATCGCAGCTCCAGTATTCACTTAGAAACGACTCTTCCAGAGTTGCATTTGCTCAGGTGTGGTTTTTAATTTTTGGGCTTAAAGTGAAGAAATAAAATAATTTTACGACAACTTTAATTTGTTTCACTTGAGCCACTTGGAAGCCACTTGAAGCCACTTAAAGACGGCTTAAACTGAGTTGATCCGGATAGGATGCTATCCAAAAATATCCTACCCCCTTGGTAGGATATTTTTGAGGTGGGGCCCAAACGATCCCCGCTGTTTCTTTCCGCTAAGTAACGCACCCGCGAAAACCCGTCATTATGAAAGTCAACTGACGTGTTTTCTTAAATTCTTAACAGACCATTTAATTGGGCGGTTTATTTTGTAAATTAAATGAGCTGTTTCTTTTTTTGAATTAATTCAACTAATTGGTGAGTCGTTACTTACCCTTTTTCGTGTGTAGGCATAATAATAAAATAAGACCAACCAATCTTTTAGGAGGATTACTGGTTGAGAGGTTTGACAGAGTCCTCATGCCTTTATCCTTCTTCGCGAAGAACGCGAAGAACACGAAGAACGTGAAGAACGTGAAGAACGCCGGCCTCCGACGAAGAACACCGAACCCAGAAATCGACGCGACGCGACGCTGACGTTCCCTTCCTGCAATATTCTTCTGCGACGTCTCTTCCTCCGCGATGGATCTTCGATCGACTGCTTGAGGTAAGAGTCACAGATTTTCATTTTTTATCTCCTTTGTGGTTTTTACCAAAACACGGATTTAATTAATTAAATTAAATCTTCTGTTTCATGGTCCGTTGAGTTCGTCGACTCAACGTCGTGTTCCGCGACGACGCGACGCTATTCCGCGACGACGCGACGATCTCCTACTTCCTCTATGAGAAATTCCACGAAGGACGTGCATACGACGACGACCAATGAGGTAGGGGTTGTTGTGAGTGTATTCCTTTTCCGTGATCGTCCTTTTTCTTTTTAAAAGTTAAGAACTGGAAAAAATAAGAACAATTTTATTCCATAATATTGTAGAATTCATATGTTGAATTTGTTTCTGCCCGTTGTTTATCTTTAACGCGGAGAGTACGGGCCAAATGAACACATCCCGACAACCCTCCGCCGTTCTTCGTTATTTTGCGGATTTGATGGGCGATGACGGAACTTGCCGCAACGGAAGTTTGATTACCCCGCAGTGAAGAACGAGTCCCAGGAGGAGCAGCGGCGCAGGCGGGAACAAAATTGGACCACCGGAGCGATCCCGGTGGCCCGCGGAACACGCCGGCAGTGCGGGTCGCCGGCGCGGCGGCGACGGAAGCCGGGAGCGGCGGCGCCCTGGCGCGCCGCCGGACAAGGCCGTCGCGGCTGAAGCCGCGGCGGCGGCGGCACCCGCGGACCTGCGGCCGCGCGGGTCCGGTGCACTCGGACGCGGCAAAGCCACGTCCTTGACTCAGCACGGCCCCACGCGGAGGGCCGCGACACCACCAGGCCGCGGGGGCAGCGCCCCGCGACGCCCTGGCCGTTCTGCCACTCGGACGAACCGGGTCGGGTCGACCCGGTTCGGCCGACTTCCCGGGGGGGGGGGGGGGTCGGGCCGGGTCGGCCCGGGCCTTGACCCCCCATCTTCGGACGATTTTCGTTCACATGACCATATTATGAGCTACGGGCCTCCAAAGGACTCTCCGTCAGTGGCAACACGATCCTTGGATCGAGACGGTCATTTCGGTATATCGCACGCAAGGTTTCAGAATACTTTGAGTTCGGTCGGGTTGGTTCGTACACGAAACCAACCGGGCCCTCGGAACGGAAACACTCATATCTTGATCTACGGACGCCCGATTGACGCGCTGTCAGCTTTGTTGAGTTCCTCTATGTGAGACAGATCTTTTGGCATACTCCGCCCGAGGTTTGGGCGCAGGTGGAGTACGGTCGGGTTGTTTTTGCCTTGAAAACCAACTGGGCCCCCGGGACGAAAAGGCCAGTAACTCTGAGACAGGGCGTCCGATTGACGCGTCGTCTGCGACGTTGAGTTCTTGTTGACGATGCAGAACTTTTTGATACATCAACTTCGAACTTTGTGACAGTTGATGTATCGGCCTCTCGGCTCATGGAGCGGACCCTCCCGAATGAGCTTGCTATGTGCGGGAATCCTAGTGTTGGCTGCGACTTCGACGAGGAAGATTTTGCAGAGATCCTCAGTGGACTGCAACGATGAAAGGTGTTGGTCTTGTATCCTATGTGGGTCCTAGCTTAGATGATTTTTTACTGGTCTTGTATCATATGTGGGTCCCAGTATAGATGAGTCTAGGAAGACAACTGGTTTTGTATCCTATGTGGGTCCTAGCTGTGATGGTCTTGTATCCTATGTGGGTCCCAGCTTAGATGATTCAATACTGGTCTTGTATCCTATATGGGTCCCAGTATAGTTGAATCAATGAAGACAGTTGGTCCTGTATCCTATGTGGGTCCTAGCTGTGCTGGTCTTGTATCCTATGTGGGCCCCAGTTTAGACGATTCAATACTGGTCTTGTATCCTATGTGGGTCCCAGTATAGATGAATCAATGAAGAGTGCTGGTCTTGTATCCTATGTGGGTCCCAGCTTAGATGACTCAGTGCTGGTCTTGTATCCTATGTGGGTCCCAACCGTGCTGGTCTTGTATCCTATGTGGGTCCCTGCATAAACGAACCAATGAGGACGACTGGTCTTGTATCCTATGTGGGTCCCAGCTTAGATGATTCAGTATCTATGTCTGATCATCTCTTTCACCTTTTCGATGATGTATACCTGTGTGAGCTGAATCTTGTGTTACTCTTCATTGTGGATTGTGTTGAGCTATCCTGTGTGGATTTACTGTTTAATCTCCTTTGTGGATTGTGTTGAGCTATCCTGTGTGGATTTACTGTTTACTCTCCTTTGTGGATTGTGTTGTGCTATCCTGTGTGGGTATACGTTTTTCTTTTCTATGTGGAAGGGGTTGTTCTTGGGCTCGGATGTTGGAGCCGAACAGGGATTGATGACTTAGGTATATGTATGGGCATATACCTAAGCTGTGTCATTTGTTACTTTTTGATTGTATCTTTCCTATCTGGTTTATCCATTGTGGATTTAGGGAGACCTTCGTGGGTCTCAGGGTCGCTACTGAGTAGCTTATACTCACCCCTGCATGGGCTATGCCCGCACTACGTTGTGTTGGTTGGAGACGACGGACAGCGCTGATCGAGGTGGAGGCGTGCGGAGCAGGACAGTACCTGGAGGTGGACCACTGGGCAGGACGTACTCGGAGTGGACGGCTGGACCGAGGAGCTATGGAGGCTATCTGTACCCACCTTTCTGGTGGGATCTTCATAGGATGGCTCGACGCTGCCGCTTTTCCCTTCAGTTGCTGTTTTTATCCCCTTTCAGTTGTACTTTACAGTTGGGATTGTATTTCCAACCCCTTTTACTTTCAGCACAACTTGTTACAGTTTTACTTAGTGTTTACTTTTCCGTATGCTTACTCTGTGGTTCTTGTTTACTTTTCAAAGGCAATGCCTTCCCTTTTTGCTGGGATTTACGCCTTGGTGATAGTCACCAGCCCCTGACCTATGGAAGGCGGGTTTGGGGTAGTCACGGCACGGGCCCCAAGGACGGGTCGTGACAAATTGGTATCAGAGGTGGTCGTTTCTACCGCAGACTCTGATCTTTCTTTTTCTATGTGAAGCAATAGTGTTTAGCGTATTTAGTGTGGTTATTAGTCGAGGGATTCTAGTGTTGGTGCGGTGGCCGACGTATCCGTACACCAGGACCCTGACTTCTGATTTCCGACTTAATGCAAAAAAACATTGATTGCATGTGTGTTTCATGTTTTCTTCGTGATTACTTGTGTCAGCTCACCAGGTATACTGTTCTGACCGTAGCGCACTTGTTTCCTTTTTCAGGATGGCCCCACGACGACATCCAGCTAGGGTTCCGAGAGTGGAGCGTGATGACAACCCACTGAGCGACGAGGCCTCGGTGCAGGGCTCCTTGTCAGCAGAGGCACCAGCGGTACCTTTACCCGTCGAGCCACCGATCCTTCCTGCCACGAACGCTAACGATGCACGTCGCCTTGGAGCTCTGCATGTGTTCTAGCGCCTGCGACCACCCAGGTTTCGTGGGGAGACAGACCCCAAGGCAGTCGAGGACTGGCTGGAGGCGGTCGTGCGAGTTTTCAGGCTAGTGAGGACACCAGCAGACCTCATGGTCATCCTCGCAGCGAGCCTCCTACACGCGGCAGCAGGCAGATGGCGGAGCTTGATGCTCTAGGTGCACGACGAGACATCTCTTCTCTGGACGGACTTTGAGAGCATCTTCCTCTCTGAGTTCGTCCCAGCCTCCCTCCGTGCGGTGCGCATCCAAGAGCTGCTATAGCTACGGTAGGTCAATATGACAGTGGCCCAGTACTCGGCGAGATTTTATGATCTCTTGCGCTACTCCACAGATATGGTACGGGGACCCGTTCTTTCGGGCCCGGACCTTCGAGCAGGGACTGAGGCCCGAGATCAGGGCTTCGATGATCTCCCTCAACATTCCGACTCATGTAGAGGTGTTGGAGAGAGCCCTTCTAGTGGAGAGTTTTCTCGCCGAGCATGCTCCAGTGACAGGACCCTCCGCAGGAAGGCCCGTAGCAGGGTCCTCTGCAGCTGGCAGTAGACAGGTGACGCAGAGGTTAAAACGGGCCAGACCATCAGATGGGTAGTCTCAGGATGAAGATTCGGTTGTGTGGGGCACCCGAAGGAGAGCCAGCTACGCGAGGGGCAAACATTTCTACGCATGCAGTGGGTGAGGTCACATGGCTCGAGACTGCCCGACTCATCTTGAAGATGAGCAGAAGGTGGTAGAGGGACCTCCCAGACAGAGGTTCGGCCACGGTGGTCCGCAGGGTGCAGGCGGACGAGGCAGAGGAGCTGGCCGAGTAGCCGGTGGTGGGAGACACTTCGAGGTGTTGCCACCACCACCACCAGGAGGTCCACCCCGACTGCAGGGAGTAGGTGGACATGCAAGAGCTCAGCATCAGGAAGTCGAGGCATTCGATCATGAAGCCTTGGGAGCAGATGGACAGGAGCGGAACTAGTGGATACGTCCTTTGTACTTCTAGTTCCTTGTTGCTATTGTGTAGCGTCTTTGTATTATGAGATGCAATAATAAAAGACGCATGCCTTTTTGCTGTTTTCATTCATGTCCTCTTTTGTGTTGTTACTAAGAGTTTCTAGTTTTGACTGTTGACTTGACCCTCACTTGTGAGACATCTACTAGAGGAGACCCAGTTACCACACACAGATGCCGACAGTGTGACTCAACCCTTGGAGGCGAGAGTAACTGTTGGATATCTTGGTAGCAGAGTCAAGACCTTATGACGTCATCCTTGGTATGGATTAGTATCATCCATGTCGGGATTGACTGTATTAGGAAAAGAATGTGGTTCATCCAGGGGATGGGACCAGATTTCTCTTATCAGCAAAGAAGAAATTTTAGCAGCTCTTGTGGGGCCGGAGATGGTCCAGGCTACGGCTGAGATGGTCCAGGTCATCCAGGGGCGGATGAGTACAACTCAGAGCTGGCAGAAGTCATATGCTAATAGGAGGCGGAGGCCACTAGAGTTTGAGGATGGCGACCATGTCTTCTTGTGGGTCTCACCTCGACGTGGTTTGCGGAGTTTCGGCCGAGGCGGCATGTTGTCTCCACGCTTCATCGGGCCTTTCCATGTCCTCAGCAGGATTGGCGAGGTGGCTTATCGCTTGACTCTACCACCTCAGCTTCACCGGGTGCACGTCGTCTTCCACGTGTCCCAGCTGAGAATATATGTGCACGACCCGACACAAACCTTTGACTATGGGGAGATAGACGTGGATGATGGGGCGACTTTTGTGGAGGTCCCAGTGGAGATCGAGGATCGACATGAACAGGTCCTACATGGATGATCAATTCCTCTAGTGTGCATCAGATGGCAGCACGGGAACTTCCAGAGAGCACTTTGGAGCGGGAGGCTAAGTTGTGTGCTCAGTACCGCCTTTGTTTCCCTAGTTTGTGTTGAAGCTTTACGGGGACGTAAAGCCCTGTGGTGGGAGTAATGTAAAGACACGTAAATTTCAAGGAAATTTTTTTCTTAATTTTATTTGGAATTTTACAAGAGCGCAGTTTCTGACGGCACCTGATTCCAAGACCCGGTGTGCCCGGAATCATTTTCCGAAGTTTGGCTCGGGTAAGTTCAGTGAACGGACGAGCGGGTTTTTCTAACTTTTGAACTGGTGCCCGAAATCGAATTCTAAGGGCACCGATGAAATCGTAGCGCCGATATTCTCTTAGAAACGCCTCTTCCAGAGTTGCGTTTGCTCGGGTGTGGTTTTTAATTTTTGGGCTTAAAGTTAAGAAATAAAATAATTTTACGAAAACTTTATTTTATTTCACTTAAGAAACTTGGAATCCACTTGAAGCCACTTAAAGATGGCTTAAACTAAGTTGATCCAGATAGGATGCTATCCTGAAATATCCTACCCCCTTGTTAGGATATTTTTGAGGTGGGGCCCACACGAGCCCCGCCGTTTCATTCCGCTAAGTAACGCACCCACGAAAACCCGTCATTATGACAGTCAACTGACACGTTTTCTTAAATTCTTAACAGACTATTTAATTGGGAGGTTTATTTCATAAATTAAATGAGCTGTTTCTTTCGTTAAATTAATTCAACAAATTGATGAGTCATTACTTACCTTTTTTCGTGTGTTGGCATAGTAATAAAATAAGACCAACCAATATTTTTGGAGGATTACTGGTTGAGAGGTTTGACAGAGTCCTCGTGCCTTTATCCTTCTTCGCGAAGAACACGAAGAACGCGAATAACGCGAAGAACATTGGCCTCCGACGAAGAACACCGAACCCGGAAATCGACGCGACGCGACGCTGATGTTCCCTTCCTGCAACGTTCTTCTGCGACGTCTCTTCCTCCACGACGGATCTTCGATCGGCTTCTTGAGGTAAGAGTCTCAGATTTTCTTTTTTTATCTCCTTTGTGGTTTTTACCAAAACACGGTTTTAATTAATTAAATTAAATCTGATGTTTCATGGTCCGTTGAGTTCGCCGACTCAACGCTGTGTTCCGCGACGACGCGACGCCCTTCCACGACGACACGACGATCTCCTCGTTCCGCGATGCGCAATTCCACGAAGGACGTGCATACGGTGACGACCAACGAGGTAGGGGTTGTTGTGAGTGTATTCCTTTTTCGTGATTGTTATTTTTCTTTTTAAAAGTAAAGAACCGGGAAAAATAAGAACAATTTTATTCCATAAAATTGTAGAATTCATATGTTGAATTTTTTTCCTCCCGTTGTTTATCTTTAACGCAGAGGGTGCGGGCCAAACGAAAACAGCCCGACAACCCTCTGTCGTTCTTCGTTATTTTTCGGATTTGACGGGCGACGACGGAACGTGCCGCAATGGAAGTTTGATGATCCCGCAGTGAAGAACGAGTCCCGGGAGGAGCAGTGGCACAGGCGGGAACAAAATTAGACCACCAGAGCGATCCTGGTGGCCCGCAGAACACGCCGGCGGCGCCCCGGCGCGCTGCCGGACAAGGCCGCCGCGGCTTAAGCGGCGGCGGCGGCGGCACCCGCGGACCCGCGGCCGCGCGGGTCCGGTGCTCTCAGATGCGGAAAAGCCGCGTCCTTGACTCAGCGCGGCCCCACGCGGGTGGCCGCGGCACCACCAGGCCGCAGGGGCAGCACCCCGCAGCGCCCCGGCCGTTCGACCGCTCGGCCGAACCGGGCCAGGCCAGTCTGACCGGCCAGGCTGCGCCCTAGCCATACCGGACCGGGTCGGGTCGACCCAGTTCGGCTGACTCCCGGGGGGGGGGGGGGGTTGGGCCGGGTCGGCCCGGGCCCGGACCCCCGTCTTCGGACGGTTTTCGTTCACATGGCCGTATCTTGACCTACGTGCCGCCAAACGACTCGCCTTCAGCAGCAATGAGATCCTTGGATCGAGGCGGTCGTTTCGGTATATCGCACTCAAGGTTTCGGAATACATTGAGTTCGGTCAGGTTGGTTCGTACACGAAACCAACCGGGCCCTCGGAGCGGAAACACTCATATCTTGAGCTACGGACCCCCGATTGACGCGCCGTCAGCTTTGTTGAGTTCCTCTATGTGAGACGGATCTTTTGGCATACTCTGCCCGAGGTTTGGGCGCAGGTGGAGTATAGTCGTGTTAGTTTTGCCATAAAAACAAACCAGGCCCCTGGGACGAAAAAACCAATAACTCTCAGACTGGGCGTCCGATTGACGCGCCGTCTGCGACGTTGAGTTCCTGTTGACGATGCAGAACTTTTGGATACATCAACTTCGGACTTTGTGACAGTTGGTGTATCGGCCTCTCGGCTCGTGGAGCGGACCCTCCCGAACGAGCTTGCTATGTGCGGGAACCCTAGTGCTGGCTGCGACTTTGACGATGATGATTGTGCAGAGATCCTCAATGGACTGCGACGATGAAGAGTGCTGGCCGTGTATCCTATGTGGGTCCCAGCTTAGATGATTCACTACTGGTCTTGTATCCTATGTGGGTCCCAGTATAGATGAGTCAAGGAAGACAGCTGGTTTTGTATCCTATGTGGGTCTTAGCTGTGCTGGTCTTGTATCCTATGTGGGTCCCGGCTTAGATGATTCAATACTGGTCTTGTATCCTATGAGGGTCCAAGTATAGTCGAATCAATGAAGATAGCTGGTCTTGTATCCTATGTGGGTCTTAGCTGTGCTGTTCTTGTATCCTATGTGGGCCCCAGCTTAGATGATTCAATACTGGTCTTGTATCCTATGTGGGTCGCAGTATAGATGAATCAATGATGAGTGCTGGTCTTGTATCCTATGTGGGTCCCATATAACGACCCATACTTTACATACATTGTTAATACTTCAAAATTGAAGCACACTTATTACAACATATGACAAAACCACAAAGGACCGTATATGTATAGTGTCTTTAGAAACTGGGAAACATAAACAACTGGTTCATAAATCTTCTACAGTGTCTCCCATTTATTTCATCATATCTAGGGTCCCTTTTAGCATATTCTACTTAATATCCATCTTCCTGACCTGGGGAAAAGAAAACATAAAAGGGTGAGCTCAAATGCTCAGCAAGGGAAAATAAAGGAAATAAAAATCATATCATATCTTTTTGAAAATCAAAACCTGCAAAAGAGATCATAATATCTTATCATGGAATAAATAATAGAAGTGAAAATGAGATCCCCATAATCATAACATAAGAACTGAAACTTTGTGGCATGCACACATAATCATGGAAAATCATTTCTTGTTAGTCATGACTCATTGCCAAGACTATCTTAGTGGACAAAGTCCATTTCTGAACCGAGTTCACTCCTCGTTTCAGTCCTGTATCACTGAACCGAAATAACCTTCCGTACCAGCCATGTCTATCTCATGAGATATAAAATCTTTACCCAATGCATTGGAGGGAGATATAGGTCCCACCCATCTTATAATGAATCCTTTCTTATGTGTGCCACATAATCATAAAACATACATCATCGCATAACACATGTAACAAAAATGGGATTCTTGAAACATCATGACATCATAAATCAATTCATATAAGATAAAGGAATTCATAAAAATAATTACATCACAACATGAACAAATCAATTTAATAATAGGGATAAAAACAGAACCCTTTATTATCTTAGATGGAAAATCATTTTGATAAAACACTTGAACTCCATTCTTGAGGAAAATATCCTTTCTTCTTAAAAAACATTTTTCCATTCATAACATGTCATACAACTTTAAAATAAAAGAAGTTGATTAAAAATAAACTTGAAAACTTGTAAAGGAAGCTTTTTGGAAACAATGTTTTAAAAATCCATTCATGCCGTATATGTTAAAAAAAACATTCTTCGTACTTTTGTCGGAAAAGTCAAGAAGTACCTCGTACGACAAAAGATTCCTTTCATACATATTACTAAAAACTCACCGAAGGGTAAAAATGGATTTAAACAATTGTAGGTGGATGGAAATAATATTACATATTGATGAAACATGGATGTGGATGATAAAATACACCCCAGTGAATACTTACGAATAAACAATCTCGGATAAAAATGAGATTGTGATATTTCCCTTAACTTAGGCCCGATTTGCTTTGTTCGTGTCCGAAGCTCCTGTATAATGGTTTACATAATGTTATTGACTTATTCCAGAATCATACATATTAATATGATATCATATATGGTTATATTATTAGCTTCTTGTTAGTAATATTTCATTGTTACTTGTTACTCGGGTCTTTATAACTTTTTGTTCTTATGCGTGTTTTGTTGAATAAATTCTTATTCTTATCTTTAGGTTATAGATACTTCATTTCCAGAATGGTATTAGTGTATTATATACTATATTCATTCATTCAATTCATTTATATAATCATTATGAAATGAAGATCATGTAGAACGAGTCGCATCACATCGTGGAGACGGTATTCCGTACGTACGCACGAGTGATGATATCGTTCCTATGATCGTGGAATTGTATTGGAGTATATATATATTATTTCAGTATCAATATTACTTCATAATAATCATATATAGTTACTCATTACACCATTATACCCATCCTTGTAAGGTGATGGTGGAAAATAGATTACACCACGGCGTGGAGACGGTATTCCGTACGTACGCACGCGCGGTGATTTCATTTTTCCGTAGGATGGATAGAAGGTGAATTAGGGTTGTTTCATATTTATAATAACAAATCAGTATGTAAGTAATACTGATGTTATTACTTTGTCATGAAACAACTAAAGAAGAAGAAGTTGAAGACGAAAGAAATTGAAAAGATCGGTAATGGATATTACCTCTTCTTTGGAACGCCTCTTTGAATCCTCCACTTAGGGAACTAAGATTGGTTTTTGAAGAAGACCAGGACCTCTAGGATTATTCTAGGGAAGAGGAGAGGAGAAAATGGCAGGGGTTGGCCGAGCGTGAGTGCTCAAATTGGTGTGAGGAGGAGGGGGAGGAGGTGCCCTTTTATAAGGGAGGAGAGGGGCACCTTAGGAATATCTCAAAATATTAATTTATATTAAAGTCAAAATCGGTTTATAATGGTTCCAAAGGGTCTTATTTCGAAGATAAGGTGGGTATGGGTCGAAATCCTATCAACCAATAGGATTTAGACAAGTTTGAAATATTATTTTAACCTTATCAATTAGATTTAACTCTAAGTTAAATAATTTAACTTTTACCATGTCTTTTTGTTTTCTTTCACTATATGGTTAATACACTTACTATAACATGCCAAACGAACCCCAAATTGTTTATTATTAATATAAATATCCTTATCTAAGTCATTTGGCCGAACCTTATATTTTTAGGAATAAAATAACAATTAATAATATAATATTTGATTTAAAAACTATTTTGTGTCAATTTTGACACTATTTGATATATGATTTTTGTGAAAGTCATAACAGAATTATATGTTCGAACCAAGTTAATTAAAGCAACATTAATATATCAGAGTAACCTAGAAAATTAGTGGAATATATAAAAAGTCTCAAATTACATTTATTTTGGTGTTTATAACATCAATTATGTCAATATTTCATTAATACGATAATTACTGCATCATCATTGTGTCATAATAAATTAAATTATTTAATGTCTAAAAATTATAAATAAAATACCATTATGTAGGAAATCTTTTTAGATTTCTAATGAATATTTATAGTCGAATTTATCTTATGTATAACCCCATATTAAAAATGATTTACTTATTAAACTTTGATTTTAACTATTTTAACCCTTCTTTAAATAAATTAATAATAAATGTCCTAATCTAATCCAAGTGGGCCTAAATGGTCATATTTTATTCCTAAGATTGTTTTTGGTCGAATTACACTTGTCCAATAGAATTAGGACATGTGTTAGGGTAATATTAATATCATATTTACCCTTAGTTACCCTATTTACTATTAACCGCGGTAAAAATAGTAAAAAGTTACTATTCACAAAAAAATTATTTTTATCTCATTGAACCACATTTTACTTACTGACATCAACCGTGTCTGTCGGATTTTTGAAATTCCATTCACAGAAGCGGTAAAATTAAGTTTTATGCAAAATTCAGTTTTTTAACCTACCACTTAGTGGTTTCACTATTCATCAAAAAATTGAAAGTTTTCAGAAAAATACCAAAATTTCACCCTAGGCTAATTTCGATATTCTGAGTCCAAAAATGAAGTCCATTTTGAAAAATAAAATTTATAAATTTTCAAAAAGTGGTTATTACTATTCATAACGGCTAGTTTTAATAGCATATTGTTGTATAGTGAAACTCTGTATTGCGTACGACGCAAGCTATCGAGGAAGGTCGTGATTGCGTGTAAAGCAAGCCAAGAAAGTGTTGTGTAGAAAAAGATTCCTTTGATGATTTATATAACATAAAAGTCTCGGGTGTTACATTCTACCCCCCTTAAAAAGAATTTCGCCCTCGAAATTCGTCACTTTGTAACAAACAAATGAGGATACTTCTCCCTCATCATATCCTCAAGCTCCCATGTAGCTTCTTCAAGTTGGTGGTTCCTCCATAAAACTTTCACCAAGAGAGTGGTCTTGTTTCGTAGGACTTTTGCGCTACGATCCAGAATCTCTATCGGCTGTTCTTCATAAGAAAGATCTTGCTCCAGCGGTACAACTTCTGAGCTGAGTACATGTGAAGGATCTGGTATGTACTTTCTCAGGAGAGATACGTGGAACACATCGTGAACTTGAGAGAGATTCGGTGGAAGCGCCAATCGGTAAGCTACCTTCCCAACACGATCCAGTATTTCAAAAGGACCGATATATCTAGGGCTCAACTTCCCCTTCTTTCCAAATCTCATAACCCTCTTCCAGGGAGATATTCGTAAGAACACTTTATCGCCCACTTCAAACTCTAGGTCTTTTCTTCGGTTGTCGGCATAACTTTTCTGTCGACTCTGAGCTACTCTTATGTGTTGTTGAATAGATCTAACCTTTTCTGCCATTTCATCAACGAGATCAGGTCCTAATAGATTTCTTTCCCCAAATTCATCCCAGCAAGTTGGAGTCCTCCATTTCTTTCCATAGAGAGCTTCATAAGGAGCCATCTGAATACTGGAGTGAAAGCTATTATTATAAGAAAATTCCACCAAAGGTAGGTGTTGATCCCAACCTACTTTGAAATCCATAGAGCAAGCTCTCAACATATCTTCTAGGGTTTGAATTGTTCTCTTAGACTGACCGTCTGTCTGGGGATGATAAGCAGTGCTGAAACTAAACTCTGTATCCAGAGTTTGCTGAAGACTTCGCCAGAACTTCGAGGTAAATCACAGATCTCGATCAGATATAATAGAAAGTGGTACTCCATGCAATCTTACCACTTCCTTTACATATATCCTGGCAAGCTGATCTAGAGAGAAATCCTCTCTAATAGGAATGAAGTGTGCAGACTTTGTAAGACGATCAACTATGACCCAGATAGCATTATTGCCTTTGGATGTTTTAGGAAGTCCTGTGACAAAGTCCATAGTGATGTTTTCCCATTTCCATTCGGGTATGGGTAATGGTTGTAACATCCCCTTAGACTTCTGTCTCTCAGCTTTAACTTGTTGACAAACCAAGCATCGAGAGACATATTCAGCAACATCTCTTTTCATGCCATCCCACCAGAAGTACTCTTTTAGGTCCCTATACATCTTCGTGCTTCCAGGATGAATAGAGAATGAAGAACTATGAGCCTCATCCAAAATCTCCTTCTTTAATTCGGGGATGGGAGGAACACAAACCCAATTCCTGATCTTTATTATCCCATCACAATCAAGTTTGAATTCAGGAACATTTCTCACCTTCTTTTGTAACTCGACATCTTCTTTCTGTGCCTCTTTAATCTTCACATGTATAGATGGTTGAACATTCATTTGAGAAAGATAAGATTTTTCCCCTTCCATTATAATTCCAAGATCCATCCTTTGTAAATCCATAAATATTGGATCTTTTGTGATCCTCATCATGGATAAACTAGCATGGTCTTGTCGACTTAATGCATCTGCCACCTTGTTTGCTTTCCCAGGGTGGTAATGGATTGAGCAGTCGTAATCCTTAATCAGCTTCAACCATCTTTTTTGACGCATATTCAACTCCTTTTGTGTGAAAATATACTTTAAACTTTTATGATCAGTATAAATATCACACCTTTCACCATAAAGGTAATGCCTCCAAATCTTTAATGCAAAGATTACCGCAGCCAACTCCAAATCATGTGTTGGGTAATTTTGCTCATGGATTTTCAACTGTCATGAGGCATAAGCTATCACCATATCATTTTGCATAAGAACACACCCCAATCCCTTCTTGGATGCATCACTGTAGATCACAAACCTTTCTCCACTACAAGGTAGTGTGAGCACAGGTGCACTGGATAACCTTCTTTTCAACTCCTTAAAATTATCTTCACATTCCTCTGTCCAAACAAACTTAACTCCTTTCTGAGTCAACTTGGTGAGTGGATTAGATAATCGTGAAAACTCCTTTACAAAACGTCGATAATATCCAGCCAAACCAAGAAAACTTCGGATCTCAGTTACTGTTGTTGGTCTTGACCATCTTTCGATAACCTCTGTTTTTGCTGGATCCACAGATATCCCCTCTTTTGAGATTATGTGACCCAAAAATGAAACTTTTTTAAGCCAAAATTCACACTTGGTAAATTTGGCATAAAGCTTCTCCTTTCTCAGGGTCTTCAATATAATTCTCAAGTGATATTCATGCTCTTCCTTGCTCTTTGAATAGACAAGAATATCGTCAATAAAGACTACCACAAATTGATCAAGATAGTCTCTAAAGACTCTATTCATTAGATCCATGAAGATAGCAGGGGCATTTGTAAGACCAAATGGCATCACTATAAATTCATAGTGTCCATACCTTGTACGGAAAGCCGTCTTTGGTATATCCTCCCTTTTGACCCTTAATTGATGATACCCTGAACGAAGATCAATCTTGGAAAAGTATTGAGCTCCGCGTAGTTGGTCAAATAAGTCATCAATGCGTGGGAGAGGATATTTGTTCTTGATAGTGATCTTGTTAAGTTCTCGATAATCAATGCAGAGTCTCATTGATCCATCTTTCTTCTTAACAAATAGAACAGGTGCTCCCCAAGGTGATGCACTAGGGCGTATGAATCCCTTATCAAGATTCTCTTGGAGTTGCTTCTTCAATTCCTGCAACTCAATTGGGGCCATTCTATAAGGTGTCTTTGAAATTGGCAAAGCGCCCGGTACGAGTTCTATTGAAAACTCAACTTCACGATTTGGTGGAAGACCCGGTAATTCCTCCGGAAAGACATCATCAAACTCCCGTACAATGGGCATATTCTTAATCGTGAGTTTCTCACCAACCATTTGAGATAAATATCCTTCATTTAGTGGAATCAATACCCATAAGATGGAAGAAATTTCCACTGGAAGATTATGTTCATCCTTGCATTGATATACGATCGTAGATTGATCTGGAATATGAAATGTGACTTCCCTTCTTTGGCAATTGATATGAGCTCCATGTAGAGAAAGCCAATCCATGCCAAGAATCACATCAAATTCCACTAAAGGAATGATCACAAGATTTTCAGGAAGCACTTTCCCACAAACTTCGATCGGAGAAGAATTATAAACTTTTGATGCGATTGATGTTCCATTAGGTGTTGTCACAGCTAACTCAACATCTAATTGTTGAGGTAATACAGTGATACCCTTAGAAAAGTCTTCAGAAATAAAAGAGTGTGTGGATCCAGAATCAAATAAAACATTTGCTACTTTAGAGTGGATGGTAAGTGTACCTTTCACCACATCGTTATCGTACTCCACATCGCTGATAGAAATTGCATGTGACTTTCCTTTGTCTTTAGCCTTAGGATTTTGTTGACGTCGACCATCATCATCAACCCTTGGATTTGGGCATTGATTGGAATAATGCCCCATCTCCTTGCACTTGAAACATTGAAGTGTAGTAGGTTCATTCTGTGTATCCCTTCCTTTGTTTGCGTCATTAGACATCTTCTTCCCATTATCACGGCATTCAAATGCCCGATGACCTTCTTTTCCACATTTAAAAAATTTACTTGTCCCTTTAAGACAACTCCCTCCATGTTTCTTTCCACACTTTGAGAATAAGGAAAAGCTCATCTTCTTTTCCGTGTGCTCTTTAGATTTTTCTTTGAATTCCATCTTCCTCTTCTTATCAAACCCATGTGACTGATGGGTTACTCTAATCTCCATCTCGACTTTGAGAGCACATCGAACGATTTCCTCATAGCTATTGAAGTCCCTTATGGCTAACGCCCTTCGAAGACTTGGTTTTAAGCCACTAAAGAATCGATCGATCTTACTCTCAGGTTGGATAATAATACCAGAAGCGTACCTTGCAAGTCTGGTAAAATTTTCTTCATAGGTACCAACAGATTCATCATCCCTTTGCTTCAGTTCGAGGAACTCTTTCTCCATCTTTGTTCGGAGAATACGAGGGAAGTACTTATTGAAAAATAAGTTCTTGAACTCGTCCCATTCCATAGACTCAATTTCATCCCTTTGCCTCGTATTCTTAAAAAGATTCCACCATTGATCCGCATCTCCTTCCAAACGATACACTGCTAGGATGACTTTATCATGCTCAGAACATTGAAGAACTGAAAATATCTTTTCAGTAGTACTAATCCATTGTTCAGCAACTAATGGATCAGTAGACCCGCTGAAAGATGGTGGACGCTGCCTCATGAAGGATTCAATAGAATGTTGCTCCCTCCTTTGTTCGTTTGGAAATCCTGCATGATTCATAGCTTGAGAAAGTTGTGTGAGCATGGCTACAAGATTTTTCATTCCAGCTCCCATATCGTTTGGTTGCTCAGGGGGACAATCATTGCATTGCCCATCGCATTCCGCATTAAAACGGTTCCTTCGGGTTCCATCCATTGACTAAAACCAAGAAGAATAGTGTGAGCAACACTAATTATAATAGGAAACCACATAATTTAAGAAAAAAAAAATTTCCATGCTTATGGTCTTATCCTAGGTTATTCATGGCCATTTCTAAGATTGTGTTCTATGCTTAGACTTATCCTTAGGGTTCTTACTAAGGCTTTCACATCCTAGTTTCCAAAGGTTGACTATACCTTTCCTCTGATACCAACTATAATGACCCATACTTTACATACATTGTTAATACTTCAAAATTGAAGCACACTTATTACAACATATGACAAAACCACAAAGGACCGTATAGGTATAGTGTCTTTAGAAACTGGGAAACATAAACAACTGGTTCATAAATCTTCTACAGTGTCTCCCATTTATTTCATCATATCTAGGGTCCCTTTTAGCATATTCTACTTAATTTCCATCTTCCTGACCTGGGGAAAAGAAAACATAAAAGGGTGAGCTCAAATGCTCAGCAAGGGCAAAGAAAGGAAATAAAAATCATATCATATCTTTTTGAAAATCAAAACCTGTAAAAGAGATCATAATATCTTATCATGGAATAAATCATAGAAGTGAAAATGAGATCCCCATAATCATAACATAAGAACTGAAACTTCGTGGCATGCACACATAATCATGGAAAATCATTTCTTGTTAGTCATGACTCATTGCCAAGACTATCTTAGTGGACAAAGTCCCTTTCTGAACCGAGTTCACTCCTCGTTTCAGTCCTGTATCACTGAACCGAAATAACCTTCCGTTCCAGCCATGTCTATCTCATGAGATATAAAATCTTTACCCAATGAATTGGAGGGAGATATAGGTCCCACCCATCTTATAATGAATCCTTTCTTATGTGTGCCACATAATCATAAAACATACATCATCGCATAACACATGTAACAAAAATGGGATTCTTGAAACATCATGACATCATAAATCAATTCATATAAGATAAAGGAATTCATAAAAATAATTCCATCACAACATGAACAAATAAATTTTATAATTGGGATAAAAACAGAACCCTTTATTATCTTAGATGGAAAATCATTTTGATAAAACACTTGAACTCCATTCATGAGGAAAATATCCTTTCTTCTTAAAAAACATTTTTCCTTTCATAACATGTCATACAACTTTAAAATAAAAGAAGTTGATTAAAAATAAACTGGAAAACTTGTAAAGGAAGCTTTTTGGAAACAATGTTTTAAAAATCCATTCATGCCGTATAAGTTAAAAAAAACATTCTTCGTACTTTTGTCGGAAAAGTCAAGAAGTACCTCGTACGACAAAAGATTCCTTTCATACATATTACTAAAAACTCACCGAAGGGTAAAAATGGATTTAAACAATTGTAGGTGGATGGAAATAATACTACATATTGATGAAACATGGATGTGGATGATAAAATACACCCCAGTGAATACTTACGAATAAACAATCTCGGATAAAAATGAGATTGTGATATTTCCCTTACCTTAGGTCCGATTTTCTTTGTTCGTGTCCGAAGCTCCTGTATAATGGTTTACATAATGTTATTGACTTATTCCAGAATCATACATATTGATATGATATCATATATGGTTATATTATTAGCTTCTTGTTAGTAATATTTCATTGTTACTTGTTACTCGGGTCTTTATAACTTTTTGTTCTTATGCGTGGTTTGTTGAATAAATTCTTATTCTTATCTTTAGGTTATAGATACTTCATTTCCAGAATGGTATTAGTGTATTATATACTATATTCATTCATTCAATTCATTTATATAATCATTATGAAATGAATATCATGTAGAACGAGTCGCATCACATCGTGGAGACGGTATTCCGTACGTACGCACGAGTGATGATATCGTTCCTATGATCGTGGAATTGTATTGGAGTATATATATATTATTTCAGTATCAATTTTACTTCATAATAATAATATATAGTTACTCATTACACCATTATACCCATCCTTGTAAGGTGATGGTGGAAAATAGATTACACCAAGGCGTGGAGACGGTATTCCGTACGTACGTACGCGCGGTGATTTCATTTTTCCGTAGGATGGATAGAAGGTGAATTAGGGTTGTTTCATATTTATAATAACACATCAGTATGTAAGTAATACTGATGTTATTACTTTTTCATGAAACAACTAAAGAAGAAGAAGTTGAAGACGAAAGAAATTGAAAAGATCGGTAATGGATATTACCTCTTCTTTGGAACGCCTCTTTGAATCCTCCACTTAGGGAACTAAGATTGGTCTTTGAAGAAGACCAGGACCTCTAGGATTATTCTAGGGAAGTGGAGAGGAGAAAATGGCAGGGGTTGGCCGAGATTGAGTGCTCAAATTGGTGTGAGGAGGAGGGGGAGGAGGTGCCCTTTTATAAGGGAGGAGAGGGGCACCTTAGGAATATCTCAAAATATTAATTTATATTAAAGTCAAAATCGGTTTATAATGGTTCCAAAGGGTCTTATTTCGAAGATAAGGTGGGTATGGGTCGAAATCATATCAACCAATAGGATTTAGACAAGTTTGAGATATTATTTTACCCTTATCAATTAGATTTAACTCTAAGTTAAATAATTTAACTTTTACCATGTCTTTTTGTTTTCTTTCACTATATGGTTAATACACTTACTATAACATGCCAAACGAACCCCAAATTGTTTATTATTAATATAAATATCCTTATATAAGTCATTTGGCCTAACCTTAGATTTTTAGGAATAAAATAACAATTAATAATATAATATTTGATTTAAAAACTATTTTGTGTCAATTTTGACACTATTTGATATATGATTTTTGTGAAAGTCATAACAGAATTATATGTTCGAACCAAGTTGATTAAAGAAACATTAATATATCATAGTAACCTAGAAAATTAGTGGAATTAATAAAAAGTCTCAAATTACATTTATTTTGGTGTTTATAACATCAATTATATCAATATTTCATTAATAAGATAATTACTGCATCATCATTGTGTCATAATAAATTAAATTATTTAATGTCTAAAAATTATAAATAAAATACCATTATGTAGGAAATCTTTTTAGATTTCTAATGAATATTTATAGTCGAATTTATCTTATGTATATCCCCATATTAAAAATTATTTACTTATTAAACGTTGATTTTAACTATTTTAACCCTTCTTTAAATAAATTAATAATAAAGGTCCTAATCTAATCAAAGTGGGCCTAAATGGTCATATTTTATTCCTATGTTTGTTTTTGGTCGAATTACACTTGTCCAATAGAATTAGGACATTTGTTAGGGTAATATTAATATCATATTTACCCTTAGTTACCCTATTTACTATTAACCGCGGTAAAAATAGTAAAAAGTTACTATTCACCAAAAAAATTATTTTTATCTCATTGAACCACATTTTACTTACTGACATCAACCGTGTCTGTCGGATTTTTGAAATTCCATTCACAGAAGCGGTAAAATTAAGTTTTATGCAAAATTCAGTTTTTTAACCTACCACTTAGTTGTTTCACTATTCATCAAAAAATTGAAAGTTTTCAGAAAAATACCAAAATTTCACCCTAGGCTAATTTTGATATTCTGAGTCCAAAAATGAAGTCCATTTTGAAAAATAAAATTTATAAATTTTCAAAAAGTGGTTATTACTATTCATAATGGCTAGTTTTAATAGCATATTGTTGTTTAGTGAAACTCGGTATTGCGTACGACGCAAGCTATCGAGGAAGGTCGCGATTGCGTGTAAAGAAAGCCAAGCAAGTGTTGTGTAGAAAAAGATTCCTTTGATGATTTATATAACATAAAAGTCTCAGGTGTTACATACCAGCTTAGATGACTCAGTGATGGTCTTGTATCTTATGTGGGTCCCAGCCGTGCTGGTCTTGTATCCTATGTGGGTCCTAGCATAAACGAAACAATGAGGACGGCTGGTCTAGTATCCTATGTGGGTCCCAGCTTAGATGATTCAGTATCTATGTCTGATCATCTCTTTCACCTTTTCTATGATGTATACCTGTGTGAGCTGAATCTTGTGTTACTCTCCTTTATGGATTGTGTTGAGCTATTCTGTGTGGATTTACTGTTTACTCCCCTTTGTGGATTGTGTTGAGCTATCCAGTGTGGATTTACTGTTTACTCTCCTTTGTGGATTGTGTTGAGCTATCCTGTGTGGATTTACTGTTTACTCTCCTTTGTGGATTGTGTTGTGCTATCCTGTGTGGGTATATGTTTTGCTTTCCTGTGTGGACTGGGTTGTGCTTGGGCTCGGACATTGGAGCCGAACAGGGATTGATGACTTAGGTATATGTATGGGCATATACCTAAGCAGTGTCGGTTGTTACTTTGTGATTGTATCTTTCCTATGTGGTTTATCCTTTGTGGATTTCGGGAGACCTTCAGGGGTCTCGGGGTCCCTATTGAGTAGCTTATACTCACCCCTGCACGGGCTATGCCCGCACTACGTTGTGTTGGTTGGAGACGACGGACAGCGCTGATCGAGGTGGAGGCGTGCAGAGCAGGACGGTACCTGGAGGTGGACCACTGGGCGGGACGTACTCGAAGTGGACGGATGGACCGAGGAGCTGTGGAGGCTCTCTGTATGCACCCTTCTGTTGGGACCATTAGAGGACGGCTCGACGCTGCGGCTTTTCCATTCAGTTTCTATTTTTCCCCTTTCAGTTGTACTTTACAGTTGGGCTTGTATTTCCGGCCCCTTTTACTTTCAGCATAGCTTGTTACAGTTTTACTTAGTGTTTACTTTTCCTCTGGCTTACTCTGTGGTGCTTGTTTACTATTCAAAGTCAATGCCTTCCCTTTTTGCTGGGATTTACGCCTTGGTGTTAGTCGCCAGCCCCTGGCCTATGGAAGGCGGACTTTGGGTAGTCACGGCACGGGCCCCGAGGATGGGTCGTGACACCCATTTTCCCTTAAAGTAAAAAATATGAGCCTTTACTTGGAAACTAACTCAGAATTTTTATTCATTTCCAGTTATTTAAAATCTCATCACTTTAAAAAATATTAAAATATTAAATCACAAAAAACATTTTAAATCTAAAATTATTATTTAAATAAAAAGGAGGCTTTCCCTGAACCCCCAATGTGAGGACCAATGCCAATATTTTTTATCATAACTTATTTAAAGATTCGCACTATAAAATTTAAAAAACACTTACAATATAAGAACCTTTTGTTCAAAAAAAGAATAAAATCCCTAAGAAACCAAATTATTCCAAGCATGGAATTAAAATATAAAATTAATAATTTCATTTTATATTCCCTACATAGTAATAATTTTAATTGAAATGTATTTATAAATTCTAATCACATTTTTATTTTAAAAAAATTACAGATACGCCAACCTCAAACATTTATAATGATGTCCCTATAATTTTGAATGTCACTCCTTGATGTAGATTTCTCAAACAAGTCAAGAAACACTGTACATAGGCCCTATCAACCAAAACACCAATATAGGATCCACCAATGAAACGTAAACTTACACAATATTCCCTTAGGGAACAAGAGAGGAAAAAAATTCCATAGAAAAAATATGGGGGAGAGGGAGAGGGGATAAAAAGACGAAGGTGGGATTTACCATTAATGATTCACTTGAAATAATGGCTGTAGGAGAACAAGATCAAGATTGTATAGTATAAAGGGTATCTCCCACACACCATGTCTCATAAAATTGGGGGAAGAGGAAATAAATCACCTAGGTATTTTAAAATCATAAATGTATAATTCTAAAATTAAAAATATTAAAAACTGAGAAGCTTATATAGTTTGGACACACCGTTTTCTGATGTGTGCACCAACTGTTCTAAACAAGAACTATCTTGTTATAGAACTCATTGAACTCTTGTACCATGGTTTACCAAACAATTTAAAAAAATTACAATACATAATTAACACATAAATACACCTCTCATGGTTCACAACAAACTGTTTACTAATCTTATGAACTAACCATTCACATTAAAAATTGATCTAAAACCCAATTGAATAAGTGAATCTGCACAGTTTAAACTAAATTATGAGCACTAAATCATGTTTCATACAAGACTTGTGTAATGTTTGGCCAGATGGTTTCTATATACTATCTTCAAACTAGGAAACAAAACAAAAACCCTTACAAATTAATATATAAAGACCATAAAAATAAAAAAAATAAAATTACCCTAGATAATATAAAATAATATGAAATAAACTAAACAGTACCATGATGGGGTTTATAAGATATCGTAAAACCCAATTACAATGATCCCATATTGGTTTATTTATGATAAAATTAGGAATTTTCCTTTGGAGTTAGAACACAAGTATTATTGGTCTGTTAAGAAATTGAATTTGGATCTAAAAAATATGAAAAATAAAGAATAATTCGTACTCATGAGTGGGAATAAATCAATAGAGAAGAATTTGAAAATTGTATAATTTATAATGATAAAAAAAATCAGTGCAATAAAACTAGATTCAATAAATATAATTCCATACAGGATAACAACTAATTCTTGACAACTCAATACTAAAACTAATACTAATTAAGCATTGTTACAAATGTGAAGAACTATTTTCTATCACTTATTTATTTCTATTTGGTGTTGTATATATTTTTATAGTACATAATAACTTATTCATTATCAATTTACAATGTTTCGGAAATTATTTTTAAAATCTACCAGTAGAAATAATCGATTAGATCATACTCCATCCATTCTACAGTTGAAACCCCCAAGTTATACCGTTCCTTAGCCGTATTTCATACAATGATTACATTAAATCTGGTCAGACAAAAATTTTTGTTAAAATTAATTAATCTTTTTACTCATTCAAGATAAGGGGAGGTAAAACCTTTTTAGTTTTTATGAATTTAAAAAAATGTGATTTTATTTTTTAATTATGTGTGTTTTTTGAATATTTTGGTGGGTTTTTAAACATTTTGAGTTTAAATTGAGTAGATTTTTATGTTTGTAACCTATTATAATTGTGAGAAATTTTTTTAACTCAAAGAAACTAAAATTATATGAATACTGAAATGAACATATTTTTATATTCAATGTATAGATAATTCATGAAATGATCCCTTATTTTCGAATCTCATGACATGAAATTTTGTCCAGAGTTATTTATAAATTACTTGTGAGTCTTCTAAAAAATATTTATATTTTATTCACAATTAATTTATTTTTTGATAGTATCAATCCATTATTTATTAACCATAATTTATTATGAAATATTATCAAAACCTTTTAGAATTAATGAAAAAATGTTGAAAATGATTGAAGCATTATTTTGATTTAAAATCTATTTTTAACATAATAAACTATTATTTTTGCCAATACAATATATCGAACCCTTATATACTCCAATAATACTTTAATTACCTTATTAGGTATCCATATTACAAACCAAAAATACATTTCCAACCTACTCTAAAATAAATTTCATGATATTAGTTAGACACTACTGTGGGAGAGGGTGTTGTTTTGTGAATAATGAATCAACTAAGGTTATTTTGGATGAAAATATCATGAAAATAATATATTTAAGAAAAAATAATAATATTAAGTAAAATATTGAAGGAAATTTATCATTGAGAATTAGTATGGGAACTTTACGCTATTAATTAAACATCAAAGAATCCTATATTATTTTGAAATATAATCAATATAGAATCGAAAAAAACATAAGAAATTGGTTGTTGAAGGTCACTGAGTGAAGAAATTATTTTTAATAAATCATAAAATATGTGAACTATCCAGGGTAATTAAAAGGTTTCTTTTATAATAATAGTTCCATGTATAATGAGTGACATACCATTCTAGAGTGTTAAACTGAATATCATGAATTTCCTTTAATTATATCCCATCCTTTTATTTCTTCCTTAGAAATTTTAATATCTAAAAAATTCCAAAAATTATCCATAGAAATAATATAAAACATTAATCCTGATAAACACAATTACATGACTCATTAGGTGGATTTGTAAAAACATGGAAACCCTACTGTGACACCTATATTTATTTAGATTGAGAATACCTATATTTTAAATTCATACTTGAGTGACTAGTGAAATAATTCCAAGGAGGTATTTATTAATATGCATGGTAGGATGGTAAAATTTGAAATAAATTTAATTCAACACATATAAAATAAGGAATTAACGAAACTAAGGAGGAATCATAATTTTGGGTGCCCTGACTATTGAAAAAGGGACTAAGATTAGTTAGTGTTTTAAATATTAATTTCGTAATATTTTTAATGATCACATGCCAATGAGACAAAGATTTAAGTGTGTTAGAATTTATTGAACATATATTGTCATTACTTTTAATTTTTAATTAAATAATTTAATCCCCACCATTTTAATATTTTAAGGGTAATTTTTTTCTATTCATATTTTAGTATTTAATATAATAATACAGTATTTCTTGCTTTTTAATTGTTTTATTAATTTTATGGAAATATTTTAAAGGTCATATTTTTAATATGATTTTTTTGTTATTTTTTTCATAAATGGAACCCATATTTAAATATTATTCTTCTAAGGCCATGTGATACATAAAATTAATTTATTGAATTTGAAGAGTAAATATGGAAAAGGATTGGGATACATAAAATTAAATAAATTCACAAATAAATGTCTTATAGAAGTACTATTTAGAATTTAGCAAATAACCAAATGTTTAAAAGTCACAAGAGAGAATAGTTAAAATTAATTAGTTCTCCATATATAAAGGTTATTTAATTATGATAGTTATTTTTCAAAGTATTGTCTTCCCTATAATAAGTAAGATTCATCTTGACTCTGTACTCAATAAGTTTAAAAATTATTTAATACATAAGTGAAATTCACATGATGTATAAAATTATATAGAAAAAACTACTCAGAAACGTTTTAATGTAATGAATTTTACATGGGGATAGAAAAGATTCATTATTTTAATATGTTAAAGTAATTATCATATCCACCCTATATACATAAAATTCAATTCCATTTTCAGAGGAGCATAAATTGTTGATATATAAGAGTAATATGGATATGTATAAAAATATTTCATTTTCTGCTAAAAAGAACATCTTACTATTGATAAAAACACATAAAATTCTTTCTAGATCAATGGGGAATGTTTAAATGATAAGGATATAGTGATATTTAACAAAACTATCCACGTGAATATTTAAATAGAGAAAAACTAGAGAAAATAAATCCAAATTTCATGAATAATGTAACTATGACACAATGGATTATTAATCCAAATGATTATAAAAAACCTAATAAAAGATAAAAAAGTGTAATTGTAATCACTTCATAAATATATAAAGGATTTTGATATAGTAAATTTCATTTGAATCATTCCATAAAAAATACCCCAATCATGCCGTGAAATATTTAAATTTTATGTTGAGTACATCCTAATAATTCTGAATAGTAAATAATTATTCAGTAGTGTGTATTAAATAGAATGATAGAAATAATAATGATACTAGGAGAATTTCAAAGAAACATTACTTGATGGAATTCATGATCCAAATTGGTAAATACACATTAAAATAAATAATACATAAGGGATTAGGGGATAAATGGCGTGTGAATTTGAAATAAAATAAATATGAAGACTGTATATAAATTATAGAATCTGGCATGTAATTTATAGGTTTTAGAGTTCAAGGGGTTGTTGTGTATTTTATTCAAAAAAAAAATTGTTTTATTTCTATTATTTATCTATTTTAACCATATAAATAATGTGGGGTGATTGGTATAGTAGGGAGGTAAACCTTTATCTATTATTGAGTCTTATTATCATTAAAATTCATCTATTATTATTTGATCTTAGATTCCAATATTTATTTCTTTAATTGAATGTGATCATGTTTAGTTAGTATTTCATACACTATATTATCCTTTATTAAATAATTTTACATCTCCCTCTACTTGAATCTACCTATATACGATGTAATGGATAGTTTTTTTGGTAAAGCATCTTGCGATTGTCAATAAGAGAATGAAGGTATTGGATTTTCATTGGATTTCACAAGTGTTTATTAACCTAATTAGGTGTTTATGGTATTATTTTGGTAGATTATATTATTTATCATTCACACATATAAGAATGAGGATATGTTGGAATTGATAACTTTTAATATTAAACTCATTATCATTACCACCCCTTTATGAAAGACGGAATGATTGTCTGTTCTCCTAGTAATAAAATTTTAGTAGAAGGATTAATCAGTATTAAAGCATGATAACATAGTAATTAGTAATCCCACCCCTAAATTAATCAACTATTTCATAATTTAAATCATAAATTTTTTTCCCTACAATATTTCATACTTTTATAAAATAAAACAATTGAAACCCATTTTTATTTTACTAATTATGATAAGTAAAAAATTTCACCTCTCCTTAGAGACTAAAATTGGTCTCCACTATATTATAGTATATCAATCGATAATTAATTGTTTTTTACACCAAGGGATGGGTGTGTCTTTTATCCACCATTATATTAAGTGTCTCCTTTTTTGGATTCATCTCAACATGAGTTATGAAATGCCTCCTCCAAAATGGAACTTAATCTTTTACCAATGTATACTAAAATAAAAGTGAGAGGTGTTGTTTTTTAGGGTTACATTAAATAATCCTTTAAAATTTAAGTACATACATAATAAAGGAATAAGGTATGATTAAAAAATAATAATATTTAATTTAATAATAATTATCATATAATAAAACATTATATAAATAATTACATTAATTAAATTAATCCAATACATACACTTGTCCTTCAAATATCGTGATCATTCATAACATGCAATGAAAAATGCATATCTTATTTATTGCATTCATTCCAATTTTTCCTTTTAAGTTTTTTTTCAATTAATAAAGGAATAATAAAATTCACAAATTAATTCCTTATCTCAAATTCAACTCAATTACTGTTCCTTAAGACGTTGTAGGATCCCCATCGATTATTCCTAAAAAATTTAATATTTTTAATTTTTAATTTAAAATAATTAAGTATATAACATATACATTGGAGGCCACATAATGTGTATAACCAGCATAATATTAAATCTAATTTCTGTATATTTAATATTTCTTGTGATGTTAGTGTCATTTACCATGTACTACATGGTATGTCTCTAAATACATATCACATTGATCTATGTGGTCAAATTGTATAGTTTTTATGGAATGTATGACCAAATAGAACACCATTAATGCAGATAGAATGTATTTATATGATCTATGTGTGGTAAATTTTGTGAAATTATCCATTACATGTCATGTTTTGGTAGTCAATATGCAGCATGTAATGACACTGCATGTTAACCAACATGACACACAATAAATTACTAGGTGTGTACCATATGCGGAGAGCCACATGTAAAAAAGCATGCACGCTAGCTACACACCATATAGTCTATGTCATGTAGTTTTTTACGATGGCATTCCATACGTGATGTGTAAGGAGGCCTTGTATTTTCCTACTTGATGCACAATGAATTACATATTATGTGCCTTGTGTCAGGTTACATGACATCTAGTCAACCACTAGACACTGTTTTGTCCTTGTCAGATCATGTGTCAGGCTAACAGTCAATACATGGTGTATAATTATGTTTTGTATTGAACCACTTAATGTGTTGAAAATAATATAAAGTGTAACTTTTGTGGGGTTTCATGGTTTATATTAACCCGCTACATGTCGTGTTGTCGAATCAACCATCCAACATCTTTGGAACCTCTGGATGAATTCTTTACACATTTTTTTCTTGTTCCTGACGATGCAATGTTAGATTAATGTGTCATATCAATCGTTACACTCAGAACAAAAATAAAGATATGAATTCTAGAAAACCAATTCATTAAATTGATCAAATAATTTATAAAAAAATATAAATTCAAATGAAATCATTCTAATACCACATGGAGGTTCTGAGATACAACAAGAGCATTAGTTGGGAACCACATATTTTTTCCACAAAATAAATAGATAAATCTAAATAACTAGACGAACACACTTTGAAATAATATAGATAAGATAATACATATTTAATTTATAATTAATTTAAATATAAAATTATCTCATTTGTGGTATTATTCTTGATCAAATTTTCATTTTCACTCTTATTATATGTTTATTGTGATGGATAATCCAATAGAGGATTCCTCTATATGTATCCATGCATACTACATCAATATATAATTGATGTTCATGATATTTTGGATGAAAGTAAAAATGAATCAATAAATTCACATTGTTCATCATCGATCACAAAAAAGTTCTCTTTTTCTATATTTGGGTTCATGAGAGAGAGAGAAAGGTTGAAATTATCTCTATGGATTGAGAGAATTCATTCCAACATTGTCAAAATATAACTTAGAAAATGATATATTTTATATTATATACATATGTTTAAATAAAAATAATATAAAAAAATCATGTATCATATTATTTAATCTAAGTGGAACCTCATGCCAAATATATTATTATTATATATTATGAATTGTATTTAATATAATATAATTTCATAAATAAATAAAGAAATATTTATTCAAAATATACTAAATAAAAAATAGCAGTTCCACCAGATCATTTAACTCCACCAATATTCACCTATAAAATTTTTCAAACCATAAATAATAATATATCTCTATTTGATAAAATAAAATACATATTATATTCACTAAATTTGTGAACAATTATTATTTTAAAAATTAATGTATATTGAATAAATATTTATTTTAATATATAAAAAAACAAATTAATAAATAAATATTATATTCATTACATGTTGAATAATTAAACCAGTGATAAAATTCAACTCGCGTATTCTATGTTCAAATATCTACTAATTGAATTTCTAAGATCAACTTTTACTTGAATAAATATTATTCCTAAAACTAGAAAAAAAAAATATTTTTAAACCTAAATTAAATATAATTTAATAAGACATTAATACACTTATTTTGTTCCCCTATAGGCCCTTTTCTCACTTGAAATAAGTGGAACATAACTATATTCCAAAAACATTATCAAGGAACATGTTAAGGTACCCACGACGAAATAAGTGAGCGTAGAAACAACAAAAAACTTATTTTGAATTATAATATGTAAAATAATCACATTGAAATCTAATATACCATCAATCAAGATGAATAATTGTTCTATAACCCTCTAAGCTTGATTTATATTTCTATTATTCTAAAAAATCAACTTGTACACAAACTTCTATGGCAATGGTTTTTTCAAATAGTTCTATATCAATAAAATTATAAAATATAAAATCTTATCATAATATAAAAGTTACAAATAATTTCATTCATATTAAATTAATTTCTTTCTACTTATGATGCACCCAACATATGTTAACGACGCTATCTTGGGAACTCTAAAATGATGTTTGATTTCTGGTTAATTTGGTGCAGCATAGTGGCTGACTAAAGTCATCTCTCAAATGAGGAAGTAATTTAAGATAACATATTGAAGGTATTTTGAAAATAAAATTAAATAACTTATTCATACTACAATAAATGATGGTGTATAATTTATAATTTATAAAACTAGAAGATTTTTTATAGATGAATATTTTATTTATTTGGTTTTTATTTTTGAAATGAAGTTCAATTAAAAAGACACAACGGTAATTTTTTAATAAAAAAAAATTTCTAAAATTGTAATCGATAGAACTCTACCTATTCAAATACTTATTAATCTTTATAATTTAAATTAATCTATAATTAATTATAATATTTTAATTTTATAACCCTAAAACACTATGGGAGTTGACATAACCTCAAAGATGAAAAGAGTAAAATCCTAAGGTAGCTTTGGAACATGTAATTACATCACCTTGCTTCAATTGTTGTTCTAAGGATATCCTATAGTCAGTGGTGAATTATAGAACATACCCACTCTATAAATTAGGATGAATTGAGGTTAGTTATTTTATTTTTACTCTACAAAATTATTCCATGTGGTATTTTTTTAACGATTAAGTTTTCTCTCTCTCAATTTACACAAATTCTTGACCTCATATGTTTACGTTTAAATTGATAAATTGATTTCTTAGTTTATTATAATTTAAAAACTCAAATGAAATATCAAATTAATTCAATTAAATTATCTCATTGAATTATAATAAATTAATTAAGAAGGTAAGAGGTAGATCAATTACTAAGAAAACTACTCTTTCATGGGTGTTGTAGTCATCGTAGAAAGGAATTGCATTTGCAACAGTTTTGAATTGGTATAGCCCAATAATTCTTATACTATTGACATATAACCCAAATAAAAAGATAAAATAAGAACAAAATCATAATAAAATAGAATAAAACTGAATAAATATAATTGGAACTATGAATTTTATTATGCAAACACAAATATTACTACATGAAGAAAAATAAGAAGAAGAAGTCATCGATGAAGGGATCCGTTCATCAAGAGATATGCTTATTTTTTATCATTGATAATTGGAGTTGAACCACTTACCCAATTATTCCACATTCCTAATACACATACCAACCCATCCAAAAGTTAAAAACACCAATTTTTTGAGAGGAGGGGGGCTATGTTTCAAGTGGTTTCAAGTGTGAATGGGGAAATTATTCCAAATATTTTATTTAATGTTACATCACCTATTTGACATAAAAACGCAAGAAACTACTATCTATGTTGAATGAAGATTTTTTAGAAATTTGTTTCTCGAGATCATCTTTAAATTTTGTCCTAATCAAATCATAGATATAGATGTTATGGCCTAAATACTGAACTGATGTCAAATATGGAGAGTCCGGTCCATTTTTGTGTTCAGGGCCCTTTTACTCTGACCAAATGAATGAGTAAGCTCCATAGTGCTGAATAATATTTATATCTCTTTAATTGAGGAATATGTATACAAAATATTATGTCAAAATAATTAAAATTAAAATATTTATGTATTAATTACTACAGTGCACTTTAAAGGGTAAAACTAGAATTTTCATAAATTTTCATAAGAATTATCTAATAAAAAAATATTATAAATAAACATATTTAAGACACTGTGAGGAATTTTTTTAATTTATTATGAATAAAATATTCAACAAAATTTTGTTTTATCAACTCCCCCACACTTACCCTTTTGCACTCCTAGGATAAAACTCATATAATGTATTCAAAAAAATTATGATAATATATGCATGTTCATATTTCTCAATCAACAGTTGAAATATAAGAAATGTAAGAATCCCATCAATGGTTTATATCAATATATTTTAAATTCATTATCTCATAAATTTTTTCGGATCAAAATATAGTTAGATTCATAACAATAATCATAGTGAAATGAGTTATAGGTCTATCATGCCAATAGTTCTCCATGTGTGTGTGTTCCAACCAGTCCATCCTCATAAATCAACCCTTTATTCAGTAAATTCTGGTCATGTAAAACAATTCTTCTTATTTAGTATAATTCACCTAACCTATTATACATTCCTTTTCAATAAAATTTCAAGACCCACTCACATAATCATTCCTGAAAGTCAAACTACAAGCTCTGAACCATGGTAACCTCATATGTCATACATTTCATCACTCCCCTCATTTATTAAATTTTTTTTATGTTTCACATGGAAAAAATGCACACACATCACGCAATCCATGTTTAATCCATTTACGAAACTAATTTTAATAGTTATAACTACCTTAAATGTCAATGTAGTGTGGTTTTTTCCATGCCCAAGACACAACCAATATTTTTAATTTTTTATTTTTTATTTTGTGAGTTCACTAGTCGCATAACATGTACATATGCATTGGTCAATTCGTTACAGTTATGAAACCGATGGGAAGATAAATGAATGTATGGATCAACCAAAGATTTTTTTTACCTTACATGACTATACCATTAATTGAGTTTGAAAAAATTTATAAGTCATGATTGAGTGAAATTTTTTTACAGAAACTAATGACACAATTTACCATTAAAAATATATCATAAAAAATGATTTCAAAATCTAATAGGTTTTATAATTACCTAACCAATCATATCATCAACGACATCAATTTTTATTATATTCAACACTTTATGATGAAATATTTTTCAATTGTGTCATTCTAACAATAAATTTTGATACCAAGAATTTTCTATATGTTCTACATGACACTGTTATAATATATATATATATATATATTTAATTTTTTTCTTTTTGTTTTTTTTTTGGTTTTTTTAAAATTATAACCAAAAACGAAATAGAAAATACACACAAATGAAAATCCTAAATATCTAACCCAAAATGTTTTCCCCTCTACCACATTTAAAATATTTCATTTCTCTCAATGTTAACCTATGAGATGATATATTCACATGAACTATGTAATTTAAAATAGGGAAAGTAATATAAATGTGAAAGTGTTAGGAACATCCTAAATGTTTCAAGTAATGATGGGGTCATGGAGTGTGATCAAATCAACTACATCTGTAGATTGTTTCTCAATGCATTTCATTATCCCTTACCCATTGAATGTAAATCTCATTCCAGTTTCTTCTTGTGTGATCTCCACTCCACCATAATAAAAAACATTATATATAATATAAGGACCTAACCATATAGACCAAAACATACTAGGCATCAGTTTCAGTTGTGAACTATAGAGAAAGAGTTTAGATCCAACATGAAACTCTCTTTGTTGGATCATTCATTCATGATATACATTTGATTATTCCTTATATTTCCTTGAGTTCTCATATGAGGTAAATCGAATCTCCTCAGGCTCTTTAATTTGAAGATTTCTTTGAATTCCATCGGGGACCAAATCCATGTCGCATTTCATTATAGCCGAATAATCCCAACGGTTGACTTCTCTAGGAAGATAACATGCTTTCCTAAAAACAAACTGAAAGAGTGAAATATCAGTGGGTGTTTTTTATTCCATTCAATAAACCCAAAGTGCATCATCCAATATCTTTCTCCAATCATTCTTATTCGGATGCACGACATTCTCAAAAATTTGTTTCAACTCACGATTTGAAACCGTAGCTTGGCCATTTTTTGGGGATGGTATGATGTTTATGTTTTGTGTGTCACCACATACTTTTGATGGAGGGAATCAAAATTACGATTGAAAAAAGTGTGTCCATTGGTCACTGGTGATGGAATTCGGTGCTCCAAACCTGTATAAAATATGCGCTCTGACAATGTCCAATACAACATGAGAATCTGTAGTCCTGGTGGCCTTAGCCTCCACCCATTTTCTCACATAATAAACAACAACCAAAAAGTACAAGAAACCAAAAGAACATGGAAAAATACATAAAATCAATGTACCACACATGAAAAATCTCATAGAATAATTTGGGCATTTGAGGCATCTCATGTATCCTAGAAATGTTTCCCATGTGTTGGAAACATGATAATGACTTAAAAAATAAATGATCTTCATGGAATAATCTAGGAAAATATAATCCAACGTATAAATAATTCATAGCTATCTGCTGGGGTCCAAAGTTCCATCCATGTGAATTTGTATAGAAAAAATGAAAAACATACTCAAACACATGATCAGAAACACACCTCCTAATTACATGATCAATACACATGCACCAAAGGTAAGGATAATCCCTCAAATAATACTTATAATATCTTTTAATTTTAAGACATGATGTTTCATTAAATTTGTATGGATTTCAGGTGTAACAAGGTTGTTCAATAAATCAGCATACCAAGGATGTGTACCTAAGATGGAAAAATGATGTTCATCAGAGAAAGTGTCTCAAAGGGGTACCTAGTCCAAGGTGACATCTTCTACTATGTTAGTATGCCTACTCATGTGGTCTGCCCCACGTTTTTTGACCCCTTCTTGTCCATTATTTCAATATTGAATTCATTAAGAAGGAGAATCCATCAGATATGTATAAGATTTGGTCTTTCTTCTTCAAGTGGTTCCTCAGAGCATCATGGTAAAAAAACAAATAATTTAAAGCCCAATAAATATGAACAAAATTTATTTTAAGAAAATATAGTATTAAAAAACTCTTTTTTGTGGTAGTGTAGTTTTACAGTGCTGAATCCAATTTCCGTGATGCATAGTCTATCACATTTGAACATCCCTCCACCCATTGTGATAAGACATCTCCAACCGTCATGTTGGATGAATCACACATAAGGTCAAAATTAATCTCCTACCATGGATGTTATATGATAGGTGGATTGTTCAGATGTTTTTAGGTCATCAACGTAATTCTTGCACGATTCATCAAAGACAAAATGTGAATACCATTGATGTAATCGTGACATAGGAAGAAAACTCTTACTAAAATATTTGATGTTGTGTCGATAAAACCTTTCATGCCCTAACAAAGATCTAACATAATGAACACGTGATGGATACGGAAGGGATTCAATAATATCTACCTCAGATCAATAAACCTTTATCCCATGTCTTCACACTACATGTACATATACAATCTCATGATCTACCGTGAAATGAGACTTTTCAATGTATAATACCATATTATTCTCAATACAACAATTCCAAACAATTCCCAATCTAGATATACAATGGTCAAATGAAGACCCATACACTGTAATATTATTAATAAATACTACTGTTTTAGTCAAAAAAATCAGAAAAAATACTCACCATGCATCTCTAGAAGGTACCTGGGGGATTCCAAAGTCCAAATGACATCCTTCAGAAAGAGAAAATTATAAATGGACAAGTGAATTAAGCCTTTTCCTAATTTTCTAGAGAAATTGAAACCTAAAAATATCTAGGAAATCCATCTAATAAACAATAGGGTATTTTCCCAGCTATTCTCTCAAGCATCTGTTCAATAAATGTTAGGGGAAATTTTCCTTTCAAGTGGAAATATATAGTTTCCTATAATCAATACACACATGCTAAATATTTTTCACCCTCATGGGAACTTACTCCTCTATCATGTTTAACAACAATGAAACCATTTTTCTTAGGAACATCCCAAATTTGAATGACCCTTTGGGAATCTGAAATGTGATAAATTATACCTTCCTTGAGCAATTTTTCAACCTCTTTTTTAACAACATCCAGAAATGTTAGATTGAGTCTCCTTTATGGATGCCTTACCGATTTAGCCTCATCCTCCAAAAGAATCATATGCATGAAAATAGAGGGGTTAATACCAGATATGTCAGACATGGTCCACCCAATTACCCTAATGTTCTCCCTCAAAATATTATAAAGTTTTTCTACATGTTCAAAAGAGAGAATGTTAGAAATTATAGTAGGCAATTTCTCACCCCTTAATAAGTATGAGTATATGAGACTAGGTGGTAATGGATGGAGATCTTGTGAAGGGGGGTGATATATAGATGTAGAAATTGAAGGTACTGACATATGTACATAATGAACATGAGTATCATAATATACATCATCAAAATTAGAGAATAAAGCATCAAACACATCAACATACTCAATAGAAATGTCATAATCAGAGTTCACATAATCAAAATAATAATACGAATCCATTTTAAAATCAAATATAAGAGTGTATTCTGCATTACAAACTGGTGTGGAAATGCACTTATACATCAAACTAGAACCAATACTCATAGTCTCCCTAGTCATAGAAAAATTAAATTCCATTGGTTATTTATTTATTGGTTCAAAATAGATGATAAAAAAAGTAGAATGTTATTCTATGGGGTACTTCATAGAGTCTATAAAATTAAATATCAAAAATTCATCTCCAAACTCCATGGAAAGTGTTCCTTCATGAAAATTTATGATGTTTTTTTTTCATTTATGGGGAAAGGAATACCTAAGTAAATGGGATAATGAGAACTTAACAAATAATCCTCTATGTTAAAAAAGTAGAAATCTACTAGAAAGATCATATCCCTTAACCGAACAAGTACAACCTCATGGGCTCCCACTGGATATGTTGTATCTCTATTTTCCAACTACACCTCTACTCTCATCGAAATCAACTCACCAACATTTAAAGAAGAGAATACAGAGTGATAAATCACATTTATGGATTCTCCCAAATCACATATTGCATTAGAAATGTGAAACTCTCATATGGTGCATGGTACAGTGAATGTCCCCAGATCCTTGCACTTTGTAGGAATTTCTTGAGTTAGTTTAATGACTGCTGACACATTCCTTATGGTATTCTTTATTTCTTAGAGTAGAGGTATGTGGATCTCAATAGTCTTGAATGTATCAAAACCTTATTTTTTGGCATTACCTCTTCATACAAATTCATTGTTTGAACAACTATATTTGGAAATGGATGGGGTTTAGGAGGAAATCATAAATATTTTTCATACCTTTGTCTTTCTCCATGGGTTTCACTTTATTTAGTATGGAATGGGTCTTTTCTAGGGTTGTGGTGAATCCTGATGGAATGGTAAGTGTATATGTAACAGTTTGTTTCATCCCGCTTCTCAATGTGTTTCAACTAACATTCCCCTTGGGGTTTGGAGTAGGTTGAGAAGGTAGATTTATGAAGTTATTACTTACCAGTTCATGGATGACGGTGGAAATTTGGCTTATTTGAGTCTCCAATTATCTCAACTATGTTCCTTGAATATTTATCTAATTCTATTGATTATGAAAATTTTGTTTAAAAAGGTTGTCGGTGTTATAGTATACCTTGGGTGGGGGATTCCCTTCTTGTTGTGTTTTTGATGCTTGGGCTTTAAATCTTCTTTGGGGTTATTGGAATCCCTATTGGTATGGTGGAGACTACTAGAAATTTTTTTGAAAAGGGGGTATTTTTTGTTGTCCAGATACATACCTCATGTATGATTGATCATTCCACTCTTGGTTGTATGTTGGTTCAATGGAGCCATACTTATTTTGGGGATATGGTTGTTTTTGCTGCTGATATGGTCTCCCCGGAAATACTGCTACACAATCCTCTGTCTCTTGTATTTGGGGGAAATAATTAGTTGGGTGGTCTGTTTTAGTGAAAATTCCACAAGGTATCACAGGAGTTGGTTGGGATATCTTTTGAGAAAAATAAGTATGCCTAACCATAGTGAACAATTTCTCATACATGATATCAATTAAATGACTCTCATGAGAAGAAGGACTTACATGTTGTACCCCCTGACATGTGGTGTACATCAATCACCGAATTATTGGGTGTTTTGTGCCATATTGTTGATCAATTCACATGAGGATTCTAGTGTTTTTTTCACCAATTCTCCACCAGTTGTAGAATCCACCATGATCCTCCCCATAGGTGTGAGTCCTTCATAGATGTACTAGATGAGGAGTTTCTCACTGATTTGGTGATGTGGACAGCTTGCACACAACTTCTTGAATCACTCCATGTAGTCATACATTGACTCCTCTTGTGCTTTCTTGATCCCTGAGATATATTTATGAATAGATGTGGTCCTTGATGGTGGGAAAAATAAATGCTAGAAAAGGTGTTTAAAATCATTCTAACTTGTAACATCTTTAGTTTCTAAATAATACATCCAATCTTTTTCATGTTCATGAAGTGAAAATGAAAATTCTCTTAGTGTAATTTTATCTTCAGATACATTTCATGGTTTTAAAGTTAAGAAAACCACATCAAATTATCTTAAAAAATTTAGATCCTCACCAGATAATCCATGAAATTTTTGAATAGGGTGAATTAATATAGATTTTATTTCAAAGTCAGATTCGAGATTTAGGTATGTACTAAAATTTGCTTGAAGGTTAATATCTAGTGCAACGAACTATTGAATGGTTCCATTAATTTCACTATTATTATTTTCATACATTGGTTATTTTTTATGTTTTAATTTGAATTTATTCTTATTTTAATGGTACTATAATAGAGGAACTCCCCGACTAGATGAATTTTATACCAACCAATAGACTTAGAATGTCTAATTTGAGCCCTAAAGTTGCGTTAATGCTTAGGTTCAAGATCTAAGAGATCCCCAGTATTAGATCATGTCATAAAACATTAATATATAAAAACTAAATAAACAAATGTAGACCATAATAAAATTATATGAATTTTTATTATGTGGTCCGATAAAAATAAAAGAAGAGGAAACAATAAAATCTTGAGAGAGGCGAAAGACAAAAGATAGGGAAGAAAAAAATAATAAAAATGAAAAATAAAAAAACCTCTGGATTATTAAATAAATTAATTTAATCCCCCAAAATAGATGTAATTTTAAAAACTATTTCATGGGTTCTTTGAAATGATGTTAAATTTCAGGTTATTTTGGTGCAGTAGTGTGGCTGGCCAAAGTTGTCTCTTAATGGAGGAAGTAATTTTAGACAACATATTGAAGGTATTTTAAAAATAAAAAAAATTAAATTAAACATATTAAATGAAATTATGGGGGTTTGATTATCATTTATAAAAATAGTATAATTTTTCTTGAAGAAGGATATATTTTTTATTTATTTTTGAAATGAAGTTCGATTAAAAATACACAACAAGAAGATGTTTTTTAACTAATATTTTAAAAGGATAAATCAATCTAACTCTCCCTATTCAATTACATATTAATAAATATCATTTAAATTAATCTCAAATTAATTATAATTCTCTAATTTTCTAACCCTCAAATCTTACGGGAGTTAACTTACCCACTAATAAGAAAAGAGTTAAACCCTATGATATCTGTGGAACATGAAATCACAACACCCTTCTTTGATTGTCATTATAAGGATTGATTATGGATAGTGGTGAATTAGAGAGAATAAATTCTCTTGAAATGAGGATTAATTGATCTTAATGATTGTATTTAAACTCTATAAAATTATCCCATGGGGTCTTTTTTTACAAATTAATTTTCTGCTCTCACAATTTACACAAAATCTCGACCTCACGTGTTTTTGTGTGAATTGTTCAATTGCCGACATTGTTTCATATAATTTAAAAAATAAATTCATGTACCATATTAACTAATTTAAACTATCTCATTGATTCAAAATAAATTAATTAATAATGTAATAGGTAGATCAATTACTAAGAAAACTACTCTTCCATGGGTGGTGTAGTCATCGTAGAAGAAAATTACAATTGAAATGGTTTAGAATGGGAATATCCCAATAATTATTCTAATATTGAGTTCCAACCCAAATAGTAAGATCAAAGATGAATAAAAATATAAGAAAATGGAATAAAATATAATAAATAGTAGATGAAAAATAAATTTTATTATGAAAACACAAATTTTTCAACATGAAGAAGAAGAAAAGACTTAGATGAAAGGATTATTATTTAAAAAAGAAACCATTCATTCAATGTTTTGAGTATTGGATTTCAACCACATATAGTCTACCATAAACTAACTAATTCATGTACCAACCACTTAAAATTATAAAAAAAACTAATTTATATATTAGAGGGTAGGCTATGTTTCAAGTGGTTTCAAGTGAGAATGGGTAAATTAGGCCAAATATTTTATTCTAAGTTGTACCACCTATTTGACATTCCAAAAAAAAGACCCAACAACCCTTCTAGAAGGATTATTTGTGGGAAATGTTTTTCTAGACCTCTTTTATTAATTTGTTTCAATCCAAGCATGGATGAATAAGTTATGGCCCAAATACAAAAGTGATGTCCAATATGATGAGTCCATTCCATCGTTGACTTCATGGCTCTTTTACTCCAAAACAATTCATGATTTATCTTTATAGTATTCAATAAGAGTTATATACCATTGAGTGAAGAAAAAATTATACAAAAATTTATGTTAAAATAATTCAAATTATACTATTTATGCATTAATTACTACATTTCACTTTAATGGATAAAACTGTAATATTCATCAAATTTTCAATAATATAATCTAATCCCATATAATTTATAAATAACCATATTTAAAAAAATTTGAGGAATGTTTTTCATTTATTATCAATAAAATATTAAAAAAATTCTTGTTTTATCAATATTCCGCCTCTCCATGATCATATATCATCACATTTTTCATCTATACATCAAAGTACATGTGTCATTATACAAATTGATTAAGATATCATGTGAAAGGTCCAATTCACATGTTTCATACAGGAATATACAATGAAACATAAAACAAGTGTAATTAATATTGTTGAGTATGTCCTCATGAACTCATATAATTGAGATCATCGAGTTTTAACTTCAATAGAAAATGTATCGAGGCTTATAGTACCCTGCACCTAATAGTCAGAAATCATATGTGTTTTGTAAAATTGATATATCAAGACCATGGGACATTTATATTTAATAATAACATCACATTATTTTTTATTTCTCATCATATTATGAAATTTATATAACTTATTAATAAATTCATTACTATGAGAAAATTATCACATTAATGTTATGAAATAGAAAATTCAATATGTGATATGAATATATATATATATATATATATTATTAATGGAAATTAAAAAAAATATAGTTTGTTCTAGGTAACTAATTCCAACATGATAGAATAAGGACATATGGATGTCAGTAAAAAAAATTGGATGATTAGGATGAGGATAGAGTAAGTTGATGTGGTTGAGATTATAATTTGATATATGGATGAATAATATGTGCTGATTTATATGATGATGATTTTTATGATTTGAACTATGTTAAAAATTTTTGAATTAATGACAATCATTGGAGTGATGTGATATAAAACATATTAATGAATTATTAGGGTTGTGGTATTCCTAATTTATGAAGTAGATATGGGATGTGATATTTCAACCATTGGTATGGTTGTTATTATAGTTGTAATTATATCACTATGAAATTAATGTTCATGGATATTTTGGTCCCTATTTTTAATGTCTTTTAGTTATTATGGTTATAGTTATAATGTATCTAGTGGTGTGGATATTGAGAGTTTGAAATTTATGTATTTTTTATGGTGATATGGTTGTAGTGAATGGATTGTGTGGTAAGTAAAATGGGTTGGGGGTAGTTAGAGTTGGTGTTTCTCATGATTTATTTGATAAATTAACTAATATTTTTATGTTTTATTCCCTGAGATTTTACCATGTTTATTCACATGACACATGAATGGTTTAAGGAGGAACTTATTGGGTACACATGTATACTCACTCCATTATTTTATGTTTTCTTTCAGATTTACATAATCTTATCGAGGGTGGTATCGATCAACAATAATTTTGGTATAAGATGATCTAGCTATCAGTATTTTAAGTCAAGTGTTATTGGTTTCCCCTGATATTAGTGGATTTTTTATGGATTGGTTATTGTGATTAACATACTCACAAATGTGTTCATTTATTGATGTTGAAGTTATTTGTTTTTAATTTTAGTTTTAGTTATTGGATGTGGTGTTCAATTTTATATTTAGAAAGGGTAATTTCTCACATAATCTATGATTTATACACATTATGCTTAAATAAAAACAAAGAAATATTAGAGATGGACTTGCGGAATCATTATTATTTCTAATAATGCTAAGAGATAACACTACTGGTTAAATGTATCTGAGTTTTAAATCCATTTATCTAATTTTTATCTTCATATAGTTCTGATTGGAATGATATTTTTTTGATAATTTAATTAAAATTAATATTTTTCTTAATTTTATTAAATTCCAAACACCTTACCAAAGACAAAAAATTCATGAATCTAGTTAAAAGGGAAAGGTTCCCTCATGAATGAAAATACAGGCAGTGCATGGATATCATCATACTGTGTCGTAAGGTATTTGGTTATGTTTTACAATTAACACAACCCTCATGTTTATTTTTCATCATTTATATTTGGTCCTTGACTATAATATCAATAGTAAGATGAAGGATTGTGGGGATAACATCATGTCATTATAACCCTTATTCACTAGGTGACGCATGTACTACAAAGGTTAAGATAAAGGGTTGTGATCTTGAGACATGAATATTTTTCCCCTAAAATGGTATCCACTTTTATGATATCTATTAGTGATCATTGATCCTCACTTCACTAATATTTTAGTGTTCATTAGTGTTTATATCATTGCTTGTCTATTAATGTAAACAATCATGGAAATTATATCAAATTACTATTTTATAGTTATGTGAAAAAAATATTTATTCAAATTAATTGGATGAATTATCCTAACTTAATTTCTATAGGAAGATAATCCAATTAGATTCACATATCCATGTGCAACATAAATCTCTAAATAAGATATTAGGATCACTCATACCTAAACCTAACACATGATAATCCATGGGCACCAGTCTAGGTATAATCTATCCATTTAGCTGATCAAAATTTTGATGATTGTTTTCTTAATTTACATATCATGAGGAATTATCCAAATTATCATGTTTCAATCACATTAATATATAAATATTATACTGTTAATGATTTATATTATGAATCCACAATAAAAAACAAAATTACACCATCCAAAAGCTTATCAAAATTCCAATTGTACAAATGGTATATGAAACACTTCCTTGAAATACATTATAATTAATTTGAAACATATATATTAATCACGAGCATATATGGTGTGATAGGAAGAAACCCCCCACTTTTATAGAACATAGATAATCTCTCAGTATAGTGGGAAGTTTGGCCCAAATATTCTTTATTCATAGATCATTACTCAAGAGTTATTTTAAATTCAAATTTTATTTTAACTCCAAATATAGAAGAATAATATTAATAAACATTAACTTTTGAATTATAACAAATAAAATCATCAGTGTTGGTTGATCTAAATTATTTTTTATAATTTTATTATCATGAAACTACTTGAATACATGGAATAACATTTATTAAAAAAAATTTAAACAATTAAAATTTTGTATATGAATATTCACAATATTTAAACAATACATATTCATGAATATTTTAATAGTGATATAAATAAATGAATGAAAACTTCATATATTGAACATGAAATATAAATGCATTAGACAACGATATGATAATACAAAACAACTTTTGGAATGGTCTAAAGTCATGGGTCCATGTATATAATTTCATGTTTCCTTCTTTTATGTATCTATTGAACATTGTTTTGATCTAATTTTGGTTGGGTCTCATTTTGTGATGTTTTAGGAGAAATTTATATTATTTTGGAAGCCCTTTGGGTTATGTAGAGTTGGATAATATTTAGAGAAAACCGATAATTTTGGACCAGCAAAACATGCACCCTATTGAAAACCAGTAGAAAGGGATCCTTGTTTATCTAACCATGTGTCCATCCCCTCTAAACCATAAACCCTCTTACAGTAAGGGTTTACATGTTTAGTTCCTGATTAATAAAACCATGTGTCCAAACCATGAACTCTATGTAAAATCCTAGTAGGGGTGTACAGTTTTTCAAAATGTACATCTGTCCCCTGAAAACCATGTGCGCAGTTTTTAATTCCATTGAGATTTATTTAAAAAATATTGAACCACTAGTTTAAGATTCTAATCATCACAATTAAAACCGCACTCTAACACTTGATTTTTATAGACTCTAAAGGAGCTATTTTTTCTCGTACAACCTCCCCCTTTGGTTAATAAATGTTCCATTAGAAGATCTGATCCCTATTTAGTATTAGGATATCATCTTTTCGGTTTCATATTGATCTTATTTTCTCTCCTTCGATAGAATTATATTATCATTTTCATAATGGATATAAACTCCATTTTTTGAATATAATACTTTTCATGATATATCAATATTCTAGATTTGATTCATAGATCTTATGACCATCATTTTCATTCTTATTGCAGGTGTAGATCATTTGATTTTGTGATTAAAGGTAGGTGGTTCTATAATTATTTTCCCTATGATTGAAAACATTAATCACATGATTAAATTGAAATGAATTTTTAATTGATTTAAAAACATGTATATGTGATGATTTTATCTTTGATTTGAAATGGTGATGATATTTTTGAAAAACTCCAATTTCAATGGAATTGAAATCATTTGGAAAATCTATAAAAAATGGTGACATGATTTAAAAAATTTTTTGAATAAATTTTTTGATTTAGATATTTAGAAAATTGATTAAATATAATTAAGATTTTAAATATAATTATATGAAGAACATCTATGATTTGGTATGGAAATGAGAAAGGCATGTTGAAAACTAAAATTAAGAAATTTTTTTAAAAAATTAATTGACCTGATGGATATCCAATTTGATTAATTGATCGAATGATTTATTTGATACCATGTATGATTGGGTTGTTAGTAGGTAACTATGAAAAGCACACTAGGATCTGGATCCCTTATCAAGGGAGTTACGATGAAAACACTAACTGAACTAAGATAATATTGATTTCCTATATTGGATCCCCTAAGAGGGTATAGATTTATTTCCAATAGTGGAAACCAGAATTGGGTGTTGATTTGAGTGTTCATGCATATCTAGGGTTGTGTTGATAAATTATATGTGTGAATAACCAATTACCAATGAAACTAAACTACCACATGGATCGTTTTCAAGGTTCGTACATTACATTATTTGATTGTAGAAGCCGTTGATTTTTTGTACTTTCTTATTCATTCCAACTAAGTTATATAAACTGTTTTATATAAAATGACCATATAAGACCATTTTAAAGTTTTTTACCTATCTTCCATATATTTAAATGAAATCGTGTTTTGTTTAAAAATAAGAAAATGTAATTTCATTCATTTTTTGTACATTAACTGATAGAATAAATGGTGAATTGTTATGGTATTGATTAATGAACACTTGGTAAGTTTATATAGGTATTTTTAGCTCATATAATACATTTTCCATCATATTTTTGTATATTATCCTTTTCCAGGTTTGATTGAAGGGAATTTTCTACTTAGAGGTGGTGGATGTTCTTGATCATTTGGTCCATGGAGTGGTGATGGTGACAGGTAGATCTTTTTTACACATGTTACACATGATTTTATAATACTTTTTCTAGTTGATATTGTAGTTTCGATTAGGGATGTTTATATTTTTGTTGGGTACAATTTTACCTATTAGTTTATGGTACATTATCATTTTTTAGTGTTGAGCATATTGACTTCTATCCTGTTTCATCCTCTATTTTGAGGAAAAATAATTCCCTCGTTGATCATGTATGATTCTATATGATAGTCACAAACATGTGAGGAAAAATTTACCTTTGGGATGGTTCTTGATAAATTGGTATCAAATGTGCAGTTTTAGAATCATTTCATGGTGTTAAGTATGTGTTTTGGGATATCATGACTCGACATAGAAGGTAGTTAAGATCATTTTTCTATCTATTTCTATTAATAATGATCCTTAAGTCATTATGGGTGTTTAAGAAAAGTATATTGGAGTAATTTTTTGAACTGATTGTAGTATTTTCCCTAATTTTGATTTGGGAGTGTTGAAATAAAAATATTTAAATCATAATTGATGGGATTGATATTCTCATTTATCTTGCTTAATTTATTGATATGAGTGATCTTATGATGTCGTAAATGTTATTTTTTGATGTTATATAGCATCATTACTCTATTAAGATGCGTGAATAGGTCCCAAGAGGATGTTTTTGGTGAAACAGAGTGAGAGGATCCTCCTATGGACCAGAATCATGTTTGGATTATTGTGTGTTTTTTTAGACATTTGGAAAGACACCTATACCCATTCTCGTTCAGGATCTAGTTGTGAAACCTCAAAAGGATGGACCTTGGAAGCACGAAAAATAGTTTCTTTACCATAAGACACTTTCTTTCCAAGGAACTAATGAACCTAAATAAGACTAGGATTAGTTTAATAGGATATATTACCTTTTTGGTTTCTTGGAAGTTCTGTAATCTATTAAGGGGATGTTTTCTACCTGCAAACTAGAAGGTCCTAGTATAAGATGGTGGGATTCGATGGTAATAGAGATGAATAACGAGGGTTTGGAGTGTAAGGAATTTAGAGTTCTTTTCATTAATCCATTGTATCCATAATCTATGTTACAAGATATGGCTATTGAGTTTTTCAACATCCAGAAATTTGATTGGATTGTGACAAGATATGAAATACACTTTTTATGGATTGTATAGTTTTCCCATAACATTGTGTTTGATGATAAAATAAAGGATTGACGGTTTGATATGGGTCTCTGATATGCGTTTTTTATGAATATATTTAATGTTGTTTTAATGATTAAATTTTAGTTATATAAATGATATTTTTTCCAATATTTGGACTATTTAAATTATTTTATGATTTATGGAAAGATACAATAATATTGGAAAATGGAAGAAAGTGGGCCAAATATTTGGAGAAAAATATAGTTCACATAGTGATTCTGGAAAAAATGAATCCTCCCAATATAAAGGATTCTGATGGAACTTCCTAGTGGGTGGAACAAAATAATCAAGGTGAAAAAAAAGAATTGGGAACTTGAAACACATTATTCACATCATGTAATCATTACACGACATGAAAACATTAAACCCTGAAAAGTAGAGATGGAGTGTGAAGCAAAGAAAGATCAATTGAAGGATAACTCAACATTTACAAGACATGAAAACATTACATTACATTAAAACAATAAAATATGTGAAATAATATATTAAACAATTATAATTTATAAATAATTTCATGAATATTTCAAATTCCATGAATTACATGCGGTGAATTATTTACAAGCCATGAAAGATTTGGGACGACCCAAAATGGCCAGATTCCATGTTTCAAGTGGAGGAAACTTGTTTTATTGTCTTAAGATCACCTATCACCACCTTTTGAATCATTATGACATCAACAAATTGTTTCTAATCACTAGGGGATTATATAAATAGTTATATAATCCACCACACCAGGGGAAAATCTATAGATCAATGCTTTTTGGGAGAAACTATGTGTGTAGGGTCCTCAATAGTTTTAGATTCATCTTTAATTTATGTTTTCCTTCTCTTTATTCCTTCAACCTTACTCCCATATCACATGGATTAGTGGTAAAACCACCTTTTTCTAGGGTTATGTAGCCCAAGGGGGAAAGTGTAGTTATATTTGTTTCTTTTTATTTATTCATGCAAATGGTTTTCCATAATTCATTAAAAAATTCCTATCTCATTCTTCTTTTTTTCATGAAAATTAAATTGAACCTCAAAAAACTATTTTAATTTCATAATTGATTACCCTAAATTAGGCTTTACCATTGAAAAATTTATGGTACCCAAGTTAAAAAATGATATCAAGAAAAACTCAATTATGTGATACACTAAATTACCAAACCAAGGGAAACAAGGGATTAATAAATTGGGGAGAGGATACCAGGATAATTTGATCCTCTTTGTCTTGACTCCAATTCCAAACATGGATCGATCAATTTTTTTTTTATAAAATCCAATTTCAACTAAAGCCACAAACTCAAAAACCCCATAATTATCTCAAAATCTAATTTTATTCAAAAAAATAAATTATCTTCATTCTCTCTCTCTCTCTCTTTCTTAAAAATTCTTCGAAAACCAACATTTGTTCTTTTCCCTCTTTCCAAAAAAAATTAGAACCAAATTAAACTAATTTCACTATCCTTATGGGACTGATCTAGATCATTCCACTATATTAATTTTAATTAATTATGTTACATTGATATGATTTTTATAATTTTTTATTTTTATTGTAACTAAGGGAAATAATGATTCACTTTTTTTCCATCAGTCTAAAACCTGATATTCCTACAATGTTTTTCTCAATGAATCTCACTTTTTATGTTAACTTAATAGATAGGGTTTTGTTGTACCAGTATTATCTGGATGGTATTCTGGTGTTGATGGGAGTTACTTTTTCACATAGTGTATGTTATACGAGTTTATTTAAGGAAAAATATAGTGTGATGATAAGAATTGTTGATATAAAAAAAGTTTCCTTACAGACCTCCTGATGTTCCAAGAAGAGGCCCATTTACTTTCTTCCACTATGGTTGGGTTGTTCATTCTAAAAGTGTTTTCTATGAGGTACCCAAGATCTGTAGTTTGTGAATCCACTCAAGACACATATAAAAGTCCTTACATATGTCTTCCACTACATGTAGTGTCATGGGCTCATTGGTTCCGAAAATTATTATAGTGTTGAATGATCCCAGTTTTCAGGGAAGTGTGTACTTATTTTAAATTTTGGTTTAAATACCTTTTAATTATTCATTTAAATGTTTACCTAGAGTATGAGAGGTCTAGAGGGTGATTTAGGGGTTCCAGGCATGAATGAAAGGAAATCATGGCCAACCTGTGCAAGGCGTATGGTTGGTTTACAGTTAAGTGAATTGTGCAGCCTCCACCTGAAATCCATGAAACCTTGCACATTGGTATTCCACACAATGTGCACATTGTTTTTTAAACTGTTCAGAGATCCCTAGGTAACAGTGTGACCTCACTCCCCTTGTATAGTGATATGTGCATGGTTTTTGCATGGTTTAGAAAACTGTGTGCCTCATTAAAAGTAGTAAAACATTACAGTTTTTCCATCCCAGGATCATTTATTTTCCAACCAATGTTTTTATACATTCTTCTACCTCCAGCCTTAGTGAAGAACTCGAAGCTCCAAATCAACCAAATGGTGGTTCTCCACCGATTTAGGCCATTTTGAGTATCTTTTGTTATGGATCAATGCTCTAGGTAAGCCTAACATCAATCATTCTTCTCTTTTCTAAATTAGGGTTTGTGGTTTCTATCCTCTCCATTTGAAGCCCTAAAACACTTTTTCAGTTGATATTAGGTCGATGATTCAAGTGGTGTTTGAATCAGGATCTGAGTTTAAGATTAATCATGTGGATTTATTCAGATTCTATATAGGTGTTCAATATGTTATATCTCATTGAATTCATGTTGATTTGTGGTTTCATATTGGCTTGTTTTCCTTGTTCTTGTTGTGATTTCAATGAATTTATTAATAACTGGTAAATTGGTTGCCAAAATAAAGATTTGAACCACTCACGATGCTTCTAGGGTGTGTTGAGGATGACATGACTGATTTAGGACCACCCATGGGGTGCTCCGACATTCTTGAACATGGAACTTGTATTGGTAGACATATTTTTGACATGAAATTAATTATATCCCGTGATGAACATGTTAATATGTTGGTTTGACACTAAAATGGGGTTTTTGGAAGTATGTCTATACTTTGATAATGGAAAGAAGTGTTTCATAGAATAATGTAAAAAATGATTAAATGGATTATTGTGAAAGTGAAAAATGGAATATGAACTTGAAATAGAAATGTGTTAATGGAATAAGGAATATTAATTGTTGAATATGATTAGTGGGATAATGTATTGAAATTATTGATTACACATAATAGGTTATGTCATGGGAAAGTGGAATGTGGTAAATGGACTACACTAAGTGAATGATAATGTGTAAATGGGTTAATGAATAAGGATAATTTATCGGTTAAAGTGAAATATAAAATGTGAATGATATTATAATAAATTTTTCTTCGATTGTGATCTGGTATATTGGGTGAATTAATGAATAAGCACACACGCATGGCTTGGTTATGGGATAAAGGAAAAAGGCTCCTCCTGCAGGTTGTGTGGGATTAAAGCTTCATCCCCTCCCATGAATGCATGGGTTAGGGAGTCAGAATAATTTTTTATTCACCTAATGGTTTCATTAAATTGTATTACCTGGATTGAGGTTCCAAGGTAAGTGTGATGTATGGTAATAAAATTTTGATCCCTAATGACGTAGGGAACTTGACTTATACACTTATGAGTGATGGTTGTCAACATAGGATGTTGTGTAAATGATGTAAAGGACTAACCTATGAAACATGTAATGAATTGAGTTTAGTAATAAATATAGTGTATGTGATGAAAATGGAAATAGTTATAGAAATGAGTAATGTGAAGATTTTTATCTAGTTTCAATTGAGTTGTTTTTTTTACTATGTCATTTACTTGATACATGAATGCATTAGCTGTTTCGACTGGATGTTTTTTGGACACTGTTGGTGGTGGCCTACTATGTTTTACTCACACATTGATCGGGCCACCATTGTTTACATGAGTAGTCTTCATTGTTGGAGGGTTAGATAAGGGTAAAGGCCTGGTGCTAGGGATTCTTAGTTGGGCATGTGATATGCATGGATGAGGATACCTACTTGGAGTTAGGACCAATTATTTGGATTTAGATGTTTCATTTTTTTATTTCTCACTTTGGTCATTGTAACATGACATGACATATTTATTTTTAGTTTTTGGTTTGTATCCAGTTTTGGGAAATCCTAGTTATGCATGGTTATTGTTTATTGTTTATTTTTTCCTTTATTTTATATTATTATCTACTATTTCATACTTTAATTTAGAGGTTATAGTCTCCCAACATCTTTATTTAGACCCTCACTACTAGTTGGACACCTCAAGGGAGGTGTGTTTGAGGTCATGTGGTGACCCGGCTCAGAGAACTTGTTTTGTGGCATCCGGTTTGGAGACATTACAAAGTGAAATAAAAGGAGATATTTTCTATAGAATTAATATTTTGGATATAAGAAAGTATATTAGGGTGTTTTAGGTATTGTTAATAATCTCGTTCATGGGATTATCTAACCCATATGTGAAGGAAAAACTATGTTCCCAATGTGGGAATTATTTTTCTTAATCGGTGTTGTTACAGTTGAATGATATTTCACCATTGGGTACTGAAGTTTTTGTTTTATGTGACTATTTTATTATATTTTTATCATGGATGGAATGTCATGAGGTTGTACATTCATACATCATTTTGGAAACCTAGGGATCTAGGAGGTATGTATCATGATAGGCACACACATGGGTTGGGTGTGTGGGGAATAAAGAGTAGAATGTTATTTATTTCATTAAATATTTGAAGAAAACATTGTCTAATAAGGATGATTAAAATGGTAAAAGAAAAAAAGAAAAATAAGGGTTACAGAATTGTGTTTAAGGAAAGGTGAAACTGAGTAAAAATTATGGCTATAACAAGTTGTGAAATTGGAAATGTTCCTAAGAAGAAGTGGCTTAAATAGGTTTCTAACAAAATAATTGTAACTATGTGATATGGTTTACTTGTGTTTCCCATGTCCCAAAATAGGGATGGATGATGGTAGTTTTTTATGTTCGTTGGTATTCATTGGGATAGTATATTAAATAATGATTTCTTATGTCTATAAGAATGACTTCTTTTACTTAAACTATGAAGTCCTTGTCTTTTTTTTTATGATATATGTGCTTGTCATTGAAGGAAAATTCCACTATGATGATGTGTACTAGTTGAGCTACAATTGGTTGTCACTAATAATGATCTTTCATAAGTGGTCCAAGAAAACCAGGTGTTTAGGGTAATAGGGGGGAGAAAGTAACAATGATAACTTCACTCATTTCATTTAGGTGATTGAATGGGACCCATGGCGGGTTGTGATTAGTATTTTTGAGTTGATCATGGAGTTTCAGTTGCAATTTCGTCCAATGTTTTTTCTGAAGAGGGTAGTCCCAGGGCTATAGAATTCTTGATAGTGTCCATTCAGACAATTCTTTATAATTTTGACACTCCTGTGGAGAAGAGAGTCTAGATAGAAATATACATGTTACGAGGTCAGGAAAAATTATGATGTGTTGTCCTAGTTCATACCCAACAAGCTAATAGTATGGTATAGAAATAATTTAAAAATAATTTTCTTCAAACTTTCTGTCTTGAATAATTGAGGTAGGAAATGGATACGAAGTTTATGAGGCCGACCTAGGGTTCTTGATGTTAATGGAATATACTATCCATTTCAACAACTTGTAATGTTTTGTTATTGATTTTGTGGGGGATGGATCGGATATGGAAAGACATATCCAAGATGGAATCAGGTATAATATCATGTTGCAGCTGAATTTATTTCACTTTAATAGGGTTTATAATGTGGTGGATCAAGCCCTTATATCATAAGGAAACCTCTACGAGGCTTCTAGAAGTAAACATGTTGTTCCAAATGGGGAGAACCAATGGTGAGACGTCCCAATGTAGGAAGTTCCACTAAGATATTTTTCACTAGGGAGGTGTTGGATAGGAAGCTAGAAGAAGGAACCAGTTTATCAGGTTAGTAATAGAGATTTCTATTATCAGTGTGGTAGGGTAGAATAAGTATGTATTCAGTGTTCCCGACCACAAGTTGAGTGTCAATTGTGTAGTAGATTGGGGCATGTACGGAGTTTCTGTAGGAACATTCAATACTAGGGAAATGATGGAGAACTAATTCAAGTGTAGATTACATATAGGGGGTCTCCTACACCATATTATGAACGTAGTTTGAGGTCGACCAATCGTACTAGAAGAGGTGGCGTACATGGTTCTTCAGGGAGAGATCATCCATATCAACAAGGTGGTACAACATTGAGAACTCATACCATGGCCCAGGGTAGAGGGGTAGGTCATCTTCATGTAGGCAGGTCTACATTTGGGGGTGGCAAAGTTGGGCCATCAACAGTTCGAGGTATGATCTTTATATCTTTCACGCTTTCTAGTTCTTTATTTGATACAAGTACTTCACATTTCATTATATCTACATAGTTGGTAGTTTTTATGGGCCATACGGTGGAAAAAATGTGTGTGGTTATGTAAATTGATACATTGTAAGTGTGAAAGAAGAGAATATTAGGAAATTTAAGGGTTCGACTCTCAAGGCTTGTGAGTACCATTTTCAAAGAGATATTTTTTCTAGAGATGTCATGTTTTGATCTGATTCTGGGCATGGATTCGATGGTGTTGTTCCAGGCCCATATTGACTATTATCATCATAAGGTAATGTTCACATCTCTTAATAGATACACATATTTCCATTAGGGTGGATGAGACGTTATGTAAATTTGTGTAGGACTCATCTGTAAGTAGATGGGAGAACATACAACCCATGTGGTTTGAATTATGCTTTATTATGGGGGAGTGGAACTGATTTTTTTTCACCTTTGGTGGATCAGTTTTAGGGTGTGGTATTTGAGACTTCTTGGGGATACCGCCCGAGAGAGATGTTGAGTTTAAAATAGAGTTATTAGTGGGGGAAGTACCAGTTTCCTTTCCACTATATAGAATAGTACCAGCAGAACTCAAGGTGTTTAAGACTCAATCGGAGTAATGGGAGAATAAATGTTTTATTCATCCTAGTACATCACATTGTGGATCCCTAGTGTTGTTTTCCAAAAATGATGATGGGTCCATTAATTTTTGTGTCAATTATTTGAAGGTAAATTAGATGATGGTAAAGAATATATATATCCTCTTCAATGAGAAAATGATGTCTTTGACCAGCTAAAAGGTGATTCATTATTTTCTTAGATTTATTTGAGATCATGATATCACCATTTTAGGTTGAGGACTTCAAATGTATCATAGACTACCATCAAGAGAAGGTATAGTTTTTATGAGTCGGTTGTGATGTTTTTTGGGATCACTAATGAACCTGTAAATTTTATGGTTCTAATGAAAAGAATATTCTACCCATACCTAGATCAAATTTTAGTCATTTTTATTGATGAATTCTTTGTGTACAAAAATGCTCACGATGATCATTCTAGATATCATGACATCATTTTTAGTACTCTAATGGATCATAATGTCGACACTAGGCTATCAAAATATCACTTTTATATTGATATGGTGCATTTATTAGGTTACATAATTTCTAAGGAAGGAGTGCTAGTGGACCTGATGAAATTGAATGCAGTTGTGACTTAAAATAAGCCCAAGAATGTTTCTGATGTTCAATGTTTTTTTGGTTTTGATGGATACTATCAAAGGTTTATTAAGGTATTTTTCCATTTTGAATCACCACTTTCAGGCTTGACCAAGAAAGAATTATGGTTTGAATGTTTATAAGCACGTGAGAATGATTTACAAGAGTTAAATAAATGGTTGACTACCACACTGATCCTGGTCCTACCTGATCCGAGTAAGAAGTATACATTGTTTTGTGATGTGTCTTACGTTGGACTAGGAGTAATGCTAATGTGGGATGATCATGTTTTTGCATATAGTTCATGGTAGTTGAGGCCTTTTGATATAAATTATCATACGCATGATCTTGAATTGGTTGTAGTGCTTCATGACTTGAAATATTGGTGGCATCACTTATTGGGAGAATAGATTATGGTTTATACCAACAATAAAAGTTAGAAGTACATTTTCTCACAATGTGACATGATTCATTGGTAGTGGAGATGGGTTGAGTACAAGTATTCCTTTTATTTTGATATGTTTTATACACATAGAAATTCAAATAGTTTTGTGGATGCCTTGAGTCTCAAATCTCAGTATCATGTAGTTTTCGAATCTAGTTCCGAGTGAATGGTGATGGAGTTGTTTATTGATATGCATATGAATATATTGGATGTCTAAGGGAATATGACCATTGAATTCATAGAATATCATTACGTTATTTTAGGATAGGTTAAGGACAATATTCTTGAGGATCTATAGTGCGTGTCTATGAGGGAAAGACATAAATATGAGGACTCACATTCTGGTTGGGCCATCGAAGCTGATGGGATTGTTTTTATTTGTGTCTAGGTTGTTATGCCAACATGTATGCGAGAAGAGTTGATGCATGAGTTTCATGTTTTGAAGTGGGAAGTTAATTATTGATTAATAAAAATGTTTCATGGTCTTTAATGTTAGTATTGGTGGCTAGGAATGAAGAAATGGGATGTAAGTTATGTGTCATGATGCCTTACCTATCCGCATGTAAAGGCTAAAAATTAGTGACTATGTGGTTTTTTGAAACCATTTCCCATTCCTGGATGGAAATGGGATGATGTAACAATGAATTTCATTGTTGGTATTCTAAGGATTCTACAAAATAATGATGCAATATGGGTAGTATTTCATCAATTGACTAACGTGTCTCATTTCATTCCCATTCGAGATACCTTCACCGTGGATATTTTGGGTGAGTTGTATGTTTGAAAAATCATGTGGTTGCATGGAATACTATAAAACATAATTTAGGACTATGATCTTCGATCCACATCGCACTTCTAGTAGGGATTTTACAAATCACATGGTACCTAGGTGTTCTTGATTATGGTTTCCCACCTGCAGACGGACTGGAATATAGAGCATACTATTTTTGTACTATAAGACATGTTGAGGGCATCTATCCTAGATTTTGGTGGATTGTGGGAAAATATTTTAGAACATGTTGAATTTTCATACAATAATATTCACCATGCTACAATTCAAATGGAACCATTTGAGTGACATTATGTTATACCATGTTGATCCCTATTTTGATGGATGTAAGTAAGAGAATTAGAGTTTTTGGGACCATGTCTTATATAGGATACATCAAAAAAGGATTAGTTGATTATGAAACTGATGGTAATGGATCATAAGAGGTAGAAGTCATACGAAGGTTTGCATCATATGCCTCTTGAGTTCATGGTGGTTGATAGTGTGTCTCTTTGAGTTTCTCCATGTTTGGGTCACCATTAGATATAGAAACAGGGTAAGTTAGCACCAAGGTATTTGGGGCCATTTGAGATTGTGGAGAAAATATAATTGGTGGACCCCCTATTGTCTCTTACACAGTGGTATAGTGGTTTGAATGATGTTTTTCTTTTGTCATATCTTTGTCAATATCACCTTGACCCATCCCATGTTATTGATGTTTAAGGTGTATATATTCATGAAAATGCATCCATTGAAGATCATACGATATGTATTGTTTATTGAAGTGACAAAGTATAGTGGGGAAATATTGTACCTTTCATTTTATTTTTATGGTATCATGGTAATGTTCATGAAGAAACCTAGGAAAGAGAACTGGATATTTGGGCTCATAAGAAAGATGTTTTTACCTGGGAAGCTTAGTGATTCTTGGATAGAGTGGCTCGAGGATGAGTCTTTCTAATGTGGGGATGTTGTAAGATCCTAGTTTTGTTTTAGTTGTATTCTTGTTTAAAATTTGGGTTTAAATACCATTTAATTTTTCATTTTAATGTTCACTAATATTATAAGTGGACTTCAGGGTGATCCTAGGTTTAGGGGAATGAAATGAAAGAACATCAGGCCAACCTATGCAAGGAGCATGGATAGCACATGGTTAAGTAAACAATGTGGCCTCCCCAAGAAAACCATGAAACCTTGGGCATTAGCATTGTTCCCAGTTGGTGCATGGTTTTTCAAACCATGTGAAGATCCCCATTTAGCATTTATAACTCACTCCCCTTTGCTAGTGCTATGTGCATAGTTTGTTCATGGTTTGGAAAACCGTGCAGGTAAACCATGTTACCCATTAAAAGATGAATATTTTTTTAATTTTTCTATCTAAGTATTTTATGTTCCCACTCAATTTTCTTCCCCATTCTTCTAGCTCCATCCCTAATGAACAAATCAGAGTCCCAAATATTTCCAATGGTGGTTTTCCATCAATTCATAGCCATTTGGATTGCATTTGGTTGTGGATTTGTGATCCATGTAGATCTAACCTCTCTCTTACTTTTCGTTTCCCAATTAGGTTTCTTGGTTTCTCTATTCTCTATATAAACCCCTAAAACCCTTTTTCTATGTGGATATTAGGATGGGGATTAAAGAAGAGTTTTAATCCAGATATAAGGATCAAATTAAGAATTTGGTTGTCTTTGGATTAATGTTAGGTGGTATACATGTTATATCACATAGTCTTGAGGTTGATTTGTGGTTTCATGTTGGTGTGTTTTCCTTCCACTTGTTGTTCTTTCGATGCATTTAGTAATATTTAGTAAAATGGTTGTATAAATGAATATTTGACCCCCTCATGATCTCCATGGAGTACGTTGGGAATGACATGACCGATTTAGTTCCACCCATGGGGTGCACCGACATTCTCGAACATGGAAATTGTAATGTTAGGCATTATTTTAACTTAAAATTAACTAGATCTCATGATGAACTTGTTAATATATTGGTTTCATACTAAATGATGGTTTTGTTAATATGTATAGACTATAAAAATGTCATAAGGTATTTTTTTCTTAATTTTAAAATGATTACATGGATTATATTGAATGTGATAAATGACCTGTGAACATGTAATGGAAATTTGTTAACGGAATATGGCATATGAATTGTTGAATATTATGAGTAGGATAATGTATCGAAATTGGTGACTACACATAATGGTTTAAGTAAAGGTAAAGGAGAATGGGTCAAATGGACTTTCCTAATTGAATGATAATGTGTAAATGTGTTATAGGATATAGATGATTTATGTGTTGAAGTTAAATCAGAAATGTGAATGATATGATTATTGATTGTGATTGGAATGTGATAAGGTATATGTGGAAAATTAACTAATAAGCATGTGCATGTGTATTAGTTGTGGGATAAAGGACTGAGCCTCCTTATATCGGTTGGGTTGGACTAATTCTCTAACCCCACCCAAGATTCCATGTCTTAGGGAGTCAGACCGATGCTATATGCCCCAAATGGTTTAATTTGATGAGATTACATGGATTGAGGCTCCAAGTTATGTGTGATGTATGGTTATGAAATGGTTATCCCTAGTTAGGTAGGTAACATGACATGTACCCTTATATATGATGGTTTCTAGCATAAGTCATTGTGTAAATGACGTAAAGTCTTAACCCATGAAATATGTCAGGAAATGATTTTATTAATAATGATTCTGTAAGTAATGGAAATGGAAATAATGATGGAAATGGTTAAATTGAGCATTGTTAGCTAGTGGAACCTGATTTGGTTTTTGTTTTACCATTCCATTTAATTGATACATGCATCCACAATCTATTTTGACTGGATATTTTGAATAAACCATTGGTGGTGGCCTATTGAGTTGTACTCACACCCTTCTTGGGACATCGTTGGGTAACTGAGTTGGTTTCATTGATGTACATTCAGATAAGGAAAAATTCTTAATGTTAAAGAGTTTATTTGTGATTGATATACGAATGGATGAGGATCTAGACCTAGAGTTATGACCGCTTTCTTCATAATTTTGGGTGTTTTCACTATTGGACCTCTTACAAGATATGGCATATTTATTGTTTAGTTTTGGATTATACCCAATTTTGGGAAATGTTGGCTATGCACGGTTCCGGGTTATTTTTTATTGTTTTCATTATTTCAAGTTATTATCTATTATTTATATACTCTAATTATGAGGGTATAGTCTCCCTGCATGTTTATTTTATTTTAACCCTTTCTGTTAGTCAGAACCTCTCGCACACAAGGTGGCATGCATGATGTCATCTGGTGACCCAACTCAGAGCACAAATTTAGTGGATTCTTGGTTTGGGATGTGACATGTGAAATCATATGCATTGAAAACAAAGTGTTTCAATTTATAGGAATCTAGATGAAGCATCTTCATGTAGTGGATGAGTCACCAGAAGAAGCCGATACGAGTCCATTGACTATGAGATGTACCATCAATATATATTCAACATTAGTAAATACTTTATTTGATATTTTCTAATCTCACACATTTAATTGACAGTTATAGTAAACATTTTAAATATTCTATTGGTATTTTATCTTATGTGATGGATATTATTACGCCCCTCATAATAAAGAGAGGGTAGGGTCTCAGTTGTCCTATTTGTATCTTATATTTCTCAAAGATTGATCTTGACTAGATTTTTATTGATATAAACATAAAACCTCTTGAAATCATTCTCAATGGATTGTCTCATTGGTAAAATGTATCAAATTGACTATTATCTTTAATGGGCTTCATTTACTCTATTTGATGGGTTGTGTTGTGTTTCTCAGGGATAATGGGACCTAAAGCCAAGTAGAGATAATAATTCTTATCTAGGGTTGGTGAAAGTGATATTAGTCATTTCTTTAGATCTAGAGTAGAAATCTTTGTGTTCATATCTCCCTCTAGTTATCATCAATTTTCCAGACATGTTTCCTTTTAATTTCTCTGGTTTCCCACTTATAAGAGAGGTGGATTTTTTTTTGATTTAGTTCCTATTTACAGAAATGTGTATATTCCATCTTACCATATGGAACCAGTTGAATTGAAAGTATTAACGATTCAATTGGATGACCTCTTGAGAAAAGGATTCATTCTCCTCTGTGTGACACCTTCGGTGGTGCCAATTCTCCTTGAAAAGATAGATGATGGAACGCTTCACCTACATGTTGATAACCAGAAACATAATTGGGTTTCTAGGATGAAAAATTATTTGTTACCATGAAATGATGATATGATTGAACAATTCAAATCGGTGAAGTTGTTCTAGAAGATTTATCTTTGATCTGGTAGTCACTAGTTAAGAATAAAATAATCTTACATTTAGAATATTTCCTTATGATTTAGATATATATTATGAGTAACTTTTCCTTTAATTTGGTCAAACCAATACTCTTATAATGTTTATGTTGTTGATGAATAGAATATTCTATAAGTGTCTTAATACATTCATTGTAGTATTTATGGATGACATCTTGGTTTACTCTCATTTCAAGGAGGACCATGTGCTTCTTCTAAGAGATGTTTTGGAAACCTTGAGAAATCACTAACTATATGCCAATCTATCAAAAAAAAATTTAGATTTGGGAAGAGAAGATAATAGGAAATGATGTCTTTAAAAATGGTTTTTCATTTGATCTTGAAAAGGTGAAAGATGTTATAAAATGGGATCAAACTCAAAAAAATACAGATTTGGATTTTCATAGGTTTAGTGGGGTATTATCACTGATTTGTATAAAATTTTTCAAATATGGATTCTTTGTTTACCATTGTCACATGGAAGGGGTTGAAGTTCTTCTGGGATGATAAATGATAGATTTATTTTGTTGATATGAAACATGTTTTTTATTCTGAAATGGTGGTGTCTCTTCTAGAGATCAGGTAAGACCATGTGGTCTTTTTTTGATTCATTAGGTTTAGGTTTCAGCATTGTTTTTATATAGGGTGATCACATGGTATCATATGGTTCTCAATAGTTTAGGTCACATGAGAAGAATTATCTAACACATCAACTTGAACTTTTAGTCATGATGCATGTTCATAATAGTTGACATAATTACCTTTTCAGAAAATGGTTTATCATGTTTTTCATCCCTAAGATCCTATGTTATATCTTCTCTCATAAATATTTGATCCTTACGTAGAGGCATTAGGAAGATTACCTAAAATCTTATTATTATGACATTACCTACACTCCGAGGAAGGGGGGTGTCATTATTGATGATTTGAGTAGGAAAATTATAACCCAGATCATGAAAGAATCCTCATAAGAGTAGAAATTGTTGGATCATTTTGATCAAGTGTATTTAGGAGTTCAGAAATAAGGATCATATATTTTTATATAAACTGTTCATTTGAACTGTACTCTCATAAATATGATTCTACAGAAGAAGTGTCTCAAATATAAAATATACGGAAGTAGGGACTCTCTTTATAATGTAGAGATCATTGGTTAGTGACCATTATCTTCTGAGGGTATCATGTGTTTCCAAAATTAGTTTCTTTCACCTTCATAGATAAGAAAATATGTGATAGGGGATAGCCATAATTCTGAGTTGGGAGTGAACCTGTGTAACATGAATATGTTATATTGAATGAGGTGACAATTTTGGTTTCCAGGTATGAGAAAAAGCATTCCAAATTTTTTTTCTCATTTTTAGACTTTCTAATAGATCAATTTTGATCACTAAATAACTTCATTTTTACTTTATCCACGTCCAATGTTGAAATGGAAATGGGATCAGATTTCTAGGGTCATTGTGTAGGGTTTCCATATAAAACTTATAAGAAGAACATGATATGTTTTGTGATCAATAGGATAATTAAATTATCTTATTTTATACACATTTTAGAAACAATAAAAGTTGAGGATTTGGGAAATATCTATATGAAAGAGATTTTTTATTTTTATGGAGTTTCAACTTCTATAGTATCTAATATGGATCCCTGCTTTACCTCTAATTTTTTGCGAACCTTTTAAAATGTGACTAGATATCTGGGTTTTTTGAATATGGTGTACCATATATATATAGATATATATATATATCTGTGTGTGTGAGTGTGTGTGCAACTCGATAGATATGTATATAAATATTCATGAGGATATATTACTGGCTTCAGTCTTCAATTTTGGTGGTGCTTGGGAATGCCACTTGGGACTAGTTGAGTTTTATTATACAAAACAATTATCATTCATCCATTCATTTAGAACCCTTTTTGTCCTTGTATATAAGTCCATGTAAATCCATGTTGTTTTAGTCATAGATTAGTGAAATATCTTTAATTGGATTGAGTTTGTTCTGAGAAATGATGGTGAATATTCGGTTGATTCATCATAGAATTTTGATTTCTCAAATCCAATAAAAATCTAATGCTGAATGTAGTTATATATTGTTGGAGTTTTATATTTGTGATTAATAATTTTTATGGTTTTACGTCAGTTGGGTATCATACATCTTGGGAGGAAAGGGAATCTTTATCCTCGCTTTGTGGGTACTTTTTAGATTATTGACCATATGGGGAAGTAGATAACCATTTTGAAAATCCACCATAGTTGACTATGATCCACAATATGTTTCATGTATCTCAGCATAAGTATCTTTCTAACCCATATCATGCCTTTATCTAGAGTGATCTTGATATTGAGCTTGATTTTTCTATGACTAAACATACAACTAATATAGTTGATTCTAAAATTATGGTACTTTATGGGAGGATGATACCATTGGTCTATGTTATATAAAATCATGGTTATAACTCACATGATTCCTGGAATAATTAGGAACTAATGAGACACTAGCAGCCCCACCTCTTTGATATGGAATCTTCTTGACAAGCTTTCTAGGGAAAGATAGTTTTTAGGGTTAGGAAGTTGTAACATCATGTTACCTTCTCTCAGGAATTCACTAACGATTATTTTTTATCTCTTTTAGGATGTGTCTTCTTTTTAGGATGATTCAAACAATATTTGGATAATTTTAGAACAACATTGGGTTTTTTCACGGTTGGAACACGGTTAATGAAAACTAGGTAGTTTTACCTAGAAAATCATGTGCCCTATTGTGATCCATTGGAAGGGGGCACGCGGTTTGTCTAACCATGCTGCTAGCCCCTCCAAATAATACACCCTCGAACAATAATGGTTTTCATGGTTGGTGAATGGTTTAATTTTTTTTGTACAAGCGGTGCCCCCATCCAAATATCTAGTAGGGGATCATGGTTAGAGATCATGGTTTTTCTAACAATGTGTCCCTCCCTAGAATATTTTTTGCATGGTTTTTAATTCCTATAAAATTTATTTTAAAAATCTAGAACCCGTATTTTATGTTTTTAATCACCCCTATATTACCCTGAATTGATTTTTTAGTCCTTATAGTCTCTCAAGAAGCAATTTTGGATCCTCCAACCTCCTCCTATTGAGAATTAAAGTTCTAGTGGAAGAACTAATCCCTCTCTGATAGGTGGATCTCTTATTTTTTGTTTTCATCCAATTATCCTATCTCTCCTTCTTATATAGAATTAGATCAACATGTTCTTTATGTATCTAAACTCTTTTTTGTTGAAACTAATCATATTATTAATATAACTTGATTCTAGATTTGATTTTTAGATATTCTTTATATTCTATCATCATTTACATTCTCATTGTGGGTGTTGAACATTTGATTTCATGATTAATGTTAGGTGGTTCTATATTTCTTTTCCATAAGATTAAAACCATGAATTTCATGATTAATTATAAATTTGTTTTTAATTGATTTAGAAACATGTATTTTTGATGATTGAACATTAATTTTGAAATGGTTATGAGATTTGAGAAAATAAAAATATTAATGGAATTGAAATTATTGTGCTAATTTATGAAATGTGATGTCTTGATTTAGAAATCATTTTGATGAAATGATTTGATTTTGTTATTGAGAAAAGAGCATAAATTTATTGATGATTTGAAATGAAATGAAATGATGAAAACCTATCATTTGGTTTTGAAATTATAATTTCATGTTGAAAACTAAAATTGGGAAATTATATTTTGAAATGATTTTAAATGATTGATTTCCAACTTTGTTGATTGATTGATTGATTGATTGGTTTATTTATTTATTTATTTATTGATGGAATAATTTGTCTTCCAGGGTAGTTAGTAGGAAATTATTACAACAATGCTAAGATATTGATCCCCTAGTAATGGACTTATGATGGAAACACTAACTGAAACAATATCATATCGATTTCCCATAGTGATTCCCAAAATAGGGTGTAGATTGATTTCCCATAGTGGCTCCCCAAATGAGGTGTTGATTTGAGTGTGCACATATATTTAGAGCCATGTTGATAAATGAGAATTGTGATGGTACAATTTTTAAAGAAAATAATGTACTTAACGAATCTTTTTCTTAGTACTTACTTTTTTTTATTTGATTATACATGCCATTAATTTGTTGAACTTTTTTATTCATTCCATCTAATTTATATTAAATGTTCATTTAAGAATTTTTGAATGTTTATTTGATATATATTCAATTTATTTTAATGAAATAATGTTTTGGTTTAAAATATTGAAATGCAATGACATGAATTTTTTATTTAAACTGATATCCAAAACGGTAAATTGTTATTGTATTGATTATGGAACACGTGGTGTGACCATACTAGGATTTATAGGTCACGCCAATCCTTTTACTTCAGGTGATTGAAGATTATATTTTTTTATGTTTGGGAAAAGGTAAATATACACTTGGAGGTAGTGGATGTTCTTTTTCTTTTGGACAATGGATAGGTGATGCTGACTGGTGGAGTAGTTGTGCACTTATTACAAAGGAGTTTCTGAGAATTTATTCTAGTCGATATTATAGTTTCCTTTGGTGATGTTTATCTTTTTGTTGGTACTATTGTAGCTTTTTTATACTTTTTAATTTTAGTTTGTTGATCATACTAACTTGAATAGATTTTCTTCTATTATTTTATGAAAAATTGTTATCTCTTTGATCATGTTTGATGCCAGGTTTTAGTTCTATCTGGTGGTTATCAGGAATGCGCTTCAAGCCAGTTTGTGATAATGTTGATGATGTTTTTGAAACAATTTTTAAAATATATTGGAAACTAAAATATATGATATATTTTTTTATAATATGAAATTATAAATCATAGAACAATGTTCATAATTATATTTTATATCTCTATTATTATATTCATGGTTAAAATATCATATATCACTTATCATTATATAACAGGTTAACACTGTTAAATTATATTTGATGTATTTCCATGGTTGTGTCGCATATAATAGGCATTAATATCACTATATTACTATATGTGATATTTCAAAACCATGGATTTTCCCTATATCAAATATGAAAACAACAACATTTTTCATTTGTGATATGATGCTCGGTTTTGGAATCTTTTTGGAGACTATTATGTCGTGGGATATCATATATTTATCTAAGTAATATAATATCTAATGAATGATATGTTTTCATGTAATATAATAGACAATGATATAAATATATAATTTTCTGTGACATTAAGTTTTTTCTGAAATAAAAAATTATAATAAATTTAACGATCCTTTAGTACTTCATCATATTTCTCTCGAATGCCACCAATGGATCTTAATGACATAAATCATGTGTAAAAGTAACTGAAATATAAAACTCAAACCCGTTACCATTTTGTAGATGGATAAGGGAGATAATAAAAAACATATGAAGGAAATACTTCTATATCCAATAGATTTTCAATTCATGAATTTGATGATGGCCACTTAGAAAAAACTAATAGGTTATTATCTTTGCAAGAAATCCACTAATAATGAATAATGTAAACATTTTAGAAGGATCATATTTTCTTTAATATTATGTTATTACCACATCATAATTAAGAAATAAATAAATAACAAATATATATTTGTTAATTGTAACATTAATCTATAACATATTAAAATAAATTCAAGGAGCCCAAGTACCTTTTATAGATCTCAACCATTAATAAATGAGTCAATCAGGCTTCATGAATTTTAGAAACACTTCTAATCTTGTACAATAAATGATATATGTTATAATATTTAACATTATTTACCATGTGATTTTTGAACATTTCATTGATTCAAAACAAATGCTTCACATTAATAAATTCCTCATCTAATGATGTAAAAATCAAACAGATTATTGTTTTGGTGTAATAAAAACATATTAATTTGTAATGTGATGTGCCATATCAAATATAAAAACCCATAATCAATGGAGTTATATAGAAAATATATTTGGACTGAAATGTATTTGTCTTTACATTTTGTCACTAAAAATAAACAAATAATTGAAATAAACATATAAAAAATGATTGAAAAAAATATATTTTATAGAAAAAAATTAAACAAATTAACACTAAACATTTGTTATCTCCAAATTTTATATTAAATTTATATAAAAAATTAGAAATTATATTTTTCGAAAAGAAAATTAATACAAAATCAATGATCAAATTTCTATCATAAAAAATAATAAAATTATAAAATATACTGAAATAACACATGTTTATTTAAAAAATAAAAAAAATTCCAAAATATGTTTCTCCTTTTATTTTAATAATATAATACATGTTTATTTTTAAAAAAACATTGAATAAAGTGAAGTGGTATATATTTATTGAGTGTAGAATTAGGGATTAGGAGAAGTTAGAAATGGATATGATAACTTTAAAGTAATGGAGACACAAACATAGAAATCTCATTCACTACTTATAGTGATGTGGGTTATATAACTCGAGAGGGAGAGGGAAATGAAAATGAGAGATATCAGGATGGTATATGATCAATGTATTTGGTATTCGGTGATAGGGAGTATCTAAATTTAGATTTTTTAAGTTTTATTTCATATTGGGAGGCAAAAAAATTGGGGATATGGGAAAAATAAGGCTCTATGGCCACTGTTTTATAAATCTTTGTCATAGGGGGAAAATGAGGCCATGATTTAAAGAAGTTATGATTTTAACGGCCCAAACATAGTAACCCAAATCTGGTGCATTACTTTATTACATTGGAATGATTATAAGGAATCACATCCTGGATGACTTAATAGTTTAGTAGTCTTGGTATACAAGATATATAAATGTTTCATTTTTTTATTGGGAATATGAAATAAAATATAATACATAAAGATATTAAATACTAAAAAATATTGAAAACTCTTTCAAAGTTATCTTCTTCATAACCTGGAAAAAGGAATCAAAATAAGGGTGAGATCAGATGATCTTTAAGGGGTAATGTACAATGGAAACTATTATGAATCGATAGTAATAATCAACATGGAATTGTAGATAACTGAACACATATACCATTTAATTAATAAACATAGAATGATTGAATCCATATATCTTTTTAATAATGAAAATAGCATAGATAATAATAAAAATAAATATGAATAAATTAAATTCTTATTTTTTGGATTTCATGTATCTAGTAAATGAAAAACAATACCATCAAAATCTATTATCAAGATAGTTTTAATCTATGGGTAGAAACTCATCTGATTCTAATTCGAAGAAATGTGAAGGTTTTTTTCCCTACTAGTCTGTCTCATGAGTCCTATCGATACATCTAGGGGATTTCTTTGATCATTCTCAAACCTGTTTCTTGCATTTCCAAATAATTCCTCATATATTTGACAATCAATTTAAAAATATATTTTGAAATCAATGGGTCCCATACCACTTTAAAATATTTGAATTATGAGACCCATAAAAGTAAATAATTATAAAATGAAACATTGAAAACATTTAAGATAAAAAGATTCATGATATGATATATCAAATGGTAATTACACCACACAAAATAGATAAGAGGTGAATAAAGCATATTTCACAGAAATAATAGGGAGATGAGAAAAACCCTTACCTTATGCTTTCCTTTAGTTAAATTTTTTAACCTCATGTATAATACATTAAATCTTGTTATTTATTTATAATAGAACCATATAAATATTTTTTATATCATATATTAACCTCTTATACCATCTTGTCACCCATGTGTTAATAATATTTCATTATTACCCTTGTTTTAGGTATTAACTGCTACATTTTCTTATGCATGTTTTGTCATGTAAGTATTAGTTCTTATGCATATGATATAGTTTAATCATGTAAAAAATTATATTATGGGAATATATTTGATATTTATTCATTATAAAAATTTTTATAATCATTCTGTAATAGTGAACATGGAAAATTAATCACAATGTTTCATGGAGATGGTAGGTCTTATGTCTGCACGGGCGACAATATAATTCTCTTAATGATGAAAGGGTAAAGAAGTGTATGGTATATTAATTTATTTAGAATAAATATAATTTAATTTTTATTATATATATCCATTATTTCCATCATTATACACATCCAATTAATGTTGTGATGAAAACAAATACCCCATGGCATGGAGATGGTAGTTCATACAAATGCATGTATGGGGATTTCGTTTTTCATAAGATGTATAAAAAGAGGAGTATGGTTATACCATAACCATAATAACGTCTAACCATATATATTATAATATCGTTATTATTTTATCTTGGAAACAACATTTGAGTCGGAAGTGGAAGAAGAAACAAATGTGAATGAGTTGATAAAAATGATTACCTCTTCTTCGACAGACTTCATTTAGTCTCTTCTTATGTGATATGGGGTAGAAATTTTGGAATGTACATAACATCTAGAAATTAACTAAGTATTCTTATAATAGAAATGGTAAAGGATTTTCCTAGATAAATGTATCACATTGGTGTGAGGAAGTGAGGGAGGTGGTCCCCTTTTATAATTGAGGTGAGGGGAACTTTCAGAATTCTGCAAAATATTAAAATATAATATGGCTATTATAGAGCCAAATAATTCCAAAGTGTCTATAAAATAATATGGGATGAAATTTTAGAAAATATATTATCCTCTTTTTTAATATATAATTTTTTTTTATTTTTAAATATTTTAATAAAATATTAATTCATTAAAATATCACTATTGTCAAATTTGATACTATTCATTTAATTAGACTTCAAATGCATCAATAAAAAAGCGATGATTAAAATAAAATGAATTAAAAAATCTGTAATATATCTTATTGATCTTTAAAATTATTTATACACATTAAATCATTCAAAATATATCAAAATTAAAATTTTTAAAATCATTTATTTTATTTTCCTTTTATTTAATTAAATATTTTTTTAGGAGTGAAGAAGCATTTAAGATAATTATAAAACATATAAAAATTGAAATTAATTTTATTTAATTAAAATAATTTATTACAATCAAAATATATATTTAGGTTTGTTCATATCTTTATTTTTTCCTTATTTGGAAAGTGAAATGATATTAAATACAAATACACTGGCATCTTTAACTGTCATTGATTAAAATAATATATAAGTAATTTTCATGGAAAGGTATCCTTTAAAAAACTAATATTAAATATTAACGTGATAAAGTAATAGTCGAGTTCATCCAATTTTTTTGGGCAAGTTTAGGTCATTATTATGCCATTATCTATTGGATTTAACCATTATTTAACTCCTTTGACTCTTACTATGACTTTAAGGGTTAATATTATTACCATAAATGAAAAAAATAATAAATGAATTATGTATAAAATTATAAACCTTATCTCAAATAGTTTTTGGAATTTTAGATTTTTTAAAAATTTATATAATTTTAAAAATATTATTTATTTAAAAATATCATTATGTCAATTTTGACATTGTTAATTACTTGAATTTTTAAAAATATCATAACAATAATATATATTATAAACTAATATTTTAATACATACTTAACATGTCAAGGTCATCATTAAAAAATTTATGACCTTAATTATCTCAAAAAATATTTATTTTAATATTTTTAATATTATCTATTTGATTTTTCTTTTATTTAATCAATTACTACATCATCATTATGTAAGCCTTTAATGTAATTATTTATTCCATAAAATTTTAAAAAAAATACCAGAATGAATATAAATATTTTATATTTAAAAATAAAATTTTTAGTTGAATATAACCCGTAGGAAACCTGATATCAAATTATTAAATTGTTAAAAACAAAATTATGACATCTCTGAATTTTTTAAAAATAAAATACTATAAATAACTTAAAGTCATCGAAGTGGCTTGATGAGCTGATAAAATCATCCCAAGGATTCTCTTTGACTAAAATAACTCATCTAATAAAATTATTACAAGTGATAGGTTATTTTTTAAAATATTTATAGATTTGTTTTACCTTTAATTACCCAATTTACCGTTAAATGTGGTAATTAAAATAAATAAAGTAACTATACATATTGGTCAAAAATAAAAGGGGCCTATTTTCTAAATTTTGAGCTTAAAATAAAAAATATGGAATAATTTTTTCAAAATTCAAAAAACTAAACTGGATAAAACTAAATAAAAATTAATCTTGAAGACGGGGTGAGAAAACAAGTTTTTATAGTGAAAACCTAAAAAAGTTTGAAATGTTTTTATATCCACATTCAATATATTAAAGACTACAATGACATTAATAGGATTATTATATTTTTTATTGATCTAATTTTATGTTGAAACTAATTTAAAATATAATTTAGCATTTTAAATTATTTATATGGAAATTCATTTTACAAATAAAATGCAGTATTTTTTACTTTTTATAATTAATGAAACATCTCAGAAAAATTTAAAAAATTATATCAAAGTAAATTTTTATATTAATATTTAAAAAATCATTTTTCTTATCCAATATAATTTATAAATTTTTTAAAATTTATTTTTAAAACATGTGCGTCATCAAAAGCTAGTAAAACTGCCTTGAGAAAAATATGGATTTTTACATCTAAAAGTGGATTTATTTTTATATCATGTATATAAAACACATAATATGAATTTTAAAAATTATATTGAAAATATAATATATAAATTTAATAATATTTTTAATACTATTCATTCTTTCTAATTTAACTATTAGGTTATAATAATATTTCATTATTTGTTTATATTAGGCGTTGCATGCAACACGTGATTTCAAAATTATAATCTTGAAAGAGATACATATCACAAAATATTGGAGAGTTAAAGTGATCATACACTCTCCAATTGATAAATTTTCATAGAAAATTCTATGCTAGTAACTTATTACCTTGGCTTCTAAACCCATGGTCATAAGGGGAGTCTATAGCCATGTTTCATTAAATAGTGATCACATGGGTCTAAATTCCATAATTTTTTTAAATCATGGAAATAAAAGTGTGATAATAGACACATATTATTATAATGGATGCGATTATAATGATTTAATATGTGGAAATATACGTAAATGTGATTTATTTTAATTCAAACAAAAAATCACTTAATGAAGCATAACATGTCATGGATCATATTCAAATGGATGGGTGGATTTGAGAACATAGATATAGGTGATCCCTAGTTATCTTATTGATTTAGGTAATTTCTTACAATTAGTACAACCATCTTTGTTTATTTGCCCTTACAGAAATTGGAACATTAAAGGAGAAGGGATGTGGGGACAACGTCAAGTCATCATGCCCTATATACACTGGTCAATAAAAGAATTGTGATGCTGAGGATAAAGGGTCGTAATCTAATGAGATAAATTATATTATCACTAAAATAATATCCCCTTAAATTATAACTATTAATGATACAAGATTTATATTTCACTAATCTTTTTGTTTAATTTTTTTTATCTCATCACATTTCTATTTATGTAGGAAAGCATGTAAGTTATATTATAAATAACTATTGGATAATTAGGGGAAATGACCTGCCTAAATTCATTAGATAAAATAACTTAACTTCATTCATTTGGACAGCTAATCCTATTAGAGTCACCTTGTCATGTGCAATCCAAAACTCACAATTGGATATGATAACAATGTCTTATTAGATTCAAGTGAAAATTAATCATTCTAGATTAACACAGCAATATCCCATATTAATCTCTAGGATATAGAAAAAAACTATATATTTATAATATGTTCATAAAAACATTTTAAATTATTGGATTTATTTTACTAGTTATGGTGTCATATATTATTAATTTTAATATAATAATTTCACTTTTCAAGTAAAAACTAACATATATTAGTATTCAAATCTCATATAATTGGAAGAAAACATCACTATATCACTCCATGTACTATGATAAAATCATGGAATTATATTCTATTATACATGTTGATATCAACATATAACTGTTGTGATACATCGTACTGTTTGGAAAAATTATTGGACACCCTATCATGAATGGGGATATCTTATATCATTTTCAGTGATATATAATCGAATGTCCAAGATGTTTCCACATTAAATCATAGGAAATTTTCAATTTAATCTTAGGATGAATAATGATATGTTGATAGGGGGATGAATTAGTGTATTTTTATCATTCACCAATTTTATAATTCAATAAACAAAAACCTATATTATTATTAGTAATGAATGATCTTAGATATGTTTTAATAGTACAGGAGTGTTCAAGTATCATTGGGATAACCCCATGGTTTACAAGGTTTTACACTCATTAAAAAAATTATACCCTTTCCATGGTATTAATTCCCAACATTCATATATTTTACTATCTTCATAATTTATTTATATACAAACATGGATTATCTTAAATTTGATAATAACTCGTATTCTTCAATAAAATATCTATCATTTCTGAATAGACAGTTCATACATAAATAATAGTAAAGAATGTGAATAACAAATGTTGAAATAGAAACCATCATAATTTTTTCAAAATAAACTCCATTTTGAGCAATTAATTCCATCTAATCAAAATCATCGAAGAAATAATAACTGAAAAAAATAATACAAACATCAATTCATCAAAATAAATTAACTACAAATATTAAAAAGAGATTTGAGGATAAATAATTATATTTTTTTATCATTATGTTTGATATTGAGTTCTTTAAAAGAAATTCAATTTTTTATTAAATTTAATTCTCCAATCCTTCACCGATTTACACTAATACCACTAATGAGGAAACCCAAGAATAAAATTCCTAAATATTTAATAATTTAAAATAAATATTCAATATATTTCCCAATAATACATGCTTAAGGACCATAAACGATTGGTGTCTTTAGATATTAGATACACAATCTGCATAGTTCATTAAAAATCATTAATATCACCCAAAAATTCCATCTCACATAGTACAATTCTTAGATATACCCAAATAAAAAACATTCTTTATTTCTGGGGGAAAGGATATATATGAAAGGGTGAGATCATATGATTAGTAATGGTAAACATGAGAAATGATAGTAAATTGACACATATAATTATAACATGACAACATGGTGTACGAGAATGTTGTCTTAATATTTTAAAAATCATACCCATCAATTAAAAAATCGTAGTCATTGAAAAAGGATTTTGCAATTCATAAGAAGTATTTTTTAGAATAATCGAATATCATGATCCATGGTATAATATCATAAGAATAAAATTATGTCATAGAGATTTTTATAAAAAGTGTGGAATAATCATAATCATAGAAATATTATTTCAAGGGTACCCATGATGAAATCCCTCACATGTTAGGCTTGGGATAACATGTTATGTACCTACTTTGGGATTGGAATAACCATTCATATACCGTATTTTTTTATAGGGATAACTACCCCATGTACCCTTTGAGATCATAAACATTTATAATTACCCAATTCATTATAGGTAAATAATGTATCCACCCATAATATAATATAATTTATTCATATGTATGCCACAAGATCATGGAAACATTTATCAGTTAATCATAGGTTATCCCATGGAAAAAACTAGGTTGCATCAATATTTTATCATCATAATCATAAACCATAAAAATAATTAATAAATATGGTATCATTGTATCATATCCCAATTGAATCATAATTAACAAAAATGGGTTTTTTAATATATAAAATACCTTTCAAATATATCTAGACTATTTATTGAGTAAAACATTATTTTCATTTTAAAAACACTTATTTAAAATCTTAAAATTTATTGAATTTGAAGAAAAACGTTTTATATGAAAATAACCATGGAATATATTATAGGAAGATTCAAATAAAATAGTATTCATTACAGTGAATAAAAAATATCATGTTGTAATTGTTAAAACAAACATTTTGTTCCTGCCTTCGTTAAAAGTACCTCATTCAAAAAATGATAAGAATATTCATTTTCAACCTTTTATAGGAATTAAAAAATGGGTAATAATTAACTTAATAACCAATTGTATAGTATTTAAATCATTTAATAAAACATTTTAAAGAAAATATGTAGATGTAAGAAATATATTCCCCACTGAATAGAAAAAAAATTTGGTTTTCAAAAAAAACAATTATGTAAATCTTTTGAGTAATTACCAAGGGTAACATAAAATTAAAAATTTTAATTTATATAAATTAATATTTTATAATGAAATAAATAATATTTTTGAGAGATATATCATATAATTTCATCTTTATAAACTTAATATTAAATAATCTATGTAAAAAGGGATATTATATCATAAATCCTTTACCTCAGGTATGACTTTCTTCGTAAGTTATTTTAACCTCTTGTATATTAAATTTAAATTTATTATAATTATTTACTATAATTATATTCATACATTAAATACCATACATGGTTTACTTAAAATGTATTATTACCTATTCATTAATAATATTTCATTATCGTCATTATTTCAGGTGTTAACTACTTTGTTTTTCATGTATGTTTTGATTCATCAGTTATGGTCCTTGAATCTTGATCATGGTAACATCATCTCAATAATTTTAATCAAAAAATAAATATCATATAAATTCATTATATACATAATTTTAATAATCCATAAAAGGTAGGAATTGAAAAATAAATTACACTATTCATGGAGATAGTAACCAGTACATATGTTTGTTTGTTGTTTTCATTTTATAGTGAAAATAATGAATGGATGATAATATATTATGATTATAAAATCATAATTTTATCATAATTTTATTTTATATTTATTAAATATATTATTATATATATCAATTTTAGGCAATGATGGAAAATTAATCGTATCACTTTGTTAAGGTGGAAGTCCACATGTACGCAGGAATGATACTTTCTTTCACCCTTTGATGGAAATAATGTAGAAAATGGTTTTACCATAATAAAAATAGTTTCATAGTATATTTAGTATATGGAATCATTGATTTAGGCCGGATAAAAAATATTTTGTGGACTTATAAGATGAGATTAACTTTGAAAGTGTCAAGTTAGATGAATGCATCTTCATTGAGAGACCTCTGTTGGCATACACCTTAAGCCTTCTAAAGATTGTATTAAGATAATTTTAATATATTATGAATTAAGGTAATGACTCTAAGAAGTATTTTTTGAAAGTTATTCTCTAATCTAGAGGGATAAAATTTTTTCAATAAGTGTAGGGAAGATGTTTTTTCACAAGTGGGTGGAGGGACACACATTGAATTAATTAAAAAAAATTTAAATAATATAAAGTCATTTTCTTGTGAAAGTGGCACAAAATAAAAAATTACATGAATTTTATAAAATGAAATGTAAAAATAATTTCAATCAATAATATTTAGAAAATTTTATGTTTCACTTTTACCATTATCTCTTAGTTTAACCCCCCCCCCCCCACCCGATATACCATTTTAACTATGACTGTGCTAAAAAAATATTGTTTTTTCTATCCATTATTATCCAAAAACAAAATTAGAGAAATTAAAAAAATTTAAATTATTATTAAAAATATGGAATCTATTTTTTTAAATAAAATTTATTTAATTGGATGAAATTTAAATAAAAATAAATGTGAAAACCCCAATGAAAACAATTTCTTATATATATATATTTTTAAGCATGAAACAAAGATAAATTTCATTCCTTGAATAGATAAATTATTTGATGAATGTTAAACAATTTTATTGAAGAAATATCTTATAAATTTCATAAAAAAATTAATAAATATTGATTTATTTAATTTATTAATATTAAATCACATTACACACATAAAAATAGTTTTATGAAAAAAAAATCATTTTACATTAAATTGATTTTATCTTCATTCTTAATAATTAAATAATTAATGTATGAATGATAATTTATAAATTAAAAATATATTTAAATAAAATAAATTTTAATATTGATTAATTTATTTGTTAAAATAATAATTAATAACACCTAAAAAATACAATTAATTAAAAAATTATGTCTTTTAATTGTGAAATGATTTCATCAAATAAAATTAATTATTATTTATCAGTAATAGATAAATAAATTTGAATTAAGAAATATATATATATATATATATATATTTGAAAATAAGTTTAATATTATTCATAAAAATTAATCAAACATCTATTTTAGAAAAGTTATAATATATCTTGGTTCATTTAGACTCGAAGTTGAATGTAAAGAATGTTACTGGATATATAAAATTTATTTCAAAGGAATACATGGGAAATATTAGGGTGTTTCATTATATCCCATAAAAATGAATATATCCATAAAAATCTATCACTTTGATACAAATAAATGAAGATACTTATGCTTCATTATATCCTTGGTTTCATATATAGCTTTAACGAATTTATGATTCCTCCTTAGAACATTAACTGGATGAGTAATATTAATTTTTAGAACTTTATATCTATGATAAAATGATTATACATGTTTATATTTATAAAAAATATCATACTCTAGTTTTATAACCTCTGAGTTCATTACATGTGATTGATCATGTATGTACTTCCTCAAAATAGATACAGGGAAGACATCAATAACTTGAGAGAGGTTCAGTGGAAGCACCAAGAGAAAAACTACCATCCCAAATTGATCAATAATCTCAAAGTGTCAATATTCCTAGTGATTAGTTTTACCCTATTTCCAAATATCGTAACCTTATTCCATGGATTAAATACTAGTAATACATTCTTATTAACTTTGAATTCTAGATCTTGCTGATGATTGTCAGTATCACTCTAATATCGACTCTGAGTTTCCTTAATGTGATGATGAATGGATATAACCTTCTCTTCCATTTTCTCATATATCATATGTCCGAATATCTTTAGTTCTCCAACTTCACCCCATGATTTTTGAATTCTCCAATTCATTCTATATATGGATTTAGATGGATACATCTTAATTCTCAAGTTAAATCAATTGTTATAATAGAATTATACAAGAAGAAGGTTTTGATCCCAACTACATTTGAAATATAGGGAGCATGATCTTAGAATATCTTTTAGGGTATAAATGGTTCGCTTAGACTAACCATATATCTGAGGATGATAGGTAGCATTGAAACACAAATATATATCCCATGATTTTGAGAGAATTATCAATAACATTGAGATAAACCATGAATATCGATCATGTACACTAAAATGTGGTGCTCCATGAAACCTTACCATATATTTAATATATATTTGGGAAAACTAATAATGAGAAAAATATTATCAAATAGAAATGAAATGTGGTGACTTCATAAGATGGTCGACTACAACCCAGACAGAATCATACACTTTAGATGTCTTAGTGAGTCATATGATGAAATATATGGTGATGATTTCCAATCTTGATACAGGTATGGATTAAGTATGTAACATCCTATTCGAATTCTACTAATAAACCATTAAATTTTTAGAATAACAAGAACCTAGATACATACTCCACAATATATTTACTCTTATTATCCCACTAGAAATTTATCTAAGGACTCTATACATATTCATAATTATAGGCTGAATAAAAATGATGATCTATGTGCTTTATCCATTAGATCCATCTTCAATTATGGTATAACAAGGATGTATACATTAATCCTTAATCAAATCATTCTATCACAATTAATGTTTAACTCAAGAATATTTCCCATCATCTATTGAATCGATGAACCTTGCCACTATACCTATTTAATCTTCATATATATATGGATAGTTGAACACACATTTGAGGAAGATAATATTACTACCCTTAATTTAATATTTCAATGTCTATCCTTTAAAAATTCAAAAAATGATCTTTATTAATCATCATCAGTGATAAGAAATCATGATCCTTTTGAATCAAAGCATCATCCACCATGTTCTCTATGACAAGGTGGTACTATATTAAGTAGTCATAATTTTAAATAAACCCCAACCATCTTATCTGAAGAATATTAAACTCTTTTTGAGTGGCTATATTTTTTATAAATTTATGTATTAGTATATACATAACACCTTTCTTCATAAAAATAATGTTATCATATCTTTGATGGAAATATTTTCACTCTTAAATCCAGGACAAGTGTCAGGTAATTCTTCTAATGAAACATTAATTAACATGAGGCATAAGTTATCACCATATCAGTATACATAATTTCACATCTATGTCTCTTCTTATAAGTATCACTATAGATTAGTAACCATTTTCCTCTATAGGGTAGTGTGAGTAAAGGTTCACCAATCAACATTATTTTCAGTTACATGAAAATTTATTCACATTCATCACTCTAAATGAATGTGAATCCTTTTTATCTTAACTTGTTGATTGTATTATATATCTATGATAAATTCATTATAATTAATTGATAATATTGTTCCAATATAAAAAACTATGGATCTAAGTCATAGTGTTTTGTCTAGTATAATGTGCATTGACTTATGCCTTATAAAGATTCACTAATATACTCTTTCTTGTGACCGTGTGTCCTATAAATGGTACTTTCTTTAACCATAATTAATAATAGATGGATTTAGCATGTACATTATCCTATCTCACAGTCTTTAAATTAATTCATAACTCATCTTAATACTCATCCATTCTCTTAGGGTATATACGGATATCTCCTATAAATACAATAAAAATTTGATAAAGATAATCTATAAAGACACTATTTATTAAATCCATGAAATTGTTGGATAATTAGTAAGACTAAATGAAATCACTATAAAATCATATGGTACATCACTCATATGGAAGGTTATCATAGGGATGTCTTCAATTTTTATCCTCAATTGATAGTATCAAGAATAAAGATCAATTTTTGAGAAGTATTGACCTCCTCATAATTGATTAAAAATCATCAATATAGAGTAGAGTATATGTATTCTTGATCATGATCATGTTAAATTCCTGATACTCAATTCAGACTCATATTGTTCAATTTTTCTTCTTAATAAGAAGAATAGATGAACCCCCTAGTGATTCACTTGTCCATATGAATCCTTTATCAAGATTATCCTACAGTTTCTTCATCAATTCATGCAACTCAATCATCATAATTCTATATAGATTATTTTAATTAAGAGTATCACTAGTTATGGTTTTTATTGAAAAATAAACTAATCAATTAAATGGATGACTAGGAAAATTTTATATAAAGAAATAAACAAAGTCCCTTAAAATATTCATATCATTACTTTTGATTTAATTCCCAACCACCTGAGAGAAATAACACTTATGAATATGAATCAATACCCATAAAATGAATGAACATTCCATTAGTATCTGTTATTCATAATCATATTGATAAATGATCATAGTTTCATTTAGAATATCAAATCTTACTTTTGTTCCATGTTAATTAATATAAAATCTATATAGATAGAGATAATCTATGACCATATCCATATAAAATTCAATTAGAGGTACAATAAAAATATTTGTAGGAAGCTAATTCCTATAAACACCAATAAGAGAAGAATCATATAGTTGAGATGTGATCATCATGCAGTTAAGAGTTTTAATATTTAATTCAATATATAATAATTTTGGTGGTAATGTGATACAATTATAAAATTCTTTAAATATAAAATAATGGGTAGATTCAAAATCAAATTAGACATTAACAATTCTTGATTGAATGGAAATTGTTTCATTCACTACTTTGTTCTCAAAACCCACATCAGCAATAGTGAATTCATAAGATTTCAATTTGTCTCTAGGATTAAGAGGTTTTTGATGTTGATCATCCTCATTAACCCTCATATTCAATCACTAGTTATCATAATTCTTATACTCATTACATTTGAAACATTGGAGTTTGGGTGGTCTTTTTTGTGGATCATTCACTCCTTTCTCATAATTAGATAATTTATTCCCATTAAATTGACATTTAATTTCTATATGACCTTCCATTCCACACATAAATAATTTATTAATCCTTTTAATACAATTTCCACCATGTTTCTTTCCACACATATGGTAATAAAGAAGACCCATATTTTTTCCTCTATTATTTTTAATATTATAATAATTTGAATTCTATCTTTCTGTTCATATCAAAACCCTGAGATTGATGGGTCACATTGATATTAATTTCTATATTGTGAGAACATAGAATTCATTATTATTATATATTGAAGTCTCTTATGTTAAATTCCATTTCAAATAATTTATTTTTATACCAACAATGAATCGATAAATATTTGTTTTAGGTTAGAATATAATACAATATGTGTATCTCACATGTCTTAAAAAAAATTTCTCAAATATACTAATGGATCCATTATCCCTCACCTTTATAAAAATAAATTCCTTCTCTATTCTCATATAATTAATATAAGGAATGTAATTATTGAAAAATAACCTCTTAAACTTATCCTGCACCATAAATTCAATTTATTCATGTTGCAGCATGTTCTTTATATGATTCCACCATTAATATGATACAAAATCCAAATGATAAAGATCCAAAATAATTTTATGATGATCTAATTACTAGAGAACAGAAATTATATTTTTTGCAGCACTGATCCATCACTAGGTAATTAGTGTATTAGTGTACCCACTGAAATAAGGTGGATATTCTCTCATGGAAAAATCAATGGTATATATTTCCCTTAATTTCTAATTTGGATGATTACCATGATAAATGGATAGGGAAATTTGTATAAGAATAGTAATAATATTTTTCATTCCATCTCTTATAATATTAGGTTGCATAGGAGGACTTTTGACGATGAAAAATCACCTTTTATGTTATACCTAATGATTGAACGAACAATTTGAAAAAAATTGGGGCTAAAAATCAAAAAATCCACTTGAGTGGATATATTTGTGAATTTCAAATCCATGATGAATGGGCGATGCCTCACAATGTTTTCATAACCACTATGAATGTTCTAAAAGTATCTTATGTGAAATGTATTATCATTCCTGGAACTCCACTTCTTAATTAATCTTTACTAAAATTAATATATAAGGCATTATAATTCATGAAATAGACCTCCCCTCCAATAAAAATCCTATAAATCCCTCCCTCTACTCAAATTTTTTCTGGATGCGACCATTGTGCTTCCAAAAAAATGGATTTGAAATTTTGAAACTATGACCTACAAAATAAAAAGAAGAGATGGACTCCCAAATGTATTCATCCTTCATGAAAGATTCTCAGAAGGGTTTTTGAGAACCTCAAACCATGGTAGATATTCCATTCCAAATGTTTCATGGAATTTGAATTAGAATAAATCCATTTGTGGATCTTAGGGTTTTTTGTAATAATTAACATTCATGAAACCAGCCCCTTTGGAACCAAGATTTTACTCTGGGATCGGGCAACCTTATTCCATGAAAAATGTATCTTCATGAGACACATGACCTTCATAAAACCCTCAACCTTTACAAACCCCAACCCATCACGAAACACATCCACCAAGCCTCTTCATGGGGACTCTTTTTATAATACTCACTTTTCTGATAGTTAACTATCTAGGGACCTTGTTCCCACCCAAAACCATTTCATCTACACGACAATCTTCCATGCGAACTACAACATCATCCCTGCTATCTATCCCACTTTGTTTCAATCATGTCATAGACCATTAAATTTACCTTTTTATCTAATTTTAAAAACCCTAATTCTTCTTGATACTAAGTATAGGCATCCTAAAATCGGGATCCCCATTTTCCTCTTCACCGTAATATTTTTTATTGAACACGCAACCCAGATGCACCTGTTTATCATACCTGTAAGGCCCAAATATTGAATAATTCTAGAAAATAGATTTCCTTACCATTTGGATATTCCTAGTGCTAGATCTTTATATCATTCCTAGAATTGACCTACCTAGAAATAGGCCTCGACAATGTTTGAGTTTCATGATGTAAAACTACCCAGCCCATTGTACCGACCATAATACATTAAACTACAGGACATCATCCTCAATACCGGATGAAAAGCTATATCCCTACCATGTATGGTGAATACTTTTTTCCTTGTATATCAAGGACATTGGATGGCCCATCACCTCCTACCATATGTGATAATCACAAGATGCCCCATGTATGATCATCATGGTATGACCCATCCTTACACACATTTGGATGATCCTCCTACTTCACGTAGCCTTCATGTGTAATCCCCACACTATCCCTTGTTGTTTATCCTATTGTTACATGATCAACCTTACCGAAATACATTAAAATACATATATTGGTCTTGTCAGATGAATTTAAACTATTGAAAAAACTACATGTGATTTTGTTATTATTTCTTGATAGAATACATAGGATTCCTCCCTGAGGTTGAATCCCAACATCCCAAAAAACATGGGATACCACCATGAGGGTAATCTCGATCCATAACATCACCATAAAATCTTCATGTCATCCCCTTAGATGGGTGAAACCTTAAAAGTGTCATCATCTTCCCCATGGGAATACACTTAACCACACCTAATTTTCCCCCATAAGATATTGAACCTATGACATGTATGTCCCCACAAGATGTTAAAATTGTGACCTAACTATCCCTAAAAGACATTAAACATGTGTCTTAACAATATCCACAATACATTAATCAAAAAACCTACATGTCCACACAAGGCGTTAAACCTGTGACCTACCTATCCCCACATAACATCAAACATGTTACCAACCTATCCCAAAAAAAATAAATCTATAACCTACCTATCCCCACAGGACATTAAACTTGTGACCTACCTATCCCCACCAGAATTTAAACCTAAAAATTAATCTATAATCCTGATCCCATACAACAAACCTTGGATGTATGCGGTAAAAATCCTCAAATATATTAGGTGTAACACCCCAGGTAAATAAAGAATATGACATTTTTATATTTATCCCTATTAGTGAATAAAATGTCAATATTAATTTAAATGGAACTCTATGCTCTATGGCTTACCCAATATGCAACAACGAGTTCCTTTGAAATCTTACGTTGCACTCTAATAATAAAATAATATTATTTTAAATGGAAGTTAACGCCTAGCCATTGTATTGACAGGAATGAATAGAAATAACTAAAATATGATATTATATGTTTTTTTAATGTTTTTACTTTTATCCAATTAATTTTAGAGGCTTAAAATACAAATGAATCCCATCTTAAGCATTGAATACACTAGTATTTTTAAAAGATTGTTTTACTACCTTTTGATGGAAAACCATTTTTTTTAAATCATACATTTGAAAATTTTATAATCTATATTTCTCAAAATAAACATATTATTTATGATTGGGACATTGAAATTTACCTTGGGTTAATTTTTGGTATTTTTCCGAAAAAGTTCAATTTTTAATGAATAGTGAAAAATGTGGTATTTTAATTCAAAACCCCTTTATAATCTAATTTATTTATATGATTACATTATCTTTTTAATTAGTTTTAAAGTGAAATTAGAATATATTTTTACCATTTAATCCAATAGTTGTTGATTTAATTAATTTCACTTTGAAATCGGACTTAAACTAGTGTCAATCTTTTGATACTTTTTGTTTCATAAAAACACGCTATTTGTTTTGACAGCTGGAATTATTTATTAAATAAATTAATGAAACTTATATGTTTTTAATTTTGTAAACTAGACATCATTTTTGAATTCGGAATATCAAATATATCTTAGGGTTAATTTTTGTTAATTTTTTGAAAAACATTAATTTTTGATAAATAGTGAAACCACTAAGTGGTACTTATAAAAACTGATTTTTCCATTTAAATGAAATTTTTCCACCTTTGTATTTTGAATTTAGAAAATAAAACATATATGGTTATCATTAAGAAGTAAAATGTGGTTCAATGGGATTAAAATTATTTTTTGGTGAGTAGTAACTTATTAGGTTTTTAATCGCGATTAGAGGTAATTAGTGTAGTTTAAGGTAAGAATAATGTTTTAATAAAATGAAATGACCTAGACACATGTCCTACCCTCATTGGATGTGTCATGGAAGACCATGAAAATCCATGGGTCAACTTGGGGACCCCATGGAGCTACTTTGGTTTGAAAATTACATAAATACATTTTTATTTAATGATAAAGTAAAAATGACACAAACATGAGATGTTTACTAAAACAATTTTTACATGGGGTTATACAAGTCAGATATTTGACTATAAATAGTCATCAGAATGAAAAAAATATTTCCTATATCATAGTATTTTTTTATAATTTCTAGACATTAAATAAAATAAATTATTTATGACATCATGATGATGCAGTGATGACCTCATTATTTAACGATTTAAATTAAATGGAAAGATAACGTAATATATAAGACCTACACTTGTCAAATACCTATTGGATGGGTGTAAATTTAACCCTTATCACCATATACATGAATTATATCAATGTGGGACCTTTTAAATCCGAAACTCATTTTCAAATAAAGTAACATTTGCCTACTTTCCAAGAGTGTCCCTCCTCTCCTCTTATAAAAGGCCCCCTCCTATACCTCCTTACCCACACCTCCCGAGACTTTTTCATGGCCAAACTCTACCCATTTAATATCTCCACATACCTATCTAACTCCTTGAAGCCTCACTTTGGGCAGATTCCTTTCCAAGGAATCCTTTGAGCTCAAATCAAAGGAAGTTACCCGATTTAAAGGTAATGTCTTAACTTGTGTCCTTTTGTTTTATTTTGCTTCTCCAACCCCCTAAACTATTTTTATTCATTTATTTTGTAACAATTAAATTATATTAAATATACTAGTATGTTGTTATAAGAAGTATTCGAGCTACACTTACACACAACTACATCTAATGGTTAAAGAACATACTGTTTCCATGGATGGCGAATTTATGCCTCCCGAAACGATGATTGTTCAACATTCTTATAACACCTTCAATGGTGGCCACTAAGATGAAACTATATTTATATATGATATATAATATGTTTATGTTTTACTTAATATTCTGTATTTTTCATTTATGGCATACCGTTATGGTTTCCATTATGGGTAAACGCGAAATCTTCATTTAAGGAAGTGCGGACTACCGCCCCCTCAAAGTGATTTGATTCGTTAATACCATATGTGGTACATATAAAGGATATATTTAATGATATTATTTATGATACCATACTAGAAGTAAAATACTATTATGTATCATTATGTTTTAATTCCATTAAATATAAAATAGAAATGGAAGTAGCGTTCATGTGTATGTACGACTTACCGTCTCCATGAATGGTGCATTTCATTTCTTAACTCTAAATGTTATGTAATATTATAAATGCATGAATATACTGGATATATATGATATATATGATATATATTATATCAACATCATGAATACAACTTTGGATATAATGAACCTTTGACCACACGAACAACATGTAATTGTAAGAAGTCCACTTCCGACTTAAGATCCAAATATCAACAAAACAAGCATTATTATCTTAAATGATTACATAATGTTTATGACATGGTAATAAGTGATATAAAAGGAATAATTAACTTTATAAAGGTTCTAAAGGAAGTATAAATTAACTCAAGTTTATTATTCAGGAGATTAAATAACTATCGAGTCAAGTTGGACCCGAGGTAAGGGATCCTACTCCTCTCTTTATTTTTAAGTACACTCTTTTATTTCATTCCTTTTAAAGCTCATATTTCTTGATATTGAGATGTTCTTTTATATTACTATTACTATTATTTTTATGTTAATATGATGAGAGACCCTATTCTCTCTCATCAATCCATTTTTGGAGTGTTGAGTGGCGTCGTTATGCTGCCGAGTTTTCGAAAGAGATCTAACCTCTCTCTTTCTTTTTAAGTACTCTCCTTTATGTATCTTGTTTTAAGAACCTCTTTGTTATATTGGGGGGTGTTATTTTATATTCATCTTTCTGTAAACATTATGTTAATATGATGAGATACCCTATTTGATCTCATCAATCCATTTTGGAAGTTTTAAGTGGCGCTGTTAGGCTGTTGAGTTTTCGTAAGGGATTTTTCATCTCACTTTTATTCCCATGAGATTTATGCTACATTTGCCACAATTTCCTTTGAGTGGTGTATGTACTGCCCATTATTTTACTCATTGTGTAATATTCGTTAATTTATGAGTATTTACATCAATGTTGTATTTTGCTTCTTTCACGGGGTGCATTTCTCGAATGATACCCATGTCGGTAAGGGAACCTTTGACCCTCCTCTTTTTGTAAAAGAATTATTTTGTTATGTCTTTTAATTAACATAATATTATGTTTGGATATGTTCTTCTATATCCTTATTGATTTAAATTTTATTTCCAAGTGATGAGATACCCTGTTTTATCTCTCATCAACTCATTTTGATGTGACGTCGTTAGGCTGTCAAGGGAACTTTTTAACCCAATTTCGATTTCTTTGGGTTCAATATGTAGTTATTGAATATTTCATCCTTTGAATATGTGTGAATGACCTTTGATTATTTTACCATTAATATCCACTTATATTTGGTTTATTCCTTTGTCACACATAATTATGTAATTGATTCCTCCTTAATCCAAGGATACCATCTTTGTATGGGACTTCGTCACAATCTCCTTTCGTTGAGGCATATTTTGTTTTATACACAACCTTCTATTATACGGTGTATAAACCCCTTTGACTTTTAAGTTTATTCAAAAGGAATACTTTTTATACAAATTGTTTACTACACGACAAAGGAAATTTTTTTGTCGTACGTATGCGGCGACAATGACTTCTCCGCTGCCATGACCATTATTTGAGTTTCAGCTTCCTCTACAAGCCATACCTTCTTTTTAAAAGAAAAATAAATACCATGTTTTACTTTTATTTTATTTTGGTATTGAAAATGGTATTCATAATGTTTTTATTATATCAATGTGTTGTATTGATATCTTGTGATTGAAATGTGGAAATGTTATGTTTCCTTTATGCATGTGTTATGTGAGACGATTATGTTATGGTTCTTGGGAATTATTATGAAGATGGGTGGATCAATGATAAACTATGGGTGGGTGAGCCCGATATAGCTCTCCAATGCATTGGGTAATGCGATGGAGTGAAACGTTAAGGTTTCTCTGAAGAGATTTAGGGAATATACTATGGTGGGTATTCCAAACGTAACCAAGAGAGTTACTCCCTACGTAAGAATGTTATGAATTCCTCAAGTTACCTTTTATGTCTTATGATTTATATGATTTATTCATGATTTGATGAGGTATGTTAAAGTGCCTATGTTTTATGGGTAAATTATGATTTCATTCTTATGTATATATGAACTCATGTTTCCTTTCCATATTTTTATAACCCTTACTGAGCTTTTTATTCTCATTCCATGTTTTGTAATCTTGTAATAACTCAAGATTAAGTAAGGTTTAAGGCTGGGGCCTTCTATTAGGGCCCTCTGACATCAACTACCCCATGGTCGACATGGGATGTCATGGGTTATGTGCCTTAGATTCCTCAAACATGAGATTCCATTGAATTAAAAAGTGTGATACTTTTTAGGTTCCCAACACACCCAATGTCCAAAAGTACTCAGACATGACTAATGTTGCCACCCACATTGACAGAAGGTTTCTTCCCTATTGAGACAAAATTAGCATAATTAATGGGTGTCTGAATCTAGATGGAGAAAAGAATGACTGTAATGAACATTAATCGAATCTTTAATAGAGACTAAAACTATAGAAATATCTCCAAATATGAATCCATGGAAAGAAGAACTGATATCCCATCATCGAGTTTTGATCACGGAGCCAACATCACTAACCCTAGTAATGGAGGTCACCCACCTTTGGAAAGTAGGAATACGAGGCAAGGAAGAGCGCAACATCATGATGATGTGCGCCTGAGAGGAAAGCACTAGAAAACAAAAATTTGAACCTGATGTGAAATTATTATCCTTCAACAATGAGTATATCAGGATTTCAGGGTACCATCAAACATGAGAATGACCATATCTTAATATTTAACTCTAGGACCCTGCCAATTAGATAGTGGGCCTAGTGCAGAACTCTTCTCCTAAAAATGGGTTAAGTGATGTGTTTTAGGTGTCTATGATCTGATACATCATCGACATGGATCCTCTCAATTCCTTGGAGAAGTAAAAATGACATTGGGTAAAGTGATCATCATTTTCATGGTTTGTTTACTCATAGATTGATCTATATATTTCCACAAGAATCATGCTACAAAATGCACTAGAGGACTTGTTACCCACAAGAATGGGGGTAGGGGTACTAATTGTGTGATAATACCACACAAATATGATCCCTTCATGATGGTCACCTCTTCCAAATTTAATGAGTTCCCCCACCCCATCTCCCCTTTATTGTTTATCCATATAAGGGTCATCAATTCCCTTATTCATTTTTATGAGGGAGAAGGGGTCATCCCATTCAGGGATATTGTCCAAAAATACATGGAATACAAGGAACCATGACGAAACCACCACCCATGAAGTCCACGTCATGGGAAATCTACCCACCCACCCCAACCCCATCACGATGTTGATCAACTTCGAGAGCCTCTCTCCAAAATGATCTGACAGCTTCCTACCTTATGCTAATAAAGTAAGGGATCTATAGGTCACACCCAATGTGAACACCACCCAAGATCCTCCTATTAGGACTCCAAATTAATCATTTCTATGATTTTATCCCCAAACATAGGTTAAATAGTAGGAATATATCACCCCTAAAACTCTAGTATTGGTCTAGAATACTCGATGTCAATGTTGGGGGATGTTTTAATCCCTTCTTGTGAGGAGGTTTCTTCTCCTACCTTCAGTGGCCCCAGCCATAGCCAACACATTTTACCTTTCCCCCACAACCACCTCACAAGTCCTCAAGTTTTATTTCTTCGGATCAATTCCTCATCTAACTCTTAGGTTTTTTGGGTTGACTATACAGGTTTTTGTCTTTATTGGAAACCGTTATGGGCCATAAAATGATCAAAAAATTCATTTTGGAGGTCCTCCCTAGACTACCACCAACCAGTGCGGAGGTCCTCCCATGATGAAGATATTCCTTATTCTAAAAATTCGTCCCAGGGTAGGAGGAAAAACAACTTTCATGGGGGGCCATGAACACAACATGGGTTGCAATACACATGGAATAAACCCATGTGGCTCCCATAAACTGGTTCATGGGGATCTTATAAACATCATAGATAGGATTGGGGGAAATGTCATGTCACTATAAATCTCTCAGACTCCAAAAATGGATGAATCTATGTAGACACATTCACCTAATCTACTAGTAATAGGGGTAGAATCCTGTCGATTATGGATAAATATAGCTAAATATGAGGTCTATAGAATCTCCAAATCCATCCAAAGATAACTAAAAATGGATAATGTTATGGACTCCTTTCAGTTAATCGTGGTAAAATTGTCTCTATCACAATTTTATTCCCTTATCTAAACCTTCACACTGAAGGTGGGATAGATGTTGGGATCAATATTTATGTCCTCAGATGATAGTGAGCACTCCACTAAGCACTGGAGATATATTGTTGCTCTTTATCATGAGGAATTTGTGAAATCATTTTCCTACATGGAAATGGAATTGAATATTTTTCCTACCACTGAATGAAATTCCAGTATTCAGTGGATTGTTTGACCTTGTGAAACTCCACCTAACAAAACGTTAGTAGAAAAAATGTTCCAAGTTCGAGACACCACCAGTTTCTTAAACAAAGCCAATTGGGGTTTGGTCTGATCAGGAGTAAGAAGATCCTCCATGTAATGAATAAGGGGATTAGTGGGGGATCCAAGCCACCAACTAGCTATCTTTAACATTTTCAACCCATAAAAATATGAAATTTTCTAACCCAGAGTCCCTCACTGAGGACTAGGTGACATTAATTCTCTAGAACACTTGGTTGATGATCAACCACCATCCAGACTGCCTTCTAATTCACTCAAGAAGACTTGAACATCTGAATTTCATCCACCAATATTGTAGGAGGTTTGAAATTGTATCGCTCCAAATATCTTATCACCTTAAATCATATGGATACCGCAAGATTTTCTAGTGGACCTACATATAGATCTTTATTGTTTTTCCAATGATTCATGGATGATTCATCTCAACATGTTCATATTATAGGTTTGGGTCAGTATTTTTAACTTTACATTAGTTGTATCTTGCAACAACAATGGGGTCTTCAATTCGGCTCGCTCTTCAATAGTGAAAATTATCCTCTAGCCACTACCACCATAAATGTCATCACCAAATACCCTCTATATTATCTGAGAAACTGGACTACCAACAAAATGCATGATAGTTAGATCCTGCCCAAGGGGTGGCACAACACATTGTGGATCCTAAAAAAGGCACCTTCACTCCTCAACTGAGACTAGTATCGGGCCAGGGGAGTCCCTCATGAAGATATTTTTTTCCTACCCATCAACACCTCGATAACTTTAAGGGTTCCACCATGCCTTTAGGTCCATCCGAGATCACACCACAAACTAAGACGAATGCTAGTTTGACTACATTGCTTCATGATATTGAAGGATAGAAGAGGAAACTTCTTTTCTTTACTTCGAGAATCATTTTGGTCATGATAATATAAAAAGAGAACTCGTATCTCCTCCTGTTGGGCATCTAATTCTCCTTGGATCTCTATGGAAAAAATGTCATTTTGTGATTGGGGTATCGAACCATTGAAAATAATTAGTTATTTGTGATGGAACATGGGGTCCCGTCACAAAAATTCTAGGAGTTGTTTTGCACGGTTTGCATGCCAAACTGTGGGAAGGGTATTTGCAACGATGATTCCCCACTCATCGAAAATTCCAAGAGGAAAAAAATATGATTTACAACATTGAATTTTCACATCATAAATAGTTCATCTTTGGGTAACTATTTGTGATGGGATCCATCGAAAATACCCAGCAGTGTTAAATAATATTTGCAAAGGGATGTTTCCTCGTCCCAAATAGTGTATTGGCAGGAAACTATTAATGATGTGTCCCATCACAAAAACCCTTTTAACGGCCGATAGTAATTAATGTGTCTGAAGGTATTTGCGATGATTCCCATTGAAAAGTGTATCATTTGTGATGGTACTCCCTTCAAAAATAATCTAACCTATATATACCCCCATCCACTTTTTCATTCTTCCTCTAAATTTCAACTTTCTCTCACCCTAAACTCTACTTTTAGAGTAAGTTTTTCTCTGAGTTAATTTTTTTTTTGAATAATTTTTTAAGTCATCTCTACCTATAAGTCTTCAAGTATAATGGTATTTATGTTTTATTTAATTTAATATTTATTTTATTTTTTATATTAATTTTAATTATAGTTAATTAGTTGTAATTAAATTAGATTTAGATTTTTTTTGTTATCAGCATTTATTTGTAATAATAAATTTAAATTATTAGTTCTAATTAAAATTAATTACTTGTAATTATGAATTATTAATGACAATTTTGTGCAAAAAACACTCAACATATCATTGAAGCATTTTTTAGGTGATTGTGTTTGTTGACAAAGTGGCCCTCCGTGTTGCGTTTGTTGACAAAGCGAACCATGATGTACAAATTTTTGGACAAAGGGGATTTACTTGTGGAATTAGAGTTCAATGGAATTTTTAATGATCAATGATTGATTCATGATAGTCAACAATGGAATTGTTGATCTAGAAGCATTTCAAAAAGAGAGCTGATACAAAGTGGCGCTGTTTTCCTGCGTTTGTCAAATTTTTGGACCTCAAAATCGACAACACGAGAAAAGAGTTTTTTGGAAAAGGGACTTATGCACCGATGTATTAGAGACTTGTAAACATTTTCACCACTTGTTTTTCAAGATTAGAACATCAAAATATGTCAAAGGAAAAAAGGGGCGTCCATGTTTTAGGTTTGGTCGCGCAAGTGACTAGGGAAAGAGAGACTAGGGAGGCTGGACTTTCGCGCCAGGAGGAAACATGCACGCTAGTGCTCATGGTGTCCAAATGCCTATAAATAAAAGTCGACCACTCCTCATTAGGTGAGAGTTCATAACATAGATAAAATCAGAGATACAATTGCACAAATGGTGTGGTCGTGCATGTATAACGATATTCTGAAATTTCAAGTCAGTTGATTGTTGCGTTCCATAAGTGGTTTGGGTGAGAAAGGGTGTGAGTCACCCAAGTTTATAGTTCAAGATGGGGGTGTCGTGCAGGTTGTTTGGTGAAACTTGTGCACCAGGATTTGATGAAGCACAATAGTTGATAGTTGCATGCCAAAATTTGTTTGAGCGTAAAAGGGTGTGAGTCGCGCAAGTTTGGAGTTGAAGATTCGAGTGTCATGCAAGTGGTTGAGGTGATCTTGCATGCCATCTTGGAGAATCATGTCAGGTATGGTAGAATCATGACAGTCATTTTATGGCTTCATGAAATCTGGAAGATTTCCTAATACCTTTGGTGAAATGTGAGATTCATCTACAGGTGAAAGTTGGACTTCAATAGGGAATCTACATACAAGATATGATGCATTCAATAGTGATAATGATGTGACCTACTTGTCTATAAACTGTGAGTGGATTATTTCTAATGAAGTGATCATAGAAAGAGGGATAAGGTGATCATCTCCACCAGTAGTGAGCCAGATAGAGAGAGAAACATTGAGTGACCCTTGAGAAAGTAGTGACATGACCCTAAACATTGTAAAGGAAGTGATCCTGGTAATAGAAGTGATCTATCCCAAACATTGTAAACAATAGTGTGCTTTTAGTGTATTTGGTACATTGGATAATTGTCAGTGTATACTCCTTGGACGTAGCCCAATGTGGGTGAACCAAGTAAAAATTGTTGTGACCTGTGCATTCTTTAGTTTTTGTTTATACAGTGCTACTGAAAGAGAGATAAGAGATTCGTGCTTAACAGTTATACAAGATCAATAGAGGAAGTTGTATTAATAGTTTCATACCCAGATTCACCCCCCCCCCCCCTCTCAAGGTATCTAACCTAGTGGAACTAAAAATTGGTATCAAAGGGAAAGGTTTATTTCAGTGGTTCTCTCTCAAATGGAGGTCACCAATCATAATGTTATTCCGATCTTCGATGAGAACAATTTTCATCTACGGAAGAAACAGATGCAACACTACATCCGATCTTTGGGAATAGACGTATGAACAGAAGAAATGCATGGTATAACATCTAACATCAATAGTGTGGTTTCATCGGAAGTTGATCAATGATAATTAGATTCTAACGCCAATGGAATAAATGGTTTAGGGGGAGCCGTATCCAATACTATCTATATGATGGTTATGTCATGTAAAATATCAAAGGCCATTTGGGAAATGCATTCAAATTTATATGAATGAGATACAATGTTCAGAGAGGAAACACTACGAGTACTATGGAATAATTATGAAGATCTGAAAATGAACCCAAATGAGTCTATTGATGCATTATTTGACAGGGTAAATATTGTTGCAGAAGATATGCAAGGTCTTGGAGAAGTCATTAAAGACATAATTATTATAAAGCGCATCTTGATGAAAATTTCACCTCAGTTCAATCTGAATGTTTCAGTACTAGAAGATAATGATCCGAAAGAGCTGACACTAGACAATTTTTACAGTACCCTGGTTGCATATGAAATGTGGAACGATGATAACGGCGCATTGGAAATGGGGAAATCCAAAGTGGTGGAATTTAGGGACATGAAGAAGCTCACCATTATGGATTCTCATGAAGAAGACGAGACAAATGAGGTCATTTCATTTCATTCCTCAAATCAACAAAGTGGAATAAGAAATTTCAAAGGAAAACTTCCACTTTCTTTCTTTTAATGTGGAAAAGTTTCTCTTCTTGTCGTAAGGTATCCCAAAATGATTCAAGAAGAATATAATGAAGATGAATTTGAAATTCCCAAGAAGAAATATTCAGCCTCTATGAAAGGGAAGAAGTAGTTCAAGAGAAATTTCTTCAAGAAGAAGAATTTTCTTTCACAAGAAATATACAGTTCAGATTTGTCTGTGGTTGAAGAGGTTGAAAAGATTGAAAATTGTAAGGATCGTGGAGAAAATGAAATGGTGGATATTGTCGGTAGTTCCCGACAAAAGTAAGTAACTAACTCTGATGAAGAATAAGAAGAAATTGAAGGGAGTGTTGACATAGAAGATAAATTAGAACCCACTCTTGAAGAGATTGATGTTTGGAGAGAAAAAAAGAAATCCAATAAGGTGGTACATTATGCCAAACTCTATATGCAGTAGCAGGATGAAGAGAAGTCTGATCTAGTGAATGAAATTGAAAACAGTAAGTCTTCTAGGCCAGAGAACTCAAAAAAGGTTGATGAGCATAATCTCATGATTGAAGAATAGAGAAGGGAGATCGATGACTTGAATACAAAATTGAAGATCAAGTCAAGTGTATCAAAGAACTTGAAGAAGAAGTGGTTAGTATGAAATGAAAAATGAAGGATAAAAAAACTCTTGACTCCCAATGTGATGTTAGGAAGTAAATTCATTCAGTGGACAAAAAATATGAAAGATGAGGCTAGTATTTTAGCAGGAAAGAACCAGCAATTGAGTTCAGATGCTAAAGATAAATTAGGGATTGATCAAAAACAAAGAAGCTGTAAATATTAATGTCAGACCACAATAACCCATTCTGAGATTGAAGGTTGATTTGGGTAGAAAACAGAATCAGAATATTCATAGATAATAAGGGGATACTAGCAGAGTAAAAATGAAATGACGAAATGCACCTTATATTAGGTGTTATTATTATGGAAAAATGGGTCATTTATAGTGTCTGTGTTCCTTATCCAAGAGATATCAAATGGCATAAGAACAGAGGTAGTAGCCAAACTATGAATGGTTCATTAGAACAAGTTTCAAAGGACATTGTTTTTGGTGCAGAGGATTTGGGCACATGGCCATATACTATACGTTGACCATACAAAATAATGTTCCCAAGTAGAACGAAAATGTTCACAAGAAGCATATCAATGAAACAACAGGTGAGTTCAAAATAAAAAAAATTTGCAGCTTTTCAAGATAACACTATTACATCATATTCTGAGAAAGATCAGAATTGTAAATATTTGCTGAGTGTAATCACAAAAATATGGACCAAGAATAATATAGAATAGAAGGAAGTGGTTGCAGAAATTGCCCTTAAGGAATCTAACTATACAGCTGTTTGGATTCTTGATAGCGGTAGCACATCTCACATGACAGGTAAAAAGAATCATGTAATAGTCATAAAATATGACAAAGAAGGAGTAGTCAAGTTTGGAAATAATGAATTCCTGAAGATTATTAGCTCCAGAAAATCCACTTTTGGGGGCAACGAAATAAGATATGCTGATGTTTTTGTAGTAGAAGGCCTCAGTCACAATCTGGTCAGTGTAAGTCAACTATATGACTTAGGAAATTATATATGGCTAAATAAGAACATGTGTATCATCAAAGGAAGATATGGGGCAGTGGTTCTACAGGGAAAAAGAAGATAGGGAAATCTATACCTTCTAAGTAGAGATGATGATATGTTCCTTTTATCCATAGATGAAGAAAACAAATTGTGGCATAAACAACTTGGTAATGTATATCAACCATCTCTAGAAGATGTGGTAAAGTGTGAAGCAACAAGAGACCTCCCTAAGCGATCATGTGATCGTACATATATGTGTGGTGCCTTTCAACAATGGAATATCGTCAGAAAGAAGTACAAAGTGAAGGGAAATAAGTCAACAAGAGTGCTTGAATTGGTTCATGCTGATGTCTATGGAACAATTTCACCAAGATCCTTTGATGTGAAGAGGTATGGTGTTCATTACATTGATGCATATAGCAGAATGCCATGGGTATTTGTTATTGCCCATAAGTCCGATGTGTTCAGCTGCCTAAAACAGTACCAAAGGGAATCTAAACGGATGTTTGGACAGAAAATTTTTATGTTTCGTACAGACAATAGTATGGAATTCACAACAGTCAGGTGGAAGAGTATCTTGAGAAACATGGGATAAGGTATCAAGATTCATTAGTATGAACTCTCCAAAAGATTGGAGTGGTTGAAAGGAGAAATTAGATCATCAACAACATGGACATAACAATTATTTTAGAAAAAGACCTACCAAAGATGTTTTGGAAGGAAGTACTATTGATGTCAGTCGACATTTCTAATAGGGCTCTGTTGTGTCTGAAGAATGGAAATACTCTGTATGAAATGTGGTATGGAAAGAAGCCAACAGGGAAATACTTTTGAATATTTGGAATTAACTTCTTCATGCTCAGAAAAGTAAAGAATAGGAAGTTCGAATCACGTAGAGATGGGGGAATATTTATAGGCTAATCGGAAAAAAGCAAAGCATACAAATTCGTTAACAAGATGCTGGGAAAAGTAGTTGAGAGCAATGATGTCAGTATTGTGGAAAATGAAGATGATATTCAATATCACAGTGAACAGTTTCTTGATGAATGTGATGAAAAGGATAGTAACATAAGAGGAGAAGAAGTAGTAGATGCTGACTCAGAAGAAGACACTGATGATGAACAAGAAAGTTTCAAGTCTGTGTTTTCAAGGAAGCCAAAGAGTCGAGCTGAAATTCATAGGTAGAATATCATTCGTGATCATACATATCAAGATTAGATAAGAAGAATTAAGTCACTACAGTATACATCTTTCCTATCTTAGGTATAGTCTAAATGCATTTCTAATTAAACTGAAGATGAAAATTAGTTATAGACTATGAATGAAGAGCTTGATCAGAATAAGAAGAACCAGATATGTGAGATTGTTTCCAGACAAGAAAATAAGAATGTCATCGGGACTAAATGGGTCTTTCGCAACAAGATAAATGAAGATGGCACAATGGTTTGAAATAATGCCCGAATAGTGTGAAAAAGATACTCCCAGTTAGAGGGAATAGATGTTGATGAGCCATTTTCACAGGTGGAAATGCTAGAGACAATCAGATTACTCCTAGCCATTGTAGTGCAACAGAAGTTCAAAGTGTTCTAGATGGATGTCAAATCTACATTCTAGAATGGGATTCTAGAGGAAGAAGTGTATATTGAGCATCCCGATGGTTTTCTCATTCATGAGGATGAGAACAATGTTTGCAGACTGAAGAAGGCATTGTATGGGATGAAACAAGCACCAAGATCATGGTATTCACTCCTTGATTAGTACTTGAAGAAGATTGGTTTCCAGCGTTTGGGAGTTGATTAGAATCTATATTTATAAAATGATAGATATCAAATGATGATGGTGTTGGTTTATGCCGTTGACATAATATTTTGCAGATAAGATGAAGCTCAATTCAAACTGTTTTCCAAATTCATGAATAGTGAGTTTGAAATGTCAATGATTAGAGAGATAACATTTTTTCTTGCTCTTCAGGTGACACATGTAAGGAATGGAGCATTAATTTCCCAATAAAAATATTCCAAGGAGTTTTTGAAAAGGTTTGGAATGGAGAACTCCAAAGAGATGAATACTCCAGTAGCTTTCTAGACAAAACTATCCAACTATTAGAATGGAAAGGTAGTTAATATCCCATAATACAGAAAAATTATTGAATGTTTATTGTACATGACCACAACAAGGCCTGGCATTGTTTTTTCCAGATGCCATGCAGTAAGATATCAGAGTAATCCCAAGGAAATCCACATAATTGTAGTGATAAGAATAATTCATTATATAAAGTGCACGGTGGACTTCATCTTGACAAATAATGAAAAATCTCAAACAGAGTTATTGGGAAATACTGATGAAAACTGGGATGGTTCAGTGGATGATAGGAAATCAACGTCAGGTGGGTCTTTCAATCTTGGTGGATTGTGTATTTCATGGCTAAGCATGAAGTAATATTGAATTTCATTGAGCACCGCGGAGGCTGAGTATATTGTGGCCACTGAAGCATGCAAACAGTTATTGTGGATGAAGCAACAACTTGATGATATGTGAGTTGAAGTGAAGTCTCCGATCTGAATCTAGTGCGATAACTCAAGTGCAATAAATCAAAGAAAAAAATCTCGCCCATCATTCAAGGAAAATGAACATTGAGATAAAGTACCATTTTATCAAGGATAAAGTTGAGTAGGGAATCGTAAAGCTGGAGTATGTGCCTACAGATCTACAGGTTGTAGAAATTCGGACAAAAGCATTACCCAAGGATGTTCTTGAGAGGCATAGATGGGATCTGGGACTTCAGTCGACTCCCCACACTTGACAAAGTGTGGGTGTGACTCCCATTTTATCCCTAGTTATGATGTGTTTTTCTATAATATGAGGCTATGTGTACTCTACTCTATTACAGACTGCAAAGGAGTGACCTCTAGGTTTGTTGGTAAAGGGGGATAAAATAGTGATTGTTCAAGGGGGAGACTATGTGGTTATTTGAGAAATCATGACAGATACGGGGATAATATGACTGGTGGAGTAGCTAGATAGGGGGAGTTGAAGATGGATCTAAGTTCTTAGCTACAGATTAGCTTGGATAACACAGGAAATAGTGCTGAAGAGGATTTTTAGCTGACAAGAGTTAAAGTTGTGAGCAGACAGGGAAAGTATCAAATCTGACAATGCTAGAAGTGATCGATCAAAGAATAGTTATCACAACAGCTGAGGATTGTGATAAAAGCAGAAGAGTGGTGTTGGAATGCGGAAAGAATATTTCCAAAATTTGGTATCACTTTGGATTCAACATTGGGTGTTAGAGTTGAAGTGATTAATTGATGAACATTTCATTTACACTTGTTTCTCTTGCCAAGCATTGCTCATATGGGCTTAGAGTATGGGTTGAGTAAATCCTTGATCACTATCAGAATCAGAATAGGCGAATGGTGGATGAAGAATTAACGATGTATCTTTTTATGTAAGAGTTGTAATCAAACCCAAAGGGGGATATTGTTGGGAAAAAATCACTCATTCTATCATTGAAGCATTTTTGCGGTGATTGTGATTGATGACAAAGTTGTTTTTCGTGTTGTGTTTTTTGACAAAGTGAACCATGACGTACAAATTTGTTGACAAATACGATTTAATGGTGAAATGTTGAGTTCACATGATGTTGTTCACGATCCATGATTGATTCAAGAACGTCGAAAAAGGAATGGTCGATTTGGAGGCGGTTTAAAATGAAAGAAGATACATGGTGGCATTGTTTTCCAGTGTTTTCCAAATTTTGGGACCTCAAAATCGACAACTGGAGAAAAGTGTTTTTTGGAAAAGGGACTTGCGCCCCGGTGTGTTAGAGGATTGGAAACTTGTGTGCCACTTGTTTATCATGATCAAAAATTCAAAATATGGAAAAGGAAAAAGGGGAGCCCATGTTTTAGGTTTGGTCGCACAAGTGACTAGGGCGACAGAGACTAGGGTGGCTGGACTTGCACGCTGAGAGGAAAATGAAGCGTCGGTGCTTAGGGTGTCCATATTCCTATAAATAGAGTTCAAACCATCCACATTCGTTGTGAGTTTCACAATTAGAGAAAATCATAGCTCCAGTCGAGCAGGTGGTGTGGTCGTGAAAGTATAAAGATTTTCAGAAGTTCCATGCCAGTTGATTGTTGCGCGACATAAGTGGTTTGGGTGAGAAAGTGTGTGATTCACCCAAGTTTAGAGTTCAAGAATGGAGTGTCGCATTAGAGGTTTGGTGAAACTTACACGCCATGATTTGAAGAAGCACAATAGTTGATAGTTGCACGAGTAATTTGTTTGGGCATAAAAGGGTGTGAGCCGCGCATGTTTGGAGTAGAAGAAGCGAGGGTCGGGCAAGTTCTTGAGATAAACATAGGCGTCGGCTTGGAGAAGTGCACCAGGTATGGTAGAAGCATGACAGTCATTTTAGGGCTGCACGAAAGCTAGAAGATTTCCCGATACCTTCTGTGCAAAATGAGATTCATCTACGGGTGATAGTTGGACTTCAACAGAGAATCCATATACAACAGAGGATGCATTCATTAGTGATAATGGAGAGACCTACAGGTCTATATAATGTTAGTGGATCCTTTCTAGAGCAGTGAGAAAAGGAAGAGGAAGAAGTTGATCCTCTCCACCGGCAGTGAGCCAGAGAGAGGGAAACGGGGAGTGACCCTTGGGAATGCAGTGAGATGACCCTAAACATTGTAAATGCAGTGAGCTTGGGAATAGAAGTGATATGCCCCGATCAATGTAAACAACAGTGTGCTTTTAGTGGATTTGGTATATCGGCACATCGCTGGTGTATGCTCCTTGGATGTATCCCAGGGAGGGTGAACCAAGTAAAAATCACTATGTGTTGTGCATGTTTTAGTTTTAGTTTATACTGTGCTACTGGATAGAGAGAGAAAAGAGTCTTTCTTAACAGCGAGACAGGACCAATAGGGGCAGTTGTTTTAATCTGTCACACCCTAATTCACCCCCTGATGGTATCTAACATAGTGGACCTAACAGATAATTAGTAATGAATGTAAATATTTAGTGCTAATTTGGAGTAATTAATAATAATTGATGTTAATTAGTTGTAGATAGTTGTATGTAGTAGTAATTTGGAATAAAAAGTTATAATTATTAATAAATAGTAATAAATACAAGTAAATGGTACTAATTAGTAAATAATTAGAAATAAATTCTAATAATTAGTAATAAATAATAATAATTAGTAATAAGTACTAATAATTAGTAAGAAATACTAATAATTAGTAACAAATACTTATAATTAGTGACAATTAGTAATAAATACAAATAATTATTAATAATTAGTGTTAATTAGTAACAAAAAGTAACAAATAGTAATAAATATTAATAATTAGTAAAAGTTAGTAACAATTACTAGCAATTAGTAAGAATAAGTAAGAATTAGTTATAAATACCAATAATTAGTAATAAATAGTAATAAATACTAATAATTAGTAATAAAAAAAATAAGTAGTAATAAATAGTAATAAATCGTTAAAAAAATTCATAAATAGTCATAAATAGTAATAATTAGAAATAAATAGTTATAAATAGTAATAGACAGTAATAAATATAATAAATAGTAATAATTAGTAACAATTTGAAATAAATAGTAATAAATAATAATGAATAGTAGTAAATCGTAATAAATAGTTTAAATTAGTAATAATTTGTAATAATTAGTAATAATTAGTAATAAATAATAATAAATTCTAATTAATTGTAATAAATAATAATAATTAGTAATAATGAGTAATAATTAGTAATAAATAGTACTAAATAGTAATAAATAGTAATAAATAGTTCTAAATTGTAATAATTATTAATAATTAGTAATAAATAGCAATAAATAGTAAAAATTTGTAATAATTAGTAATAATTAGTAATATTTTGGAATAATTAGTAATAATTATTAATAATTTGTAATAATTTGTAATAATTAGTAATATTTAGTAATAATTAGTAATAATTAGTAATAAAAAGTAATAATAACTAATAATTATTATTAAATAGTAATTGAAAATAATAATTCGTAATAATTCTTAATAATTAGAAATAATCAGTAATAATTAGTAATAATTAGTAATAATTAGGGGTAATTTGTAATAATTGTTAATAATTAGTTAAAAATAGTAAAAACTAGTAAAAATGGAAATAAATATAAATAAATAGTAATAAATAATAATAATTTGTAATAATTGGTAAAAACTATTAATACATGGCAATAATTAGAAATAATTGGTAATAATTACTAAAAATTGGTAATAATTAGAAACAATTAGTAATAATTAGTCAGAAATAGTAATATAAAAAAATAAAATGTAACAAATTGAAATGAATAGTAAGGAATAGTAATAAATAGTAATAATTAGAAACAATTAGAAACAATTTGTAATAAATATGTAAAATAACTAATAATTACTAATAATTACTAATAATTTGCAATAAATAGGATTAAAATTAATAATTGGAAATAATTAGCAATAAGTTATTATTAAGTAGTTATAAATTGCAATAATTAGTTATAATTATTAATAATTACTAATTATTAGTAATAATTAGTAATAAATAGTAATACATAGTAATAATTAGTAATAATTAGTAATAATTAGTAATAAATTGTAATAATTAGTATTAATTAGTAAAAATTAGTAAAAATTGGTAATATTTAGTAATATTTAGTATTAATTAGTAAGAGTTTGTAGTAGTTAGTAATAAATATTATTAAATAGAAATAAATAGAAATAAATAGAAATAAATAGTAATAATTATTAATAATTAGTAATAATTAGAAAAAATTTGTATGAAATAATGGTAATTATTTATACTTTCTTTTTTGGATAATTTTTTTATTATTTAATGTTATTTAAAAATAATAATGAATTTATATTTTGTTGAAAAATGTAGAACAAAGAAGTCGGAAATATTTATTATTAGATGATCGTGCTTGGATTAATCAGCATTGAAATCCAAACGGGTTTGGATTAAATCATTATAAATTGATGGTGTTGAAGATTTTTTATCATTTTCATCATCAAACAAAAATTTGTTTCAGAATGCACAGTTAAGTGTCCTTGTAAAAATATGATCTCAGAACATTTGACACATTTGAAAATGTTGGGGGATATATCATTTGATTTGGATTTCAAACATATTATGTCTTTTGGTATCAATATTCTGAATGCAGTTTTAATAAAGATACTAATAATTTGATTTCAGATCTGTCGCAATTTCAAAATTTATTATATGATGTTGCTGGTCCATCTTTCCAATAAACTAAAACTTAGGATGATATTGATTTTAATCTTGAGTTAGACCATATGAATTTTATGATTTGTTGAGGAATGATGTGGATGCATTATTTCATGGTTGCAAGATAAGAAAATTTGAAGTGGTTGCAATATTTATTGCTAATAAATCAGATAATGGCATGTAAAAAAAATACTGTTTTAATAAGATATTTTCTTCTATTAAAACACTGTTACCTAATAGAAATGTGTTTCCTATAAATTTCTATGAGATAAAGAGGCTGGTTCATAATATAGGTTTTAGTTATCAAAATATTTATGCATGTGAAAATTATTACATCTTATATTCTGGTGAAAATGAGTCGTTGAATAGTTTTCTGACATGTGGACAATTGAGGTCTAAAGACGCTCAAGTGGGGATGCCTGGATTGATTTCTATAAAGTAGCTGAGATATTTTCCTCTTACACAATGGTTGCAACATTTATTTTTGTCTCATAACACTATGACAATGATCTCATGGCACAAAACCCATATTTCAATTGGTAAAAACTTGAATCATCCATCTAATGATGATTCCCAAAAACATATTGACCGATTACATTCATCTTTTTCATTAGAATCTCGGAACATGCAATAATGTCTTTCTATTAATGGTTTCTGTCTTTTTGGTTATGATGGTAGTCATTATTCATGATGGCTTGTCTTTATAACTCTGTACAATTTACCTTCATGGATGTTGAAGAAGGACCCTTATATCCTTTTGACCTTATTAATTCTAGGACATCCAATAATGAATATTGATTTTAATTTGAAACCATTGATTGAAGAATCAAAATTATTATGGAGTAATGGTGTGATTACATATGATTTTACACCGAAGACAATTTTCTTAATAAAAGCTGCATTAATGTGGAAAATTATTCACTTCCCAGAATATGACATGTTATCTGGCTAGAGTACACAGGGTCTAAAATCACGTCCTTTCTGTAAGGGAGAAAACAAATAATTTACATTGATCAACGGAAAAAACAATGCTATATTGAATATCATCACTACTGTTTCCCAACTAATCATCCTTTTTAGAGGAACAAATCTCATTTCCGAAAAGGAACAATTGAAAGATATGAACCTCAAAAAATAATCTTAGGTACAGAGTTAAAATATTTTGTATTTTCATTACCTCAAATCACATTTGGACCAATAATAAACCATCAAAAATTTCATGGTAGTGGGAAAAAACACAATTGGATAAAACAGAGTTTTTTTGGGATCTTTCATATTGGTCTAATTTGATAGTCTGTCACATGTCAGATGTCATTCATATTGAGAAGAATTGTTTTGATAATTTATTTCATATAGTTTTAGACACACTATGTAATACCAAAGATAATGTAATAGAACGATTAGATCATGCTCAAATTTACAGGCGACCTAAACATGAACTGTTTTAAAATATCAGATCATAGAGGATAATGAAGCCAAAAGCAACTTATACACTATCCAAATAGAGTCTCTTATTATTTTGTCTGTGGATTGCAGATTTGAGTCCTCCAGATGGCTATGATTCCAATTTTGGTAGATGTGTTATGTATTTTCATATTACCAGATTAAAATTTTTTTATTTTCATGTTATAATGGAATGAATTATACTGATTAGATTAATTGGCTTGTTAAATTCTGTGATTTGGGATTCGATAATAGACATATCATATTTTTTCGAGATATTTGTGCGGCAACAAAATACTACGATGCACTATGAAAACTTAATAAAGATTTTGTTGGAATTATATGAAAACTGGAAAAAAATCTAACCACCGGCTTTCTATGACTCAATGGAACATCTGATTTTACATTTTACACATGAAGAAAAATTTCGAGGGCCGATATAGTTTCGATGGATGTACCCATTCGGGAGATGCAAGCTAAAATTGATGAAAAAATACATTAAAAAGCATCAGTAGAAGCTCAATTACTAAAGCTTATTTGTAAGATGAGATTGATTACTTTTGTCTCGTTATTTTGAATCTACGTATCCCTCAAAAACCAAACACATGGGAAATAATGGGGGGAATTTTGATGATGAAAAGGAAAATCAATTATTAGTTTTTAATCGTACCGAGCATGGCTTCAGTGAAGTTCATAAACGATGGAATTTAGATGATGAACATCACAGTGCTCATATATATGTTCAGCTCTACTATGAAGAAATGGAATCATTTTTACTATGATTGAATCTATCACTTTTTCTACAATTTATGTTATTGTAAGTAAACTTATTTTATTTTTAGGTTATATGATAATCATATCAAGAAACAACATCCACAAATTATAGTAGCTGCTCTTGAAGAACGTCGAAAAATACAATTTCTCAATGGTTTCAAAAATTGGTAACATAAATTATTGACGGTTTAACATATCAATTCAGTTTATTATTTATTATATTGATAATTGTTTTACAAATTATCATGTGTCTCAATATGCTGATAAAATTAATAAGAGACTATGTATATTGAGTATCCCACCATCCAAAATGGTTAAATATTATAACGCATATGTGTTGAATGGTTTTAGATTTCATACACGTACATATGGGGAATAAAAACAACGAACAGTAGAGTTTTCTTGATAGGATCTCATCATAGAGATACTAAAGTTAACTTTTATGTCATGATAGTTGAAATTATTAATCTCTATTTTCATGGACAAAATTACATAATGATGATTAAATGTCAGTGGTTGGATATTAAGAGAGGCTTTCGTGTTCATCTGAATCCTCGAAAATTTGATAATAAATATAAAATTATTATTGCAGTAAATGAACTATTTTTACTATATCAATAGGAACATAAAATTTATTACACAAAGTATTGTGCTACATCAAGAGACCAATTTGATTAGTGGAACATAATAAAAATGAAATCTTGAAAAAACTAGTCTACTCAAATAGAATTTGGTTCCATTGTAGTGGAGAAATTGATATTTTTCAAGAGACTATGAATAATCCATCTTTTTCAAAAACAGTCATGAATATCAATGATGACACCCCACAATTAAGGTTTCATGGTGATGATGATATTAATAATGTTACAAATGAATTTGAAATGATCCGATATGATGAAACTAAAACTCATATTGATATTGATGATGTAAAGGAGGAATATGAAGACCTTGACATCATCAAATATGAAGATTATGAAGAAGGTGAACATTGACATAGTTAAATGCTGGTTATAATAAAAACTAATTTATATCTATATATAATAGTTATTTTTGACATTGCTAACAACAATCATTTATTGTTTCAGATGAATGATGATCCATTTCGTGAGTTGTAGAGGATGATATGCCTTTAGATGAGGAGGATTTGGGATTATCTATCCCTCAGAAGAGTGGTGGTTCAGGGGGTACATAGAGGGGGCGCAGTCTTGTGCGACTGATAATACCTTACCCTATCATTGAGTGAAGTCCATGTCTTGGCTTCAAACTATACACGTGTAGTTATGGTAAACTGTGTAATTTAGTTAAATTTAATTTATTTATTTATATACTAATTGTTTTATTATTTATTCTTTTTTCACTGTTTTGTGCATGTAGCTGTTGAATTGGGGTGTTATCTTCACAAGTATTTTTCTTTATCATGGATCACATGGGAACATATTTTAATTGATGTGCATCACACTATATTCAATCATTGGCTGGAGCGTAAATAAATAATATTTATTTTGAAAATTATTCATAAATATCAAAATATTATAAATTACATTTATGTTTTATGGTATCCCATCGATGATAGCATGAGTGATGCTATCCACACAGCATGGGAGGTGTCTATGTGTGACTGTTTCAGAATGTTTTGCACAATTCGAGAAAGACGACCATGATGAAAGTAGGTGTGACATTATTTAATGAGTCATTTTGGAGGCTTGGAAACTTGCATGCTAGTTGTTTTTCAAGATCAGAAAATCAAAATATGGAAAATGAAAAACGGGGCGACCATGTTTTAGGTTTGTCCGCGCAAGTGACTAGGGAGATAGAGACCAGGGCGGCTGGACATGCACGCTGAGAGGAAACTTGAGTGTCAGCATTCAGGGTGTCCAAATGTTGATAAAGAGATGTGAAACCCTCCCCATTCGGTGCGAGTTCAACACATAGAGAAAATCATAGCTCCAGCCACGCAGGTGTTGTGGTCGCGAACGTATAAAGATATTCAGTAGTTGTGCGCCATAAGTGGTTTGGGTTAGAAAGGGTGTGAGTCAACCCAATTAAGAGTTCAAGAAGGGGGTGTCGCACAATGGGTTTGGTGACACTTTCACGCCTGAATTTGAAGAAGGGAGACAGTTGATAGTTTCACATCAAAATCAGTTTGGGCATAAAAGTGTGTGAGTCGTGCATATATAGAGTAGAAGAAGCGAGGGTCAAACAAGTGGTTGAGCTGAACATAAGAACCATCTTGGAGAAGCCCACCAGTAATGGTAGAAGAATGACATTCATTTTAGGGCTGCACAAAAGCTGGAAGATTCCCTGATACATTCTGTTCAAAACGAGAATCATCTACGAGTGAATGTTGGACTTCAACAGAGTATTTACATACAACAGGGGATGCATTCATTAGTGATAATGAAGAGACCTACAGATGTATAAACTGTGAGTGGATCCTTTCTAGAGCAGTGAGAAAATGAGGAGAAAGAAGGTGATCCCCTACACCAGTAGTGATCCAGAGAGAGAAAAACAGGGAGTGACCCATGGAAAAGCAGTGAGCAGACCGTGAACATTGTAAAGGCAGTGAGCCTGAGAATAGATGTTATCTACCCCAACCATTGTAAACAGCAGTGTGCTTATAGTGGATTTGGTACATTGGCACATCACCGGTGTATGATCCTTGGATGTATCCCAGTTATGGTGAACCATGTAAAAAATCATTGTGTCATGTGCATGTTTTAGTTTTAGTTTATATTGTGCAACAGGATAGAGAGAGAAGAGAGTCTTTCTTAACCGCGAGGCAAGATCAATAGGGGCAGTTGTTTTAATCTGTCATACCCTGATTTACCCCCTCTCTCATGGTATCTAACCTAGTGGACCTAATAGATAATTATTAATGAATATAAATAATTAGTGTTAATTTTGAGTAATTATTAATAATTAAAGTTAATTAGTTATAAATAGCGGTAAGTAGTCGTAATTTGGAATAAAAAGTTGTAATTAGTAATAAATAGTAATAAATACTAGTAAATGGTACTAATTAGTACAAAAATAGTAATAAATACTAATAATTAGTAATAAATACTGACAATTAGTATGAAATACTTATAATTAGTTTCAAATATTAATAATTAGTAACAATTAGTAATAAATACTAATAATTATTAATAATTAGTGTTAATTAGTAATAAAAAGTAACAAATTGTAATAAATAATTATAAATAGTAAATGTTAGTAACAATTAGTTACAATTAGTAAGTATTAGTAAGAATTGGTAATAAATACTAATAATTTGTAATAATTAGTAATAAATACTAATAATTAGTAATAAAATAACAAATAGTAATAAATAGTAATTAATCATTAAAAATAGTCATAAATAGTCATAAATAGTAATAACTAGTAATAATTAGTAATAAATTATAATAAATAGTAATAAATAGTTATAAATAGTAATAAAACGAAATAACATGTAATAAATAGTAATGAATTGTAATAAATGGCAATAAATAGTATTAATTAGTAATAATTAGTAATAATTAGTAATAATTAGTAATATATATTAATAAATTGTAATAAATAGTAATAAATACTAATAATTGGTAATAATGAGTAATAATTAGTAATAAATATTATTAAATAGTTATAAATAGTAATAAATAGTTCTAAATAGTAATAATTAGTAATAAATAGTAATAATTTGTAATAATTCGTAACAAATAGTAATAAATAGTAATAATTAGTTAAAATTAGTAATAATTAGTAATAATTAGTAATAATTTATAATAATTAGTAATAATTAATACTAATTAGTAATAATTATTAATAATTAGTAATAATTAGTAATAATTAGTAATAAAAAGTAATAATTACTAATAATTAGTAATAAATAGTATTAAATAGTAATAAATAGTAATGAATAGTAATAATTAATATCAACTAGTAATGATTAGAAATAATTAGTAATAATTTGTAATAATAAGTTTTAATTTGTAATAATTATTAATAATTATTAAAAAATAGTAAAAATTAGTAAACAATTAGTAAAAAATAGAAATAAATAGAAATAAATAGTAATAATTGGTAATAACTAGTAATACATGGTAATAATTAGTAATAATTGGTAATAATTACTAATAAATGGTGATAATTAGTAACAATTAGTAATAATTAGTAATAATTAATAATAATTAGTAATAATTAGTAATAATTAGTCACAAATAGTAATAAAAATAATAATAAAATGTAATAAATATAAATGAATAGTTATAAATAGTAATAAATAGTAATAATAAAAAATAATTAGAAATAATTTGTAATAATAAGTAATAATTACTAATAATTACTAACAACTACTAATAATTAGTAATAAATAGTAATAAAATATATAATTCGTAATAATTCGTAATAATATATTAGTTTATAATAATAAATAGTAATACATAGCAATAAATAATAATATTTATTAATAATTAGTAATAATAAATATTGAATAGTATTAAATAGTAACAATTGGTAATAATTAGTTATGATTTGTAATAAAGAGTAATAAATAGTAATAATAAGTAATAATTAGTAACAATTAGTAATAATTATTAATAATTAGTAATAATTAGTAATAATTAGTAATAATTAATAATAATTAGTAATAATTAGTATTAATTAGTAATAATTAGTATTAATTTGTATTAATTATTAATAATTAGTAGCAACTATTAATAAATAGTAATAAATAGAAATAAATTGAATTAAATAGTAATAATTATTAAAAATTAGTAATAATTTGTTAGAAATAATGTTAATTATTAATCCTATCTTTTTTGGATAGTGTTTATATTATTTAATGTTTTTACAAATAATAATGACATTATATTTTTTTTTTAAAAATATAGAAAAATGAAGTTGAATATATTCATTATTAGATGATCATTCTTGGATTAATCACGGCAGAAATTCAAACAGTTTTAGATTGAATCATTATATATTGAAGGTGTTGAAGCTTTCTTATCATTTGCATCATAAAACAAATTTTTTTTTGAGAAGGCACAATTATGTGTCCTTGTAAAAATATACTCTCAGAACATTTGAAACATTTGACATCGTTGGGGGATATATCATGCATTTTGGTTTTCAACCATATTATGTTTTTTGGTATCAACATGGTGAAAGTACTTTATATAAAGATATTAATAATTTGATTTCAGATCATTAATAGTTTTAAAATTTAGTATATGATGTTCCTAGTTCATATGTCCAATAAACTGAAACTCGTGATGATATTGATTTCACTCTAGAGATGGTACCATCTGAAATGTATGAGTTGTTAAAGTATGATGAGGATGTATTATATCATGGATGCAAGATAAGAAAATTAGAAGTGGTTGCAAATTTTTTTGCTAATAAATCAGATAATGGCATGTCAAAAAAACTGTTTTAATAAGATATTTTCTTCTGTTAAAACACTATTACCTAATGGAAATGCATTTGTTGTAAATTTCTATGATAGAAACAGGATGGTTCATAATCTAGGACTTATTTATCATAATATTCATTCATGTGAAAATTATTGCATCTTATATTCTGGTGAAAATGAGTCGTTGAATAGTTTTCCCACATGTGGACAATTGAGGTCTAAAGATGCTCAAAGGGGATGCCTGGATTGATCCCTATAAAGCAACTTAGATATTTTCCTTCTACACCAAGGTAGAAACATTTATTTTTGTCTCAGAACACTACAACAATGATCTCATGGCACAAAACACATATTTCAATTGGTAAAAATCTGAATCATCCATTTGATGATGATTCAAAGAATCATATAGACTGGTTGCATTCGTCTTTTTCTTTAGAATCTCAAAACGTGCAATAAAGTCATTCTGCTAATGGTTTCTATCTGTTTGGTTCTAATGGTAGTCATTATTCATTTTGTCTTATCTTTATAACTTTGTACAATTTACCTCCATGGATTTTGATGAAGGACCCTTATATCATTTTTAACTTATTAATCATAGGGCATCCAATAATTAATAATGATGTTAATTTGAAACCATTGATTGAATATTTCAATTCATTATGCAGAAATTGTGTGAGTACATATGATTTTCCACCAAAGAAAAATTTTCTACTATAAGTGGAATTAATGTAGTCAATTACTGACTTCCCAGCATATGACATGTTATCTGGCTAGAGTAAAAATGGTCTGATATCATGTCCTTACTGTAAGGGAGAAAAAAAATAATTTATGCACATCAATGGAAAAAACATACTATTTTGACTATCATCGCAACTTTCATCAAAATAATATTTCTTTTTAGAGGAACAAATCTCATTTTAGAAAAGGAACAATTGAATGGTATGAACCTCCAAAAATAATCATAGGTACAGTGTTAAAGTATTTTGTATTTTCATTAAATCCCATCACATTTGGACAAATAATAAACCAACAAAAATTTCATGGCATTGGGAATGAACACAATTGGATAAAACAGATTAATTTTTGGGATCTTCCATATTTATCTAATTTAGTAGTCTGCCACATGTTAGATGACATTAATATTGATAAGAATTGTTTTGAAAATTTATTTCATATAGTTTTAGATACACTAGGTAATACCAATGATAATGTAATGGAAGAATTAGATTATGCCCAAATTTACAGGCGACCTGAACATGAACTGTTTGAAAATATCTGATCATAGAGGATAATGAAGACAAAGCAGCTTATACACTGTACAAATAGAGGATCTTATAATTTTGGTGTGTGGATTGAATATTTGAGACTTCTAGATGGCTATGCTTCCAATTTGGGCAGATGTGTTATGAATTTTCATATTACTAGATTAAAAATTCGTTATTGTCTGGTTATAATGGAATTACTTATACATATTAGATTAAAAGGCTTGATGAATTTTGTGATTTGGGATTTGATAATAGACATCATATTTTTTCGAGATATGTATTCGGCGACAACATAATATGATGAAATATGAAAAATGAATGAAGATTTTGTTGGAATTATATGTAAACAAGAAAAAAAATCTTCCCATCGACTTTCATTGACTCAATAGAACATCTGATATTAAATTTTACACATGAAGAAAAATGTAGATGGCCCGTATAGTTTCGATGGATGTACCCTTTTAGGAGATAAATGCAGAAATTAATGAAAAAAGTATGTAACAAAGCATCAGAAGAATGCTAAATTGCTTAAGTTTATTTACAAGAGGAAATTGATTTTTTTGCTGTCATTATTTTGAATCTATGTATCTCTCAAGAAACACATGGTACATAAAGAGGAGAATTTTGATGATGGAAAGGGCTGCCAATCATCAATTTTTAATCCTCCAGAGCTTGCCTTTGGTGAAGTTCATAAATGATGGATTTCAGATGATGAACATCATAGAGCTCATATATATGTTCATCTCAACTATGAAGAAAGGACATCATTTTTTCTATGAGTTCATTTATCACATATTCTATAATTTATTTTATAGTAAGTAAGCTTTTTTTTTATATGATAATCATATCAAGAAACAGCTTCCACAAATTATAGTATCCACTCTTGAAGAATGCCAGCAAAATAATATCTCAAAGGTTTCTAAAACTAGAAACATAAATTATTTATGGTTTAACATATCAATTCACTTTGTTATTTATTATATTGATAATTATTTTACAAATTTTATTGTGTCTAAATATGCTGATAAAATTGATAAGCGACTGTGTATATTGAGTAACCCACCATCCAAAATGGTTATATATTATAATGAATATCTAGTGACTGGTTTTATATTTCATACACATACATATGAGGAATAAAAAACAACAATTAGTGGAGTTTTCTTGAAAGGATATCATCATAGAGATACTAAAGTTTACTTTTATGGCATGCTGGATGATATTATTAAACTGTGTTATCTTGGACTAAATTTAATAATGATGTTTAACTATCAGTTGTAGGATATTAAGAGAGGATTTCTTGTTCATCTGAATATATGAATCTCTGAAATTAAATATAAAAGTATTCTTGTAGTAAATGAACTATTTTTTCTAGCTCAATAGGAATATAAAATTTATTACACAAAGTAATACGCTACTTCAATAGAACTAAGTGATTGGTGGAGCATAATAAAAATGAAATCTTGGGAAAACTAGTTTACTCAAAAGAATGTGGTTCTTTTGTAGGGGAGAAATTGATATTTTTCAAGGCACTATTCAAAATCCATCTTTTTCAGAAAGCGATATGAATAACAATGATGACACCCCACAACTAAGGGTTCATGGTGAAGATGATATTAATGATGTTACAAATGAATTTGAAATGATCAGATATGATGAAATTGAAAATCATATGGATATTGATGATGTAAAGGAGGATTATGAAGACCTTGACATAGTCAAATATGATGACTTTGATGAAGGTGAACACTGACATAGTTAAATGCTGGTTATAATAATAATTAATATATATCTATATATAATAGTTATTTTAAACTTTGCTGACAACAATAATTTTTTGTTTCAGATGAACGAGGATTTATTTCGTTAGTTGTAGGAGGCATAGATGCCTTTAGATGATGAGGATTATGGATCTTCTAATCCTCAAAAGAGTGGAAGTTCAGGGGGTACATATCGGGGGCACGGTCTTGTGTGACTGATAATTCCTAACCCATTCCCTGAGCGAAGTCCATGTCTTGGCTTCGATCTACACACGCTGAGGTATGGTAAATTGTGTATTTTATTAAAATTTAATTAATTAAATTATATAATAATTAATTTATTTTTTATTCTTTTTTCACAGTTTTGTATATGTAGTTGTTGGATAAGAGAGTGTTATCTTAACAATTATTTTTCTCTATCATGGATCACATGGGAACAAATTCCTGTTGATGTGAAGCTCACTATGTTCAATCATCGGCTTATACGTAAATAAATAATATTTATTTTGAAATTTATTTCCCTAATAGCAAATATTATAAATTATATTTATGTTTTATGGTATCCCATCTATGATAGCATGAGTGATGCTATCCACGCGGCATGGGAGGTTTCTATGTGTGGATGTTTCATACAGTTTTGCACAATTTGAGAAGGACGACCATGAAGAATGTAGGAGTGACAATATTTGATGAGTCGTGTAGAGACGACTAACCATAGTACATTTCTTCTAATGTATGGTATTGATTATGTTCAAAATGGTTGGGTGGTGGATTTCAGATGAGATATTCATTGGGTCGGCAGAACCGGGGGAGATAGGAGGTGACACATCGAGAGGGTAGTCATACATACAGCACGCATAGAGAGAATATGGAAAGTATCATTTATAAATATTTTATATAATGTTAAATATAAGTAATCTATTTTATACTAATATTGGAAGTTGAGTAGCCTCATATTATAGAGTACGATGTTTATCGAGGGATGCACAGTGATCCAACCACATGAGAGATAGAGGTGATCACCATAATTGGATTGTGGTCAGTATTATTTCTTTTTCAGTATGAAAATTAATTTTATACAATATTTTCACTATTTTAATTTCAAATTGGAATTGATGGAGTCATATGTGGTCATAACGTTTCAAAAACAGGTTATGAGTCAGGCTAAGATAGCTGATTAGACAAGTGCCCACCATTTCGATGAGGTGGCACGGATACAGGTGACCTAGTATTTCTTCAAGAAGGGATGATTAGTTGGTATCAACTCTCATTTGAATCCTAGAACTTATTATGGTACTACTGTTATGTAACCGTTCTGGTTGAGTGGAGATCATGGAGTGGCATCATCTTTCAACTCATAGTATCAGGAGAAACTGTATGCTTAGAGTGAGCTTATAGAGAGTATGAAAAAGCAGCATGAAATGATGCGTCAGTAGTAATAGTAGTAGTAGTACGAGGTGGATATTCGTCAATGGCAGCAGTAGCATCAACAATATAAGGAGAAGATGTGTTGATGGTAGCAGCAGTTGTATGAGAAGATGGAGTACATGCATCATCTGACTCATAGCTTTGGTATGGAGTTTCCTACACCATCTCCTCCAGCTCCCACCTCCTCCAGATGACAATTCCCCCCAATGATTTTTTGTTATGTTAAGAACATTTGAATAAAATATTTGTTGTAGTATGAACTATTTATTATTTCTATCTTTTATATTGGTGCGAATATTACATAATTTAATTTTTTTAATTTATTTTATTTAATTTTTTAATTTTTTTAATATTTTAATATTTTATTATATATTATATGTATTATATTATTTAATGTTTGTTTATTTTAATAATAATAATAATATTTTATGTTTTCTTTTATATTTTTTTGCAAATATTGATAATTTTAATAATTTTTATTTTTTTATTATTATATTAATAATATTATTATTTTCTCATTAATTTATCATAATTTTATTAAATAAATTTTTTATTCAGTATTTGCGATGGGACCATTCGTGATGTGATATTTTACAATGGGACCCCATCGCAAATAGATTATATATATATTTTTTAAATAAGTATTTGCGACGGGAAAAAGAGCCCCTCGCAAATACATTTTTTGTGATGGGAACATTTGAAATGATTTTGATATATATATATACACACACACACACACACACACACACACACACATATATATATATATAACATATATAAATAGATAACTATTTGCGATGGGAAAATGGTACATTGAAAATAATTTTTTTGCGATGGGCTCATCACAACGTGTTTTGATATATATACCATTTATAAACGTATTACTATTTACGACTGGAAAATGGGCCCCTCACTAATAATTTTTACGATGGTCCTGTCATGACACATTTATATATATATATATAATGTATATAATCAGAGATCTATTGCAATTGGATGGTTTCTAATCGAAAATTGTATTTTTTTGCAATGGGCCCATCACAAAGAAACCTTTTGCGATGTTGTTTTCTACAATGGGAAATTTGCGATGGGACCACGTTCCAAAAGATCACTTCTGACAGGATTTCATTACAAATATCTCATCGCAAATACATCAAATTCTTGTAGTAGATAGGTTCCGAGGTTTAGGCCATATACCCTCCTGCATCAATTTAGGAGAAAATATTAGGGACAAGGTAAATGACCACTATATGAATCTCCCACTCTGCCTGAGCAGATTAACTATTCTACTCATGTTCACGGTCACTCCACCTCCCAGGCCGATGAGCCAGTTAGAGAGATGATGACCAAATATCCTCTCCAAGATAATAATACATCTTCTTTCATCACACGTCTAGAGGCTTTAGAAATGAGACATTTGTCAATTCTATTTGAAGGAAAGTCATATCTGACATGGGTGGATCATGTCTATCTTCCATTAGAACTTGGTAACCCTTAATTTACCATGATTAACGGGATATATGATATTCTGAATTATTTGGATCACATTACTTCATGGATTGGCCCAATGCTGGGGAATCTAGAAAAACTAGAATCATCTATGCTCTGGTGTTTCATTCATACTATAGAGGGAACCACATTCTCTTGGTAATGCCAGCTACCCCCAAGACATATTTCTGGTTGGGAGGATCTTTATAAGTATTTCTTATATTAATTAAACACCATTTTTCACAAAGGAAACATCACAAATCTATCTATGTGAAAGAAAGATGACTGATGAGAGAGTTGCGGACTTTATCATTTGATGGAAGGGGAAAATGTACTCTCCTGATTTGAATCTTTCCCGATATAAGCTACTAACAATGTGCATGGATAATTTCAAATATTATGTAGTATCTACCATAATTTCCATTAATTATGCATGAATATTTCAATAGTTTTTCAAATAATCATAATGTGTGGAAGAATTCTTATAGAGGACCAAGAAATATTCATTCCCATCTTTCCTTATAGCTCATGCATGAAGGCATGTGAAATAATAAATGACTAATGTTATGCCCACAGATTCCCCTGAGTCAATTAACTTACAATCCCTCTTACCAGATGAGCCTCACTCGGTGCATCATCACCAAGAGTAGCCACACCAAATGCAACATCTTCATGGGTATACACTCTAACAGAATACATCTTAAGCCCCCCATCAGGCATAGGAACCTAGGGTTCCTTTCAATGAATGAATGAACAAGACATAATCATTCATGAATTCATAGGTCCTAGGGTACATTATTTTTCCCCCAGAAAAATGGATCCTAAAACTACCAGAATATAGGAGAACCCAAGAGTCCAAACATACTGATCTTTCCAACCACTTTTCGTAACATACGATCCTCAGACACATCATTAATGAATGATTTGTATGTAAATAATATCTCTAAGACAAAGTGGACTCTAGATTATTTATTTCATGCGATGTATTGGCACAAGTAGCACATGTCTCCACTAACCTCAGTAATGGCAGCAAGGACTATGGTGACTAGAAATAGGCCCCCATTCATGGTATGGGAAATTACAATGATTAGTTTGGAATAAGGTAGTCACTCATTCTCGTAGTGGTATTTTTTCCCTTTTGAATATACCCAATCACCTTAAAATTGTCACATCTTACCCAGAAACAACATTCATGTGTACGTCTTATCCCTATAATTGTTAAAAGATCAGTAATATGCAGTAAAATAGAAATTTTATTCACTCGCTAGTGCCTAAACTAGTCTGTACTCTAGGCGAATTCATGTTTCTTAGATTTTGATCAACCCATAGAGCTCATCCAGTCCTAGAGTATTACACTAATTAAGAATAGGGATACACCTCCATCTATTTTGTCACACTGCAAGATCTATTCAAGTACCCAATGATGAGGAAGTCTACGTGACCCCCTTAGTATCCTCAAGAAAATTCCATCGATGGAGATTCAGGGGATGCAGTGGTAGGTATAATACACATGCTTGTGCTTCAAACTAGACTACTCATTAAAATGATACCATATAGTAAAACTCACTTAGAGATTAGCAAGTTTATCCTTACCAGTTTTGCTTCATTATGATTTCCTCTATAATCTACTATATTGGCTTACCATATGACTCAGTTTCAATCACTTCATGTTCATTCACATCTATCTAAGGGTCACCCTCAACCATATAGTAATTATTTATTAGGTGTGAATACTAGAATAGATAATCAATATTAGAGTGTGTAAATCACTAGCTAGGCTCGATTAACTCAACTATAAACATCAGTTTCACTCCTCAAAGAGATACCCTTGGAAGGTAGAAATATGTCACTCGTATAAAATTGTGACACGAAAAAACATCCTGTCATCATGATAGTGAGCATTCAATCCACGATGTGCTCCACATTTAAATGAATATGTGTTAGGACATTATCAAATCCCTATGTATCCAACTTCATTTTGGGAATGAGGTAGCTACCGTACAGACCTATTACACAGAAGAGTCTGAATAAGAGGAATTTCAAAAAACCATTTAATTTATTGAAGAATATGAGGGTTCTACCATATAGGGAAATATATACCGATTATAACTAAGTAGACAATTAAATAGCAACACCACAAGATTTTATGAAAAATTTTCTTTTTAATTTCATTAATGTCTTGTGTTGTAGGCTACACCAAATGGATCTTGCACAACACGCATCCTAGACTTCCTTTGCATTACACCCAATCGTGACCTTCCTCGATAGCGTGTGTAGTACGCAATACCGAGTTTCACTAAACAATGATATGCTATTAAAATATTATTAAAACAAGCCGTTATGAGTAGTAATAACCACCTTTTAAAATTTAAGAAATTTTATCTCTCAAAATGGACTTATTTTTTGGATTTGGAATATCGAAATTAGCTTAGGGTGAAATTTTGGTACTTTTCAGATAACTTTCATATTCTGATGAATAGTGAAAATTACTAAATTTTAATTAAAAACAACTTTTTTAATCGAAATAATTAATAGTGATAAATGATTAATTTGAGTGGTTTTAAAGTATATTTAGAATATATTTTTACAATTTAATGCAATATTGGTCATTGGATGTAATTTCACATTTAAACCAGTTACAAACAAGTGTCAATCTTTTGATAGTTATTATCTCTTAAGAACACGCTATTTGTTTTGACGACGAAAATTAATTTTTAAATTAATTAATGAAAATAATATGTTTTGAATTTGGAAAAATAGACATCATTTTGAGTTCATAATATCAAATATAGCTTTGGCCTAATTTTTGTTATTTTTCTGAAAACTTTCATTTTTTGATGAATAGTGAAACCACTAAGTGGTAGTAAAAAAATGAATTTTTCATAAAAATTAATTTTACCGCTTTTGTGAGTGGAATTTCAAAAATTCGAGAGACATGGTTGATGTCAGTAAGTAAAATGTTTTTCAATGAGATGAAAATAATTTTTGGTGAATAGTAACTTTTTACTTTTTTTACCACAGTTAAAAGTAAATAGGGTAATAAAGGGTAAAAATGATATTACCATTACCCTAACACATGTCCTAATTCTATTAGACAAGTGTAATTCGACCAAAAACAACCTCAGGAATAAAATATGACCATTTAGGCCCACTGGGATTAGATTAGGACATTTATTATTAATTTATTTAAAGAAGGGTTAAAATAGTTAAAATCAGAGTTTAATAAGTAAATCATTTATAATATTTGGTTATACATAAGATAAATTTAACTATAAATATTAATTAGAAAGATAACAATATTTACTACATAATGGTATTTTATTTGTAATTTTTAGACATTAAATTATTTAATTTATTTATGACACAACAATGATGCAGTAATTATCTTATTAATGAAATATTTTCATAATTGATGTTATAAATACCCAAATAAATGTAATATGAGACTTTTTATGAATTACACTAATTTTTTAGGTTAATATGACATGTTAGTATTGATTTAATTAACTTTGTTTGAGCTAATCATTCTGTTATGATTTTCACAAAAATAAATTACTAAATAGTGTCAAAATTGACATAAAACAGTTTTTAAAACAAATATTGTATTATTAATTGTTATTTTATTCCTAAAAACCTAAGGTTCGGCCAAATGACTTAGATAAGGTTATATATATTAATAATAAACAACTTGGGGTTCGTTTGGCTTGATATAGTAAGTTTATTAGCCTTATAGTGTAAGAAAACAAGAAGACACGGTGGAAGTTAAATTATCTAACTTAAAGTTAAATCTAAATGATAAGGATAAAATTGATAACTAAACTTGTTTAAATTATATTGGATGAGAGGATTTCGACCCCTAACAACCTTATCTTTGAGATATATCAATTTGAAGCTATTAAAAACCGAATTTCACTTTACATTAAAATAATATTTTTAGTTATTCCAAAGGTACCCCTCTCCTCCCTTATAAAAAGGAACCTCATCCCTCTCATCCTCACACCACTTTGAGCCTTCATGCTCGGCCAACCCCTGCCAATTTCTTCTATTCACTTCCCTAGAAACATCCTAGAGGTTCTGGTCTTCTTCAAAGACCTATTTTAGTGCCCTAAAAGGAGGTCTCAAAGAAGCCCTCCAAAGAAGAGGAGGTTCAGACACGTACAGAGCATATCAGACCTAAGGTAAGGGAAATATCACAATCTCATTTTTATCCGAGATTGTTTATACTTTGGCATTTACTGGGGTGTATTTTATCATCCACATCCATGTTTTCTCAATATGTAAAATTATTTCCATTCACCTATAATTGTTTAAATCCTATTTTACCCTTCGGTGAGTTTTTAGTAAAAGATATGAATGAAATCTTTTGTCGTTTTTCGTACGAGGTACTTTTTGACTTTTCTTAAAAAAGTATGAGAAGAATGATTTTTTTAACTTATACGGCATGAATGGAATTTTAAAACATTATTTCCAAGAAGACTCCTTTAAAAGTTTTCATGTTTATTTTTAATCAACTTGTTTTAGATTTAAATTGTATGACATGTTAAGAAAGGAAAATGTTTTTGAAGTAAAAAGGATATTTTCATCAAGAATGGAGTTCATGTGTTTTATCAAAATTATTTTCCATCTAAGATAATATAGGGTTATGATTCTATCCCTATCATTACATTGATTTGATTATGTTGTGATGAAATTATTTTTATGAATTCATTTATATTATATGAATTGTTTTATGATGTCACGATGTTTAAGAATTCCATTTTTATTACATCGGTTATGCAATGATGTATGATTTATGATTTATTTGGCACACATAAGAATGGTTTCATTATGAGATGGGTGAGACCTATATCTCCCTCCAATGCATTGGATAATGATTTTATATCTCGTGAGATGGACATGGTTGGAACTGTAGGTTATACCGGTTCAGTGAAACAGGACTGAAACGAGGAGTGAACTCGGCTCAGAAAGGGACTTTGTCCATTATGATAGTCTTGTTAATGAGTCTTGACTAATAAGAAATGATTATCTATGATTATGTGTTCATGGCACAAAGTTTCATGTTTTATGTTATGATTATTGGGATTACATTTCACTACTATGATTTATCCCATGTTATGAAACTATGATCTCTTTTGCAGGTTAATATTTCCAAAAGATATGTTCTTATGAATATGACGTGATTGATATTTCTTTTGTTTACCCTTACTGAGCATTTGAGCTCACCCTTTTATGTTTTCTTTTCCCCAGGACATAAATAAAGGATTTAGGTGAAAAAAAGAAGATCATTGTGGGAGATGTTGAAGATCTTTCACCATGATTAGAAGATTATATTCCGGGTTTCCAAAGACACTAAACTATTACGGTCCTTGTGTGTGTGTTTTTTTATGTACTAAGTATTCCACAAAAGTAATGTAATGTCCATGTACGTCAAGCTTCGGGTCTCTACATAAATGGCATGGAGATCTATAAATACATAGTGAATACTAACTCTAGGATCATCCTCATACACATATGAACACTCTATATGTTGGTGCTTATGGAAATAGATCAATCTCCCTCCAACCTGATGATTTAGTAGAGGGGGTGTGGGCTATCTAGGGAGGGGGTGGGTTATCTAGGGGTTGTGGTGGGTGGGCTATCTAGGTGGGGGAGGGGGAGTGGGAAGTCAAGTGGGGGTGGGCTGTACAAGGGGGTTGGGTGTGCTATCCAGGTGGGGGAGGGGGTGTTGCTTGTCTAGGGAGGAGGGGGTGGGTTGTCTAGGTGTGGTGGGGGTGTCCTAGTGGGGTGGGTGGCTATCCAGGTGGGGGTGCAAGGGGTTAGGGGGTTACAGGGGTGGGGGGGGGATGGGCTCTCCAGGGAGGGGGTGGGTTGTCCACTCCAATACTATATAAAAAAATATGAATAAAATATAACCAATGTATAGTTGCATTCACACGTTAAGACTTCTCTTGAAGTTCCATACCAACATTCACTCTTACCCTTCCAAGAAGAAGTGATATCTGAAAAGAAATATCACTCATGTTCTTATCCAATATCTATATTGATCTCATACAAATTTAACATTCGTACAACTCCATATCACCTAATGATATAACAATGCTCATCCTTTTATGAGTAGTGTCCGATCAAAACATGGATCTTAAAATCTAATCCACGTATGAAATTTGGTGGTGTGTTTAAATTCGGTGGTTGTGTTTTAGATGTATGATATTAATGATTTACACCAACAGTCTTATCTATCATCTATAATAGGCTTGATATCATTCTACATTTGTAAAAAAAAGATTGAATTTTATGACCCTTGTTTTGGAGTGGACACCCTCACCCATTGGATAGACCCCACCCCATTGGACAGCCCCCCTCCACCCCTGGACACCCCCACCCCATGGATAGCCCTACCACCCTAGTGGAAATCCTGCCCACCCCCCCGTGGACAGCCGACCCACCCCCTGGACACCCTGTAGCCCCTGAACAGCCATGCCACCCTCTTTGACAGCCCGACGACCCACCCACCCCATACCCCCTTGGACAACCCCACCACCCCCTGGACAGCCTGCCCGCCCTCTAGACACCTCATACCCCCTGGACACCACCACCCCTTGAAAATCCCCCCTTGACCCCCTAAAAATCCGTTCCACCCATGTGGATAGCCCACCCACCCCCGAGACACCTTGTCCCCCTAGACAGCACCCCTCCCCCACCCTCGTGGACAACTGCCCAACACCCCTAGAGACCCCGTACCCCCCTAAACTGCCCCACCACACTGGTGGACAGCCCTCCCACCCTCTCCATACTCCCCTGGTAAGCCCCGCCACCCATTGGATAGCCTTCCCACCACATGGACACCTCATACCCCCTAGACAGCCCCCACCCCTGGAAATCCCCCCCCCACCTCCCTTGACACCCCTGATCTCCCTAGAGAGCCCCGCCACCCCCGTGGACAGCCCTCCCACCCCCCATACACATCCTCCCCCATTGGAAAACCCCAACCCACGTGGAAAGCCTACCCACCCCCTAGAAACCCTCCCATCACCCCCAAACACCCCCATCCCCTCGGACACCCCACATCCTAGAATGCCCACCCTAAGCACCCCCGACCCCAATGGACATCCCTTCCACCCCCATTGATGGCCCGACCACCCCCTGTGAACAGCCCACCCATACCCGGAACACCCCATACCCCCTGGACAGCCCCACCACCCTAGCCACACCCCTGTATAGCCCAGCCACACATTTTAAACCGTGTACCCCTAGATATCCCCCCACCCCCACCCCCTAACACCCCCAACCCCCTGGACAGCCCTTGCACCCCCGTGGATAGCCCACCCACCCCCCGTGGATATCTTATACCCCCTAGATTCCCCCCCCTCTCAACCTCAAGGATGGCCCGACCCCCCACCCCTGAACACACCTGAACACACTGGACATCACCTCTACCCCCGTGGACAGCACGACCCCCCCCCCCCCCCCGTGGACAGCACACCCATCCCCTGGACACCCTATACCCCCTATACACCCCTGCCACCCCCTAGATAGTTGTCCCAACCCATGGGACATCATACCCCCTAGACAACCCCCTCAACCACTAGAAAGCCACCCCCCCCCCCCCCCCGAGACACATCGACCCCCCCCCCCCGGCCAGCCCTACCACCCCCGTGGACAGCCCAGCCAACCCCCTGGACAACTCGTACACCAATGGATAACCCCCCCCCCACTACCGTGGGAATCTTGTACACCCCCAACTCCATGACACCATCCCACCACCCCCAGAAACCCTCCCGCCCCTGAACACATCCGCCCCCTAGAAAGCCCCCCTGACTCCCCCAACCCTACTAGATAGCCCCATAACCCCTATGGACAGCCTGACCACCTCCTGTGGACGCCACCCTAACCTGCTCCCCCCTGGATAGACCACCAACCCCCCGGACACCCCATACACCCTAGACAGCCCCGCCCACCCTGGACACCCCGCTGGACACCACGCCCACCCCCTGAATAGCCCCTACCAACCCAGACAGCCCGACTAATCCAATGGAAAACCCGCCCACCTAGACAACCCCGACCCCCCAAGACAGCCCCCACCCCCTTGACACCTATCACCCCCTGGACAGCCCCGCCACCACCTACACACCCCACACCCCCTGGACACCCCCACCCCCTTGGAAAATGTATTTGATCACTCAAATTATATACTAAAATATAAAATTTTTTCGATCAAAATTTATTCAACTTCTATATAATTCTTTTCCACATGAGTTCATGGTCTTGTACACTCATGTATAGTTATTCAAAGATATTTTGTTCTAAATATAGTATTTTTTTTGTCTTTTATATTATGATTCTCATATAGATTAGTGTTTCAATTATTGTTTCATAAAAGGTGAACAAATCACGTTTAAATAAATATATTTTCAATGAAAATTTATTCTTATTGAAATGATTTTGAAAAAATGACTTATTAATTTTTTTTTACAAAATGGATAGAAGGTGGATGTATGAAACTAATCGAATCTGAAGATATTTTCAAAACAATTTGGAGAGCATTTTAGATTTTGCATTTTATAATGCTTCAGATTGTGGTCACATACACTACACCTATTACAAGTGTGTTGGAAGACCATGGTTGAGCCATAAAAAAGTCAGTTACCACATAACCAAATATGGTTTTCAAGAAAACTACTCTATGTGGTATCATAATGGGGAGAAAATGACATCTCAAATTTCGGATGATCCAAATGAGAGGGCTGGATTGGAAAATTATTTATATGACTGGTTTCCATTTATTTATGATCATGAAAAATAAATAATTCCAATCCATGAAGATTTCGATATGAGCACACATGATGTGCCTAATGAAAATGATGATGTTGTTAGGTTGAAAATTTTGAATGATGCTGCCCTGACTCCAATATATCAACAATGCGATAAAATGAAAACGCTGGACTTTTGAATCCAGTTGTTTCATGGGAAAACTATGTATGGGATTTATAATACTTCCATCTATTACATTCATACCTTTTTGAAATACTTACTTCCCGATGATTCATATATTCCCTCAAACCACTATATGGAATGGAAGTTAGTTGAGAAACAAGAATTTTCAAGAAAAAAATACATGATTTCCTGAAAGATTGCAGTTTATTTTTGGAGGAAAATGAAGAACAGAATGATTGTATAAAATGTGGCACATCCATCTAGAATCGAAAGGCTGATAAAACACCATCCCATTTGCAACAGAAAGTAATGTGGAACATTCCATTGATACCCAGACTCCAGAATCATTTTTTGTCTGATTAAATATTAATAAAAAGGTTATGGAATAATACTGAGATAAAAAAGACTAATGATGAGTTGGTTCACCTGGTAGATGGATTTTCATGGCAGAGATTTGACTCTCAATATCCTGATTTTGCATCTGATATGCGTAGTTTGAGGTTGGGTCATTCATGTGAAGATTTTAATCTTGTTGGGAAGATGCATACATCTCAAAGCTCGTGGAGATTTTTATACACATTTATAATCATCCCCAACGGTTGTGTATGAAATAACCTTTCACTTTCATGAGTATACTCAGATCGGGCCCTTCTGATCCCAATAAAGATATAGACGTATACAAGCTTCCTTTAAAAAAATGATTTGAAACTTATTTGGGATGTGGTTGTGCAGTCATATGTTGCATGTTCGAAAGACATATTTCAAATCTGTGTTTCACTTATGTGGATGATCAATGATTTCCCTACTTATGAAACGATTTATAGATATAAAGTGAAGGGAAAACTATCATGTCCTATTTTTAAGAATAATACACGATCCATAAGACTGAAGCATTATTGTCGTTTCAGTTATATGGGACATGGACTATTCATTACAATAAACTATCTATATAGAAATGATTGTCGAAGATTTCAAAATACCATATAGATTGATGATCCATCACGGCGTAGGTCTTGAACTGATGTGCATAATGAATTGAAAGATTTCAATTTATTATGGGAAGGGTCAAATGAAATCAAGAAAGGGAAAAAATGTTTCCACTGAATCCTATTACAATTAGAAGAAGAGAATTATCTTCTTTGATTTCCCCTATTGCTCAACCAATTTATTACGTCATTTTATAGACGTAATTAACATTGGAAAAAATATATTTGAAATGGTTCATTATATTTTTCTAAATGTTAAGGGAAAGACAAAAGATGATATATTGACTCAGCATGATATAGTGGATTAGGGCATCAGACTAGAATTGCATCATGTGTGTGTCAGTGAAAATAAATGGAAGCCTCCATGTGCATATTATGTGATGACACCTAGTGAAAAAAAAATTGGAAGTACTAGAGACATTTAATGTTTTTAATGGCTATTCAAGAAACATATCCAAACGGGTCAACATAAGAGAGATGAATCTAAAATCATTGAAGACTCATGATTATCACATCCTTCTACATGAGTTGATTCCAATGGAAATTTATCATCTTTTTTCAAATAATGTAAGGGTGTATGTTATTCGGTTATGCCATTTGTTTAGAGATATTTGTGCTACGAAGTTGTCCAAGTCTTTTTGGAAACAAATGTAGGCAGATTCCCCATTAATTTTGTGTGAGTTAGAGAAAATATTTCCTCCATCATTTATCACATGCATGCTGCATCTGAATGTCCATATTCCAATTGAAATACTTCTCAGAGGACCTATTTCATTCCATGGAAAATATCCAACTAAAATAAATATGTACACATTAAAGACTTATGTCTGTAATAGGAATCATCTCAAAGGTTATATTGTGAACGGTTACATGGCTCATGAATGTATGGATTTATACTCTATGTATTTGTCTGATCTTACTACAAGAAAGAATAGACCAAGGAGAAATGAATAAGAACAGTATGAGAAAATTGAAGCTAGTTTTCCATCACTTTTTCAAATAAAATGAATTTATGGATCATATACATTGACAACATTTTTCCTTGAAGAGGGGGATATGGTACATCAAACAATTTTGTTCAAATTTGACTTGTTTAATAACTAAATATCATATGTAAATTGTATATTTATATCTTATATATATATATATATATATTAAACTATTTCTATATTTATATACTGGGAACATAATGTGATGATAAATAGAAAGCATTGTTCTTTATCTTTGAGAAGATGAGAGACTTTGCATAGTAAAGAGTTTTCTTCTTGGATAAAATAGAAGGTAATAATATTACTATTTAAAAATATTTAAAACAATAATTAATTAAGTTTATAATTGATTTATATTTTAGGTATTGAATTTTCCTGTTGACTTTGTCTTTGATGAAATAAGAGCTTTGGCTTTTGGTTCTAATATTGTGGTTCGTGACTGTAAATCAATTGTTATCAATGGGTATAAATTTATTATCAGAGAACGAGTAGAGAGCATGAGTAGACAACATTGTGGTGTTATGGATACTTCCACAACAGACTGCTATTCTAGTTTCATTAGATAGTAGACCACGATTTGAAAATTTAGGTTATTACAGAGTTGTTAAAATAATAATAATATTAGATTATTATTCTCATGGACGAGTCACACTGATGAAATTTAAGTGGTTTGATTTGATGAAGAAGTAGGGATCATTTTTTGATGATTGTGGATTTCAAATAATTGAAATGAAGCACACTCTTTCTACCAATGAACCACATGTATTGGCATCAATGGTAAAACTCATTTTTTATGCCAAAGAAAATCTTCATCTTGAATTTGGTTTCATTATTGAAGTAATTCCAAGACATATTTTTGATGATGGTGATGATGGAATTGATACCATCTCTACTACCATTAGAAACAATCCAATTACTACTTTTGAATATTCCAATTGCTCAATTTTCTGAGTTGACTGTGATCCTGAATTTGTGGTGGGAAATATATAAAATCTTCCATTCATGTTCTCAATTCATTTGGTTAACCTCAAATAGGGTTGTTAAGGTTAGTACTATTCAAATTGATTTAATATTTACTACAAATATGTTGAATCTCGCGTGATAATTATATGAATTTTCAATGTTTATTGGTTGCAATTTACTTGAATTGCATTTTTTAATTTGGAATTGAACTGTATTCAAACCAACAAAACCAACATTTCTAACATGGTGAACATTTCAATGATTCAACTATGATTTGTATAAAAGTTTTATGACTTTAAGACCTTTTTTTAATAGACCTATGAAACTTAGTAAATAAACATCCATCTAAAAATTAAATTTATTTATTACATCTTGTACGATTTATTGACTTCATTATATATTTGTTCAAGCTCACCAAAAACAATGGTTTGTTAAATAATCCATGAACCCTCTATTCCCCCTCATTTATTTTGTTTTTTAGGTTACACATTAGTTATCCTTTTCAATTTACATTCCTATTTGTTTTCAAATGCAAAAAATGAAACCAATTGAAGAGAAGTGACGAAAACAGCTTATGGATAACAATAGCTGCATTACTGAGCTGGGAATTCCACCACTAGTTCCTGTAGTGAGTATTTAATTTCAAATATATATATATATATATTAAAATAATATATAATTTAATGTGATTAATTTTTTTAACATTTTATATGATCCATCTATGAGGCGATAGTTATATGATGAGAAGCGAAGTAGTGGTCCCAGTACTCAATGTTTTTGTACGAGGGGGGTATGAGAGCTACACGATCTGGTCGGCATACCAGATTAAACCATGCCCCTCCCACTTACATACCATCCATCCTACATGCTGATCCAAGTGTGTCGTTAGGGACACATGATATATTTAGGCCTAACATATATTCACCAGTATTTACATATAATCCTCCCCACCTATCTGAACGATATCCAATGATGATTCCCACTACCCATCCAGAATTCTGGCAGACATCCCTATCATCTTCTTTTACTTTCGCTTACTTTTCTATGGGATTTTATATTTCATATTCTTTGACTCCTACTCTACCAGATTTTTCCCCTATGGAGAATACATTGGGACTCACTCCATCTGTATGGGGTGATCCTTCAGTTTCTACATATCCATCGGAACCCATTGATCGGACTACCACAGGTATACTTGTACTACCTTAACAAATTTTTACACCATTATTTATTTTCATCATTAAATTTATTAATAATATTTTTGTTTTTCTTTAATAACATATACATCTACTGATAAGAAGTGGGGGTAGGGGTGTACACGCATGTGTGCAGTGTGGGACCATTGCACGTAGCTGATGATGGAGTACAATGATGATATTCAAATTATTGAGAAATTAGGGCAGCAATGTGGTAGTTTTTTGGAAACGCTTTCCAAATACATCGACATCATTCCTGTCAGCCCACTCCCATTGAGACATCTTCCAAATGAAGTCAAGGATAAATCCTGGGCATAGATATGGTTAAGAAAGTATTTTGTATTTATGGAAATATCTTAATTTTTGTATTTATATGAATTGATATTTTAGTGTCAGCTATGGTTTATTTCCCAGATGGCCAGGGTGCATAGTCAGCACATCTAAAGAATTTAGGCATGCTTTAGAGATCTTATAAGAATGATTAATACATTGGATGGCATGTTAGAGTGGGAACAGAGTTATAGGTGGTCTATTCCATGGATGATTGTCCGTTAGAATAGTACTGATAGATGGTTACCTATTGGAGGACTAGCTAATTTACGATATAAATCAAATTAGAGGTATTTAAATGAAAATTTTCATGTTTTTTGTTAATAATAATTATTGAATTTTATTTAGGATTCATCTGGATGAAATAAAAAAAATACTCATTCTATGAAATACGTCCACACATTAGGATGTACTATGATGCCTGATCATGAGAGTTAGCAGGTACGATAATTTATAATCATTCTTTATGACTTGCACTTCTTATTGCTTCCTCCATAATTTATTTGATTGCTAAAGTTGTTATATAATTTTATTTATGGAATTAATATTTTTTTGGTATATTGTTTTTAATTATGGTTTCCTACATTCAATTTAATTATAGAGGCATAAATTGAATATAGAAGGATGTGTACCTTGAGAAAAACAATTATGCTTGAGTAGAAAGAATAATGATGGATGTGTGGTTAATGAACCGACTCAGCATCAGATTGTATGTTTAACATTGTATATTTAAAAGTTTAATCTCTATTTTTTAACTTAATAATCTATTTATATTTGTAACAGGCTACATTAGAGGCCATTGATGCCAAGAAACATGACAATTCATGTCCAAATGATCACTCACATCAGGTGTTGGGATATGAGCACCCTAGTATATTACACTACTGACCTAGGAAGAATATATTTTTGAAGAGGTATTGGCCCTCTTCAGTTATGATTTATAGTGCCACCATGTTGCAGTAGGTTAAGGCATAGGTAGAACAGGATGAAAAAATGGCCACAGAGATAGCAGAATCGTCTGCTAGGGAAAACACTACATTTATGAAACTGATAGATGTTTTACATCCAACACATCCACCAGAGGCAAGAAATGCTTGTGATGAACAAATTTCATTGATGTGTTCTATATATGGTGCAGGAGGTTGTAGTTCTTGAGGTGTTCGATATGATCGGGAGGAGGGGGCTGATGCATTGGAGGAGGAGGGCAGGGACGATGATGGGGAAGATGATGAGAATGAGGGTGAGGGTGATGATGATGGTGATGATAATGACGGTGATGAGGGATAGATTGATCAGTTACATTTTTGTTAGATATTACTGACCTTTTATTTTTATTGATTTGTTGTTCGTTAATATATGTGTGATTATGTTGTTCACAATATCTTTATTTTTTTATCTCTAAATAATGAAAATTAAGTTGATGATTTTTTGTGACTAATTCAATCCACCCCTAGACAGCCCCCACCCCCTGGACAACCCTGCCACCCATGTGGATAGCCTGGCCGCCCCCTAGATATCCCCAACCCCTGTGGACATCCCCCCACCCCCTAGACACCTTTGACCACAATGGACAGCCCACCCACCCCTAGACACCCCTCCCCATGTAGACATCCCCCTCCCCCTGTACACCCCGTACCCCCCTTGAATGCCACGCCCACCCCCGTGGACAGCCCCTCCACCCCCCCCCCCCCCCCGAACACCCCCTACCCTCTGGACAGCCTAACCACCCCTTGGACAGCCCACCTTCCACCCTAGACACCCCCTCTCCCCGTGGACAACCCCCACCCCTGCAGATAACTCGTCCACCCCCTGGACACCCTTACCCCCATGTGGACAACCCTCCCACCTCTGGACATCCCACCCACCTCCTTTGGACACCCCATACCCACTTGACCACTCTCCCACACCCATGGACTGCCCCCCCCCCCATGGACAGCCCACCCAACCCCATGGAAAACCCATGATAAGATCAGGATCATACAAACTGAGAGGGGGAGTGTAAAATTGAATGATATGTTTTATCCTTTAATTATCCTTTCTATTGAAACAAGATTTTTCTCATGTTAAAAAATTATCACTTTTCTAAAAAAAATCAGACATCCACTTGAACTAAATTATTTAAATAGTTAACTACTGAAAAATAATAGTTACATCCATGTACAAGTTTGGAAATATTCCAATACCACACAATCCACAAGAAAAAAATCTGTTAGTGTGGATAAAACCAAGTTTGATATACACATACAATTACGTATCTCTTTGATAAATACCATTATGCATGTGGTTATTATAAAAAATGTTGTTATACATGTTTGTGTAACATGTTAAGAACCATTCCCCTGTTTATTATTCACATGTTACTCTTGTTTTTTTAACAATCACATTTTATAACAATCAAAAAAATATTTCACTTTTGTGGACATCCTACCCACCCCGATAGTGAAAAAATCCTTTAGTGTGGATAAAAGCATGTTTGATATAATATTACCGTTATGTACCTCTATGATAAATTCAATTATATATGTGATTATTATAGAAAAATGGTGTTATACATGTTTATATAACATGTTTTGAACCATTCACAAATTTATTCAAAACACGTTACTCTTATTTTTTAAAATTCACTTTTGATAACTGTCAAAAAAATTCTTCACTCCTGTGGAAAGCCCACCCACCCCCTAGACACCCCCATCTCCTAGACACCCCCACCACCTGGAAAGCCCCCCAACCCCCGGGACACCACCCCACACTCCTAGACACCACCTCACCCCCTAGACACCACCCCACCCCAAACACCTCCACACCCCTTGGACACCCCCTAGACACCACTACACCACTTGGACACCCCACAGACACCACACCCCACCCCCCAAACACAACCCCCCCAGACACCCCCCACCCTCTAGACAAAACCCCACACCCTGGACACCCCCATTGACAACCTCCCCCCACCCCCACACCCCCGTGGACAACTCATTCCCCTTAGAAAGCTCTGCCACCCCCGTGGAGAGCCCGCCCACCCCCTTGGACAACACCTCCTCCTGTGGACAACCTCCCCACCCCCTGGACACCCCGTACCCCCTGGATAGCCCCGCCCACATCTTAGACACCCCATACCCCCTAGACAGCCCCACCCACCCACTGGACAGCCCCCACCCTCGTGGATAGCCCTACCCACCACAGGAATAACCCCACCCACCCCCTGGATAGCCCCTCCCTTTATGGACAACCGCCCTCCCCCGCCACCCCTGTGGACAGCCAACCCACCACCCTAGACACCCCCTACCCCCCTTGGACAGCTCTCCCACCCCCTAAACACCTCTAGTACCCCTATGGGTACACCACCCACGCCCGTGGACACCCCTACCCCCTAGACTACCCCTTACTCCATGGATAGCCCCACCCACCCCTAGAAAATCCTAACCCCATAGACAGCCCTGCCACCCTCGTGGACCACCTCTCCACCCCCTGGTTAGCCCCACCGCCTGGACAACCCCAATCCCCGTGGACACCACCCCACCACCCTGGAACGACCCCCATGGACCGACCCCACCCCATGGACACCACCCCACCCCCTGGACAACCCCTCCCCTGGAAATCCCTCCCAACACCGTAGTCCCCACCCCACACCTCGGGACACCCCGATGGATACCCTCCCCCCACCCGAGACACCCCCACCCCCCACCCCGGGACACCCCCATCCCCCCAAACACCCCCACCCATCTGGACACCCCTACCCCCCTTGGACAGCCACCCCAAACCCCTGAACAGCCCCAAACCCCATGAATTATGAATTTAATTCATTATATATTAACTTAACTTATAAATTATGAGTTAATGTCATATGTATATACTTTTTGTATTTGTATTCATTTTGTAATTACCTTATGAATTATGTCTTAATTATGTTAATGGTGCATGTAACTCTAACTATGATGGGATCTCAGAAATGTGATTGTACTATCACCCTTATGGGATGTCTCCACCCATGAAATTGAAATTGGTTTGTTGGAAGAGTGGTTGCCATGTGATGATTTAAATGGGGAAAACTATTTCATGGTTGGAAGAGTCTATTGTTTTTATGAAATATTGATGGTTTTTTAGTTCTATTTTTTTGTGAAAATTGTTCTATTTTATGTGTGAGTTTTTTCCTCTAATTTAATTGCAAAGTGTTCTATTTTATGTGTTGTTTGTTGCGGTTTTTGTAGGTGTATGCAGTGCAAGAATTTGATTGAAAGAGTATGCAGTGGATAGAATGGGTGGTTTCTATGCTGTTTTCGGGATAAAAAACAATACTAATGGTTTTAAATGGTATTTAATGTTTTTTGGAGAATAGTTTTTCCAACAGTTTAAATAAAATGTTGGTAATACAATATACTAATGATTTTGAATAGTTAGTATAGAGGATTTCTAGAATATTTGTGTCAATGGTTAAAAAAATGTTGGTAATACTATATACCAACGGTTTGAAACCATTGGTGAACTACAAGTAATCTATATATCCCAACTGTTTTTCAACCATTGGTATAAATATATACCAAGGGTTTGTATAAAACTTCTGGCATACTAAACATTAGAGTTCTATATACCATCAGTAAGAGGAAAAATATTTGTATAGTCCTTCTGCAATGACATATTGGCCAATGGTTTTCAAAACTGTTGGTATATAGTATACCAATGGTTTTGAGGCCTATACCAACGGTTCCAAACCATTGGAATATATTTTATTTGCAGTAGAGATTAATGAAATTTCTAGGTTCCAAACCCACTTTTTCATAGATTGATATTATGTATAAAATCAAATCTGGATGGACCCTGAGGATGATGAATACAATAGCTTCAGGGAAACCAATGAAACGTTCTCTTATTTTGTGATGCCTTTTAACTTGAAGAATTTTCAGGCTAATTACCATCAAGATATTCCCATATATTCAGTCCTCTCTTCAATATTCTGGTGGAATTTAATGTGAATTATTTAGTGGTCAAGTCCCACTTACACCAAGAACATCTCAAATACCCTGAGAATGATTTTTGTCTCTTATACTCTCATCACATAAAGATGAAACCATTGAAGTGTGCATTTGGGGTTTCCTTAAGAAACATTCTTGGTATCAACCTAAGATATAGAGTAATTAAGATCAATTCTAAGAAAATCAATTCTATCAACCAAATTCTTTCTCCATGCTACTATTGTGAGTTACATGGCCTCTAAGGGAACATAGCCTATATTTAATGATTTATCAAAAATCTAGATATCACGTGTAATCCCTTCTCAAGGATCATGAATAAATACATTATTTACTAATGGGATGAGTACTTCCATATCACCTTCATGAACAATATGTAGTTTCTACTACAACCTATAGATATCACATGTAATCCCTTCTCTACAAGCATGGGTTTGATAAAATTATCCTCTATTTAATTCAAAGAGTTATTATTTCTGATGTCATGCAGGGTGTTCATTCTGGTTCCTTGGGGGCTCATCAGACCAGGCTGAAGATATCTCACAATATCTGGAGATTGTGGTATTTTTGTCCTTCCATGATCATTCACTACATCAGGTTTTCCCAGAGGTTCCATGCATTCCAAATTCAGTCCCACATTGTGCATCATCTACCAGAGCCTTTCCACACTACCATGGACTCTTGGCCCTTTGTGGTCTGTGGACTCGATGTCATGGGACCATATCCTCCAGCGACAGCTATCCAATGCATGTTCATCCTGACCGATACAGATTTCTTTTCCATGTAGGATAAAATGATTCCTCTCAAGGAGTTCAAGGCCCATTCTATCATTCACTTTGAGAGATCCAATGTCATTTACTAGTTTGGATTCCCTCGGGCTATCCTCAATGATAACAGTACCATCTTCTGGAATTAATGATGAATAAATTGTATGCCATGTACAATATTCATTCCAACCATACCTCCCGCTATCATGTGCATGAAAATGGGAAGATCGAGGCATTCAAAAAAACCGTCACTAACAATCTATAGAAAATGGTTGTTTACAACAAGAGCTATTGGCCAGACAAGCTCCCCATTACCCTCTGGTCTTATCAGGAGATGACTCATAATTCCACACAGGTGACCCCATATTCCTTGGTTGATGGAATAGAGGCCATCTTGCCCATCAAGATTAAGTTACCTTCATTACGCACGTCTTTCAATGATCAGCAAGAACCTTATAATGTATCTCAAATCCATCAAGTTGAATTAGAATAACTTGACGAGAACTGGCTTTGTGCCCTGCACAATCTTGAACAACATCAGAATAAGATAGCTAGAGATTTCAACAAGAATGTTATCCTCCTCTCTTTCATGAAAGTAGAATTTTTGATGACCTTGATAATACCACTGATACCTAGAAGAAAACCACACATGTTGGAGCCCCTGTATGAATGACCTTAAATTATTCACAAGGTTTATCCCAATGGTACATACTCCCTGTTAACCATGGATGGTGAGCATATAATTCCACCTACCAATGCCATGTTCTTCATGAAATACATTGCCTCAGAAAATTTGTTCCTACCTAACCATAAACTGTCAGGTCTCACATGAACATAAACTATTATTTCCCACATGAAATTAAACTGTATGTCGTCTCGCATGATATTAAACTGTATATTGTCCCACATTACATTAAATTTTATGGTGTCCCATAAAATATTTAACAATATTCGGGTCTTACGTTACCTTAAACTATTATGTCTCATATGACATTAAACAATATATCATCCTTCATGATGTTAAACTGTATACTATCCCACATGACATTAAAGTGTGTGTCATCCTGTAGGACGTTAAATTGTATTCGGTCCTACATGACCTTAAACTGTCGATTCCTACATGACTATAAATGGTTATGTCTCGTATAACATTAAATTGTATGTCCTCCTACTTGATGTTAAATGGTACCTGGTCCCACAAGACCTTAAACAATTCCATCCATACCACAAGATGTTAAAATGTTCAACTCATCTAAACTAAAGTACGTAAAACTATTTATCATTTCTCTAGTATGATGTTAAACTGCGAGTGGCAGAAGTACCATCACAATCCTACAAGACCCTAAACTATCCGGCCCTACATGACCTTAAATTGTATGTTGTCTTGCACGATGTTAAATTGTAGATAGTCTCACACAACCTGTAACTATCTAATTTCTTTTTTGTATTACTTTAAATTACACAAAACCTCCAAGAACTACGTATGACTTGATTCCCATCCCTAATGGGATACGTAGGAATCCTCATATGGCTTGTCTTCATTCCATACACCAAACTCTTTTCTTTGACTACCCCACTTGGGTGTAGTTTTCATGAAGGATACCTAATAGTTTAGTGTAGGCTTCTTTGTCCCCACACTCATGTCGAGGTTACAATGATCTCACCATGTGGGCATCCTCATTCTTCTATTCTCCCACATTCTCACCACATGACATTAACCGCATGGCCTTCAATAACGATGTATGTCTTAATTCCCATCCTCATGGGATATGTCAAAACACCCAGATATTGTGTCTGTCTGCCCATCCCCACAATCAAAATCTCCCCTTAGGTTGGAAAACAAGGTCTGGTGTCGGATTTTACCCTCATTTACGTCAGATTAATCATGAACACACTATATATCCCCTTTACTAGAGATCTCCACCCTTTTCACTCTCCTACAAGATGTTAAATTGCACGAGAACATTTATTCTCCACACACTCCATGTACAAGGAACTATATTATCTTTCACATCCCAAAGGGCCCCTGAATGGTATGGATGTTCATACCATGGTATATCCTAACATTATGGGGAAACATCCTTGAGGGTTTCAAATGATAAGTCAATACAAGTCCCACATTTCGAATATGGTCAGCGATTGATGCTCATTTGTTGATTCCCATTTCAAGTCACACAATTTGGAAGCTACGTATTGAACATGGTCAACAAATATCCTTTTTCATTTTCACCAACACCATATGTCCCACTTATTGGTTGTAATGGGTCATTCTATCTCGTTATCTCTCCAAACATCATTCTGCCTCGGGAAGGAGGGCGAGTCCAGCTGTCGTGCCCTTATATACTATGGAGAGCCTAGTCCAACTCCTTGTTTCCCACACAGAAAATTGCTCATGTTGGATTAAGCATTGTGGTAAGGCAATACAATCATAAGGGGAGGGCACACATCTTCCTTTTTGAGCCTTATGACGTTAAACTAAGAGTGTAACAGCCCGAGATTTTATGAAAAATATTCTTTTTAATTTTATTAATGTCTTGTGTTGTATGCTACACCAAAAGGAGCTTGCACAACACGCATACTTGACTTGCCTTTCATTACACGCAATCGCAACCTTTCTCGATATCGTGTGTAGTACGCAATACTGAGTTTCACGAAACAACGATATGCTATTAAAATATTATTAAAACTAGCCGTTATGAATAGTAATAACTGATTTTTAAATTTTAGAAATTTTAGCTCTCAAAATGGACTTCATTTTTGGATTCGGAGTATCGAATTTAGCCTAAGGTGAAATTTTGGTACTTTTCGGATAACTTTCATATTCTGATGAATAGTGAAAATTACTAAATTATAATTAAAAACAACTATTTTTAATAGAAATAATTAATAGTGATAAATTATTAATTTGAGTGGTTTTAAAGTATATTTAGAATATATTTTTACAATTTAATACAATGTTGGTCATTGGATGTAATTTCACATTTAAACCAGAAATAATCAAGTGTCAATCTTTTGATAGATATTGTTTCTTAAAAACACGCTATTTGTTTTAACAGCGGGATTTAATTATAAAATTAATTAATGCAATTTCTATGTTATGAATTTGGTAAAATTGACTTCATTTTTTAATTCGGAATATGAAATATAGCTTAGGATGAAATTTTGGCATTGTTCTGAAAAACGTCAATTTTTGATGAATAGTGAAACTACTAAGTGGTAGTTAAAAAACTGAAGTTTTCATAAAACTTAATTTTACCGCTTCTGTAAATGGAATTTCAAAAATCTGAGAGACACGGTTGATGTCAGTAAGTAAAATGTGGTTCAATGAGATGAAAATAAATTTTGGTGAATAGTAACTTTTTACTTTTATTTACCATGGTTAAAAGTTAATAGGGTAATTAAGGGTAAGAATGATATAATATTACCCTAACACATGTCCTAATTCTATTGGACAAGTGTATATCGACCAAAAACAACCTTAAGTGTAAAATATTACCATTTAGGCCCACATGGATTAGATTAGGACATTTATTATTATTTAATTCAAAGAAGAGTTAAAAGAGTTAAAATCAACATTTATTTACTAAAACATTTTTAATATAGGGTTGTACATAAGATAAATTCGAATGTAAATATTAATTAGAAAGATAAAAATATTTCCTACATAATGGTATTTTATTTTTAATTTTTAGACATCAAATAATTTAATTTCTTTATGACACAAAGATGATGAAGTAATTATCTTATTAATGAAATATTGACATAATTGATATTATAAATACCAAAATAAATGTAATTTAAGACATTTTATTAATTCCAATAATTTTATTGGTTACTATGATATATTAGTGTTGCTTTAATCAACTTTGTTCGAACATATAATTCTGTTATGACTTTCACAAAAATCATATATCAAATAGTTTCAAAATTGACACAAAATAGTTTTTAAATCAAATATTATAATATTAATTGTTATATTATTCCTAAAAATCTAAGATTCGGCCAAATGACTTAGATAAGGATAAATATATTAATAATAAACAACTTTGGGTTCGTTTGGCATGTTATATTAAGTGTATTAACAATATAGTATAAGAAAACAAAACGTTACGGTAAAAGTTAAATTATTTAACTTAGAGTTAAATCTAATTGATAAGGTTAAAATAAAAACCTAAACTTGTCTAAATCCTATTGTTTGATTGGATTTCGACCCATACCCACTTTGTCTTCGAAATAAGACCCTTTGGAACCATTATAAACCGATTTTTACTTTAATATAAAATAATATTTTGAGATATTCCTAAGGTGCCCCTCTCCTCCCTTTTAAAAGGGAACCTCCTCCCTCTCTTCCTCACACAACATTGAGCCTTCAAGCTCGTCCAAACCCTGAAAAATTCTCCTATCCACTTCCCTAGCAATATACTAGAGGTTATGGTCTTCCTCAAAGACCAAGTTTAGTGCCCTAAGAGGAGGTCCCAAAGAGGCGCTTCAAAGAAGAGGTAATTTCTGTTACCGATTCTTTCAACTTTATTTCTTCTTCCACTTCTTCTTATTAGGTTTTTTCATTATGAAGTAATAACATCAGTATCACTCATATAATTATATGTTATTATAATTATGAAACAACCCTATTTCACCATCTATCCATCCTACGGAAAACAATATCACCGCGCGTGCGTACGTACGGAATACCGTCTCCACGCCGTGGTGTAATCTATTTTTCCACCAACACCTTACATGGATGGGTATTATGGTGTAAAGAATAACTATACATAGTTATTGTAACATCATAATGATTCTGATATATTGTATCATCCACTCCAATTAAATTCAATAATTATGGAAATGATATCATCGCTCGTGCGTACGTACGGACTACCGTCTCCACGACGCGATGAGATTTATTCTCCATGTTAACCATTTAAGAATGATTATAAAGTATATATAAGAGATAATAATGAAATATATGACATTATAAAGCTACTGGATTTATGTGTATATATATATATGTATGTCATCTACTTAATTCCACTCAATTCAATAAGGAAACGAAAACAGCGTTCATGCGTACGTACGGCCTACCGTCTCCATGAACGGTGTATTTCTTTCCATTTATCGATCCATTATATATATTATGAATATATATTATATATAAATCATGTTTTATATTCTATAAGTAAGTAATAATGATCTATGTAATCATATGAATAATTACAAGTTAAAACACGAACGACAAATGAGACGATTTTACCCAAAACACTACTTTAACATGAATTTACAAAAGAATGGTTAATATAAAGTCATAAGTGAACCATATATGATATAATAACAATGAATATGATTCTGTAATAAGTCAATGACATTATTTAAATCATTATACAGGAGGTTCGGACACTTACGAGGCAAATCGGACCTAAGGTAAGGGAAAATATCACAATCTCATTTTTATCCGAGATTGTTTATACTTTGGTATTTACTGGGGTGTATTTTATCATCCACATCCATGTTCCCTCAATATTTAATATTATTTACATCCACCTACAATTGTTTAAAACCTATTTTACCCTTCGGTGAGTTTTTAGTAAAAGATATGAAAGGAATCTTTTTTCGTTTTTCATACGAGGTACTTTTTGACTTTTCCGACAAAAGTATGAAGAATGTTTTTTTAACTTATACAGCACGAACGGATTTTTTACTGTTTTATAAAGCCTTATTTTCATGAAGCTTCCTCCAAAAGATCTCATGACTATTTTCAATAAAATATCTTTCTTTTAAAATTGCATGACGTTTTGTGAAAAGAAATTGATTTTGAAGAAGAAAGGATATTTTCCTCAAGAATTCATTTCAAGTGTTTTATCAAAATTATTTTCCATCTAAGATAACATAGGGTTCTGTTTCTATCCCTATTATTACATGGAATTGATTATGTTGTGATGGAAATATTTTTATGAAATCTTTTATCTTATATGAATTGTTTTATGATGTCACGATGTTTAAAGATTCCCATTTTTATTACATGGGTTATGCAATGATGTATGATTTATGATTTTGTGGCACACATAAGAATGGTATCATTATGAGATTGGTGGGACCTATATCTCCATCCAATGCATTGGGTAAAGATTTTATATCTCATGAGATAGATATGGCTGGAATGGTAGGTTATACCGGTTCAGAGAAACAGGACTGAAACCAGGGTGACTCGGTTCAGAAAGGGACTTTGTCCACTAAGATAGTCTTGGAAATGAGTCTTGACTAACAAGAAATGATTCTCTATGATTATGTGTGTATTCCACAAAGTTTCATGTTTTATGTTATGATTATTGGGATTTCATTTCACTACTATGATTTATCCCATGTTATGAAATTATGCTCTCATTTGCAGGTTAAGATTTCCAAAAGTTATGTTCTTATGAATATGATGTGACTGATTTCTCTTTTGTTTACCCTTACTGAGCATTTGAGCTCACCCTTTTAGGTTTTCTTTTCTCCTGGATATAAAGAAAGGTTTTAGGTAAAAAAAAGGGAAGATATTTATGGGAGATATTGAAGATCTTTCACCACGATTAGAAGATTACGTTCCAAGTTTCCAAAGACACTAAACTATTACGATCCTTGTGTGTGTGTTTTTGTTAAGTAATCAGTATTCCGCAAAAGTAATGTAATGTCCATGTACGTCAGGCTTTGGGTCTCTACAGTTGGTATTAGAGGAAAATTTTAGTCAACCTTTGGAAACTAGGATGCCAAAACGTTAGTGAGATCCATAGAGATATTTCTAAGGTATGTCTAGGGATGTCCCTAAGGATAAGTATACGTATAGGATATAGTCCAAGAACTATGGTAACAATATTAAATTAAACCAAAGATGTTAGATATTGAAGTTACTCCCCCTTTATTATGATTTTTGCCTCTCACACTATTCTTTTTGGGTTTTAGAAAATGGCTGGAAAAAAGATGATTCACGATAATGGAGGATATGATGGACAATGGAATGATATTCTTCATGAGAAACCAAATGAAATGGGATTTGGAAGTCCAAACATCATTATTATGCCGAATCAGAAATCTCATAATATGATCAATAAAGTAAAATTTGGTAAGTTTCCGGACTCGGCTAATAAGAAAAATATGGAGTGTCATGATGATCATAGAGGAAAGAAAGTTCAATTTCCCCTATGTAAATAATGAGGGAAGAGGAATCAAGGAGAATGTTTGAAAGGAACTGGAAGATGCTTTGGGTGTGGAAAAGAAGGACACAAATCCAGCAAGTGTAAAAGAAAAGCTTTAGTTAACACGAGGGATGAGGATAATGGTATTGCTACGACATCAGCAATGGCTAAATGTTTTAAATGTGGAATGTACGGGAATTATGCAAACCAATGACCTAAGGTAAAGTCTCATGAAGAGAATCATTATGGTCATATGGGTAGTATTTATGTGGATGATGATGAAGAGACTACAAATGATATGTGAGATGAAAGAATTGTTGAAGCTCGGTCAATGGTTTAAGAATGTATTGGAATGATTACATGTTTATCATGTGTAATGTTGTATAAGTAATATCATGCTACTATGGAATAAAGAGACATCTATGGATTGTTACACTGTTGTCTTTCCTTGAGTTTTGAAAGTGTATGATTAATGTTACCAGTATCCATGAATGGTTATTCAGATATTTTTTGGAATGTAGATGATATGCGCATAATGAAGGGATAAGGAGAAAATTAAATGTTTGATAGTATTCATGAGCTCATGACTGATATAAGGAGAAGGTTATATCATGGTTTGAGTATATAGAATTTTTGGATTTTGGTATGTGGAAAGAGTTAACTTTTGTCAGCATTCATGTTTTCACTAAGGTTCACTGGGTATTCAATCTTAAAGAGAATACATGATTAAGGTATTCACATGTTTGTAATTTGACCAACAAGATATATCTTATGATATATGGGGGATAAATGATGGCATTCACATGATTGTTCTGTGACATTTCAAGTAATCATTTTCTTTATACTATGAGCTTGGACCGAAGTATTTTAGATAAGCCTAAAGATTAGAATGGATTATGTTGGACATAAGTTAGGATAAAACGTTTTTTGATATTATTGATGGGATGTTATAGTAATATAGCTTTAGAAAAAGGACAACTTATAGGATGGGTGACAACCCATCGCGTCAGACAAGGCTGTTGAAATCGAACCCACAACCAAAGTGCGACTGGCCTTTATCGCCTACCACTGGCCTACAGGAAGTCCATGTTTAGTAGAAACTAGTTTTATTATATTAAGCTGTATGAAATATGATGTATAAGTCCATTTTAGGAACCATGTATGATTAATCTCACTATAGATCGACTTATGTATATAATTTTTTGCTAACCTTTTGTTTGAGACAGATGGAATGACCTGTCATTCTATCACATGATCTGCTAACACTTCACGAATAACAAATTAAACTTCATTTATTTAAGAGATGATGTGGAAATTGTTAAAGGCATGAACAACAGTGAGATTGTACCAAAATAAAGTAAGTATTTATTCTAATTCAAATTCTTTAACTTTAGGGAAACGATCTTGAAAACCAAAAATGTTGTCCTAGTGATCTTATATCTGATGAATCAGATGGTACCTTAGATCATCACAAATTTATGGCTTTGTGATTGCTGGATTTTCCATAGCCATGTTCTCTACCACTCTCCATCAGAACGTGTTGGTTAGATTTCTCTTCCATATCCATATTTTCACCTATGTGGAAACCCAGTGATTAATTTATTTGGGTAACCGTTACGTTTCATACTTTTGTTTTTAAAGATTGATTTTGATATTCCTTTTTACGATGTGGGTTTCTATTAAAGAAACTTTCGAATAGTAAACCATTTATAACCCTGATGAATTTCGAGGGAGAAATTCATTTTAAGGGGGGTAGAATGTAACAGCCCGAGATTTTATGAAAAATATTCTTTTTTTATTTTATTAATGTCTTGTGTTGTACGCTACACCAAAAAGAGCTTGCACAACACGCATCCTTGACTTGCCTTGCATTAAACACAATCACAACCTTCCTCGATAGCGTGTGTAGTACGCAATACTGAGTTTCACGACAGAACGATATGCTATTAAAATATTATTAAAACTAGCCGTTATGAATAGTAATAACCGCTTTTTAAATTTTAGAAATTTTATCTCTCAAAATGGACTTCATTTTTGGATTCGGAGTATCGAATTTAGCCTAAGGTGAAATTTTGGTACTTTTCGGATAACTTTCATATTCTGATGAATAGTGAAAATTACTAAATTATAATTAAAAACAACTTTTTTTTAATCGAAATAATTAATAGTGATAAATTATTAATTTGAGTGGTTTTAAAGAATATTTAGAATATATTTTTACAATTTAATACAATTTTGGTCATTGGATGTAATTTCACATTTAAACCAGACATAATCAAGTGTCAATATTTTGATAGATATTGTTTCTTAAAAACACGCTATTTGTTTTAACTGCGGGATTTAATTATAAAATTAATTAGGGCAATTTATATGTTATGAATTTGGTAAAATAGACTTCATTTTTGAATTCGGAATATGTAATATAGCTTAGGATGAAATTTTGGCATTGTTCTGAAAAACATCAATTTTTGATGAATAGTGAAACTACTAAGTGGTAGTTAAAAAACTTAATTTTTCATAAAACTTAATTTTACCGCTTTTGTGAATGGAATTTGAAAAATCCGAGAGACACGGTTGATGTCAGTAAGTAAAATGTGGTTCAATGAGATGAAAATAATTTTTGGTGATTAGTAACTTTTTACTTTTATTTACCACGGTTAAAAGTAAATAGGGTAATTAAGGGTAAGAATGATATTAATATTACCCTAACACATGTCCTAATTCTATTGGACAAGTTTATCTCGACCGAAAACAACTTTAATTGTAAAATATTATCATTTAGTCCCACTTGGATTAGATTAGGACATTTATTATTATTTAATTCAAAGAAGAGTTAAAAGAGTTAGAATCAAAGTTTATTTACTAAAACATTTTTAATATAGGGTTGTACATAAGATAAATTCGATTGTAAATATTCATTAGAAATATAAAAATATTTCCTACATAAATGTATTTTATTTGTAATTTTTAGACATCAAATAATTTAATTTCATTATGACGCAATGATGATGCAGTAATTATCTTATTAATGAAATATTGACATAATTGATATTATAAATACCTAAATAAATGTAATTTAAGACTTTTTATGAATTTCACTAATTTTCTAGGTTACTATGACATATTAGTGTTGATTTAATCAACTTGGTTCGAACATATAATTCTGTTATGACTTTCAAAAAAATCATTTATCAAATAGTGTCAAAATTGACAAAAAATAGTTTTTTAATCAAATATTATATTATTAATTGTTATTTTATTCCTAAAAATCTAAGATTCGGCCAAATGAATTAGATAAGGATATATATATTAATAATAAAAAACTTGGGGTTCGTTTGGCATGTTATAGTAAGTGTATTAACCATATAGTGTAAGAAAACAAAAAGTCACAGTAAAAGTTAAATTATTTAACTTAGAGTTAAATCTAATTGATAAGGTTAAAATAATAACCTAAACTTGTATAAATCCTATTGGTTGATATTATTTAGACCCATACCCACTTTAACTTCTAAATAAGACCATTTGGAACCATTATAAACCGATTTTGACTTTAATATAAAATAATATTTTGAGATATTCCTAAGGTGCCCCTCTCCTCCCTTATAAAAGGAAATCTCCTCCCTCTCTTCCTCACACAACTTTGAACCTTCAAGCTCGGCCAACCCCTGCCAAATTATCCTATACAATTCCCTAGCAACATCATAGAGGTTCTGGTATTCCTCAAAGACCATGTTTAGTGCCCTAAGAGGAGGTCTCAAAGAGGCGCTTCAAAGAAGAGGTAATTTCTGTTACCGATTCTTTCAACTTTATTTCTTCTTCCACTTCTTCTTCTTAGGTTGTTTCATTATGAAGTAATAACATCAGTATCACTAATATACTGATATATTATTATAAGTATGAAATAACCCTATTTCACCATCTATCCATCCTACGGAAAACAAAATCACCGCGCGTGCGTACGTACGGAATACCGTCTCCACGCCGTGGTGTAATCTGTTTTTCCACCAACACCTTACATGGATGGGTATTATGGTGTAAAGAATAACTATACATAGTTATTATAACATCATAATGATTCTGATATATTGTATCATCCACTCCAATTCAATTCAATAATAATGGAAATGATATCATCGCTCGTGCGTACGTACGGACTACCGTCTCCACGACGCGATGAGATTCATTCTCCATGTTAACCATTTAAAAATGATTATAAAGTATATATAAGAGATAATAATGAAATATATGACATTATAAAGATACTGGATTTATGTTTATATATATATATATATGTATGTCATCTACTTAATTCCACTCAATTCAATAAGGAAACGAAAACAGCGTTCATGCGTACGTACGGCCTACCGTCTCCATGAACGGTGTATTTCTTCTCATTTATCAATCCATTATATATATTCTGAATATATATTATATATAAATAATGTTTTATATTCTATATTTAAGTAATAATGATCTATGTAATCATATTAATAATTACAAGTTAAAACATGAACGACAAATGAGATGATTATACCCAAAACACTACTTTAACATGAATTTACAAAAGAATGGGTAATATAATGTCATAAGTGAACCATATATGATATAATAACAATGAATATGATTCTGTAATAAGTCAATGACATTATTTAAATCATTATACAGGAGGTTCGGATAATTACGAGGCAAATCGGACCTAAGGTAAGGGAAATTATCACAATCTCATTTTTATCCGATATTGTTTATACTTTGGTATTTACTGGGGTGTATTTTATCATCCACATCCATGTTCCCTCAATATGTAATATTATTTCCATCCACATAAAATTTTTTAAAACCTATTTTACCCTTCGGTGAGTTTTTAGTAAAAGATATGAAAGGAATCTTTTTTCGTTTTTCGTACGAGGTACTTTTTGAAATTTCTGACAAAAGTACGAAGAATGTTTTTTTTAACTTATACCGCATGAACGGATTTTTTACGGTTTTATAAAGCCTTATTTTCATGAAGCTTCCTCCAAAAGATCTCATTACTATTTTCAATAAAATATCTTTCTTTTAAAATTTCATGACGTTTTGTGAATAGAAATTGATTTTGAAGAAGAAAGGATATTTTCCTCAAGAATTCATTTCAAGTGTTTTATCAAAATTATTTTCCATCTAAGATAACATAGGGTTCGGTTTCTATCCCTATTATTACATGGATTTGATTATGTTGTGATGGAAATATTTTTATGAAATATTTTATCTTTTATGAATTGTTTTATGATGTCACGATGTTTAAAGATTCCCATTTTTATTACATGGGTTATGCAATGATGCATGATTTATGATTTTGTGGCAAAAATAAGAATGGTATCATTATAAGATGTGTAGGACCTATATCTCCCTACAATGAATTGGGTAATGATTTTATATCTCATGAGATAGAGATGGCTGGAATGGTAGGTTATACCGGTTCAGTGAAACAGGACTGAAACGGGGGTGACTCGATTCAGAAAGGGACTTTGTCCACTAAGATAGTCTTGGCAATGAGTCTTGACTAACAAGAAATGATTCTCTATGATTATGTGTGTATGCCACAAAGTTTCATGTTTTAAGTTATGATTATTGGGATTTCATTTCACTACTTTGATTTATCCCATGTTATGAAATTATGCTCTCTTTTGCATGTTAAGATTTCCAAAAGTTATGTTCTTATGAATATGATGTGATTGATTTCTCTTTTGTTTACCCTTACTGATCATTTGAGCTCATCCTTTTATGTTTTCTTTTCCCCAGGATATAAACAAAGGTTTTAGGTAAAAAAATGGAAGATCTTTATGGGATATATTGAAGATCTTTCACCACGATTAGAAGATTATGTTCCGAGTTTCCAAAGACACTAAACTATTACGATCCTTGTGTGTGTGTTTTTGTTATGTACTAAGTATTCCGCAAAAGTAATGTAATGTCCATGTACGTCAAGCTTCGAGTCTCTATAAAGAGCACCATCATCCTCACCCCAAGATGTTAAAAATGTGAATTGGGTGGGATTCTCATCTTAGATCCCTCAACCCTATTGGCCCCCAAGCCCATGTTCTCTTCTAGGATAATGTCATATAGTATGGAATCACGTCACATCATTCTATTTTTCCATGCCGAAAATATCCACTCGATACATCCCTCGTTCATCTATCATCTTTCCGCAAGCATAACGATAATGCCCTGACCATAGAATCCTAGATTCAGTGCATTATTAAGTATCATTGGCAAGATCACAAAAGATCATGTCTTGAAATATCAATTAGATTAGTAGATTTTGAAGTACTATATACATTCATAAGGTTTAGATTACATCATAAAATGGAAAAATACAACAACATTGTTTCCTTAGAAAGCACTGAGAACCCATAGACTATTCCTGAAAGCCATTCATAATCTACTTCTTCGCATCATGGGAAAAATAAAACATAGAAAGGGGTGAGCCCAGATCCTCTGTAAGGATAACAATATTGTGGAAACATTCATTAATAAGCATAAAAATTTTAGGAAATGTATAAGACTAAAACAAAAGCCTTTTAAACATGAACTTCATCTTAATATAGAGAACATAAAAATAAAATAATTCAATTTACTTATTCACATAGATATTCTATTAGTTGAATAATCACATGAAACATCAATATCTAATTTCATAATGATGGAATGCATACTGCCAGAATTTCATAACCACATATTTAATGACTTGTGCCAAGACTACAAATAAGATTTTTTCAAGGCCTTATTCTATGACACTATTTTGTCTCATGAGACCTACCGATGCATCGTGGAGATATAGCACGCTCCACCCGTCACTTACTAAGTCCAATGCATTTTTCATATGAAAAGGTTTAAAACTAACATAAACATTCCTATTTTAACAGGCATATGAAATGTCAACACATTATCCACAAACCATGAATAGTATAAAAATAACACATCCAAAGTCAAAAAAATCACAAAACCTTCAATAAAATATGGAATATTTGTATAATAATAAATCAACATCAATCAAGATTTGAATCCATTAAAAGATTTGGACATAGATAAAAATGATTTGTAAAACTCTTTGAGATAAATATCCATTTTTTCAAGACTATATTTAAAATTCACAAATTTTATAAAGGAAGACATTAAAATAAATTTTTTAATCAATGTGTCCCATACCACATTGATAATTTTGAAAGGAATTATCATTTTAAAACATTCATGTTCATTTAAATAAATAATTAAAACCATTTTGAAAACATGGACATTAATGAGAGAGGTTTAGAAGAATAAATATTTAAAAATTTTAAATTGATGATTTAGTAAAAATTACCTTAAAAATAATCCCTTTGAAAACTATTTTATGAAACATTTAAATGGATAATAAATATGTCCCATCATATACTTATGTAAAAACAATCTCGGATAATAAATAGATTGTGAAATTAACCATTACCTTGTAATTTTCATTGGTCGAGGGTAGGTTAACCCTTTTTATAATTGTTAAATAATTGTTATTAAATTATAAATGAATAATATAGATTAATATGATGTCATATATGATCTTTTACATTACTTTGTCAATAATATCTAACTATATCGTCGTTTCAGGTATTAACAGATTTGTTTTCCTTTATATTCTTTGTTATGTCAGTCATATTTGTTATGGATAGGATGAATATTATTCATATCCATAATGATATCAAGTAATTACGAATTATTTTTAATCATCAAATAAAAATTAGTCTCGAATTGATACGACGGGAAATGAATATCATCGCGTTCGTGGAGATGGTAATCCGTACATAGACACGTGCGACAATATCAATCTTTTGATGTTAAAATAATATATAATTGGATAGTATATCATATATAGAGAATCATTATCATGTTATATTTATTATTTAAATCAATTAAAATTTATTATTAAACCCATCCAAATAATAATGTATTGAATAAAAATTACACCACGATGTGGAGACGGTAATCCTTACGTACAAACGAATGGTGATATTTCATTCAAACGATGGATAGAATAATGGATATGGTTGTACTGTATTTATAATAATATCACAGTATATAGAAGATACTAGATTTATTATTTTTTAATGGATACAATAATGAAATAAGAATTTGAATAAGAAAATAACTTAAAAGAGGTGATGAATTATTTACCTCTTCTTCGGGTTCTTCCTTTTGATTTGATCCAAAGGGCTCCTTAGGTTGACTTTATGGAAATTTGAAGGTATCATGGATGAATGGAGGACAGTTGAATGGGTATTTGGGCAGGGTTTGGCATAGCCAAATGGCTTTTATGGTGTGAATTTGATAGAAGGAGAAGTGCTCTTTTATAAGAGGGGTGAGGGGCACCTTAGAAAAAACATAAAATAATATTTTATAATAAATTCATTTTCAGATTCAAATGGCTCCAAAATGAATTATTAAATGGATACGGTGGGGATGAGTTGAAAGACACTCAACCAATAGGATTTAGATTGGTTTGGGTTACTATATTAACTTTATCTTTTAGATTTAACTCTTAGTTAAATAGTTTGATAGTTACCATGTCTCTTGGTATTTTTATATTATATTGTTAATAATATTACTAAAAACTTCAAATAGAACCCAAAGTGGTTCATTAATGATAAACCTATAATTATATAAGTGTTTGGCTGAACATTAGATTTTTAGAAATAGAATATCAATTACAAATATAATATTTGTTTTACAAACTCTATTAGGTAAATTTTGACACTATTTGGTATTTTGTTTTTGCTAAATTCATAACAGAATTATTACATTAAGGAAATTAATCTAACAATCCCCAAAATGTCATATTAACAATGAAAATTAGTTTAATTAATAAAAATTCTCAAATTTCATTTAGTTGTATGTTTATAGTATTAATTATTATAATATTTCATTATTTCAGTAATTAATGCATAATCATTGTGTCATAAATAAATTAAATTATTTAATGTCTAATAAATACATAAAAAAATACCATCATGTGGGAAATCGTTTTATATTTATAATTAATATTTATAGTCTAATTTATCCTCTTTGTAACCCTATATTAAAAATGGTTTAGTTATTAAAAATTGAATTTAAAACTTTTTACTCATCTTTGAATTAAATAATAATAAATGTTCTTATCTAATCCAAGTGGACCAAAAGGATCATATTTTTTTCCTAATTTTTTTTGTCGAATTAAACTTGTCCAATAGAATTAGAACATGTGTTAGGGTAATAATAATATAATTTTTACCATTAATTATCGTATTCAATTTTAACCATGGTAAACAAAAAGTCAAAAGTTACTATTTAACAAATAATATTTTTATCTTATTGAAACAAATTTTACTTATTGATATCAACTGTGTGTCTTAGATTTTTGAAATTCAATTCACAGAATCAGTGAAATTGAGTTTTATGTATGTTTGCAATTGCTCCCAGGAGGTGGGTTAAAGAAGGTAAATTGTTCAAAAAAAATTATATACCGTAAATTATTATAACCAGACACCAATGAATTACAATGAACTTATATAGGTACTATATATATAATTTGACCTAAAAAAAATTTATATAAAATAAATAAATAAAAAATACAGTTTTAAACTATAACTCAGTTTTTTTACTATTCATCAAGAATAAAATGTTTTCATAAAAAATATAAAAAATTTATTGAAACTAAATTTTTATGTCTCGATTCGAATGAAGAGGTTTATTTTGTCAAATTGAATATATAAAACATTCAAATATTTGATTCATTATTAAAAGTATCTAAAACTGCACTTTTGTTTTGAAAAATACTTCTTTTATCTGAAAAAATGAAATTGTTCTTATATTATGTCTATGAATATCATAAAAAGATTCTAAAATAATAATGATTATATAAAGTTCAAAATTCACGTAATACTATTCATAACCTCTTTTTATGGGCTAGTTTGGTATGTCATGGTGTGCTAGAACTCAGGGTTGCGTGTAGTGTATGTTATTAGATTATTTTAAAGAAATAATGTACTATGAAATCTTGGAATGTTACATTCTTTTTTGCTTTAATAAATTGTGTCCTAGAAATTTGAAATTTATTTTTTGAAAATAAATGGTTTACAAAAGAAATTAACATTGTGGGAAACCCCACATCGGAAATTGGGTTAATAAAAATTAGACTTAATAGGTGGAAAAGGGAAATGAAAATGTCATTATAAAATTATGATTTCATTTAAGAGAACATTGGTGGAAATTAGAGACACGTAATTGGAGGGAAAACGTAAATATTTATAGGTATTGGTTGAGGTCATCAATCACAAACAAGTGTAAAATTGAAGCCCTCAAATCCATCAATCTATAATGTTATAAAATAACATCAGTTCAATAAAACATAAGGTGTTAGGATAAAAAAAATTGGTTTTAAGTTTCATTTTAATAATTTTTTTAATTATTTTACCCGTAAAATAAGGGTGAATATATATATATATATATATATATATACATGACAAGTAGACTTTCATCCTTCAACTAATTTCTACCACAAACTCATATTTCACTCTAAAAGATTTAAAAAAACATTCTATTTATCCAAATCGTATAGGGTTCCAAAAATAATGAATTTATAATTCACCTATCATACCTTTTAAAAAAACTATATTATACAATCCAAGGACTTCATGTAGTCTAGTGGTAGGTGATAAATCCCAATCTCTCTATAGTTGTGGGTTTGATTCCTAAAGCTTTTCCCGATGGGACAGATTATTACACAGTCTGTGTGTTGTCTATTTTATAAACATCCAAAAATATCCTTAAAAATAATATCCAATTTCAATATTAATCAATTCTAACATTTAGACTTATCCAAAATACTCTTATCCAAACTCACAGCCCAAAATTTAAAAGGAAGTTAAACACAATGAATATCCTTTTTTCCATGTAATAACATGTAAACACCTTCATTGTGTATTATTTTAAAACATGGTAACACCCTGAATTATCATAAAACATTATTGTTTACATTCATTCTCCCTTATATTTTATATAATAATGGATATATTACTTAAATCTGAATTTTTTTATATATTCCAACAATGATGAAATAAAAAAACTATTAATCTATTCCAAGGAAGTTAGGAATATCCAATATATTTCATCCAAATAAACCATCTTTTTTTCCAAAATCACTACCTCATTGTGAGGACCATATTAAGGATTAACTTTCCTTTAACCATGTATTTTCCAAAAAAGTGTAGCATACTATTAAGTAACTTTTCATTGAACCAAATAATCTCAAATCTTCAAAAATATAGTACTGTAGTAAAATCATTATTTATCACCACAATTCATATAACCAGAATATTGTTGATATAACACTCAAATGAAATAATTATATAATAACAGCTTAAGAACACTAGTAATTTCTATTCATCTGAGGTTGTATCATAACATTATTATTATCCAATAGCATCATTTAAGGTATACTCGGATGACGGGGACATTGATTTGTGTAGTGTCCAAACACCTTGCAGATGAAGCATTGTACATTTGAAACTTTTTTCTTACCCTTAAAATCACGTACTTGGTGTCATTTTTCTACACACTCATAATAAACTCTCATTCTCTTCATGAATGTACCTAGGTGATTCATTCCCCAATTATCACATATAGGAAAATCCTTCTATCCCTTCTTCCCTTTATCCACATTTCTCTCTTCCATGCTTTTCTTCTATGGCTTACCTTCAAATCCATAGGACTCTAATAATTATTTACTTAACTTTTTAACACATGATACTATTTCTTCATATTTTGAGAATACGTGGGATAATTTTTCCCATTTAAATAATGGCTTAATATCGTGAAAGATATGATCCTTCTAACTCTTTGAATCATACGTATTTTTGGAGTTCACATTCTTTATATTGGGAACCATTTCTACACAATGGCATACAATAGGTCAGTTTATGAATTGCAATGAATAATTCCAAACTTTTAAAATACCTAATGTAAATTGAACATTTTATAAATATAATCCATAGTCATAAAAATATTTTCATTGAGGAGGTATATACTAAAAAATCCTTCATAATGATTTTTATTGAAAATGAGAATTATAATGAGCATATCCACCTGGAGTATAGTAACAAAGAGTGCAGTCAGGGTCGTTTTCATGCACCAGATCCCATTCGAGTCTAGCTCAAAGTGGTGTTTTCCGGTTTTACTCCAAGGTACATTTGTGCTAGAGCCGCCTCTACCTGCATGTATTGAGACTGGGATGTATTGCTTAGAAAACTCACAAAATCTCTACAATATAAAATTTTAGGAAGTTCTTCTATACTAATAATCAATGTCTTTCTTAGGTCTATGTGCTCTAATAAGAGTTTACCTAAATCTAGATTCCAAGGTTTCTACTAAACTTCCTCTGATTAAAACTGTAATGCCTCGACCCCGGAGGCCCAGAGTCGGTGCATTATTACGTATCATTGGAATGACCACAAAAGATCATGTCTCGAATGATCAATTAGTTTAGTAGCCTTGGAAGTAATAGATACATTCATAAGGTTTACATTACAAAATAAAATTGAAAACTACAACAATATTGTTTCCATAGATAGCACTGAGATCCCATAGACTATCCCTACAGGTTAGTCATAATATACTTCTACTCATCCTAGGAAAAATAACACATAGAAATGGGTGAGATCAGATGCTCAGTAAGGATAAAAATATAGCAGAAAACTTTTATAAATAAGAATAAACATTTATGGCAATGTGAAAGACTAAAACCAAATACTTTTAAACATGAACTTCAACGTAATATGGAAAAGATAAAAATAAAATAATTCCATTTAGTTATTCTCAAGGATATTATACTAGTTGAATAATCACATGCAATATCAATATCCACATTAATAATGATGGAATGCATCATGCCAGACTTTCATAAACACATAGTCAAGTCCTTGTTCCAAGACTACAAATAAGATTTCGTCAAGGCCTTGTGTCAAGACACTAGTTTGTCTACATGAGACCTACCGATGCATCGAGAAGCTCTACTGGGCTCCACCCATCACATACTAAGTCCAATGCATTCCTCATATGAAATGGTTTAAACATAACATAAACATTCATATTAAAACTGGCATACAAAATGTCAATACTTTATCCATAAACCATGAATGGTATAAAAATAACACATCCACAGTCAAACATATCACAAAACCTTCAATAAAATATGAAATATTTGTATCATAATAAATCAACGTCAATAAAATTAAAATACATTAAAGGATATGGAAATACATGAAAATTATTTGTAAAACGCATTGAGAGAAATATCCCTTTTTGATGAAACATTTTAAATTCAAATAATTTATAAAGCAAGACATTTAAATAAATTTTTGAATCAAATTGTCCCATACCACATTGAATCTTTTGAAATGAATTTACATTTTAAAACATTCATGTCTATTTAAATAAATCATTAAAACCATTTTAAAAACATAGACATTAATGAGAATGGTTTAAAAGAATAAATATTTAAAACATTTAAAATGATTATTTAGTAAAAAGTCTCCTAAAAATAATTTCTTTGAAAACTATTTTACGAAACATGGACATGGATAATAAAAATGTCCCAGTAGATACTCACATAAAAAACCTCAGATAATAAAGAGACCATGAAATTAACCCTTACCTTGTACATTTCCTTGGTCGAGGGTAGGTTAACCTTCTTTATAATGGTGAAATAATTTTTATTAAATTATAAAATAATCATATACATTAATATTATATAATATATGATCTTTTAACATTTCTTTGTCAATAATATCTTAGTATTATCCTCATTCCGGGTATTAACAGATTCATTTTTCTTTATATTCTTTGTTATGTGAGTCATATTTTTTATGAATAGGATGATTCTTATTAATATCCAGAAAAATATCAAGTCATTAAACAATATTTTTTTATCTTCAAATGAAAATTATTCTTGAATTGATATGATGGGGAATGAATCTAATCGCATTCGTGGTGACGGTAATCAGTACGTATGCACGAGTGACAATATCACTCATTTGATATTAAGTTAATATATAATTGCATGGTATATCATATATAAAGAATACTTTTCATGTTATAATTATTATTTACATCAATTATAAATCATTATTATCTCCATCCAAATAATAATGTATTGAATAACAATTACACCATGACGTGGAGACAGTATGCAGTACATACGCATGTATGGTGACAAGTCTTTAAAAGGATGGATAAATTAATGAATATGGTTGTACCATTTATATAATAACATAATAGTATATAGAATATACTGGAGTTATTATTTTATAATTGGCACAACAATGAATGAGGAAGTGGAAGTAGAAACGAACTTGAAATAGGTGATGAAATATTTACCTCTTTTTCGGGGTCATCCTATTGATTTGATCAAAAGAGCTCCTTAGGATGGAATTATGACATAAGGAAGGTATCTATGATGAAGTTTGGATAGTTGAAAGGGTATTTGGTCAGGGTTTGGTCAAGCCAAATGGCTTCGAAGGTGTGAATTAGAGAGAAGGGGAAGTTCCCTTTTATAAGAGGGGTGAGGGGCATCTTAGGAAAAGCATAAAATATTGTTTTATAATAAATTCATTTTTCAGTTTATAATGCCTAAAAAATAAATTATTTAATGTATAAGGTGGGGATGGGTCGAAAAACACTCAACTAATAGGTTTTATACAAGTTTGGGTTGCTATATTATCTTTATCTTTTATATTTAACTCTTAGTTAAATAGTTTGACATTTACCATGTCTCTTTGTATTTTTATATTATGTAGTTAATAAACATACTATAAACATTGAAGAGAACCCCAAGTGGTTCATCAATGATAAAACTATCTTTAAATATGTTTTTTGGCCTATCCTTAGATTTTTAGGAATATAATATCAATTAATAATATTATATTTCTTTTAAAAACTCTTTTATGTCTATTTTGACACTATTTGGTATTTTGTTTTTTGTAAATTAATTACAGCACTATTATTTCGAAAAAAAATTTCTAACCAACCCTAAAATGTCATATTAACCTAGGAAATAATTTTAATTGATTAAAAGTCTCAAATTACATTTACTTTGATATTTATAATATCTATTATTTTAATATTTAAATAATTAGGTAATTACTGCATCATCAACTTGTCATAAATAAATTAAATTATTTAATTCCAAAAAAATATACACAAAATACCATTATTTAGTAAATTGTTTTAGCTTTATAATTAAAATTTATAGTCACATCTAACTTATGTTTAACCCTATATTAAAAATGGTTTAGTTATTAAACATTGAATTTAACACTTTTAACTCTTCTTTGAATTAAATAATAATAAATGTCCTAATCTAATACAAGTGGACCTAAAGGATAATATTTTATTCCTATGGTTTTTTTGATCGAATTACACTTATCCAAAAAAATTATTACATGTGTAACTGTAATAATAATATCATTTTTTCCTTTAATTACCCTATTCGCTTTTAACCGTGCTAAATAAAAGTCAAAAGATACTTTCCACTAAAAAAATATTATTATCTTATTGAAGCACATATTACTTACTGATATCAACCATGTATATCTAATTTTTTAAATTCAATTCACTTAAGTGATAAAATTATGTTTTATATAAATTTGCAAATTCTCCTAGAAGGTGGGTAAAAGACGGTAAAAACTTCAGTAAAATTTTTATATATCGAAAATTATTATAACCTAACTCCAATTAATTACATTGAACATATATAGGTACAATGTATATATTTTTATCTAATACTAATTTAAATGAAATAAAAAGTAGTTAAATAATTTTTTTTCTAAACAATAACTCAGTTTTTTAACTATTCGTAAATAATTGAATGTTTTCAGAAAAATACCTAAAATTTATTGAAACTAAATTCTTATGCCCCGATTCTATAGATGAATTTTATTTTGTAAAATTGAATATATAAAAGTTTCAAATATTTGATTCACCATTAAAATGATGTAAAATTTCATTAATTGAAAAATACTTCTTTTATCTGAAAAAATGAATTTTTTCTTACACTAAGTCTAAGAATATACTAATATGGATTCTAAAATTATAAAGATAATATAAAGTTAAAAAATTAGTTTATACTATTCATGAATTCTTTTTAATGTCTAGTTCGGTATGTCGTGGTGCACTATAACTAGGATTTGTGTATAGTTCATGTAATTGGATTACATTAAAGAAATAACGTAATATGAATTCTTAAGGTGTTACAACAGGCCAAAACATGATTTTTGTGCCCCATCATTTGGGTTTTTGTAATATTTTATATCCAAAAGGAACCATGAACTTCGTAGATGATTGGACCAAGGGATCTCCTACCTTTTTGGGCCAACATCCTTGAGGATTTCAAGAAACAATTTGATACATGTCCCGTGTTGCGAATTCTATCAATGGTTGACGCTCATTTATTTTCCCCAAAACATTGGTCACATAAATACAGATACTCTGTTGTGAACATGGTCAATAGTTATCCTCTATCTTTATTTCCATTTCATTATTTTCCATAGGAACAATTATTCTTCATCTCCACTTAGTTGTCCCTTCCATATGAAATTAAACTATGAATCTACGGTTTGAGCCGTATGACCTTAAACTAAGAGAACCATTGTCCTCATCGCAAGATGTTAAACTGCAAACTTGTTGGGACATCCCGTTTCATGTCCCTCAACCCTTTCGGAACCTTGTTCCAAGTGTTCATTCGGGATTGTATGATGTGGTATGAGATTATTCCATCATTAACCTCAAGCTACTCGTTGTGTCATACACATCCCTAGTTGGGGTACCCTGCCCCTATTTGCATCATTACGGTATGATGTTAAAATACATAGCATACTTCGTTAGAAATATGTGTGTCCTGATTCTCATCCTTATTGGGTATGTTGGACTTCCTGAACATATATTATTCGGGTCAAGACCCATCTTTTAGAAACCTCCATATCCTTCTGGCCTCTTGGCGTGTGTCCTTACAGGGGAGGGGTATGTGGTTTGGTATGGGCTTATATCCCCATTCACATCAGGTTTGTAACAACCATGCCACATACATATTTATCCTGAGAGATCTTATCTCCCCTTTTCTACACTAATCTTTTCGTGTCAAATTCTAATATAATGGCCCCCCAGACCCTCTTTGGTGATTCACCAATGTGCCTAAGAGTACTCTGGTTCTGAACCTAGAGTGTCCGATTCTACCTGGACATGATTTCACCCATTTTTTTCATGTTCTCCTTCATTTGGGTTTTCATAATATTTAACATCTAAAAGGAATCATAAATGGAATGGATGATCGGCCTAAGGGATATCCTACTATTACAGGACAACTTCCTTAAGGGTTTTGAACAACAAATAGATACTAGTCCCGCATTGTGAATATGTTCAGCAGTTTACTCTCATTTTTTGATCCCATTCCAGGACACATGGTATGGACACTGTGTTTTGAACAAGGTCAATAGTCTTTCCCCATCATCATGCCAACCCCATTAAGCCTTAAATGTTGGTTTCAGGATTCACATAATTTTTTACCACATCATGTGCATGTGAAATTTCGAAACTCTTGGTACTATCCCTCGGTGCACAATTGCATGTTAGGAGGAAAAAGCCACGGTAAGGGATCATTCAAGGATCCACACTAACTTCCCCTTTATGTGTATCCCATGTGTTTCAAATTCCCCTTTCTACATTGATTCTCACACTCAGTTTGACTCATTTGGGCTTATGGATCCGATCGAGGTCTACGTTCGCTTGGAGAAGTTTTTATTCTTCATGGACAGAGCTCCAAGACCTTAAACTAAGATCTCATTATATATCCTACCATTTGAACTATGTATGACTTTAATCCCATCCTCATGGGATATATAGGAACGCCCAAACTACTCATATTTGGGACTAGCCCAAATTACACTAATTATCACTTTTTTTCAGCTTTTTAGGCTCTGAATCTTGTAGGATTGTGTTGTGTGGTGTGTGTGATTATGCCGTCATTCATGTCAGGTTTTCAATAACCATACCACGTACTCCCCTTTTAGGAGTTATTCTTTACTACCTTTTTCTCTTGTATGATGTTAAATTCCATTCCCAGAACTATGTATGTCTTGATTTCCATCCTCATGCGATATGTAGGAAAACCTATACATTTCATATAAAAGTCCTACCAAAGATTTTTTGACCATTGTTATCCCTTTGGCACGAGGTTTCTTCCTCGGAATCGTGCATGGTGTGATGTGTACCTCATCCCCATTCATGTCAGGTATGCTTTATCACAACATGTGCTTTCCCCCAATAGTCCCACATGAATTTAAACTATTGAGTGGTTATTTCACAACATTAAAATGCATGGTCCTATCACAATACCATAAACTCTGACATTATCATCAACACAGCTCAACGAAAAATGGCACTGCATTGTGATTTCCTCCCTCGAGGGGAAATCATGTTGGGTATTGGTCATCCACCATACCATATGTTAATGCCTACATGTGGCTTGATTCGTATAGTGATAACAATACTCTATTCCCTATGTTTATCACTTCACAAAAAAACAAATCTACCCTATTGTACAAACAAGATCTATCAAATATTGTTTCTTTTGGTGAGAGGTCCAGACCCACGTAAACTTATCATCACTGAAACTGGTACATTACCATGCCACATCCAGAAAAATATATGGATTGATTTCCATTCTCATGGGGAACATAGGAATTCCCATGCTCTTTGCCTAGGTCCAATCCTAACATTCATTTTCTATCCCTCGACCTAAGTCCTCCTCAAGGAACACAAGGTGATATGGACTTCAGGTCCTCATTCTCATTGGGTTTTAAAATGGCCTCACCTTGTGTCTCCCTCATCCCTTACAATTTCTAGTATGATCTCTAATACCATAAACTAATATCTCTCCCTGTATTATCTACAATGTGTAAAGACAAAATTTCAGAACTATGTATGGATTTATTCCCATCCTAATGGGATATGTAGGAATGCTCAGACATTTCATCAATGTGTCCAACCCTATTAATAAAAAATTCTACCCCCTTTTCCGTCCCCTTGGCTGTAACTCTTTTGGGAACATGTGGTGTGGCAAGTACCTATTGGGTTCTCATTCACATTAGGGTTTTTAAAATCCACACTATGTTCCTCCCTTATCTTTTCCCAATAAGTTCCCAGTTCTATGAACCTACACTAAGATCTCTATATGGGAACTACTCGTCGGTATTGGTTACATTTCCTCATTGTGCATAGTCCATTAAATCATGTACCCCCTTAATGGTCCACCCTATGACATTAAGTTGGAATCATGCGACCCTAGGACCCTTGTCCTTGGAAATGGACTCGACTCCCTTTATCTGATACGTATTATTGTTATACTCATATGTATTGTGATCAAGAGCCCAAAGTGTTGAATTTTTATAGGGTCAATTCTTCGTTCCATGTCCAAGCTTCATGAGCATGTTTTTTGTATCTTCATCCTCTTCCATGTCTGAAGGTACCCCCTTTAAGGCCCAGTACCACGGCACATTGGATCACCTACCTTCTTGGGCCAACACCGCTGAAGACCTCAGACGACATTTGCGAAAGGTCCCCTCTTTCGAACATGGTCAGCTGTCGACCCTCATTTTTCTATCCCCATACTAGGATATTTCTTAATAGATACTGTGTTTTGAACATGGTTTGCAATTATAATTTATCATCACACCAACAACATTATGGTATAGATCTCGAGCATCATGATTCTTATATTTCCACAACCTTATGTTCATGTTGAATTCCAACATACTCATCTTTTCCCCTTCATGAATATAGGTGTGTTAAGTATGATGGTCGATATTATTGGGACATCATTCACTTAGCATCCCATTTCCCCTAATGTGTTCCTGCCCTGTACTAGGAATGTCCCATCACTACTCCTTGTTTCACATATCGAGGACGACTCACATGGGTTTAGTGGTTTTGGTAGGAGGTGAACTGCTGTAGCGGAAGTAAACATGACCCTCATCCGGCATGATGTTAAAATGCACTCTCAGTACTACATGTGTCTTGATTCCCATCCTCATGGTATACATAGGAGTGACCAAACAATCCATCTTGGGTACAAACCAGTTTTCACTTTCAGTCCCTCGACTTATGGATTCTCATGAGAGCGTGTGGTGTGGCGTGGACTCTTATGGGCCTCATTCACATTGGGGTATGTACCACACCACACATTTCCTTTATAGGTATCCATGTCCACAATTCATGACACTAAACTATGGTTCTACTCGGAAGAACTTCAGGATCCCCATGTTAATCATGAGATGCGTTAGTTCCCTCGCTAGAGAGGATTATCACTACCGGTGTTGGTCTTTAAACACGCTATTCCCAAAACAACATTTGGCATGATTCCCATCTTCATGTGATATGTAGCGATGCTCATGAAATTTTCCTTGGGCCCAGCCCCAGGGTCATTAAACCTTTTAGCACCTTGACCCCTATCTTGGTCCAGGCAGTATGACATTTAAACTATATGCACTATCCTCACTGTATGATGTGTTAAACTACGTCTATGTCATCATTATTGGTATAACGTAAAGCTATAGATCATTTCAAGTCCTTAGTAGATAGTTCATGATCATAAGTCTGTTTGATCCCTTATTAGACTGATGCGCCCACCTAATGTGTTTCTATCACGGTGGCATAATTTAAAGAGTGTTGGACTCCATTCGAACAACCAATCAATGCACCCTCCACACGTTGTGTGCCCTTTGTTTGGACTGTCATACTATTTCACAACTAAAAGATACCCATAAAAGTATGGGTGATCTACCTATGGCTCACCTACTATACTAGGCTAATGTTCTATAGGACTTATGGATAACATTTCAAGTCAGGCCCCATGTTTCGAACATGGTCACAAGTTAGTCCTAATTATTTATCCCTATTCCAGGCTAACACAATAGGGGTACTATGTTTAAAAAATGGTCAAAAATTATCTTTAATTGTCACGAAATCCCTACAATTTCCCAAATTTTGGTTATCGTGATTCACATTTTTCTTTCCCCTCTATTCGGATTGATTCTAATGCCCCTAGCGTTACCCCACTTGTGCACCGGAGCACATTGGGAAAATTGAAATTTGACTTTTCTGAGACATTTTTTCTCCAGTCAGGCCTTCCTATTTCTTCCTAGAAATCTATAACGATTGTTCAAACCATGGATTCTTGAATCTTGGTTGGCACCCTCATATTCGGGTGGCATAACAAGGTGGTCATCCCATGTTTCTCACATCTAGCCCGACCCACACGAGCTTAGGGATTGATCGTTGGATATTCCACAAATTTAACATGAATTCAATAGGCCAAAAATGAATAACATAACTAATACATGAATCGAACATAAATAATAAATGCAATAAAGTTAATTCAAAAGATACATGAATCACAACATATGAGGATCGACCCCTCCCATGGATGGGTTGACCGCATCAAAATAGCGTTGTATCTCCACCACCCTCTAGCTTGTGGCGTTTAGAATTCGGTGATGCCTGTTCAGTTACCACTCATCCTCGGTAGCAATGTGGTGCATTTTGTCAACCATGGTCCAGGGCCATTCTTTATTGGTTCAGATTACGGTTATCTACTCGGAGGATTGCTTCACGAGCTCTTCGGCCTCTACCAATTGGGACATTAAACGTGATATAAGCCCTAATTTCACATTAAGGAAAGAGGAATGCCCATATTCTCAAGCTTTTAGCTGTTGAATTTCGTATTCAGTGTTCTGGAGTCTCTTTATGTTCACCACTTTTCTCCGCTGGTATCCCACACAATGAACATGGTCATATTCCCAATTCTTCTCCGCCATGAGATCTCATATGATCATGTGAGGATGCTAGGAATCCACTCCCCCTACACATATTTCATAAAGATGGGACTAGATCCTCCCCATCATGTCTATCCATTGTGCATTAGGGGTCTCATATATGAAGAAACTAATCAGCTTCCATTACAGGAAAGAGATGATTTTTCTATCCCTCTCATCATAGGTCGTCTCATCCTTGTCTGTGGGGTTAACAGGTTCATATACATGAAACTACACCAATAACTCATCAGGAGTGTCTGCATCTGGTGTCTGATCAGGTATGTCATGACCCGTGTCGTCCGATTGAACCTCATCGTCGGATCCCACCTCAATAATCTCAGGTTTTGTCCTACTAACAGTCCCACCATTAGTTGGGAGCTTTATAACATGGTTAGTTTAAATACATTCCTCCATGACCACCAGTGTTCCCCTAGGAATGGAGCCGCCATGAGTTCCAAACATCATTTCTAATGCAGCCCACTCCATTTGATGAACTGTGCAAACAAAAAGTGAACAGACACCAATTAACCAGATCAATGGGAGGCAGTCATGAATTCCATAAAAGAGACATATAGTGATCATGTTGTTGGAATCAATCCGGGGTTTTTTCCACTGGGACCTCAATGCGTGGCCCTCCATATATTTTTGGGAAGTCTAGAATCTTTGGAAGAACCACCATGGGTGTCCCATCCCCACTAAGCACGGCAACCACCATATTCCCGGGGGTGGATCCCGAAGGCCCTGCAGTTGCGTCTTCTGTTAGGCAGGAACAATTTCTGCGTATGAGGCCATCCTGAAAAGTTCAAGTATTAGCTAAGAAGTTCTAGAAAACCGGATTAATACACTTTTAAAGGGTTTAATATTTTACCTCAATGGCCTCTGTGAACTCTTCAAACTACAGGTATGAATCACCGACCTCATCTTCTTCCAGAGGTCTCCCTCTACCGGCCTCCTCCTCCCAGGAGGACTCATTCGATTTTTCCAGAAAAGGGAAGTGTTACCTCAATTCAGTAGCTGAAAACTATAGAGGGTTCATATGATCTAGGAATAATTTTTCCCAACCTGTAGTTGGATGCGGGGCACCCAGAGAGTGCACGATGTCCTCCAACTCGTCCAGAAATTTCTCCGCCTCCACCTGTGATACTGAAAATCTAGAATTAATAGTGTCGATTCATAGATAATCTGTCCTGATATGGTTTAGTTGTTCACATATCTTAGATGGGTTGAGGAATAGCCGGTTAAATACCAAATGTCCCAAGATTTAGAGAAGACAGAATTCTCCGGCATGTCTATGTGGTGCAGCAACTTTCCCGGAGCCCAGGTGGATATCCTATAGAATCCCCTTAGTGACCTCCCCTCTGGATGACTATGCTCTTCTAGGACCACCAGGTCCGCTATCACCGTTGGATCCGCTACCGCCTCCCTTTCTAAAAGTGTGGGACCCGCCACTACAAAATGACCCCACCAACTTCTTTCGTCGACCTTGAGGTTTGGGAGGCACCCCATCATAGTCCCAAATGGTTGATGACTTATGAATATCCTCAGGGTAGGTTTCCTCCCAGCTCTTATCATACTCCTTCACCAGTATAAAGGTAGTTCTGGGAGGATGTAACTCATTATTCATCTTCCCATGCTCCTGTATGAACATTATCCACAACTAGCTCCTCCCAAATAGGTGGTCCTCATGGCACACCCCCAAATAGACCGGTGGGGTCAGTCGCTGCATGCACTGAAAATTCCTTGAAAAATGGTGCAGGGTGTATGACTCACAGAGGGACTTGCAGTCCACCTGCTCCACCAAGACTCCACCCTGAATGGCCAGGAGGTACAACCGATGCTCTTCTATTCCCTAGCCTTCATTAGTGAACACAACTGTTGAAAATGAGAGCATGTGTAAATTGAACTCATGTAGCTTCCATACATGGTTCAACACCGCCCGCAAAGTCAGCATAGTTAGAAATATCCCCTCCACATTCAGAATGGTTGGGAATAAATTTTATCCTATAGGGGAGATGGGGTTAGAATATTTGTAGATTACCCTAATATACGCCACTATCCACCCATAAAGAAGGTGGAACAACCCACATATCCTCTACGACTTCTTCCCCTCACTAATATGCCACATCATTTTGTACAACATGGTGAGCATCAGGGTCCTTAGGTTGACCTGTCCCATTCTCTCCAACAAAGAATCCATTATAAACATTCTCAGTTGCACGTCCATGTTCATGTCTCTCACTAGAAGGATGCTACTGAAGATGAGCACCACAATGAATGCAGCCAACCTGATTACTGGTCGCTACTTGGAACTGATGCTGAATCCCCAGGCATTCCACTGGTTGTCCTCCAAAAGCCACCAGTATGAGTGCTCCTTGCCTCGTTGAGCCCCCTTTAGGAATGATCAAGGCCTCACAGGGAACTTCCTGTTTTCTAGGAAGTTGATGAACTGTTTAAACCAAAGTTTGAAATGGATGCCCCTCATAGACTAATTGTCCTCTCTCGACACTAGATCCATCAATTACATCTCTAATGGAGGCATCTTCTCCTGATCTTCCCATGAACCCACAATAAAAAGGAACTCATCGTACATTTTCCCTAGTATTGGGGCCCCAGAAATCTAGTGTATACCCTATATGCTGATTTTTTCCTCTCTATGGTGAAAATGGAATGTGTTGGTCATCGATGACCATGAACTCAACAACTATTATGTCAGCTACTTCGGATGATATATATGGAATTGGGAGACCCAATCCACCTCATACAGGCCCACTCACCTTAGACATTCTCCTGATCTTTTGCATGAGGCACCTACCCAATAATCCTAGGCCTATGAATCATTGAAGTTTCCACCCCAGTGTAGATCCCACCTGTTAGCCCACCCCTTCTCTGGGTTCACCATAACTTCCTTCAAAATAGTATGGTACAATGGGGATGATATCTATGGATACAGTTCCTTCCCAACAATATTATGCATATGATTGTATAGACAATTAGCATTGACAAGCATGAAGTCCTCTCGAGAATGGTCGTCAGCCACCCTGAACCATAGGTGATGGAATGACATGCTCCTGAACGAATAAGCATGCTCTTCCCTGCTTGCTTCAAGAATGAATACATAATCTTCATTCATAATCCATTGAGATGCTTCCATTTTTATACAAGTTAGTTTTTTTCAATCTCTAACAGCTGCTCTAAAAGCTAATTATGGTCAGAATGGCTTCGTATAAAATCCCTTATACGTGAGTTATCTTCCATTTCCTCCCTCCGGGTAGCATCCATAAGGACCCCCTAGCATCATCCAGGTGAGCCATTTAGTTTTTGTAAATTATTACATTTTTGGTTATGGTTAGTGAAGCTCTTTTTCCAAGACCGTTCATGAAGCTCATTTGCGAATCCGGTTCTTGAAGCCCATTCATGGTGCTCAGTCCCAGCAATGAAATTGTGGGGCCCTACCCTAACCTTCAGAAACAAGCCACAAAGGGAAAATCCACTGAGTCAAAGACTCACTATTCTCAACAAACCAGAAAGCCCAATTCTCGGAGATAAATCGTGGAGTATGGGGAGCTTCTCAAATCGAAAGCGCTAGTTCCAAAATCCATAGGTGAGATTGGATAGAAGATAGTTCACCCTCCCTTATTTATAGGCAATGAACCCTTGTGCTTTGTAGGGCATATGGCCACAGTTAGCTCTACGACACTCTTATCCCATGCGTCTCATAACTACATTGTCAGCCTCCTTTGTGATCCTTCATCGTGATTGACCAAGGGGTTTTTCTGATTGAAACTCATACATTAACCCTAGTTTTCTCCTCGGCTCCATGTTTGACTGTGGGCATTTTTTGGCAGCAAAATTTGGAATGAGGAAGAGAAAACATAAAGAATTTGCGACTGCCTCACAAATCTTTTTTGCGGATCCCCACAGCACCGCGACTAGCATTATGCAACCCCATCTGCAAAGCTTCCACGGAACAAAGAGATGGGAGGCTCCACAATCCTACTAACATTTGAGAAGCTACTTCGGAGCATGTAAGTAGGAGAGTCCACGATCCAATTGATGTTTGTGATGCTGCCACGAAGTACGGTGGTAGGTGTCTCCAAGATCTGATTGATGTTTGCGAAGCCACCATGGGGCAAGGAGGCAGGAAGCTCTGTAATCTGATTTCCAATGGCAAAACCACTGTGGAGCAAGGAGGTGGGAGGCTCCACGGTTGCAAAAAAGTGCCATGTAGCTCTGTACCGAGTGAGATTTTCTTCTCTATGCCTCTTTCCTATAAATATCGGACCCCCTCATGCCCAATGGATGAATCCTCCAACCTTTGGCCTTCTAAGATCTCAAGTCGCGAAGCAATTTCTACTCTGCAAAAAATGAGATCATCACAGTACATGAGTATCACGAAGTGCCTTTCCCATGCCTTGAATTCAATAACTCATCCATGGGGGATAACCATCATTAAGCTCATGAGCCTCTGTGATGGAAGGGGTTCCCCAAGGGGACTCGGGTCTTCAAAGATCACTTATGCTTTGCGAAGTACAATCCACGCACATGTAACCCACATGATATGGTAGGGTCATAGTGCATCGTGAAGAACACTTCTTCACAATAATGTGCTTTGCAAGGCACCCTTTCTTCGTGAATCACTACTCCACAAAATCATTTCCACTTCGCAAAGCACTCACCATGTTCACCTATGCCCTATTGATACGAAAAGACATTTTACTTCGTGAATTAATCCCCTTCATGATGCACCTCCACTACGTGGAGCACCTGATCTTCATTAGGCCTCTTCCTGGGAAACACTTTGCTTCGCAACCCCTTTTCTTATGCAACCCTATAGGTTTTCACAAATTTATTTCAATTACCCTTGGGATATAGTTCATGTTGCATTTCTTCGCCTCATTCTTCTTTGTATAGGCATGATAACGACTATTGCTTCTTTTCAGAGCCATGCAAATAGGGACCCCTTAATGTATCACTCCATGACACCCCCTCACCATGACATTGCCAATTCCTTACCTTCCACAAGGGCGGGTAGGTATAAATTATTCATGTTCTAGGGGTTCGGAGTGAACTCGCCTAGTCTGATCTACAAGTCGTTAAAATGCCAAGAAACATCATCCTCCGCACATGATGTTAAACTATGGCCTCCCCCAGGGCCTTCTACATGGGAATCACCTTCTTAGACATTCTTTATGCCTCCTCGTCTCCAAATGAGTGAGATCATCCTCAACTAGGATGATATCCTCTTTTCTATAGTGGCGTCTGTATATGGGGAAGGCCAACCATCTTGGTGTAAGCCCATAACCTTTCTTGTGAGAGGCAGTGTCCCTTCTTCCCCTCCTCTCTTATTTGGTGGAAAGGAATATATGGGGGGGTGTATGGGCACCAGAACCCTCCTCTAATGTCCCTGCTTCCCCTCCTATCTTATTTGGTGGCAAGGACTAGATGGGGGGTGTGGATGGGCACCAGAACCCTCCTCTCTTCCATTCCAAATCCATCTGGGCTTTGTCGCCCCCAGGCCTCCATCATGGAGTAAGTCCAAATCTCTATCTCCCTTGGATACTAACCATGTGTAGGCACCTATTTCTTCTTTGGGCCGCTGACCGTGTGTAAGCCCCACTCCACATCCCACGGATGCACATTTTGCGACGTGATCATCAATTCTTTGATGCCTCTTTTTTCTCACACCGCGCATGACTCACGTGGTCTTAGAGGAAGTATTGTCCATGGAATCTTCTTCAGGCTGCACTAGAGTTTAAGCCCCCAACACTATCCTGAACTATGTGTAATTTGATCCTTTCCAAGGCAAGGTACATAGGAAGACACCTTATGGTTCAATCCCAACACCCCTTAGTCCTGACCACATTATGTTGGTTCACCAACACCATCCCGAACTATGTGGAATTTTATTATTTCAAAGGGAAGGTATATAGGAAGCCTCCCTGAGGTTGAATCAAAACATCCATTGGTCCCAAAAACTTCACGTCAATTCACCAACACCATCCCTAACATTATGGACTCTGGCCTTTTCCAATGAACGTTATGTAGTAAGCCTCCCCGAGGATCAATCCCAACACCCATTAGTCCCAACCACTTCACGTCGGTTCACCAACACCTTCCCAAACTTCATGGACTTTGATACTTTCCAAGGCAAGGTACGTATAAAGAATCCTTGAGGATCATGGCCAACAACAATTGGTCTTGAACACTTCATTTTGGTTCACCAACCCCGTCCCAAACTATGTGGAATTTAATCCTTTCCAAGGCAAGGTACATGGGAAGTCTCCCTGGGGTTCAAGTCCAACACCATTTGGTCCTGACCCCCATCATGTATGTTCACCAACACCTACATCTAATATAAGTGGACATTGATATTGGCCATGGAATGTTATGTAGGATGCCTCCCCAAGGTTCACACCCGACTCCCATAGGTCCCGACTACTTTACGTCGGTCCACCCCCGTCTTGCATGATGTTAAACTATATCCCCCTTTTTGTCTCGCATGACACTAAACGGTCCCCCAATTAGCGGTAAGTTGTTTTCAATCATAATTGAGAGTATCCCATTGTGTTCACTTATCAATGTTAATCCATTATGTTTCCCAATTGACAGTAATCCATTGTGTATCGTGATCGATGTCAAGTCATTGTCAACCCCAAACCAACAGTAATCTATTGTGTTTCTCACTCGACTAAAAGCCATCGTAGTCCCATTTGTTGGGACCCATATCACTAGTCCACCCTTAAATGTCAGACTATCCTGATATTCCAACCACACATAAGCCTTATTATATTGTCGGGTCTCTATCCTTTGTGCACACCCTGATTCTATGCCCCCATCTTGAACTACCAGGACTTTGATCCATGCCAAGGCCAGGTACATAATAATAATCCCTAAGGTTCAATCCAATCAACCATGCCTCATCATTGTCATTTCCTTGAGCCTATGTGTTTTAGGAATTAAATTTCTCAACATGAAGGTTCCACTTCCCCCATGTCCTCACCATACAGTTCACCTCTTATGTTGCCCTATCACTTCACCGAACTATGAAATATTTGATTTCCTACCATGGGGATACATCAAAAGTCTCTTTGAGGCTCAATCCCAACTTCACCATCACTATTGTGTCGGCTTCACCTCACTATCCATCCACTATCAACAATACATTCCCATCTTAATTATTACCCAGGACGCCACATCCCGGTGAAATCATATATCCCACTTTCTCGATACTCCCAGCATAAGTGTTCCTTCCAGGGGTTACACCCATCAGATCCACTCACTCCAGTATTCTGATCAGTCTGATCTGTCTCTGCTAGATGTTAAAATCAAGGCCTACCCTGTGTTAAACAAGGTAATATAAGGAAAAAAATCAAATACATGCCTATGTTATTTAATTCCCCACATTCGACGCGAGAAGACTCGGGATTCCATGCCCTCGAGTAGCCTTTTCCTAAGGGGAAAAACCGAGAGGTTCTAGTGTTCTAGCGTACACACATGCCGGTGATAAACATCGTGACTACCCCCTGACCGAAGGTTGATTCCCTAATAGGACCCCTTAGAATGTCCTGGAAATAATAGCGTAATTAACCAGAGTCCATGAAGACATAGAAATGGGATGAGTTTCAAGAAAAACATCTTAATTTATGAGGGATACCAAGACTAGGTAACATGTTCTGAGGAGTAATACACATAAGGAGGATCCCATATCCCATCATCCTATTTCTATCATATAGAAAATGTCCCTGAATAAGAATTGGATGTCACCCACCTTTGAAAAAATGGAATGTGGGGAAATATAGCTACGCTTCCTCCCCCCGAATAACAGACGGATGTGAACCCCTGTGAAATCATCATAAATAGTGATCATCACAGGTCCTTGATCTAGAATACCATAGAGGAATAAGAAATATAAGATATGGACTGGATAACATTTAAGGAAATATTCATTGAAAAATATTTCCCTCGTGAACAACTAATTGAAATGAAAATGAAATTCCTTATCCTAAAGAAAAGGGAATAAGATAGTGTTGTGAAGTATGAGGATAATATCACAAGATTAGCTAGTTATGATCTAGATTATGTATATGATCCAAAAGGCATGATTGATCATTTCTTTGAAGGTCTTAAGCCAAGTCTTCGTAGGGAATTGTCTTCTCAAACATTTTCATCATATGATGAAGTTGTATTAAGTGTCATCCAAACAGAGAAGGAATATTATAGATAAAATTTGTTTAAGAGAAATCAAGATAAGATGAGTAATTATAATAACCATCTAAAAGATGAAGTTCCAATGAAGAAGAATGTAATTAAGATATTTCTATTATGAGATAATTGTGGAAAGAATCATCCTAGAAAATTCTTGAATGGTGTGGGAGTTTTCTATAATTTTGGAGAAAAGTTTAATTAATCTAGTGAATTTAAGGGGAAGAGACAAGTAAATAATGTTAAATTTTATAATTATAGAGATATTCGACATTATGAAAATGAGTTGTATATGTAATACTGAAAAAATTATTTAGAAAATGCCACAAGAGAAAGGGAAGGCTTATGTGATTACAACCGTGGAGGTTAAAGTTTCAAATGATGTGGTGGTAGGTACATTAATTGTTTCCTCAAAAATAGAAAATTATTTATTTGACTCTGGATCATCAAATTTTTTTAAATCTTCTTAATTTTCCAAGAAAATTATACACTTCCAATTTGATTTAATAATGGTGTTGTCAGTCAAAAATCTAAGGGGATGTATCATTACAACCATGATGTAACAATCAGTTCCCCTCATGAAACATAAACACGATTTAGTTGTTAAACTTATCATCAAACCAATGATTAACATGTATATAATTATCTTGAATGAATTGGATGTCAAATTATAACATGAAGATCTATTGTAAGAAGAAGAATGTTACAATTTTTGAAAATAGTGTAGAATCCCTTATATTTATAGTAGAAACCTCAACATCTGATTTTTATCTAGATCCACCCCTAGTATATCTACTGAATGAAATTAATGGAGAGGAAGTGAACACGATATTTATGGGTGAGGAATAAAATCATCAAATTGAAGACGTAACTATTGTGAAAGAATACATTGATTTATTTCTGGAGGATTTACCTGGACATCCTCCAGAGTGAGAAGTTGTTTTCTCTATTGATTTAATTCCTGGTGAAAGACCTATATCAAAGACTCTATATATAATAGAAACTGTGGAATTTGTATAGATAAATAATTAAATTAAGGATTATGGTGAAAAAAAAATTATTTAACCTATTGTTTATCCATGGGGTCCCCTTGTCCTATTTGTCAAGAAGAATGACAGATCCCTGAGGCTATGCATTGATAACAGGAAAATCAATGCTATTACAATAACGAAAAATTATCTTATACCTTGAATTGATGATTTATTTGATGAACATATTGGAGATCAATATTTTTTAATTATTTACCGTCAATCATGATATCATAGGATCTGTGTGAGGAAGGAAGATATTCCAAAGATAGCATTTCGAACCATGTATGGGAATTTGGGGTTTACAGTAATGCCTTTTGGAATGACTAATGCACCATCGATTTTCATGGATCTAATGAATAGAGTTTTCATGAAATATCTTAATGACTTTATGTGGTATTTATTGATGATATCCAGGTATAATACAAAAGCTACAAAGATAATTAGATCACTTGTAGATTAATTCAAAAACTGCTAGAAGAAATGAATTATATGGAATGTTTATCAAGTGTGAATTACGGATTCAATCGGTATCATTTCATGGAAACATTGTCTCTAAGGATGGAATCATAGTTGATCCTGTGAAGATAAAGGAAATCCAATAATGGCCCATGCCAACAAACATAGCCGAGGTACGTAGTTTTATTTTCTTATCAGGTTACTATCGTCAATTTGTTCAAAATTTCACCTGATTGGAAAACCCGCAAACTAACCTCACACATAAATGGGTGAATTTTTTATGGAAGTAATAATGTATAGAATTATTTGTAGAATTGAAAATAAGATTGTTCAGTGCTCTAATTTTAACTCTTTCGTATAGAAATGATGAATTTGTGACATACAGTGATACATCATAGAATGAACCAAGTTGCATCCTTATGAAAAATTTTAAAGTTATTACTTATGCATCAAGGCAGGTGAAAAATCCTATGGAAAATTACATAACTCGTGTTCTTGATTTTGAAGTCGAAATATTTTCTTTGAAAATATGGAAACATTATCTCTATGGTGAAATATGTGAGATATATAAGAATCACAAGAGCTTGAAATACATTTTTACAAAGAAATAACTCAATATAAGGAAAATTTGATGGCTTGAGTTACTCAAATATTATGATTTTTCAGTACACTACCACCAAAGAAATGAAAATAAGGTGGAAGATTCATTAAGATTAAAAGATCATGGACTTCTAACCCAAAAGAGGATTGAGAGATACCCTATATTCATGGTTCTACTAAAGATGGATATGGAAATTGTTGACGAAGGGGAAACATATTTCCCCTTTCAAATGATTGATAAACCATATTTACCAGAGAAGATATCAATATGTCAATCTGATGATGAAAATCTATAAAAGAAAATTTATGTTGTTAAGGATGGAAGATTGGAAGACTTTATGTATGAGGATGGAGTTCTAAAATTTGGGAATAGGTTATGCATTTCATCAGTACTTTAGCTAAAAATGAACCTATTATATGATGCTCATAGATCAAATTTTCATATACACCCTATTAGCACTATGATTTATAGAGATCATAAAGAACAATTTCAGGGGGATAAAAAAAAGAGGGAAATTGATGACTATGTGCCAAGGTGTCTAGTTTGTCAACAAGTGAAGGCTAAGAGAAGACATCCATGAGGGGTCAAGAAACCTCTACCTATTACTATGTGTATGGGGGGTGAAATTATGATGGATTTGTTTATAGTACTAACAAGGAAAACTAGAAGGAATGATGCAATATTGGTAATTGTTTATCGTCACACAAAATCCGCACATTTCCTTGCTATAAAAGAGGATTTACCACATGAGTGCCAAGAAAGACTTTATATTAATGATGTTGTAAGACTTCATGGTGCATCTTTATCGATTGGGTACAATTGAGATCCCAAATTGACATCAAAATTATGGAAAAGTCTTCAGAAGGCTTTGGATACTATGCTTTATATGAGTGTTGTTATCAACCCCAAAAAACAGATTGTTTTACAGAACAATTCAAATAATGAAAGACATGTTCTGATTATGATCTCTTGACATTCAAGGTATATGGGATCAAACCATGCCTTTGGAAAGATTTTCCTACAATAATGGATTCCATTCTAGCATTTAAATGCCATCATATGAAGCATTATATTGAAAAATGTGTCGAACTCTAACATGTTGGGATGTTGTTGGCAAGATGATACATATATTCCCAAAAAATATCGAAGAAACAACTACAAATGTAAAGAAAATTCAGGCCCATACTAATGTATCCAAACATAGGAAAAAATTATTTTCTGACATCTGGATAAAGGATTTGGAATTTGAATTAGGTGATCATATCTTTCTAAAAGTATCTATGTGGAAGGGTGTCTTTTGTTTTGGTAAGAAAGTGGAACTGAGCCCCAGGTACATTGGATTGTTTGAAATTTTAACAATGATCAGAGATGTAGATTACCATTTAGAAATTCCATCAAGTCTCTCAAAAGTTTATAATGTGTTCCATGTGTCATTATTAATAAAATACATGCCAGACCCAACACAAGTACATACCTATGAAGTAATAAATCAAGAACATGATTTTTCTTACTTTGAAGAGTCTATCAAGATTCATTAAATTAGAGAGCATGTATGGAGAAATTGGATGACTAGTCTCTTAAAGGTTCTTTGGAGAAACCATTAAATGGAGGAAGAAATGTGCGAACCTGAGGATGTTATGATGATTAACAACCCACATATTTTTGATGGGCTCTAATTTCAATGAATAAATTTCTGACGGTGGGAAGAATATAACACCCCAAAAATTTTATGGTATGTTTTTATTAAATATTTTTAATTCATTAGATAGATTTAATGAATGAATAATAGAGTATATTTGATAAAACACATGGTTATTAGAAGAGATAGTCATAACCTAGCCTCTAAATGTAAATTTTCCACTTCTGTGTTTTGAATATCACAAAACAGACATATACGATCGCGATTAGGGTGATATTTGGAGTCTTATAAAATCATGTTAATTTTTGGTGAAGAGTAACGTGACCTTAAAAATAGTTACATAACATTATTAATATTAACATACCCTTATGAATAGTAATATGAACCTTATAAAGGTTAACCTTACCTATGAATGTGTAAATAAAATTTAGGCACATTAAAAATGAAGATGACTATTTTAAGTGTTGGTATTTTTTGATTAAATGTTGATTTTATTACAAATTAAAATTTATAATATGTAGATTTTTTTTAAAAAAAATGGACTTTATTTTTTGATTCTACACGTAATAAAATAGTTATGGTGAATTTTTGATACTTTTCTGAAATACATGAATTTATAGTGAATTGTAAAATACATTAATATATCGTATAAATACATTATAATTTAATTTTAATATTCCAAAAATCATGAGTGATATAAGCACCCAAATCTCTAACTCACATGAACTTATTAATATTCTAGGTCATGTAATCCTCACTATTTCTTTTCATAGGGTAAAATAATAAACTGATGATTAAAATATTAAGAAAACCCTCTTCTCCTACACTATATAAACCAGCCCTCACCCCTCTTCCTCCCACACCACTCAATATTTTAGCATTTACAATGTTCTGCCAAATACACTTCCCAATACCTCCCCCATGTCCAAGATCTTATGGTCTCACCATGTACCAAAAACAAAGGCTTTAAGGATATTCTCAAGGAGGAGTACTCAAGAGGTGAACCTATCATCCTTTTTCTTCCAAATTCTTTTACAAGTTCCATTCTTTTTTTACTCTCTCCTCACCTCCCCACATCCAAATTATATGATAATCCTAGTACATTACATGAACTATATTTTTAATATAATAATGGAATATTTTATCATCATCTATCTTTTTCCCATCCTCTTATACTAAAAATGAAAATATCGTATGAGATGTGTTAATTTATCACATTCAAGGATGACATGTTTTAAATTTCGATTACTATCTTCAAGAATGGTCAATAAACCTTCTCAATGGTTGAACTAGATCATAATATATGTATTTTTCGTTGTCTAATGTTCTGCAATCTTTACGCCCTTATAATATAAAATAATAATACAAAACAAGTTCATTATGCACAAAACTGCCAAGTTAATCCAAGCACTTATCATTAACTTTTATCTAATGAGTCATCTTCATGGTATATAATCCAAAATAATTATCAGATCATTTATATCTATATAATTTTTCAAATAATATATATTAACAATTCTTTATGTTTAACCACTTTTCAAATGAACAACCATTCATTAATACAAGTAAACTGATCATGAAAACCAAGGAAGAAAATGTTTCCAAAACAATAAAAATTGATCCTCTAAAACCCTTAAAAAAGGCCATTAATGAACCTAATAAGGTTATAAAGAATCCATTAAATGTATATGAGGTTCCAAAATAATTAATTAATGAATATAAATTTGATTATTTAGGTCACTAAGATCAATCGAGAACATATTCAGGCATAAGGTAAGGGGTTTCACATCTCACTTTTAATTCCGTGATATTTCCATTGTTCACCAATTATTTATAGTAAGTGTTATATGTATATATTATAATTTAATATATAATATCATGATACAATTTATAATCATGGTATTCTATGATTCATTTGGTGATTACTGATTTTTGCTCAAACAGTTCAATTGATTACAATGTGGTAAGTGACCGTGTCTCAATTTCCATTTCATTAAGACCTACCTAGTACTGTGAACCTAATATTTCTTATGTGGTGTATCTACAGCCCATTTGATATCATTTTCAATTTAAAATTATAATTCTAGTAAATATATATTTTCTTGCACTTTTGAGATGATTATTTCCATAAGCCTTATACCATATCACATACAGTCTTTATTTGTAAAGATGTTTTAACTATGGAAATATTGATGAATATGTATCATCTACTCTAAAAGGATTTTGAGAAGGAATATTTTATTTGTATTAAATCTATGTATAATGAATTATTTGTACTTTTATTGATGGATGGGTCATGCTATATCCCCTTGATGCATCAATATGTCTAATGAGACAAGTCAATTGGTGACAAACCCTTCGAGTTTATTTCCAAAATAGAATCAGCAGGGTATGTACTCACAAATATAAAACGGTTTTGATGGTATACTGGTATCATGTGCCAAATACTTGACACCCAATTAATAATAATTATATTTGTTCTTTTTTTTATTCTCAATATACATAAGATTTTCACTATGACAGAATCTAAGGATGCAATTTCATTCTCAGTTTATTAATTGTGAGTATTTTTCATTTCTACACCATGCCATATTGACTATAAAAATTTGATTATGATTCAAATATTGTGGATTCATGATTCAATATTTGTAACACTTATTGATCATTTGAGATCACCCCTTTAATTTTTTTCCTTCAAGAGGTTATGAAGAGGAGACCATTTATTGAGTTCTCATGGATGCATTTTGTTAGTTTTTATTTTGTATAGTATTTTGTTACCAATTCAAATATAATATGAGTACATATATGTATCTCGTTTCTTCAATACTACTAAACTGATAATTCCTTTGTGATATCGTTTCTCTTAATCATTTCAATGTTATAAGTAATGCACCAGATTCGGGTTTCTTGGGATAGGGTGTTACAATTGGTATCAAAGTATGTTTAGAAAAAACCGTGGAAACTAGATTTAGGAAACATAGTTTAGAGAACATAACCCTAATATAGAATTTGATGACAATTATAGAATAAAAACCTATAATTTTGTTAAGGTAGTGGTTATTTGGGTCCTTTCGGTAAATAAATCATTTTCCAGATACTTCAAGTATACATTGTTCTGGCACAAATGTATATAAGAGTAACAGCTCTAAAAAGGAGTTTCAGGCTTGACCTGGGGTATCTTTGTACGCGACAATGGGACTTACTACACACCTGTTTTGATAGTCCTAGGATATATGCTTAGGATAATTCACATATTCAATACAAACCATTATGAAGGATTTAAAAGTAAATATAAACAATGTTTATGATTATTAGATTAGTCATGAATTTATTTTTATATTATGTTAGGTGAATTATTGTTAAAAATTATGAAATATGACAAAATTTAGTGTATTCCACTATTTAGTGATGGAACGTAATGGAATAAGGGGAATTAATACCTACTGAAAATGATGGGATTGCCCCACTGATCAAGTCAACTCAATCAATGTTGGAGCAGATCAAATCAAGACCATATTGGGACAACCTCTTGATGATATGGGGAATAACCATACTAAACATGTACTGGATCATTTCATGTGGTTGAATCCCCCATCTTATAGTGGGACTACCAATCTGGTGGTAACTAAGTAGTGGATCAAGTCCCTTGAAAATATATTTCTGCCATTAAGATGAAATGAAAATGAAAAGATAGCACTGTAATTATAGTGAATCAAGAATGATTTTAATCAATGATATTCCTCAACCTAGAATCCCATGGAGGAATAAGAAATATATTATTTGGATTTTGAGATATTTTAATGAAAAATTATATGACAAATATTTCCATCGTGTACAATAAACAAAAATGAAATGAACATTTATTATCCTAAATGAAAAGTAATAAGAGACTATTGCAGAGTATGAGGCTACCATCACCAGATTATCTAGGTAAACTATAGATTAGGTATGTTATTTGGAAGAAAATATTGATCATTTAATTGAAGGTATTAATCCATGTATTCAATGGGAATTAGATTCTCAAACATTTTCATCATATTTTGAAATTTTATTAAGTGCCATCAAAATAGATTAGTAATTTTATAGGTAAACTTTTCTCAGAGGATATCATGATAAGAATAGAAATTATAATAAAAATGGAAAAGAGGAAGCACAAATGAAGAAGAAGGGAATAAAGTAATATCCATTATGTGAGAACTGTGGAAGGAATCATCCAAGAAATTCATGAAAGAAATGAGAGTATGCTATAAGTGTGGAGAAAAGTATCACTGGTCTAGTTAATTCAAGGGGAAGAGAAAATAAATGATGTTCAATGCTATCATTTTAGAGAGATTGGAAACTAATAAAATGTGTTTCCTAAGCACCAAGGAAACATTCCTCAGAAAAGGCCATAATTTCAAGGGAAATCATATGTGATTATAACTGTGGAGGTTGAAGTTCGTAAAAATATGGTGGAAGGAACATTCATTTTTTCCTCAAACAAATAAAATTATTTATTGATTCTGGATCATCACATTCATTTTTCTCATCTCAGTTTTCCCTGAAAATTAGACATGTAAAATTTAATTTAATAAAGGAGTTTTCAATCAAAAATTCTAGGGGATGTATCAATGCAACAGAGTTGTGTCAATCAGTCCCACTCATGTCACAAAAACATTATTTTGTTGCTAACCTTATCATCATTACAATGATTGACTTTGATATGATTATCGGTATGAATTGGTTGTCAAATTATGATGAAAATATCTATTATTAAAAGAAGTAAGATATAATTTTTGGGAATGGTGTAGAATCCTTTATCTTTAGAGATGAAACCTCCCCATTTGATTCTTATCTAGATCCACACCTAGTAGCTCTACTGGTTGAATTCCTTGGAGAGGAAAAGAACACAATATTTATGGGTGAGTAAAGAAATCATCAAATTGAAGATGTGCCTATTTTGCATGAATACATTGATATATTTCTAGAGGATTTACATGGACATCCTCGAGAGTCGAAATTTGAGGTCTATATTGATTTAATTCCTCATGAAAGTCCTATATCAAATACCCTAATGACCCCCCAATTCTCATTGGATTAAGAATATAACGAGTCATTCCTTGGCCTTAAGAGACATACCCATGATGTAAAAGGCCTGTAATAAATGCCAAAGGGTTTCAAAAACATGTGGGGGATGATTTACCCTTAATGAAATAAACCAATAAACCAACCGACCATAAACAAACATTTACTGTATGATGCATCAGCAAATAAAAGACAACTCAAAAACATCATGTATCTCAAAACCACATCAAAGTAAATAACAATAGAAGAATAACCAAGTATCGAAGTACATAGTGGAAATACTAAAAAAGAATCTCCAAAGTCCTCAAGAATCTATAAGCCACAACTTCCAAGCTCCACAATATCTGAACATCCCAAACATCACAAGGTAGTTCTAAACATGTGTGAAATATTAAATTTTCTCTTGTCCCATAAGATAACATCTTCAAAAGAAACATATTTCCAAATTAGTGTTGAGTATAAAACTCAGTATGTTTTCCCCAATGATTTCCATACACACGCCACTAGGATTGAAGAGTTAAAAACACTTATATACAACAATTTATATAAAAAAATTTCTCAAAAATATTTTATAACTAAATATAAACATGTTTTCAAAACCATTCATTACAAATATCATACATGTTCAATTTCATCCAATTTTCCTATTAAGATATTTTTTCAAAAAAATAACTAGAAAATCTTTAAAATCACTTCACAATAAACTGTTCTTGGAATTCCCAACAAATCCAAAAACCCATGCAACCAACCATGCATGATACGTTATGACAGTTCCATTCTCATGAGTGTTTTATCATTGATCTACCACATCATCACAAGGTAATTGTTTTTAATGTTCCATTAACACTTTGGCACTAAGTACAATGTCATATTTCAACCAAACCCCATATATGCAATTCCCATGTTCCATTAACCATTTTTCATCGAGGCCAAGGTAATATTTTTACCATGCACCATATGTGAAACATGGAAACACACCACATATTCCCAATAATCATTCCAAAACAACGCTTTCAATAAAAAAACCATTTTACTCAAATCTATTTCAGTCAAAATCATTTAAATTCCAAACCATTTCAATTACAAACAACATCAATAAAACTAATTTTTTATTTTACATCATTTCTATAGAAAGCCCATCTTTCATAAAACATTTATAAATTCTAGAAAATCTATAATTTAAAATAATAATTTTAAATTCATGAAACAAAATCACATAACACAACAATTCACCACGATTTCACAATTTCACAAAAATCAGAAATCATCACTAAAGAAGATTTATTTCATTCTTTTCACAATAAATAACATTAAAATAAACAAATTTGAATCTAATCCCATCAATTCATGAAAGAGGATATGAGAGTGAATCCACCTACCTCTATGGTTTTGATGAAAATCGACAACATACGAAGAACGCACAAGAAGGTGGGTTGATTCTCCAAGAATGACCTTATTTCTCTTATCCCAGCAAGATCACGACACAAAATTGAATTAATGGGCTTATAGAAATGTAGATATACCCAATATAGGTTCATATATGGGAATAAATGGATATTAGAGAAGTATATCTAAGCAGTTCTACGGAAATCTAAAAAATTTGGAATGAATTGTGACATACCTCAAGAATTATATCAAGATTCCAAGAAAGCACCTTAGATCTCTTCCTATATCATGAAAAAAACCATATTTAGCCAGAATTGAAGTTATAAAACATATAGCTACCCAAAAGACGTGTAGATTAAAAAAAAATTAGAAGGAATGATGGGGAATTTTGTTGAAAACAGAAAAGAACCACGACGATCGTCACATAACCCAAGAATCAGGCATCAAATCAACAAGGGAATACTCTTGGTCGGCTCCAACTAGTGTGGGGAGGGTTCTCTAGACATATAGAAAGATTAATCTCGAAATAGGGGCGTTTTGAAGCCAAAATTAAATATATAGAGAAAAAATGAGCACACTCAAAGAAAATAGGATCTAGATTTGACCTCTACACAAGGTTTGATTACACGGTTTGGGCCAACCCTGTATGGATCGAATGACCTTCCATTTGGTCCCATCACTCCTTATAAAAACCCCAAAATCTCCCATCCTTCAACATTACCCTTTTAATGGAAACCCATTTTTATATAAACATTCCACTTTGTTGAAACACCTCACTTTATGGAAACAACCCACTTTATGGAAACATCCCACTTTATGGAAATAACCCACATTATGGAAACAACCAACATTATAGAAACACCCAACCATTTGGAAACACTCTATTTTATGGAAACTATAAGTCCCCGGCCTTAAACCTTACTTAATATTGAATTAAATGAATAATTCACATTGATGATCTTTTCAGGTTTAGAGTTTTAGAGAATTAGGACATAACTATTACATCTCAAAAGATTTAAATGTAGACACTTCTAATATGATTCCATAAAATAAAATAATAAAAACTCTTAAAAAGGAACATGTCTAGTTACAAGTTTTATATAGCATGACTTTCCCTTGATCCTATCCTTGACCCTATTCCACATTAGATCCTATGAAAAACATTTCAAAAAACTTTGGGTGAGCATAAAGAGCTCAGTAAGGGATACACAAAGAATGAAAACTGTTAGTTTATCAAAACAACAAGTAAACCATGTATACTTTATCAAAGTAATACTTTTCACCTTTATGAAATAGTAAGAACTCTTCACTAAATAAAAGATCATTACTTACCCTTATGTAACCAAAATATTACCATAAAACCCATAAAAAATCACATAACATAAAAAGGTAACTTGGGACATAAACATACTTAATTGGAATAACCATACGGTCGACTTCCACCCATATCACTTAATGGAATATCCATACAGCCCACTTCCATACATACTTAATGGAATAGACATATGACCGACTTCCATACCCAATGCATTGGAGGTTATAACGTAACCACCCATCCTGGTATTCACGGCACCACCTGTCTAATGGTTTATCATGTAACCACCCGTCAAATGTCCAAGTACCAATATAAAATCATAAAACATTAAACCAATATAAAGGAATGATAAAATTTCCGCATTTCAATCACAATATATAATTTAAATATATTGACAAAATATAATCCTTTATCAAAACCATTTTTAATACCAAAATACATAAAAGAGTATATGGCATTTATTTTATTTTAAAAATATTACGGCTTATTGAGGAAGCCAAAGACCAAATAATACTCATGGCGGTGGAAAAGTTTGTTTTCACCGCGTACATTAAAAAAACATTCCTTTTTGTCATTTAGTACAATGCATCATAGAAAAGATTCCTTTTGTATAAAAGCAAAAGTCAAAGGGTTTATACACCGTATAAAAGAAAGTTGTGTATAAAACGAAATATGCCTCAATGAAAGGAGATTGAGATGAAGTCCCTTACAAAGATAGTTTTTAAGGAAAATAGATCTATTATGTGTATTCACTATTAGTACACATAATGAAAGTACAAATACAAGATTGTACATAATAATATCATGACATAATTTGAAAGTGTGAGATTAACCCAAAGAAGGAAAATTGGGTTATGATGTTCCCTTACCCCATGTCCGACTTGACTCGATCGTTATTTAACGTCCTGAATAATAAACAAGAGTTAATTTGTATTTTCTTAAGAACATTTTTCAAGTTCATTATTACTTTTATATCACTTATTTACATGTTATAAGCATTATGTACCCATTATGTTAATAATGTTTGTTTTGTCGATATTTGGTTCTTAAGTCGAAAGTGGACTTCTTACAATTACATTTTGTTCATGTGGTCAAAGGTTCTTTATATCCAGAATGAAATTCCTGATTTGGATGTCATATATATAATATATATCCAGAATAAACATGTATTTATAATATTACATAATCATTTAGAGGTAATAAATGAAATGCACCGTTCATGGAGACGGTAAGCCGTAACGTACGCATGGACGCTACTTTCATTTCTTTAAAAACTAAATGATAGGTATGTATATTTTAATTACAGAATTATATTCATCATTTAGATTTATCATTAATCATATATATCTATTATATACATTTACATATAATAGTACATTACATTTAGGGATAAGAAATGAAATGCACCGTTCATGGAGACGGTAAGCCGTACGTACGCATGAACGCTACTTCCATTTCTATCTCATACATTAATGGAAAGAAATAATAATGATATAGAGGTATATTTTAATTCCAGTATAACATCATATATAATAACTTTAAATCCATGCTTTATACGTCCCACATATGGCATTAACGAATCACATCACTTTGAGGGGGCGGTAGTCTGCACTTCCTTAAAAGAAGATATCGCGTTTACCCATAATGGAAACCATAAAAGGAATGCCCAAAATGAAAAATACAGAAGATTAAGGAAAAAATAAAAATATTATATATCATTTATAAATATAGTGTCATCTTAATGTCCTCATTTTAAGGTGTTAAAATAATGTTGAACAATCATCATTTCGGGAGGCAGAAATTCTCCATCCACAGAAACAGTATGTTCTTTAACCATTAGATGTTGGTGTGTGTAAGTGTAGCTCGAAATGATCTTATAAAAACATCTTATTATATTGAAGATAATGTACTTGTTACAAAAGAAAATAATAAAAATATTTTAGGGGGTTGGAGAAGAAAAATAAAACAAAAGAACACAAGTGAAGACATCACCTTAAAATCGGGTAACTCTCTTAGATTTGAGCTCAAAGGCTTCCTTGGGAAGATTTCTTCCCAAATTGAGGCTTGAAGGAGTAACAGAGGGAATTGGAGAGAAACAATGGTCAGGGGTTGGCCGTTCCAAAGGCTTTGCTAGTGTGGGTAAGGTGGTAGAGGTGGGGGCCTTTTATAAGAGGAGAGGCGGGGCACTCTTGTAAAGTTACAAAATGTTACTTTATTTTCAAAAGCGTTTCGGATTTTAAAGGTCCCACATTGATGTATTTAGAGGATAAGGTGATGAGGGTTCTAAATCCACTCATCCATTTTGGACATGTTTAGGTCATATATTTTACATTATCGTTCCATTTTATTTAAATCGTTAAATAATGAGGTCATCGCTGCATCATCGTGATGTCATAAATAATTTAATTTATTTAATGTCTAAAAATTATAATAAAATTTACTATGATATAGGAAAACTTTTTATAATTCCAATGAATATTTATAGCCAAAAATATGACTTGTATAAACCCATGTAAAAAATTGTTTTAGTAAAACATTTCATGTTTGTGTCATTTTTTACTTTAACATTAAATAAAAGGTATTTATGTCATTTTCCAACCAAAGTGGTTCCATGGGGTCCCCAAGTTGACCCATTGATTGTCTTGGTCGGCCATGACACATCCAATGAGGGTAGGACTTGTGTCAAGCTCATCTCATATTATTTAATCATTATTTTTACCACAAACCACACTAATTACCTCTAATCGCGATTAAGAACTTAAGAGTTACTATTCACCAAAAAATTATTTTAATCTCATTGAACCACATTTTACTTCTTAATGACAACCATGTATGTCGGATTTTTGAAATTCAAAACACAGAAGTGGTAAAATTTCATTTAAACGAAAAATCAGTTTTTATAAGTACCACTTAGTGGTTTCACTATTCATCAAAAATTGATGTTTTTCCGAAAAATACCAAAAATTCACCCTAATCTATATTTGATATTCCGAATTCAAAAATGAAGTCTATTTTACAAAATTCAAACCATATTATTCACATTAATTAATTTAATAATTAATTCCTGTTGTCATGACAAATAGCGTGTTTTTATGAATATAAGGTGGGTAGGGGTCGAAATCCTTTCATCCAATAGAATTTAGACAACTTTAGGTATCAATTTTAACCTTATCATTTAGATTTAACTTTAAGTTAGATAATTTAACTTTCACAGTGTCTTCTTGTTTTCTTACACTATAAGGTTAATAATCATAATCTATCAAGCCAAACGAACCCCATGTTGTTTAGTATTAATATATATAACCTTATATAAGTCATTTGGCCTATCCTTGGATTTTTTGGAATAAAATAAAAATTAATAATATAATATTTGTTTTAAAAACTATTTTATGTCAATTTTGACACTATTTAGTAATTGATTTTTGTGAAAATTATAACAGAATGATTAGCTCGAACCAAGTTAATTAAATCAATATTAACATGTCATATTAACCTATAAAATTAGTGGAATTCATAAAAAAAGTCTCAGATTACACTTATTTGGTTATTTATAATATCAATTATTCTAATTTTTCACTATTAGTATAATTACTGCATCATCATTGTGTCATAAGTAAATTAAATTATTTAATGTCTAAAAATTATAAATAAACTATCATTATGTAGGAAATCTTTTTATATTTCTAATGAATATTTATTGTCGAATTTATCTTATGCATAACACCATATTAAAAATGATTTACTTATTAAACTTTGATTTCAACCTAATCTAATCCAAGTGGGACTAAATGGTCATATTTTATTCCTAAGGTTGTTTTTGGTTGAATTACACTTGGCCAATATAATTAGGACATGTGTTATGTTAATATTAATATCTTTTTTACCCTTAATTACCCTATTTACTTTTAACCGTGGTAAAAAAAGTAAAAAGTTATTATTCACCAAAAATTATTTTCATCTCATTAAACCACAGTTTACTTACTGACATCAACCGCATCTCTCGGATTTTTGAAATTCCACTCACAGAAGTGGTAAAATTATGTTTTATGAAAAATTCATTTTTTTTAACTACCACTTAGTGGTTTCACTATTCATCAAAAAATGAAAGTTTCCAGAAAAATATCAAAAATTAGGCCTAAGCTATATTTGATATTATGAATTCAAAAATGATATCTATTTTACCAAATTCAAATCATATCAGTTGCATTAATTAATTTAAAAATTAATTACTGTCCTCAAAACAAATAGCGTGTTCTTAAGAGATAATAACTATCAAAAGATTGACAGTTGTTTATGTCTGGTTTAAATGTGAAATTAAATCCAATAACAAAAATTGTATTAAATTGTAAAAATATATTCTAAATATACTTTAAAACCAATCAAATTAATAATTTATCACAATTAATTATTTCTATTAAAAAGGTTGTTTTTAATTAAAATTTAGTAATTTACACTATTCATCAGAAAATGAAAGTTATCCGAAAAGTACCAAAATATCACTTTAAGCTAATTTCGATATTCCGAATCCAGAAATGAAGTCCATTTTGAAAAAAAAAATTTACAAAATTTCAAAAAGTTGTTAGTACAATTCATAACGGCTAGTTTTAATAATATTTTAATAGCATATCGTTGTTTAGTGAACCTCGGTATTGCGTACTACACACGCTATCGAGGAAGGTTGCGATTTCGTGTAATGCAAGGGAAGTCAAGGATGTGTGTTGTGCAAGATCATTTTGGTGTAGCTTACAACACAAGACATTAATGAAATTAAAAAAAATATTTTCCATAAAATCTCGGGTTGTTACATTCTACCCCCCTTAAAATGAATTTCGCCCTCGAAATTCGTCGGGGATATAAATGGTTCACTATTCGAAAGTTTCATTAATAGAAACCCACATCATATAAAGGAATACCAAAACCAATATTTAAAAACAAAAGTATGAAACATAACGGTTACCCAAATAAACTAATCACTGGGTTTCCACATAGGTGAAAATATGGATATGGAAGAGAAATCTAACCATCATGTTCTGATGGAAAGTGGTAGAGAACATGGCTATAGAAAATCCAGGAATCACAAAGCCATAAATTTGAGATGATCTATGGTACCGTCTGATTCATCAGATATAAGAGCACTAGGACAACATTTTTGGTTTTCAAGAACATTTCCCTAAAGTTGATGAAATTGGAATTAGAAGAAATACTTTCGTGATTTTGGTATAGTCTCACCATTTTTCATTCTTTGGACAATTTCCACTTCATCTCTTAAATAAATGAAGTTGAATTTTTCATTCGTGATGTGTTAGCAGATCATGTGATAGAATGATGGGTCATTCCATCTTTCTCAAACAGAAGGTCAGAAATGTTATCAAAAAATACATAAGTCCATCTATAGTGAGATTAATCATATATGGTTCCTAAAATGGACTTATACTTCATATACTGATTAATATAATAAAACTAGTTTCTACTAAATAGGGACTTCCTGTAGGCCAGTAGTAGGCGATAATGGCTAGTCGCACTTCGGTTGTGGGTTCGATTCCCACAACCTTGTCCGAAGCGATGGGCTTTCGCCCGTCCTGTAGGTTGTCCTTTTTCTAAAACTACATTACTATAACATCCCATAAATAATATCAAAAAACTTATATCCTTAATCAATACTAACTTATGTCCAACATAGTCCATTCCAATCTTTAGGCTTATCTAAAATACTTCGGTCCATGCTCATCGTATAAAGAAAATGATCATGTGAATGCCATCATTTATCCCCCATATATCAAAAGATATATCTTGTTGGTCAAATTACAAACATGTGAATACCATAATTATGTATTCTCATGAAGAATGAATACCCATTGAACCTTAGTGAAAACATGAATGCAGTCAAAAGTTAACTCTTTCCACATACCAAAATCCAAATATTCTATATACTCATACCATGATATAACCATCTCCTTATATCAGTCATGAGCTCATGAATACTATCAAACATTTAATTTTCTCCTTATCCCTTCATTATGCGCATATCATATACATTCCAAAAATATCTGAATAAACTTTCATGGATACTAGTACCATTAATCATACACTTTCAAAACTCAATGAAAGACAACAGTGTAACAATCCTTAGATGTCTCTTTATTCCATAGTACCATGAGATTACTTATACAACATTACACATGATAAACATATAATCATTCCACTACATTCTTAAACCATTGAACGAGCTTCAACAATTCTATCATCTCACATATCATTTGTAGTCTCTTCATCATCATCAACATAAATAATACCCATACGACCATATTGATTCTCTTCATGAGACTTTACCTTAGGGCATTGGTTTGCATAATGCCCGTACATTCCACATTTAAAACATTTAACCATTGTTGATGTCGTAGCAATACCATTATCCTCATCCCTGGTGTTAACTGAAGCTTTTGCTTTGCACTTACTGGCTTTGTGTCCTTCTCTTCCACACCCAAATCATCTTCCAGTCCCTTTTAAACATTCTCCTTGATGCCTCTTCCCACATGATTTACATAGGGGAAATTGAACTTTCTTTCCTCTATGATCATCATGAATCTCCATCTTTCTCTTATTCGCCGAGTTAGGAAACTTAACAAATTTTACTTTATTGATCATATTATGTGATTACTGATTCAGAATAATAATGATGTTTGGACTTCCAAATCCCATTTCATTTGGTTTCTCATGAAGAATATCATTCCATTGTCCATCATATCCTCTATTATCGTGAATCATCTTGTTTCCATCCATTCTCTAAAACCCAAAAAGAAGTGTGTGAGAGGAAAAAATCATAATAAAGGGGAATAACATCAATATCTAACATCATTGGTTTAATCTAATATTGTTTCCATTGTTCTAGGACTATATCCTATATGTATACGTATCCTTAGGGACATCCGAAGACATACCTTAGAAATGTCTCTAGAGATCTTACTAACGTTTTCGCATCCTAGTTTCCAATGGTTGACTAAACTTTTCCTCTGATACCAACTGTAGAGACCTGAAGCCTAACGTACATGGACATTACATAACTTTTGTGGAAAAATTAGTACATAACGAAAACCCACACACAATGACTGTAATAGTTTAGTGTCTTTGGAAACTCAGAATATAATCTTCTAATGGGGTTGAAAGATCTTCAACATCTCCCATAAAGATCTTTTTTTTAACCTAAATCCTTTCTTTATGTCTTAGGTAAAAGAAAACATAAAAGGGTGAGCTCAAATTCTCAGTGAGGGTAAACAACAAAAATATCAATCACGTCATATTCATGAGAACATATCTTTTGGAATTCTTAACCTGCAAAAGTGATCATAATTTCATAACATGGGATAAATCATAGTAATGAAATGTAATCCCAATAATAATAACATAATACATGAAACCTTGTGGCATACACACATAATCATATAGAATCATTTCTTGTTAGTTAAGACTCATTTCCAAGACTATCTTGGTGGACAAAGTCCATTTCTGAACCGAGTTCATTCCTCGTTTCAGTCCTATTTCACTGAACCGGTATAACCTACCATTCCAGACATGTCTATCTCATGAGATATAAAATATTTACCCAATACATTGGATGGAGATATAGGTCCCACCCATCTCATAATGATACCATTATTATGTGTGCCACAAAATCATAAATCATACATCATTGAATAACCCATGTAGTAAAAATGGGGTTCTTAAACAACATGACATCATAAAACAATTCATATAAGATAAAGGAATTCAAAAAAATATTTTTATCACAACATAATCAAATCCATGTAATAATAGGGATAGAAACAGAACCCTATATTATCTTAGATGGAAAATAATTTTGATAAAACACTTGAACTCCATTCTTGAGGAAAATATCCATTCTACTTCAAAAACACTTTTCCTTTCTTAACATGTCGTACAATTATAAACTAAAAGAAGTTGATTAAAAATAAACTTGAAAACTTTTAAAGGATGCTTCTTGGAAATAATGTTTTAAAAATCAATTCATGCCATATAAGTTAAAAAAACATTCTTCGTACTTTTGTTGGAAAAGTCAAAAAGTATCTCGTACGAAAAATGAAAAAAGATTCCTTTCATATCTTTTACTAAAAACTCACCGAAGGGTAAAATTGTATTTAAACAATTGTAGGTGGATGGAAATAATATTTCATATTTAAGAAACATGGATGTGGATGATAAAATACACCCCAGTAAATTCCAAAGTATAAACAATCTCGGATAAAAATGAGATTGTGATATTTTCCCTTACCTTAGGTACGATTAGCTTCGTAAGTATACGAACCTCCTGTATAATGATTTAAATAATTTCATTTACTTATTACAGAATCATACTCATTGTTATGATATCATATATGGTTCTCTTATGACTTTATATTAACCGTTCTTTTGTAAATTCCATGATAAAGACTGTTTTGGGTAAAATCCTTTAATTTTTCGTCCGTGTTTTGACTTGTAATTATTCATATGATTACTTAGATCATGATTACATAATTACAGAATATAAAACATGATTTATATTTAATATATATTCAAAATATACAGATATATATATATATATTAGATTAGTAAATTGAAAGAAATACACCGCTCATGGAGACAGTAGGTCGTACGTACGCTTGAACGCTGTTTTCGTTTCCTTATTGAGTTGAATGGAGTTATGTAGATGACATACATATATATACACATAAATCCAGTATCATTTTTATGTTATATATTTCATGATTACTTATTATATATACTTTATAATCATTCATGAATGGTTAACGTAGAGAATGAATCTCATCGCGTCGTGGAGACGGTAGTCCGTATGTACGCACGAGCGATGATATCGTTCTCATGATCGTGGAATTGTATTGGAGTGTATTTATACTATTTCAGAATCAATATCACTTTATAAATAATAATATATAGTTATTATGGACACAATTATACCCATCCAAGTAAGGTGGTGGTGGAAAATAGATTACACCACGGCGTGAAGACGGTATTCTGTACGTACGCACGCGCGGTGATTTCGTTTTCCGAAGGATATATAGATGGTGAAATAGGGTTGTTTCATACATATAATAACATATCAGTATATGATTGATACTGATGTTATTACTTCATAATGATACAACTAAATTAGAATAAGTGGAAGAAGAAATAAAGATGAAAGAATCGGTAACGGACATTACCTCTTCTTTGAAGTGCTTCTTTGAGACCTCCTTTTAGGGCACTAAAATAGGTATTTGAAGAAGACCAGAACCTCTAGGATGATTCTAGGGAAGTGGATAGGAGAACTTGTCAGGGTTTGGACGAGCTTGAAGGCTCAAAGTGGTGTGAGGAAGAGGGGGAGGAGGTGCCCTTTTATAAGGGAGGAGAGGGGTACCTTTGGAATAACTAAAACTATTATTTTATTATAAAGTCAAATTCGGTTTCAAATAGCTCCAAATTGATATATCTCTAAGATAAGGTGGGTAGGGGTCTAAATACTCTCATAAAATAGAATTTAGACTAGTTTAGGTTTCAATTTTAACCTTATCATTTAGATTTAACTTTAAGTTAGATAATTTAACTTTCACCGTGTCTTCTTGTTTTCTTAAACTATAGGGTTAATAAATTTACTATATCAATCCAAACGAACCCCAAGTTGTTTAGTATTAATATATATAACCATATCAAAGTCATGTGTCCGAACCTTAGATTTTTATTAATAAAATAACAATTAATAATATAATATTTGTTTTAAAAACTATTTTATGTGAGTTTTGACACTATTTAGTAATTGATTTTTGTGAAATTTATAACATAATGATTAGCTCGAACCAAGTTAATTAAATTAATATTAACATGTCATATTAACCTATAAAATTAGTTTAATTCATAAAAAGTATCAAATTAAACTTATTTGGGTATTTATAATATCAATTATTCTAATTTTTTCACTATTATGGTAATTACTGCATCATCATTATGTCATAAGTAAATTAAATTATTTAATGTCTAATAACTATAAATAAAATATAATTATATAGGAAATCGTTTTATCTTTATAATGAATATTTATAGTCGAATTTAGCTTATGTATAACCCCATATTAAAAATGATTTACTTCTTAAACTTTGATTTCAACTATTTTAACCCTTCTTTAAATAAATTAATTATAAATGTCCTAATCTGATCCAAGTGGGCCTAAATGGTCATATTTTATTTATAAGGTTGTTTTTGGTCGAATTACACTTGTCCAATTGAATTTGGACTTGTGTTAGGTTAATAGTAATATAATTTTTACCCTTAATTACCCTATTTACTTTTAACCGTGGAAAAAAAAGTAAAAAGTTACTATTCACCAAAAATTATTTTCATCTCATTGAACCACATTTTACTTACTGACATCAACTGTGTCTCTTGGATTTTTGAAATTCCACTCACAGAAGCGGTAAAATTATGTTTTATGAAAAATTCATTTTTTAACTACCACTTAGTGGTTTCACTATTCATCAAAAAATGAATGTTTCCAGAAAAATACCAAAAATTAGGCCTAAGCTATATTTGATATTATGAATTCAAAAATGATGCCTATTTTACCAAATTCAAAACATATCAGTTGAATTAATTAATTTAAAAATTAATTTCCATCATCAAAACAAATAGCGTGTTCTTAAAAGATAATAACTATCAAAAGATTGACAGTTGTTTATGTCTGGTTTAATTGTGAAATTACATCCAATAACCAAAATTTTATTAAATTGTAAAAATATATTCTAAATAGACATTAAAACCAATAAAATTAATAATTTATCACTATTAATTATTTCTATTAAACAGGTTGTTTTTAATTAAAATTTAGTAATTTCCACTATTCTTCAGAAAATGAAAGTTATCCGAAAAGTACCAAAATTTCACCATAAGCTAATTTCGATATTCCAAATCCATAAATGAAGTCCATTTTGAAAAATAAAATTTACAAAATTTCAAAATGTGGTTATTACTATTCATAACGGCTTGATTTAATAAGATTGTAATATCATATCGTTGTTTAGTGAAACTCGGTATTGCGTACTACACACGCTATCGAGGAAGGTCGTGATTGCGTGTAATACAAGGCAAGTCAAGGATGCATTTTGTGAAAGATCCTTTTGGTGTAGCGTACAACACAAGAGATTAATGAAATTAAAAATAATATTATCCATAAAATCTCGGGCTGTTATAGTAGAGGTGGGGGCCTTTTATAAGAGGAGAGGAGGGGAACTCTTGTAAAGTTACAAAATGTTACTTTATTTTCAAAAGAAATTCTGATTTTAAAGGTCCCACATAGATGTATTTCTAGGATAAGGTGATGAGGGTTGTAAATCCAGTCATCCAATAGGTTTTGGACATGTGTAGGTCTTAGAATTTACATTATCTTTCCATTTTATTTAAATCGTTAAATAATGTGGTCATCGCTGCATCATCATGATGTCATAAATAATTCAATTTATTTAAAGTCTAAAAATTATAAAAAAATTAATATGATGTAGGAAATATTTTTAGCATTCCAATGACTATTTATAGTCAAAAATATGACTTGTATAACCCCATGTAAAAAATTGTTTTAGTAAAACATTTCATGTTTGTGTCATTTTTTTACTTTAACATTAAATAAAAGGTATTTATGTCATTTTCCAACCAATGTGGCTCCATGGGGTCCCCAAGTTTACCCATGGATTGTCTTGGTCAGCCTTGACACATCCAATTAGGGTAGGACATGTTTCAAGCTCATCTCATATTATTTAAACATTATTTTTACCATAAACTACACAAATTACCTCTAATCGCGATTAAGATCATAAGAGTTACTATTCACCAAAAAAATATTTTAATCACATTGAACAGAATTTTACTTCTTAATGAAAACCATGTATGTCGGATTTTTGAAATTCAAAACACATAAATGGTAAAATTTCATTTAAATGAAAAATCAGTTTTTATAAGTACCACTTAGTGGTTTCACTATTCTTCAAAAATAGAAGTTTTTCAGAAAAATACCAAAAATCCACCCTAAGCTATATTTGATATTCCAAATTCAAAAAGGAAGTATATTTTAAAAAATTCAAAACATATTAGTCACGTTAATTAATCTAATAATTAATTCCCTTTGTCATGACAAATAGCGTGTTTTTATGAAACAATAAGTATCAAAAGATTGAAACTAGTTTAAGTCTGATTTCAAAGTGAAATTAATTCCAACGACCACTGTTGGATTTAATGGTAAAAATATTTTTAAATTTCACGTTAAAACCAATTCAAAATATAATTTTATCATATAAATAAATTAGATTAAAAAGAGGTTTTGAATTAAAATACCACATTTTACACTATTCATAAAAAAATGAACATTATCGGAAAGATACCAAAAATTTACACAAAGTAAATTTTGATGTCCCGATTCTAAAGAAGAGTTTTATTTGGTCCAATAGAATGTATAAAAGTGAACAAAACTATATTAAATGACGGTTCACCATCAAAAGGCGATAAGTGAACCTTTAGTGAAAATTAGTGTATAAATGCCGAAAATTGATTTCTTTCCGTATTTTAAGCCTTTATCTTTTATTGGATAAATGTAAAAATATTTAAAAAACATATATAATCATATTTTAGTTATTTCTATCAATTCCCTCCAATACAATGACTACATGTTAACTACCATTTAATATAATATTATTATTTTACTAGTGTGCAACGTAAGTTTTCAAAGGAACTCATCGTTGCGTATCGGGTACGCTATCGAACATTGCAACCCCTTTAAAGTAAAATTAATATTTAATTCATAAATAATAATAAATATGAAAATGGTTTATTCATTATTTACCTTGGATGTTATATCCTTCCCCCCTTTTGGGAATTTCATCCTCGCAATTTTATTCACTTATCAAAATAAGTGGGGTTATTTATCCCTCATAGCATTTTCAGATTCCCACGTTGCCTCTTCAACCATATGGTTTTTCTACAAAACATTTACCTGGTGGATTACCTTATTTCGCAACACCTGCTCTCTTCAATCAAGAATCTGGACTGGTTTTTCTTCATAAGAGAGATTCTCTTCCAACTGAACTACCTCTGGGCTCAAAACATGAGATGAATCTGGCATATTCTTCCTTGACACAGAAACATGAAAAACATTGTGTACATGAGTTAAACTCGGAGGTAATTCCACTCTGTATGCAACTGATCCAACTCTCTCCAAAATTTCATATGGTCTAATGAAACTTGGACTCAGCTTTCCTTTCTTACCAAATCGTATCACACTTTTCCATGGGGAAACCTGGAGAAAAACATGATCAACTACCTCGAAAGATAGATCCTTCCTCCGGTTATCTGCATAACTCTTCTGCCTGCTCTGATCTGTTCTCATGTGTTTCTGAATCAACTGAACTTTTTCTACCATCTCTTCTACCAATTTTGGTCCCATCAGCTTCCTTTCACCCACTTCATCCCAAAATGCTGGAGTTCGACACCGCTTCCCATATAATGCCTCAAATTGTGCCATCTTTATACTAGAATGAAAACTGTTATTATATAAAAACTCAACCAAAGAATGATGTTGGTCCCAACATCCCTAATAATCCATCAAAAAAGCTCGTAGAATATCCTACAAGGTCTGAATCGTTCGTTTTTACTTCCCATCTGATTGAGCACGAAAAGATGTACTAAAATTTAATTCAGTACCCAACGACTTCTGAAGGCCTTTCCTAAAGTTAGAAGTAAACCTTGGATCATGATCAGGCACAATGGAGGGATGAATTCCATGTAACCTAAGTATCTCCTTAAGACACAAACGGGAAATTTGATCTAGGGAAAAATTATCTCATATAGGAAGGAAATGAGCAGATTTAGTCAAGCCATCAACAACAACCCAGATTGCATTATTACCTCGAGATGTCTTCAGTAATCCCACAACAAAGTCCATGGATATATTTTCCCATTTCAACTCTGGCACTGGTAGAGGCTGAAGCATCCCTTTCGGTAACTGCCACTCTACCTTAACCTGCTGACAAGTCAAACACTTCACATTAAAATCAGCAATATCTCTTTTCATTCCATCGCACCAGTAATACTCCCACAGATCTCTGTACATCTTAGTACTGCCAGGATAAACTGAAAACGGAGAACTATGAGATTCACATAACAAATTTCTCTTCAACTGTGAATCACAAGGCACACACAATCTCTTCCCAAATCTCAAAACACCGTCACTATCAATATTGAATTCATGCAATCTACTTTTCTGATCCAGTTTTACCTTTTTCTGCAACTCACTATCTTGCTTCTGTGCTTCCTTGATTCTGTCTGATAGAGAAGATCTCACTAATACCTGAAACAAAACAGAAGGACATCCTGCACCAACAACTTCTATGAAAATGTTCATCAAATCAAAAACCAAAGGATCTCATTCCAAACGTAGCATGGTTAATGAAGCATTACTTTTTCGACTCAAAGCATCATCCACTTTATATGCTTTTCCCAGATGGTAGTGAATTGTACAATCATAATCCTTGATTCATTCTAGCCATCTCCTCTATCTCATGTTCAATTCTTTCTGAGTGAATATATACTTTAAAATTTTGTGATCGGTATATATTTCACACATTACCCCATACAAATGATGCCTCCAAATTTTTAAAGCAAAAACAACAACAGCTAATTCCAAATCATGTGTAGGGTAATTTACCTCATGAGTTTTCAACTGATGTGAAGCCTAAGAAATTACCTGATCATTCTGCATAAGGACACAACCAAGTCCGTTCAATGAAGCATCATTGTATGTAACAAACTCACCATTCCTGGAAGGAAGTGCCAAAACTGGACCATTCACTAATCTTCCCTTCAACTCCTCAAAACAATCATCAATTCTTTTGTCCAGATGAACATAACACCCTTATGAGTTAGCTTAGTCATTGGAAAAGATAACCGTGAAAAATTTTCAACAAACCTTCTGTAGTAACCTGCCAATCCAAGAAAACTACGGATCTCAGTTATATTTGAAGGTCCTGTCCATTCTTCAACAACTTTTGTTTTAGCAGGATCAACAGTTATGCCATCTTTTGAAACAATGTGACCCAGGAAAAAAATTTGTTGTAACCAAAACTCACACTTTCTGAATTTCCCATACAATTTATTTTCTTTTAAGGTTTTCAAGATAACCCTTAAATGAATTTCATGCTCCTATTTACTTTTAGAAAACACCAAAATATCATCAATAAATACAACCACCATTTATCACCTGATTCAACTGAGACATCACTGCAACAAACCGTTTAGTTCTGATTCTGACCATCTCAGGATACTGATTTGAAAGGTCATTTCCCTCTGTATGCCTTCCCAGAAAATCTGTTCTGTTTCATCTAAGAAAACCCATTCTTAACAAAGAAATATCATAGGTGAAGCAACATGGTAATCTTTAAATCCTATATCATTTCAATCATACCATAAATTAACTTATAATTTAACAATTTTATAACTTCTAAAGTTGTCTAAACCGACCTCTGATACCAACTATAAGGCCTAGACCATAAACTTTACTTAATATTGAATTAAATTAATAATTCACATTGAGTATATTTTCAGGTTTAGAGTTTTAGAGAATTAGGGCATAACTATTACATCTCAAAAGATTACAATGTAGACACTTCTACTATGTATCCATAAAATAAAATAAAAAAAACTCTTAAAAAGGAACATGTCTACTTCCATGTTTTACATAGAATGACTTTCCCTTGATCCCATCCTTGACCCTATTCCACATTAGGTCCTGTGAAAAACATTTCAAAAAAATTGGGGTGAGCATAAATAGCCCAGTAAGGGATACACAAAGAATGAAAACTGTTAGTTTATCAAAACAACAAGTAAACCATGTATACTTTACCAAAGTAATACTTTTCACCTTTATGAAGTTGTAAAAACTCTTCACTGAATAAAAGATCATTACTTACCCTTTTTTAACAAAATGATTACCATAAAACCCATAAAAATATCACATAACCTAAAAAGGTAACTTGGGACATAAACATACTTAAGTGGAATAACCATATGGTCGACTTCCACACATATCACTTAATGAAATAGCCACACGGCCAACTTCCATACATACTTAATGGAATAGCCATACGACTGACTTCCATACCCAATTCATTGTAGGTTATAACGTAACCACCCATCCTGGTATTCACGGCACCACCCGTCATATGGTTTATCACGTAACCACCCATCAAATGTCCAAGTACCAATATAAAATCATAAAACATAAAGCCAATATAAAGGAATGATAACATTTACACATTTCAATCACAATATATAATTTAAATATATTGACATAAGAGAATCTTTCATCAAAACCATTTTCAATACCAAAATACATAAAAGAGTATATGGTATTTATTTTATTTTAAAAACATTACGACTTGTTGAGGAAGCCAAAGACCAAATAATACTCGCGGCGGCGGAAAAGGTTGTTGTCACTGCATACGTTAAAAAAAACATTCCTTATTGTCGTTTAGTAAAACGCTTCGTATAAAAATATTCCTTTTGTATAAAATTAAAAGTCAAAGGGTTTTATACACCGTATAAAAGAAATTTGTGTATAAAACGAAATATGCCTCAATGAAAGGAGATTGAGACGATGTCCCTTACAAAGATCATTTTTAAATAAAATAGATCTATTATGTGTATTCACTATAAGTACACATAATGAAAGTACAATTACATGATAGGACATAATTATATCATGACATAATTTGAAAGTGTGAGATTAACCCAAAGAAGGAAAACTGGGTTAAAAAGTTCCCTTACCTCGGGTCCGACATTACTCGATCATTCTTTAACGTCCTGAATAATAAACTTGAGTTAATTTCTATATTATTAAGAAGCTTTTTCAAATTCATTATTCCTTTTATATCACCTATTTCCATGTTATAAACATTATGTAACCATTAAAGTTAATAATGTTTGTTTTGCCGATATTTGGTTCTTAAGTCGAAAGTGGACTTCTTACAATTACATGTTGTTCGTGTGGTCAAAGGTTCTTTATATCCAGAATGAAATTCCTGATTTGGATATTATATATATCATATATATCCAGAATATACATGTATTTACAATATTCCATAATCATTTAGAGGTATGAAATGAAATGCACCATTCATGGAGACGGTAAGTCGTATGTACGCATGAACGCTACTTTCATTTCATTAAAAACTAAATGAGAGGTATTTATATTTTAATTCCAAAATTATATTCAGAATTTAGATGTATCATTAATCATATATATCCATTATACACATGTACTTATAATAGTACATTAAATTTGGGGATATGAAATGAAATGCACCGTTAATGGAGACGGTAAGCCGTACGTACGCATGAACGCTACTTTCATTTCTATCTCATACATTAATGGAAAGAAATAATAAAGATATAGATGTATGTTATAATTCCAGTATAACATCATATATAATAACTTTAAATCCATCCTTTATACGTCCCACATATGGCTTTAACGAATCACATAACTTTGAGGGGGCGGTAGTCCGCACTTCCTTATATGAAGATATCACATTTACCCATAATGGAAACCATAATGGTATGCCCAAAATGAATAATATAGAAGCTTAAGGAAAACATAAAAATATTATATATCATATATAAATATAGTGTCATCTTAATGGCCACCTTTGAAGGTGTTAAAATAATGTTGAACAATCATCGTTTTGGGAGGAAGAAATTTTCCATCCACGGAAACAGTATGTTCCTTAACCATTAGATGTAGGTGTGTCTAAGTGTAGCACGAAATATTCTTATAAAAAAATCCTAGTATATTGAAGATACTGGATTTGTTACAAAATAAATGAATAAAAAGAGTTTAGGGGGTTGGAGAAGAAATATTAAACAAAAGAACACAAGTGAAGACATCACCTTAAAATTGGGTAACTCTATTAGATTTGAGCTCAATGGCTTCCTTGGGAAGACTTATGCCCAAAGTGAAGCTTCAAGGAGTAAGAGAGGGAAGTGGAGAGACAAAATGGGCATGTTTTGTCCGAGCCAAAGGCTTTGGGAGTGTGGGTAAGGTGGTAGAGTTGGGGGCCTTTTATAAGAGGAGAGGAGGGGCACTCTTGTAACGTTACAAAATGATACTTTATTTTCAAAAGCGTTTCGGATTTTAAATGTCCCAAATTGATGTATTACTAGGATAAGGTGTTGAGGGTTCGAAATACACTCATCAAATTGGTTTTGGACATGTGTATCTCTTAGATTTTACATTATCTTTCATTTTATTTAAATCGTTAAATAATGAGGTCATCGCTGCATCATCATGATGTCATAAGTAATTTAATATATTTATTGTCTAAAAATTAAAAAAAAATTACTATGATGTAGGAAATCTATTTTGATTTCCAATGACTATTTATAGTAAAAAATATGACTTGTATAACCCCAAGTAAAAAATTGTTTTAGTAAAACATTTCATGTTTGTGTCATTTTTTACTTTAATATTAAATAAAAGGTATTTATGTCATTTTCCAACCAAAGTGGCTCCATGGGGTCCCCAAGTTGACCCATGGATTGTCTTGTTCGGCCATGACACATCCAATGAGGGTAGGACATGTGTCAAACTCATCTCATATTATTTAAACATTATTTTTACCATAAACTACACTAATTACCTCTAATCGCGATTAAGAAATTAAGAGTTACTATTCACCAAAAAATTATTTTAATCTCATTGAACCACATTTATTTCTTAATGACAACCATTTATGTCGGAATTTTGAAATTATAAACACAGAAGTGGTAAATTTTCATTTAAATGAAAAATCAGTTTTTATAAGTACCACTTAGTGGTTTCACTATTCATCAAAAATTTATGTTTTTCATAAAATTAACAAAAATTCACCCTACGCTATATTTGATATTCCAAATTCAAAAATAAAGTATATTTTACAAAATTCAAAACATATAAGTCACATTAATTAATTTAATAATTAATTCCCGATGTCATGACAAATAGCGTGTTTTTATTAAACAATAAGTATCAAAAGATTGACACTAGTTTAAGTCTGATTTCAAAGTTAAATTAATTTCAACGACCACTATTTGATTTAATGGTAAAAATATTTTCTAATTTCACTTTAAAAAAAATCAAAATATAATCTATTCATATAAATAAATTAGATGAAAAAGTGGTTTTGAATTAAAATACAACATTTTACACTGTTCATAAAAAATGAACATTATCGGAAAGATACCAAAAATTTACACAAAGTAAATTTTGATGTCCCGATTCTAAAGAAGATTTTTATTTGGTCCAATATAATGTATAAAAGTGACCAATACTATATTTAATGACGGTTCTCCATCAAAAGGCGATAAGTGAACCTTTAGTGAAAATTAGGGTATAAATGCCTAAAATTGAATTCTTTCCGTATTTTAAGCCTTTATCTTTTATTGGATAAATTTAAAAACATTTAAAAAACATATATAATCATATTTTAGTTATTTCTATCCATTCCCGCCAATACAATGGCTACATGTTAACTACCATTTAAAATAATATTATTATATTACTAGTGTGCAACGTAAGTTTTCAAAGGAACTCATCGTTGTGTATCGGGTACGCTATCGAACATAGCAACCCCTTTAAAGTAAAATTAATATTTAATTCATAAATATTAATAAATACGAAAATGTTTTATTCATTATTTACCTGGGATGTTACAAAAACTCTCTATTTTATTGAAACCAATCAAAGACAAACCATTTAAAAAAACATGAGTAAAGGGGTTATGTACCTAAAACCAAGAGTACGACATTATTTCCACCATTGTTATTTCCGTCCTCGGAAAGTAGAAAACCCTAGTTGAATTAAAAGAGTTCCGATCACTAATATTTCATTTCCATTTCATGTTCCTAGTTATAAACCTGAATCTGAACGTGTTTTCGTAATACCCATACAAGGCCGATGCTTTTCCCTCATAACAATTTCTCTTATTTATCCTAGATATGCACTGGGCTATGTACCAATGATGCATCCAGTTCTTGGTAAATGTGATCCAATTTGATCACACAGTCAGGATCTGGGTGATACTTTTTCAACTCGCTTACATGGAACACATTATGCACCAAACTAAACTATGGTGGTGATTCTAACTGATATGCCACCACTCCAACCCATTACAGTATCTCAATTGGGTCAATGTATCATGGAGATAACATGCTATGCTTCTTGATGAAACGATGTCCATTACTTGGAGAGGTGCTTCAGAAGATATGATCACCCACAGATAATGACAAAAGTATTCAAAAGTGATCTACATTAGATATCTGATGACTCTGAGGCATCTACATCCTCTTCCAAATCAACTGGATCTTCTCCATTGTTTCTCAAAAAAGGATTGTCCTGACTAGTGATGTTACACTCGTTTCCACACAGCATAGTGAGAATGACAATGACACACATACAATGCGCAAAATGAAGAAATGTGTATCGAGGCTTGATAGTCGTTATTGTATGACAAATCAACTAAGTATATATTCTCCTCCTATGAGCAACCAAAATATACTACACAAGCCTGCAACATGTCTTCAAAAGTTTTCATCATCTGTTTGGATTGAACATCTGTATGAGGATGATACATTTTGCTCATAGTCAACTCTGTCCCAAGGGCTTGTTGTATGGATTTTTAAAAATGAGATTTGAACCTTGGATCTCTATTTCAGATTATTGACTTTGGTACACCATTCCTTTTTACCACTTCACAAATATATATTTTCAAAAGATCCTCCACCATATGAGTTTCATGAATATGAAAGAAATGGGCCAACTTGGTTTGATGATCCACTATCACACAAATGGAATCGTGTTTTTGGACCATTCATGTAAAACGTGTAACAATATCCCTTTCTATCAGATACCATTTCCACACTGGGATGTGGAATGATTTTAATATACTAGTTTGTCTCTAATGCTCTACATTAACCTCCTAACTTGTTAAACACTGTGAGATGAACTCGGCCACCTTCCTTTTCAGGCCACTCCACCAAAACTGCACCTTCATTGCCTTATAAATCTTCTATGTACCTGGATGTACATCCCATTGAGAATGGTGATATGAATGAAGGATTTGTTCTCAAAAAGGCATATATACAACCATCCTATATCTAAAACACAAAACTGAACCCCCATCAATTTTCTATCCCATAATGTTCTCCCCACCATTGAGGTTTGAACTCACAACCAGACATTATACATCAATTTGATTTTCCTCTTTGATCGTTTTTACTAAATCAGTAACAAGCATAACATAAATATAACTACAACATCACCTCGGTCTTCATATTCCACATGCATGTTGACTAAGACCAACATCAATTACCATTCATCTAATAATTCATTCTCCATCTGAGCATATGACATTCTACTCAGTGCCTCCACTATGGAATTTCATTTCCCTGGTGTGCACATCATGTCAATGAAAAACATTTGGAGATAATTCATCCATCCCCTTTGCCTCAGATTCAAATCTCACTATGGGAAAATTTGTTTCATGCTTTTGTGATCCATAAACATAGTAAATTTATTACTGAAGAGATAATTAATCCATGTTTTCAACACATGGATGAATTCAAATAACTCCAAATCATGTGTTGGGTAATTCATGTCATGCACTATCAACCTCCTTTAACCATAAGCAACCACACGATATTTATTCATGATAACATGACCAAACCTGATCCTGAAGCATCACAATACACCACAAAACCCTGTCCTGATTTTGGAAATATCATGATAGGTGATGATGTAAGCCGACCATTCAATTCCTAGAATGAATTATGACATTCCACTATCCATTGGAATAGAGCATTCTTCTTTGTCAGAGTTGTCATTGGTGAAGCTAGTCATGAGAAATCATGTATAAAGCATCGGTAGTAACCATCTAGTCAAGAAAAATTCGTATCTCAAAAACATTCTTTAGTGGTTTCCAAGAGATAACAACTTACATCGTTTCATGATTAACATAAATGACTTTATAATAAATGTCATGTCCATGAAAACATACTTCCTATACCCAAAAATCACACTTTGATTAATTTCCATACAAACGATGATCTATCAAGATTAGTAGCACTATTTCTAGGTGCACCTCATGATCAACCCCATACATTGAATAGACCAAAATGACATCCAAAAATAGCACAACAAAAGAATCCAAATATTATTGAAATATCTAATTCATCAATGCCATGAATACCATTGGTGCATTCGTTAGATTTAAAGGCATGGCTACATATTCATAGTGGCCATATCTACTTTTCAAACTACCTTTGGAATATCCTTTTTCCAAACTCTCAATTGGTGACATACTGATCACAAGTCAATCATGAAGAACCACATAGCTACTCAAAATTGATCGATAATATCATCAATGTGTGGAAGTGGATATCTATTCGTTATCGTATGGTGGTTAAGAGTATGATAATCAACACACAGACGAAGAGTTCCATAGGACGTCTTCACAAACAAAACTGATTCTGCCCACAAAGACATACATGGTCAAATAAAACCCTAACTTTCCAACTCCTCTAACATCACTTTCTATTCATGTAACTCTATTGGTTCTATCCTATATGATGGCAGGGAAATAATACTATTCTCTATAATGAGATCAATCGTATACTTCTAGTCCCTTAGTGGTGGAAACCCTGAGAATTTATTGGGAAATATATCTGTACATTGATCCAAAACAGGTAGAAAAATATTTTTTTGATCTCTTCCATTGATACCAAAGTAAAAAATTTGAACTGATAAAAGATTATTACCCCCATTGGTGCCAACAATCTCTTCGCACCTTTGTTTACAATCCTATATCCACTGAATAGATTATCAACATCATCCTCAGTAATGAAACTAACTTTTCTCCTATTACAGTCGATGTGATCCTTGAACATTGTCAGCCAATCCATGCCTATGATTACATCATAGACATCCATCCCCAATATCTAAAAGTACTATTTCAACTCATCTCACAACATAGTTATATGAAATGATCTACACATTAAGTATTTCCATTCTATTTCAATGAAATAAGTTCAGAGATTTATCATAGAAAGTATCATTTCATGTTTTAAACATAGAGAATAGGTGACCAACATTCTCATCATCATAGTTCTAGTGTTCTCAGTTCCTCAAGTGTAGACTTCCATACTTTATTCACTTGATTTTTTAGCAGTGACAGATATCATATACGGGGTATCCGGTTGCAATTCTAAATCAATGGTTTGAAAATCCTAGATGATGATTTGGATCAAATGTTGGTTCACCTCTGGTTCAGGTGCAACCAAATTCTCAACAGCCTCTTTGGGTTGGTTTTGACGAGGACAACTGGGTGCCAATTTCTAAACTAACAACAAAATCCATCAACATCACTCTCTAGAAACTGTTGCCTTAGAATTTCAAATTCTATCACATCAACGATCATAACATTGTTTTATAAAACTGAAATTTTCCCATGTTCAACCATTTTTGAAAACACATCACATTCTTTTTAAAATTAAACCATTTTTAAAATAGGATAATCATTATCTTTTTTCAAAATCATTCATTTGAAATCCAATTCCATAATTTTTAAAAAATAATCACTTTTTTTCATAACATGAATCATTCCTTGAAATGATGTATAAAATCTTAGTGGGAAATCATTCCTATACAATTCTTGTCATTCTCGTCTCATTGGATAATCCCATGACAATGAGATTCATATATCATAGAAATGTATCCAAAAACTTATTTACCCAACTCCCTGGTAACCTGATGTTCAGCATAAAAGGGGCAGCAACGTCTTTCTATACAATACATTTCAAGTTACAACAATCATACTTGTGTCTAAGATTTCATCCCAAAGGATAGACAAGAAGGAATTTCAACTCCAATACCAAGAACACTGATGACTAATTGTTCGGAAAGGACCGAACAAGCCGATAACATTTATACCTGAATGGACTAGTCTGATACAATTTTTATGACCCACCACTTCTCATTGGCTTGAAAGTATAATGAGTCATTCCTTGTCATTAATAGACATCACCAAGACACCAAAAGATGGAAATAAATGCCGAATGGTTTCAGATACATGTGGGATACAATTTACCCTTTATGAAATAAACCAATAAATCAACCAACCATAACCAAACATTAACTATATGATTCATGAAAAAATGAAAGACAACTCAAAAACATCATGTCTCTCCAAACCACATACATGGAAACATCATTGAAAGAATAACCAAGTATCGAAGTACATAGAGGAAAAACTACACAAGACTCTCCAATGCCCTCAAGACTCTATGCTCCATAAACTCCAAGATCCACAATATCCGAACAGTCCAAACAACACGTGGTAGTTCTAAGCACATGTGAAACAATTCCTTTTCCCTTGTCCTAGAATATAGCATCTGAAAAAGCACCAAAGTGACAATGTAGGGGGTGAGTGTAAATCTCTGTATGTTTTCCCAAATAACATCCCTACTCACGCCACTAGGTTAGTGTAGTTAGAAACAATTATGTAAAACAAATAATATAAAAAATTTCTCAAAAACGATGAATAACTAAATATACAAAGGTTTCTAAAACTATTCATTACCAAAAGCATACATGTGAAATTGAAAAAATTTTCCATGAAAGAAATTTTTCTATAAAAATAACTTAACAAGCTTAAAATAATTTCAAAACAATTCATTCATGGAATTCCCAAAAATTCCAAAAATCCATGCAACCAACCATGCATGTTACCTTATGATAGTTCCATACTCATGAGTGGTTTCTCACTAGTTTACCAAGCGGTCACAAGGTATGTTATTCTCATTTTCCATTAATCCTTTAGCACCAAGCACAAGGTCATATTACAACCAAGACCCGTAAATCAAATTCCCATGTTCCATTAACCTTTTGGCACCGAGCACAAGGTTATATTTAAACCATGATCTATATATTCAACATGAACACACACCACTTCTTCCCTATCATCTTGCCAAAAAAATATTTTCAATAAAAACATGTTTTTATTGAAAATCATTTCCGTCAAAACCATTTCAAAACCATTTCAATGCCAAACAATTTCAATTCCAAAAAAATTCAATAAAACTACATTTTAATTGAATTTTTTTTTATTGATGTCCTCCTATTTCATCAAACATTTAGAAATTCTAAAAAATAAATAATTTAAAATTATCATTTTAAATTCATGAAACTAAATCGCATTACACAACAATTCACCAAGATTTTACAATATCACTAAAACCATAAACAATCACTGAAGAAGATTTATTCCCTTATTTTGACAATAAATCACATTAAAACAAACTAATTTGAAACTAATACAATAATTTATAGAAAGAGGAAATGAGAGTGAATCCACCTACCTCGATGGTTTGGACGAAACTCAACAATTGATGATGATTGAACAAGAAAGCGAGACAATTCTCCAAGAACGACCTTAGTTCTCTTATCTTAGCAAGATCAAGACTCAAAATTGGATTAATTGGGATAAATTAATATATATATACCCACTATAGGTTCAAATATGATAAATAATGGAAATCGGAGAAGTTGATCTATGATGTTTTATGAAAACGTGACAAATCAGGAACGAATGGTGACATACCTCCAGAATTGGATCAAGATTCTAAGAAAGTAGCTTAGATCTATTCAACTATAATAAAAACACCATATTTATCCCTGACGTTAGAAAATTATATCTACCCAAAAGAGTTTTATATCAATGAAAACGAGAAGGAGAGAAGGAGGAGTTTTCATAAAACGGAAAAGAACCAAGAAGATCAGCACTTACCCCAAGAACCAAGCATAAAATCGCCAAGGGATGGCTCTAGGTTGGCTTCATCTGTTGTAAAAAGGGTTTACAAGCATTATATGGAGATTAATATCTAAATATGATATATTTTAAGCCAAAAAATATATATAGATCAATGATGAGTATGCTTCTAGAAAATTGGTTCTAGAATTGACCACTACGTAATGTATGACAACACGGTTTGGATGAACCGTGTATTAATCGTGCGAACTTGTTTTATGTCCCAAAACTCCTTATAAAACCCCCCAAACTCCCCATAATTCACCAGTACCCTTTTTATGGAAACACATTTTTTATGGAAACATCCCACTTTATGGAAACCCTCAACTTTATGGAAACAACCCAATTTAGGGAATATCCCCACTTTATGAAAACAACCCATTTTATGGAAACAACCAACATTATGGAAACTCTGAAATATATGGAAGCTCTATATTTTATTGGAACTCTATATTTTATGGAAACCCAATAAAATACATGATATTTATAAAAAACATGAGGAATGGGGCTGCGTACCCGAAACCTGGGGTACTACAATTACTCCCTATAGAATGGCCACTGTGGAATTAGAAGAGCTAAAGAAAAAAACATAGTAATTGAGTGAAAAAGGATTTATTCGACCTAGTATTATTCAATGGGGATACCCTATCCTCTTTGTTATGAAGAATTATGTATCCATGAGGCTATACATTGATTACAGGGAAATCAATTCTATTTAAATAAAGAAGAAGTTTGATCTTCCAAAAATTGATGATTTATTTGATTAAACTCTGAGAGATCAATATTTTTTAGAGATTGACCTTCGATCTGGATATCGTAAGCTGTGTGTGAAGAAGGAAGATATTCCAAAGGCAACATTTCAAACAAGTTATAGGCATTGCGGGTTTACAGTAATGCCTTTTGGACTGACTAATTCACCTTTTGTTTTCATTGATATAATTAATATAGTATTCGAGGAATGTCATGATAACATTTTGGTGGTATATATATAAGATATCATGGTATATTCCAAAATCTATGAAGACTACTTGAATCATTTGTATATTTTTATGAAAAATCATAGAAAAAATAAATTATAAAGGAAGTTTAGAAAGTGTGAATTCTGTCCTCAATCAATTTCTTTTCTTGGATGTATTTTCTCTAAGGATGGAATCATAGTTGTTCCTATGATGAAAAAAGAAATCCATGAATGGACCACACCAATGAACATAACTGAAGAATGTAGTTTTATTGGCCTAGTAGGCTACTCTCGCCGTTTTGTTCAAAATTTCAACTGATTGGCTAACCCGCTAACTAATATCACATGTAAAGGGGTAAATTTTGTTTGGCTGAAAGAATGTACATTATGCATTGAATAATTGAAAAGTGGATTTGTAAATGTTCCAATTTTTATTCTTCTATATGGAAATGATGGATTTTTTCATACAGCGAAACATCAACGAATGTATTGAGTTGTGTCCTTATGAAAAATGATAAAGTTATTGCTTATGCATTATGGAAGTTGAAGACTAATGATAAAAATTACCCAACTCATGATCTTGAGTTAGCAATGATAATCATTTCTCTAAAAATATAGAGACATTATATTTACGGTGAAATAATTGAGATATATATGAATCATAAGATCTTATGAAACATTTTTACACAGAATGAATTCAACATGAGGAATCGGGGATGGCTCAAGTTACTCAATGATTATGATTGTCCAATACACTACCACCCAAGAAAAGAAAATAATATAGAAGATACATGAAGTTGGATGGATCATGGAAATATGACCCAAATGAGAATTGAGAGTGATCATATATGCATGGATCTACTAAAGATGGATATTGAAATTGTTAAGGAAGGGGAAACATCTTATCTATTTCAAATGATTGCTAAACCATCATTACTATGGAAGAAAAAAAACAATCAATCTGATGATGAATATTTACAAAAGAAAATTAAAGTTGTTAAGGATGGAAGATTGGTAGACATCGTTTATGAGGATGGTGTTCTGAAATTTTGGAAGAGGTTATGTGTTCCATTAGTACCTTAGCTAAAAAGGGAACTGTTAGACGATTTTCATACCTCAAATTTCCCTACACACCCCAGTAGCACTACGATGTAAAATATCATAAGGAAAATTATTGGTGGGATAACATGAAGTGAGAAATTTTTGACTACATGTCAAGGTATATAGTTTTTCAACAAGTGATGGATGAGAGGAAACATCCTAGAGGTGTCATGAAACTTATAACTATTCCTATATGAATGTGGGTTGAAATTAGGATATATTTTTTCACAGGACTACCAAGGACACATATAAGGAATGAGGTAATATGGATAATTTTTTATCATCCCAAAAATCTGCACATTACATTTCAATAAAGGAGGATTCGTTTCTTGAGTGCTTGGAATGACTTTATATTAATGAATTTTTAAGACTCCATGGCGCACCTATATCAATTTTGATCGATTGAGATCCACAATTTACATCAAAATTCTGAAAAAAAAGTATCCATAAGGCTATGGATATTGATCTCCATATGGGTAATGTCTATCACCCCCAAACCGACAGATAGTCATAAACTACTATTCAAATACTAGAAGACATGTTGATATCATGATATCTTTACTTTCAAGGTATATGGGATCAATACATTCCTTTGGTGTAATTTTACTACAATAATAGTTTCCATTCTAGCTTTCAAATGGTGCCATATTAAGAATTTTATGAAAAGAGGTGTTTAACTCCAACATGTTGGGATGATGTTGGACAATGGAATCTTATAGGCCTAGAACTTATCGAAGAGACAAATGAAATGTTAATGAAAATTTAGGCCCATATTAATGTTTCCAAAAGTAGGAAAAAGAGTTACGGTGACAATCAGAGTGAAAACTGCGACATATAGGGCATTTATTAGCGCTAAAAACCACATTTAATAGCACTAGGAATCCCTTATTAATAATGGAAAAGAGAGGGAGTCCCCTTTATCAGTGCTTATTTAGCACCGATAAAGGTGGTCCTTTATCAGCACTATTTTGAGCACTGGTAAATTTCTACTTTAATAGCGCTACTGTGAGCACTGATAAATGTGTAATATATCAGCACTCAAAATAGCACTAACAAAGACTACATGTATCAGTGCTAAACAGGTGCTGATATACTAGAAATTTATCAGCACTTAATTAGCACTGATAAAGGTCACATATCCTGCGCAAACCCAGCACATGCATAACACCTGCACACCTGAGACATCACCTGCACACACATCACAAACAACACTTAAACACAACACAAATAAGAAAAAAAATGCTAAATAAATTTACTTGAAATCATGAATACAAAAAAAACAAACTTCTATATACATTTCAATCAATGTTTAATATAGCTACAATTACAATTATCATACAAACAGTTAAAATATTTAATGTCTTATCCTTTTTTCTTCCATAATTTTCTAGAAAAAAATTCCATCCCTGGTACTAGTTTTCTAAAAAATCATTCGATCTCAAGAAAAAAATTCACCTATATAAGAAAAAAATTATTATATTTCTAATGGAATAAATTAAACAATAATATGAAATAATACATTAATAAAATTTCAATTGTTACCTGTTACAACCATTACATGTCAATATTTCCTTAGGATTGAATTGATATTTTAAAAGAGGCTCAACATGATTCATTTCCATATAAATATTGTTTTTTAATTTTACATAGATGAGAAATGAAGAGGAAGAAATGTCAACAACAACATGGAATACAAAATGTTTCTATTATTGACAAAACAAGATGAAAGTAATCTCTACATGTTATACAATATGACACATACTAGATGGTGTATTCAATTTCAAAAGAGTATTCAGTTTTAGAATAAATTTTAATATTTTCATAGTGATACCACCATCCTAGATAGGTTATAAACCTAATTGTTACATATATCAGGAGCCACTAAGAGTGTACTCTACCATGCCAGGTCAAATGGAATGAGTGCTCATGCATCCGTATTAGAAATTATGTCCAGCCTTGCTTGGACCTTGACCACTTATGCCTCTCCAAGGACCCCATACAATACATAAGGTCCCATTGAAGGTATGGAAGAAATATATTTCTCTATTTTATAGAGGGCCAGAAGAGAACCTACACAGTTAGATAGTCTATGATCATACCAGTTCATTTTCCTGTTGATCACCATGTTTTTTATTGTGATTATCCAGGCCCCCTCCCCCCTCCATGAGATAGCCCCTGGACACCCCCTACCCCTAGAAAGCCCCCTTCCTACCCTTGGACACCCCGCCACTCCACCTATAACCCCCTCCCTCCTCCTGCAAAACCCCCTCCCTCCCCCTACATCCCCTTCCTTTCCATAGACATCTCCTCCCCACACCTTGGACAACCCCAATCCCAACCACTAGACATCCCCCTACCCTCTTGGACACCCCCACTACTTGACACCCACCTAGCCTTGGACAACCCCCTCTACTCCACCTGTTGCCCATCCATTTTCCACGATAACCCCCCTACAGTCCCCCTCATTTCACTAGATATCCATCTTCCCACCTTTTAGACTACCCCCTTCCCACCATCTGGACAGCCCGATCCCCTCCTAGACTCCCCCACTCATGGAATCCACCCACTCCAGGACCCCCTCCCTCTTAGACACCTCTTCTTTATGAACACCCCCAACCACCCACCCACCTGGACAACCCCTCACCCCTTTACAAACCCTCCCTCCTAGTTCTTTATTGAAATTATCAAAACCCCCTCCCTCCCCTTATTAAGGTAGCCCCGTCCCTACCCCTAGAGAGCAGCATCCCCCCATACCACCACTCCACCTACAGCCCCCTCCCTCCCCTTGCAGCCCCCTCCCTTTCTGAGGATAACCCCCCCCCCCCACTCCTCTTGCAACCCCCTCACTTTCCCTGTACATCCCCCTCCCCCTCCCACCCCCTTGGATATCATGTATCAGAAAATTAAAATAAAGCATCAGACAATCATAAAATTATTTTAGTACGAAAAGCGTGAATCTAGTGTATACCCATTAATAATTTTCTTTATCCAACTATATTTTCATCATCTACTTGATAATGGAATAATTATTATTCATAGAACATCATTCACTAATATGAATTATAAAATCATATATAATTTAGAAATATCCTATGTGTACTCAATTTCAAATCCTACATGGTTTTGAATATTGATCAGTCCATAATCATAGACAAATAATCAAACTCCACCCAACTCCATCATGTTTTTTTCATGTACCTAGCTTCTTCAATCGCATTGGGTATAATGAGAGCTAGAAAAAGGGGGGGTAGATAATCTATTTTATGAGTTTATAAGGAGACATGAAGATAATTTGACAAATTTACTGCTCTTCAATCCAATCATGGATAAACTTTTCTACCTCCTCTCAATTGAATTAAATATTCAAAATTAAAAAAAGTGATAGGATTAATTAGTGTCCTCCCCTGGGAATTAATGAACATGGATTATTACTCAAATTTCAGGATTTTTGAAGAGATAATGTTCAAAAAATAATGGAAAACACCAAAAAAATAATATATTGGAGGGATAGGAATGAAATTTAACATAATATTAATAAAAATATAATTTAACAATATAAAAAGATGAAACATAAAGATCCTATGACACAACCGGTGGACACTAATCCTATTAAAATTGAGAGATGGGATATATATATATATATATATATATATATATATATAAGTTGTAGGGATACATCTTCGGTAATTCAGTTTATGGTAAAAAAATCACCTTCTGTTGATTTCATCCATTTTCTAGGATTGAGGGTCAAAATTGATTTTGATGAGAGTGTCCTCGCAACTCCCTAGATCAATAATTATTCCTTCCATCAATCTCATATATCATATATAATATTTCTAGAAAATGAATTCTATAACAACTTTGGAGTAAAGAACAAGGGTGTTTCCTAGAAATCTTATTTGAAAAAAGGTAAATTATGAAAATTTTGGGTCTTTATGACAGTAAATAAGATATATTGGGCCTAAAATTGAACTAGAATATAATTCATGGGCCTTTACATGGGCATGGAATTGGTATGGTTGGTTGGAACTTTTGATGCCACACTACAAAACCACTTCAACTACTCTAGATGTGATCAACACATTGTATATTATCAGTTATGAATGGAACTGAATGGCTCTCTACCTAGATACCCCTCACTCAAAGACAACCATCCCTTCTAGAGACACCCCCTCCCTCCCCTCCATGACACTACACTCATGGACACCCCCTGGACACCCCATCCCTTTTGGATACCCCCACTCTTGGATACCCTCCCACATTTCTGGACACCCCCTCCTTTAAGGAAACCCCCACCCACCTAGAGAACCCCTCCATCCAGTACACCCCTTCCCTGTGGGACACCTCCCTCCACTCCTAGACTCTCCCTCTCCTAGACACCAAACCCACACTAACACTCAGACACCCCCTCTCTCATAGACACCCCCTCGGTTCTGGACACACCACCTTCCTCCCCTCCTGGACACCCCACTGATGGACACCTCTCTAGAATCCCCTCACTTTTGGATACCCACACTCATGGAAAACCCCTGGATACCCCATCCCTCTTGGACACCCCCTCATTCCTGGACACCCCAACCAACCCTTCCACCTACAGAACCCCCTCCCTCCTGGATACCCCCTACCACATAGACACCTCCCACCCCTCCTAGACACCCACACTCCAGGACACCCCTACCTCCTAGAAAACCCCACCCACATATAAGAAAATACACATAGAAAATTAAAAATCATTGATATTGGTTCCCATCAAGCTTTTAAGATGCTCATGAGTGGATTGAATGACTATGCATTGGCCAATTTTCACAATATCGATGATTGTAGTCAAAGGAACTGTATCCTCCTTGGCTTCAATTCTTGAATTCATTTGTGTCATTAGAATGTGAAAATTTTGACTAATTATGGAAATGAAGGATTTTGGGTTAAAAAATTCACTTGATTAAGGGGCACATGACTTATTTTAAATATCATATTACATGCAGGAATTGTTCAAATCATGTGATCAAATGACCATAATATGATCACATGATCAAATGAATATGGGATATTTATATGATTAAAGGACCCTTGTATCATTATGTGATCATGTAAATAAGACAAGAATACAAGAATCATGGTTCATGTGAATTACCTTAATTGATTATGTGATTTGTTTATGTGATGTGATAATTTGATGAGATCACAAGATCTGTTCACATGAAGCATTCATACAAAAGTTATTATATGTCACGATCACATGAAGATACTTATGTGATGTAGATGAAAAACCTAAGAGTTTTCATAGTGCTATAAAAAATTGAGTCATTGGTGAAATATATTTCCCATTGCCTCTATGATTGAGAAAACACAACCTCATTTCTCATCCTGCAAAGAAAGGTAACATGGGTAGAAATAATCTAAAATATTCTAAACCTATAAATAAAAATGAAAATAAAATCCAAATTTCATTATATAGTTTTTTGTTCAAATAACGATACTATATCATAACATTACCTTATCATCTTTACAAATGGTTTCTTTGTTCTAGATATAATATAATAACAAAACTAATGATTCATTGTGCACTTTACTACTGTAGGTTAACTACCTCTTACCATAGAATTTGATCTGAAGGGGGATGTTGGATCAGATGTTATGCTAAGAGGTAGTTAACCAATAGTAGTGATGAGTCCTTTGTTTTGTTCTTAAATTTGTTAGTGTTTCCCAACCAATATAATTCCAACACACTACATCTGTAGAAACAACTGTATAAATGACCAATATATAGAATATAAATGATCCATGCCAAAATAGTTTAGGTCTAGTAATTTTGGAATCATAGAAACATAAAGAACCAATTCATAAGAGTCTCTCATTATGTTATGCTTTACTAGAATGAAAAATCATTTCTAAAACCATTCTTCAGATGCTAAGGATATAAAACATAATAATGGGTGATCATATTTTTTCAATAAGTGTAAAAAATAGAGATATCAATGATCATATAAGGTTAAAAAAATTAATAGTAATTAACCTTCATCCTATTTTTGTACAATCTTCCATCAGGTTTGTTGACTATTCATTTCTAAACACATCTATATCATCTTGTGAATATGTGTTTTTGAGACAGTCATGGTAGTACAGAAAAAATATAAATACAAAAAAGATTAATAAATATTTTAAATGAACATGTAATTATTTACAAAAATACCTCTTCAGAGATGCTAGTTTGTTGATGAGATACGATCTCTTTTGTAAATTTAAAATCATAATAACCACAATCATTCTTGTTTGTTTTTTTAGACACTGTAGAAATATCAAGAAAATATGTAATTTTTTTATATGTGTTTGGATAGTGAAATGTTATAATATATACCAAGATACTTTTCCAGATGTAGATCATGTAGGTATTCTTGTACTTAGGCCTTGGATTCATTCCATAAAGTAGAGGATATTGATAAGCCACCCTATATTGACATAATCCACATTAAAAGATAATTTAAATTATATTACTAGATGTTTAGTACTAAAATGTTGTATGTAGTGCATTACAAATAAAAAAACATCATCATGTGTGGTTAGTTTGTTGTATATCCAATCATTGAATCCAAAAAATAAATTTTTGGGGTATCCAAATTGACTGAAATCAGCATCCAATGCTGCCTAAAAACAAAAAAATGAAAATCTAATGAAAGAAATAAAAATATAGTTGATATTATTAAATTATATAGTTTTAACCTTGAATCATTGGTATTAAAAAGTGTTTGTCATCCATTATTTTTTTTCAAATAATTTTAGAGGGGATGAGATTATTGCAGCCACATTATCAGAATATATTTCTTCTTTTGAAGAGGTGACATGAGGACTAATGAGTCCAAATTTTCTTTCATGGGGAAATCTCTTCAATTTTTTTATCATATATACACCTGAAAAAAATATGAAACGTATTTAGTCATAATTATCAATGTACATTATCTTTTTAAAAATCAAATCATGAACACATACCTCGTGTATACATTTATAACTAAGGTGCCTAGACATTCATACTTGAGTATTAAATTTACATTTTCAGCACAAATGAAATCTAATTATTCATCTTTGTACATTTTTTTTCCAAAATCAAATGTGTGAGTATTTCCATCTATCAACTTTGTATCAACATGAGCCTGCAATGATGTTAACTGTGGATATAGAATAGATGGGGTTGAAGGTGCTCTCAATGGACCATTTCAATTAGTTGGTTGATCCTTGAGAAATTATTGAGCTGATATTTTATTTCACACCAATCTCATTGTTGTTCTGTAATAAAATTCATCGATTCAGACCATTTTTCATTAAATGTTAATGGTCTAGCTTGAAAAATAAATTAGAAATGGATACCACCATATCGACATGTTTTTTAACAATAATTGATGGCCATGGGATGAATGTTCCAACATCTTGTTCAACTATATGGATGACATCATCTCAATTTTTAACTATTAGCTCGGCACTCGGCTCATTATCTTGGTTAATTGACACTCTAAAATGATTTTTTGAAGTTGACTATTGTGTAGCATGTCTTTCTGCATACTGAACATAGTAGCCCTCACTACAAGGTGATAAGTGGGAGTTGATAAATATAAATCATAGTCATTTTCACACTATATAATATTAGTACAGGAAATGTATCAGTTTCTATGCAATTCACATTTCACAGAAACAATTATTTGAATGTTGATTACCTTAGCTAATTCATGTTTCTTAGGAGAATGGCTCCCCTCAGTGCTTGGGGGGGGGGGATCTTCACGCACGGGTTATCGATGACTGGTTTCATCTCTTTTCCTTCCCCCCATCAAACATTCTGTCATCTCCCTCTAATATTATAATTATTTTGAAAAATAACAAATATTTCTTGCATCATTTTCTTTTCCTTAGTTTGGTCCTCCTCTTTTGTTTATGAAAATATGTTCGGGTTGTCACCCCAAAACCCACACCTCTAACGCGGCCATACTGTTCTGGTTGCTTCAAGGCGGCTGAAGGTATGTCTGCAAATGGTGTGGGTGTTGATGATTATTGTGACTATTTCATATAGAAAATATAGTAAAATAAGTATTCACATTTATGTAATATCTATTTAAATCTAATCATTTTTTTATTATGTCATACTTACACATGTTTCCCACACTTTTTGTGTGTTTTCACATATGAGTATCCCAATATTAATTACACGATCCTTCTTCCACAACACATGGCATTACATTGATAAGGGTTTCTATTTCGATTCATCAAAATACATATAAACAAAGAAACATGGTTATAATGTTTTTTAGGACCTATAAAAGTAGTACAATAGATTTAAAAGAAATTCCAATTTTTTCTTAAGTGAATCATACCCCGTCCTTTCCTTACTGTATGGGTATGTTGGTTTTTTTGCACATTATTTATTATCAGCACTCAGTGGTAGTTTCCTAAATAAATAATTTTCCATCAATGTGAGGAATACAAGCAACATCGAAAGACATATTACCAATCCCAATGTACCTAAAACGTCTGCTCCCCATGACGGTTTCTAAATGCATCCCACAATCCTTGGGATATCAAGTATGCATAACAAGGATGTGGGTGTGGCTTGATTTTCCATTCGGCATATTTAAGACAATATTTCTTTAAAATTGTTTGGAATCCACTATGAATCCTTCCTAAAACTCTGAATAGATATTCCTTGTACGGTGAATCTACCATAAATGCACTATGGAAAGGATGAAGAAGAGTAATCAATGTTTTAGTATTTTTTTTAATAAATTAAAAATGGTATCATAATTTTGCCGTAATCTCTCCCCAGATTAGTACATAAGCTCGATGACAACATGGTTCCATGACTGTACATCAATCGGCATGCGTTGCCGAGTGATGATCCCAATGTAGCTACTAAAGATGGAGTTGTTTGGGTAAACATGTTGGCATTTCGTAGTAGTTGGGGTTTGGTTTAGTGGTAAGCACCCCGTGATCCTACATGAAAATGGCATTTCAAAACCCATGGGGTGCATGGTACTGTAGCAGTTCTGTAGCAGTAATGTAGCAGTGGTGGTACTGTTGATCGGCGGGTACTGTAGTGGTGGTAGGGTACTGTAGCAGTTGCCAACACTGTAGCAGCCGGTTTACTATTCACAGAATGGGCCTTAGGCTACAAATTTGTTCCTACGGGCTATGTAATGGGCTACAAGCCCACTGGGCCTTTGGGCTTTGTAATGGGTCCCCCTCTACCTAGTTAAACGTGCTCTCTGCTTTTCTTTAACAATAAATTGAGGTTTCGGCCCCAACCTTTAAAAAAAATGTTGGCCTTGCTTATTGCATCCTACAACAAAATTGATGCATTTTGCTTTTTTGCTATGGATTTTGGCTAACACGGTAAAACTACAATGATATTTTTTTTGCATCGTCAGGGTTTCATTTCCTACCATTTCCTTAGAATAATATTCATTATGTTCCTCCGGAGTGCTGGCATCAGCACTAGGACTAGCACAAATAGGTTGAGAATCTTGTTGTACCTTAGCTCCGGGACCAGCAACAGTAGGTTGAGAAACCATTTGTTTATCTACACTACGACCAGCAGTAATAGAATGAGAGACCTGTTGTTCCTCAATATTGGGCACATCAGCTGGTGCAGAAGTCCTTATCTGTATAATTGGTTTAATATTTAATTTATATTACATTAAACCAGTAGTGAACATATAATAGCATAATGTAACACAATGTATATTACAATAAACAAATATTCTGATTATTGAACACTATTTTTTAAAGGATGAAGGGATTTGAACCTTCTATTAACTATGTAAATACTTTCATTGTGGTCTCCTCTTACATACAAAATAATTTCTACATTGGTACCATTTCAAAATGACAGCGAAGTCCCTATGAAATGGTCATTCTCTGTTGGACTTTCATCTGAACCATTAGTTGTTTGTTTTGATAACCGGACAATTGACCAGTTTTGGTTTGCGGGGTATGGAACATAAAATACTTGTATTGCCTGTGATGAAATAATAAATGTTTTTTCTTTCTACCCTTCCTTAATGAAATCAACATTCACAAATCCCAATTCATCTATTTTAATATAACTCATGTTATAAATACACTTTCATTGAAAAATCATCACTTGAAATTTTGTATAATCCAACTCCTTCATTTGTTTGATGATTCCCAAGTATGACATATTTGCATAAATTGGATTTCTATCCATAGCACCGAAAACATGAATCGCTTCAGCCACAAGTGTAACCACACTATTCTGCATGGTATTACCTTCATCATTTCATTAGTATATAACATATTACCATTAACAACAAAAGAATTGTAATATAAAACATACACACATGCTCCTCCAGCTAGCCATTGAATTCATTCTAAAATTGAGTCGCTATTTTCATCTAACATATTACAAATATGGTCCTGAAACCATCCAATAAACTATCGATTATGTGAATCTGATATCCATTTTCATCCCTAGATGTATTCAAATGCCTAATAATTTCTATGTAGGATTGAACATATGGGTCAACGTCGAAACTATTATGATAAAAATAAAGGTGGTCCTGCTCCCGATCTACAATATTGATTGAGACAAACTCTCTTCCAAAAATTTATTCACCCTCAAGCCGCCCAGTGTGGCGAGATTTTGGTAGGCCCATGTTTTCCACCCCACATATGTACTCAGTATAGATTTCAAGGACTTACTCAATAATATATTTCTTCGCAATACAACCCTATGGCCGACATCGATTTTTTACATACCCGTTCAAAATATTCATATACCGTTCAATGGCGTACATCCATCTATAATGTATAAGACAACATGGTTGAATCCCTTTCCCTAAATTAACCATCAAATGAACCATCATATCGAAAAATGGCAGCAAGAAGAACATTTCCAATTCACATTATACAACGGAAATTTATCTTTCCATAGTTGGAAATTTCGTCGGGTCTATAAATTTGCTGCATATAGATTTGAAGAAGAAATAATGCTTCATTAATTTATGGAGGTCATTGTTGGACAAAATACAATGTAAAGCTATAGAAATTTTATTATGCATCCAAAATTGTAAGTCATGTGATTTAAAACTCTTTAATTTTAAATCTATCATTGACATGAGGATCTTAATATTGGATAAATACCCCTCTGGAAACTTTACGTCATTAAAGAAGTTGACAAACTGATATCACTCATTCCTAGAAAACGTGTATGTAGTAGGAGGACAAAATATTCTTTGTCCACCCTTCACTGGTGAAAATTCTTCTTGTATTCCAATCTGAATGATGTCCAATCTAGCCATAATTCCATCCTTTTCTTTGCTATGTGCATTTAGCTACCTTCCGATGAAACTATCACATACATTTTTTTCAACATGAATAACATCGAGAAAATGTATAACATAAAAATAATTCCAGTGTGGTAATTCAAAAAAAATTGATCTTGTTTTCGAACTGGTTTTCGTATGGTTTTTCCAAAATATTTTACCAAAAGTAGTGTCCACATATTTTACTTTCTCAAACCATTGACCCCCTGTTAGTGGAGATGGTGTTGTACATTCTTTTGAACTTCTGTCGAATGATGTAATCCAAGATCAATAAATATGTCGCTGGGTAGAAATATACGATATCTTAGAAGCATGTATTTTGATGAATTTTCCAACCTAAATGACTATGTTCCATGTTCTAAAATGGGACACACTTGATTTCCTTTACTGCTATATCCTGAAAAATTTCCATATATAGGAAAGTCATTTATCGTCCCGTATAACATGGCTTTCAAAATGATATTTTCATTTATGTAAGAATCGTACAACTTAACACCTGAATCCCAAAATAATTTCAAATCATTGATCTATGGATCCCAACAAATATCAATATAATTACCCAGTTGTTTTGGTCATGATATAAGCATAGATAACCTGATTTATTTTCATTTCATTCATAACAATGATGGTACGTTATAATTTACAAACATAATCAGCCATGTAATGTGATAGTTTCGTTGAAAATTAAAATGATTCAACCCTTCTTTTGATAACGCACGACAATAGATTCTCTGCTCATTTCCAAATTCAGGATACTCATGATCAATTCTCATCCACTGAGGAGAGTCTATCGTGTGATGTAGTTTCCCATCTTTAATTATTGTATCTTCATGCCATGTCAATTGTCTTAAAGTCTCCTCACATCCACATAGGCACTTAAGCCTTTGAATGATTGATGTAGGACTCAAATCGTCTTACTTGTATATAGAAGAACCACACATTATGAATTTTTTAAGTAATTTGTGGTCCCTAAAAAAATATATACAATCATTCGGGAAGGCATGTATTCTTTTAGAGATCATAACCATTGAGCGTATAATTCGTTTGGAATTGTATGTTTGGCATGGGAGATCATTATCCTTTGGGATCATTACATTCAAGAGAGTAAGTAGTTCCATAAAACATCCATCACACAACCCGTTGCATGCTTTCAAATTATACTTCTTTAGTATGGATTACAATGCTGTATATTTAGTGCAACAAGCATACAATAGCATATTTTCGCTACTATTTCTCTTCAAAATATTTTTTGTGAAATTACGAAGTTCATCTTCAATAGTCCTTGTAATTTACACAATACGATATTTATCAACATTCACATCTATAATCACATTCTCCATATGATCGTCTTCATTGTTCATGATTGTAATCATATTGGATGATCCATAAAATGTGGTGTTATCCGAGCCACTACCTACATTCATTTTTCCCTGTGTTTATTCCAACATGTATAACATCGATCTATTCCATAATAGGTTAAGTGTTCTTCTAAACCCTCTAAACTAATTTTTCATTAATTACAACAGCATAAACATGGAGAAAGTATTTGAGAAGGATCACATGCATGATCTTTTGCAAACATGATAAACTCTTTCACACCATCATCATACTCTTTTTTCAACTGATTGGAATTCATCCATTATTTATTTATATTCATCATATTTGATATAGTAATATTAATATATGACAAAATAATTACACAAAATATGTTCAAGAGGCTATGAGAATCCCTTGAACTAGAATGTTTTATTATCCCACATGTGATCTATATGCATTATTATAAACCGGTTTTTTAGTGTTTCTCTAAAAAAATAATGTCTCTAGTCATGAACTATGGTAAGAAACTAATAAACGATGGTATGATTTTCAATAGAGTTCTTATGGTTGGAAGGATTAATTACATGTTTTGTTATGGTTATTTTACTAGGGTGTCTATAAAGTGTCTCTAGAGCCCTCTACTGAAGTGGTTTTCTAGGATTAAGTGGAATTTCACTAGTAACAAAGTAGTGGTTCCATTGAAATGGGTAAATTTTGGATTGATATTCAATGGTGGAAGAACTAAAAAATGAAAAATAATTGGAATACCAATCATTCCAACAACTGAAACACCTTTCAAACACAAAATCGTGCTCACAATCGCAACAACATACAAACCAAACAGTCACAATTTTAAATTTTATAAAGAATCCTTATTCAATTTTGTTTGTTAAATCAGGGGATATCATAGAAATTTTATAATCATGGGGTATTCATTCATATGTCAAGTGTACATAAATTTATAATTTTTATTTTCAAATGTTCAACAGAAACCAAATAACATGTAATTAATTTATTTCACAAAAAGGACCACTAATGACCATGATTTTCAATGGGGCATTTAGCCTGTCTATTTCAGATTATAACCAGCAATATCAAACAAAAATAACTTACAAACAAGAGGAAAAAAATTAGTAATAGGAGAAGACTCACCACGAAGGTTTCGTTCAGCGCGCGGCAGATGTGCATCTGTGGTAGAGGAGAGACGTGCAACAGAGGAGATTTCCAACTGAAAATAAAACATAAAATGAGAAATCAAATGTTATACCTATCCAATATAGGTACAATGAGATTTAGGAATGGGACATGTCTGGTTAAACATAATATAAAACTATATATGATGATCCATGAAACCCATCCATTCGTGGGATCATTTTTTTCACTAATCACATCATCAGGTTCATGGTGATTCCCACCAAAATCATTATCCAAAGTTCTCACCACCATTGTAAATGCCTATTATTACACATCATATAGTAGTCCAACAAGCCACTTAATGTGGTTTACAACAAACTAATCCAAAACAAAAATGAAAAAAAACCTCCAAAATCTAGTTGTAGTTGTCATATTTTATTCCAAAGAGAATCGAACATGTCTCTACTGCTTATGAACAAGGACCTAACACACTGACTTTCCTTCAAAAAGTCACAGTCGTTCCTCAAAATGAACCTGTCATAATCAATGTGAAGAAAAAATTTCCCTCAATTTTCTACAATATCTAATCTTGATAAAAACACAACCTCTAAATTTCTTCACACGATTCAATCTTTGAATCAGGTAAAGAAATAGGTCCAACACGTAAATAATTATATGATTGGGTTTGGCCCCCAAAATCACCCAATGAATCATGATTTACCTCATGAATCACATTTCGATCACATCAAGATTATCCTGATCATTCAGTAAACATATAAAATTTATCTAGTACATCATTTAAAATCTAAATATGGTTTTTATGTGGGACTAGATAAATCAGATTCCCCAACTCAACGACATACAAATTCCATATCAACCGTCCAGTAACCAATACCATTATATAGATGACCCTTGTAACATGAGGGTCATAACACCATAGAGAATGATCCATCTATTATCATAGATATTTAATTTATGTAATCATATTTATCTTACCTAATCTCAAACATGAAATATCAAGTGCCACATATTCCACGATTAATGAAATATTATACCTACCACACATTGAAATTCATATGAAATGAATGCAGAAGCCTCAATAACCATTGGTTAACTCCCTAATACATTTTAACCTTATACCAATTATCGAGCATTACCTATAAATGTTCTATCACTAAATGTGTCTTGATTCTCCTGATCCATGATCATTTATCTAAAGAAACACATGTCTAGGATGAACTCTTGGATCAAACATGACACTATATTTGATCCATTTTTGAAATATCCTCCACCATAGAATGAAATTTGATATTTCAACCAAAACCCCCAATAAATTGAGTCTAAAATAATTTCTTCAGCTCCATTGATCCTCAACCCAAACTTTACATATCACCGAATTAAAATTTAAATGGGTACCATGCATTACCTACGTGTACCATTAACACCTCATCAAATATAATCGGTGTACAATATTGTACCACCTGATCAAATTACATGAATCATGATCCTACAAGTTGAACACCTTTGAGTTATACTAAAATATCATCTCCATGAGATACATTAATTAACATGATATATAAACTTTCCATTGTACTCCCCATGCAACCGCACGAGCCGGTCCCCAGAACAGTGATCAACATCCCTCGTTATCAAAACAATCCATGTCCAGAAAAGTGTAACTCTATGTGATACACTGAATTATCACCTGACAAGGAATAACTTGAGTCCTATCTCATCTATATTTGGTTCACATGCCTAAACCCATGACCATGCACCATGGTATGTCAATCATCAAAACAAATAACCTCTATGCTAATTTTCAAAAAGATTATTATTCATAAAATTTGCATGAAAAATGCACTAATGCCTTTCAACTTGTATCGTCTAATTATCACACGAGTCCATCCATAATATAATATCTACTCCACTAAGAATCATATAAAAAACATAGGGACAAATATCACACTAATCATACCCTTGAAATAAACCTCGATACCAAAAACATCAACACTCAAGGCACCCTTCAAAAAAATATTTATAGGAATCTCAGTGCCTATACAATCACAAGTCAATGAAATTACCAATACCTTCCACATTCAAAATATCTATGGATTCACCCTTCATATATCCCATACCTTTTATGACACCACTTATGCTAATCACAACTCAACTCATATTCAGTTACTTCATGTTTCAAAAGAATTCACATGCCTAGGCTAACCCCTAACATATTTTACCATCATAAAACTCATTTAATCTCATCCATAATACACAAAATAGTCAAGCCTATACCTTTTCAGGGGGTGCAGTGGTGGTTGAGGCAGTGACGTTAGAGGCAGTGGGGTCGAGGCTGGGGTGGCAGAGGTAGGGGTGGTGAGGCAGCGAGGACGAGGCAGCGGCAGACAGGCCGCTGCGGTGAGGCAGCGGTGGAGAGGCAGTTGCAGCGAGGCAGAGGCAGCGCGACAGCATCGGTGAGGCAGGGGCATCAAGGCAGCGGAGGCAGAGGTAGCGGCGGTGGAGGAGGATGACAGTCGCAGTGGGGAGGAGGAAAAGGTAGCAGCGACAGAGGAGGCGGAGGAGGAGGAGGCGGAGGGGTCAGTTACAACTTCCACAAAGGCTTGAACACGTGCGATAGAGGAGGGGCTTGTTAGGGTTCATTTATAAAAACCACATGACCCTTTATCAGTGATTTTTTTGATTCCTAATGATAGACCATTATCAGCACTAATAGAGCACTTATAAATGAGCTATTTATCAGTGCTATAATTTTAGCGCTGATAAAACAGCTATTTATCACTGCTAAAATTATAGCGCTAATAATTTCTTATTTTATAAAAATATAATTTTATTAATTTATTTATATTCTTATATATTTATTAAAAATGATATAGAGAATAAATATATTTATATATTAAAAATTATAACTATAATAAAATAATTTTATAAATATTTGTATATAATTGTTAGTGTATACAAAAAACATTAATTTTGAAAATAAATATAATAATTTTATATAAATTAATAATATAACCTTTATCAGCTCTAATAATAGCGTTCATAAATATACCATTTATCAGAGCTAAAATTTTTTTGGTAAAGGTTACCTTTATCAGTGCTTTCTATTTAGCACTGATGAAGGGAAGTGCTTCCCTTTCCTGGTTTTGTGGTAGGGAAAGATTTTATATTCCTTGTATGAGATAATGTATTTCTAAATGTATCTTTGTGGAAAGGTTTTATAAGATTCGATAAGAAAGGGAGATTGATCACCAGGTACATCAGACAGTTTGAAATTTTGGAAAGGATCGGAGCTATAGTTTACCATTTAGAAATGCCACAATATTTCTTAAAAGTTCATATTGTCTTCTATGTGTCATTTTAAAAGAAAGACATGCCAGACCCAACACATATACTCAACTATGAATATATAGATCAAGAAACTGATTTTTCTCACTGTGAATAGCCTATCAAGATTCCTGAAACTAGAGGGAAAGTTTTGAAAAATCAGAAAACTCACCTAGTAATGAATCATTGGAAAATCCATAAAATGGATGAAGCAACATGAAAACATGAAGATGTTATGAAGAATAACCGCCCACATATTTTTAAAGGGACATAACATTGAGGATGAAATTTCAGAAGGTGGGATGAATAAAACACCCCAAACATTTTATGGTATGTTTCTCTTAAATACATTTAATTCATTAGATACACATTATTACATTAAGCATTGATTTATTGTGATAAAACTCTTGTTCATTGTAGAAGATATTCATAACCTACCGATTAAACTTAAATTTTTTACTTTTGTGTTTTGAATTTTGAAAATAGACATACATAGTTGCGATCATGGTGATATTTCGTGTCTGATAGAATCAAGTTAATTTTCGTTAAATAGTAACTTACCCTTATGAATAGTAACATACTCTTATGAATTGTAACTTTCCCTTATAAATAGTGACATTACCCTTATGAATTTTAACCTTACCCATAAATGTGTAAATAAAAATTACGCACCTTAAAAATGAAGATGAATATTTTATGTGATGGTATTTTTCGATTAAATGATGATTTTAATTAAAATTAAAATTTATCATGTTTATAAAATTATTTTTGAAAAATGGATATCATATTTTCATTATATACATCAAAAAATGTTTAGTGTGAATTTTTGATATTTTTCTAAAATACTTAAATTCTGTGAACAGTAAAATACATTAATTTTGCATATAAATACATTATAATTTAAATCCACTACTCCTAACATAATGATTGATGTAAGAACCCATATAAAGTACTCATATTCATTTATTACTATTCTAGATCATTTAATCCTCACTATTTCTTTTCTTATGATAAAATAATAATCTAATGATTAGTATATTATGAAAACCATCCTCCCCAACACAATGTAAACAACCCTCACCCTCTATTCCTCTCACACCACTCAAGTTTTGAGTCTTGCCTATGTTCAGCCAAATATTCTTCCCAAGCCCTCCCCCCATGTTCAACACCAACTATTCAAACCAAAATGCCAAAACAATGCCTTCTGAATTTTCTCAAGGAGGATTACTCAAGAGGTGAACCTCTCTTCATTTTTTATTTCAATATCTATTACAAGTTCCATTCTTTTGTTTCTCTCTCCTCAACTCCACACATATAAATGCTATGATAATTAATGTAACATACATGAACTAAAAATATTTTATGTAATGTAATATTTAATCATCATCTCTCTTTTTTCCATCCTATAACAATAAAAATGAGAATACTGTCTGAGATGTGTAACCTTTTCACATTCAATAACAACAGGTTTTAAATTTCTATTACTATCTTCATGACTAGAAATGAAACAGTCTTATAAGTTGAAAAAATCATAATATATGTATGTTACCTTATTCAATGTTATTTAATCCTTACACTCACATAATATAAAATAATAATACAAAACAAATTCATTATGCACTACTCCACCAAGTTAATCCAAGAACTTATCATTAACATTAAACTAATGAGTCATCCTCATGGAATATAACCTAAAATCATTATAAGATAAATTATTTCTCATTAATGTCACTTATAATATATATTAACAATTCTGTATGTTTAACCACATTTCAAATGATCTTCCATTCATGAATACAAGTAATCTAATCATGAAAATCAAGGAAGAAAATGCTTCTAAAAAAATAAAATTGATCCTATTAAACCAATCAAAAAACCAAAAAATTAGCCACAAATTACCATAATAAGGTTATAATAAATAATTTAAATTGATTTTAGTTCCTGTAATTATTAATTAATGAAGATAAATTTTATTATACAAGCCATTAAGATCAATCGAGAACACATTCGTGCATAACGTAAGGGGTTTCTCATCTCACTTTTAATTATCTGAGATTTCAAATTTTCTCCACTTATTTATTTTATGAGGTATATGTGTTCTCCCATTTGATATATAATATCATGATTCTATTTATATTCATGGTATTATGTGATTCATTGGTTATTATTGATTTCAGTTCGTACGATTCAATTGATTAAAATGTGGCGAGGGACATTTTCTAAATGTCCATTTCATTGAGATTTACATGGTATTTTGCACCTAATCATTCTTATGTGGTGTATCTATTACCCATTTTAGACCATTTATAATTTTAAATTATAATTTTGATAAATATACATTTTCATGTTGCATGTATATGATTATTTCCTTAAGTCATATACCATTTCACATATGGTGTTTATTTGGAATGTTGGTGTAACTATGTAAATATTGAAGAATCTGTATCCTATAAAATATATGGATATTGATAAAGCATATTTTACATGTATTAAATCTATGTATAAAGAATTATTGGTACTTGGAGTGGTGGGTGGAGCCTACTATAGCCCCTTGATGCATCGTCCAGTCTTATGAGACAAATCATATGGTGATAAGCCCATCGAGTTTGTTTCCAAAACAGAATCATACGCGTATCTACCCAAAGGCTTAAACTTCATAGACGGTATAGTGGTATCAGTTTCCAAATACAAGAAGTCCAATTAATATGTATTCTATTTATTCATTTTCATTTGAAACTATCTATAAGGTTGTCACTATGACAAAATCTATGGATGCAGTTTAATTCTCAGTTTATTAATGAAGTGTGTTTTCCATTTATACATCAAACCATATTGACAAAGCCAATTTTGATTATAATTCAATTATTTTTGATTCATTCTTACGCTATATGAGACCCTAACTAATCATTTAAGCTCATCTCGTTCATTTGTGTACCTTTAATGGGTTATGAAGAGGAGACCATTTATTGAGTTCTAATAGATGTAATTTACTAGTTTTTGTTATGTATTGTATTTTGTTACCTTTCAAAATTTAATATGAGTACATGTATGTATCCAGTTTCTTTAAGACTATTAAACAGATTATTCCTTTAGGTTTTAAATCCTCTTAATCATGCTAATTTAATATGTAATGCACCGGCACTGAGCTTCTGGGGTTGGGTGTTACAGTTGGTATTAGTGAAAGTTTAGTAGCAAACTTGGACACTAGATTTAGGAAAAATATTTTAGAGAACATAACCCTAAGCTAAACATTGAGGATAATTATAGAATAATATCCTATAATTTTAGTAATGTATGGATTATGTGGATATTCCCAGAAAATACATCTCAGTCTGGATACTACAAGTAGACGTGTTTATGTTGTAGATGTATCTAGGAGTAACAACTCTGGAAAGGAGTTTTGAGCATGACCCAGGGTATCATGGTACACCACAACGGGCCTTGTCGCACACAATGTTTGAAACTACTGAGGGAAATGCTTAGGATAATTCACATTTTCATTACAAACCATTATGAAGGATTAATAATTTAATATAAATAATGTTTATGATTATTAGATTAGTTATGAAAAAAATTTCAGATTATGAAATGTTTTTTCTAGTTAAAAATAATTAGTTATGACCTAATTTAGTGTATGCCATTGTTTAGCGATGGATCTTAATGGACGAAGTCGAATCAATACACACAGAAAATGTAGGGATTTCCCCACCGAGCAAGTTAACACAGTCATTGTTAGAACAGATCAGATCATGACCATATTAGGACAAAATAATCAAGATTTGATGAAAAAACATGCTACACCTGTACTCGATCTTTTTATGTTGTATAAGCCCCCGAATTTTAGTGGGACTACTGATCTGGTGGTAGCTGAGTAGTGTATCAGTTCCATTGATAATATATTTTTGGCATTAAGATGCAATGAAAATCAAAAGGTAGTACTGGAAGTATATTGCCTCAAGGATGAAGCTAATCAGTGGTTGTCTTGTTCAGGAATATAAATATGGAAGAAGAAATAGAAGATATTGAATGGAGAACTTTTAAAGAAATATTCTTTGACAAATATTTCCCTCATGAACAACGAACTAAAATGAAGAGAAAATTTCTGAGCCTATATCAGAAGAAATAAGAGAGTGTTGCGGAGTATGAGTCTACCTTCACATGATTATCCTGGAATACTATAGATTATGAATGTGATTCAGATGACACGAATGATAATTTCATTGATTATTTTAAGCCATGTCTTCAAAGGGCATTGGATTCTCAAAAAAATTTATCATATGATGAAATTGTATTATGTGACATCAAAGAATATATCGAATTTTCTAGATCAAATTTTTAATGGTAAATCAAGGTAAAAAGATGAATTCTAATGACCGTGGAATAGATAAATCACCAATGATGAATAAGGCAATGAAGAAAATTCCACTACGCGAGAACTATCGAAAGAATCATCCTGGGAATTTCTTGAAATGCATGGTAGTTTGTTATAAGTGTGGGGGAAAAGGTCATCGATATAGTGAATGAATGAGGAAGATTCATGTCAATGATGTTCAATTATATAATTATATAGAGATGGGACACTATGAAAATGAGTTTCTTAAGCACCATGGAATCATTCCTCAAATAAGGCTATGAGAGAAAGGGAAAGCATATGCAATTAAAACCATGGTGGTTGAAGTTCCAAATGATTTGGTGGAATGTATGATAATTGTTTCCTCAATCATAGAAATTGATTTATTTGATTTTGGATCAATGCATTCATCTATATCATCTATGTTTTCCATGATAAATAGACCTGTCCAATTTGATTTAATAAATGAGTTGCAGTCCAACCTTTTTGGGGATGTGTCATTGCAACAATTTTGTGTCAATCAATCCCCCTCCTGACACATAAACAATATTTATTTTCTACCCTTATCATCATACCAATGACTGACTTAGATATTATTCTTGGTATGAATTGGATGTCAAATTATGATGCAATTATCTATTTTAAGAATTAGAATGTTACAATTTTTTAGAATGGTGTATAATCCATTATCTTTAGAGTAGAAACCTCTGCATAAGATTCTTATCTTGATCCACTCACAGTAGATCTACTAAACACAATTATTAGAGAGGAAAAGAACACAATATCTATGGGTGAAAAAAATCATAAATTTGAAGATGTACCTCTTTTTCAAGAATACATTGATGTATTTTGAGTGGATTTACCTAGACACCCTCTATTGTAGGAAGTTGAGTTCTATATTTATTTAATTCCTGGTGCAATACCAATATCATTGACTCCCAATATTATAGCCCATATATAATTTGTGGATCTAATGAAAAAAATAGAGAAATTTAGTGACAAATGAATTATTTAACCTAGTGTTTCTCCATGGTTAGCACATATCCTATTTGTCAAGAAGAAACATGGATCCATGAGGCTATGCATTGGTTATAGGGAAATCAATGAAATTATAAAAAATAACAAGTATCCTCCTCTATGAATTGTTTATTTACTTTATCAACTTCATAAGGATCAATATTTATTGAGGATTTACCTTCAATATGGATATCATAAGCTATGTGTGAGGATGAAAGATATTAAAAAGATAGCATTTTGAACCATGTATGGGCATTATGAGTTTACAATAATGCCTTTTGGAATGGCTAATTCACCCTTTTAATCATGGATTTAACGAATATATTATTCATGAAATATCTTGATAAATTTTATGTGGTATTTATGGATGACATTCTGGTATAATCCATGATCTATGAAGACCATGAGAATCACTTTGAAATTATTCTGAAAACTCTTAAAAGAAATGAATATTATGAGATGTTTAGAAAATGTGAATTTTGGCTATAATCAGTATTTTTTCATGGCCTTATTGTCTCTATGGATGGAATCTTTCTTTATCCTACGAAGGAAAAGGTAATCGATCAATGTCTCACACAAACAAGCATAATTGAGGTACGTAGTTTTATTGGCATAGTAGGTAACTATCTGCGTTTCATTCAAAATTTTGAATGATTGGCTAACCCGCTAACCAAGCTCAAATGTAAAGTGGTTAATTTTGTATTGAATAAATAATGTACAGAATGCCTTGATGAATTGAAAAGAAGATTTTTCAATGTTCTAATTTTGACTCTTCCTTATGGAAATGATGGATTTGTGACATACAGTGTCACATCAAAAGAATGAACTTATTTGCATCCTTATGGAAAATGATAAAATTATTTCTTATGAATCATGGAAGTTGAGGAATCATGAGAAAAATTACCCAACTCACGATCTTGAGTCATCAGCCGTAATCATTGATCTGAAAATATGGAGAAATTATTTCTACGTTGAAAGATTTTAGATATATACAGATCACAAGAGCTTGAAATAAACTTTTACATAGAAAGAAATAAACATGAGGAAAAGGAGCTGGATTGAGTTACATAAAGATTATGACTCTTCAATACACTATCACTTAAGAAAGGAAAATAAGTTGGTAGATTCATTATGTAGGAAAGATAATGGGCTTCTAACCCAAATGAGGATTGGGAAAGATCATATATTCATGCATCTACTAAATAAGGATATGGGATTTTTTAATAATGGGGAAACATTATTACTTTTTCAAATTATTGATAAACCATATTTATTAGAGATGACAAAAATCATTCAATCTATTGATGAAAATCATCAAAATAAAATTAATGCTGTTAAGGATAAAAGATTGGAAGTCTTTCTGTGTGAGGATAGAGTTATAAAATTTGGGAAGAGGTTCTGTGTTCCATCAATACCTATGAAAAAAAGGAAACTATTATATGATGCTCATAGCTCAAATTTCGTGACACACCCTTGTAGGACTATGATGTATATATATTAGAAGGAACATTTTTGGTCGGATAACATGAAGCAAGAAATTGAAATCTATGTGTCAAGGTGTCTAGTTTGTCAATAAGTATAGGTCCAGAAGAAACATCCTAGAGGGGTCATGCAATATCTACCTATTAATATGTGGAAGTGGAATGAAATTATGATGGATTTTGTCATAGGAATACTAAGGAAACCTCAAAGGAATGACCCAATATGGTTAATTGTTGATCATCTAAAAAAATCAGCACATTTCCTTACTATAAAAATTAATTTACAAATTGGAAGCCTAAAAAGTCATTATATTAATGATGTTGTATTAATTTATAGTTCACCTCTGTCGATTATTTCTGATCAGGATCCCTGGTTTACATCAAAATTATTTGAAAAGTCTCTAAAATGCTTTAGATACTAAGCTTCATATGAGTACTTCTTATCACCCCCAAATCGACGAATAGTATCAAAAGATCATTTAAATACTGGAAGACATGTTGAGATCAAGATATCTTGTCTTTAAAGGTATATAGGATCAATACATGCCTTTGTAGTAATATTCCTATAATAAAAGTTTCCATTCTAGAATTAAAACGGTGCCTTATGAAGAATTATATGGAAAGGGGTGTCAAACTCCAACATGTTGGGATGAATTTGGAGAGAGGAAACTTAAAGGCCCAAAACATATCAAAGAGACAACTACATAGGTAAATAAAATTCAGAATCATATTAATGTAGCCCAAAGTAGTAAAAATATCTATGATGACAACCATAGAGATTTATTTGGAATATCAAGTAGGAAATCATGTATTTCTAAAACTATCTCTGTGGAAGGGTGTCTTATGGTTCAGTAAGAAAGGGAATCTCAACCCTAGGTATATCAGACCGTTTGAAATTTTAGAAAGGATAGGAGTTGTAGCTTACCTTTTTACAATGCCACCAATCCTCTATAATGTTCATAATTTATTCTATATGTCATAGTTAATCAAATACATGTCATACCCAACACATGAACTCACCTATGATGAAATAGATAAAGAATCTTATTTGTCTTACTGTGAAGAGCCTATCATTGTTCTTGAAACTAGAGATAAAATATTGAGAAATCAAACGACTCATCTGTTAAAGGATCACTGGGGAAACCATAAAACGGATGAATTAATTTTTGAACCTGAGGATGTTATGATGAAAAATCACCACATATTTTTAAAGGTATTTAAATTCTAGGATAAATTTTTTGAAGGTAGGATGAATATAACAACCCAAAAATTTTATGGTACATTTATATTAAACACAGTAAATTCATTATATAGCATTAATTGCATGATGCACTGAGTCTTTGCGATACAACAATTAATTATTGTAGGACATAATCATAACCTGGACATTAAACTTAAATTTTATACTTCTATGTTATGAATTTTAAAAAATAAACATATACTATTTTGAGGAGCGTGATATTTGGAGTTTGATAGAATCAAATTAATTTTTAGGGTATAATAACATACCCTTATGAATAGTAATATGAAACATATGAATATTAACTTTACCCAAGAATGTGTAAATAAATTTTAGGCAACCTCAAAATGAAGATGATTATTTTAAGTGTTGGTATATTTCGATTAAATTATTATTTTAATTAAATATTAATTTTTTCATATTTATAAATTTTGTTTTCAAAAATGGAGTTCATTTTTGGATTATACACATTGAATAATGGGTAAGGTGTATTTTTGGGATTTTTATGAAATTCTTGAATTTTGGTTGAATAATAAATTACATTAATATTTTTTATAAATACATTATAATTTAAATCCACTATTCTTAACATCATGATTAATGTAAGAACCTAAATATAGAAATAAAATGCATTTATTACTATTTTAGGTCATGTAATCCTCCATTTTTCTTGTCATAGGGTAAAATAATAAACTAAAGATTAAAATATTAAGAAAACCCTCCTCCCCTCCACTATATAAACCACCCCTCACCCCCCTTTCTCCCACATCACTCATGATTTGAGACATGCCTAGGTTCTGAAAAATACACTATAAAAGCCCTCCCCAAACATCAAAGACCTTTTTTTCTCACCAAAAGGACAAAGACAAATTCCTTAATAAGATTCTCAATGAGTACTAATTATGAGGTGGACCTCTCTTCCTTTATCTTTCAACTTCCTTTACAAGTTCCATTCTTTTTTTTCTCTCTACTCCCCTCCATACATCCAATTTATTTGATAATTCCAATAAATAACATGAAATTGAATTTTATTATTATAATTGAATATTTCATCATGATCTCTCTTTTCCCCCTCCTCATACACTAAAAATGAAAATACAGTCTGAGATGTGTTAATTTATCATATTCAAGGATGACATGTATTCAATTTATATTTCATTCTTCATGACATGGCATGAAAACATTTTAATAGTTGGAACATATTATAATATATTTATTTTACCTTATTCAATGTTCTATAATCCTTATACACTCTTTATATTAAATAATAATAAAAAACAAGTTCATTATGCACAAACCACCATCTTAATCCAAGTGTTTGTCCTTTACATTTAACTAAAGAGTCATTCTCATGGTATATAACCCAAAATATTTATAAGATCATTTATATCTCTGAAATGTCACTAATAATATATATTATCAATTTTGTATGTTTAACCACATTTAAAATGAACTTCCATTCATGAATACAAGTAAATCGATCATTTAAACCATGGAAGAAAATGCTTCTAAAATAATAAAATTGAACCTATTAAACCCATATAAAGGCCGTGACTGAACCTAATAATGTTCTAATAAATATATAAAATGTATAAGAGTTCCTATAATTTTTAATTAATGATGTTAAATTTGATTATTAATTCCATTAAGATCAATTGAGAACACATTTGGGAATATTGTAAGGGGTTTCTCATCTCACTTTTAATTTCATGATATATCCCTTCTTCACCACTTTTTTCTTGTATACGATATATTTGAAAATCTATTTGATATATAATATCATGATTATATTTATATTTATGGTATTTGTGTTTCATTTGGTGATTATTGAATTTTTTTTCGTACGATTCAATTGATTAAAATGTGGTAAGGGACTTCATATCAATTTTCCTTTCATTGAGACTTACTTGGTATTGTGCGCCTAATTTTTCTTATGTGGTGTATCTACTGCCCATATTAGATAATTTTTCATTTGACATAATAATTATAATAAATATACATTTTATTGTAGCATGGATATGATTATTACATTAAGCCATATACCATTTCACATATAGCGTTTATTTGGAATGTTGTTTTAACTATTGAAATATTGATGAATCTGTATCCTCTACTCTATAAAAATATTGTGAAGGCATACTATAATTTTATTAAATCTATGTATAATGAATTATTTGGACATTCAATGAAAGGAGGGGACCACTATAGCCCCTTAATTCATCTAAAGGTCTCAAGAGACAAATTAGATGGCCAAAACCCTTCGAGTTTATTTTAAAAAAAGAATCAGATGGGTATCTACGCACAGAATGAAACTGTTTCGATTGTATTGTGGTATCATGTACCAGATACATGACATCCAATTAATAAGATTTCTCTTTATATATTTTCAGTTATTCTTATCCATATGTTTTCACTATGAAAAAAATCTTTTGATGCAATTTCATTCTTAGTTTATTAATGGCGTGTGTTTTTTTATACACCATGTCATATTGACTATGCTAATTTGATTATGATTGAATTATTTTTTATTCATATTTTCACTATTTTTAACCCTTATAGAGCATTTGAGCTCAAAAAATTCATTTGTTTTCCTTCAAATGGTTATTAAGACGAGGCCATTTATTGAGTACTCATGGATTTAGTTTATTTGTTTTTGTTATGTAATGTATTTTTTTATCTTTACCAATGTAATAAGAGTAAATGTATGTATATAGTTTCTTCAAGACTACTAAAATTATCATTACTTTTGAATTTCATAACTTTTTATCATGCTTATGTTATATGTAAAGCATTGTGTCTTGGCATATGGGGTTGGGGTGTTAGCAAGATGCGCTGCAACATGGATAAAACCATCACAACCTTCTACAACACTAGAATGATGACATTTAAGGAAGGATATATGAAGGAAACCACCAAAGATGAATGTTTCTGATGAACATCATCACACCTAAATGATGATCTATGACATGAATAGGGGACTTGGAAACAAAATGATGTTAATCCAAGGGTTCCTAAAGACCTCCTAGCTGAGAAGAAGTGCACAGCCTTTCACTAGGTCCATATATCCATCTAATGTCATAGGGTTTTATTTTATTAAATACTCTATTATAGAAATATTACTCTATGAATAATTCCATCTCACTCTTTCAGGGGTTCCACTATTAATATCCTACATAAAATTAGTTAATACTACAAAAAACTGCTCTATTTTGTTCATCTTAGGTTATGGATTCAAAAGGTTATTGTCCCCTTAATGTATTTCAACTACAACTTCCATGTTTTCTCTATAGAAAACTATTCTGAATAGACATGTATTAGATAAAAAAAATATGAGAATATTCAAAATTTATCCCATGATAATATTACTATAAATTAGAATATATTTAATATGTATTTTAACATTATCTTATCCTCTAAAGGTATCTAATCCTTTTCTCTAATACCAAATATAACACCCCATAATATAATGAACTCATAATTACATAATTTATAACTATGTTTTTAACTTCTTACATTTATAGGATATTTTTTGTTTAGAGTTTTTGATAATTAGGTAAAAAATTACATAATAAAGTGTACACTATCACACGATATACATTTTTTCTATAAAACAGAGTTTTATGTTTTTAGGCTTATTTCATTCAATATACTTTTTCTTAATTTAAGATGAATCACCAAAGTGGAAATATTGACCTTGCTAAAATTTCTACTCCTCCATAGATCCTATGAAAAAAATTTAAAAACATGGTATGAGAAAAAAAATGCATAGTGAAGAATATAAAAACAAAACAATCCCATTAGGCCAGTGAAAAACATGAAATCCAAGACATAATTTACCATTTTCTCAATAAGGCTTTTAGTACATAAATAAAACATTTCCACATGTGAAAAAATATTTTCTTAAATAAATAATTTTAATACAATTACCAAACATAGGAAAAAAATTTAATTCTTCATAAGGGAAATGTTAAATCAGGAGAATATTCTTTTAGATTATAAAACATTCACCTTTAAAACATTCCTTACCTCATGAAATCCAATGATTTTTGTAAAAAAGTTTTAGAATGAATAATATAGGTATATTATAACATCATGTTTTTAACCTATTTTCACTCTGGTTTAACTCAAGTTAGAAAAACTAAAGCCGAGTTTATTCCATGGGAGTAACCAACTTGATTATCTCCCTCATTTTTCACCTTCAAATACAATTTGTTACACAATACATTGGAGATCTATATTACGCTCACCCTTCATCTTAAGGCATATAGGGATCACCAATAAGCATATATAAATTTAAATTACTATATCATGAATAAAATATTTTTAATCATTCAATTTTTCATCACAAAACCTTATTTTAACCCATTTGAAAAACACTTTCAATTCTTCAGAATATTTAAGAGAAATATCCTTTTTCATTGAAAACACTTAAAAAATTAAAAAATCCAATTATAGGGTGAATATGATATTATTTGAAAAAAAATGTTAAATTTTAGAGGGATATTTATAATGAATAACATCTATGATGGTATGAAAAGGTGTTCAATCCTTATACATTAACAACATTATTTTTTCCTTTTTTAAAAGCCAAAAATAACCCATATAGAAAATATTGAAAAAAATAAATTTTAAAATTATGTAAAGAATGTAAAATATAATTAAAAATTAACATTATAATTTTTTTATGCTTAAAAAATAACATTCTTGAAACATTTAAAATAACATAGTTATAGAGGATAAAACATTTAAGACAACATTTTAATGGAAAATAACTTACCTCGAGTTCCAAATTATTTCATTCGTATGTTTTCCCTCTTTAATAATACAATTATATTAGTTTTATAATTTATTAAGAACAGTTTTATATTAATTCCTTTATAATAATTATTTTATTTCATTTTTTACAATGTTTTAATTAGTTTATAAAATGAGTAAGTTCATGATGGACATTTTGAGAACATTTGGTTTATAACCTCAAAATAACATCGGTGGATTAGCCTTGGTCCAAGGGGATATGGATTAATTATTTAAAAATATTAAACATGTTATAATTGTCATATTTATACATTATATACCCTTTTAAAACAAACTATGCATGGAGACCATGCAAAATGAATTTTTTAATTTCATGGAGATGGTAGTCGATATGTACAAATCAACAAAGTTTTTTTCTAATGGGTAGAAAAGAAATAAATTAAATACTATTTTACTTTTAAAGAATCAAAAATATTTTATTCATGTAATTTTTCTTCATTATTTTTATCTTAATATCCATCCCAGTAAGGTGGAGATAAAAAAAATCACATCACTTCTTAGATGTGGCATACCACATGAACACACGAGCGACATTATCATTTTATGAAGAATGTTATGGTAAGAAGGTAATTGATATATTATCTTTAAATAAACAAAATGATGTCATAAATATCATATATATTCATTTTTTTCATAATTTTAACCAAACATAGGATCTGGTGATGAAAAACAAAACACATCTCTTCCTTGAGGTTATAGTCCACACGTACCCACAAGCGATATTTTTATTTTTCATATGATGAAAAATGAGATGAAAAAGTTGTATAACATAAAAATAATAACATTTTAGTATATGTAAAATAAAAATTTTATTATTTAATCATTTTTAATGAATATGTTAATTGGATAGAAGACGAGATAAATATGAAAACACACAGTTAATAGTGATACATCATCTTTGGGAAAACTCCTTTAAAATACACCTTAATTATTATAATATTGGGATTTTGGTGATACTAGGATATCTAAAAAATAATTAAGTATGTTTTTACGAGACATGGGTAGATATTAGATTAACTAGAGAGCTCATAATGTGTGAGGAAGGGAGGATGGGAGGTTCCCTTTTTATAAGTGAGGGAGTGACACACATGTAATTATTCAAAGTATAAAATAATATTCACTCACTCTCCTAGTAAAGTGGAACTTAAACTACTAAAATTATAAGATAAGGTGATATGATTAAAAATAATCCCATCTAATAATATCTATGATGATATTTTTTGGCCATATCAAAAAGTTTCTTTATTAATTAACATGATTTACCCTTTACCCCGGTGATGCACTATAACCATGGTTACTATTCATAATTAACAAAAATAAAATTGAAATAATTACTAAAATTAATAATAATAATTACATATATTAAATCCATTTTTTACGAATCAATATGTATAATTGGATGAAATTTCTTTTAATATAAGTTCACAGAATGCAATAAAAAAGCATTTTTGGAAAATTTGTTTTTAAGCCTAAAAAAGAACTTATACCAAAATTAAATATTATATTGATTCATATATAATTATTTATATATTTATTTATAAAATTAATATTATTTTAATTTAAAACCAAATCAAAAACATTAGGGGATTTTAAATTACTCTATTTAATCAAATGAAATGGCAATTTGGAGAAAATTTGCATTTTCACTATTCACTCAAAAATCAATATTTTCAAAAAAAATATCAATAGTTAAACCTAATATATAATATATAACTCTATTCCAAAAATATATTAATTTTTTTTAAATTGATAATATTAAATAAATAAATTTAACTTTTAAATTAAACTATCTAATACATATAAAAACTATTTATAGCAATAAAATTATTCCTTTATCATTTAAATAAAATATATAGTCTTTCAATATACAATGATAAATATGAATCCATAAAATTAATAGTTATAAATCTTAAAATTAATTTCTATCTAATATTACTAAGGTTTCCACATGTATAATGTACTAGGGTTTTATAATAAAGGCAATCTCTATTAATCATTTATTCATTTGTGTTGAATTTTAATTTTCATGAACGGTTGAATGATAATATCCCCTCAAAGTATGACTTTGATTTGTCCCTAACTAAGGACAATCATGAAGTATTTTGGGTTGTAATGATATTTTAATGTTATATTGAAAATATTTGTGTACTCATTACAAAGGTTTGTAAATGAGATAGAAATTATATATGAGGTAATAAGTATACGTATTATGTATCCTAGTTGAAATGGACCATGTGGGGTGTTATGATGGTCTTGGGATTGAGTCTAACTTACTTCTTAAATGTGTTTGTGTGTGTGTTTTCTTTTAATTTTCTAGTTCCCCTTCCCTAACAATTTATAATTATAAGTATTACTTAGACAGATTCGCTAAAGTATATCTCATGGAATGACATGTGATCAATGATATACATAGGGGTGTATGATTATTATCAATCCTTATTACCTTAGGATTTCAGGATACCTAGAATGAAAAACTTAATAATTTGATACCCTACTTATGCATGTCAACATATGATCTTAGAAATGAAGGAGTGGTTTGTTATATTTCTAATCATATTTTTGGTTAGACTGCAACCAAGATTGGATTTACCCATTTATATAAAATGAAATGACAACTAGCCTATAAGGCCCCAGCCTTAAACCTTACTTGATCTTGAGTTATTACAATATTACACATTGAGGATCTTTTCGGGTATAGAGTTTTAGAAAATTAGATCATAAAACTTGCATTACATTCCACATATAAGCAAAGTGGTTACATAAAGATAGTATTCTTCATTCCCATCAATGGAAACACATTTAAAATAAAACATGGATTATTTCTTGACACATCCTTGACTCTATCATCTTATCATGTACCTTTCCCTTGACCTGTGAAAAACATTTCAAAAACTTGGGATGAGCATAAAAACTCAGTATGGGTTATAAAAAAAACATGGAAAGGAAACATGAGTTCATATATACATAAGAATGAAATCATACTTTACCCATAAAACATAGGCAGTTTAACATACCTCATAAAATCATGAATAAATCATAGAAATCATAAGACATAAAGGTAACTTGAGGCATTCATAACATTCTTACGTAGGGAGTAACCCTCTTGGTTACGTTTGGAATACCGATTACAGTATATTTCCTAAAATCTCTTCGGAGAAACCTTAACGTTTCACTCCTCCGCGTTACCCAATGCATTGGAAAGCTATAACGGGCTCACCTGCCCTTAGTTTATCACGGAACCACCCGTCTTCGTAATAATGCCCAAGAACCATAACATAATCATATCACATAAAACATGCATAAAGGAAACATAACATTTCCACATTTCAATCACGAGATATCAATACAACACATTGATATAATAAAAACATTATGAAAACCATTTTCAATACCAAAGTAAAACATGGTATTTATTTTTCGTTTTTAAAAAAAAGGTATGGCTTGTAGAGGAAGCCGAAACTCAAATAACGGTCACGACGACGGAGAAGTCATTGTTGCCGCATACGTACGACAAAAACAATCCCTTTTGTCATTTAGTAAACTCTTCGTATAAAAAAGATTCCTTTTGAATAAACGTAAAAGTCAAAGGGGATTTATACACCGTATAAAAGAAAGTTGTGTATAAAATAAAATATGCCTCAATGAAAGGAGATTGAGACAAAGTCCCATACCTCGTATCCGACTTGACCCGACCGTTCTTTAATCTCCTGAATAATAAACTTGAGTTAATCTCTACTTGATTATGAATCTTTTTCAAGTTCATTATTCCTTTTATACCATGTTATGAACATCATGTAATCAGTTATGTTAATAATGTTAATTTTGTCGGTATTTGGTTTTTAAGTCAAAAATAGACTTCTTACACTTACATGTTGTTAATTTGGTCAAAGGTTCATTATATCCAGATTGGTATTCATGATGTAGATATCATATATGTCATATATATCCAGTACATACTTGCATTTATAATATTACATAATCATTTAGAGGTAAGAAATGAAATGCACCGTTCATGGAGATGGTAAGCCGTACGTACGCATGAACGCTACTTTCATTTCTATTTCGAATTTTATAGAATGGAATCATAATGATATAAAGGTATATTATAATTCCAGTATAATATCATATATAATATCATAGTTCCATCATTTATATGTCCCACATATGGTATTTAACGAATCAAATCACTTTGAGGGGGCGGTAGTCCGCACTTCCTAAAATGAAGATATCGGGTTTACCCATAATGGAAACCATAAAGGTATTCCCAAAATGAAAAAAACAGAATCTTAAGGAAAACATAAACATATTATATATCATATATAAAAATAGTGACATCATAATGGCCACCTTTGAAGGTGTTAAATGAGTGTTGAACAATCATCGTTTCGGGAGGCAGAATTTCTCCATCCACGGAAACCGTATGTTCTTTAACCATTTGATGCAGTTGTGTGAGAGTGTAGCTCAAAAAAATCTTATAACAACATACTAGTATATTTAATATACTGGTGTTGTTACAAAAGAATTAAATAAAAAGAGTTTAGGGGGTTGGAGAAGCAAAATAAAACAAATGAACATGAGAGAATGAATTACCTTAAAAAGTGTAACTCCTTTTGATTTGAGCCTAAAGGATTCCTTTGAAAGGATTATGCCCAAAGGGAATCCTATAGGATGAAGAGAGGGCTGTGGAGAGAGTAAATGGGTAGGGGTTGGCCGAGCCAAAGGCTTGAGGTGTGTGTGAAATGAGGTAGAGGTGGGGGCCTTTTATAAAAGGAGAGGAGGGGCACTTTTGGAAAGTAAAGAAATATTACATTATTTGAAAATGTGTTTCGGTTTAAAAAGGTCCCACATTGATATAATTCGTGGATATGGTGATAAGGCTTCGAAATCCACTCATCCAATAAGTTTTGGACATGTGTAGTTCATAGATTTTACATTATCTTTCCATTTTATTTAAATCGTCAAATAATGATGTCATCGCTGCATCATTATTATGTAATAAATAATTTAATTCATTTAATGTCTAGAAATCATAAAACAAATACTATGATGTAGGAAATCTTTTTATCTTTCCAATTACTTTTTATAATCAAATATCTGATCTTTATAACCCCATGTAAAAATTGTTTTTGTAAAACGTATTATGTTTGTGTCATTTTTACCTTTACATTAAATAAAAAGTTATTTATGTCATTTCCCAACCAAAATGTCCCCATGGGGTCCCCAAGTTGACCCATGGCTTTTCTTGTTCAGCCATGACACAACCAATAAGGTTGGGACATGTGTCTAGGACATTTCATATTATTAAAGCATTATTTATACCTTAAACTACACTAATTACCACTAATCGCGATTAAAAACTTTATAAGTTACTATTCACCAAAAAATTATTTTAATCTCATTGAACCACATTTTACTTCTTAATGTCAACCATGTATGTCGGATTTTCAAAATTCAATACACATTAGTGGTAAACTTTCATTTAACTGAAAAATCAGTTTGCTTGATTACCACTTAGTGGTTTCACTATTCATCAAAAATTGAAGTTTTTCAGAAAATTACCAAAAATTCACCCTAAGCTATATTTGATATTCCGAATTAAAAAATGAAGTCTATTTTACAAAATTCAAATCATATAAGTCACATTAATTAATTTAATAATTAATTCCCACTGCCAGAGCAAATAGCGTGTTTTTACAAAACAATAAGTATCAAAAGATTGACACCAGTTTAAGTATAATTTCAAAGTGAAATTGATTCCAATGACCCCCATTGGATAAAATGGTAAAAAAATATTCTAATTTCACTTCAAAACCAATTCAAAACATAATCTAATCATATAAATAAATTAGATTAAAAAAGAATTTTTGATGTAAAATGCAGTATTTTTCACTATTCATTAAAAAATGAACATTGTCAGAAAAATACCAAAAATTCACACAAGGTAGATTTTGATGTCCCAATCATAAAAGATAAGTTTATTTTGACAAACATAGTTTATAAAATTGTCAAAATATAGATTCAAAAATGGTTTGCCATCAAAAGGCAGTAAAACAATCTTTTAAGAATATTAGTGTATTCCAAGCATAAGATTGTATTTATTTTCATTTTAAGCCTCTATAACACTATCTTAATCATTAATAGAAATAGATAAAAATATCTATTATTCATTACTTACTTGGGATGTTACATCCTTCCCCCCTTTAGAAAATTGCGTCCCCGCAATTTATTTACTTATCGAATAAATAGAGGTACTTATCCCTCATTGCATTTTCAGATTCCCATGTTGCCTCTTCAATCATGTGGTTTTTCCACAAAACCTTTACCTGGTGAATCATTTTATTCCGTAACACTTGCTCCCTATGGTCAAGAATCTGTACTGGTTGTTCCTCATAAGATATGTTCTCTTCCAGCTGAACTACCTCTGGGATCAAAACATGAGATGGATCTGGCATATACTTTCTCAACATCGAAATGTGAAAAACATTGTGTACCTGAGATAAACTCGGAGGTAAAGCCACTCGGTATGCAACTGATCCAACTCTCTCCAGAATTTCGTATGGTCCAATGAACCGTGGACTCACCTTTCCTTTCTTACCAAATCTCATCACACTTTTCCAAGGAGAAACCTTGAGAAAAACATGATCACCTACCTCGAAAGATAGATCCTTACTCCGGTTATCCGCATAACTCTTCTGCCTTCTCTGAGCTGTTCTCATGTGTTTCTGAATCATCTGAACTTTTTCTGCCATCTCTTCTACCAATTCTGGTCCCATCAACTTCCTTTCACCCACTTCATCCCAGAAAGCTGGAGTTCGACACCGCTTCCCATATAATGCCTGAAATGGCGCCATCTGTATACTGGAATGAAAACTGTTATTATATGAAAACTCAACCAAAGAAAGATGTTGGTCCCAACTTCCCCGATAATCCATAGAACAAGCTCGTATCATATCCTCCAATGTCTGAATTGTTCGTTCTGACTGCCTATCTGATTGAGGATGAAAAGCTGTACTAAAATTTAATTCAGTACCCAACGACTTCTGAAGTCCTTTCCAAAAGTTAGAAGTAAACCTGGGATCACGATCTGATACAATGGAGAGAGGAAGTCCATGTAACCTGACTATCTCTTTAAGATACAAACGGGAATGATGATCAAGAGATAAAGTATCTCGTATAGCAAGGAAATGAGCAGATTTGGTCAAGCGATCAACAATAACCCAGATTGCATTATTACCTCGAGATGTCTTCGGTAATCCAACAACAAAGTCCATGGATATATTCTCCCATTTCCACTATGGCACTGGTAAAGGCTGAAGCATCCCTTTCGGTAACTACCGCTCTGCTTTAACCTGTTGACATGTCAAACACTTCACAGTAAAATCAACAATATATCTTTTCATTCCATCCCACCAGTAATACTCCCGCAGATCTCTATACATCTTAGTACTGCCCGGATGAACTGAAAACGGAGAACTATGAGATTCACATAACAGCTCTCTCTTCAACTGTGAATCACAAGGCACACACAATCTCTTCCCAAATCTCAAAACACAATTATTATCAATGTTGAATTCAGGCAACTTACCTTTCTGAACCAGCTCTACCTTTTTCTGCAACTCACTGTCTTGCTTCTGTGCCTGCTTGATTCTATCTGATAGAGAAGATCTCACTGATACATGAAACAAAACAGAAGGACTTCCTGCATCAACAACATCTATGCCAAAGTTCATCAAATCGTTAACCAAAGTATCACGTTCCAAATGCAACATTGTTAATGAAGCATTACTTTTTCGACTCAAAGCATCAGCCACTTTATTTGCTTTTCCCAGATGGTAATGAATTGTACAATCATAATCCTTGATTAATTCTAGCCATCTCCTCTGTCTCATGTTTAACTCTTTCTGAGTGAATATATACTTTAAACTTTTGTGATCGGTATATATTTCAAACTTTACTCCATACAAATGATGCCTCCAAATTTTTAAAGCAAAAAACAACAGCAGCTAATTCCAAATCATGTGTAGGGTAATTTACCTCATGAGTTTTCAACTGTCGTGAAGCATAAGCAATTACCTGATCATTCTGCATTAGGACGCAACCAAGTCCTTTCAATGAAGCATCACTGTATATAACAAAATCACCATTCCTGGAAGGTAATGCCAAAACTGGAGCATTCACCAATCTTCTTTTCAATTCCTGAAAACAATCATCACATTCTTTTGTCCAGATAAACTTAACACCCTTCCGAGTTAGCTTAGTCATTGGACTAGATAACCGTGAAAAATTTCTAACAAACCATCGGTAATATCCCGCCAAACCAAGGAAGCTATGAATCTCGGTTACATTTGTGGTTCTTGGCCATTCTTCCACAACTTTTGTTTTTGCAGGATCAACAGTTATTCCATCTTTAGAAACAATGTGACCAAGGAAAGAAATTTGTTGCAACCAAAACTCACACTTGCTGAATTTCCCATACAGTTTCTTTTCTTTTAAGGTTTTCAAGATAACCCTTAAATGTTTTTCATGCTCCTCTTTACTTTTAGAAAACACCAAAATATCATCAATGAAAACCACCACAAACTTATCCAAGAACTCATGGAAAATTCTATTCATTAAGTCCTTGAATACAGCAGGTGCATTGGTTATCCCAAAAGGCATTACTACAAATTCATAATGGCCATATCTCGTACGGAACGCGGTCTTCGGAATATCTGCCTCCTTTACCTTCAGCTGATGGTACCCCGATCTCAGGTCAATCTTTGAAAAAAACTGAGCTCCCTGGAGCTGGTCAAACAAATCATCGATATGAGGCAAAGGATATTTGTTCTTAACAGTGATATTATTCAAGGCTCTATAATTAATGCAAATTCTCATAGAACCATCTTTCTTTTTAACAAATAAAACAGGAACACCCCATGGTTATGTGCTAGGTCTAATGAAACCTTTCTCTAATAAATCTTGCAATTGCTCCTTCAACTCTAAAAGTTCAATTTGTGTCATTCAATAAGGGGGTTTTGAAATTGGCTTAGCATCAGGAACTAAGTCAACAGTAAACTCAGCTTCCCGATCTGGTATTATTCCAGGCAACTCATCAGGAAAAACATCAGGATACTCATTTACCACTGGCACATCATTAATCTAAACAGTTCCTTTATTTTCAACGATGTGTGCAAGGTAACATTCATTTCCATATTTTACAAGTTTCTCGGCCTCTTGATATGTTATCAAAAGTAAGGGTTCATTCTTGTAAAAAAACTGAAAGTCTTTCTGAAAATAAAAATCTTTAGCTCTACAGTCAATCGTAGCATGGTAAATAGAGAGCCAATCCATACCCAGGATAACATCAAACTCTACTAGAGGTAGAACAATAAGGTTTGAAAGTAGGTTCTTTCCACAGATAAGGATAGGAAGATTCTTATAAATTCTTTTTTCCTCAACATTTCCCCCAGGTGTTTTTACCAAAAGTTCAGGAGTCATTTCTTGAGATGGTATTCCCATTTTACTAGAAAAGGTTTCAGAGATTAAAGAATGTGTAGACCCCGAATCAAACAACACGCTGGAATAATCTGAAAAAACAAACAAAGTACCTGATACAACATCATTTGATGGCCCGACATCTGCTGAAGTAGTTGCAAAGGATTTCACCACCCCTTTCTGCTTGTAGTATAACTGCTTCCCATCACTCAAGCTCTTTGTCGGACACTCATTTGCATAGTGACCCATCTCATTGCACTTAAAACATTTCACTAACTGTAAATCAAATTTGTTCTTACCTTCACCTCGATCCTTTTCAGTGCAATCACGAGCCTTATGTCCCATCTTACCACATCGGTAGCACTTCCCAGAATTCAGAAGACATTCCCCAGCATGCCTTTTGCCACATTTATCACTAATTGGAAATTTAGTTCTCTTACCATCAGACTTTTTTTGAAGAATTCTTACCTTTCTCCTGCCACCTCGGTCTCTTCTTCTGCTGGTTGTTATAGAACACTTGGTCATCGGGAAACTCCATTTCCACCTTCTCAGCACATCGAACAAACTTTTCATATCTTTAAACTCACGAGAAGCTAATGCCCTTCGATACGTTGGCTTTAATCCTGAGTAGAAACGATTGATTTTACTATCAAGGTCCCGAATAAAATTTGGAGCATACCTTGCCAATCGAGTGAACCTTTCTTCATAGGCAGCCACTGAGTCTTCCTCTTGCCTCAATTCCAAGAATTGCTTTTCCATCCTAAGTCGAACAGCCTTAGGAAAATACTTCTCAAGAAACATACCTTTGAATTCATTCCAGTCAAGAGTATCAATCTCATCGGCGTCCCGTATATTTTTAACCATAGACCACCACTGATCTGCTTCACCCTCCAACGGTAAATAGAAATACTAACCTTTTGATTGTCTGAAAACCCCATGACATCAAAAATCTTCTCCAGTGCTTTAATCCACCCTTCAGCTAGCACAGGGTCATATGATCCTCTGAATGATGGTGGATGTTGCCTCATGAAATGTTCCACCACTGACATGTTCCTTTGCGGTTGTTCTGGATGATCTCGTGCATGGATACCACCGCCATTTATCGCTTGAGTCAACTGCGCCATTACTGCAACAAACTGTTCAGTTCCAATTCCGACCATTTCTGGATGCTGATTCGGAAGGTTATTTCCTTCTGTATGCCTTCCAAGCACCGCTTCCCTGTTTCCTCTGCGGAAATCCATTCTGAATAAACATGTCTTAGATGAAGAAACATGGTAATCTTTAAATTCTATATCATTTCGAAAAAAAATTATATTTTTGGATAATCATTTAATATAATTCTAACTCCTAAAGTTATCTAAACCGACCTTTGATACCAACTATAAGGCCCCAGCCTTAAACCTTATTTAATCTTGAGTTATTACAAGATTACACATTGAGGATCTTTTCGGGTTTAGAGTTTTAGAGAATTAGATCATAAAACTTGCATTACATTCCACATATAAAGAAAGTGGTTACATAAAGATAGTATTCTTCATTCCCATCAATGGAAACACATTTAAAATAAAACATGGATTATTTCTTGACACATCCTTGACTCTATCATCTTATCATGTACCTTTCCCTTGACCTGTGAAAAACATTTCAAAAACATGGGATGAGCATAAAAACTTAGTATGGGTTATAAAAAAACATGGAAAGGAAAGATGAGTTCATATATACATAAGAATGAAATCATACTTTACCCATAAAACATAGGCACTTTAACATACCTCATAAAATCATGAATAAATCATAGAAATCATAATACATAAAGGTAACTTGAGGCATTCATAACATTCTTACGTAGGGAGTAACCCTCTTGGTTACGTTTGGAATACCCATCACAGTATATTCCCTAAAATCTCTTCGGAGAAACCTTAACGTTTCACTCCTTCGTGTTACCCAATGCATTGGAGAGCTATAATGGGCTCACCCTCCCTTAGTTTATCACGGAACCACCCGTCTTCGTAATAATGCCCAAGAACCATAACATAATCATATCACATAAAACATGCATAAAGGAAACATAACATTTCCACATTTCAATCACGAGATATCAATACAACACATTGATATAATAAAAACATTATGAAAACCATTTTCAATACCAAAGTAAAACATGGTATTTATTTTTCGTTTTTTAAAAAAAGGTATGGCTTGTAGAGGAAGCCGAAACTCAAATAACGGTCACGACGGCGGAGAAGTCGTTGTCGCCGCATATGTACGACAAAAACATTCCCTTTTATCATTTAGTAAAAGCTTCATATAAAAAAGATTCCTTTTGAATAAACGTAAAAGTCAAAGGGGGTTTATACACCGTATAAAAGAAAGTTGTGTATAAAATAAAATATGCCTCAATGAAAGGAGATTGAGACAAAGTCCCATACCTCGTATCCGACTTGACCCGACCGTTCTTTAATCTCCTGAATAATAAACTTCAGTTAATCTCTACTTGATTATGAATCTTTTTCAAGTTCATTATTCCTTTTATACCATGTTATGAACATCATGTAATCAGTTAAGTTAATAATGTTCATTTTGTCGGTATTTGGTTCTTAAGTCAAAAATAGACTTCTTACACTTACATGTTGTTAATTTGGTCAAAGGTTCATTATATCCAGAATGGTATTAATGATTTAGATATCATATATGTCATATATATCCAGTACATAATTGCATTTATAATATTACATAATCATTTAGAGGTAAGAAATGAAATGCACCGTTCATGGAGACGGTAAGCCGTACGTACGCATGAACGCTACTTTCATTTCTATTTCGTTATTTATAGAATGGAATCATAATGATATAAAGGTATATTATAATTCCAGTATAATTTCATATATAATATTATAGTTCCATCCTTTATATGTCCCACATATGGTATTTAACGAATCAAATCACTTTGAGGGGGCGGTAGTCTTCACTTCCTAAAATGAAGATATCGTGTTTACCCAGAATGGAAACCATAAAGGTATGCCCAAAATGAAAAAAACAGAAGTTTAAGGAAAACATAAACATATTATATATCATATATAAAAATAGTGACATCATAATGGCCACCTTTGAAGGTGTTAAATGAGTGTTGAACAATCATCGTTTCGGGAGGCAGAATTTCGCCATCCACGGAAACCGTATGTTCATTAACCATTTGATGCAGTTGTGTTAGAGTGTAGCTCAAATAAATCTTATAACAACATACTAGTATATTTAATATACTGGTGTTGTTACAAAAGAATTAAATAAAAAGAGTTTAGGGGGTTGGAGAAGCAAAATAAAACAAATGAACATGAGAGAATGAATTACCTTAAAAAGTGTAACTCCTTTTGATTTGAGCATAAAGGCTTCCTTTGAAAAGACTCTTCCCAAAGGGAATACTATAGGATTAGGAGAGGGGTGTGGAGAGAGTAAATGGGCAGGGGTTGGCCGAGCCAAAGGCTTGAGGTGTGTGTGAAATGAGGTAGAGGTGGGGGCCTTTTATAAGAGGAGAGGAGGGGCACTTTTGGAAAGTAATGAAATATTACATTATTTGAAAATGTGTTTCGGTTTCAAAAGGTCCCACATTGATATAATTCGTGGATAAGGTGATAAGGCTTCGAAATACAATCATCCAATAAGTTTTGGACATGTTTAGTTCATAGATATTACATTATCTTTCAATTATATTTAAATCGTCAAATAATGACGTCATCGCTGCATCATTATTATGTCATAAATAATTTAATTTATTTAATGCCTAAAAATCATAAAAAAAATACTATGATGTATGAACTCTTTTTATCTTTCCAATGACTATTTATAATCAAATATCTGATCTTTATAACCCCATGTAAAAATTGTTTTTGTAAAACGTATTATGTTTGTGTCATTTTTACCTTTACATTAAAAAAAAGTTATTTATGTCATTTCCCAACCAAAATGTCCCCATGGGGTCCCCAAGTTGACCCATGGCTTGTCTTGGTCAGCCATGACACATCAAATAAGGTTGGGACATGTGTCTAGGTCATTTCATATTATTAAAGCATTATTTATACCTTAAACTACACTAATTACCACTAATCGCGATTAAAAACTTAATAAGTTACTATTCACCAAAAAATTATTTTAATGTCATTGAACCACATTTTACTTCTTAATGACAACCATGTATGTCAGATTTTCAAAATTAAATACACATTAGTGGTAAACTTTCATTTAACTGAAAAATCAGTTTGCTTGATTACCACTTAGTGGTTTCACTATTCATCAAAAATTGATGTTTTTTAGAAAATTACCAAAAATTCACCCTAAGCTATATTTGATATTCCGAATTCAAAAATGAAGTCTATTTTACAAAATTCAAATCATATAAGTCACATTAATTAATTTAATAATTAATTCCCACTGCCAGAGCAAATAGCGTGTTTTTACAAAACAATAAGTATCAAAAGATTGACACCAGTTTAAGTCTAATTTCAAAGTGAAATTAATTCCAATGACCACCATTGGATACTATGGTAAAAATATATTCTAATTTCACTTCAAAACCAATTCAAAACATAATCTAATCATATAAATAAATTAGATTAAAAAGCAGTTTTGATGTAAAATGCAGTATTTTTCACTATTCATTAAAAAAATGAACATTGTCAGAAAAATACCAAAAATTCACACAAGGTAAATTTTGATGTCCCAATCATAAAGGATAAGTTTATTTTGAAAAACATAGTTTATAAAATTGTCAAAATATAGATTCAAAAATGGTTTTCCATCAAAAGGCAGTAAAACAATCTTTTAAGAATATTAGTGTATTCCATGCATAAGATTGTATTTATTTTTATTTTAAGCCTCTATAACACTATATTAATCATTAATAGACATAGTTAAAAATATCTATTATTCATTACTTACTTGGGATGTTACATAGACTTTGATTTAATTATACTAATGAAATGAATGAACATTTATACTTGATTCACATATGATGTGTTAAACAACATTAATGAGGGGCATGTGATGCACATATAAATTAAATGAATGACACATGATTTATTTATTGACATGACCAATCTTTCTTAGAGAATATATAAAATATGAGATGGATTGTAGTTTATTTTTGTTCTTCATGACTAGTGGTCACTCAATGTCATGGATAAAGGGATTATATAGCATTCATAAAATTTATATGATACATATTGTGGTGAATATTTTCAAATAATGATATGATTTTGTTTGATAGAGATCACACCTGACCCCTTAGTTAGTTTCAATAGCACTAATTCTTTTCTAGAGTCACCTCTTTACCTATATATTTGAAATTAGGATTTCATATTTATTTCTAACACTACTAAGTCCCACAAGGTCAAACATTTTTCCCCTTGTATAAGGATAAATTTTGGACATTGTGGCTTGTACCAAAATGATGATATCCCAACAAAACTGTATCAGAAAGTGGTTTTGGATGAATTAAAAAATATTTGTGATGTTTTTCATTATTTCTTACTGGGATTTTAGTTTATGTATTATATTGTTAATAATGTATTAAAATGGACATCACCAAACTATGGAAATTCATGTGATATAATGCTCTCCAGTTGGCATCATCGTTTTCATGTATACGATGCATGTGGTTTCCACATTCCTATCAACTTTGTTTTCATTAGTTATATCTCATTTATGAAATAGTTTTTAAGGATTGAGAGAGCCTTAAATGAGTTCAATATATATTTCCCAATAACCAGTACTTCATGTGATCCATTACATGTTGATGCTCATCGATGGAGACATACCAAGTATATGGACCTGGCCTTAAACAATACATAATCTTGAATTATGTCAATAATTTAAAGTGAGGATCTTTTCAGGTTTAGTGTTTTAGAGAATTAGACTATAAATATTACATAACAACTAGAATATTTCACGTTCACACTACTAACGAGTATTCATTTTTCATAAAATAATAACTCTGAAAAAGAAATATGCATAGTTCTATGTTTTAGATAGCATGAATTTTCTCGATACCATCCTTGAATCTATTCATCTTTTAGTCCTGTCGAAAATATTTTAAAAAGGTGGGATGAGAAAAAAAAGCTTATTAAGGGTTATAAAACAAGTAAGGAAAACATTAGACCATCAATAAATACAAATCAATGAAACCAATACTTTTCAATAATAACATACCTTACGAAATTATATGATTTATGAATAACACAATGAAATCAAAAATCATAAAGGTAACTTATGGAATTCATGACATACATACACTATAACAATCACAGCTACATAGGGTGTTACATTTGGAATACCAATCACCATATATATTTCCTAAATCACTTTGGAGAAACATTAACATTCACCTCTGTCACATTACACAATGAATTGGAGAGCTATCTTGGGCTCCCCCGCAGTAGGCTTATCATAAAACCACCCATATTTGTGAAATATGACCAATAACCATAACATATTCAAAAAACAAAAAAAAAACATAATCGAAAGATAAAATGTTCACATTGTAATACAAATATATCATTTCATGATATTTACATAATCAATTATTTATCAAACCATTTCCAAAACCCTTAAAAATATATAATATAGATATTTTTGAATCAAAGTGTCTCATACCACTTTGATGCTTTTGAAATAAATTTAAATTTTAAAACCATTATGTCAATTTAAATAAATTTTTAAAACCATTTTAATAACATGGACATGAATGAGAAGGATTTGGAAGATTAAATCATTAAAACATTTAAAACGATGTTTTAGTTAAAGAATTTTTAACAAAATGAGAGATGCTTGAATACAAATAATTGAGGAATAATATTTAATCAGAACTTTATAATATCATGAGTGTAAAGGGATTCATGATATAATATTCCAAAGGATAATATATACACCATATAAGAGTGAATTGATTCATAATAACAACGAAGTCTCAGTGGAATATAAATTGATATGAAATCCCTTATAAAAGCTGTATTCTTAGATTAAGGATTAATCAATTACATAATAATGTTTGATAAATATAAATACACTCCATATGATTAGATATTTAGTTTAAATTAATCAAAGAAAATTCACACATATTTTTGTAAAAACAACACCAATGACTTGAATGTTTAACTGAATAAATTGAAATTGAGATAAAATTACTCTAATCAAGTTCATATCGATGACATGAGAATTTATCCATGAATTTATAATGTGTATCAGATGTATATCCACACAATGGTGAGTGTAAATTACTACATAATTAAATAAATTGTGATTTAACACATAATCATGGAGTAAAATAATCAATAATGTATGCATATAGTCCAATGAGTGGAAATTTGAATTTTAAATTCCCTTACCGATTTGGAAACATAAAAAATATACACCCTATGAAACAAGGATCAGACATTGAAGATGTAAATACCCATAAATTAAATTATATTACATCGAGAATACAATAAAGGGCAGTGTATACACCACAGAAAAGAAAATAGTGGCAAATATAGCGTAAATCTCAAAAGAATAAGAAGTGAGATGAAAACCCATTACCACATTGTAATCAATCGAGTTGTGTGAACAAAATTAATATCCACCAAATTAATCATAGAATACCATGAACATAAAAAAAATCATGATTATATATATATATCAAATGGTAGTACACGATACACCACATGCAATAAAAAAGTGGTGAATAATGGAAATCTCATGGAATTAAATGTGAGATAAGAAATCCCTTACCTCATTTCCGACTTGACTTGTTTGTTCCTTGTTCATCTTGAATAATAAATTGTAGTTAATTTTTTAATTCATTAAGAAAATATTTCAAGTTTATTATTCCTTTTAAATCTCTTATTTCCATGTTATAAAAATTATGTTATAATTTATGTTAATAATGGTTGTATTGTCGATATTTGGTACCTGGGAAAAAAATAAACACCAAATAATTACATCTTGTCCATGGGGTAAAGAGCCCATTATATACAGAATGATATTCAAGATTTAGATATCATATATATCATATATACCCAATATATATATATATATATATATGTATTTATAATATTACAGAATATTTTAATAATGAAATGCACCATTAATGGAGGCAGTAGACTGTACATATGCATGAACGCTGCATTCATTTAAATTTCGTATATAATGGAATGAAAATATAGTGAAACATAAGTATATTATAATTCTATTATAATATAATATATAACTTCAATAACTTCATCATTTATACATCCCACGTATGGCTTGAACGAGTCATATCACTTTGAGGGGGCGTTTGTCTACACTTCCTCAAATGAAATTATCACGTTTACCCATAATTGAAACCATAAATGTATGTTGTAAATGAAAAAAAAACAGAAGAATAAAGAAAAACTAAAAATGATAAATCTATAAATATATTTCATATATAAGTACAGTGCCTTCATAATTGTCACCATGAGAGGCGGTAGGAGATATTTGATGAATCATCGTTTCGTGAGGGAGTAGTTCTTCGTCCACGGAAACAGTATGTTATTTACCAATGATATGGAGGTGTGTGAAAGTGTAGTTTGAATACATATAATATCCACATCATAGATTATTGAGGACACTGGTGTTGTTATAAAAGAAAGGAATTAAAAATAAGTTAGGGGTTGGAGAAGTAAATTAAAAGAAAATAATTTAAGAGAAACTATTACCTTTAAATCGGGTAACTCCCATTGGTTTGAACCCAAATGAATTCTTGAAGTTCATTATACCCATGAAAAGGATTATAGGAAGAAGAGAGGGATATTAAGAGATTATTTGGGTAGGGGGTTGATGATTCAAGGGGCATGATATGTGTGAGGAATTGGGTATAAGTGAGGGATTTTTATAAGGGGGAGGAGGGGTTCTTTAATAAAGTGTGAAAATATTATTTTATTTTATAATTAATTTCAGTTTCTAAAGGTCCAAAACTAATTAAAGTAGAGGATAAGATGAATCTTGGTTGAATTGAATTCATCCAAATATAATTGGATAGGTTTTAAATGTTATATTAATATTTATAATCTTATTTATTTAAATCAATTATTTATGAGGTAAATACTACATCATATTGGTGTCATAATAGATTTTATTTATTTGATGTTTAAAATTTATAAAAATATACCATGATGTTGTAAATATTTTTATTTTTCCAATGAATATTTATTCTTGAATGGATATCTTATATAACCCCAGGTAAAAATTACTTTACTTAATGATATTTTTTTGTGTCATTTTTGTCTTTACTTTAATTAAATTAATCTAAAGTATTATTATCACTCCCATGTGGCTCCATGGGGTCCCAAAATCGACTCAAGAAAGACCATTGTTTTTTATGACTCATCCAATAAGGTTGGGACAAGTGTTAATGTATTTTTTTATTATTATAATATTTTCTTTACCTTGAATTACCCTATTTACCTTTAACAAGAGTAAATAAAAGTCAAAAGATACTATTCACCAAAAATTATTTTCATATTATTGGACCCCATTTTTACTTATTAATAACAACCCACTAGGTAGGATTTTTGAAATTCAATTCATAGAAGAGGTAAAAAAATTTTAAATGAAAATGTATGTTTTTCAACTACTACTTAGTGGTTTCACTATTCATCAAAAAATGATGTTTTTCAGAAAAAAAATCAATAATTCAGAATAAGATATATTTGATATTCTGAATTAAAAAATGATGACTATTTAACAAAATTATAGAAAACTAAGTCTCATTAAATAATTTAATATTAATTCCTGTTGTCAAAACAAATAGCATGATTTTATGAAACAATATCTATCAAAACATTGAAACTTGTTTTATGTCCAATTTCAAAGTGATATTAATTCGAATGTCCACCATTAGATTAAATGGTAAAAATAAAACATAATTAAAATTGAAACCAATTAAAAATGAAAATATATCTGTATAAATATATTATATTAAAATTCAAATTTGAATTAAAATACATCAATTTTCACTATTCATTCAAAAAATGAATTTTATTAGAAAAATACCAAACAAAATACTCAAGGTAAATTTTAGTGACCCGATTCTAACAAAGAAATTTATTTGGTCAAATATAATGTATAAAAGTGACCAAAACTAGTTTTAAGGAGGGTTTTCCATTAAAAGGTGGCAAGTCAGCCTTTTAGTGAATATTAGAGTATTTATGATTAAAATCGAATTCTTTCTTATTTTAAGCCTCATACATTTGTTGGATAAATGTAAAAAAATTAATAAATATATATTTTAATTTTTTATTTAGTTATGATTATTCCCTCCATTACAATGACTAGGTGTTAACTACAATTTAAAATTATATTATATTATTATTTTTTAGAATGACCCAACGTTGTGTGAAACGTACGATTTCAATGAAACCCATTTTTGTGAATCGGGTACGCCATTAAACATAATATCAACATTAAAGTAAAAGTAATAATTAATTTACAAATATTAATAAATATGAAAATTTCATATTCATTATTTACGTAGTTTGTTATATCCTTCCCCCCTTTTAGGAATTGCATCCTTGCAATTTTAAAATTGGGCTCGGAAACTTCATTGAATGCCCCACATCGGAAAGAGAGTGAATAAAACTATCAATTTAAAATAAAGGAAGTGAAATGAAATGTTTACTGGAGACAACAGATTCTAGGATTCCATTAAAATATTGATATGGATGAGAAAACAACCATCATGTTCTGATGGAGAGTGATACAAAACATGATTAGGAGAAAGGTAACCACCCGAAAATCACAATCTTGTAATGGGTAATACAATATTTGACTACCCAGTTGTAAAAGCTAACATGCGGAATTTTTGTTTTATGTTAATTTTCATTGAGGAATATATTTATGAGCATAACTAAATAACATAAGGAAACAATCATACTTGTCATGTAGACTTTCATCCTTTACTAGCTTTCTAACACAAACTCATATTTTCTCCAAATGATGAGTATTCAGGATGACTTGTTCACATTAAAAGATCTATAATCAATATCAAGAGAATAACATAATCCAAAAAAGATGAACTATATATTTTTCATGTCTTTAGACCTTAAAAAAAACAAAAATGGGTAGTGTGAGATCAGATAATGCCAAAAAAGGACAATCTTTTACCAAATGAAAAACTACTCTTAATCTCCAAAATTATTCAAACAAAACCCAAAGCACAAAAAATACTATTCGATAAATATTTGTCAATAAAATTATTCAAAATAATCCAAAATAATATTGAAACCCAAATCTCAGAAGGATTTAATCACATAGTCTTCCAAGATAAATCATAACATTTATCTCCAAATAACATCAGTTGCTCATAAAGTCTCATATTGAAAAGTAAATAACTGAATCACATATTCTTCATGATAGGTTAATCACATCCATAGATAACCCAAAATAAACTTATTCATGATTAATAAAATCATCTGAATAAAAATAATTAGTCATACTAATTAGGGACTTCAGGTAGTTCAATGGTAGGTGTAAATCCCAGTTGCACTTTGGTTGTGTGTTCAATTCTCGTAGCATTGTCTGACGTGATGGGTTGCCATGCGATCTGCGTGTTGTCCTTTTTCAAAAACTATATAGTTTTATAAAATTAACAAATAGATATATATTAATCCAAAATAACCGTATCATATTTTAACCACAACAGTTATCTAATAACTTACATTTTGCATCGCAAAATGTATAAACCTATAATTTCCTCATACTCAAAGATCATATAAACTCAAATGGTTCTTTATAACTATATCCAAAAAATATATAATTATTCCTCAAATAAAATTTTCATAAATAAAAATTCAGGGTTACACATATTATAAAATGTCTTCTAAGGTAATCCCATCATCAAAAGAGCTTTAATACTTATAAGCATTTCAGCACCCTAAAATCAACCATAACTCTTGAATCCCTTATATGTTGACTTCTTACTCATTTAACATTCTTCATGATCCATTAACCATTTCTTTCCAACATATTCTGAAATAATTATTTCTTACAAACAAATTCATGAATCATATCCTAAGATTCAATAATATCAAAATATATGTCAAGAAATAATCCATAACATTAATTGGTCATTGTCAGTTTCTTCATCCTCAATTGGAATGGCATTAGGTATTGATAAACAAAATTTTTTATAATACTGGTGATCCTATTCCCAAGACATCTTTATAGGACATGTGTTTTTATAATGACAATGCACACGACATTTAAAACATTCAATCGAACCCTTATAAAGAACTTCTTTTCCTTTCCTAGAGTCAACTAGATGATTCCATTTCCTATGGAAGGTTCTTGCTTTATGACCTTCATTTCAAAATCTATATCACCTTATCATCCTTTTGAAAAATTTTCCTACATGTTTATTTCTACATCCTTGACACATAGGTTTTTTAATAAACATAACATTATGGATATTACCCGAGCTTCCGTGGGGATTTGTTTCCCGCACATACGATGCCTTATAAAAATCACCAATGATCATGTGGTCAATCATGTATCCAGATAGTTGATTGAGAATAACCGCAAGATTTCTCATTGAAACTCCCATTTTATTGAATTGCTCATTCAGAATACTATCACAGTTTTCTTCACATCCATTTTTACTTCGATGCATGCTATATCCATCCATTTACTAAAACCAAAATGGTCAGTGTGAGTAAATTAGAAAAATAATCATATATAATCTTATGAGGAGTGTAAACAATGAAACATACTTTTTCATGTTATATTAAACTCATTCTATTTATGTAAAAAACTATTACTCTTTCCAATATGATAATCATTATGGTTATGTTACTTATGATTAAATAACACCCCATCCTCTAAAGTTATCTAAATTGAACTTTGATTCCATCTATAACGACCTGGCCTTAAACATTACATAATCTTGAATTATGTAAAGTATTTACATTGATGATCCTTTTAGGGTTAGAGTTTTAAAGAATTAGGCAATAAATATTACATAACAACTTGAATATTTCAAGTAGATACTACTACCCAGTATCCAATTTTCATAAAATAAAAACTCATAAAAAGAAACATGTCTAGTTCTCTGTTTTATACAGAATGAGTTTTCCTTGATCCCATACATGACTGTATTCATCATTATGTCTTATGGAAAACATTTCAGAAACATAGGATGAGCCTAAAAAGCTCAGTAAGGGTTATAAAATAAGAAATGAAAATATTATCCCATCAATAAATACAAATCAACGAAACCATTACTTTTCAATCATAACGTACCTTAAAAAATAATATTATTTATGAATAACTTAGATAATTATGAAATCATAAAGGTAACAATTGGAATTCATAAGATGCATAAATTATATCTATCACAAAAATATAGGGATTCACATTTAGAATAATCATCACATTTTATTCCCAAAATCTATTAAGAGAAACATTAAGATTTACCACTGTCATGTTACCCAAAGTATTGGAGAGCTATCTCGGGATCACCTGCCCTAGGTTTATCATGGAACCACCCGTATACATGAAAAATTATCAATAACCATAACATATTCTGAACACATAAAACAAACATAAAGGATATATTACACTTCCACATTGAAATCCCAATATATAATTTCATGATATTACCATAATCAATTCTTATCAATTCATTTCCAATACCATTTAAAAAATTTAATAATGATATTTTTGAATCAAAGTGTCTGATACCAATTTGAAGCATTTGGAAGAAATATTAATTTCAAAACATTCATGTCCATATAAATAAATCCTTAAAACTATTTTTAAATCATGGGCATGATAGATAAGGGTTTGAAAAATTAAATCTTTAAAACATTTTAAATGTTGTTTTAGTTAAAGAATTTTCTCTGAAATTTGAGACAATTGAATACAAAAAGTTGAGGAATAAAATTAATAAGAACATTATAATATCATGAGAATAAAGGAATTCATGATATAATATTCCACAGGAATCTATATACACAATATAAGTAAATTGGTGCATAACAACAATTAAGTCTCAATGGAATGTTAATTGAGACGAAATCTCTTATAAAATTTGTATCGTTAGATTCAAGGTAAATCAATTACATAAAAATGTGTGAAAAATATAAATACACTCAATATGACATGATATTCTGTTTAAGTCAATCAGAGAATATTTAAAAATATTTTTTGTAAAAAAAATACCAATGACTTTGATGTTTAACTCAATGAATTGAAATTGAGTTAAAATTACTCTTATCAAGTTCATATTGATGACTTGAAAATTTATCAATGGATTGATTATTTGTATCAGAAGTATATCCACACAATGTGGAGTGGAAGTTACTATAGAAGTAAATAAGTATTTATTTTACACTTAATCTTTGTGTAAAATAATCAATTAATTATTCATAAAGCCTTGTGAGTGGAAATTGGAATTTGAAATTCCCTTACCGATTTGGTAACTTACGAATCATATAGCCCATAAAAGAAGGATCAGACAATGAAGATGTGAATACCAATAAATTAAATTATATCACACCAAGAATATAATCATGGGAAGTACATACACCACAGGAAAATAAAAAATTGCAAATGTATAATTAATTTCACGGGAATAAGAAGTGAGATGAAAAGCCCTTACCACATTGTAATAAATCAAGTAATATGAAAAAAAGATAAAAACCACCAAATTAATCACAATATACCATGAATATAAATAAAATTATGATAATATATATCAAATTGAAGTATAACATACACAACATGAAATAATTATGTGGTGAACAATGGAAATATCATAGAATTTATAGTGAGATAAGAAATCCCTTACCTCATGTTCGACAAGACTATTTTGATCTTTATTCTTCATGAATAATAATCATAAGTTAATTTATACTAGATTAAGAACAATTTTCATGATTATTATTCCTTTAATATCACTTATTACCATGTTATAAACATTATGTAATCATTTAAGTTAATAACTGTTATTTTGTCGATATTTGGTACTGGAGTGAAAAATGAACACCTTATAATTACAAGTTGTCCATGTGGTCAAGAGTCCACTATCTCCAGAATTATATTAGTGATTTAGATATTATATAGATCATATATATCTAGTATATATATATATATTTATATATGAATATATAATATTACATAACATTTCGAAATATAAAATGAAATGCACCATTAATGGAGACAGTAAGTCATGAGTATTCAAGAACGGTAATTTTGTTTAAATTTCATATTTAATGGAATGAAAACATAGTGATACATAGATATATTATAACTCTAGTATAATATTATATATAATTTCAATAACTCCATCTTTTATACATCCCACGTATGGCACAAATGAGTCATATCACATTGAGGGGGTGATAGTTCACACTTCCTCAAATAAAATTATCACGTTTCCCATAATGGAGACCATAAAGGTATGATATAACTGAAAATATACAGATTAATAAATAAAATATAAACATAATATATATATATATATCATATATAAACACAGTTCCATCATAATGGACTCCATGAGAGGCGGTAGGAAATATTTGAACAATCATCGTTTCATGAGTCATTATTTCGTCGTCCATAGAAATAATATGTTCATTGCCCATTAGATGGAGGTGTGTGTATGTTTAGTTCGAATAATTCTCATAAAAAACATATAATATCGAGAATACTAGTGTTTTTATAAAATAATGTAATAAAAAAGATTTTAGGGGATTGGATAAGAAAAATAAATGAATATAACATTAGAAAAGACGTTACCTTTAAATTTGGTATCTCCATTTGGTTTGAAATAAAAGGACTTCAAGATGTGTCTTATGACTAAGTAAAGCTTATAGGAGGAAGATATGGATATTTGAATCTTATTTGGGCCAGTTTAGGAAGATCCAAGGGGCTTGAGAGGTGTGAGAAATGGGTTAGAAGTGAAAAAGTATTATAGGGGGAGGGGTTCTTTAGGAAAGAGTTAAAGTATTATTTTATTATATAATGATTTTTTGTTTATAAAGGTCTAAAACTAATTACTGACTAAGATGAGATGACTAATGGTCGAAATAAATTCAACCAAATATTAATTGGACAGGTTTTGGATGTTATTTTAATATTTATAGTCTTGTTTATTTAAATCATTTATTAATGAGGTAAATACTGCCTCATTTTTGTGTCATAATTAATTTTATTTATTTGATGACTAAAATTTATATAGAAATAAAATTATTTAGAAAATAGTTTTAGCTTTCTAATGAATATTTATAGTCGAAATGATATCTTATATTACCCCATATAAAAATTACTTTGTGAAAGGATATTTGTTTGGGTAATTTTATCTTTACTTTATGTTAAATAATATAAAGTGTCATTATCACTCTCAAGTGGCTCCTTATGGTCGCAAAATAAACCCAAAGATGTCCATGGTTGGCCATGACTCATTAAAAAATGTTATAACAAGTGTAAATGTAATTTTGTATTATTATAATATTATTTTTACCTTCAATTACACTATTTACCTTTAAACGTTTTAAATAAAAGTCAAAAGTTACTATTCACCCAAAACTATTTTAAACTTATTGAACCACTTATTACTTAATAATAATAACCATGTATGTATAATTTTCAAAATTCAATTCACATAAGTAGTAACATTTCATTTAAATGAAGATGTCAATTTTTTATCTATGCACATCGGTTTCACTATTAATCAAAATTTGATTTTTTTCTAAAAAAATTCAAAAAATTCAGCCTATGATATATTTGATATTCCGAAATCAAAAATTATTCCTATTTTAAAAAACTTCAAAACATATAAGTTGCATTAATTATTTTAAAATTAAATCCTGTTTTCAGAACAAATAGCATGTTTTTAAGAAACAATATCTATCAAAAGATTGACACTTATTTATGTCCAATTTTAATGTGAAATTAATTCCAATGACCACAAATGAATTAAATGGTAAAAATATAATCTAGTTACACTTTAAAACGAATTAAAAAGATAATCTATCCTTATAAATAAATTATATTAAAAATCATATTTGAATTAAAATAAAGTATATTTCACTTTTCATTAAAAATCAATTTTATCCGAAAAATACACAAAAAATTTACACAAATAAATTTTGGTGTCCTGATTTTGAAAAAAAATTTATTTTGTCAAATAAAATGTATAAAAGTGGCCAAAACTAGACTTATATTTTCTTCTCTATTAAAATATGGTAAATCGACCATTTAGTGAATATCAGAGTATTTATGCTTAAAACCGAATTCATTTATTATTTTAAGCCTTAAAATATTGAATAAATGTAAAAAAAATTGAAAAACATGTATAATAATTTTTTAGTTAGTTCTATTCATTACCACCATTAAAATGGCGAGGCATTAACTGCCATTTAAAAAATATGGCATTTTCGAAGGTAATCAATTTCAAAATGGAATTTTCAATGTATTTTTGGATAAAAAGGGATTGATGAAAAAGATTATTTTAGGATATAATGGTTTTTAAAGGAATAAAAAATGATATGGGAGTTGATTTTATGAAATGTTTAAGTTTTATGGTGAATACTTAAAAAAATGCATTATTTTGACATGTTTTAAAAGAGATGAAACTTTTTGAAATGGTGGATTATTTTGAGGATTGTGGGTTTTGAAAAATTATTTTGGTATATGTAAGTGTTGTGTGAATTGATTTGGGAAATATAGAGGTATCAAGTCTATGTTTCATGTTAGTGTTATATGCCTCCCAAAAAGAACATAATGGAGGATAAGGGGATTATAATTTGATTATGTGTATTTTCCCATGTATCTACTCTTCCCAGACATAATAAAGAGTGTTGGAGCTATGTTCATTCTATTCCTTGGACTCCATCCAGGGATTTTTGAATCATAGGTTCCCTTACCCAGATCGTGGAGTTGTTGTGGTTGGGACTAGTCAATTTTCATGCGGGGAAATGTTACTAGTGCCCTTTTAGGGAAGTTAGTCTGAGTTTTAGATAGTCATTTCATTGAGAGATGATCTGGTGTTGAGATATATATTGTTGGGAGATTTTGTTTGGTATCTATCGAGAATTTTTTATTTCTCTTATATGAATGGTGATGATTTATGGATCGATGTGTGTACCCTGTGTCCTGGGTAGGATTTTTCTCAGGAGGTGAGTTGTGATCCTTTTACGGATGGTTTCCTGATGGGTTGATCATAAATGGCCCTTGGGCCAGTGCTTGGGTAACATGGATGAGTGTTTCCTTTGATTTTTTAAGCACTTAGTAGTGTTGGTTCTATTTTGTTGGATTTTTCTTGGGATGGTGTTCTCAGTTGAGGACCGATGTTACCCATTAAGTACGTGACCTAGTTCTGAAGCACATATTCTTTCTTATTGAGGCATGGCTGTGAATTTTTCTTCATTAGTTTTCTTGTCAGGAAGAATGTTGACCTTGGTGATAGTTTTTGTGTTTGGATGTTGAGTTATTGTTGGGATGTTTGTTTTTTTTGGATTTAGAATTTGATATCTCAGTTGTCATTAGATATAGTAGGGAGGTGAATTCAGGGATAATTTCTATTAAATACTTAGAGATGCATTTTTAGTTAAAGTCGAGTTATCAATGTGAGTTCTTTTGTTTTCATGGTATTTGGAGAATTTCTAAACTGTAGAGTCATCAATGCACGGTCTTTATCCATCTTAGGTTATTGCTTCATGATCATTTAATCTCGTTCATAGATATTTCTCTTGGGTTTTATGGATTTAAACTATTTTTCATGGAATGTCTAGTTGTATTGGGTGGTTTCCTTCTTTAAGACCTTCTTTTTTTTCTTTCCCCACCTAATCCACCTCTTTCATGAGGTTTTATTAAGGCATTTCATCTAATACATCCACATTTAATGAGACTTTATAGGGGGGAAGTAGAATGGTTGGGATATTGTAACACTCTATGTCACTATAGAAATTATTATATTAATTAGTTATGGGGTTTTAAAATTTTGGATGTTTGGGGATTTATATATTAAATATTTATAGTTTTTCCTTTGTGTGCAATTTTTTTCACAATCACTGAAAGATTAATAGAAATTTTGTTTACGAACCATATGTAGTCATCTTGGAGAACATGGTTTGGGGTGAACATTTTAGGAGAAAACCAAATGAGTTACCCTTACATAGGGCCATTTTAGTTCATTCTCTAACATTCACGGTTAGTCTACATGGGTAATGCATGACTAGGGGAGACCATGCATGGTTACCAATATGTGTGGGTTGTGAGATGCATGGATTTTTTATGGAAAGAAAAAACCAAGAAAAATCTATGAAGATTTTTCTATAGCTTGATAGTGTTTCTTTACATGGTTGACAGATGGGTTTTTAACCCATGTGGACTATATGGGTGTTTAAAAGATCATTTTTCCTCATTTTCCTTCCCTGATTTTAAGGGGTTTTTCCTTTTTATCCCTCTCATTCAAACATACCTAGGGTGCAACTAAGGTTGTATCTCCCTCCATGCTTTGGTGATTCCAAACATCTTTATTCCCATTTCAAATGGGTTTCATAATGTAAACCCCTCCTTTCTCTTGGTTTTACTCTTTTTCATTCCCCTTTCCCATTCCTATTTGGTTTCTCACACCCCTATGAAACCTAGAGGTTTATATTGTTTTATTTGGGGTTCAAAGTGATTTAATCATGGGAGTTTTTGTTTTTAGGGATTGAGGGATGTCTTTTGTGGCTTGATTGAGCATTCTCCATAGTAAGTAGTAAATTCTAGCTTGATTCGTATTTAATTGATGTTGGTTATTTTGTCTATTTACATTATTTGTAATAGAAATCAATTATTTACTTTAATAAATGTTTTATTTTTTCATCTATGCCTATATGTGAATGAAAAATAGAATTTATATATTTTTTAGAGTGACTAATCACTTGTAATAAAGGTTATTTCAAAGGGGTTTTGTTGTTTAAAGAGGTTTCCACGTTCCAAGTGTTTCTAAAAAGTCATCAATGTCTTTTTCAAATGAAATTGACATTTTAATGGTCTTTGACCCAATTTCGGTCAATAAGTGAGTGTTATCTTGGTTTATGAAATTTTTTAAATGAAAAGAAATAGTTTGGTCTCTCCATTGGTTTTTACTAAAAGAGGGGTATGTTTTAAATGGTTTTGAGTATGGGTTGAAATGGTTATATTTAATGACTCATTTTGAAAAGAAATTTCAAATGGGTTAAAATGGATTGGTTTCAAAGAAGACATTTGAAATTGGTTTTAATGGTTAAAAGGGACTCCGAGTTGGTTAAAAATAAGACTTGATCGTAACTTTTGATAGTTTTCAAATGACTTGGGTGTGTAGGACCCTTTTGAGCCCTGTTTGACTATGATTAACATGGATTGTATCCCTATGTATATTTATATATATTATGTTGGATGTGGACATGTGATCTGGATTATTTTTTGCAATGGAGTTGGAGGTGAGTTGATATTTATTTTCTCATTCTTATGATGCATTGTATGAATCATTTGATTCATTGCCTCTTATTGTTGCTTTCATGGGTATACTAGTCACTAAGTGAGAGGACTAGACTTATGTTGCACTATATAGATGCACAGTACTAGTTTCCCTCTCTAGTGTGATATTGGACTAGATGGGGAGTGCCGACAATGATAGCTAGGTGTGGGCTAGTTGGGTGGCTTGTGTATAGGAAATAATATAGGCTGGATGTTGGTTCATGTTTGGTAAATTCTAATGTTGTTATCACCCTAGGACCTAGTTTGTATCCCATTATACTTTATGTCTCTAAAAGGGGCTTTCACTTGTGTTCCCTAGCTAGATTGGAATATATAGCACAATGTTTTCTATTTACCAACTTTTTTACATTTATTTTGTTGTGATATGTTGTATTGGTTTTTTAGTTTTTTATCATTGTGTATTGGATTGTTTTATAAAATGGATTCCAATAGTGTTTTAAAAAAATGTATTTATAATGTTGATTAAATGGTGGATTTTAAATGGGTGTTTTTATCAAAGAAACTCAGTCTTATAAAATGGGTTCTTAAGTCATTATTTTCATTTAAAATAGAAAGAAAATGAAACTTTTATTTGGTGATGGATGTGATATTTGGTTTTTATGTACATATGTTGAAAAAAATAAATTTTTATTTTTATTTCAAACTAACATAAAATGAAATTTCATTTTTTAAGAATAACACAAACTCCATGGAGGAATCGTACTCAAACCATGAAAAAACCATTTGACGTATGCAACTCTTATGGTTTATTTTCTGGTTCCCTAGATATAGTCTTCCTCATATTGTTTGTATTATTTTTTCAAGTAAGTCAACTCGGGATGTTGAGAATAACCAAGGGTAACACAATGATTGGGGGTTTTATTTCAGGATTTGTTTTTATTTTTGGATGTCCCAATAAGGGATCTATCTCCTTGGTTCTAGTTTTATTGTATGTTGTATCTGGGATGTTTATTATTTTTGTTTTATCAGTGTGTTTTTTATTCATTTATGTTGCGTACTCTATTTGGATGTTTTATTTATTTGAAATGTATATTTATCAAAGGGTGGAATATATCTAATTGGTATTCTCTGTTTATACCTCAGAGCTTGTTTCCAACCTGAAAAAAATTAGGAACATGCCTCTTGAATTTCCATGAACCCACTCAAGTGTCTGATTCATGGGTGGCCCAAGATAGTTCGTGAAATGGTTTGTGACCCAATTTTCCCATCAATTTCACCTTTCCCCCCTAAAATTCCTCAAAGTTAAAAATTTAAATACAACTAAATTCAATTCTCTTTCAGAAAAACATCATTCTTTCATGACTTATAACTATCACTACCACACCACCATAGCACATGGACCAACAGAATCAATATACCATGCATCACTTTTTTATAATAATACACAATATGAAAGGTTTACTCTATAACATTGATTTAGGTTCTACCTCTAGATCCCCCCACTCTATCATGTGGAACAGGTCTAGATGGTACTTCTTCTATTATGATAAATGGAATACACTAGAAACGAATCACTTCAAGGATAGTATGGCTAATCAGTATTCCACATTCTTGATATATTCCATGATATAAAATGGTAAAATATATCAAAATTTATACTTATCATGCCTTCATAACCAATGGTTTCCTAGACATGGGGAAACCCTCAAAAACACCTGATCACCCTGCTCAAATTCCAACAGATGATATTGATAATCTGAGAATGATTTCTAAAGACTTTGATCCTTCTCCAATATTTTCCAAATCAATTGTTACTTCAGCATTGTCTCCTAGATGAGGCTCAACCATAATAATAAGCGCTCGTCCAATTCTACACAACAAATACAAGATCAACGCGGTCATCCATACAAGGCTTCAATGGGATCCATCATAATCAAAGCTTGATAATTGTTTTTATATGAATACTCAACCAATGATATTTGTTTCTCTCAAGAACATCAAAAATCATGAAAACATACTCGAAGCATGTCCCCAAGGATTTGAATGGCCAACATAGTTTCATCATCCATCTATATATGATACATCAAGTTCATCTTCAGTTGAGATCCAATTGCTTCATAAAGATTTTGCCAGAATAAAGAAGTGAAGCATGGGTCTCGATCAGATATGATGTATGAAGGCACACTATTGAGTCTCATGATCTATCTAACATATAAGTGTCCAAAATCCTCCACATTTATCAAATCCCTAATGGTAAGGATGTAGGATGTCTTTGATAACTAGTTCATGATCACCCAAATAGCATCCTTCCCACACAATGACTGAGGAAAACCATTCCAAAATTCCATAGAAACCTCATCTCCCTTCCTTGACGAAATATGAAGTGGATGCAATAAACTTGTTGGACATCAGTAAAAAGATTTGATCCTCTAATATATGATACATCGGGATTCAAAATCTATAGTCGACCACCTCATCCCGGGCCACCAATATTGACATTTTATGTCATGGAAGATTTTGGTGACCCAATGGTGTACGACACATCTAGATTGGTGCCCACCCCCTCTAACCACTCACCTTAAAGCCAAGGTGATGAAAATCTTTCTATGAAAATGTAGACAACTATCGAGAGACTATCACAGTGATAGAGTTGGTGCCCAAGAACCATCTTCTGTATACTTTTTGATAACTCATATTAATTAATTTAAATATTAATAAAAAAATATCATATCATGATTGTTCTCATGTGTGACATTGTATGCTATAATTTCCTAAGAGTAGTTGTTAAATTGAAAGGTCACAATAGTTATCAACTATGATTATAACCCATAAATGACACAATAATATTCTTAAATATAAGTTCTATAGATGGATGGAATCATTTGAGGGACACAATTGATATAGGCTTTCATGGGTGAAGACCCATAGGGCATTGAAGCACCTTATCATGGTGTACGCCCTTAGTAATATCTAGTGTAGGAAATTTAGAGAGTGAGACATGCTGGTAGAAATTCATTATTTATATGTGTCATTGAATTTACTTATTTTTGTATGTGTCTAATTATCCTTATATAATAATATTAATATTAATGAGTATTATAAATTATTTATTTTGATGTATTGATGAAAACTATGATGACATATTCTAGCAACGAGGTTGGATACATTGGGTGCATCACGAGTAATATTTCATTAATGATTAATGTGAGATATGATTTTAAAATTTTTCTATTTAATAGAAATTGATATATTAGGCCTTTTGAGTGAGATGAAATAGACTAAATAAATCCATGAACATGGTGTTCTATAGGAAAGATTGATTTTCAAAAGGTCACAGAAAGTGACATTGAGCACATAGGTCGATAGTGCCAACATGCAACCTGCTTGATTAAAGACATCATGATAAAATTATTATATTACATAGTAAGAATCTGTATGAGGTACTATGACATTGAAGTATTAACTTATTTATTTATGGGTACCTTGACATTTTCTAGATATTAATCTTGGACTCTAGGATGTTTCTCGAAATGCTACTGAGAAATATGCCTAGAGTGTCTCACAACAAGTGTATCTATAATCTCAATTACATAATATTTAGTATTTAACAAGGTGAATAAATATTATTCTCCCACATGGTTTAATAATTATACATGTTTTCTTGATCCCATATATTCCACCACCAGTTATTCAAGAGAATATTATCCAGGACAAATATTTAATAAATATGTATTTACCATTTAGTGAATATAATATTTATTTATTTATTGGAGAATAATTTAGTGATATTTAATTATTAAATAAAATGTCATTCAGTGCCTGAAAAATATTATGGAGGAATGGAAGACAGATTTTAATGGTCTAGTGAAAAATAATATATTTTAAATTTTATTTAAATAAAAGTCATTTAATTTATTTTCTGAGTTTAGAGCATGTCATGAAATTTTTTTATTATTATTATAGTCGTGGGGTTCCACAGGGATTACAAAAATAATAAGGGTGCATGTGAAATGATTATTTTCTAACCCTAGGGTTATATTAACTCAATTGTATTGTTTTCATAATAAAGAATATTCAGATTGTGTTGAGAAAAACTTGATCTAGAGAGAATTTTATCAAACCCATAGAGAGCTCCCTCTCTATGAATGCTCTCAAGAACAAAGAGTGATCATCCTACAACACCACTCTCAAGTATATTGACATCAAAAATAACCCTTACTTGAATCGATTCTCAGGGTGATCAAAGATGAATGATGAAAGTGTTAGGATATGTCCGACTAACACAAAACGATTCCTATGGCGTCGTACATGTGTTTATGGAAGATGTGTGGATTGTTTCTAAATGTAATCTATTCTTGATTCCTACTACACAATGAAGATACGACGTAGATACATTGTCAAATCCATCGACAAAGAAAGAATTTATCACAATTCAATTCTTTAATTTCTTAAATTAATTATAAATAATATGTGATGATTATGTGCACTGATTCCGACATTTATCTATTTTCTATATTCTTTGAATCAATTCTTTTGATCATGGAATTTATTGTCATATAAATATTGGTCTAATCATTGATAATACAAAAAATAAGAGTTGGTCATACCCAATCTGACGCCTTCATTGTGCCCGGAACCTTCAGACCAGTCACTCAAGGTGTCATTGACATTCAAAACTTTTCAAATATGCTACTATTTGGGATCTGATGCCTCAATAAGTTAAATATGATCATCAAGGGAAGCTGGGGATTTCACAAGAGCTAACACATAGATACACCTTCCTCTTCCAAATCTAAAAGCATTTAAAGATGCATACCCATCATGGACTATTAATCCTCAAATTTTTTCAATGCCTGGGAGGGTAATTTCCTACTCGAGGCGTTAGCCACAACATTCCCCTTTCTGAGGGTACATGTTATATCAATATCAAAAGCCTATAGAAACTACATCTATTTCCTTGGTCAAAGATTTATACCCCATTAAATGGAAATCTACCACAAAATATTATGATCTATGTTCACTATAATTCACTCACTAAAAATTAATGGTGCCAAATTTTCAAAGCACGCATCACTATTGCAAAATCCATGTGGTGAGTGGGTTAATACTTATCATGAGGGAATAATTGGTGAGAGTCATAAGCCATTATATGGTCATTTTTCATCAACACACAACTTAATCCCATGGCTTAAGGATTGAAATACACAACATAACCCATTCTCAAATTGAGAATAACTAGAATATGAGCCAAATTCAAATTCACTTACAAGTCCACAACATACCTTTGAAATTATTAATTCCAATCGAGCTTCACACCATTCTATGTTGGATTTGTCCAAGGTGAATCCAATATGGAGAAGTCCTGAATGAATCTTTCGCAATACCCCACCAAACCCAGAAAACATCTAACCTCAAACGCATTTTTGGGTTTTTACCAAGACATTACCTCTTGGATTTTTCCATGATGCACTAAGAATCCATTCTCAGATTCAACATGACCGAAATATGCTGCCTCCTGGATCCATAACTGACATTTAGGAAATTTAAAATTAATGTGATTTTCCTTTAAGTTTCCAAAAACAATGTCTAGATAAACTTCATGATCCATCGTCATCTTGATGTATACAAAGAAATAAACCACAAACAACACTACAATGAAGTCAAGATAGCATCATATATATGGTTCATCAAATCCATGAGATCTTTTGGAGCATTATTAAGTCCAAACGACAAAACTAAATACTTGTAGTTTCTATACCTACTCTTGGAAGTAGTCTTAGGGATATTCACATCCCCAAACCTCAATTCCTTGTATCTCGATATCAAATATTTTTTTTGAAAACATGTTGCCATCAGGCTCCCCTAAACTGGTCAAATATATCATAAATATCTGCAAATGGATATTTATTCTTAATGGTCAACTGGTTGACCTTCCATTAATCAATGCAATGTATGAAGCATCAGTTTGACATCTCTGTAAAGAAAACTAGTGATTCCCAAGGTGACAGGCTCAGTCAAATGATTCCATTTCCATTAAGATCTTCTAATTGAACTTTTAACCCCTTCATATTAGTAGGATACAACCAATATGAAGTAAAATAGATAGGTTTTTTCCTCTGATGTAAAATGATAGAAAAATATACATCCCACAGGTGTAGAAACACTAAAAATCCATCAAAAAAAGACATTGGGTTACATATCCTCCACCACAGGAAACTGATCAACTAATATCTTGTCAACCGAATTGAAATGAAAATGAGATAACTGGAATGAGATCAATACATCAATTGGAACAATAGGTTATTCCCTTCCTGGCCTAGAATTATACTCATCTTAGAAGATGTGGACAATTCCATCAGGGGATAACAATTTATCTATATGATGATAGCAATTGATTCGTCCATTAAAAAATTCATCTAGTTCGTTTCTCATAAAGAGATTGAAAACATTTAGGTCAAGGAATAAAAAATCCCATACAATATCAAAATCGGTAATCATGACCCAGAATTTTGACCACATGAATCCCTACTCCATCTTACCCAACGGAGTTGATATATCAAAAGAAAATGAAAATTACTCCATATATAATCATAATGTTTCAATAAAATTTTAATATATAAATGAATGGGATACAACTATATCAAATAATTCTAAATCCATGGAGGATGAAATTAATATGATACCTCTCATGGTAGTTAGGCTTGCATTGAAATCCTCTATAACATGCTTGGCTACATACAAATGCCTTAAATTAGTCTCACTTTGTGTCTTCATAGATCCGTAAGACACCCCTTTAGTCTAAGAATAGAACACTACACACATATCTGCACCAAACTAAACATGATATACTAGAGTAAAAGAATACCCAACTCTATTACCTTGTAGAGGAATTTACAAAAGCACTAGATAATTCTTGGGATTCCACACTAGAGAAAATTTTTAGGTGCCTCTTGACAATCTGGATTAATTTGGAATATTTTCCAACACTGAAAACAAGTAACCTACTTACACCTAGAGGATGAAAATAGAACATAATTCGAGGAATGTTGACTTACTCTGCCATCACTTTATCAGAACTTCTCTTGCTTCCTTTTCTGGTCGGATGAAGAGCTCTGTCTACACCTAGGGGCACCACCGAGGCCTGACAATCTACTTATATCAATATTTTTCCATATTTGTTTTTCAACCTCTATTGCATAGGTTGATAAGCAAAAGATAATGATTATCAATCTGATTTTAGGATTCACCACTTTCTTAAAGAATCAAGCCTAGATATAATCAATCAAGATGAGACTGGGAGAAAGATGATCCAGTTAAGCAAATAGAATGGAATACTTTATTAAAGAATTACTCACATGCTCCAAGGTCACAAACTCTTAGTCATTCACCACCCTCAATGTCTCAAAGTATAATAGTTGATTGAACATCTTCTTGGACAGAGCCCATGTGAGATCTTCATGCATATTGTCCTACTCTATAGATTCACACTACTTTCAGTTATCTTCGTTTCAACATATATGTGGTGAAACCAAATTTATAAGTCTTTGGTATCATTAGAAAATAAAAGATATGCTCGATTTTTCCCATCCATTATTTGATCTCTTGAGGCCCTTTATCACCATTTGTTTGCTTTTGTTTTCCCTGAAATAGAATAATTCTGTTCTCTGGTCTCCACCGTCATAACATTTTTGATTATATAGGAATAAAAAAAATGTGATGATGGGTCACTATGTAAACTATTAATGGAATGGATATACTAAAGATGAAGACTAACATGTGGTTTGGATGTTTCTTTATGGATCATTAAGGAACATGATGTTGCATTTGGTTACTTAAAATGTTTCTAGTTTTTATTGATCAAAATTGTATGAAAAAAATGAATGGAACTATGTAAATGGGAATTATTTTATACAAAATGAAAATTCAAATGAGATATTTTTGGGGGATAAATGTTTTAATGTTTTCTGGAAAATTAAATCACATAAAGTAAATCACATAATTTTTTATTTTTCCCAACTATCGAAGATTTTTTTAATATATTTTTGAAAAATAAATATAGAAAACATTTTCAAAAATCAAAAACTACAAAAGAAACCCCTTAATAATTTGAAAAAATTCTATTGATTAGTCAAAATCTTGTAGCTTAAAGCCTATCATAAAGGGATATTCAACAGGATGATGTATAATAGCAACCTTACTGGAATTGATTTTTTTATTTTCTTGTTATATGGTTTATTTTAATCAATGTAATATAATCTTTTATCCATTTTATGCTTCCTCTTCATTATCATAGACTACCAACATAAAACGCCAACATTACCCATGATGAAATTTGCTAAAATCAACAAGAAGTCGTATCCAATGGATGATATCTCGATTCCAGTATGACCCTTTTCAGATTTCAACAAAATTTCATGATAAATAATAATGAAATTTTCCTTTTTTAATAAGCTATAAACAAATAATAAGACATGATAGAAACATAAACAGAAAACGAAGTAAAAAATTAAGATAGATATAAAAAAACACGACTGGATTGCACATCCATCATGCCTCTAATCCTTTTAATCACACAAGATATACCATCATTAATGCCTATCATGATAGAAAATTGTGGGCTTGAACCAAGGGACCTCTAACCAAATCCAACAAGAAATGTATACCAGTTTTTTGAAACTAACATTTATCCCATATTTTCAATTCAAGGGGACTCGGTATAGTTTCTCTGATGTCCACATGAAGAAATGAAGAACCCACACATGTTCTCTCTCAGTAAATTTAAGATGATGATTAATTACACTTGTTAAACCTTTAAAAACTAAAAAAGACAACATTAAATGATCCTTCTACAACCCATTTTAGAATAAATATATAGAGTAAGAATTATCAAAATCACATTGTCTATGTTTCTAGACTGATTCATTGATCAACATCATTTTAATTTAACACAGAAAGAATAACTGCAACCGATACACAAAATTGAGGATAACCAGAGCTTGTTTGAGATATGTGATGGCTTTAGGGATGAAAGACCCCTGAGATGGATATGAGGTGAGAAATATGTAAGAGGCATCATTGATGAAATTCAATAAATTCAACAAGAAGTCATCTCCAATGGATGGTATCTCGATTCCAGTCTGTCTCTCATTAACCATCATCAAAATAGCATGATAAATAATTATGACCTTTATCATTAAAAATAATCTAGAAAACAAATAGGTTGAAATTATAGAAACATAAAAAAGAAAACAAATTTAAAAAATAAAGATAGTTATGAGTGAAAACATTCCAATATTGAACGTCCTCCTTTCCTCTTATACTTTTCATCACACAAGATATACTAACATTAATGCTTGTAATGACAACAAAATTGTTGGCCTGATCCAAGGGTCCACCAGCCAATGACTATAGAAAATGCATTCTATTTTTTAAATTAAATAGTTATCCCATATTTCCAATTCAGAAGGAATCAAAATAGTTTCACTGAAGTCCACATGAAAAAATTAAGAACCAGTGCATGTTCCATTTCATGAAATTTATTTTCATGATGGATTTCAACGGTTTACCCTTTCCATACCAAAACGAATGTGATATGTGATCTTGTTGCTATAGTGACCCAACCTTTTCATACATTACTATTACATCATTCTAAAGATAAAAAACCTAATAGTATTACACATAGAGGATCCAGAGGTTTAGTGTCATGGGAAAACTAGGACCACACATATCAAATACAACTTCAAGCATAGACATTTAATTAATTACATCTTCTCTAGCTTCTTATTTGCACTTGTCCTATCCTTAGTACATGTTTCCACCTGAGGTTATACATCAAAAGGGGTGACCTAGATGTCAGTAAGAGTATAGATAAGAACAATATATCATGGGGTGAGCATAAAAATAACATAGGCAAAAGATCATGGACATGAGAGAATCATAAATAAAAAACTTGAAGTGTGGCAATGCATAAAAATGAAACATCATGTCTTTGTGGTTAACTACCACACATACTTGTGAACCAAGATATCATCTTGTTCACACATCAACTTGCATTTACTCATGAGATTTCTCACTTTACCCAATGCATTGGAGCGCTGTATAATTTCAGGCGCACCTGTCACATTTAAACATTCATATTGCGCTATATAATTCCGGGCACACCCGTCACATAATAACATTATCATTTATCATGCTTGCCACAATGAACATATAACATAAATTAACATAATTAACCGTTGAAAAGGAATGGGGTTGATATCATATTAACACATTCATAAGCTTTGGGTTACCAAAAGATAAAGGGAATAACATACATGTTACAAGAACCGTCCACCTTGGGTGAGAAGTAAAAGGGGTGTTCTTAAAAGAAGAGTTATTTTGGAAAAAAATTTGTTGGACATAAAAACAACTAACAAACATTTATATCCTAGAAAAGTAATTTCCATGATGAACAAATGATCTTTGAGTAGTAACCATGTAAAAAATGGAGTGAAAGAGGGAGAGCCCTAAGGAAGAAAATTGGGTTCGAGAATTCCCATTACCTAGTACCCGAATGCTTCATTGTCTTTAATGTCCTGTATAATGACATTATATTCATTAATTAGAAATCCAGAACCATGTGTACATAAATAATTCTCATTCTGCTTTCATATTTAATATTATTTTCCTTTGGATGGCTTATAAAGTTTAAAAACATTGTTCGAGGATGTTTGTTTTTATGGTTTTTCTTGGGTGATTCACTTGTATTCTTAAATTGATGTTTTGGTAGAACATGAGTAAACATCCAGAACTGATAATAAATGTTTTTAATGAGATTACAGGAGTTTGAATTATATTATAATGAATCACATTGTATCCATGTGGAAGAATCATTAGATAAGAATCAAACGAAGTTTTTGTGGGTTAATTTGAGCGGTTTTTCGATCACAATGATCTTGTTTTAATTTATCCTTAGTAATATGTTCATAATTAAGTTCTAGAACACTAAATAGGACAAAATAACTTTAAAATATTCTGGTTCAGCCATAAAAATGGTTTCATGACCAGATAGGAAGGTAGAAATGGGAGACGAGATCATGTCGTTTTTGAAGGTGATAAATCAACACCTCATGAACAACGTTCTCTTTAATAAAATAAAAGGAAGAGGGAAAGGGGAATGGGTGATATAATATACCATTATAATCATAATATTACCGTATAAACATAATACTGGAGTTAAAAAACAATATATATGATGATAGGTGAGGAGAGATTAAGAAATGAACTTGAACTTGAAAGTAAATTAAAGGAGAAGAGGGAGGGAAATTACCTCTTAAATATTCCTATTGAGATCCTCTTTGAGGATGCTAGGCTTGGTCTTTTGATGATACCATCATCTTTTGGACGTGGGGGAGAGACTAGGGAAGATTTTTGGGCATAATTTAGAGAATTATTGGAACATGAGAGGTGTGAGGAAATGAGGGTGTGAAGGGTGTCTTTTATAGTGGAGGGGAGAGGGATTTCCTTAATATAAAATTGATTAGTTTATTATTTCCCCACAAGACAAGGAATAGTGAGTCTTGGATGACTAAGAATAATTATTTAATAATGTAATGCCGAACCATGTGGGATTACATAAGTAGAACATCATCAATGAATCAATTAATACACTATTTAGCATTTTTTTGCAAATTATCAGATTCTACTATTCATAAAAAATTCATGTATCTTAGAAAAATCCAAAAAAATTACCCCAACCATTTTTCGACGTGTCGAATCCAAAAAAGAAGTCCATTTTTCAAAAATAATATTCTAAATAATATTTATTTAATATTTAATTAAATTCATAATTTAATTAAAAAACAGTTTTTAAGGTTTAAACTGATTTTATAGTGCTTTCAAAAATTAGGAAGGGTCTTATAAAATTATCTAAAAACTATAAGACATTGATTCAATAATTTATGAATAAATTTTATAGAAATATATATTTTTTTAAAATAATTAATTAATAATAATTAATTATTCATGGCTTACAAAATACCAAAACGTTTACTAAGGCCAAATTGTCACTTTTTAAGATGTCTAAATTTTATTTAATTAATCATATTTAATGTTACTCTTATGTTGGATGATTTACTATAAGGGTCATATTACTAATCATAAATGTATGTCACTATTCATAAGGGTAGATCACTACTCACCAAAAATTATTTTTGTTTCATTACACTCCAAAAATCATCTTAAACGCAACCGTGTATGTCGAATTTTCAAAAATCCAAACACAGAAGTGACAAACTTATGTTTAAGGGTCACTTATCACATAATAGTTCATTATGTTGTGTTTTCATGATATTTTATGACATAAATTTAAGAAGGGAATTTTCATTGAAAAAAACTTTTGGTCGTTATATTCTTCCCCCCTTACGAAATTTCGCCCCCGAAATTTCACTTTACACAAACAGGTGAGGGTACTTCTCCTTCAATGCCTTTTCCGGATCCCAAGTTTCCTCCTCAAACTTATGATTCCTCCACAAAACTTTGACAAGGTGGGTTGTCTTTATGCGTAGAACCTTATCACTTCGGTCCAGAATCTTTACTGGATGCTCCTCATAGTAGAGATCATCTTCCAGCTGCACCACCTCTGAGTTAAGAACATGTGAGGGGTCTGGTATGTACTTCATCAGTAGTGATACATGAAACACATCATGAACTTGAGCCATATTTGGTGGAAGTGCAAGCCGATAAGCCACGGCTCCTACACAGTCAAGGATTTCAAAGGGGCCAATATACCCTGGTCTTAGCTTCCCTTTCTTCCCGAAATGCATGACTCTCTTCCATGGAGATATTCGAAAGAAGACTTTATCTCCAATGTCGAACTCAAAGTCCCTTCGAAGATTGTCAGCATAGCTCTTTTGCCGACTTTGAGCAGCTTTGATGTGTTCTTGGATGAATTGAACCATCTCTATCATTTCTTGATCAAGATCGTGTCCAAGTAGCTTCTTTTCTCTAACTTCATCCCAACAGGTTGGAGTTCTACATCAATTTCCATACAGAGCTTCATACAGAGCCATTTGAATACTTGAGTGGAAGCTATTATTGTATGAGAACTATACCAATGGGAGATGCTGATCCCAACCACCCTTGAATTCAAATGAGAAGGATCTTAGCATATCGTCAAGTGTCTGAATAGTCCTTTCAGACTGACCATCAGTTTGGGGGTTATAGGCCGTGGTGAAATTTAATTCAGTACTCAAAGCATGTTTAAGGCTCTTCCAGAATTTATAGGTGAACCTTGGTTCATGGTCAAAGACAATCGAGAGTGGAACACCATGCAGTCTCACCACTTCCTTCACATATATCTTTGCATGTTGATCAAGCAAGAGATCTTCCCGAATAGCGATAAAATGGGCAGTCTTGTTGAGTCGATCAACCACAACCCATATCGTATTATTTCCCATTGACATATTCGGGAGTCCCATGACAAAGCCCATGGTAACATTTTCCAATTTCCACAGGGGAATAGGCAATGGCTGCATCATACCCTTGGACTTTTGTCGCTCAACTTTAACTTGCTGACATACTAAGCACCTTGATATATATTCCACAATCTCCTTCTTCATGTTATCCCACCAGATGAGTTCTCGAAGATCACAGTACATCTTGGTACTCCCAGGATGGATAGAGAAATTTGAGCTATGTGAATTATCCAATAGATCCTTCTTTATCCCGGGTGATGAAGGCACACAAAGCCGTGTTCCAAACCGAATCACAACATCCTCATCGATATGGAACTCTTGCAGCTTCCCTTCCTTTACTGCATTCCCCCTCTTATGTATCTCCATATCATCCCTTTGTGCTTCCTTAATCATATATTGGATGGATGGTTGCACAATCATTTGGTCAAGGTTGGACATATCCTCTGCCCTTATGATTTCCAAATCCATTCTTTACATATCCAAGAAGATAGGGTCTTTCTCAATCCGCAACATGGATAGAGTAGCAGGTTCTCTTCTGCATAGAGCATCGGCTACCTTATTCGCCTTTCCAGGATGATAGTGAATAGAAAAATCATAATCATTGATTAGCTCTAACCATCTCCTTTGATGCATGTTGAGCTTCTTTTGTGTGAATATATACTTTTGGCTCTTGTGGTCGGTGTATATGTCACACTTCTCACCATAAAGGTAGTGTCGCCAGATTTTCAAGGCAAAAATCACGGCATCCAGCTCTAGATCATGCGTCGGGTAGTTCTGCTCATGGATCTTCAATTGTCATGAGGTGTAGGCTATCACATTATCATTTTTCATGAGTACACAACCCATGCCTTTCTTTGAAACACCACTGTATATCACAAAACATTCTCCAATTTTTGGTAGTGTGAGTGCAGGTGCAGCGAACAACCTTCTCTTTAGCTCCTTAATGTTTCCCTCACATTCTTCTGTCCGGACATACTTTACCCCTTTCCTTGTTAACTTAAATAGCGGGCTTGACAATCGTGAGAAGTTTCTCACAAAATGTCTATAGTACCCAGCTAATCCATGAAAACTACGGATTTCAGTGACACTAGAGGTCCTGGGCCATTCTTCAATCTCTTTTGTCTTCGAAGGATCCATAAAAATTCCCTTTCTTGTGATCACAGGTCCCAAGAGCATGACTTGATGCATCCAAAAGTCACACTCGCTGAACATGGAGTACAACTTATACTTTCTCAATGTCGCCAACACAAGTATTAGATGTTCTTCATGTTCCTCCATGCTCTTGGAGTAGATGAGAATATCATCAATAAACAATACCAAAAAAATTTCGATGTAATGTCTAAAGACTCTATTCATCAAATGCATGAATATTGTAGGGGAATTAGTAAGTACGAAGGGAATTACCAAAAACTCATAGTGCTCGTACCTTGTACGGAAGGCAGTCTCAGGAATATCTTCCTTCTTCATCATTACCTGATGATATCCAAAATGAAGATCCACCTTTGAGAAGTATTGAGCTCCTCTTAACTAGTCGAAAAAGTCATCAATCCTTGGGAGAGGATACTTTTTCTTTATGGTGATCTTGTTGAGTTCTCGATAATTGATACAAAGCCGCATTGTTCCATCCTTCTTCTTCACAAAGAGCACTGGTTCACCCCATGTTGATGCACTAGGGCGTATGAAACCTTTGTCCAGATGCTCTTGCAGCTGCTTCTTTAAATCCTCCTATTCGATAGGAGCCATCCTATAGGGGCACTTCGAGATAGGAGTAGCACCGAGTATGAGTTCAATTGAGAACTCTACCTCACGATCAGGTGGAATTCTGGGTAACTATTCGGGAAATACATCACTGTATTCCCTCACTATGGGAATTTCCTAAAATATGGAACTTTCCATTGACTCAACCATTTGGGTGAGGTATGTTTCTTCATAGGGAATCAACACCCACACCATTGATGGATTTTTCAAATGAGATTCGTGATCTTCCTTGCATTTGTAGAGGAGCATGGGATGGTTTGGAATATGAAAAGATAATTCTTTTCCCCGACAGTTGATATGTGCTCTATGTAACGAGAGCCAATCCACTGCCATTAGAGCATCGAATTCCACCAAGGGAAGTATTATGAGATTTTCCAGAAGAATATTCCCACATACATCAACAGTAGAAGAGTCAAACACTTGGGTTGCAATGATTGCGACACTTGGTGATTTTACAGATATCTCTACTTCAAGGTTTCAGGGCTTCGATTCTATAGTTCTAGCAAACTTGCCAGATATAAAAGAATGCGTAGAACCAGAATCAAATAAGAATTTTTCCATTCATGAGTGAATAGGAAGTGTACCTTGTATGACTTCATTATCACGCTCCACCTCCGCAGTAGTGATGGCATAAGCCTTCACTTGTTCCTTTGGATTTGGTGGCTGCTGACACTGAATACCCTCAAGAGCGTGAGGTTTAGTGCACTGGTTTTTATAGTGCCTAAGCTCCCTACAGTTGTAGCATTGAACCATGAGTTGTTCTCTCTTCTCATCGGCTACATTATCCTTCCTTTTCGTGTCTTTTCGACACTCTTGAGCATGGTGTCCTTCTTTCCCACACTTGAAGCATTTCCCAATCCCTTTGAGGCAGTCCCCATTGTGCATCTTCCCACATTTTTGGCAGGCGGGTCGTTGATTTTTCGTCCCACCTTTATCACTAGATCGACCAGCTTGAAACTCCATATTTCTTTTCTTATCACCGTAGCCATGGGACCATTCTCCAAACTCCATCTCTACTTTGAGAGCACACCGAACAACTTCTTCATAACTCCCAAAGTCTCAAATGGAAAGAGCCTTTCGAAGGTGTGGTTTTAATCCACTAAAGAATCTATCAATTTTGCTATCATTGTTGATAACAAAACCCGAAGCGTACCTTGCATGCCTTTTGAAATTAGCTTCATAGCTTGTGATAGATTCTCCTTCTTTTTTCTTGAGCTCTATTAATTCCCTCTCCATCTTCGTGCGAAGAGTTTGTGGGAAATACTTATTAAGAAACATTATCTTAACGTCTTCCCATTCCATCCCTTCAATTTCCTCCCTTGGCTTGGTGTTCTTAATCAAATCCCACCATTGTTCGGCTTCTCCATCTAAACGGTAAACGGCTAGAGTCACCTTCTACATCTCAGAACAGTGAAGCACAAAAAATATCATTTCCATGGAGTTGACCCACTATTCCGCAACTAGTGGATCGGAAGATCCACAAAACGTCGTTAGTTGTTGCCGCATAAAACATTAGATAGCCAGTTTCTCCATCTTTGGTGAAGGAGGACATTCCCCATTATTACGGTTATTATTCATAACCTGAGATAATTGGGTAAGAATCGTCATGAAGTTTTGAACTCCACCTACCAAATCATTGGGGATGTCGTTCGAGCAATCGTTACATTGGCCCTTACATGAGTTGTTTGCCTGATTCCTCCTGGTTCCCACCATTTTCTAAAATATAAAAGGTTAGAACAAAACATAAGTAAACAAGACATGAATAAATTATTCATTTAAAAAATTTATACCAAAACATAACATATGGTATGCCTATGTATATACACTTGTGTGCATATTTTTACATAGTATCATGCTAGAGGTTTTCTTTAGGATTCACTAATCATAATTCCCAAATTATCTAAACCTTTCCTCTGATACTAACTATAGCGACCCAAAATTTTCATACATTACTATTACATCATTTCAAAGATAAAAAACATAATATTATTACACAATGAGTATCCATAGGATTAATGTCTTGGGAAAACTAGGACCACAAATATCAAATACAACTTCAAGCATAAAAATTTAATTAATTTCATCTTCACTAGATTTTTATTGGCACATGTCCTCTCATTAGTACATGTAGCCACCTGAGGATATACATAAAAAGGGGTGAGCTAGAATCCCAGTAAGAGTATAGATAAGAACAATATAGCATGGGGTAAGCATAAACAAAACATATGCAAAAGATCATGGACATGTGGGAAGCATAAATAAAAGACATGAAGTGTGGCAATGCATAAAAATGAAACATCATGTCTTAGGGGTTAACTAACACACATACTTTTGAACCAAGCTATAATCTTTTTCACACACCATTTCACATTTACTCATGAGATTCATAACTTTACCCAATGCATTGGAGCACTGTATAATTCCGGGCGCACCCGTCACATTTAAACATTCATATTGCGCTATATAATTCCGGGCGCACCCGTCACATCATAACATTATCATTTATCATGCTTTCCACAATGAACATATAACATAAATTACCATAATTAACCCATGAAAAGGAATGGGTTTCATCTCATATTAACACATTCATAAGATTTGGGTTCCCAAAAGAAAAAGGGAATAACATACATGTTACCAGAACCGTCCACCTTGAGTGAGAAGTAAAAGGGTTGTTCTTAATAGAAGAGTTATTTTGGAAAACGTTTTGTTGGACATAAAAACCAGTAACAAACATGTATATACTTGAAAAGTAAAGGCCATGATGAAAAAATGATCTTTGAGGAGTAACCATGTCATAAATGGAGTGAAATAGGGAGAACCCGAAGGAAGAAAATTGGGATCGAGATTTCCCCTTACCTTGTACCCGAATGCTTACATGTAATTAATGTCATGTATAATGATATTATATTCATTAATTAGAAATATAGAACCATGTGTACATAAATAAGGTTAATTCGGGTTTCATTATTTCATATTATGTTCCTTTGGATGGCTTATAACATTTAAATACTTTGTTCGGGGATGATCGTTTTTATGGTTTTTCTTGGGTGATTCACTTGTATTCATAAATTGATGTTTGGGTAGAACAAGAGTAAACATACAGAACTGATATTAAATGTTATTAATGAGATTACAGGAGTATTAATTAGCTTATATTGAATCAAATTATATCCATGTGGATGAATCATTAGATAAGAATCTAACGAAGATTGTGTGGGTTAATTTGAGCGGGTTTTCGATCACAATGATCTTGTTTTAATTTATCCTTAGTAATATTTTCATAATTCAGTTATAGAACTTTAAATAGGAAAAAATACATATAAAATATTCTGTTTCAACCATAAAAATGGTTTCATGACCAGACTTGAAGGTAGAAATGGAAGACAAGATCATGTCGTTTTTTAATGTGATAAATCAATACCCCATGAACAACGTTCTCTTTAACAAAATTAAAGGAAGTGGGAAAGGGGATAGGGTGATATAATATACCATTAGAATCATAAAATTACAGTATAAAAATAATAATGGAGTTACAAAACAATATAGATGAAGGTAGGTGAGGAGAGATTAAGAAATGAACTTGAACTTGAAAGGAAATTAAAGGAGAAGAGGGAGGGAAATTACCTCTTAAATCTTCCTCTTGAGATCCTCTTTGAGGATGCTAGGCATGGTCTTATGATGAAACCAGAAGATTTTGGACGTGGGGGAGGGACTAGGGATGATATTTGGGCAGTATTTAGAGAAGGCTTGGAGCTTGAGAGGTGTGAGGAAATGAGGGTGTGAAGGGTGTCTTTTATAGTGGAGGGGAGAGGGATTGCCTTAATATAAAATTGATTAGTTTATTATTTCCCCACAAGAAAAGGAATAGTGAGTCTTGGATGACTAAGAATAATAATTTTATAATGTAATCCCGAAACATGTTGGCTTACATCAGTAGAACAGCATTGATAACTCAATTAATAGACTATTTATCATTTTGTTGCAAATTATCAGATTCTACTATTCATCAAAAATTCAAGTATCTTAGAGAAATCCCAAAAATTTACCCCAACAATTTTTCGACATGTAGAATCCAAAAATATTGTCCATTTTTCAAAAATAATCTTTTAAATAATATTTATTTAATATTTAATTAAAGTCATAATTTACCTAAAAAACAGTTTTATGGTTAAAACAGATTTTATAGAATTTTCAGAAATTATGAAGGGTCTTTTAAAGTTATCTAAAAACTATAATACATTGATTAAATAATTTATGAATACATTTTAGTGAAATATATATTATTTTAATTTAATTAATTAATAAAAATTAATTATTTATGACTTACAAAATACCAAAACGTTTACTAAGGCCAAATTGTCACTTTCTAAGATGTCTAAATTTTATTTAATTAATCATAGGTAAGGTTACTCTTATGTTTGATGATTTACTATAAGGGACATATTAATATTCATAAGGGTATGTTACTATTAATAAGGGTAGGTCACTATTCACCAAAAATTATTTTTTTTCATTACACTCCAAAAATAATCTTGAACACAACCGTGTATATCGGATTTTCAAAATTCCAAACACAGAAGTGATAAACTAATAATTAAAGGTCACTTATCACTTATTAGTTCATTATGTTGTGTTTTCATGATATATTATGACATTAATATAAAAAGGTAATTTTCATTAAAAAAACATTGGGTCGTTACAGTTGCAACCAAATTTAGATTAAATAGATCGATTTAGAATTTTCAAAATCACATTTTCTACATTTCCAGACTGATTCATTGATCAACATCTATTTTATTTATCTCAGAAAGAATAACTGCAACCGGTTCGCAGAATTGAGGATAACCTAAGTAAGTTTGAGAGGAGCCATGGATTGAAGGTTGAAAGACCCTTGATATGGCAGTGAGGTGAAAAACATGGAAAATGCATCGTTGGTGAATGTTCCCATGAGGACACCGATGGTTTCACCCTGAATGCCGCTGATAGCGGTGACGATGGAAACCTCCACCGGCATGGACTACATTGCTAGCCAGGTCTTAAATCAATTCTCAATGACCATCATCTGATTTTTAAGATGAGTAATGGGGTTCTCAGGAATCACCGTCCCTCCCTTTCCAACTTCCATAGCCATCATCCTTACTCTCTTTTTCCGGTCCTCCATCTTCGTTGTTGCCTCTTCGACTGCTGGACTACCAGTTGTTCAGTCAAAAATGAATTAATAATCAAAACTACTCTTGATTCCACTCAATGTCTTACGTTATTTTCCTATTTTTCATTTTTATTTTAAGGAATATAGTATTTAGGTTATATTATTTATATTAACATGTGAATATAGAACTATGCCTTTTTAAATAAATTTATTGAAAATAATAGAACACGTTATAACATGTGGTTAAATTTATTCAGAAAAAAACATATTTTTTATCATGGTAATATATAAATTTTTTGTATATTCACTAATACATGGATCTTCATAATCTCTTAAAAAAATCGTTCTTGACACTTTTAAAACATTTATGTTGCATGCATTGAAAAAATGTCACAACTTTTATCAACGTTGAAAAAACACTGAAAAAATGGAACTTTTATCAGTGGTTTTTTAATTTTGAAAAATTTATTTCAGGGCCCTAAAATCTATCATTGAGAAAATATTGTAACACCTAGAAAATTTATATGAAAAGAATTATTTTTGATAATGTATTCAACATGAAACACCAAGCCTAAATGACTCGTCAAATATATAACTGTTATAAGTTAGCCATTGAATTGATAAGTATAAGTATTGTGATCTATTTTATGATATATAGATAACTCTCTTTGAGTGTGTGTGTATGTATGTATTTATGTGTGTTTTTCCTACAAAAAATAAATTATTGATAAATGTTTACTAAATAATAAATCATTTTTAGTGAAATAATTTTATTCTTCAAGAATATATTTTAATAAAAAATGATTTTTATTGGTCTATTTGAGAAAATATAATAATTATTTTTTTGAACTTTTAGAAACACTATTTGATAAAATTAACATCATTTTTAAATTCAACATATAAAAATTAACTTTGGGTTAAATTTTGGATTTTTTTGAAAATTAATGATTCTTTTGTGAACGGTGAAAAATACTGATTTAAGTAAATTATTATTTCTTTTTAATAAATTAAGAAATTTAAAAGTCTAATTATGTTTTAGATATGACTTAAAGTTAAAAAATTATTCTTTTGTTATATTTAATCCACTTAATTACATTTGAATCATCTTTTTATTGAATTTTAATATATGTTAATTTTTTGGATTAAAAACCAGATTTTTTTGAAATAGTTTTAATGTGCATAATGTTTATCCTTTACAATTAATTAATTAAAATCCTACTGAGTAATGATTTAAATGAAATTTATTTATTATATATCAATAAGTATTAAATGGGATTCATAAAATGATAAATATTAGTTATAGAGTTGTTAAAGAATAATCTTTTGCTTGAAAAATACCCTTCTTGAAAACCCATTTTTTTGGTCGCATTTGCGGGTTTAATTTTAAATTAAATTTTATCAATTATGTAAATGGTAAATTCATGGGTCCACTCACACATAATTTACTATATTTTACCAATTTTTGGAAAATTAATGCTTCCATATCCCATTTGTTTAGATTCAAATTTTGGGTCGTGAGTAATTTAGGTTGATTTTTTTTTACATTGAACATTATTATGTTGTTGGTTTTGACTTTTGGGATATGATGTAGAATGTTCCAAGAATGATGCTTGATTAAGTGATTCTAGATGATGGTAGTGATTATGTAGGATCACCAGATACTTCTAGAGTATAAACCTCTAGCTAGGTTGGGCATGGGTCGTCTTCAGACTCATAAAGTGGAAGCATCTTGGCCGCATAGGGCATCGACCCTTTACGGACATCCGAGTGGAACCCTATATTTGTGCTGGGTATGGGTCCTCGATGACTATAGTGGAAAGCACAAGTTGGGATGAGAGTGGGTCATTTACATACTAATTTAGTGGAACCCTCCAACTATCGTGATCATGCGTCCCCTATCGACTCCCAAGTGCAACCCTCAAGTCAAGATTGGCATGTGTCCTCAACAACATCAAGATGGATCCCTATTGTTTGGATGGGAATGTTTCCTCTAATACCATAGAGGAACCATCCTACTGGGTAGGACATGGGACCATTATTGACTGTCGATGTGGGACCCTCCAATTTTATAACGGCATGGGCTCTTTACCTAGAGATTTTGACCCCTCGACTAAAAATGCTAAAGTCATGGGGCCCCTCAAACGTTGTGTACTATTAGGTACCTTTTTTTGAAAATTCATCTTTCCCTATCTCCTTTGTATAAACTTAGATTATGTCCCGTGAGTAATCTATGCTGAGTGTTTTCCATATAGTACATTATTGTGCTATTGGTTTTGTCTTTTGGGATACGGTGTGGAATGTTCCAAGCATGATTCTTGGTTAGGTGATGCTCGATGATGACAATGACCATGTAGGATCACCAGCCTCCATGAAACCCATACATGTACCATTTTCACAATGAGTTGTTTCCAGAAAACTACCTTTCATGATTCTAGTCTCTTCCTACTAATTTTTTAGGTAAAAAAGTTGGAAAACATTAAGAAACAACACCTCCTCAATTATTGTTGTATGCTTGAACTATAAGATCCCCTTTCCATGACAACTACTTAATCTACATTGTGAGAATTGTCAAGAAATTAAAAACGTACTATATCTCTTGCAAAGAACAATCGTGTTTTCAAAAAAATCCCCCTATGTGTTTATTAGAAATCTATAGATAAATTTAATAAATCACTATCTACTATCAATGCTGATATGCAAGAAACCACTTATCCAACACTCTAATTCTACATGAGTAAATCTTGGTGTGGAAAATAAGAGGGGAAGCAAAAATTGAGTTCTCGTGTATTGGAATACATAATGATGTCCAAGATAAACTATGATTGTTTCCTCATAACACTGAATTATTTTCTCCATTCTCTTTCTCCGACTTTTCAACTCATTCTAACACTTTTTAACTAATCTTAGACTTTGTGACTCATTGAATTTCTTTTGAATTTATCTATTTCTTCATTATCCACCATTTCCAATAAACCTAGAGAACCTGTTTTTTACTTTTAGTGCTCAAAAGAACACTCTCCCAGGATCATATCTCCCCCCTAAACCTGCATCATTTATAAAAACGGATTAAAATAGATAACACAACTAGGGAGAGGGGATCACTCATAACCTCCTCATGCATTGAGTGGTGAATGAACATCGAGAGTCAACTAATGTTTCTCAAACACATGTTCCACTAATTGATTAGTAAGAATGTCATCCATTTGGTCATCAGTTCCAAAATCATCTATTTTAATCATGGATTGTTCAAATATTTCCATAATGAAGTCATATCTTATTTCAATATGTTCTGTATGAGAATGCGGAAAAGAATTCTTCGTATGATTGATTTCATGCTTATTATCTCATTGAATCTCCATTGGATATTTCACCTCATCCGCAATATCATTCAGTTGTTTCTTCATCTAAAATAGTTGAGTTCAAGCCTTTGCAGCATTGATACACTCTGCTTCTATAGTACTAAGAGAAGTACTTTCCTATTTCTTACTCAACTAGCCCACACATTTCAATTCAATAAATAACTCTCCACCAATAGTGGACGTTCTATCAACCACATCTCTAGCCCAGTCAACATATAAAAAATCTGTCAACTCATTGTCTTTTCCAGCAGTAAATTATATGACGAATCTCAATGTACCTTAAATATACCACTTGATTCATTTAACCACTACAATATGTTCTTATATCGAATTGATTTGAAAGAGGGCCACTAAACATGTTGCAAAGAAAATTTATGACCATGTTTCAGTCATGTATAATAATATTCCAATGATTCTTCTGTACAAGCTGGGATCCATAGAAGTCCCATCCTCATTCTTTCCATGTTTTATTCCAACCACAATCATATTTGACATTGGTTTGGAGTCATGCATATTGAATTGATTCAGAAATTGCCATGTATATTTTCCCTATGAAAATAAAGTGTAATACTTCTTCTGAATAACCTCAAACCCCAATAAATATGCCAGTTCACCAATCATAGACATTTCGAATTCCGATTTCGTATGAATTTCAAACTCTCCCACCGACCTCTTCCTTCCTCTTCCAAATACAATATCATCCACAAACACATGCACCATAAATTGATCCTACTTTGAATTCATCACATAGTGATTAGGTCCAAACATACAATTTTAAATTAAATATTCATTAGAGAAGTATCCGGACAAGAATAGAAAACTCATGGTGCCAACGTTAGACCATAGAGAACCTTCTTTAATATATAAACATTTTCTTCATCATTTCCAATCAGAAATCCAACTTTTTGTTCAATGTATATTTGTTCTTAATGAACTCCATTTCAGAAACAAGTTTTGGCGCCCATATCTTAAACTTTGTGTCCTATATAGATTCTGATATAATGAAAAATCTTAATCAACACTAGTGTCGCCACTAGAGAAAATGTTTCTTTGAAATAAATTCCTTTAATATGTGCATAGACTTTACACATTAGGCATGCCTTATTTCTGATCACATTTCAATGATCATAATTTTTGGAAGATACATTTATTTCTAATAACATTGTTAATTTTTTTCTATTAACAAGTTCCCATGTTTGATTATTATCAACCTGATCATGATCTTCATTCATGGATTTAACCCATAATTCCTCTTTGACATCTTCATCAAATGAGATTAGTTCATCAATTGATTGAAATACATTCTGTGCACCATTAATTATTATATTTGTCAATGTAGGTGTGGTCAAATCACCAATAATGTTGGACTGATCATTTTCAACTCTTCTATTTCTCTTTTGAGGTTCATATGAAGATTCTATAGAAATTGTTTCTTCTTCAGATCATTCTTCTATATCATATTATTTATGACATCCAAAAAAATTTTATAAAACTTCCACTATTTCAACATCTGAATAAATCTCTTTACCACTAATCCCGATAACTAAAACCCCATTCCCAATGAGATTATATTTAAAAAATTTACAAAATAATCAGGTTAGATAAAAAATTTTAGAATGAATCTCGTAGCTTATTCATAATTCTTTATTTGTCTCCCCCTTAAGGGAAATACATCTCAGCATATTCATAATGGTGGATCTCATCAAGAATGAATGTTAAAAAATTCTAGTATAGAGAAAACACAATAATGTTTCTTCATTTTGTGACTTCCAACATTGGATAACTTTCAAGACATCATGAAGGATAATATTCTGGAACGATTGTTCTTCAGGATAACTAAAATAATATCAATCTTGTATTTTATTTTATATATCCTAGTTATACAAAATTTAATATCTTTTGCTTCATCCAAAATGAACCTCTATAATGTTTATACATAAATTCAAAATTATGAAATCATTCAAATATGGCGACATCTTCAACATGACTATCTTTGGAGAAATGACATCCCTCGCTACTTCTCAGGTTATCCCTCTGAGAACATGATTCACCTATCAATTACTTACATTATAATCACTAATATAATAACCACTGATAAAGGGAAAATGGTGGCCCATCCTTGATTCATCAATATTTACAACAAGGTTGAAATGTTTTTCTCAGCCATGTTGCTCCATTTACCCCAGTCTTCATGGTTGAACATGTGAACATCTATTCTAATTTATATTGAGAAAGCATGGATCTACTCACATAATCTTATACTTTGTGTGAAGAATTTTTCTTGTAGAAAACATGCATGGAATAAAAATTATTAATCCCTCTAAGGAATAATTCTTGTAATGGTATTAAGGTTAAACAAAATTTTTCAAAGAGACCAAATATCTTTCATCTCCCACACAAAACATCATTAACACCTGAGTTTCCTTTTGGTTGCAAACTCTCATGCACTTGACCTTAATCACATATAATCTTTTCTCTTCCTTTTTCACTAGCCTTATATTTTGAATCTTCAAGGTTACTTATTCATTCCAAATCATCTAGCTAGATTACTAACATATCATTAGGACCAATGGAAACATGTCTGGATCTTCCACATGGATTCTTCTGAGTGTCATTTGTATTAGTAGTTCTTTTGAATGGACTACCTTTCAACTTCATGGACATAATATCCACGGTCTTCTCCCCATTATTCTTTGATACCATTTTTAGAGGATTTAGGTTCCCAACATTCTTTTTATTTGTTCCCAAGGTTTATTTTTCATTCAAATTCAGGTTTTGTGATAATCCTTTCATTGCATCATTGGATACATGTTTAGTTGAGCATGTACCAACCTTGTGACCACTATGATTGCATTCATCATTGATGTTATCAAGCATTCAAAATCTATTTGTAATAAATAGATGCTTATAGACATGTGGATATTTCTTCTCAATCACTATATTCCTCACCAAAGATATAGTCTTATTTTAAACTGTATCATTTTCATGATTGTACCAAAAATTTAATGCTCAATGACCAAATCTATTGAAGAGACAACATTGACCCACAAACCTTGATCTATTTGTATTCCTTATATAATATTATTGTCTCTTCTTCATGACTTATTTAGATCTATGAGAAAAAATGGCTTCCAAACACTTTTTTTATCCACCTGAGTCATGGTGGTTGGATTCCTATCTCCTTTCATCATCCATATTTTTCTTGTATTTGAATTTCAAATCGCACTCTTCATTATAATAGGTTTATTTGTATTAACACATGTTTTTTTGGAAGATACCTATTTATTCTCAGCTACTTGAGATAGATCATGAAAACATGTAATGATATGTTTTTCACATTTTCAAGGTATTTATGCTTTAGAATACTCTTATGAGAATTGAGTACCGACAATAACTATTACCATCTTTTGAAAAGTCTTAATACATGTCTTCTCAAGATTGGCCAACTATGCTTCCAAATCTAGACATTGGATATTGTGGATATTTTTTCTAATCTTCCATCATAATAATCATTTCTTCACAAGTCTTATTTATTATAAAAAATTTATCTTCTTGCAGTGAAACCTTATTCTGAATCAAAGAACCATGCTTCTTGATCTTCATGGATATTTCTTCCAACTGTAAACCCTTAGCATCGGTTCGATTTCTCAATTTTTCATTAAGAACATGGATATGTTCTTCCAGAGTCTTTTTGACTCCCTCTTACTCTATAAAATCATTGCGTTATTTTGAGGAACATATTTCATGTTCCTTATTTTCATATTCAAAGTTTCCAACCTATCTAGAGAGCTTTAATCATTCATGAATTTTTCCCCACAAGCCCTTTTCAAAAGAATCATATTATCCTTCTAGCTGGGTGATCACTACCTACATACATTGAATGATTCTACAGACTACAAAATTACTTTCATTAGGAACGTTATAAAGATTATTTCATAATTTCTCATTTGAAATTCATGTGAGGTTGTAGATTTATCAACATCACCATTTATTCTAGGATAATTATTTTTAGTACAACTATAAAAGGTGCTAACACAAAACTCTTGATGACTTAATTTTTTTGATTAACATGATGCAGAAGTGTTTTCCTTTCCTTTGGTAGAATCCTGAGCCACCTAATCGTCACATTCCAAGCCTAATTTATTTCCATTATCATAATGGTATGGAGAACCGGATACAACCTCTTCTATAAATAATAGGGACTTATTCAACTATAGATTCTCTTTATTTTTCCAATTCATCATGGTTTTGGTGGATATAGAATTTTTCATAGATATAACTAGATCTTCGTCAAAACTACACTCTATAGTTGATATGGAAAATAAACTCAAATCTTCAATAGAGAATATCTTTGCTATATAGTATCCAACATACATGAACTATCACTCGAATACCACATGTAGGACCCTAGAACTCCCTAAGAGAGGAGGGGAGAATTAGGGTGTTAAAAATTTATTTTAATGTGACAAGTCTTATTATCATACTGGTAGGAACTCCTTAAATCGGTATGATGAATTCGATCAACAATCAATCATTTACATGCATAAAGGCAACACATCAGTTTTACATATCTCTCCACAAAAGAATAGTCCAAGGGGAATACATCAATAGTTTATTGGTCATACTAAAATCTACTAATATTCACTAGTTGTGGAATACAAGAGTTCAGATACAGTAACTATGTGCTAAACACACCGCCTTTACATGGTTTTAGGGATAACAAAGTACATCCATTAGAACACTTCCACCGACTCCCCCTAACTCACTACATTGGGAGAAGTCAAACTCAGTTTATTGACTTTAAGGCCATTTAAATGTATTTTTATTATAGTCATTGTCCCTTTCTAGCATGAGACTCTTCATTCATTGTATACCTGAGTTGATACACTTTGAAATCCCTATTCACTAAAGAAATGATCTTTAAAAATTCCTTTTACGAAGCTCCTAAGTCAATCTCTCTACCTCTCCAAAGCACCTTGTTGTCACCAAGCACCCTGCCTTCCTAGAACAAACTGCCTTCACAAATCTCCCTGATTCAACGTTGAATAACCCATCATTATAAAGCTCCCATTAGTAAAAATAATTGGCATTAGTAAACAATCAATAAGTCATTTCGTGGTGCATAAGATCATATGAAATGTTAGTTTCATAAAGATCTGTTGGTTTAACAAAATTAGAATGATTTAGGATTTTCCTTGTAAAAATTAATATGAAATGATGATGGGTGTCCTTATATTTATAGAATCATCATTTCATGATTCTCCACCACCTCTTAGTAGATTTTTTGGATCTTTTCAAAACATCTTTGCACTGATCCTCCTGTCACGAAGCTCCATGAAAATTTTTATTTCACAATGCTCATTATAAAAATGAAGCTTTCTGTCAAAACAGTTCATGAAATTCACAATGCTTATCATAATTTTGAAGGTATCCATCAAAACCTACGATCCTTCATGAAGCTTCAATTCTCATAATCACGAAGATCACTGTCACCATTTGCGATTCTCCTCACCATTATGAACATCATAATAGTCTTCTTGAAATCCAAGACTTTGCCATTTTCATGTAGAGTTTTTCCATAATACAACCCTTTGTGATGCTAGACTCTTCATCTTGATTTTTGATCACAAAAAGTTGGTTAACATTGAGAAACAATGCCATCTTCAATATTATTGTCAGCATGAACTGTAGGATCCCATTTAATTGAAAACTCCCTGATCTTCCATGTGAGGAGTCACATAAATAAAAAACCATACTCTATCTCTAGTAAAAAAATCCTTGGATCCAGAAAATATTTCCTTTGTTAAGGTTTAAGTCACACCACATGTTATTCATGTAGGTTGATGTGTATGAGTTCTCTTCTATTGTGATCATTCACTTAGAATATGCCATTATACCCTTATGAACATCTAATTTTCACTAATGACATTAAATTGTTAATTCTTATGTTTACCCACAACGATAATTTGATCTCCACCTTGTATGTTTAATTTTCCTAAGTTATCAAAAATGATGTGAAATGAATCATTTTTATAAGGGTTTCACATGGATGATGGTGATGACTTAATGTGGAATATGAAATTATGGTTATAATCGGAGATGATGTTCATATTTATGAACTGGTTGTCTATGAATCCGTAATGTTATGAATGTTTCCTAATGATATAAAAATATTAAACTAAAAGGTTTTTTAGCATATAATTGATCAAATATTTTTTATGATGCTATAAGTTTTGGATGATGAAAATTGGACCACAATCATCTGTATGAAAGCTAAAAATGTAAATTTTATGATTTTAGCACCAAATATAGGAGTGTGGGTTTAGTGATATCCTAAGGCTAGTCTCAACTACTACAATTAACAAATACATAACAAAAATAATTAGTGTCCAAAATAATCAGGAAACAAGCATGTTTCATTGTAAAATCAATGTATTTCCAAATAATTAAGATATTTCACTACATTTTAAGAGTTTTTTAAAATTTAAAGGATCAATTCCATTATTACAACAATAAAAAATGGTTGAAATTACTAATAAATAGTTTCATTAATTGAAGACACAAAAATAATGTATCATTTATATGTACAATAACTGCAAACATTACATAAAGGCTACACCACGTGAAAGAGGGAATGTTGGAGATGGTTGATCCTTCCATTGAAATCGTGCATAGTAAAAAATTAGGTTTATAATAATATAATTTTCATATATAATATATAATAAACATTGATTGTATTATCAATACCACTAAAAAAGTAAATCTAAATATAATTGAATTGTTTTATAATAACATGAGGAATTTCAGGTGATTCAAAGCCTTATTTTAGATGCATTGTTTTCAATAACAAAGAACAAAATTTTTTTATTTTCAATATATTATCTTCCATTTTTCAAGATGCCAAAAAATTTGAATTTCTAAAACCCTATCCCCCCACTCCGTATATTCATATCAAGCGAGTAGCCAATCGACAACTATGGTGTTTTGTTTCCTTTATCGACAAAACCCATATAATTGATTGTAGGTCATTTAATAAATTTCTCATTAATCCAGATATTCCATAAAATAACCATACTGCATTTCATTACTATACACAATATACAAATTCCATGAAACAAGACCCTTAACTATAAATCATTAACCATGTCCCCTTCTATTAATTAATAAAAAATAGTGATCTGGTGGATGAAACATGGTTTATATTTATTTTCGATCATAATTCATATCCCTAAATTGTATCTCTTTACTCTATTTCCTTCTGATTGTCCAATTTCCTTTTATTCGTCATTGATGTCCCATTTCTCTGATTAAATATATTAGTTTTATTATATCTTCAATGCATACTATATATAATCATATTTTTTGGTCAATACACATGGAATATGTATAATCAATACATACAAATGGTAAATTATTTATATGCATATTTCATATAGAAAAACATGCATATTTCTTCTAAAAACGTCCATATATGCATATATATTATAGCATTTTTTATTAGTTATAAGTTACTTCCGTATTCTATAATTTATACTGTATATTCAATAGATGAATATTTCATATTCAATATATTCATACTCTATATGAAAATATTTAATATTGATATATAACCAATTACACTATTTAACTATTACCCAATTTATATTTTATAGTCATATACTACATGCTTTTACGTTTAAAAAACATAACTACATACTTTGATAACATTAATGACTAAAATAAATAATGAAAGTATTTTTAGCTTTTTTCATAACATGATATTTTTTAACAATGTTCAATATCATAATTGTGTTTTTCTACTTGTTAAATCATGTCTTCTATTTCAACATCATTTTATTCAAATAATGAAGTGTCATATATTGCTGAAATGGAAGCAATGTTGTATATTAACATTGATGGTCAAATATTATTTCACGTATTTATATAAACAATATAATTAAATGGTTTTTACTATATTTTTTCATTCAAATAATATTTTTTATTATTTTGATACCCAATAATGATTTTCTTAACTACAATTGTGTTTTTTTTGATAATCATTATCTTTGAAATTTGGATACTCTTGGCACTAGAGTTAATTCTATCATAAGTCTATTGGAATGAAAATAAATAATTAAATGATGATATAAAATTTTCTATCAAACATAAAGTATATTATTTTTTTGAAAATATTTTCTACATGTATTGTTAGAATTAGATATATTTCTAAACAAATTTAATGTCTCCTTTGGATAAACTTTTACTGTATTAGAATTTTATAGTTCAATGTCAACCATTCAACATTTTATAAACCATATAACATCAGGTAGTCATATAATATTAAATTCTCACCTACATGGAATCCCAAACCAATATGATATGAATTCTTATAATTTTCAATATAATCACATTATTAAATTTACAATTACAAATAATGTACTCATGATTTGTTATATTGAAAAAATATGATTGATTATTTTCAACAAAAAAACATTTGATTATTATCATACTTCTAACATGTGTATTGATTTTTTAAAGAAGAACTCCTAAAATAATTCACTGTAAAATATATACTAATTTCATCTTGCAGAAATAGTTTATTTCACACTAACATTTAATCTTTTTCCATATAGTGAATATACAAGTAATCATTCATACTATATGTGTTATAGATATTATGAAAAATTAAATGTTTTTACACTACCTTACATTTTTACATTGTTATGTAATGATTTTCTTATTTATCAATCACAATTCATATAGAGACCCAAGCCTTAAAACACATATTGATTCATTATTCTCTACATATTTTTCCAACAAAAGAAAGTTGACGATCTAAATGTCTAATGTCTATGGAATTTTAGATACACAAATAAATCATATTAAAAGTACAAAACATCATCTTTATTTAAAAAATTACATAGTTATCCTCATTCCCATATATCATCAAAAACTGTATAAGATATCCTAGGGAAAATACGTAAGAAAAATGGTGATCTATATATCCTAGTAAGGGAATAAAAATGATAATAAAGAATAAAATTGGAGTCAAGAGGCGTAACATGATATCATAAAGAGGATGATCATAAGAATGAAGTAATGACAAAATGAAATTAGATCATAAGATCATAAACATGTCGTAACAACATAAAATATGATATCATAAACATAAGTCAAGCGTCACTTCCATGACCATCATCATAAAGCAGACAATGTCCTGTGGTGGATTATTCCCACTCCTTAATCCCTTACATAAAATATAATGAAATATAAATTTTTACCCAATTCATTTGAGGGATATTTACTAATGGTCCCACTGGATATATAAATAAAAATCATACACATGCATTCCACGTGAGAAAAATAAACCATAAAAAATCAAAAGCATAATCAAACCCATGAAAAGGAAGTGAGGTTATTAATTATAATTCCTAGTACAATAGAATGATAAATAATAAGGATTACCATTAGAAAGAATAATTAACTCATTTGGATGTTCATATTTCAAATGGAATATATTTCATTATCATTGAGTTATAATATAGATATTTAATGAGGAGGATCTAGGAGAAGAAAAAATCAAAAATCACACTAGTACCTAAAACAATTTTGACATCGATTTTTTGTGTTTTCACATTGGTTATTAGGTGATGTTATTAAAATTAATGCTATAGATACTTCTTTAAATTCAGTTATAAATAATGGATATTATAAAGGAGATATTGAATTTCTTTTTCACTTTGGATGTCAAATAACCAATGTGAAAAATGTTTTACACGTCATTTATTTAATAACTGCTGTGATAAACCCATTTAGAATGGTTTATCATGTCAGTTATCTTATAACTAATGTGATAAGTTATTTTTTACATTGGGTATTTGATGAATGATGTGAAAAGATGATGTGAAAAATGGTTTTTCTTGTTGGTTATATTAAAAATAATTTGCAAAATCATTATAAATATGGTTTTCATGTTGGTTATCCAATAAATGACATGAAAATCCATTATTTTATTAATTTTCTTTTCAAACATCCTTCCTCTCCATAGCCTACTAGAATTAAAAGCAATTATAGATAAGAAAAAGTATCAACAAAAACACAATAATAATTATAACATTTAAAAATATAATATGTAGTATAAAAATTAAAATTTGACCAAACATGTCAAATTATTTTCCTATTGCACTTATAAGTGTCTGAGATCCTATAAAATGTAATTCCTAGGATCACAAAAAAGCTAAAAATTAAAAGGAAACATTTTAACTTGTATTATGAACAATATGAATGAAATACTAAGGAAAAATGTATATAGAAATATAGCTAGGTTGAACATTACAACAATAATTGGTTAATTTATTTCATACATATTTATTAGAACATATTACCCACATTATTTTATGACCACCTATTTATGAAAATGGTTTTTAATTTTTTTTTCAATTCAAAATAACATTATTATATAATATATGGAAAAATTACTACTTGTACAAGAAAATTCACCTTTGCTTTTGCATATTTGATCATAGATCTCATCATATTATTATGGTCTCTCAATGAAAATATCATACCCTATTGGAAAATAATATGAATGATATAAATTTAATTCATTATAATAGATAAAATTTCTAAAAAATTAAAATTTATGTGTTCAATAATTCCTTATAATTTTCTTGCACTCCAGCATGGATAGAGCATAACCAGTAATGTGACGTATTCATTGAAAAATAACCTAACATCCAATGGATACTGATATAAAAGAAAATTTAATGTTAGTAGTTATTATGTAAAATTATAATATAAAACTATTTGAGATATATGTCTTATACTCTATAAGATAATGAAACATACAACATTGAATAATTGCATTCTATTGATATCTTTCAGCATTATAAACTGTTCTTTTTTTCTATTTTAATTGTCATTAATATAGGTGAAATAAACTATAGGTCCATAAATCATTATACATATGTCTTGTCATGCTCCTTAAAAATTGTATAAAGATACCTAATATAATAAAATTAGTATAAATTTTCATTAAATTAAACATATTAAAAGATTTATCTTAAGACTAACATAGAAAAAATGTGCATCGTGTTGATGACAAACTGATCTCCATTCATAAGCTCCATGTTATCATTTCTCAAAATCCTCACATTCATTGTATGCCCACAAACACCATCTTCAAATGGATTCTCATAAACACCCATCGATAATTTTAAAAAATGATGAAAATCTATCAAGACTTCTATAATTTGTATCTGAAGTCATAGAAAATTATATCTGTTATTTACTATACACTATTTTTTTACCTTTAAATTATTTCTGTAAAATAATATATAAATATATAATCTTTTAAATGATAAAAAATAATACCAATATAAAATAAAAGATAAAACATACACATACCTCAATGGTAATATGGCAGACAAGTCTAGATGGACAAACTAAAAAGTGGCTGATACTGTGTCCAACTGTTCTTACCTAATCTGTAAGTAACGACAGTCATTCTAATCTACCTCTAATATCACGTATAGTGACACAATGATGCTCTATCTATATCTGTTGGTGATGAATTTTATCTCCAATATCATATATAATCCCATATGAATCAATATTATGTTGATGATGATCAACATATAACTCAAAATATCTGGGAAGATTTGTGGGGTGTAAGAGTAGGATGAGAAGGAGTGGGGTTAGCATGCCGATATGGAGGAGTGGGAGCTACTGGTAGAGGTGGAGGAGTGTGATATGTAGCATGAAACTATCTTTTAATGTCTAAAAACATTGATTATACAAAATCATTGATGTAATCCTCCATAGTCACCTAAATATCATGAACTACTGCTTCTGAAGATTCTATTTTTTATATACACCCTCCCCTGTAGCAGAATGTGGAAGAACATTTTTCACTGATACACCTATCAGGTATTCTCATACAAGACCTATGGGTTTGGGAATTCCCAATGTTGTTGCTAAAATATTTTTCCTACCCTCACCTATAAAGACCCCTTGTGTGCTCTACTCCTAAAGAGAATCCAATATAAAATATTTGAAAATATACCTAATGAATCATAATATATAAAGAATTTAAATAACATAAATAAATAAATAAAGTAAATATTGTAAAATATTCTTGGCTACAACCCTTGAATCTTCCATAAGATATTTTACTTTTTTGATCATCTGATCCCTCTTCCATTTTTCATGTCTAGCAGGAGGAGGGGAAACCTCTATAGACCCTAAAAACTAAGCGCTCAGATTTAGAATTTTTTTCTATCATTTGTTCTTCAATAACATATTCCCACCCTGAAATAATTAATGAGGCCATATGTTTCTAGATTAGATATCCTAATGATATCTTCTTGATTGTTGTTAAATAATAAATAATAAAAAATTAATCATTAACATGGTCATTAAAATAAATTAAACTTATAAAAGGTAACATTTCATGATCCAAAAATGCTTCTCTTCATCTACAATAAATAAATTTCTTCCATGTATATTAATGTATATGTGGATATATATCACATAGATTATGATGATACCTATCCCTAAAAAAGAAATGTGATGTGAAGGATGACTTAAAATTTCTCCATCTCCTAAAAAACAATGATAAAAATTTCTTCCTGACTCTTATAGTATCAGTTATATCATATGTCATCTGATAAGAAGAGGGAAATTATATATTTCTATAAAATTTTTATGATATGTAAAATCAAAACAAACAGGTTTACCAAAACGGTCTCCCATAACTCAAATAATGTAACTTTTTCAACATTTCTCCAATCATCAAATGAAATACTAACATTTCATTTACCTTGAACTGCTAAAATATTCATGAATGGATTTTCATTTGGTCATTTTAAAATATCATTATCTTCAATGTATACACTTATCCTTTGGTCCTAGCTATATAGAACATATAATTTTTCTAAACGTGTGGTCCCATTTTTAGCAACCCTTGAACTCTTTTGTGCCATGATGGAATTAGTTTCCCCATGTAGAGAACGTTGAGGTGTCTCATTAATAGAGGTATGTACATGTTCCTCCCCATAGGTACAAGTGAAATAATCTCTAGATGCATGCTGCAGATCTGATGATTGATTTTTCATTATCCTATTAATAAATGAAATACAAAATTTACAACAAAAATATACAAATCCAACTATTACATAAAAATATAATTAAAAAATGTACATTCATCATAAAAAAAGAAAAGTAAACTAAATTTTACACATTTTTATTCATATTTATTATTGTTTACTAAAATTATAACAACATTATTGAGACATGAAATGACATAAATTAATGATACTAATCCAATATTGATGTGTCAATAATAAAAATTCTCTACCCTGATAAATCAATTTTGCACAAAAATGTTTTTGTTTAATATACACTTATACCATTACATTTTTTATTTAATATAACAAATATATAATAATTGGTTTATAACAAAATAAATTAATAGATATTATATATTTTAATAAGTAAAATAAAATTAAAATATCAAAAACTTTATGAAAATTAAAAAGAGTAAATGAGAAATAATCATTTGTTACCTGTAATATTAGAAATGTACTAAAGGTTTTTCCCACAATTTTTTTAATCATGATAGTTCATTATAGAAAAAATCATGTAAAAAATATGCTATTTAATATTATCTACTAATCATTCCATGGAAATAGGGATCTAACATAAATCTACATCTTAAACATGTTTATCATCACCAACACACTTTTTTTCCTTATAAACAGTAGACCACTATATATCAGATTGATCAAGAACATAGAATTTTTTTGCTTGTTTTTTCATTATAAAAGGATCAACTATATATTCTAATTTATTTAAATTAAAAAGTTTCATTTCAAATTCATCATTTCTGAAACTTTGGTTACCAATAAACCATTTTCAATTAAACACTGTAACTTGAAATTTAATGTAATCAACAACTCATATTTATTCAATAACTCCATATTATTCAATTGATATATAAATTGAGTTCTTTGTCTTCGTTACTTGAAAGATGCATTGCTTCTGTGGACCCCAATACACAACTATTTTGATCTGTACATCTGTTTTCCCGATCATTCATATGAAATGAATATCCATTAATGTCATATCTGGATCATGTTATCAAATTTAAACTGGGACAACCCACTAACCATCTCCATGTTTTTGTTGATTCTGATTTCAATGTACGGTCTCATTAAAACACCCAAAAACGTTTTTTATGCTCATTCAAAATCCACATATCATTCTTCATTGAAATAAATTATTTAAATACATTAATAAGAAATTTTATATATGGTTGAGCATAATATATGTTATTAAAGATATATAAATGTACCTTCATTATATGTTCACCTATCAAGGACATGACTTTCAAGCCATGAATCCCTTTTCTCCTAAAATTAACTCATTCATGGTGAGATAGAGGAATCCCAATGTGCTCCACTATATACAAATAGCTTTTACAAAAATCTATAACCTCTTTAGAAATATACTTCTTTACAATAGAGTCTGTAGTTTGATATGTATTCATAAAGTACCCCTCAAATATTATCATATATCATTTAAAAGGACTCATCCAACGTAGATATAATGGTCTACAAATCATTATTTCTCGCAGAAAATAAACCATTAATTGAACCATGATATCCATAAAAGATGGGGGGAAATACATTTCCAATTGGTAGAGTATTTAAATTTCGTTGTTTTATAAAGTTTTCAATTCATTAAAATCAATCACCTTATTATTAATTGTATGGAAAAAATAATACACCTTCATAATAGTGATTTTGACATGGATTGAGAATATTTCAGGCAATGCTTCTAGTAGGATTTTTTGCATAATGATTTGACCATCATGAGATTTCATACTTTTCAATTTCAAATCCTTTAAAGACGCAATTTTTTTACATTTTAATAATAACCTTGTGACACATTAATATCATGAAGACACTGAAAAAAATAATTCTCTCCCTCTTACATAATGTATGACAATCCAATGGTAGAAATTTTATCCTTCCATCAAATGTGGGAGAGAACTCCAAACTTATTCCCATTGATAGTAAGCTCAATCTTGAATTAAATACATATTTAGTATTTCCTTTAATATCAAAAAATGTTCCAACAAATCTATCATATATATTCTTCCCTAAACACATGACATCAATGTTATGATTAGCCTCATAATATCTCCAAAATCGTATCTCAAAAAATATTGACCGTTTCTTGCAAATATTTATATCATTACCATATTTATGTATCCTTATGAATGTCACATCAAGGTTTTGGGGAAATATTAAATTTTTGTGAGCTATTGAGTACCTTTTTTTTATATTCTATAAGATTCATCCATAGAAAAAATCTCTAAATTACCCATGTATATTATTTTTATCCAATGACTCATATAATAATATGAAGTCTATTATTTTAAAATTTGACACTCTTTAGGCCCCTTAACACTGTATCTTGAAAATCATCGAAACGTTGGTAATTATTTTATATTGATCATATTTATTGCATGGAGTCATAAATATTCTATTTTATAAGAATCATACACCCTAATACCATCATCCAATATGAGTTTCAAATCATCAGTTAATGGTTACAAGAAAACATCAATATCATTTCTAGGGTGTTTTGGAATGGAGAAAATTAAAATCAACATGACATACTATAACATCATACAAAAATTCAAGAAATAAGTTCTAAATTACCAATAAAATAAGTCATGGACTATGTGTCCTACTAAGGCATTGTTATAGATTCATTCCATTCGAGCATATTCCATGTCTGAGAAATCTAACTTTATTTCCAAATATAGAAAACTGCTGATCAATTTTATTTCACTGTGGATAATCAGATGGATGATGTAATTTTTCATCCCATATCCGCTCATTTGTTGGAAATCATAACCTTTTTTCATTTTGTGAATTTTCAAATAATTTTTTTTAAAAATTAATTATTTGAAGATACCAAAATGCCTAGGCATGAGTCTCTTTAAATACTAAATCAACAAGTAATTTTTCATTCATCTTATATTGTGACATACCACATTTAGGTCACTATGAGAGAAATTCATATTTATTCCAATATAGCACACACTCATTCAGGTAGACATTTATTTTTTTGTACTCCAATTCCATCAGGCATAATATTTTTTCACTTTATATTGTGAATCAGAATGATCATTTTCATTAAGAAGAAAATAGTTCAGCAATTGTATCAAATTAGTAAAACTATTTCCTCTCAAACCATGTTTCACCAAAGATTTTATAAATATTAACAACAATGATAAAATTTTACATTCCATACAACCTATATACAATGGTTTTCCGGCATCACTATATAGATTCTCTATTGTCGGTTCTTTCTCAATTTCCTCTGCTTAAATATCTTAAATGATTTATTCAATTTTATTAGAGTTACAATCGGGTAATGATTAATCATAAATAGATTTGAAATTCTTCCTTGTTTGACCATGCCAAATCCACGGGCTATAACTGGGATTAAAAACATAACACCCCAAGCCTCCATGGTATGCTTCTCTTTGAATAATAGAGCAGTGTGTGTTGTATGCAACCTCGAGTTCTAACACACCACGACCAATCAAAGTAGTCATTATGAATATTAATAGCCACCTTTTAAAATTATATAATTTTTATATTTCATGATGGACTTTTAATTCGGAATATCAGAATTAGCCTATGTTGATTTTTTGGAATTTTTCTGAGAACTTCCAATTTTCAATTAATAGTGCACAATACATAAAAACAATTTTATTTAATCAAAATAATATATAGTGATAAATTATACTATTTAGTGGTATTAAATTATGATTAGAAAATAATTTTACCATTTAATCTAATGGTGGTCATTAGAATTATTTTCACTTTGAGATCGGACACAAACAATTATCAATCTTTTGATTGATATTGTTTCTAAAAAACATGCTATGTATTTAGACAACAGGAATTAATGATAAAATTAATTAATTCAACTTATATGTTTGGAATTTTTTAAAATAGACAACATTTTTGAATAAGGAATATCAATTATATCTTAGGGTGATTTTTTGGTATTTTTCTAAAAATATTCAATTTTTGATGAATAGTGAAACCACCATGTGGTAGTTAAAAAACTAATTTTTCATTTAAATGAAACATTACCACTTATGTGGATTGATTTTAAAAAATCTGACATACATGGTGGTCATTATTTTGTAAAATGTGGTTCAATGGGAAGAAAATATTTTTTGGTGAATAGTAACTTTTAAGTTTTATTAATCGTGATTAAAGGTAATTAGTGTAATTTAAAGTAAATATAACATTATAATAATATGAAATTACCTTTACACTTGTCATACAGATAATGGATAAGTCATGACCGACCAATACAATCTAGGGGTCAACTTGGGGACCCCATAGAGCCACTTGGGTAAGAAAATAACATTAATAACTTTTTATTTAAAGTAAAAATAAATGTGTCACAAACATGTATTGTTTTAGTAAAAAACATTAGAAGGGGCTATACAAGTTATATTTTTTAATATAAATATCTAATGGAAATATAAAAATATTTCCTGTATCATGGTAATTTTTTTATAATTTTTAGGCATTAGATAAATAAATTTATTTATGACACGATGATGATGCAGTGATTACCTAATTAATGAATGATTTAAATAAAATTAAAAGATTAGGTAAAATCTAAGACTTAGACTTCTCTAACACCTATTTATTGGTGGATTTATAACCCTTATCACCTTACCCTAGAAATATATCATTTTTTGACCTTTAAAATCCAAAAAACATTTCATAATAATGTAACATTTCATAACATTCCAAGAGTGCCCCTCCTCTCATCTTATAAAAGGCCCCCACTTATACCACCTTATTCACACCTCTAAAGCCATTTGGGTCGGCCAAACTGTGCCCAAATACTCTCTCAACTTACCTCCCTTACTCTTAGAAGCATCACATTGGGCAGAAGTCTTCCCAAGGAAGCATTTGGATCAAATCAAAATGAGTTACCCAATTTTAAGGTAATGTATTCTCTTATACTATTTTGTTTTATTTTGCTTCTCCAAAACCATAAACTATTTTTATTCCTTTATATTGTAACAAAACTAGTATCTTCAATATACTAGGATGTTTTTATGAGAAGTATTTTGTTTACACTTACACACACCTTCGCATAATGGTTAAAAAACATACTGTTTCTGTGGGTGGTGAATTAATGCCTCACGAAACGATGATTGTTCAATCTTCTTTTAACAACATTCATGGTGGCCATTAAGATGTCACTATATTTATATATGATATATATTATGTTTATGATTTCCTTATTCTTCTTTATTTTTCATTTATGGCATACCGTTATGATTTCCATTCTGGGTAAACGCAATAATTTCATTTTATGAAGTGCGGAGTAACGCCCCCTCAAAGTGATTTGAATCGTTGATTCCATATGTGGGACTTGTAAAGGATGGAGTAAATGATATTATATATGATATTATTTTAGAATTATAAAATACATTTATATAATTATTATTTTTTCCATGAAATATGAAATATAAATGAAAGTAGCGTTCATTCGTACGTACAGCTAACCATCTCCATGAATGATACACTTCAATTCTTACCTCTAAATTTTATGTAATATTATAAATGAATATATATGATGGATATATATGATATATATGATTTCTACATCATGAATATAATTTTGGATATAATGGATATTTTACCACATGAACAACTTGTAATTATAAGAAGTTTATTTTTGTCTCAAGTACCAAAGATCGACAAAACGACCGTTATTAACTTAAATAATTACATAATGTTCATAACATGGTAATAAGTGATATAAAAGGAATAATGGACTTGAAAAAGGTTCTTATTCAAGAATAAATTAACTCTAGTTTATTATTCGGTAGGTTACGGAACGATCGAGTCAAGTCGGACATGAGGAAAGGGACTTCGTCTCAATCTGCATTCATTAAGGAATATCTTGTTTTATACACAACATTATTTTATATGGCTTATAAACCCCATTGTATTTTATGTTTAGTCGAAAGGAATATTTTTATACGAATGGTTTTACTCAATGACAAAAGGGAATGCATTTCTGTCGTACGTATGCAGAGACAATGACTTCTCTGCCACTGTGACCATTATTTGAGTACCAGCTTCCTCTACAAGCCATAACCTTTTTTAAAATGAAAAAAATAAATACCAACTTTTACCTTTCTTTTATTTTGTTATTGAAATTGGTTTTATTATATCAAAGTCTTGTATTTATTTCTTGTGATTGAAATGTGGAAATGTTATGTTTTCTATTATGCATATTATATGTGATACGATTATGTTATGGGTTATGATATGTTTTAACCTTTTCATATAAGGATTGCAATGGACTTATTAGGTGACCGGTGGAGCCCGCTATAGCTACTCGATGGATCGGTAGGTCTCATGAGAAAAACTAGTGTCTTGGAACAAGGCCTTGACACAATCTTATTTGTAGTCTTGGCACAGGGCCTTGACTATGTGGTTATGATAGTCTGGAACTATTCATTCCATCATTATGAAAGTGATTATTGATATCGCATGTGATTATTCGACTAGTAGAATATCCATGATAATATGTAAATGGAATTATTTCAAATTATTATTTCCATATTATGATGAAGATCATTATTAAAAGGCTTTTGTTTTAGTTATACATTTCCTTAAATGTATATTTTTATTTATGAAAGTTTCTGCTATATTGTTATCCTTATAGAGTATCTGAGATCACCCCTTTCTATGTTTTATTTTTCCAAGATGTGAAGAGATATTTTATGACTGACCTGCAGGGATAGTCTGAGGGGGATATGGGTGTGGACTATGGAGACTATGTTATTGTAGTTTTTCACTTTATGATATAATGTATCATTTTTGAATGTATCTAGTGTATCCAAGGTTACTAAACTAATCGGTCTTTCGAGACATGATCTTTTGTGATCATGCCAATGTTACGTAATAATGAAACAACTCTGGGTAATTGGGTTCGGGGTGTTATAGTTGGTATTATAGGAAGTTTAGTACTAACCTTGGAAGCTAGATTTAGATAAACTCTGATTAGAGCACATAGCCCTAAGATAGACATTTGTGATTAGTATAGAAGAACGTCCTAGAATTTTTGTATTGTAGTCATTTTTTGAGATTTACGAGAAATAAATTCTCTTCTGGATACAAGCAGGAAGAGGTGGCTCTGGAAGAGTTGTACCTTGGGGTCAAACCCAAAACACCGCTTTGAGATAGACTCGAATGGGAACTGGTGAACGAAAATAGACGTTGCTTCACTCTAGGTTACGACAATCCCCGGGGATATGCTTAAGATAATTATCATTTTATTTACAAGCCATTATGAAGGGTTATGAGTATATACTTCCTCAAATAAAACATTTTTATGATTATGGATTATATTCATTAACTGTTCAATTTATGTTATGTGTTTTTTAAATTTGTTATTATGTATTTCGATTCATAAACTAATCTAGTTTATGACATTGATTATAAATGGCACCTATTGGAAGGAATGGAAACTTTATCAATGCACACAGTCCATGTAGGGATTTCCCTCCTGATTAAGATAATTATACTGGAGCTAGTTATACAACTGGTTCCGAACAGCTTATCACCATACTGGGACAACCCACTCAGGTTATGAATAATAATCATACTCGTATAGAGCACCCTGATTTGCAATGTGGAGGATCAATTTTAGTCCTCTTCATGAGGAAACTACCCCCAACATTCAATGGGAGTACAAATCAATTAGTAGCTGAGCAATGGATAAATTTATTAGAGAAAATATTCCATGCCTTAGGGAGTAATGAATGGGAAAAGGTTATCATGGCAGTTTACCTCCTCACTGGAGATGCTGATCAATGGTGTTCATCGATTCAAAACACCATGGAAGATGATGAAGTATCAAATATGGAATGGATGGAGTTCAAAGAGAATTTCATAGAAAAATACTTTCCACATGACCATCGAGCAGATATGGAAAGTCAATTTCTGAGTCTGAGGTAGAAGGAGGATGAGAATGTCGCAAAGTATGAGTCTAACTTTACAAGGTTATCGAGGCATGCAGCATATTATATATGTAACCCAAGGAGTATGATTGATTATTTCATTGATGGGTTAAAATCTTTTCTTCATCGAGCATTAGTCTCACAATCTTTCTCATCGTACAATGATATTTTCTCGTGTGCTATCAATACGGAAAAGGAATTCTCTATGTCTTATGACTTTAAAGAAAATAAAGAGAAGAAGAGATTTGGTGATCACTCTGGAAGTGGAAACAAGGGGAATATGGGAAAATTTGATTATATAGCCTAAATTTAATGTGAGAAGAAACACACTGGTACTTGCTTGAAAGGAGTGGGAGTCTGTTTCATGTGTGGTGAAAAAGGCCACCAAGCTCGTGATTGCAAGGGGAAGAAAGAAGCTACCGATGTTCAATGCTATAATTGCAGGGAGATGGGACATTATGCAAATGAATGTTCTAAGAGTTAGGGGAACTTACCTCAGAAGAGGCCAAGGGATCAAGTCCAAGCTTATGCTATCACTGCTGCTGAGGTTGAAGCTCCGAAAGACATAGTGGCAGTTAATTTAATGGTTTCTTCAAGTTTACTAAATGCATTATTTGATTCTGGATCATCGCATTGTTTCATATCTTCCCAGTTCTCTATGAAAATTAGATATTTCCAATTTGATTTAACAATGGAGTTGTCAGTCAAAACCCCTATGGGAAATATCATTGAAACAATGTTTCGTCAATCAGTTCCCATTAGAGCACATAAATGTTTTTTATCTGCTGATCTCACCGTCATACCCATGATTGAATTTGATATAATCATCGGTGTGGATTGGCATTCAAACCATCATGCAAAGATTAATTGTAAGAAAGATGTTACGATTTTTGGTGATGATGATAAGAAACACCTTATCTTTAGAGCAGAATCGTCACCACCTAATTCTTATCTAGATCCACCCCTAGTACCTCAACTAAATTCACTTATTGGGGAGGAAGAGAATAAATAACTATGATTGAGGAAGGGAATTTTCAAATAGAGGATGTACCTATTGTGAGAGAATATGTTGATGTGTTTCCATAAGACTTATATGGGAATCCTCCAGAACGAGATGTTGAGTTTTCTATAGACCTAATGTCGGGTTCAGGGCCCATATTGATGACCCAATATAGAATGGACACTATAGAATTAGTGAAACTAAAGAAACAACTATAGGAATTGATTTATAAGGTATTTATTCACCCTAGTGTTTCTCCATGGGGAGCTCCTATTCTTTTTGTTAAGAAGAGAGATGGATCTATGAGCATGTCTATTGACTATAGGGAGATCAACACTATAACAATAAAAAACAAATATCCCCTACCATGCATTGATGATTTATTCGACCAACTGCATAGAGCTCAATACTTTTCAATGATTGACCTTTGATCTTGATATCATCAGTTGTGTGTAAAGAAGGAATACATTCCGAAGACGGATTTTCGAACCAAGTACGGGCATTACGAGTTTACAGTAATGCCTTTTGCATTGATTAATGCACCCTCTGTATTCATGGATCTAATGAATAGAGTTTCCAAGGAATATCTCAATGGGTTTTTGGTGGTATTTATTGATGATATCTTCGTATAATCCAAAATCTACGATGATCATGAAAATCACTTGTGCATTATTCTAAAGACTCTTAAAAGACATGAGTTATATGAGATGTTTAGAAAGTGTGAATTCTGGCATCTGGAGATTTCTTTCTTGGCCATATTTTCTCCAAATATGGAATCTCTGTTGATCCTTCTATGACCAATGTAATCTAAGAATGGTTAGCACCGATGATTATAACTGAGGTACGCAGTTTTTTGGGTTTACCAGGTTATTTTCGATGCTCTGTGCAGAAAAATTCCCAATTGGAAAACCCATTAACGAAGCACACATGTAAAGGGGATAAATTTGTTTGGAAAAAAGAGTGTTAAGAATGTTACAAAGAACTAAAGAGAAGATTAGTCAATTCTCATATATTGACTCTACCATCGGGGAATGATGGGTTTGTTTTTTATAGTGAAGCATCAAAGAAAGGACCTAGTTGTGTCCTTATGCAGAATGAAAGGGTTATTGCCTATGCATCACGACATCTAAAAATTCATTTGTTAAACTATCCTACTCATGATCTCGAGTCAGCATCTTTGATCTTTTCTTTGATGATATGCAGACATTATCTCTATGGAGAAAATGTGTGATTTATTTTGATCACAAGAGTTTGAAGTATATTTTCTCACAAAAATAACTCAACATGAGGCAAAGGATATTTCTTGAATTACTCAAGAATTATGATTGCACGATACACTACCACTCGGGGAAGGAAAATAAGGTGGAAGATGCTTTGAGCAGGAAATATCAAGGAGTTTTAAACAATATAAGAATTGAAAGGGATCATATTTTCATGGATCTAGTGAAGTTGGACATGGGAATAACTATGGAAGGTGAAACATAAATGCTTTTTAAAATGGTTGCTAAACCATAATTACTCAAGAAGATTAAGAGTTCTCAGACCGAGGATGAATAGTTTCTAAAGAAGATTAAAGCTGTGAATGAGGGGAGATTGAGTAACTTTGTGTATGAAGATAGAATTTTGAAATTTGGGAAGAGACTTTTTGTTCCCAATATAGATGGTCTAAAAAGGGAATTATTGGATGATTCACATAGTTACAATTTCTCTATACACCCTGGTAGCACTAAGTAGTATAAAGATTTGATAGAACATTTTTGGTGGTACATCATGAAGAGGGAGATTGTTGATTTTGTGTCAAGATGCATGGTTTGTCAACAAGTGAAAGATGGAAGTCAACAACCTGGTAGAATATTGCAACCTCTTTCCATTCCTTAGTGGAAATGGGATAATATTACAATGAATATTTTCATGGGACTAATAAAGACTCCTAGAAGGAATGATGAAATATGGGTCATTGTTGATCGCCATACCGAGTCAGCACATTTACTTCCTAAAAGAGATGATTTACCACTTGAACGTTTAAAAATACGATATATTAACAAAGTTGTAAGACTTCATGGAGTACCGCTATCGATTGGTTTGGATCATGATCTCTATTTTACATCATGATTGTGGAAAAGTCTTCAGAAAGACCTCGACACTAAACTTCGTTTGAGCACTCCTTACCACCCTCAAATAGATAGACAATCAGAACAGACTATTCGAACCTTAGCAGAAATGTTGAGATCATGCTCACTTGACATTCAGGGTATGTGAGATCAATATTTACCTCTGGTAGAATTTTCCTAAAACAATAGATTCCATTCAAATATTAGGATGGAACCATATGAAGAGTTATACAGAAATATATTTTGCAAACCAACCTATTGGGATGATGTTGGTGAAACAAAACTCATAGGCTCATAACTTGATGAGGAAACGATGGAAAAGTTGAAGGCAATCCAAAACCACATCAAAGTAGCTCAAAGTAGGCAAAAGAGCTATGCTAAAAACCGAAGGAAGGATTTGGAATTTCAGGTAGAAAATCATGTTTTCTTGAAGTTATCTCTATGTAAAGGTGTTATAAGTTTCGGTAAGAAGGGGAAATTGAGTCCCAAGTACATCGGACCTTTTGAAATTCTAGAATGAATTAGGGCTATAGCTTACCATTTGGTGATGCCGCCAAGTCTCTCCAAAGTACATGATGTGTTCCACATATCACTGTTGAGAAAATAAATTCCCAACCCAATGCATGTACTCACCTATGGGTAATTAGTACTGGAACCTGATCTGTCTTATTGTGAAGATCCCATTAGAATTCTGGATACGAGAGAACAAGTGCTGAGAAACAGGATGACTCGTCTGGTAAAAGTTCGATGGAGGAACCATAAGATGGAAGCGGCCACATGCGAACCTGAGGAACATATGATGAAGAACCTCCCATGTCTTTTTATGCAGTAATATTATAGAAATTTTGAAGATTAATTTATTTTTGTGAGTGGAGAATGTAAGACACCAAACATCTATGGTACGCTTCCCTTTGAATAATAGATCAGTGTGTGTTGTACGCAACCTCGAGTTCTAACAAACTGTGACCAATCAAAATAGTCGTTATGAATAGTAATACCCAGTTTTTGAAATTATATAAATTTTATATTTCAGAATGGACTTCATTTTTTGATTCGTAATATCAGAATTAGCCTATGTTGAATTTTTGGTAATTTTCTGAGAACATCAAATTTTTAATGAATAGTGAAAAATACAAAAAACATTTTTTTAACCAAAAAATTTTATATTGATAAATTATACTATTGACTGGTTTTAAAGTATAATTAGAATATAATTTTACCATTTTATTCAATGGTGGTCATTAGAATTAATTTCTCTTCGAAATCGATCACAAACAATTGTCAATCTTTGGATTGATATTGTTTCTAAAAAACACGCTATTTGTTTTGACAACGGGAATTAATGATAAAATTTATTAATGAAACATATATTTGTGGAATTTTTTAAAATAGACATCTTTTTTTAATTCGGAATATCTGTTATAGCTTAGGATGGTAATTTTCTGAAAAACATCAATATTTGATGAATAGTGAAACCACAAAGTGGTAGTTAAAAAACTAAATTTTCTTTAAAATGAAACTTTACCACTTCTGTGAATTGAATTTCAATACTCAAGCATACATGGTTGTCATTATTATGTAATATGTGGTTTAATGGAATGAAAATAATTTTTTATGAATATTAACTTTTATGTTTTATTAATCGCGATTAAAGGTAATTAGTGTAATTTAATGTAAATATAATGGTATAATAACATACAATTACCTGTAAACTTATCCTACACTTATTGGATAAGTCATGTCCGACCAAGAAAATCCATGGGTCAACTTGGGGACCCCATGGAGCCTCTTGTGTAAGAAAATGTCATTAATAACTTTTTAATTTACACTAAAAATTAAAGTGTCACAAACATGTATTATTTTACTAAAACAATTTTTAAAAGAGGTTATAGAAGTTATATTTTTTACTATAAATATCCATTGGAAAGCTAAAAATATTTCTTACATCATGGTAATTGTTTTATAATTTTTAGGCAACAAATTAATAAATTTTTCATTACACCGTGATGATGCAGCAATTACCTCATTAATGAATGATTTAAATAAAATAAAATGATAAGGTAAAATCTAAGAAATACAGTTTTCTAATGCCTATTAGATGGGTGTATTTTGAAACATTATCACCTTATTATAGAAATATATCATTTTGGGACCTTTAAAATCAGAAAAGAATTTAATAATAATGTAACATTTCATAACTTTCCGTGATTGCCCCTCCTCTCTTCTTATAAAAGGCCCCCATCTCTACCACCTTATTCACACAACTAAAGCCATTTGGCTCGGCCAAACTCTACCCAAATACTCTCTCAACTTCCCTCTCTTACTCCTAGAATATTCACTTAGAAAAAAGACTTCCCAATGATTCCTTGGCTCAAATCAAAAAGAGTTACCCAATTTTAAGGTAAGGTCTTGTCTTATGTTATTTTGTATTATTTTGCTTCTCCAACCACTTAAACTCTTTTTATTCCTTTATTTTTTTACAAAAACTGTAACCGAAATATACTAGGATGTTTTTATGAGAATTATTTGGTTTAAATTTATGCAAACCTTCTTCTAATTTTTAAACAACATACAGTTTCTATTGGTGGTGAATTACTGCCTCACGAAACGATGATTGTTCAATCTTCTTTTAACACCTTTCATGGTGGATGTTAAGATTTCACTATATTTATATATGATATATATTATGTTTAATTTTTCCTTTTTCTTCTGTATTTTTCATTTATGGAATACCTTTATGATTTCTATTATGGGTAAACGTGATCGATTCATTTTAGGAAGTGCGGACTACCACCCCCTCAATGTGATTTGAATCATTAATGCCATATATGGGACATGTAAATGATGGAGTAAATGATATTATATATGATATTACATTTTCATTATAATATATATTTATATCATTATTATCTCATTACATAAAATACGAAATAGAAATGAAAGTAGCGTTCATGCGTACGTACGACATACCGTCTCCATGAATGGTGAACTTCATTTCTTACCTCTAAATGTTATGAAATATTTTAAATGCATATATATACTGCATATATATGATATATATGTTACCTACATCATGAATATAATTCTGGATATAATGTATATTTTACAACATGAACAACTTGTAATTATAAGAAGTTTATTTTGGACTCATGTACCAATGATCAACAAAATGATCGTTATTAACTTAAATAATTACATAATGTTCATAAAATGATAATAAGTGATATAAAATGAATAATGAACATGAAGAAGGTTCTTAAGAAAGAAAAAATTAACTCTAGTTTACTATCCAGGAGGTTAAAGAATGATCGATTCAAGTCTGACACAAGGTAAGGGTCTTCGTCTCAATCATATTTTATTGAGGAATATCTTGTTTTATACACAACTTTATTTTATATGGCGTATAAACCCATTTTACTTTTACGTTTGTTCAAAAGGAATATATTTATATTAAGTGTTTTACTAAATGAAAAAAGGGACTGTCTTTCTGTCTTACGTATACGGGGGCAACGACTTCTCCGCTGCCGTGACCATTATTTGAGTTTTGGCTTCCTCTACAAGACATAACCTTTTTAAAATGAAAAATAAATAAATACCAAGTATACATTTATAATATTTTGGTATTGAAAATGGTTTTATTATATCAATGTTTTGTATTGATGTATTCTGATTGAAATGTGGAAATGTTATGTTTCCTTTATGCATATTTTATGTGATACGATTATGTTATGGTTGATGATATGTTTTCACCTTTTCATATAAGGAATGTATTGGACTTATTTTGTGATGGGTGGAGCCTACTATAGCTCCTCAATGCATCGGTTGGTCACATAAGACAAAATAGTGTCTTGGCATAGGCTTTGATAAAATCTTATTTGCAGTATTGGCACCAGGCCTTGACTATGTGGTTATGATAGTCTGGAATTATGTATTCCATCATTATGAAAGTGGTTATTGATTTTATAGATGATTATTAGAGTAGTAGAATATCCATGTGAATAAGTAAATCGAAATATTTCATTTTATTATTGCCATAATATGTTGAAGATCATGATTAAAAGGCTTTTGTTTTAGTTATACATTGCCTTAAATGATTATGTTTATTTATGAAAGTTTCCGCTATATTGTTATCCTTACAGAGAATCTGAGCTCACTCCTTTCTATGTTTTATTTTTCCAGGATGTGAATAAATATTTTATGACTGACCTGTAGGGATAGTCTGAAAGGGATATGGGTGTGGACTATGGAGGCTATGATATTGTAGGTTTTCACTTTATTATGTAATGTATCATTTATGAATGTGTCTAGTGTTTCCAAGGCTACTAAAATAATCGGTCTTTTGAGACATGATCTTTTGTGATCATGGCAATGTTACGTAATAATGCACTGACTTTGGGTAACTGGTGTCAGGAAATTAAAAAAACCATGAAAATTTAAAATATCATTGATTTCTATGCTTTTCAACTTCATTATGTTTAAAGATTACTAGACTAGAGAAAAAACACGTCATTGTTTGGAACATTTCATTTAGAAAATTCCAAAAAATCATCAACACCTTCCTCATATTCATCACTTATTTGAATTTTCAAAATCCTACATTGAAACATTATTATCTATATAAAATATAAAAAATATATATCTTATAAAGATAAGACAATTATAAATTTATATTAAATAAGGCATAATTTGAAAGTAACACAATCATGAAAATTAAAATAAATCTATGTGTATTTGAAAAATATAATTATAAATTATATAAAATAATGGACGATACGTTTAAATATAAATGATAAAATATAAATATATTTTTATGGAATTTATTTAAAATCTAATTCCTTTGATACAAGAAAAATTAAAATTTATGGGAGAAAAATATATTTAGTGAGAATTCCATGTGATGCATGTGTAATTCCATGAAAATATATTTATCAAAATATAACATGATATATAAAGGAACCAATTTACAATTCATATTTTATATTCACCAATAATGTCAAAATTATATTTATAGTAACTCGTAATATGTTGACTGTATATTTAATATATGATTTTTCAAGGTAATATATTGATAACATCAAAAGAAATGTGTTGATATACATATTCACTGGTTATGTGGTATTATATATTGAATTGTATCAACATTGAAATATATGTATATATTACAATTTAAGATTACTATGTCAGTAATAAGTTTATAATAGTATTTTAAATTTATCCTTATACATGGTGGTGTGTGCATAAATAATGAATGATTTACAAACATCATCCAAATAAGAAAGATTTTCATATTAAATGAAGAAATTTATGATGCTATGCAATATAAGAATTTGGGAAATAATTCAATTCAAATGCCTTTCCATTTAAATGAAACAACAACACATTAACATATAATGCAATCAACATAATTTTTCACATAAATCAACACATAAATAAATTATATGAAGACATTATTATTATATTTGAGACAAGAAGACCTATATACGAATATGAAATAATGAGTAAAACATAATATACTTGTTTAAGAAGATGATATTATGATTAAATGAATAACTTTAATAATTAAAAATTTACACCATCTATTGAGAATTTACTTATTTCTAAAATCATTATATACAATTATATTACAATTCCACTTTGATTAAATAGGCCATTCCAACCACAAACACCATAATTCCCATAAAAGATTCAACAATATATGCCTTATGAATATATGAAACAAATCGTTAAATCACCTAAAATGAAGAACATACATATATATACACAATTTCATAATGATGAGACTGATGAAATTTAATGGTTTAATAAAATGGTAATGCACGTTTTAAGTACAAGGAATAAAAAAAAGATAGGGCTTCGATGCCATTGAACGACAGAAATACAGGATGGATGAGATATTTTTACCTAAGAGTGGGAAGAAAAAATGATTGAAAATGAGGCCAATGAATCCAAATGATCTAAGAGGATGAATAAATGATAGTTTAGTCCACCAAATAAAACTAAACAAGTGTTAGGGCTTTCATGAGAGAGAAATGAGTCGGCCTTTGTGAGAAGAGAAACAACATTAAATTATTCAAACTACGATTCATAAAATTTTAAATGAATTATCATGTATATTATTATGTAACTAGCATAATAAAGTGGTCTTTTAATTTCAGTTATTTTTTAATCAATCTGGAAAAGTAATGAATTTTTTTATCACGGCTATTATTATTCAACCAACGCGATAAAACAGATTTATCATGTCAGTAATTATCTAACAGGTGTGATAACCTGGGGAAACTTCTTTATCATGTCTGTTATTTTATAACCAACATGATAAAGAAACATATCTCGTTCTTTCGCATATATTATTATATAAGCAACACAATAAATCAAAATAAATACCTTTTTCATGTAGGTAATAAATGAATGATGTGATAAGGTTGAAGTGAAAAATACTTTTTTATACTAGTGGCAACACATGGGTGATGCATTTTGAAATAATTAATGTATATTTTTTAATGGATAAATTACCATATTATTTTTCATAAAACCATAATTTAACCGAGAGGGTTATTTATAAAATAATAAGGGTTTTTAGAATCTATTCAGGGTTTAAAAACATTTTATGATGGCTATTCATGACATGAGACAAGAAATAAGAAATTTATCTTAAATTAGGTTTACATAAAAGTGGTAATTTTATATGGAATTAACAATATGTTTAACCATATTAATAAATATGATAATTAACTATATTTATATTTATTGTAAATATATACCAAAATATATATTATGTTCATGATAATAATATTCCATAAAAGAGAGAAAAGTAAATAGAATGTCTTACCAGATGGTAATGATGGTGGTACAAAGAATCCATTTTTATATTTTGAAACACCTTTATAGAAATCCCAAATCATAGAAATAGATAATAAAACCTTATTTTTAAAACATGATTGTACAAATATTATGTTCACATGAGATATAACTTAATTAGGTATCTAATTAATAAGGATTACATTAGCAGGAAAGGAATCTATGGACAAAAAAGGAAAACCATCATTTAAGTGGATGAAAATTATTATTAACATAGTTACATTTTCAAGAAGTATTATAAATCATAAATAAATAATATTTTAATCAAATGTGTTCTAACAAGATATAAATAGAGTTATGTATATTAAATAAAAGATGAAACTCAAATAGATACATTATAACTCTAGAAAGTAAAATATGTTATGAAAGACCCTTGTATTTTAATGAGGACATCAATTGTATCCCACAATAAGGAAAAACATAAATGGATGTTATGTTTCCATGTTCAAAAATAATTTATGATATTATAACTCATAGGGTTAGTAGTAACATCATATAAATAATGATTTTGTATAATATCATAGCATGCCTCAATGGAGGGTTACTTAGACAGAAACTCTTACCTCATGTCTGAAAGGACTGTTCACTTTCATGTAACTTCTTGGATGATAAAATTAAGTTTATTATGAACTTTTATAAGAACCTTCATCATATATAAATTTTTAAGGACTATTTATCATCATGTGTCATCCATTTATTACATTATCTCCGCTTATGCCGATTACTTGAAGTTCTCCGATCAGTTTTTCATAAATATTCATGGAGTGTTGACCAAGGTTGAAGTGTTGTTAAATAGATTCATAATATCAATAATTTTAGATTATTATATCCTTTATTATTTTATTTTCACATAGTTTATAAAGGTAAATACTTTTTATATAAATATAATCAAATTAGAGAAGGTACATTGATATGTCTTTTTTAAGCGGTTAAATGTACTATAACAATTTATTCTTAATATAACTCACAGAATATAAATAATTAAACACTAGTAGCCTAAATTAAGTGGTTACATTATTAAATTAGTTATATTTAAAAGATATCTTAACACAACGGACTGAATAGTTCTGTAGTCTTGGAAAACTAGATACATTCTTAAATTGCACATTACATTTAAAAACATAAAATACAATATAGTATTTTATTTGAGGACACCATTATTAAATTTATAATATCCATTTATATCAATAATAATTAACTTACTAGAATAATTGGTAAAGGAAGCACAAGAATGTGGTGAGGTCAGATGCTCAGTAAGGGTATATGTACAAAAGATGATAATAAATCATGAATAGTATGACAATAATAAATAATGATCAAATAATGCCATATAAATAATCTAATAATCTATAAACTTATCCATGGATATCATTACTATTCAAATAATCACATATAAATCCTTAAATGATTTCATAATGATGTAATGCATAAGGGTAGAGATCTGAAAATTACCAATGAGGCCTCGTGCAAAGACATTTTAAAAAAATGGGTTAGGGCTCGAACAAATACCCTATCTAGTTTGTCTCATGAAACCTATTGATTCATCGAGGGTATTTGTAATCAATGACCCAAAGCATAACATAAAAATTCCAATGCATCCATCATATAAATAAACAATACAACTTAATCAATATGCATTAAAAATCAATAACTTCCCAAATTAGAAGAGTTAACATATGAAATATCCATACGTTCCCCAATCAAAATAACCATAAAACATCAAGATAAATATGGTGGATGATATATTTGGAGTATATCCTTACTATAATATTCAACAAATGATGTTGAAATATAATAAAATACTTTAAAAATATTACTTGATGATTTATTGAGGAAAATACCCTTTTTAATTTGAAATAAAATATTTTAAGAATAAAATTTATCACAAATATTAAGGGAAAACTTTTCATTGAATGTAACATTTTAAAATTGTAAATTAATTTTAAAATCAATGAATTTTCATGTCCATGAGAAATTTTATACATTCATTTCACACTTTTATAATATTTAAAAATGTGCATTGTTTGAAAAATAATAAGAAAAACCATTTTAAACCGTTTTGTAAAAAGGAAAATATGTGTGAATATTTATTTAATAAATCACATGATAATTTTGAAAATATTATTTTATTAATTTTAATGAAAATATGGTCATGTAATAGAAATATTCTTAACCGAGTAGAAAATACAAGGTCGATTTTCTTTAAAAATTTTATTTTTGTTTCTTGAGTACATACAGGAAATTGAAAGGAAAAATTTCAATTTATAAAAACAACTATATGAGAATAACATAAATTTTATTTATGATAAAAATATAATTTAATAATCCCATTAGAGACTTAAATACAAACAATCTTGAATAATGATGAAATTATGAAATAAACCCTTTCTTCAGTTTTGACATCCTTTGAACATGTTCGAACCTGCTACATATTAATATAGATTTATTATAAATATATGAAATAAAAATAATAATATATATCAAATCAAATATTATTTACATACAACCTTTTATCACCCATTTATTAATAATTCTTTATTAAAATCTATTTTATGGGTGATAACTGCTTAATTTTCCATGTATGTTTTAGTTCAGTAGTATTGGAACTTATAATTTGAGAATGGTTGAATAAAATAATTAATTTAATAATTATATTAATATAATATATATTAATTATATTCATATTCAGAGACATCCATGATAATTACATAGAGATAAATGAATTACACCATTCATGGAGATGATAGGTCGTGCGTACACATGAACAATGTTTTCTTTTCTCAAAGGACAGAACAAAAGAAAGTAAAATAGTAATTTACAATTATAGATTCTTTATTATATCATATAGATCATATATATTCATTATATATTTCAATATTATCATCTATGAAAGAATAAAATGAGTGATGAATCATATAAATTTGTAGAGGTGGAAGTCCACACGTACACACGAGCGATATTATCGTTTTATAAAAGATTGGAATGTAATAATATAGAAATAATATCATAAATTTAAATGTATAATTTTTTCATAAATATAATATAATATATATATATATATACACATTAAATACATCTTTATATCCATCTGTGGTAGGTGGTGATCGAAAATGAATAATATCGGTCTATGAGACGACAGTCCGCCATTCACACGATCAATGGTTTTATATTACATTTGATGGAAGAGGATGATGAAAATAGGTTATTGAATTAACATAATAACATTTAATTATATGAAATGTAATATTTTAGTTATTTCATCAATGATTAAAAGGTTTTTATGGAGGTAGAAGTGTAAATAAAATAAAAGCACATTGCTAAGAATTATTAATCTTCTTCAAACGTCCTCTTTTTGTTTATACCTAAAGCGTTTCTAGAATGGTTTTATTATAAAACTAGAGATTATATGTCATGGATAGGTTTTAGGGATGGAATTAGGGTAGGTATTAATTGAATAAAATGTATCTTTAAGTGTGTATAAAAGAGGATAAGGGGTGTCCTTTTATAAGTGGGGGTACAGACACACTTGAATTTTTCGAAAATAATAAAATATAATAATGTATTATTCACAAAAAAAGGATTAAAAATGGACCATTATAGATTATTATAATATATTTTAAATAAATATGAACATAATAGAATTTTTATAAGCTGTTATTTTATTTTGAAACTTATCTCTTTAGTTTAACCCTCGATAAACTTATTTTAACCTTAGTCATGGTGATAGATTTTTACAGTTTTTACAAATCATTATGAAAAAAATTAAGTTAATCATATTAAGTAATATTAATTATTATTATTACAAATATTTAATCTATTTAATCAAATTCAATTCATATAATTGACATAATTTAATTTAAAATTAAACTCCCAAACGTGATGAAAAAAGTTTTCCCTAATAAATAGTTTTCATAAGTATAAAATGTATTTATAACAAAATTAAATATAAAATTCATTAAAATGATCCAAATAAATTTATTTATAATATATATTATCTATTTACACTTTTAAAACCCTTAAAAAAATTTAACTACATAAATTATTTATATAAGAAGGTGATTTTTAATAAAAACAATATTTTTCACTATTCATCGAAAAATTAATCATTTTAGAAAATTATCAAAAATTAAATCAAAGATAATTTTGACATGTTGATTTCAAATATGATATTCTTTGTTTCAAATAAATTCATATAAAAGTGGTAAAAAATTAATTTTATTATTTTTATCATAAAAAGCAATAAAAACTATTTTAATAATAACGTATCTTTTTGAAACATACAAAGACATTACTAAAAATATATTTTATTTATATAAAACCATTACAAATAATTTTAAAATTATGTTATTATAATATATATATCCAATTTAATTACTAATTTATAATGATATGAATCATTAGGGTTCATTTCGACTCGGAGTTGCATGTATCACAAGCTATTAAATCGATAAAATCAATTAAAAATTAAATACACCAAAAAATCTCAGGGTGCTATCGGTAATGTATAATATTATAATTATATTATTTTATTGTTTCATTAATTAAAATTTTTATACATTACATACATGTTTAATTATAATCATGTTATTCATTATGGAAAATGTAAAAGAAATTCCATAATGTGGAGGTGGTAGTCCACACGTACACATGATGACATCTTTAGATTTCGAAAGGTTTTTTAGAAAGGTATAAATTTAATGTTACGTTAGTATAAAAATAAACCAATATAGTGAAAAATATATTTTAATTATAATATCATGTATAAAAGTGGTTTGGGGTTGTAGATGTAGAAAATAATTAGGTAGGTGCAGTGGAAAATATTACCTATCGCTTTGGATGTTCCCCTTTGGCCACTACATTTAAGAACCTTAGCTTGGTTTTTTGGTATGAAAACTGATTATAGGATGTGATTATATGTTTTAGTATTGACTATGATATATTATGGGTCAATACTAAGTTACATTGAAAGTGTGTAGAGGTGGCAGGGTGGGGGTTCCTTTTACAAATAAAGAGAAGGGAATTTTTGGCACATATAACTCTTTAAAAAAAGAGTGAACAAGTTTCACATGGAATGTGAATAAAAAGTTAAAAATAATATATTTATGGATTTTTAAAGGTAGATTATGACCCAACCACATTATTACACATATTTTTTAAACATGTTTTTAAGTCATTTACCCTTAGATGTTTAGTTTTTCCATTTTTTATTTTTACCAAGTTAACTAATTTTTACCAAATAAGTTTATTTTATATTTGTAATAATAAAATGATAATTATTAAATAATTTCAACCAGGTGATTAAAAATATAAAATTCCATTTTCATGGTGAAAGAAAAAATAATTTTATCATTACTGTAAGTAACCCGCGAAAACCCTTTTAAGAAAAGTGTATTTTTATGAATAAGTTTTATGTTTAAGATAAAATTATCAATTTTATTGATTATATTGAAGTAATTTTTTTAATTTAAAAATAATATTTAATAATATTGAAAAATATCCAAAAAACCTAATTACACCATGTGAAAATTTTATTAAAAGAAACAGATGAAAAATAATTTTTGTTAAAACATTACAAATATTTTCAAAAATGTTAATCATGGGTTTTATATATCAACCTGATATTTAATTTTTTTTTAATTTAAAAATATATATTTTAATAGTATAAAGGGTTTTAAAAATGTTCTTTAAAATCTTGTATAATAATGTCTTTAATGTTACAGTATTAGTAAAATCATTATTTATCACCATTCACCAAAAAATTATATATTTTAGAAATAAACACGATATGATAATTTCAACATTATAAATCCAAAAACTAATTTATATTTATCTTATTAATATTGTAAAATTTATGAATTTATCTTTTAAATAAATATACAAAATACAAAATATTACAAAAAACAATTGTATTGAAATATACTGTTTTGAAACAATAATTTTTTTATGTTATTCCACATAAATTTATAATTTAAATGATGTAAATATGCTTGTTCACATATACTATTTTAATGGTGTTTAATTTAATATATCTGGATAAAATATACAATACATAACAAATGGATCATTGATAAAAATTGGAATATTAATTTTATAATATAGAAAATTTAGCAAATACCAATTAAAATAATTATTTATATTCTAAATTTTTTTTACCACTCCATTAATATTAAAATAATTATTTCCATTATATATATATATATATATCATATCATATTTTAATCCTCTAAAATGAAATTTTTAATTATCAAATCAGTTTTAAAGGGTAAAGTGAGAACCCTAACATCAAAATTGTTTAACCACCAATTGTTACAACATTTCGGTTGAAGAAAAGATTAAGCCTATTAGAATTAATTTCCATGAATAGTATCCAGGGAATAGAATTTACCTGGGACTCTAGATCATCCTTCAGTATGTCTTCATAAGGTTTAGCCAATATGTCCCTGGATTTCACGCATTCCTTCATGTTTATCTTTCCCATGTTGAAGCCTCTCTTCAAAATATGGTTCTTCCTATCAATCCATTTACCTTGTCCCTTTGATGATTTCGCACGAAGCGATCATCCCAACATTTTTTTGATCACTACCTTTAGTGCGTTGATATCTAGAAGTTTCTCCACTATCTCTTCATCCGAGTGCAAAATAAGGTCCATTTGACATAACACCGATGCTATCTGATGTTGAGGGTCAGCATGGAAGCCCACATCGCACTGCTGTCCCATAGAAAGGTCTACCTCCACCCGACTCACTTCCCCAGAGTTTAGAATCCCTTCCCCTTATTGGTCCTTAGTCTTATCTTCTACCTCCCCTTGTGGAGATGTTACCTCTTCCGAATGTGGGGGGTCAGCACCCCCAGAGGTAGCCAACTCCGGATCTCCACTGACCTAATCTCTAGCCTCCTTAGAAGTGATAACCCCCCACATGCATGCCAACACCTTCACACACATTCTAGAGAAGGTTTAATTTACTAGAGGACCTGGTCACATGGGGACTTGGTATGTTGGAGTAGAATTTCCATTGTTGCGTACTCCTGGTATGTTTGAAAATGCCTCCGGAATCCGCTGTGGAATTCTTGCCCTTCCTTAAAGAGGTTCTCAAAAAGTCCTCTTCAATGCCAACTTCTTTGGGTTCAGTAGGGGAGTCCGGAGTTAAATCTGAATCCCCTTGGCTAGCCTCCTCTCCCGTACCTGTATCTCTGCCAATATCATGAACCACAACTTCACCCAGCACCGCAAACCATTAGTGATAATTGTAAAAACTCCCTCCAGATTTATCCTTTTGAGTATACGAAGGTTTGATCTGCAAAGCCTGTACAGGAAAATCTGATCCACTTGATTAATAGTAGCCACATCCCATGTATTAAAAATGCTGATCTCCTGAGGCCAGAGTACAGGGATGATCACCCATGTCTATCTCCATGCCCACTTCCACATTCACCCTCGCTGCATTGAGTGAATCCAACTATATATCCTTACTAAAATCCTTGACAATGTCCAGGTGAACCTCTATCTCCACTTGTATAACCTCTTCTGCGACTATACCTGCATTCTTGATAGTACCGATACCCTCTTTAAAAAGAACAACAGAAGAACAGGGAACACCCAAATCCTTTTTCAGGCAGCTAAAAACCTCCTCAACTGTCGGGTTCAAATGAAAATCCATTGGTTCTGTCTTGGAGCTAGGATCTCTCCAGGGGTCAGAGAACACAGGGTATACCACCTCTTGAACTCTATATTCTGGAGCACCAGAGCCCTCTCACCTGGAACCCCTCCATGCACCACCTCGATCTCACCAAAATCTTCACTATCACATGATTGATGTTCCACCACTAGAACCACCAACTCATCTGATGACCTATACCAGTTCTTCTACCTCAACTCTTCTCCAACAGAACGTGGTCTAATACTCAAACACCACCTTCTTCTTCTTCCTCGACTCTTCTCCAACCGAAATCCATAGCCACTTGGTTGGAGATTTTGAAGAATCAACCTCAATACAAGTGCAGGGAAGGATTGGGTGACAAACCGCAGAGGACATAATATCAGGACATAGGTAGCATCCAACCATATTTTTGAGCATGCAAATAATATAAGGATTCTGAAAAGGTAGATGAAAATCAAGAAAACATACCCAAATGGCGGTCGAAGGCGGATCATGATTCATGTTGAAATCAAACGACCATCGTATGAGGAAACAACCCAAACAATTGAACACCTGAGGAGTGCTGGATCAGGCGATGACCAAATCCTCATCGGATGCGATGCAGGCCATCTATTGACGCCGAATGAGAAATCCCACCACCGCCCAGTTTTGAAGACCCCGGGAATCGAAGACGAATCTATCGAATGCATCTAATGAGGGGCAATGACCTCTAAAGCGAGCTACCAGCATTGATCTATGTAGGTCAGAAGCTGCATTGAAATCTTTTAGCAAAATAGTGAGCTGAGGAGATCCTTCATGGAGAATCAGAACTTTAGGGCTAAGTGAAATTGATGGTAAGGGAGGAAGGTAGGTCGGGTTCAAGAAATGGGTTAAAGGAAGAGCCACCGAGTAGAGGATTCCCCCTCCCCCTGCCGTGGAGGATGGGGTCGGAGCCTCATTCATCTCCGACATAGGTCATCGCCGCTGGCACGAGAGTGACCCGTCGATGCATCGCCCTTTGCAGACACCTCAAATCATATTTTACTAAAAATATTAATAATATTTATACGTATCACAGATATATATATAGATATATCATATTTTAATATCATATTTTTTTTTCAATTGTGACTGATATTATTATAAATTTTCTACTTAAAAATACAAGTCTTTAGTATAAATATTAGTTATATGACCAACGACCATATTTGAAATGACTATATTTACAACAATGATATTTATAACGAAAAGGTTTCATTCCTACATATATAGATACTAAATCATTTGGGTATTCCATTGTCACATCACAAGGCACAATTATTATTTCATATTATAGATTTTAAATAATGATTTCCGCATTCATGGTGTTATTCCTCATTATTGGTTTTGTTTGAATATTAGTGACCCTAAAGGTTGAAGATGATGCATGATATTTTTTATAAATGAATATTTTATTCTTTTCAATCCATTTTCTTCTATTGATTTATACACTTTTAATTGATGTACTCAATCCATGGTGAGTGATAATATATTGGGCAATGTACTTAGTTTCATTTTTTGGTGGCAATGTAGAACTTTTTAATGAATATAATATATTTAGTTTGTTTCATATATTATTAGGAATATTTTCTATTCATGTTTCAATAATTTTGAATCAATATAAAAACGTCTTTTAAAATTATAGATTTAAATAATAATATTAATAATAACAATAATAATGGATATCGAAACTTGAGGTGTTATAGTTTACATAATATTGGTGACCAACCCACCAATAATAATATTTGTGTAAAAATTCACAGTTTCATGAAAAAATTATAAAATATGGTGGTACACACACCCCAAAATTATAATTATTATATTAAAACATTATATTTTTAAATGATTTTTTATTCATTTAATATTTATTAATTATCCAAATTATTAATTTCTAAATATATGTACTCTGTTTTCAGTAATGTGTTTCTAAATGTATTTGGAGTGTTTTTACTTGATTTGTGAAAAGTATAAGCATTATGTATTATATAATTTAATACGAAAAAAGTATACATTACTGATTATGTATATGTTTTTTCATTCTGTTGCAGAATATACTATTACTGAATATCATGTATTTCAAATCATTGAGTTTACTATAAAATGATAATAAATTATTACAAGGTCTACAAGTGACCTTATGTTTCATGTCCATTATTTATTTTAATACTTAAAATGAAAATATGAAATGATTGTTATAAAAAATAGAACTTTTAATGAAACAAATACAGTTTCAACTATACCACATGCATTTATTCTCTTATTTTATAGGAACTATATATAAAAACACTAAAATATGTAATTTTATTTACTATACTACTATATGTTATAGTCTTTAATATTACACTAAAATATTCACACATTATGACATACAATATGTGATATTCAAATAGTGTAGTATGCACATATCTATAATTGTAGTAAACCTTGTATTTTCAATCACATGTGTCACTTTATCATTTCATTTTATCATCCAATTTGTGCTCCCTTTTATACACCCTAAAATTAAAATACTCTCATCATCCTCCCATGTAAACACTTCAATTATCCTTTGTAATACTTAAAAAAATTTTAAATAATATTTTTAGAGTTAGGCTTGGAGTCAGAGTAAAATTTTAAGCCCTGTAGGGGAAAATATTGAAATATTAATAATATTAAATATAATATATCATGCACACTAATTTTTTCAGAATTAAGAAAATATCTCCCGCATGGTTCCTCCAATTTGAAAACTAATCCCACCATTAAATATGGAATACTGATTTTATACTAGGCAAGGTATAATTTTTGTCAGTGTCAAGTGTTTCAATTAAGTGCAGTCATGGGCATATGATAGATTAAATTAAATTGTTTAAATAAATAAATTGATTTAATTTTATGATTAACCCCTTAAAATTAGAAACAATATATATAAACCCTCTTATTAATCATCCCTTGTATAAATCTCATTACCCTATATATTTTATAGGAGGTCTATAGTGGAGACTGTTGATGGATGACTACGAGTTTGTTGATTGACGACTAAAGAAAGTTGGAATTCATGGAGCCGATGATAAACAGTGGGAATTATTCGACTTCATATAATGCAGATGTATTCTCCTCCAACGATCAATCCAATTTGAAGTACAATTTATTATTTTACCAGAATAATCCTCATTTTTTAATTATCATGGAGAACATTAAATATTTCCTTAAGAATTGATTCATGGATCGTTCATCATTGATTACCTCGTATCTTATTTTATTCCTAGATTTAGGAATTATTGTCTTTTTTAAACCATAATGACTCTTCATTAGTCCATAGATGAAATTGTCTAATCCCAACACAACTAATGTTGGTTTCCTCACTTTTTTTTCATTCATTTCTGCTGACATTATTTTTATTTTCATCATAAATATTATGATTGGATAATGATATGAATATATATAGTAACTCATTTTGATGTTCATTTCATTCTAGGGGTTCTATGGATCGTTGGTGTGGCATCGATGAATTTTTTTTGGCATATTATAAGATCTATGGTGGTGATAGAATTCCAATGGTGTATTTAGAGATTCCATATCTACGGGATATGGTGTGCAAGCGATGTGCAGTGTGACCAAAGTTGTTTTCTAAAAAGGGGGTGGCCAAAATCCAACCAACGATAACGAAACATTCTTGGTCAACATGGATATGAGTGTTATAGGTGTGATTCATGGCATAGGAAAAGGTTTTGGGAGGGGAAATATTAGATGTCTTATGATCTTGACTTTTTTAAATAATACTATATATATGGTATGTAGTTTGGAATAACACACATCATAAAGTCCCCTTGACATGACAATAAGGTTTTATTCAACGTTATGTATCACACGTTGTGTGTCATAACCACACACCATGGTGCCCCCTTAGGCTAGAAGCTCAACATGATCCATCCATAGTATGTAGACTTGAACATGAATAAAAACATGAGAAGAGTAACCAAAGATAGATAGAGTACACACATACATGTAGAGACACAATCCCGAATACTTGGCCTGATATCAACATGCCATGTATAGTAATAACACACTGTGCATATGGAGAAGAACATTTCATGAGTCCTGGTTGAACATGAGAATAAAAGGACATAGTGAGACCCATTCTTTTCCTTGTTGGACATGCCATATAATTCATGATAACATATATAAGTTCATATAGGAACATATTTTCCCATCTTAATACCCATGTAGATTCATGTATCTCACCCAATGGGAAAGTGATCTTTATAAATAGTATAATCCCACCCATGTTAGTATGAGATGGGAAGAGATCCACTACCTATGAGATTCAAACTGATTCAGGTATTTCACCCACATTACTAGGGTAAGAATTATATATCTATAGAGTAGAATATTTCCCATCATCATAAAGCATATTGGCGAGGGATCGTACACTAGATTCTTGTTTTTCTCCCACTACTGTGATGTAAGGATCCTCCAATGTTAACATAGGGAAGTGATTGAAAATAATGCTTGAGTGTTCTAAAAGTTAGAGCTGGGATAATAGTGTATATAGAGAACCTAGCCTTTATCACATAATTTTAAATTATTATAAGGATAATTAAACCACAAATTATAAATCATGAATTGTCAAGTCTAGTGCTTTTGGAATACATGGTATATAAAACTAAAAATATGGGACTAAAAAACATTTCTTTATTGAGCTTCCATTATGAACACATAACATCCATTGTTCCCTTATATCTTCATAGTATTCACTAGGGAAAATATGAACAAAGGGATGAGCTAAAAATCCTAGTACGAAAATAAACATAAGAATAATGATTATCACATGGGTTATAAGGAATAAAATAGTGATATAAAAAGCAATAGAACTTAAAGTATCCTAACATATAGATCATGGGATATTATAATCATGGATTCATAATAAAATTATAGTAACATAAAACATGACTTTAGTATGTGTCATGACTTATTTCACATAGAGAAGCATGAGTCAAAGCTCGTTTCACATAGAATAGCTAGAGTCAAGGCTCATTTCACATAGAGGATCCCGTGTTAAGGATAACCACAAAAAACATTGCACATTGGGTAAAGGAAAGGATGACTACTAATACCGTTGCACATATCATCTCATGAGACTAAACATTACCCCATGTATTAGAATTCTATCTATGTGTACCTATCATAATATGTTCATAAATATGATTTCCACATAATGAAACATATATTAGTAATCAAACATAAACAAAAGGTTTACCCATGGAAATAATTTGGTATCATAATAATTTCAAAATAATAATAAATGAATGTATCTTAAAAGTGAATAAAAAAGAATGAAATTAAATCATACATGGAAATCCATAATGAAATATATGTCAAAACCCATCCCCTAGGGCGCATGCCGTGACTACCCCCATCTCGCCTCCCAAATGCCAGGGGCTGGCGACTAGCACCAAAGGCATTAACCTGCAAGTGGGAGGCATTTCCCAATGTTCCTATACGCACACACACACAAATATCCATCCCACAAAGCTGAAAAGTAAACATGAATGTCACTAAGACAACCCCTAAGAGTATCAATACAACATTAAAAGTGAAGGGGTCATAATACAATCCCAAAAAAGGCATGTACAAGCTCCTGATGTCCGTCTAAGGTAAACCCTACCTGAAGGGTTGGTGAAGGGGGTGCCACCTGAAACCGTAGAAGTACACCATGTCTGTCGGATCTCCCTGGGCACCGCCAGGTTCAAGAACACTAAGGTCTCTATAGAAGCATCTATCATCTGAAAAAGAAATTACATGTGTATGTGGATCCAATACAGGGGTGAGTAATACAATATTCATTAAGGACCCCAAAATACAAAGGTAATACCATAATGGAAATTATTCACAAATTGTTGTCATCTCATGCAGATGTAATCTAAATTATAGGAAACAAGACTATCAATCATAATTAATAAACCCCATGTATTGATGAGACACTCATACCTGAGGATTCACCTAGGCCTACTGAGTCACCTAAACCCGTTCACTAACTAGGCATGCTGGGAAAGCAAGATTCACACGTCACTTATGCTCGTTGGGTCACCTACACCCAATCATTTCTTTGGCCAGCTAGGTTACCTAAACCCGCTCATCGTATTCTTCTGCTGGGTCACCTATGACTACTTTTCACTTTGGCCTGTTGGATCACCTAGACCTGCTCGTCATAGTCTTCTAATCACACCTAGCCACAGAATTCCCGCTCGTAGTGCACTTGATTCCAAGAGAATATACCTTTTAGGCCATTGGCCATATCCAACCATCCATGAACACCCACGTAGAGTACATTAAATAGACCATATCATCATGAGGGTCCCAACACAACAAACAATTTGTCATTTGGACATGCGATTTGGACGTTATGAACCTTTTAGTGAAAAGGGTCGGTTGGGTATGGGTCCAGTCTAATCCGACCCTACCCGGGGTCTGCTTACCTGACCCACCATGTCCAAGCCATCCCACATTTCTTACCTAGATTACTAAAACAAGATGGTCTACTGAGCCCAAGATACCGTGGGTGTCGTGTCTCTGAACCAACCTACATGTCATTGTTGGGTCCACCGCTATGGTCGAACTCGAGCACGTGATGCAGCATGGTTGTCACGTTTGACAACACCACCACTGGACACATGCCGATGACCTCTTCTCATTAATCCCAATGAATTCCATGGTCCTCCTTTTCCACCGTATCACATCGCCACTTCATGCATCCTCCCGCACATGGCTGCAATCGCATGCCGCCGCCGATGCCCAGAGGGTTCTTTCGCGGGCCACCAGACTTTCTCTGGTGGTCTTCTTTCTGATCCAAAAGTTCTATAACAATACATGAGTCACTGCCTCCACTTTCGTTTTCTCTAAGACATCATTACGACAATCCAAGGGTCTGACCACATTTAGAACCTCCCATATATAGTTTGACGTGACCACGGGGATTCGTTGGTGAAGAATATAAGGATGAAGAGAGAGATAGATCATAATGAACACCCAAGAGGATGGATCTGGGACTTGTTCCTGTCGGCCCTGGTTCATTAATGTAAGAAATTTAATAAGGGGTACAATGAATACTATCAATCTCTAAGCATGGATACCATAGAAACAATAATATTCCCCCAAATCAAATTGTACAAAATAATTCACCAACTCAAAAGAACGATCAAACCACAAATAAAATTGTTACTAAGTTGATCAATATTCTTCATTTATAAGGTATGAATGGGGAGAAAAAATCACTTTAGAAAATAACAACTTACTTGGAATCAGATTGTTCGCCGATGAAGAAAGAAGTCACACGTCATCATTCCTCGATCCTTGATCTGAAATCTGCTAGTATCATTGGCGATCCTTTGATCCATTGTTCATCATTTAATCTGATATTATCAATGGAAATATGTTTATCCTCTGTCACTATTGGTGATCCATTGATCCACTGTTATCCTTGGTGATCCTTTGAAGGAGGAGGAAGGGAACAAGATTGTTCTTCGTCATTCATCGTTCACCATCACAAATCCACAAAAGCCTTCAAGAAAACATTATGATTATGGAAGTGATCCTACATCCACATTAGGCTATAAATTTATGAAAGGAATTTTTTTGTTTCTTTTACCATATGATTCCACACTATTACACTGTTTCATTTATGAAGTGAAATAGATGCCTCGTCATATTGTTGCAATGTAACAGTTTCGAATAAAATAAAATTTTTATGTTTATTTTATTCTCATTAAACACATTAAAATTAACATTTTCCCTCAAGCCACACCAGTTGAGGATAGGTCCATACATGGGTAATTTCACCATTCTAAAAGCAACAGTGCCCTCACATTTTTAATTTGGACACCTATTTAGACGTTTCTAAAACTGTGCACACACTATATTATAAATAATCTAAAAAAAATTCAAAAAATCATTTTGGTCTCATCAGGACTCAGAATCACATGTCATTTATGTTACTAGTCATGGAATAATCCCATATATTTTTTAAAAAAATTTAAATATAATTTCTGGGACATTACATTTATCCCATCATATGGCTATACGTCTTCAAAAGACAAAACATGGGATAAAAAATCAAATGGGGATACTAAGCACAAATCTGAAACTCCCACTCCCTAGTGCTCTCCTAGTAATTTTCATGATGCCACCAAACATGTAATAGAGGAATCAACCACCCAAATAGGACCCACTCTCATCGATCCTCAATCTCCATCGGGAACATCGTAAACGTCGCCCCATCATCGATGTCTCACTCCCTACAGTCAATGATGTGCAATAAATCGTGTACGTACCTCCTCAGCTGTGACACTTGATAGATATCATGTACTCAGTGCATCTATGGGGGTTGAGCTAGGATATATTCCACCATTCTAACAATACTAAAATTCTCTAAAATGCCGATGAACAACATTGTTAAAATCTCCCCCTGACCAAATCTCTGCAATCCCCATTGAGGTGAGACCCAAAAAAACACATGGTCTCCCTCCACAAAATCCATGGGCCTCTATATCCTACCATTGTAATTTTTATGAGTACTCTGTGTAGTCCTCATCCACTCTTGGATGATATGCACCTTCTTGTTTGTGGCTCATGCCAGCCCAGACCCATGAGTGATGACTACACGGGGTCTGTCCAGCATAGCAGTGATCTGCATGGTCCCCCATAAAGTTCCTCAAATGGTTCCATACCAATTATGGAATGGTATTTTTTTTGAATGGAAACTCCACAAGTGGTTGATTGTCCTACAATCTAAGACCATAGTTTATGATGCATGGACGAAGCATGTCTTCCAAGACCTAGATAGTCTTCTCTATATGGCCATCCATCTAGCAATGAAATGTCACGATCAATTGCATCTGAGTGATGAATGCCTCCTGCAGTCCCTTCCACAATTTGGATGAGAAGTGAGCATCATGATCTGAAACTATCATTGAAGGAACTCCATGAAGCCAAACTATCTCCTTAATGTAAAGGCATCCCAAGACCTCTATGAATCCTTGTTCTCATATGGGTAAGAAGTGGACCAACATGGGGAGTCGGTCGACGATCACCCAGATGGTATAGTGTCTCTAGGACATGAGTAGTAAACCTAACATAAAGTCCATAGATATACCATACCACTTCCTCTTCGGTACCCTGAGTGGCTGAGCGAAGCCTTCTAAATCATTATATTGTCCATTCAATTACTAAAAACTGAGACATCGAGAAATGATCTTTTCCACTACCTTCTTCAACCCCGTCCACCAGTACTAACGTCAGAGATCCTGGTAAATATTTTCCACTCATAGATGCACCTCTAAGGGGGAGGCATGGAAATCCCTCAAAACCACCTCCAACAACACCATAGGTATAACGGTGCATTCTTTGAAAATGAGGACGTGCTCCCCACCTATAGAATATCCCTCAGGGACCTTCCCCACAAATAACTAAGCCTGCCGGTACTTGTAGTTTACATCCCCAAGATATGCCTCCCTAACTCACTACAAGAGTGTGGGAGTGGAAACCATAAACTGAAGGAAAGATACTACATCACCATCTATTATGGAAATATATATCATGATTAAATTCTCTGACACCTCACTCAGCAACTACAACCCGGTTCTCCAGTTTAGCACGTCCACCACCACATTCCTCTTCCTTGGACTATAGACAATCTAGAATTCATAGTCCTGGAAGATCTATAGCCACCACCTATACCTCATGTTTCAGTCCTTCCAGCCAAATATATACATGATACTTTTATGGTCAGTGTAGATGGTAAACTACTCACCCATAAATTGGTGCCACCACATCTTCAATGTGAAGACCACTACTGCTTGCTCAATATTGTGGGTCACATAGTTCTTATAATGATACCACAACTGTCACAAACTGTAAGAAATAACTACTTTCTCCTGCATCAAGATGCAACGCAGACTGGTCCTTGATGCATCGCAAAACACTACATACCCCATGCCCTCCACTAGATGTCTCAAGACGAGGGAACTCATCAGTCACTACCTCACCTCTTAGAAACATTGATGGCACATCTCCGTCCATACGACAGGTTGTACATTCCATGTCAAAGCTGATACGGGTGTTGTTATCTTGGAATATTCGAGCATGAACCTCTAGTCGAACCCAACAAAACCCCAGAAACATAGTACCACTCTCACGTTCCTGGGTAGCTCCCATGCAAGAACCACCTCTACCATCATTGGGTCCACTGAAACTCTAGCCTCTGAAATGGTGTGTCCCAGAATGTGGACCTCTCAAATCCATAATCAACACTTAGTGAGATTCCCATGAAACTGGTGCTCTCGAATCATATCCAGGATAATCCTTAGGCATGTCACATTCTCCTCATCTAATACTGGGTACACCTGGATGTCGTCAACAAAGACCATGAATAACTAGTCAATGAAGGGATAAAAGTTCCAATTCATGAGTCCCATGATCATTGTTGCGGTATTGGTCATGCCGAATGGCATAAAAAAGAACTCATAGTGGCTATAATAACACTAAAAGGCTATTTTCGGTATATCCACACCCCATACACAAAGATGATGATAGCTATACTTGATGTCAATATTCAACAACCACCTTGCTCCCATCATTTGGTCAAAGAGGTAATTGATTCTTGGTAGTGGATATTTGTTCATCACAATCACCTAATTCAGGCATTGATAGTATATACATATTCTCATTCACCCATCTAACTTCTTGGAAAACAGAACTGGGGCTGCCCAAGGTGAACACTTGGCCTTACTAATCCCTTCCTCTTTAAGTCCTCTAGTTGTACCCTCAACCCATGAAGCTCCCCAGGATCCATCCAATATGTTAGTGTGGATATCACTGCCGTATTGGGATACATATTGATGAAGATTTAATCCTCCCTATGATGAGGTTAGCATGGAACATCTTCATGAAATATTTCCTCATAATAATCCTCCACAACATGAAATTGAGAAATCCTTTAGTCCAGCACACCAAGGTATGGCTAGCCGACTAGTGAGTGATTGGTTGTACCCTCCTTTGAAAAAGTCTATCATGTACTGAAAGCATTCCTTTTTCACCAGTAAATGATAACCATGTCCAATATCTTTAGACACACAACACTCTGCAGCTAAAACTATCAATATGATCATGGACCGTAGATAACTAGTCCATACCCAAGATGACGTTGTAAGGCCTCGATGCCACCTCTCGGAAATACCATCCAAATATATATCCTACTACCGGTAATAGTGTGTGATCATTGAATCCCCTCCCATAAGAGTCACTAATCATAAGAATCGATCCAACAACACTACCAGAATCTCAGTGATCCGAACAAGATTTGTGTCAAGGAAAGAGTGACTGACACCTATGTCTGTAATAACTACAACTAAAGGTGATAAGACATATATCATAGATTTAAAAATATCTAGAGAGTCAAGATCATATGAATCCATTGCATAAAGTTGGGCCTGCCCCTATCCACCAGATCTCGGAGCCCGTGGTGGACCACATGGGGGTGGTGGTGGTAGTAACTCAAACCTATTCCCACTACCTTCCACTCTACCTACACCCCTACAACATCCGCCTCCTTACGAAAAACCCAACTCAACCCTCTATCTCTGCTTTGGCGGTTCCTCTACCATCTATTGATCATCTGCATGACATTTTGGGAGGTCACATTCCATATTTTCATACCCACCATATATGTTTCACACCCGGTTCATCTGCTATATCCCTCTACCCTGGGAGCCTTGTACAATCGACCCTGTGTCTTGTGGTTGTCCCCTACAAGGATTGACCCTCTTGGGTCCCCGAATCTGTTTCCTACTACCCATCACTGAGGATGTCACCACATGATGTCTACTAGTAGCTCTTGCTACTAGAGTATTCTCTTTTAGAAATCTCTCCATGAGAAGAGCTCGCACCAGTACCCCATCATGGATACAGATTCTATGATATACCATGGGTTCCATGATCTCCCAACACAATACCTTCTCATATTCTAGATCCCTGAAGAATGGGTCTTACACTATGTTTTTAATGTAGAGAGAAAATTCGGTAATTCTTATTGAGTACTCTCCTACTGGCATGATCTCTTTCTACAGGTGTAGTAGATCATGTTTGTGTACCGAGTGCAGAGTCATCGAAATGTTTTCCTCCCTAAAGAGGCACTCAAAATCAATGTCAGTGAGTGTCACCCCATCATGCTTCTAGATCGTCATGCTCCACCATCTACACATAGATACCTGAAGAAGGCTCGTGGCTAAGATCTCCATCTAGTTGAGAGGTGTCCTCACTAGATGGAAGACTCTCATAACTGCCTCAATCCAATCCTCAGCTACCCAGGGGTTAGTCTCATTCTAGAACCAGCGAGGTCTCTTCCTCTGAAACTCGTGTATGTCACTTAGCCTGCATGTGTCCTCTACCAAAAACAATGGTAGGAATTACTTACCGATAGGTGGTGGAAACACCAGTGCACCACTCGGTAAGGCCACCTATGGTACTAGTCCTTTACAGATGCATCATCTCTAGGAAAACAATCCTCATGGTCACGCACATGAATCATGGCTGGCTGACTGCATGGAGGCATTTTAAGACAAATCAAGATCGACCACAATCAATAGATTATACCAGGTAAAATAACTTTGACTCAAGAAGAACATGATAACACTCTCAATTCTTATATGATGCATGAAACCAGTGTTTTCATGTACTGATTCAAAAATCAGAATTTAGTTTCTTAGTGTATGGATACATCAGCCTCCATATTCAACACTAGACTCCCCAACTCGAAAAGTCAAACTCGAATTGACCACCTAAGATATCACTCTGTCATGACCCATCCCCCAGGGCCTGTGTCGTGACTACACCATGCGTACCTCCCAAAGAGAAGGGTACAATGACTATCATCAATTTCATTATCCCACAAGTGGGAGGCATTTTCTATAGTACTAGTATTCACACACACAATTCCCCAACCCATAATGCTAAAAAGTAAACATGCATGCCACTAAGGCCACTAGTGAGAGTAAGAATATGAAATTGAATTAAAAGGGTCCAGAAGACAAGACCTGAAAAAGACAACTGCAATCTCCTGATGTCCATAAATGGTAAACCCTACCAGAAGGGTAGGTGAAGGGTGTGTCACCTGAAGTTGTAGAAGTACGCCTAGTCTTTCGGATCTCACTGGGCACCGCCTGGCCCAGGACCACCAAGGTCACTGTTGAAGCATCATCCCTCTTCATATGAAAAAACTCATGTGTGTGGATCTTATGTAGGGGTGAGTAACACAATAGTTAGTAAGGAACCAAAAATAAAAATGTAATACTATAGAGGAATGTAGGCCCAATGTTTTTTCATCTCACACAGGTATAATCTAAAGAATGGAAATAAAGTCTATCGATCGTAAATACTGAACACCTTGTATTACTGAGACACTCATCCTCGATGAGTCACCTAGGTCTATTATTTCACCTAGACCCATTCAAAAATTAGGTCTTCTAGGTCACCCAGACCCGCATTTTACTTCGGTATAATGGGTCACCTAAACCCACTCGTTTCTTTGGCATGATGGGCCCACTAAACCCGTTCATCACATTATTTCTTTGATAACCTAGCCCACTCATCACTTTTTCGTCCTCGTTCACCTAATCCTGCTCATCACTCTGGCCACTGGTTCACCTATACCTACTCGTCACAGTCTTCTCATCACAGCCAGTCATACGATTCCCACTATTAGCACGCATGATTTGGGGAGAATATAATCCTTAGTTCATTGGTCGTATCTCAACATCCATGAAATCCCACATAGAGTATATCAAAAGGGTCGTATTGTTGAGAGGGAACCAACTCTTCAAATGACTAATCAATCAAACATGCAGTTTGGATGTTATGAGCCATTCAGTGAAAAGGGGTCGGTGTCGTTCGGGTCCGGTCCAACCTGGTCAGACCGACCCCACCTGACCTAGCCAAGGTCTACCGACCCAACCCACTAGGTCTGTTTTGACCCACCAGCCCAACCTGGACTACTAGAGAGAGTCGGTCTGCTCCGCCCGAGATGTGGCTGGTGGCACATATTCGAACCACCCCATGGGATGGCACCGCAGTCTAGCTAGATCACGTGTTGCAGCGTGGCAATCATGTTTTCCAACAACAGCGGCGGCGTCCTGTCATCGGCATCTTATCAGTGCACTTGGAAGATACCGTGGACCTCCTTCACCACCACCAGTGCATGACGCCTTCCCCACATAGCCACCTCCATTGTCACATAGACGAGTTTTTTGGCAGGATACCAGAATGACTTCAATGGTCTGTTTTCTATTCTGGAAGTTTCGTTGAAATCCTCGAGTCACCGTCTCTACTGTATTGTTCTCTAAGACATCTCTCCACAGATCTGGGGGTTTGAACACGTTCGTAATCTCCATGAAATAATCAAATGTGACCACAAGGTTTCATCAGTGATATAAGTAAGGAGGAAGAGAGAGATAACAAATAATACATAAGCGGATGGATTTGTGCTTTGTTTGTGTCGGCCACAATGTATCCACATTAGAATTTTAATTACGGGAAATAGAGACTATCAATATCTAAGCATGGATAACATAGAAACACGAATTAACACCCAAATAGGATCCTTTAATATAATTCCCAATCCTGTATGTATGATTGAACAACAAGCCAAGTTTTTACAGATTTGATCCATGTTTTTTTCAGAAGGGAAAAATGGGAAGAAAATAATCATATTATAAAATAACCCCTTACATTCAATTAGATCATTCATCAATATGGAATAGAGTCACTTTCCATCGTTCATTGATCCTTGATATGTATTCTACTATTATCATTGGCGATCATTTAATTCTCCATTATCATTAGTGATCCATTGAAGGAGGAGGATGGGAAGAAGATTGTTTGTTTCCATTCGTCATTCTACAACACAAATCCATCAAATACTCCATGAAAAACACTATGATCGTGGCAACAAAATCACATCCACATTAGGCAATTAATTTATGAAATGAAGTTTAGTATTTCTGTTACACTGAGATGCCACGTCGTTACACTGTTTCATTTATGAAATAAAATTGTTTCCACTTTGCTGTGTTGAAGGGAAATATTTTCGAATAAAATAATAATTTTATGATTATTTTACTTCTCCATAAAACTCATAAAAAATAACTTTTTCCCTCGACCCACAGCAGTAGAAGTTTGGTCCTTCCATGTTTAAATTTTCCATTCCAGATAAAACGGTTCCTTCCGATTTTTAATCTGAGCACTGGTTTAGATGATTCAAAAACCTCACATGCACAATATTTTAAACAAAATAAAAAATTTAAAACAATTATGTTAGGCTCAACAGGCCATGAAATCACATGCCATATGAGCTCCTAGTCTCAAAATAATCCCAAAAAAATTTAAAATAATTTTCTTGGAATTTCTAGGATTTTAAATTCTCCCAACATTATGGTTTTACATTCTCAATAGACAGAATAGGGGTTGAAAAACCAATGGGGATACTGAGCATGAATCTAAGACTCCTACTCCCAAGTACTCTTTTGGAGATTCCCATGCAGCCACCAAATGACAACAAGTGGAATTGATTGCCCATGAAGGAACTATTCAGGTTGATCCTCAATCTCCATTGAGAACTCCATAAACGTCACATCATCATTAATATCAATCTCACTATAGTTGATGATGTGTTATGGATCATGCACGTACATCTTCAGCTGTGACACATGGAAGACATCATGAACCGAATGTATTTATGGGGGTAGATCTATGAAGTACACCACCTCATGAACCCTGGTTCGAATCTATAAATGCATGATGAACCTTGGAGACCACATGCCGCCCCGACCAAATCTCCACACTCCCCATTGAGGTGAGACCTGAAGGAACAGATGGTGTCCCTCATGGAACACCAAGGGCCTTCGTATCCTATCATCATAATATATATGTCTACTCTGTGATTCCCTAATCTTCTCCTAGATAATCTGTACCTTCTCAGTGGTGGCCCCTACCATCTTTGGACCCATGAGTGCTAACTCCCCTGGGAATGTCTAGAATAACAGGGATCTATATGGTCTCCCATAAAGTGCCTCTAACAGTTCCATACACATGGTGGAGTGGTAGTTGTTGTTGTAAAAGAACTGTAACAGTGTTAGATGGTCCTCCCATATGTGACCAATGTCTACGATGCAAGCCTAAAGCATGTCCTCCAAGACCTAGATAGTCCTCTCAATATGGACATCTGTCTGGGGATGAAATGTAATGCAAAAACAAAACTGTGTTCCGAATGTCTCTTGTAGTCCCATCCTCATTTGGGATGTAAATCAATCATCATGATCTAAAACAATCATTGAAGTCACCTGATGAAGCCAAACTATATTATAAACCAAGATGTGTCCTAAGCCCACTATAGAATTCTGATCCCGGATGGGTAGAAAGTGGGATGACTTGGTGAGTCGGTCAACGATCACCCAGATGGTATTGTGCCCCTTGGATATGCATAGTAAACATGTCATAAAGTCCATAAAAATACCATACCAATTTTGCTTCAGTCCCTCGAGTGGATGAGCCAAGCTTGCTGGAACCTGATTCTCTACCTTCACTTACTGACAAGTGAGGCATAGATTAATGAACTTCGCCACAGCCTTCTTCATCCCTAACCACTAGTACTGAAGTCGGATATCCAGGTACATCTTTTCGTCTCCTAGCTGCACCATTATGGGGGAGGTGTGGAACTCCCTAAAAACCTAATCACACAATGACACGGGTACAATGGTAGGCAATTTGAAAATGACGACGTGCTGCCAATTGATCAAGTATCTCATAGGGATCTTCACTATGAATAAATAAGCTTGTCGGGCCTCGCTGTCAACATCCCCAAGTTGTGACTCTATAACTCTTTGTATGTGTGGGGGAGTGACAAACATCGACAAAAGATAAGCTACTCCATCACCATCTATGAAATATATCTGCATCATAGTTAACTGCTTTGACACCTCACTCAGCAACTGCAACCCGGTTCTCCTACCTAGTGTGTCCACCCCGACGTTCCTATTCATTGTATTATAGACAATATCAATGTCATAGTCCCATAGGAACTCTAGCCACCACAGCTGCCTCAAGTGTATGTCATTCTGGGAGAAGATATAACTTAGAAGTTTTTGGTTGGAGTAGATATTAATCCACTCACCAAACTAGTAGTGCCACCACATCGTCAAAGCGAAGACAACTGCTTGTTGCTCATGACCACGGGTCGCATTGTTCTACTCATACTACCCCAACTTTCACTAATCGTATGTACTCACCTCTTGATCCTCCATCACGAAACAACCCAGTATTGTTCATGATGCATCATATAAAACTAACAACCACACTCCCTCCTCTAGTTGTCTTAATATGGTGGGACTCATCAGTATCTACCTCAACTCCTAGAAACTCTTTTGGAACTTCTCTGTCCACATGAATGGATTTACCTTCAATGTCAAAGCTAATAATGGTGTTGCTATCTTGGAAAAGTCAAGCCCAAACCTCTTATTGTACGCAATAAAACATAAGAAACTCTGCACCTCATTTAGGTTCGGGGGTGGCACCCAAGAAAATACCATCTCTATCTTTGTTGGGTACACTGTTACTCTAGTTTCTGAAATGACATGTTCCCGAAAGTGGACCTCCCAAATGAAAAAATGACACTTTGAGAGATTCATATAAAGCTAGTTCTCTCAGAGCGTATTTAGGACCGTCCTCAGGTGTGTCGAATGCTCCTCCTTGGATGCCGAGTATACTAGGATGTCATCATTTATGACCGTGATGGACCAGTCAAGTTAAGGCAAGAAGATCCTTTTGATGAGTACCATGAACATTGATGGGGAATTGGTCATGCTAAATGGAATCACCAAGAAATCATAGTGGCCATAAAAATATCTAAATTTCGTTTTCGGTACATTATCATCTTGTACACAAATATGATGATAACCATACTATATTTATATCTATAAGAACCACCTAAATCCATTCAGTTGGTCAAAGAGGTCATCAATTTCTAGTAGTACATATTTGTTCTTCACAGTCATCTGATTTAGGCATCGATAGACCCCAAATAGTCCCAAAATCCAATCTTCCTTCTTGGAAAATAGAACTGGTGCCACCCAAGGTGAATCACTGTGCCTTATGATGCCCTTTATATGTATGAATTCTAGTTGAACCCTATTCTCATAAAACTACATGGGAGAAATCCGATATTCCGGTGTGGATATCAGTATTGTCTTGATGGTACAAATCAAAATAGTTGCCAAACTCCCTATAAGGAGGTAATAAATGAACATCATCAAGAAATATGTCCTTGTACTCTTACAACACTTTATGAAATTTAGGTATCCTCACACCCACTGCATTGAGGGTGAGTCTAGCCAACAAGTTATTGATCGGATGAACCCCCCTCCGTGAAAGTCTGTACTATGCTACATGCATTCCTTTTTCACTGGTAATGGAGAACCTAGTTCAATATCTATAGTCACATCATAATCTACACATAAAACACTCTATCCAATCTTGGAATATATATAAAATGTCTATACCCAAGAGGATTTCATAATGCCTCGACACCGCTACTAGGAGATCCCAACTGTAGATCTCACCTTCATGTGTAATTTCACACTACCATCACTAGTTTGTGATTGTTGAATCCCCTCTTTTAGAAGTCTCTAATCAGAAAGGAACAATGAAATGGCTCTACCGAAACCTCCGAGATCCAAACAAGGACTATGGAAAGGAAAGAGTGACTGGAACATATGTGAATAATAATCTTAGATATGGCGGAGAAGACATAGATTATACCTATAATCATCTCTGGAGGTTCGGGATCATAATCCTCCATCACTTGAAGCTAGGCCCGCTCCTATCCACCTTTTCCCATAGCCCGCAGTGGACAACCTAGGGGTTGCGGTGGTAGTACCTCAAACTTCCACCCACTACCATTCACTCTTCCTGCTCCCCTGCTACATCCTCATCCTTGCGGACCACCCTGCTCGACCCTCTACCTCTGCCATGGCGGTCCCTCAACCGTCTACTGATCATCTACATAGCGAGTTGGGCAGTCACGAGCCATGTTTCTCTACCCGCCGCATGCATAACACACCCCACTCTTTTTCTCACTCCCTCTACCCTGGGAGCCTTTTACTGCTGAACATATGTCCTAGGGACATCCCTTAAATGTCAGGACCATCTGGGGTATCTGCATATACTGCCTGCTACCCACCGCTAAAGACTATACCGCTAGATGTCTACTGGTAGATCCTACTACAGGAACATACTCTACCAGAAATCTCTCCACGAGTAGAGATCTCTCAAACACCGCATTCTATGTATAAATTATATGTGATACCACGGGCACCCTGATCTCCTAGTATAGTCCCTTTTCAAAAGCATGATCCCTAAAGAATGGGTCCCGCACCGTGTCTATAGAGTATCGAGAAATCTTGGGGAATCTCCCTGAGTACTTCACTACGTTCATGATACTCTACATTAGGTGTAGTAGAAATTGGACACATTCTGAGCACATAGATTCCCAAATGAATTTCTCTCTGAAGAGGCAATCAAAATTAGTCTCAATGAGGGTCACATCGTTATTCATCTAGATCGTCAAGCTCCACCATCTCCCCACTAATCCCTGAAGAAGGCTCGTGGCTAAGATCTCCATCTCGTCGGAAGGTATCTTTACTAGATGAAATACTCATGTAACCACCAAAAGATAATCCTCAGATACATGGGGGTTAGTCTCCCCCCTAAACATGGGAGGTGTCTACCTATGGAACTCATGTAAGGCATTGATCCGGCGTGCACCGTCTACCGGTAACACTGGTAGGAACTGCTGATCGATGGGTGGTGGTAACACTGATTCACCACCCAGTGGGGGAACCTTCAGTACTAGTCCTTATACTGATGCTTCATCAGTAGCCATACCTTCTTCGCAGTCACACACTAGCATCCTATATGACAGTCTTCATGGAGGCATCTTAAAACAGATAAAGATGTTCCAAAGTCAATATATTATATATGTGGAGATGAATTTAACTAATGAAGGACATGAGAACACACTCAATTCCTATATGTTGCATCCAACCAGTGTTTTCATGTACCGATTTGAAAACTAGAACAAAGGGTTCTATTATATGGATATGTCGGTTTCCACACCAACACTGGACTCCCTGAGTCTAAAAAGTAAATCTCAAAACATTCAATATTATTCCACAAAAGAAAACGACAGACTCCAGGTCATTAATGTAGAACTGACCACCTCTAACACCACTATGTCATGACTCATCCCTTGGGGCCCATGCCATGACTACCTCAATCCCACCACCCAAAGTCCAGGGCCGAAGACTTTCACCAAAGGCCTTATCCCTCATGTGGGAGGCAGTTTTATGAGTACGTTCACACACACACACACACATCCCCAACCCAAAATAATAAAAAGTAAATATTCATGCCACTAAGACAACCAATGAGAGTAAAAATACAAAACATAAAGTAAAGGGTCCAGAATAAAACCCCAAAAATGAAAAGTACAAGATCCAGAAGTCCATCTGTGATAAACCCTACCAAAAGGGAAGGTGAAGGTGGGTGCCTCCAAGATCTATAAAAGTACGCCTCATTTGTCGGATCTCACTAGTCACCACCTAGTCCCAAACTACAAAAGTCCTTGTCAAAGAGTCTGTAGTCTATACAAGACATGACAAGTGTGGGCAGAGCCTGTGTAAGGGTGAGTAACAATACACATTGTAAGGACCCAAAAACATAATGGTAATAGCATAGAGAAAATTATGCACAAAGTGTTGTAAGATCACATAGGTATAATCTAATGTATGGAATGAAATACTATCAATCATAAATAATGAACACATTTTAATATTGAGACACTCATCCCTGATGAGTCACCTAGGCCTATTAGGTCACCTAGAGCCACTCACCAATTAGGGCTGCTAGGTAACCTAGACTCGCTCGTCACTTAGGCATGTTGGGTCACCTAAAACCTAATCGACTCTTTGTCATGTTGGGTCACCTAAACCCTCAAATAACTTTGGAATGTCAGTTCATCTAAACTCACTCGTCAATTTATCCTACTTGGTCACCTAAACCCACTCGTCACTTTGTCCTACCGGGTTACCTAGACCCACTCGTCACAGTCATCTCATCACTTCCACCCACATGATTCCATCTTATAATGCGATTGATTCTCAAATAATCTATTCCTCAAGACATCGATTGTATCTCAAATTTCATAAAAAAGAACATAGATTATATCAAAATTAATGCTTCATCGTTAGTGTCCCAACTCAATAAACGACTCATCAATCGGACATGTAGTGTGGATGTTATGAGCCTTTTAGTGAAAATGGGGCATGTTGGTACTAGGTCCGGTCCGACCTAGTCGAACCGAAATAACCCAGCCCAGGGTCTGATATGTAAACTCCGGTCCACCAATCGGACCCGTTGGGTCGAAGCTAGCCTTCCAGTCTAGCCTGTCACATTGTAGCAGGCTGAGCTACTCAACTACAGCGGGCAGATCTGCTCCACTGTAGCGGGCATGTCTGCTTTTCCTGAGACGCGATGGGTGTCGCATCTCCGAACCACCCCATCAGTTATTGTGAGTTCCACCACCGTGGTCTAGCAGGACTACGGCCCTCTAGCCTTGTTACGTGGTTTGTCTACCTCGTCTTCCTGTTCCATCGTCAGCCGCCTTCCGTTGGCCTCGGCTCACCACTCGTGGCAGATTCTGCAGACCACCTCATCCTCCGCAGTGCGCCACCAGCGGGTTCTTCTGCAGGACACCAGACACACTCCGATGGTCCATTTTTTTATTTCAGTAGTTTCTAAGCAATCCACAAGTATATTCCTCAACTTTTGTGTGCTCCATGCCATCTCACCATTGATTTGAGGTCCGACCACATTTCGAACCTCCCGGGAAGAGTTTGATGTGACAATGGGGGTCTGCGGCACAGAACATGAGTAAGAAGAGGGAGATCACCAAGAACACCTAATAGGATAGATCTAGGCCTATTATGTGTCCACCTCGGTCCATCTGAGTTATTAATTCAATCATGGGAAAGGGGATACTATCAATCATTATGAATGTATCACATAGGAACCTGAAAAAACCCCTAAATAAGATCCCACTATATAATTCCCAAACACGTAAGAATGAATGACCTTCAAGGTAAATTGTTAATGAGTTCATCCATGTTTTTCATTTAGAAATGAATATTCAAAAAAACTAATCGATTTATAAAATAACTATTTACTTGGAATCAAATCATTCATCGATGAAGAACGAAGTCACACGTCTTCCTTCGTTGATACATGATCCACAGTCAGCCGTTATCATTGGCGATACAATGATCTACCATTATGGTCGATGATCTGTTGATCCTCCATTATGGTTTGGGATCCTTTGATTAAATATTATCATTGGATATACATTAATGAAGGAGAGAGATAAGAATGTTTTTCATCACCATTTTTCGTTCATCGGCACAAATCCTCTAAAACCTCCAAGAAAAAACCCCATGATCATGGCCACGATCCCACATCCACATTAGGCCATTAATTGATAAAATTCATTTTAGAATTTATGTTACGGTAATCCACTTCATCATTACAATATTTCATTTATGAAATGGAATATTTTCTACATCACTGTGTTGATGTGAAATAATTTTTATTAAAATAATCTTTTTATGTTTATTTTATTTCCCCTTAAAACGCCTAGAAATTAAATTTTTCCATCTTCCTGCGTCAGTCGAGGTTAGGTCCTTCCTGGGGTAAAGTCTCCATTTTGGACACAATGGTTCCTAAAAATATTTACTTTGGGAACTTGTTTAGCAGTTTCCAAAACTATGCATGTGCAATATTTGAATCAAACTAAATAAAGCTCGAACATTTATTTCGGTCTCACTAGGACATGGAATCACATGTTGTATGAGTTCCTAGTCTTGAAATAACCCCATTAATTTTTTCAATATTTTTAAATTGAATTTATGGGAAATTAAAATATAGTCATTTATCAGGATATGGGATCTGAAACTAATGTTAATAGCGTGTTTATGAAACTATTAAAATAAAACATTTTTTCACAGTTTTAAGGAAAATACTAATATAATTTAAAGAAGAAAATGGGGAAAAATTATATGAAACCATTAGTGATCATTAATTTTTCAAATAATAATAATGAATTATTTTATAAAAATAATTGTTTCTTGAAATAGATTACTGGGTGCATTTGAAAATGAGTATGAATTCAAGAAGTTCCCTTAAAACAGTTTTCATATCGGGATGTATCGAGAAAAAAACTACTAAAAAACATGTATATCCTTGAAGAAGGAGGATAAAAGAATATTGATAAATTATTTTAAAATATTTAAATATTATTAATAAAATGTACATAAAAATATAATATATTTCTATTTTGGTAAAATGAGTGTACGAGAACCCGAAGGAATAATGGAGGTTTGGGTAGAATCTCTTACCATAACTTGGAAATGGTTCTGTATATGATCATAATGTCCTGAATAATAAAATTATGTTTAAAAATAATTAATTATAAGACTATTTTATACATGTAATTGATATATTATTATTTTATTTAGTACTTTTATGCCTTTTTATGAGTTACAATGCTCATTTTTATCATTCACAACTGCATGTTTTCATAATTTTTATGATCATCTCGCTTATATAAGAGTATGGAAGTTCAAAAAATGAAATTAATGTATAGAATTGATGTTATAATTTATTATTTATAATAAATATTTTTAATTGATCATATAATCCACTTGGTTATTTTGGGTTTGGATGAATCATTAGTTCAAACTTTAACGATAAACACTTGGATTATTTTAAGCAGTTTTACACACAATGAACTTGTTTTGTTTTATTATTTTAAATCTTATGTGTATAATGATTCTAGAATATTAAATAAGATATAAATAATATATTATTATTTGTTTAACCTATAAAAATAGTTTCATGAAGATCTTTGAAGATGGTAATATAAATTGAAAACTCTTTGTCCTTGAATGTCATAAATTAACACATCTCAGACGGTGTTTCATTTTTAGTAAAAAGGTGGGGGAAAAGGGAGATGATGATGAATAATTACATTAGAATGAAAGTTTTCAGCAATTATAAGGTATTGTATTTATCACACCATTCAGATGAGTGGATGTGAGGAGAGAAAAGTATAGAAAGGAACTTGAAAAGAAATTGAAAGAATACAGAATAGGGTTTTACCTCTTCATTCATTTTTGAGAGCATCTTTAGGGGAATTGTTTTGGTATTTTGTTAAGAAACAAAGAACTTAGACAAGGTGGATTGGATTTAAAGGATATTTGTGAATAATTTTGGCATGTCTAAAGGCATGATAGGTGAGAAAAGAAGTGGTGGTGAGGGGTGGTATATATTGTGGTGGAGAGGGGTGATTTCTCATTATATAATTTATCAGTTTATTATTTTTCTTAAGATAAGAAATAGTACAGATTATGGAGAGTAAATAAATTTCATTGAGCCTCTGTGTTAGAAAAAATTGGGCTTACATTATAAGAACATCTTCAATGACTCAATAACTCATGTTTTTAGACATTATTGTAAATTATCATATTTCATTATTCACCAAAAATTCACGTATTTTAGAAAAATCTTAAAATCATCGAAAGCAATTTTTCGATGTGTATAATTTAAAAATGAACTCCAATTTTATAAAATTATTTTTGAACTATTAGAATTTTGTTTTTTAATTAAATTTTTAATTTTCTTTAAAATACATATTTTAAAATTACAAATGATTTATAAACTGTTAGAAAAATTATCTAAGGGCTCATAAAATTATCCTATAATAATAAGATATCAAAATAATAATTTATGAATAGATTTCATGAAAAGAAAATCTTTTAAAATTTTAAATTATTCATAAAATTGTAATTAAATATTTATGACTTACAAATATACCAACACTTAATTAATAAATCTTAAAATATTATTTATTTCTTCCATGATATTTTTATATCATATTGTCACTTATAAGATGGATAAATTTTATTTATAGTTTCATTGGTGAGGTTACTATTCACTTTTTAGATTTACTATTCATAAGGGTCACATTACTATTATAAACATCAAGTTACTATTTCTTCAGTATAGGTTCCTTAACATCAAGAAATACATTTTATTTCTTTAATAGATAACTTATAAGGTTTTTATTGTGTTTTTAATGTGATTTAATGTGATTATACTATATGATATAGTTATAAGAAGGACATATCTATTAATAAAACATTGGGTGGTTATATTCATCCCCATAATGAAATTTCACTCTTGAAATTTCGTTTTAAATTCTTTGATGAAAACAGGTGTGGGTACTTATCCTACATTACTTCCTCAGGATTCCATGTGGAAACATTGTACATTTGGTTCCACCATATTAATTATACTAGTTGAGTAGTATTGTTTTATATAACTTTATCTCTATGATTTATGATCTTCACTGGCTACTAGTAAGAATGGTCATTCTCCAACTGTACCACCTATGATGTTTGTACATGTGAAGGATCTAGTATGTACTTCTTTAGTAGGTATAAGTGAAATACATCAGTTACATTAGACAAGGTACGTGGAAGTTCTAGTTGATAGGCAAAAACATCGACATGATAAACAATCTCTAAGGGGCCAATGTACCATGGACTTAACTTCCCTTTTCCCAAATCTCATGATAATCATCCTTGGAGAAATGTGGAGGAAAAATATGTCTATAAAATTGACCATAAGGTAAAGATTGTATGCATAACTCTTCTGTCGACTTTGGGATGCCTTGATGTCCTACTAAATGGATTTCACCTTCTCCACAATTTCTTCGGCCATTTCAGATCCCAGAAGCATACACTCACCACCTTTATTCCAACATGTCGGTGTTCTACTCATTTTCCCATAAGAGGACTTCATATGGTGCCATTCAGATACTTGAGTGGAAACTGTTGTTGTTAGAGAACTCCACTAGAGGCAGATGATGTTCCCATACTCCATTAAAGTCGATAAAACATTCTCTAAACATGCATTCTAGTGCCTAAATAGTTCACTCAGATTGGCCATCAGTATGACGATGATAGACTGTACTAACATGTGGCTTAGTGCTTATACCATGTTAGAGACTTTTCCAAAACATTAAGGTGAATCTCAGATCTAGATCAGATACAATTGATAGTGGATCTCCATGAAACCATACAACACAATTGATGTATATTTATGCATGTTTATCCAAAGATAATTCCTCTCAGATTACGATAAAATGGGTTGTCTTTGAAATATGATCCACAATAACCCATATAACATTGTTTCGTCTGGATGTCTTTGGATGTCCAGTGAAAAAGTCCATGGTGATGTTTTCCAATTTCAATGATGCTGTGAGGTAATGCTTTCATAGACCATTTTGACCATTTCATTTAATCATTCACTTGATGACATACCAGGAACATTGATGTATATTCCGAAAACCCCTTCTTCATATTGAACCACCAATAATTCTATCAGAGATCTCAATTCATCTCTCTACTCCCTAGGTGAATAGAGAAGGTTGAGTTATGTGCGTCTTTCAGAAGCTCATTCTTTATCTATAGATCAGATGGTACACATAATTGTGACCCAAATCATATGAATCCTTCCTCATCCAATTTTAACTATGAGGATTTCCCATTTTTATATCTTCCACCCTTTTAAGAATTTCTACATCATTTCTTTGAGAAGCCTTTATTTTCACCATGAGGTATGCTTGAGAAATCATTTGAGAAAGGATTGATGATGTCAATTGTTTAATGATTTCCTTGTCCATCCTTTGAAGGTTCCTTAATATTTGATACATCTTAATTCTAAATCATTTATTAAGATGTAGGATTGTTTCTACTTAGAGTACCCACCACCTAATTTTCCTTACTAGGATTGTAGTGGATTGATCAATCATAATCCTTGATGAGCTCTAACCATCTTCATTCGAACATATTAAGATACTTCTATGTAAATATATATTTTAAACTCTTGTGATCAGTATATATGTCACACTTCTTTGCATAGAGATAATTCTACCATATTTTCAATGCCAAGATCACAACTACCAACTCTATATCATGTGAAGGATAAATTTGATCATGAATTTTCAACTGCCTTGAGGCGTACAATATATTTTTATCATTTTTAATTAGCACACATCATGAGCCATTATTTGAATTATCATTGTACACTATAAAGAGTTATATAATTTTCAAGAGTGTGTGTACTGACATAGTGATAAACCTATTTTTGAGTTCCTAAAAGCAATCATCAGATTATTTAGTCCAAAAAAACATCACTCCCATCTATGTCAGATAGGTTATTTGGTTTTAAAATCTTAAATATTACTTCACAAATTATCATTAATACCTAGTTAGACCATGGAAACTATGGATCTCCATTATTGATGTTGTTCTTGGCCACTCTTTGATTAACATTGTCTTGTAAGGGTCCACAGATATACATTTAGTGGTGATTACATGACCAGATAATGATCCTTCATTTTTCATGTACTCACATTTAGTATACAATTCATATAGTTTCTCCCTTCACAATGTCTTTAGAATAGTATACATATGCTTCTCATGTTCCTCCTTGCTCTTAGAGTTTATCAGAATATTATTGATAAATACTACAACTAATTTGTCTAGGCAATCTCTAAAGACTCTATTTATTAAATCTATAAAAATTTCAAGGGAATTAGTGAGTCCTAAAAAAATAAATGTGAACTCATAATTTCCATACCTTTTTCAATGGATATACTTGGGAATATCTTCTTTCCTCACATTTAATTGGTGATAACTCGATTGAAGGTCCGCCTTAAAGAAATAACTGGCCCAACATATTTGATTGAACATGTCGTCTATTTGAGGTAGGGGATACCTATTTATTATCATTATTTTATTAAATTCATGATAATAGTTGAAAAAGAACATTGATCTTGCCTTATTCTTGATGAAGTCGACCAGTGCACCCCATGGTGAAGCACTTGTGTGTATAAAACCCTGGTCAAGATTCTCCTATAACTGCTGCTTCAACACATCCAACTCTATAGTCCTAATTATTTAAGTTTTCATTGATATAAAAAAATATAAATGAATATGTTCAATTGAGAAATCAACATCTTGGTCATGGTTAAGACCATACAAATAATTAGGTAATACATTAGTATATTCCCTTATAATGTGAATGTTTTCGATCATAATTCTCCCTTTTTTTCTAAATCCTTTGATCTAGATAAGATTTCTTTTAAGGATGGAATATCCAAAAATGAGACAATGAATCTAAAAAACCTTCATCCTCCTCCTTAAACATTTATAGAATTTGAGGATTCTTCGAGATGTGAAGAGTAATCTTGTTCTCCCAATAGTAAATGTTGGCATTGTATAATGATAGACAATCCATACCCAATATAGCATAAAATTCTCCCAAATAAAGTATGAAAACATTCACAGGGAGGATTCCAAAAACATTAAACTAGGTGGATTTATATACAATGGATGTAATAATTGACCAATGTATTGTTCTCATAGATAACTCAACTTCCAAATTTTGAGGTGTTGTTTGAATAGTTCTACTAAATTTTCAAGATATGAAATAATACATAGAACCAAAATCAAATAGTACATTTTCTATTCTTGAATGAATAACAAGCATAGATATCATCACATAATTTTCTAGTTCTACCTAAGAAGTAGTGATAACATATGCCCATCCTTATTTTCTTCAAGGTTGTGGTTCATTCCATCAGAAAACCCCAGGCTTAGGTAATTGTTTTATAAAATTCCCATGTTCCATGAAATTGAAACACTACACAAAAGGTTTATTAATAACCTTAAACTTCTTTTATTCTTGCACATTAGTGGAATTTTTCATATCCATTAAACAGATATTATCTAGATTCCCCATTATTTCACATTTGATTCATTTTTTAGTTCCCATCAGATAGTTCCCATGATGCTTCTTCCCACAATTTTGACACTTTGGATATTCATGATTCTTTCAACCATGGTATCTATTTGATGATCCTACCATATTAGAACACATTTTCCTATTTTTTTCACTAGTCCCAAGTGACCACTGAGAGTCTCCAATTCCTATTTCAACCTTGAGGGCATAACAATGAATGTATTTATAACTGTAGAAGTCTGGAATAACCAATGATTTTCATATACTTGGCTATAGTTCACTAAATTTGTGATCCGAATTTCTTTTAATTTTCATGAAAGATTCAAAGTCATATCTTTCATTCATTTTAATTTTTTTCTCGTACACCCCAATAGACTCGTCTTCGTTATGAATAAGTTTGAGTAATTCTCTTTCCATTTTGAGATAGAGGGCTCGGGGAAAATATTTATTGAAATTTTTTTTGTTGAATTCCGCCCAATACAGGGAATCAATTTCCTCCTTGGAATTTTTTTTTGATCACTTTCCACCACTGATCAACTTCCCCATCAAAATGATATATCGCCAACACAAATTTCTCTTCTTATGGGCACTCAAGGACAAATAATATCTTTTCAATGGAGATAATTTATTGTTTCATGATGAGGGGATCATAAGATCCACTAAACAAGGGAGGTATTTTCGGTATAAAGGATTCAATGTAAACAAGCTCTTTCCTTGGAGATGGTGGGTGTTCTACTTGATTCATGTAATTATTCATAACATGAGCCAGTTGATCATGTATTTTCATAATGTTTTGAGAACCCATTCCCATCATATCTAGAATATCATTATTGAAATCATCATATTTATTATATCATTTATTTTTGGAACATGTTATTCTTTTTCCCACTATTAAATATGAAAAATAAAGTACAATTAGGGGTCTTGAATACTTAGATAATAAGAAAAAAATAAAATAAAACATTAGACATTAATGTAAAATCATGTAAAAGAAAAGTATATCATAACTTGTGATTCCCTTGTTTTCAATCTAGGATATCCTTGATTAGTTTCCTAATATATATTCTTATGGGATATTTTTTCCCTTAATAACAGTTCATAATGTGCTTATGAATTTACCAAAACATATTCCATGGGAGTGTTAAAACAGGTGCACAGTAAGGATAGTTATCATGTACCAGGTTATCATGAGTCAGGCTCAAAACACCTTATCAGATTTGTTACTCTAAGGTACATCGATTCGAAAAAAAATTCCACTTATAGTATCGCGACATGCATGCATTTTTTCAATAAACCACATAGTTTATACTTACCAAAATTTAGAGATGTTTTCTTATATATTTTTTTACCCACAAGGTTCTTATAAAAGTGATCTATTCAAAATCTCCATAAATAACAAAAATTTTCTTATGATACCAACTGTAGTGACCCTAGCATTTATCAAATAATTTTACATGATTTTAAGCACAATTAAACCACAAATTAGAAGACATGGATTGTAAATTTTATTTTCTTTGGGAGAATAGGTACATAAAACTGAAAACATAGGGCTAAAAAATTTCTTTATTTAGAATCCATTATGATCTCAAAACATCCATTGAGCCCTTAAATTAGTATAAGATACCCTGGGGAAAACATGAACAAAGGGATGGGCTAAAAATCTTAGTAAGGAAATAAAAATAAGAATAAAGAATATCACATGGGTTAGAAGGCATCACATAATGATATAAAAAGGCATGGAATATAAGGAATGATAACATATAGAACATGAGATCTTATAATCATGGATTCCGAGTAATTTTTATGAATCATAAAACATGAATTTATCATGATTCATGTATTATTTCACATAATTTAGCATGATTCAAGGTTCTTTTTACATAGATTAGCATAAGTCAAGGATAACCACCAAGTCCATTGCACCTAAAGAACGAGGCAAGGCTAACCAGTAAGACCATTGCACAAAACATCTCATGAGACTACAAATTAACCAATGAATTATAGTTCTATATAGTTCCCCCATCATAACATGTTAATGAATATTCATTCCACATAATGAATCATACATAAGTAATCAAACATAAACATAATAGTTACCCAAGGAATGAATTGGTTATCATAATCATGTTAAATGAATAATAAATGGTCATATCAAAAATGTATCCATAAAAAGAAATTTATTAAATAATAATGTGAAATTAATAAAATTATATAGGCATATATCCTGATAAGTGATTTCTAACTAATGTTAAAAGAGTGATTAAGAATATTTATAAATAAAACATTTTAGTGCGATTTTAATGAAAATACTATGTGAATTTAAAGTTGAAAAAAGAAAAATAGTTATATAAAACAAGAAGTTAAAAAATAAGTTTTTCAGAATTAAAATTATTTAATTTAGAAAAATTATAGTGGCATAAAACATATTATTCAGTGCACTTGAAAATGGGTATGAATTGGGGAAGTTCCCTTAAAATGGTTTGCTTATCGGAATGTATTCAGAAGAAATCCACATAAAAACATGGATATAACTACAGAATAAGGATGAAAGGATCATGATACATGACTTTGGAATAGTTAAATAGTATTTATAAGATTTAAATTAATATTAATGATATTTTCATTTTTGTAAAAAGATAGAAAAGGAACCTGAAGGAATAATGGAGGTTCTGGTAGAATCCCTTACCATATATTTAAAATGGTTCCGCACTTAATCTTAATGTCCTGAATAATAAGATAAGTCTTATTTATAAATACGAAAATAACCTTTTTGTACATTTAATTTATTTATTATAATTATTATTAGTTATTTTATGATGTTTTTGTGAGTTATAATGTTCAATTTTATCATTTATGTGTGCTAGTTTTTTTGATTTTCATGATCAGCTCGCTTATATAAGATTATGGAAGTCCATGTAAAATGGAAAATGAAGTAAATATTGGAATTTATATGTTATTATTGATAATAAATAAGATTAAGTGTTCACATAAGTTGTTTTTATTTTGGGTGTGGATGAATCATTAGATAAAACCTTAATGAAAAATACTAGGATTATTTTGAGAGGTTTTTGTCACAATGATCTTGTTTTGTTTTATTATTTTACACCATGTATGTATAATGATTAAAATAAATTAAATAACATATAATACACATATTATGATATTTTTAAACCATAAAAATGGTACCATGACCATCCTTGAATATGCTAATAGAAATTTAAAACCATTCATCCTTGAATGTGATAAATAAACACATCACATGTGGTGTTTTATTTTTAGTATAAAAGGATGATTAAAAGAGAGTTGTTGATGAATTATAAAATTATAATAATAAAACTAAATTATATTTATTGTAATGTTGTTATCACACCATTTGGAAAATGGGTGATGTGGAGAGAAAAGAAAAGAAAGGAACTTGAAAAGAAATTGAATGAAAATAGAAGAGCATTTTACCTCTTGATTCCTTCTTCTTGAGAGCCTCCATAGGTGAATGGTTTTGATATTTTGTTAAGAAGAAAAGGACATATATTTGGGTGAGGGTATTGGGAGGATATTAGATCATTATTTGGGATGTCTCATATATTGGGAGGTGTGGGCAGAAGAGGTGGTGGGGGCGGTATATATGGAGGAGGAGAGGTGTGGTTTCACATTATTTAATTCATTAGTTTATTATTTTTCACATGATAAGAAAAAGTGGTGATTCTTGAGACTAAATATTGTAACATGAAAAATTAATTCAAATCAATTGGTATTACATCATCATAACATCATCTATGACTCAATAATTCATGTTTTTATATAATAGCGTAAATTATCGTATTTCACTATTCAACAAATATTCAAGTATTTCTGAAAAATCCAAAACATTCACTGTAACCATTTTTTTATGTGTAAATTTTAAAAATAAGTTCGATTTTTAGCATAATTTTATTAGAATAAAAATTTTAATTTTTAATTAAATTCTAAATTTACTCGAAAAATACTTATTGGAAAATTATAAGTGATTTTATAACACTTTGAAAAAATTAACGATGGTCTCAAAAAATTATCCTATAATAATAAGACATAGAAATATTAATTTATTAATACATTTCATGAAAATAAATTTTCATTTAAATTATTAAATTATTCATAAAATTGTAATTAAATATTTATGAGTTACAAAAATACAAACACTTAATTAATAATTTTTAAAATATTTATTTACTTATACTATGCTATAATTACATCATATTTTCACTTATATGATGGATAAATTTTAATCATAATTTCATTGTTGAGGTTAATATTCACTTGTCGTGTTTACTATTCATAAGGGTCACATTACTATTTCGAAGGTCAAGATACTATTTCTTTAGTATAGGTTTCTTAACTTCTCTAAATTCAATTTATTTCATTAATTAATCATTTATAAGGTTTTTATTATTTAGTTAATGTGATTTTATGTGATTATACTATATGACATAATTATATGAATGTAATTTCCATTGATAAAACATTGGGTTGTTAGAGTAAAAGTTTGGCTATCTGAGACATACTATACTATAATGATTGACTACCTTTGATGATCATATATGGGTTATTTTCAAAGTGATATATCCTTGTGTACCCTCTATTTTTTGATATGAGATATCTTAGTTTGGAATGATTCTTTGTGCTCTGTCATTTTGGGGAATCTTACTAGGTATGTATATACTCACCTATATATGGGATCTGACCAGACATGTCAGGTATTATATTGGAAGAAAACTCTTTTGATGGAGTCCTAGGTGTAACGGGAGTAGGTGGAGCATAGTGGTATTGTGTAGAAGAGATTGTGGGAGAGTAGGTTTGGCATTTGGATAAAGATACCCTTGTTTTTGGTTGAACATTATATCTATTTGTTGGGCCTATATTTTTTCCTTTACCTTGTTTTACTTTAGTCGTACACTATTATGAGATAATAGTAGTTCATGCATACATTTGTTTCTTACGAGTATTTTACTTAACTATATTACATGGTGATTGTGGAGATGTGTGAATGTGTTCATCTATTATAGGCCAAGGAATCCCCTGAGTGTGATATGCTGACATGACACTGATTTCTATTTACTAGCCTATTATAGGTGAGATTGGGGTGTCACACATAGATTACTACCATCCAATGGGCTCTAGTTGGCTGGGTTGAGATATAGTGGTATGAGATCTAATGGTTTTCTTAGGAACCAATCTTTAGAGATAGTCATGATGCGAGGATTGGTTTGGGAACAAGGTAAACAATGATAAAATGTATCAAGTATGTATCTCAATCTAGAGAACTGAGTAATGGTGTAGTGGTTAACATATACATTTACTATAACTCTGATATCCTTCTTGTTGAATCAAAACATAATGGCATTGACTATATGGAAAAAAAGGTTTCCAGAACCAAATAAAAATGTGTTATGTTTTCCATGCCCTTCTTGAGTTAGCTCCCTATATTCTCTCTTTTGACCATGGTATATCATGACTACTAAAGTATGATTAGATGATAGTAACCGATGAAGATTCCATAGTGGAGTCATGGTTATGACTTGATGGGTGATGGGGCCTCTATACAGGGACACAATCTCGATGTTTTCTTTCAAAGTGGAAAATGAGAAGTACATTCACACATTTTGTAATGTGTAAACCCACCATTAGTTGTTCAAGTAGAAACATTATGTCAGACTAATCCATGGTTGACTTTGAATACTAGATACTGATGTATGATTTTGATCACACACTGTTAGTTTTAGAGGTAGATAACAACCAGAGACTAGGGTGAGTAGTACTTTATATCAATAGGTGGGAAATGTAGGAATAATATATGGTGGTGAAGGATATTTATAACTACATGTATTCTTTAAGGACAATCCAATTTTCTGAAGGAGTGGTGCTTCTATACCCTTGATGGATATGGTTATGACACAAGAGTATGTATAACCTATTGGGAGGCCATGGTTAAAGGGGATATGGATGATCCATCAAGGTAGATACATAACCATGAAAAGTAAGGTACCTGTGGAGGAGGATTTGGTAGAAGAACCTGGAGAGTTATGGGAAGTGGCTGAAGTTATGATCAGCTACCATCACCACCACCTCTAGGTGGTTTACACCAGGCTTAGGTATCTAGTGTGTAGGGATATGGAATGTTGCAGGCAATAGAGGCATATGATCGTGATGATCTAGGCATGGTATGAGTTACAATCTATGTCATCTCATACTTAGTTGATTTTTATAGATATTGGTGTGATCCTTCCCTCTATATTTCACCCCTAGTAAGAGATCTGGAGATACAAGTAGAGCCTCTATGTTTAATCCATGTGATTAGAAACTCCAATTGAGAAAGGTTTAGGGATCACATTCCTTTATCAATAGTAAAATATGACTCTTAGGGGAGATAATTTTATGTGATAACTCTTCATATATATGAGTGTTTCACTATTAATGCTCAGAAATACTAATAAAGATGAAGGTTATGGTGTTTCTAGGTTGACGGGATGAGATCTTCATTCATTAGTGAGAATGAACATCAGGCAGAGTAGGATTGGATTGTATATTGTATAATACAACCATTTTACCATTAGTTGGATAGTAAATCTTACGGAGTAGAAGAATTTATGAGATTTTATTTCCTCGCAGTAGTGGAAGAGTATGAGGATGCCTTCCAAGAGGATGTTTCAGACTTACCTCTCCTTCAAGAGATCAAATTTTGTATAAAAATTATCCTAGATACTACCCTATTATCTATTATAGCATATCAAATTGTCCCTATAGAAGTATGAGAGTTGAGTGTGATGTTAAAGGAACATTATAAGAAGGACTTAATTATACCCAATGTTTTCTTTCTAGGAAAACGCACTGTTGTTTACAAAAAAATTAAGACATGAGTTTGATGTTATGTATTGATTATCATCCTCTAAATTAAGTTACATTCACGAATAAGTATCCACTATATATGATCAATGACCTCTTAGACTAGATGAAAGGAGAAAAGTTGTTCTTGAATATTAACTTGAGGTCATGTTATCACTACCTCATAGTTTGAGATGAGGATATACAAAAGACGACATTCAGATGTTTCCACTATCACTAGGAGTACTTAATGATGCCACTTATCATAATGAACTCCCAAAAAATGTTAATGGGACCCATGAACTGGATATTCTATCCTTTCTTAGATCTTTTTAGTTGTATTTTTAGATGAAATTCTCATGTACTCTATATCATAGAAGCATTCATGAAATTTGATGATTGCAATGGACATACTTCAGTAGCAATAAATTTTTGAGATGATATTAAAGTGTTAGTTTAGGATTCAATAGGTCCACCTCCCATGTCATGTAATCGCAAAGAAGGGAGTAACAATAGACCCATTTAGTATCAAGACAATTAAAGCATAGGATCTACATAATAGTGTGACATAGGTTCAATGACTCCTTTGGTTGTCTAGATATTACAAGACATTCATGCTTGTTTTCTATAGAGTCACAAAACCTTTTACTACCTTGACCCAAAAGGGGTATACTTTCACATGGATAGAGAAAAACTAGTAGGATTTAACAAGTTTTAATAGAGGTTTATGGGCACCCCCATCTTAATACTACTAGAGAAGGGATTTGGATACGTGGTATTTTGTGATCCCTCTAGATCTAAGATTGGTTTTGTCCTGATAAATTTGATGGAGATGATTGCTTTTGGTGCTCAACAATTGAAATCCCATGAGAATAATTACATGGACCATGAAATGGAACTGAAAAAAAAACAGCGTTCTCTATGAATACATGAATTAAATTAACTTATGGGAGAGCGATTCATCATCTATTCTGATCAAAAGATTCTCATATATATATTCACTTAGAAAGATATAAACCTGAGGTAGAGAAAATGGATGGATTTCATACCGGGATATGACTTTTTTGATGTTATATTCTCCTTTAGTAAAGGGAACATGGTGGCATATGCTCTTAGTTGTAAATTCTATTTGTAAATTTTGGGTGAGGTAACATAGAAGTTGACCTTTTTACAACTTTCTTTTATAGATAAGAGAAGAACAATATACATCCAAAAGATGGTTGTAACCCCTCTATACACCAACAATGAATATGGTATGTGTAACCTATTGTTGAGGTTTATGAGGTATTGTGTGATTGGATATTCATAGGACATTCTCTTGATGAGTTTTTTATAGGCGGGGAGTACGTCATCCTGTCCCAAGGACAGATGATAACATCAGTCACACCGTTATAAGTGGTGGAATATAAGTTTATTTCACCTACTTAGTAGTACATCTGAGAGTGAAAAAGTTTGAATAAGACCATTAATGTTAATTTTTGTTTCTTAGGATGAAGAGGAGTGTTGATTAGTTTATCTCTTGACGCCTCACATACAAACAGGTGAAGGCTGGGCAATAGATATGATTGAGTTTTTCCCAAACCATTGATGAGATAGAGTGGAAGTGAGATAGTATCACCATGGATTTGATGATGATACTTCCACAATAAGTTAGGGGTTATTATTCTAACTAGGTAATAATTGACCAACTCACTAATTCAACTCACACACCTTCAATCTGAGAGAAAATTTCAGTGGAGAGATTGGGACACTTGTATATACAGGAGATAATACGACTTCATAGAGTCCCCTCAATGATTATTTCAGACTACGAGTCTCACTACATATATTTCTTTGAGAGATGATGACCTGAGGATTTTGGGACTCCATTGCAGATAGCCATAATGTTAAACCCATAGATAGATGGAAAAACTGAGAAGCCCATTGATGACAAAGAGAACATGTTGCTAGCTTACATGTTATACTTTTACCAATGTTGGGAAGATCATATATGTAATTACTGACATCATTATAGGATAGAATCATTCTAATAGAATTTATGTTTTCCCTTAGTGTATGTTCCATTTTGAGGACCGAGGCTTGGATTGAGGGTTTGACCTTTGAACATCTAAAAAAAGAGTTTTTGGAGTAGACTCAAGGTCTGACTGGAAACCTAATGCTTCAGGTGAACCAAAAGAGGTAGGAAATTTTTTTTGGAATGCCACAGTTGCAATTGGCCAGCCCGTGGTTTGGGCCATAGACCAACTATCTTCCTGGCCTAACAAGATATCTAGTGGATCTCTTCCATCTAGATGACGAGACACTAGGTTTTTAATAGGGATACTGGGGGATTTTAATTGGGGGTATCCCAATACATTCACTCAAGGAACCTTTTATTACCCATACTCTCTTCTTCCACATCGCCATTTAAACCATGCGAAGAAGGGGGCTCCTCCCATATTGATTTTTGACCCTTCTCCCTCATTTCTTACCATTTCGAAGAGTCATTTGATGTGGTTGGATCCCTTGGTAGGTATAACCTCTTCTAGATATATACCCCTTGTTCATTATTATTTCCTCTAATTGAAACCATAATGTTATGAATTTAGTACTTTCATCATGGAACTGATGTGTATAACTTGATTTTGGTGGCATGTCTTGGCATTTGGGATCAATTATGATTGAGGTAGAAAGTCCTTACCACTCTACAATACATTTATGAAACTATATTCCTTAAATTTAATTTTATTGTGTGTATAGCCTTATGGGACCACTGATTTTGATGTTATATTGAGTGGTTAAGGTCTATATTGACTTGATAGGATACATAGAGTGGGGGCACAAGTTGTGTTCCATGAAAGGGGTAAAAATGATCCTTGTACTGGGAATTCTTATAGGGATATCCACATAGGAGTTTGGGATCGAAATGCGTTTTTGGCATTGGTTGAGGCCAGAATTATTGGGGTAGATGACATGGGGGTTTGGGTAATGAAAACCATTTAGCATGATCTTTATAAACTATATATTATGGCCATGTTTCAGTGATAATGATCAAGATGTATACTCGGGTAAATGGACCTGAAAGTTGTTGATTTGGAATGGAGAGGTCTAGGATGACTTGTATAGTTGGCATGGCAGTCTGAGAGGTAATTTTTTGTAGATGTTTAAATTATACTAGATAGTGGGATATTTGTTCTTGGGGTATATGGTTTGGACTATTTTCTAGGGTAGATGGGCTTGAAATGTGTCACTTGGGCTCGGGATGAGTTAGGAGGACATATGTAAATTATACAAGGGCTTGTGTGTTGTTTTATATGTTTTAATGTGTGATGTGAGGATGGGAATCAGTGAGGTATTTCATTCTAGTAGTAATTATTTCTTTCATAAGTGAGATGTTTGTTTGGGATTATGGAAAGGTGTTTCCCCATGATTGTTTTTACTAGTGTTAAGGTTTTGTATGTCCATTGATCATGTGCGGATTGGATTGTGTCAATGTTGGGCCTCCTATGATCCCTCATTATGGGATGGTGTGTATGTTTGACCCCCCATGATTTGTTGGGATGGGAAGGTGAGATTTGTCTCCAACCACAGAACCTGTAGGGATAGGCTTCTGTAATGACAGACCTCCCCAATGTCCTTATGGATTGGTCAAGGTGATTTTGTTGGCCTCCCTGACATCATGGGGATGGGTCTAGGTACATATCTAGTTCAAGAAAAATGATTATTCATGGGACATGGGTTATATGTTCTTGAGATTCTAACAGACCATTTCTTATGGCTACAAGTAAATTTCAGTAAATATGGGTTTCGTGGTTATCTGGTTTAGTGAAGGATGACCTAATAAGTTGAATGTTTATTTATGTATTTGTTTTCATCATTGTATAAACTTTTATATGTCATACTAATTTTATTTTAAGGATGTGTTGGTGGTGTCCTACTGGGTTCATAATCACCTCATGTATGGGAATCTTAGTACACATTCAAATTTTTATTGGTCGGGTATTTAAACATGGGATGGATCCTATTTGGGGAATTTGTGTAGGAGGAATAGGTTGGTTGAGGTGATGTTGGGATAGACTCTAAGAGCCCTATAGAGTTGTATTTAATTTAATTTTACATTGATTAATTACATAGACATTCCACATTAGTGGATATTCATGGATGTTGTATGAATTATATTCCATATACTATAGTATGGGTTGATATAATTAATGTTCCTCCACTTATTTATTATGATTAATCTCATTGCTATAATGTGATTTTATACTTCGATTTTTGTTATATACTAACAAGGGAATCGTTTCCCAACATTCTCACCTAAGCTGTCACCACTACTTGATAGCCTCTTGTACATTGGGAGGAATAGAAAAGGTCACATACCACACAAGGTTCAAATCGGGTGATTCAGGCGGTGGGTGTTATAAAATAGTATTATAGTCCCCTTTTATTTTGAATTACTATTTGGGTCTTGTTTTACATGAGATAGGATATTATTAGGAATTAGTAAGGAACTCCTTCCTAACAGTAACTAACCCATGTATGAGGGAATGGTTATGTTTCCTTGGGTGGGATTGATGTTTTTGTTGTTTATTGTTACTATTAACTAATTTCACCTTGAGTGGTGAACATGGTTTTTAGTCATCATTATTGGATTTTTACAATTTATAGTATTTTCTCTTGGACTAATTTGACACTGCTCGTGATTTCATTCATCATGGATAGGCTTGTAGGTTTGTATGTCATATTCCATGTTTCTTGTGATTTATAAAGGCTTAAATTAATAAAATTCATATGATAATATATTTAGTGTTTTCCAAAATATATTATTAGTGAAATTTAATTAATCTATCCTGGTCATGTTATATTTTTTATGTATGAATGTGAATAACGTGTAGGTATATATGACATGGACTTGAGCCATTAGTAGGTATGTATGTATTTGTGTTTTTCATTTTCATATAATGTTTATTTTCTTAGTTTTCAAAATATTTTTGAAAATGGGAAATTCACTTGGAATTAGAGGTTTTAAATTGATTTCATGAGATTTGTTTTAAAAAATGTTCTTTTGAATGCCAAGGGGCTGTGGAAAATTTTTAATGAATTGCTTAAGGGGGAATTGGGATTTTAAAAGGTGTTTGGCCTCTTTGGGATGTGAACTTTTGTAAAAGTTATAGATTCTTATGAAATGGTTTTAATTGAAACAATGGTTGTTTTATCTCAAGTGTGCTTGAATGTAAAAAAGGGAATTATCTTTGAACAATTTTTAAATGGTCTAGAAATGGTATCTAATAATTTTTCAAATTTTGGATTGAAATGTAATGTCAAAATATGGAAATGGGTTGGATTGTTGAGCTGAGATTTTGTGAGCCCCATTTGGAACATTTGAATTATGTTTTTATGTTATGCATGTGATACCATTTTGGGGCCTCTTTCTTAATGGGTTTTATATGGAACATGTTTATAGGGGCATGTTTATTATTTATTATTGACCCTGGTTTAAGTGTTTCATATGTGTGGTTTCATGACTAGCATCACTGAGGGGATGGGCTCAGAGGTGGTGGGGTGGTTTAGGACTGATGTGGTTGGTTAGAGATAGAACCATGGAAGGATCAAATTTGTTTGTGATTCACCATTTGATAGTTCTGTATCTATTTATAGCATAGGTTGAGTGTCGTTTTGAGAAAACTATGGTTGTGTGAGCCTTGTGTTAGATTGGTTGTTTTGGGTTTTCAACCAACGTTTCCATGATGTGGCTTTAGTTATGCGAGTTGGGATGGTAATGATGTGTGGAAATGGTTACACATGGAATTTGATCATTTTGTACTTGTTATGTAATGGTAATTTTTGTAGACATCAAGAGTTGTGCGGGTGGGTTGTTATCTTTTCCTTTGTTAATAAGTGAGTGTGATGTTAGGACACTAGGTTCATGGTAATGCAATACATTGGATAGGTTACATTAATTAGTGATGCTCAATCAGCATGGGACTGGTCATTGGGTTTTTCAGGTGATGATTCGGTAATATGTAATGTGGGATCAATAAGAGTTTCAAGGCCTTGGGAATAGCTCAGAAGTGAGTTTTGGGAATGTAGACCGACCATTAGTTGTTGTTATAATGCTTGTAGTGTTTCACAGTGAGAATCAAGTGCCTAGGTCATAAAAGTTATACCATGTGAAATGTTTGAAATGGATTGTATGGAAGGAAGGAGTTTTGACTTGTGGTCTTAGTTTGGGAACCATGGTTTAGACTTAGATTGAGTCGAGTGTATTTTTGTTCTTTTGGTGGTAGAGACCACACAAGACATGATATAATGAGACCATGATAAGTGGAGTCATGCTTGTAGAATCATGCTAGAATTCATTTGGGGATAGGGTTGTGGGGTTTAAGATATCATGGGATTTTAGAAGGGGAATTGGAAAAATGACATTCAATTAGTGGGTGGTGTTGATAAGAAATGTTGGTGGGTAGTTTCTTTGAGAGCATTTGGTGCAACTAGACAAATATTTAATTGGTGTTTCCTTGATGAACTACCCTAGGGTCAAGCATGTTAGGAATTACAAAACCACTCCATTGTGCAATCACATGATGTTGTGTAGTTGTGTGATTCGATGGTATATTGGATCAGGGGTGGATTCTGGATCATGAATGGAGTTTTACAGTCAAATGGGCTTGTTGAGGATATGACTAGGGGGTTGATTTGGGAGTTACATTTAGCCTCTAGTGTTGGTGTTGAGCATTTTAATGATGCTGAATTGTGAAGGCATCATGGTTGGTAGGTGATAGTGCATTGGTGGGTGATGCTGAGTGAATTTAAAAAAGGTCATGTATAAAAGTAATGAGTAGTTATTCGTACATAAATAGATGTGGAGAGGTTGGTACCACATCAGGAATTTCAGGAAAGGTCATGGTTTATGGATTGAACTAGGTTTTTATTGAAAAACTGGTGATTCCAGGCTTTGTGTTAGGAGTTTCAAAGAGTTAGTGTGTTGGGAATTGGAGGTGAAACAGAGTGTTCTGTAGAGTTTAGGTGTAGGAATCCTATGATGTGAGGTAATCAGGTGGAGGTGGCCAGTGGGTTTGGTAGCTGGTGGATTTTGGGGAAGTTGTGATAGAGTTTTTGGCTTGGACTGATGGTTGGAAGGGGTAAATATTTTGGTTTTAATATATTTGGATTTAGGGATTTGATCCTATGTTTGAAGAATTAGTAGTTCATGTGGGTATAGTGGCATACATTGAAGTGAGATGTGCTCATGGTTTTTTTGTGTTGTAGTTTCTTGATTCATGTTTGGAGCAGTGTTTATGTGACCCCAACTCATGTACAAAGGTTGGTTATGGTGAAATGTGTATTTAAATGGTTGAGTATCACATATAAATGAGAGATGACCATGTAATGGTAATGAATGTTTCATATGGGTGTGAACTGGGGGCATTGACATGTATGGAAATGTTTATACCATTGATTAAGATTGGTGATGAGAGTCGATAATGTTTTGTGACTCATGTGTGTGAGTAGGGCTTGTTCATGCAATCATCAGTGAGATTTTAGATTTGAGGTTGGTATGTTTTTTGAAGAGTGTAAAATGTGTGTTTTGGATGTAGGTTAGGAATGGACTATGAGTAAAGAAAACTCCTCTAATTTATTTTCATGATTGTGTGGACATCTATGGGAAGTAGGATTGGCATGGGAGTTAGATGTTGAGCCGAGAGGTCGAGTTTTTTGGGGAAAACATCTAGAAATATTTCATGAGGATGAGAGGTCTTTATGGGGGGGGGGTTATAACCACCTAAATTATTTTAGGATAGTAAATTACTGAGGTAATTTGTGTTTTCATTTGGTGGATGGTCTATTTTGAGGGACAAGGCTTAAACTGGGGGTACAACCCATTAGACATCGAAAAAAGGATTTTTTTTTGGATGGGACTCAAGGATTGGGTGGTGACCTGAGGATTTAATAGAACGAACTATTCCATGAAAAACTATCTAGGCTATTATAGCATCCATCAGATAGCCGGTGGGCTCTCACTAGGTCACCGATGGGTTGATTAGAATATTAGATGGCTTCTTGGGCTCACTAGCAAGCTGGTGAGCCACCGACACACTAGTGGGTCTTATTTGTGATTTTAATTGGAATAAACCACACCATTAACCTAAGGACTGCCTTATATTCCCTCCAATAATATCCCCTATCCTTACTCTTATTATGTTATGAAGGTGGTTCCTCCTATGAGTATTTTAGATCCACATCCCTCATTTCTTGCCTATTTGATGAATCGTTTGGTGTCGTTGTCTCCCTTTAGTATGTTTAAGAAAATTATATCATTAAACTCATGTTTCTTCTTATTTATTCTCATTGGAACCATAATGTGACAAATTTAGGACTGTCATCATGGAATTGGTGCATCATGCTCAATTTAGGTTGCATCTCTTGGTATTTGGGCTATATTATGGTCAAGGTAAGAAGTCATTACCATTCTACAACACATTAATGAAATTATAAGACTTGAATTACACATGTGTGTAGTCATAAAATACTTTTTCATTTTAGGTTATCATGAGTGGGAAAGGGTCATATTGTTTCGGTAGGCGTTTTAGAGGGGGGTATGAGTTGTGTTCCTTGAAATGGGTGATAATGATCCTAGTATCGAGTATGAATGTAGCGTTTTCCACTTAGGTGTTTGGTATCCAAATATAATTTTTTGGGATTGACATAGGATATGATTAATAGGGTAGATTACATGGGGTTTTTAGGAGTGAACCCCTTTGAGTATATTTTTTGCAAATAATGTACAAGTGTCAAGTGTCGATGTTAATGATCCAACTGTCTGCTTGTGAAAATACACCCATAATGTGTTGTTTTAGTTTAGAATGGGTTAATGTGGCATGAATAGTAATTATTGGGGTTCCAGGGGGTGGTTATTTCCCATGGACATATAATTGAACTAGTAATTTGGAGGTTTGTATCTGGGTATATAGGAAGGGTTGTCTTCTTGGGGTGAACAGGTTTGGAAAGTGATGTTTTGGATCAGATGAGTCACAATGACCTGGGTAAATGATGTAAGGAATTAGGAGTTTTTTTCTTATATTTTTTGATGTGTGATGTAAGGAGAACCACGAGTGAGGTGGTTTGGTCTGGTAGTGATGATAGGCTTCCTAAGTGATACGGTGGGCCGAAGTTTTGATAAGGTGTTTCCCCTTGCTTGTTTTTGATAATTCTCATGTTGTGAAGCTTTGTGGACTCCATTGACCATGTATTGATGGAATAGTGTGAATTTTGGGACTCACAAAAACCCATGGGATCGTATGATGTATATGTAAGGCCTCCAAAAAACCCTCTTGATGGGTGAGGGTGATTTTTTGGCCTCCCTAGAAACTGTTTGTGTTGTATGGTGCGATGATTGACCCAAAGTCATTAGGGATAGTTTAAGGGAATTTGGTTGACCTCCCCAACTATATAGCGTTGGGTTGGGGAACTTGAAGAGGATATGAGATATGATTAGACATGGTCCATGGTGTACATTTTATTGACATTTTAATATATTGTTTCCTCCAGGAATGAGATGAAATAGGAAGAGCTTGGGTTTGTGGTGGACTACTTATCACATGATGATATGGTGGGTTGTAAGTTTATTTTTGTATTTATTTTCATAATCACATAAACATTTATATGAATTACATTTTTTTGATAAGGACACATTAGTTGTGTCCTGCTGGGATTAAAATCAATCCCTACATGGGAATGTCGTTGCCCATGGAACCTTTTATTGGTCGGGTATTTAGACATGAATTGGACCCTATTTGAGGAGGTTTTGCAGGAGGCAAAGTATTGTTGAGGCAATGCTTGGATAGACTCTGAGATCCCTGTGGATTTGTATTTTATTTATTATTTCACATAATTAATCACATAGACCTACCAAATGTGGGCTCTTCATTATTGTTCTATGACTTGAATTTCATTTTTTATATCATGGGTTGAAATTATTAATATTTATATACTTATTTTTTCTGATTACTCTAATTACTATTATGTGATTGCATATATTAATTTTTGTTATCTATTACCAAGTGAACTGTCTCCCCTTGTTCCTATCTCAAACATCACTGCTAGTCGATAGCCTCTTGTGTAGGGGAGGATGTTCACATACCACCCATGGTCTATGATAGGTGATTTAGGTGGTGGGTGTTACAATCTTCCCTTGGTAAACATTATGAACAACTACAACTACCATTCCATCATTAGTATGACACCAATTGAGGATCAATATAGAAGACCCTATAGGTTACCATTTTGCTAGTTTGAGTTGGGAGAGTCAGCACTTATGGGTATAGAGTTGATGTAAGAAATGACATAAATATTGCATATCATCTAGGAATAGATGAAGATTACCCAAATATATTAGATGTCTTATAGATACTGATGATAGAGGTGTTTTAAGTTCAACATGGGAGAACATGTATTCCTCATGGTCTCACCACATCACAGATTATAGATATTTTCACGGGGAAACAAGTTATCTTTGAGGATTATTATCCATTTCTTGATACTATGCAATGTTGGTAGGGTGACATACCACAAAGGCTTTCCACTATAGTTAGAACAGGTGCATAACAAATTCAACATTTTGTGGATGAGGAGATACATGCATGAACCACCACACATCATTAAATAGAATTATATGGGCATTGAGGATAGAGGTACCATTTCATAGTATTCCTTGGAGATCAAGGACTGACACGAGAATATCCTCTGTGGGTGTGTGATTTCATTGGTGTGCATTCATTGGCAGCATGAGAACCTCCAAGAGTGCTTATCAGAATGAGAGAACTAGATGCAAGTTTAGTACCCTCACTTGTTTTAGTGGGTATTTTTTTAGAATGAAAATCCCTAAAGGTAGTGGGAGTGTAAAGACTACATTTTTGTTGCTTAATATATTTGTATATTTTAAGTAACTTTATTGTAGTTAGGAATGGAGTTGATGACGAATTCTGAGATTAGTGGGAGTATAATATTGATATATTAAATATAATAAATATAATATATCACACAGACAATTTTTTTGAAATAAAGGAATATTTATTGACCGATGTCTCTGATGGTAAAAGTAAGACTGCCCTTAAATCTAGAATATGGGTTTTATCCTAGGCAGGGTATATGTGTTTTTGTCTTCAAGTGTTTTAGTTAAGTGTAGTTGTGTGTGTATTTTAGATTAATTAAATTGATTAAATAAATTAACTAATTTAGTGGTCTATTTAATCCCTTAAACCAAACAATAGTATTTATAAACCCTCTTATAACTCATATCTAGGGCTAGCCACATAACCATATTGATTTTAGAAGAGAGTTGTGGAGGTGACCATTGATGTAAGACTTTGGGTTTATCGATAAATGTTGGATGAAGGTGGGGATTCTTGGAGCCGATAAGTAATGAATAGATTTCTTCAACATTAAGGATTTCAAACATATTCTCCTTCAATGATCAATACAATACAAGGTAGGGGGTTTTATTTTGATGGACTAATCAATATTTTTTAAATGATCAGGATGAACATGTATTAATTCATAAAAATTTTATTCACTCGCTATTATTCATTAATTAAATCATTAGTTTTTTTATTCATAGATTTAAGATTTTTTTCAATAAAACCACAATGGATTCTCATTCATTTGTGAAATAATTATAAAATCCTAACAGAACTGATTTTGGTTTCTTCAACATTTTTATTCATTCCATTCTCCCTACATTCTATGAATGATTATAATTAGTATTTTTATTGGATGGATATTCTAATGTATCCAAAAACAATTTTGATGAATGTTTAATTCTTAGTGTTCCATGGATCATTGTTGAAGTATCGATTTCACAAATTTTGTTATGAAAGAGGATCAATGATGATCAAAAAATACCAATGAGGATCAATGGATTCAATATTCACAGACTATAGTGTGCAGGTCATGCACAATGTGACATGATTTGTTTTTTCACAATGGGGGGGGATAAAATCGTACTACTAGTAATGACACATGCTCAGTTAATGTGGATTTGAGAACTATAGTTATGATTTGAAACATATGCGATGGTATTGGCTGATGAAATTAATTACACAAGAATATTTGGACTTTTTGAAAAAACATGATATATAAAACGTTCTATTTGGAAGAACACACATCATGTGGTCCCCTTGATGCGATGATAGGTTTTCAGGAAAAGTTATGTATCACAAATCCTATTTAATAACCACATTACATGTGACCTAATAATCTAGTATCTCGGTATTTACCATCTGGAGTACATAGACACTGATATTGTCACATGCGAAGTACAATAATATAGAAAATGTTATAGGCTTGAGTACCTAGATCAATCATTATATGTCAATTATATTAATAAAAACTATGTATATAGAGAAGTGTGACCCTTAACTTTTAGAAAACATAGAGAATTTCATTTAACGACATATTTTCCCATCTTAATCCCTGAGTTGAGTCTGAAATCTCACCTTATGGACATGGATACTCTTATAGATTAGAATCTCCCCCATATGAGTATTATTAGGGTAGGTATCCTCTACGCACAAGATTCATATAGAGTCAGCTATTTCACCCATATTATCTGGGTAGGGATCCTCTATCTATAATGTATATTTTTCCATTATATAAAGCTCAGATGAGAGAGGGATCCCCTATTAGAGTCTGGTATTTCCCCTACTATTATAGGGCATGAATCCTATATTGATAATAGATGTAATGGAATATAAATAATTATTTAAACTTTATAATTAAATTATTGGGATGACAGTATACATGTGGATGGAAGAGATATACCATACTCAAAGGCTGGAGTACCTCTAATGAGTATATCATGGTAATATTTTTATTGATAATTCTTTGTGAACACTCTGTTTTATGATATGAGATGAATCACTATTGATTAATGATTTGTGCTTTGTGATTTTAGGAAATCCTACTATGTATGTACATAATAACCACTGCATGTGTAACACCCCGAGATTTTATGAAAAATATTCTTTTTAATTTCATTAATGTCTTGTGTTGTATGCTACACCAAAAGCAGCTTGCACAACACGCATCTTTAACTTGCCTTACATTACACGCAATCGCGACCTTCCTCGATAGCGTGTGTAGTACGCAATAACGAGTTTCACTAAACAACAATATGCTATTAAAATATTATTAAAACTAGTCGTTATGAATAGTAATAACCACTTTTTGAAATTTTATAAATTTTATTTTTCAAAATGGACTTCATTTTTGGATTCGGAATACCGAAATTAGCCTTGGGATAAATTTTGGTATTTTTCTGAAAACTTACAATTTTTGATGAATAGTGAAACCACTAAGTGGTAGGTTAAAAACTGAATTTTGCATAAAACATTATTTTACCGCTTCTGTGAATGGAATTTCGAAAATCCGAGAGACACGGTTAATATCATGGACTAAAATGTGGTTCAATGAGATGAAAATAATTTTTGGTGAATAGTAACTTCTTACTTTTTTTACCACAGTTAAAAGTAAATAGGGTAATTAAGGGTAAAGATCATATTATTATTACCCTAACACATGTCCTAATTCTATTGGATAAGTGGAATTCGACCAGAAACATACTTACAAATAAAATATGACCATTTAGGCCCACATGGATTAGATTAGGACATTTATTATTAATTTATTTAAAGAAGGGTTAAAATAGTTAAAATCAATGTTTAATAAGGAAATAATTTTTAATATGGGGTTATACATAAGATAAATTCGACTATAAATATTCATTAGAAAGCTAAAACAATTTCCTACATAATGGTATTTTATTTTTAATTTTTAGACATTAAATAATTTAATTTATTTATGACACAATGATGATGCAGTAATTATCTTATTAATGAAATATTGACATAATTGATGTTATAAACACCAAATTAAATGTAATTTGAGACTTTTAATGAATTACACTAATTTTATAGGTTACTATGATATATTAGTGTTGATTTAATCAACTTGGTTTGAACATATAATTCTGTTATGACTTTCACAAATATCATATATCAAATAGTTTCAAAAATGATACAAAATAGTTTTTAAATCAAATATTATATTATTAATTGTTATTTTATACCTAAAAATCTAAGGTTCGGCCAAATGACTTAGATAAGGATATATATATTAATAATAAACAACTTAGGGTTCGTTTGGCATGTTATAGTAAGTGTATTAACCATATAGTGTAAGAAAACAAAAAGTCACGGTAAAAGTTAAGTTATATAACTTAGAGTTAAATCTAATTGATAAGGTTAAAATAATAACCTAAACATGTCTAAATCCTATTGGATGATAGTATTTCGACCCATCCCCACTTTACCATCGAAATAAGACCCTTTGGAACCATTATATACCGATTTTTACTTTAATATAAAATAATATTTTGAGATATTCCTAAGGTGCCCCTCTCCTCCCTTATAAAAGGGCACCTCCTCCCCCTTCTCCTCACACCAATTTGAGCACTCAAGCTCGGACAACCCCTGAAAAATTCCCTTCTCCACATCCCTATAATAATCCTAGAGGTCCTGGTATTCTTCAAAAACCAATCTTAGTTCTCTAAGTGGAGGATTCAAAGAGGCGTTTCAAAGAAGAGGTAATATCCATTACCGATCTTTTCAATTTCTTTATTCTTCAACTTCTTCTTCATTATTTGTTTCATGATAAAGTAATAACATCATTATTACATACATACTGATATGTTATTATAAAAATGAAACAACCCTAATTCACCTTCTATCCATCCTACGGAAAAATGAAATCACCACGCGTGCGTACGTACGGAATACCATCTCCATGCCGTGGTGTAATCTATTTTCCACCACCACCTTACTTGGATGGGTATAATGGTATAAATAATGACTATATATGACTATTATAAAGTGATATTGATTTTGAAATAGTATACATACACTCCAATACAGTCCCACGATCATGAGAACGATATCATCGCTCGTGCGTACGTACGGACTACCGTCTCCACGACGCGATGAGATTCATTCTCCACTTTAACCATTCAAGAATGATTATAATGTATATATAATAAGTAATAATGAAATATATGACATGGTAAATCTAATGTATTTATGTATATATATATATGTCATCTACTTACTTCCATTCAAGACAATAAGGAAAAGAAAACAGCGTTAAGCGTACGTACGGACTACCGTCTCCATGAGCGGTGTGTTTCATTTCATTTATCTATCTATTATATATATATATATATATACTGAATATATATGATATATAAATCATATTTTATATTCTGGAAGTAAGTAAATCATGATATAATTAATAATAATGTCAAGAACAACAAGTCCAAACACCTACGATAAATGAAACAATTTTACCCAAAACACTCTTTAACATGGAATTTACAAAAGAACGTGTAATATAAAGTCATAAGTGAACCATATAAGATATCATAACAATGAATATGATTATGTAATAAGTCAATGACATTATTTAAATCATTATACAGGAGGTTTGGACACTTACGAAGCCAATCGGACCTAAGGTAATGGAAATGTCACAATCTCATTTTATCCGAGATTGTATATACTTTGGTATTTACTGGGGTGTATTTTATCATCCACATCCTTGTTTCCCAAATATATAATATTTATATCCTTATACAATTGTTTATATCAAATTTTACCCTTCAGTGAGATTTTAGTAAAAGATATGAATGGAATATTTTGGCGTTTTTCGTACGAGGTACTTTTTGACTTTTCCGACAAAAGTACGAGAATAATGTTTTTTTAACTTATACGGCATGAATGGATTTTTAAAACATTATTTCCAAGAAGCTTCCTTTAAAAGTTTTCAAGATTATTTTTAATCAACTTCTTTTAGATTAAAATTGTATGACATGTTAAGAGAGGAAAAATGTATTTGAAGTAGAAAGGATATTTTCCTCAAGAATGGAGTTCAAGAGTTTAATCAAAATTATTTTCCATCTAAGATAATATAGGGTTCTGTTTCTATCCCTATTATTCCATGGATTTGATTATGTTTTGATGGAAATATTTTTATGAATTCTTTAATCCTATATGAATTGTATTATGATGTCATGATGTTTAAGATTCCCATTTTTATTACATGGGTTATGCTATGATGTATGGTTTCTGATTTTTTGGCACACATAAGAATGGTATCATTATGAGATGGGTGGGACCTATATCTCCCTCCAATGCATTGGGTAAATATTTTATATCTCATGAGATAGACATGGCTGGAATGGTAGGTTATACCAGTTCATTGAAATAGGACTGAAACGAGGGTGACTCGGTTCAGAAAGCGACTTTGTCCACTAAGATAGTCTTGGCAACGAGTCTTGACTAACAAGAAATGATTCTATATGATTATGTGTGTATGCCACAATGTTTCATGTTTTATGTTATGATTATTAGGATTTCATTTCACTACTATGATTTATCCCATGTTATAAAATTATGCTCTCTTTTGCAGGTTATGATTTCCAAAATGTTATGTTCTTATGAATATGATGTGATTGATATTTCTTTTTTTTACCCTTATTGAGCATTTCAGCTCACCCTTTTATGTTTTATCTTCCCCATGATATAAAGAAAGGGTTTAGGTAAAAAAAGGAATATCTTTATGGGAGATGTTGAATATATTTCACCATGATTAGAAGATTATATTCCGAGTTTCCAAAGACACTAAACTATTACGATCCTTATGTGTGTGTTTTTGTTATGTACTAATTATTCCGCAAAAGTAATGTAATGTCCATGTATGTAAAGATTCGGGTCTCTACAGTTGGTATCAGAGCAAAGGTTTAGTCAACCTTTGGAAACTAGGATGCGAAAACGTTAGTGAGATCCCTAGAGATATTTCTAGGGTATGTCTAGGGATGTCCCTAAGGTTAAGTATACGTATTGGTTATAGTACTAGAATTACGCTAACGATCATAGAATTAAACCTAAGATGTTAGATATTGAAGGTACTCCCCCTTTATTATGTTGTTTTCCCTAGCATGATTTTTGCCTCTCACACTATTCTCTTTGGGTTTTAGACGATGGATGGAACCCGAAGGAACCGTGTTGATCAATGCAATGGACAATGCAATGATTGACCTCCTGAACAAACAAATGATATGGGAGATGGAGTGACAAATCTTATTGCTATACTTACACAAGCTATGAATCATTCTGGACATCCAAATGAGCAGAGAAGAGAACAATATTCTATTGAGTCCTTCATGAGGCAACACCCACCTTCTTTCAGTGGGTCTTCTGATCCACTTGTTGCTGAACAATGGATCAGTCTTACTGAAAAGATATTTTCAGTTCTTCAATGTTCTGAACATGATAATGTCATCGCAACAGTATATCGTTTGGAAGGTGAAGCTGATCAATGGTGGAATCTTATCAAGAATACGAGGAAAAGAGATGAAATTGAGTCCATGGAATGGGACAAGTTCATGAACTTGTTTTTCAGTAAGTACTTCCCTCGTATTCTTCGAACAAAGATGGAAAAGGAGTTTCTTGGGCTGAAGTAGAAGGATGATGAATCTGTTGGTATATACGAAGCGAATTTTACAAGGCATGCAAGGTATGCATCTGGATTTATCATGCAACCTGAAAGTAAAGTTGATCGATTTTTCAGTGGCTTAAAACCAAGTCTTCAAAGGGAATTAGCTATAAGAGACTTCAGTAGCTATGAAGAAATTGTCCGTTGTTGCAACACCCTGAGATTTTATGAAAAATATTCTTTTTAATTTCATTAATGTCTTGTGTTATACGCTACACCAAAAAAAAGAGCTTTCACAACACACATCTCTGACTTGGCTTTAATTACACGCAATCGCGACCTTCCACGATAGCGTGTGTTGTACGCAACACCAAGTTTCTCTAAACAACGATATGCTATTAAGATATTATTAAAACTAGCCGTTATGAATAGTAATAACCACTTTTTGAAATTTTGTAAATTTTATTTTTCAAAATGGACTTCATTTATGGATTAGGAGTATCGAATTTAGCCTAAGGTGAAATTTTGGTAATTTTCGGATAACTTTCATATTTTGATGAATAGTGGAAATTACTAAATTTTAATTAAAAACAACTTTTTCAATCGAAATAATTAATAGTTATAAATTATTAATTTGAGTGGTTTTAAAGTATATTTAGAATATTTTTTTACAATTTAATACAATGTTGGACATTGGATGTAATTTCACATTTAAACCAGTTATAAACAAGTGTCAATCTTTTGATAGTTATTATCTCTTAAAAACACGCTATTTGTTGTGACAACGGAAATTAATTATAAAATTAATTAATTCAACTTATATGTTGGGAATTTTTGTAAAATAGAAATCATTTTTGAATTCGGAATATCAATTATAGCCTAGGGTGAAATCTTGGTACTTTTCTAAAAACTTTCAATTTTTGATGAATAGTGAAACCACTAAGTGGTAGGTTAAAAACTGAATTTTTCATAAAACTTAATTTTACCGCTTATGTGAATGGAATTTCGAAAATCCGACAGACACGGTTAATATCAAGGACTAAAATGTGGTTCAATAAGATAAAAATAATTTTTGGTGAATAGTAACTTTTTACTTTTTTTTACCACGGTTAATAGTAAATAGGGTAACTAAGGGTAAATATGATATTATTATTACCCTAACACATGTCCTAATTCTATTGGACAAGTGTAATTCGACCAAAAACAAACTTAGGAATAAAATATGACCATTTAGGTCCACTTGGATTAGATTAGGACATTTATTATTAATTTATTTAAAGAAGGGTTAAAATAGTTAAAATCAAAGTTTAATAAGTAAATCATTTTTAATATGGGGTTATGCATAAGATAAATTCGTCTATAAATATTCATTAGAAATCTAAATAGATTTCCTACATGATGGTATTTTATTTGTAATTTTTAGACATCAAATAATTTAATTTATTTATGACACAAAGATGATGCAGTAATTATCTTATTAATGAAATATTGACATAATTGATATTATAAATACCAAAATAAATGTAATTTAAGACTTTTGATGAATTACAATAATTTTAGAGGTTACTATGATATATTAGTGTTGATTTAATAAACTTGGTTCGAACATATAATTTTGTTATGACTTTCACAAAAATCATATATCAAATAGTGTCAAAATGGACACAAAATAGTTTTTAAATCAAATATTATATTATTAATTGTTATTTTATTCCTAAAAATCTAAGGTTCGGCCAAATGACTTATATAAGGATATATATATTAATAATAAACAATTTGGGGTTCTTTTGGCATGTTATAGTAAGTGTATTAACCATATAGTGTAAGAAAACAAAAAGACACGGTAAAAGTTAAATCTAATTGATAAGGTTAAAATAATAACCTAAACTTTTCTAAATCCTATTGGTTGATAGGATTTCGACCCATCCCCACTTTATCTTCGAAATAAGACCCTTTGGAACCATTATAAACCGATTTTGACTTTAATATAAAATAATATTTTGAGATATTCCTAATGTGCCCCTCTCCTCCCTTATAAAAGGGCACCTCCTCCCCCTCCTCCTCTCACCAATTTGAGCACTCAAGCTCGGCCAACCCCTGCCAAAATCCCTTCTCCACTTCCCTAAAATAATCCTTGAGGTCCTGGTCTTCTTCAAAGACCAATCTTAGTTCCCTAAGTGGAGGATTCAAAGAAGCGTTCCAAAGAAGAGGTAATATCCATTACCGATCTTTTCAATTTCTTTCTTCTTCAACTTCTTCTTCTTTAGTTGTTTCATGATAAAGTAATAACATCAGTATTACTTACATACTGATATGTTATTATAAATATGAAACAACCCTAATTCACCTTCTATCCATCCTACAGAAAAATGAAATCACCGCGCGTGCGTACGTACGGAATACCGTCTCCACGCCGTGGTGTAATCTATTTTCCACCACCACCTTACAAGGATGGGTATAATGGTGTAATGATTAAATATTTATGATTATTATAAAGTAATATTGATACTGAAATAATATATATATACTCCAATACAATTCCATGATCATAGGAACGATACCATCACTCGTGCGTACGTACGGAATACCGTCTCCACGATGTGATGCGACTCGTTCTACATGATCATCATTACATAATAATTATATAAATGAATTGAATGAATAAATATGATATATGTTATACTAATAACATTCTAGATATAAGGTATCTATAACCTTAAAATAAGAATAAGAATTTATTCGGAAAAACACGCATAAGAACAAAAGGCAATAAAGACCCGAGTAACAAGTAACAATGAAATATTACTAACAAGAATCTAAAAATATGACCATATATGATATAATATCAATATGTATGATTCTGGAATAAGTCAATAACATTATTTAAACCATTATACAGGAGCTTCGGAGACGTACAAAGCAAATCGGACCTAAGGTAAGGGAAATATCACAATCTCATTTTTATCTGAGATTGTTTATACTTTAGTATTTACTGGGGTTTATTTTGTCATCCAAATCCATGTTTCCTCAAGTAATATTATTTCCATCCACCTACAATTGTTTAAGTACAATTTTTCCCTTCGGTGAATTTTTAGTAAAATATATGAAAGGAATCTTTTGTCGTTTTTCTTACGATGTACTTTTTGACTTTTCCGACAAAAGTACGAAGAATGTTTTTTTAACTTATACGACATGAATGGATTTTTAAAACATTATTTACAAGAAGCTTCCCTTACAAGTATTCAAGTTTATTTTTAATCAACTTCTTTTAGTTTAAAATTGTATGACATGTTAATAAAGGAAAAGTGTTTTTGAAGTAGAAAGGATATTTTCCTCAAGAATGGAGTTCAAGTATTTTATCAAAATTATTTTCCATCTAAGATAATAAAAGGGTTCTGTTTTTTATCCCTATTATTACATGGATTTGATTATGTTGTGATGGAAATATTTTTTTCTATATCTTATATGAATTGTTTTATGATGTCATGTTGTTTAAGAATCCCATTTTTATTACATGGGTTACGCTATGATGTATGGTTTATGATTATGTGGCACACATAAGAAAGGATTCATTATAAGATGGGTGGGACCTATATCTCCCTCCAATGCATTGGGTAAATATTTTATATCTCATGAGATAGACAGGGCTGGAATGGTAGGTTATACCGGTTTAGTGAAACAGGACTGAAACGAGGGTTACTCGATTCAGAAAGGGACTTTGTCCACTAAGATAGTCATGGCAATGAGTCTTGACTAACAAGAAATGATTCTCTATGATTTTGTGTGAATGCCACAAAGTTTCATGTTTTAAGTTATGATTATTGTGATTACATTTCACTACCATTATTTATCCCATGTTATGAAATTATGCTCTCTTTTGCAGGTTATGATTTCCAAAATGTTATGTTCTTATGAATACGATGTGATTGATATTTCTTTCGTTTACCGTTACTGAGCATTTGAGCTCACCCTTTTATGTTTTCTTTTCCCCAGGATATAAAGAAAGTTTTTAGGTAAAAGAAGGAAGATCTTTAAGGGAGATGTTGAATATCTTTCACCACGATTAGAAGATTTTATTCCGAGTTTCCAAAGACACTAAACTATTACGATCCTTGTGTGTGTGTTTTTGTTATGTACTAAGTATTCCGCAAAAGTAATGTAATGTCCATGTACGTCAAGATATGGGTCTCTACAGCTGGTATCAGAGGAAAGGTTTAGTCAACCTTTGGAAACTAGGATGCGAAAACGTTAGTGAGATCCCTAGAGATATTTATAAGGTATGTCTAGGGATGTCCCTAAGGTTAAGTATACGTATAGGTTATAGTACTAGAACTACGCTAACGATCATAGAATTAAACCTAAGATGTTATATATTGAAGTTACTCCCCCTTTATTATGTTGTTTTCCCTTGCATGATTTTTGCCTCTCACACTATTCTTTTTGGGTTTTAGACGATGGCTGGAACCCGAAGGAACCGTGTTGATCAATGCAATGGACAATGCAAGGATTGCCCTCCCGAACAAACAAATGTTATGGGAGATGGAGTGAAAAATCTTATTGTTATACTTACACAAGCTATGAATCATTCTGGACTTCCAAATGAGCAGAGAAGGGAACAATATTCTATTGAGTCCTTCATGAGGCAACGTCCACCTTCTTTCAGTGGGTCTTCTGATCCACTTGTTGCTGAACAATGGATCAGTACCACTGAAATGATATTTTCAGTTCTTCAATGTTCTGAGCATGATAAAGTCATCTTAGTAGTATATCGTTTGGAAGGTGAAGCTGATCAATGGTGGAATCTTATCAAGAATACAAGGAAAAGAGATGAAATTGAGTCCATGGAATGGGATGAGTTCAAGAACTTATTTTTCAATAAGTACTTCCCTCGTATTCTTCGAACAAAGATGGAGAAGGAGTTTCTTGAACTGAAGCAAAAGGATGATGAATTTGTTGGTATATATGAAGCGAATTTTACAAGACTTGCAAGGTATGCATCTGGCATTATCATCCAACCTGAAAGTAAAGTTGATCGATTTTTCAGTGGCTTAAAACCAAGTCATCGAAGGGCATTAGCTATAAGAGACTTTAGTAGATATGAAGAAATTGTGCAATGTGCTATCAAGGTAGAAATGGAAGTTGGTGTTACATATCCATCGCAGGGTTTTAACAAGAAACGAAAGATGGAGTTCAAGGAGAAATCTCAGAATAATGGTGAAAAGAAAATGAATGTTTCCTTATGCTCAAAGTGTGGAAAGAAGCATGGTGGAGATTGTCTTAATGGGACTAGAAAATGTTTTAAGTGTGGAAAATAAGGTCATCGAGCAGCTGAGTGTCGAAGTAATGGAAAAAGGGTTTGTAATGATGTGAATAAAGCAAACACTGCAGAGAACGCACCACCAACACTTCAATGCTTCAAGTGCAAGGAAATGAAGCATTATGCTAATAAATGCCCTAATCCAAGGGTTAGTGATGATCGACATGAGAAACCGCTTAAGGAAAAGGATAAAGGGAAGTCACATGCGATCACTATTGGAAATGTTGAATATGACAACGATGTAGTGGAATGATTAAGTGTTTATGTAATGGGATTCCAAAATAATGTTGTATCATGGAGTATTGGAATATTTGTGTATTGTTCTAATGTGGTATTCAAAGTGATTGAGATATTTTTGGAAATAAGACGATATGTGCATAATGAAGGGAAAATGAGAAAATGAAATGTTTAACAGTATTCATGAGCTCAGGATTGATATAAGGACCATGTGATATCATGGTTTGAGTATATAGAATTTTGAGGATTTTGGTATGTGGAAAGTGTTAACTTTAAACTGCATTCATGTTTTCACTAAGGTATTCAAGAGAATACATGATTAAGGACTTTGAATGTTTAGAATGTGACCAACAAGACATATCTTATGATATATGGGGATCAACGATGGTATTAAATCTCTGGTAATCGTTTTCACTATATTATGAGAGCGGACTGCAGTATTATGGATAAGCCTAAAGATTAGAATGGATTATGTTGGACATAAGTTAGTATTGTTTAAGGATAGAAGATTTTCGATATTATTGATGGTATGTTATAGTAATATAGCTTTAGAAAAAGGACAACATGTAGGATGGGCGACAACCCATCGCTTCGGACAAGGCTGTGGGAATCAAACCCACAACCGAAGTGCGACTGGACTTTATTGCCTACCACTGGCCTACAGGAAGTCCCTGTTTAGTAGAAACTAGTTTTATTATATTAATCTATATGACATATGATGTATAAGTCCATTTTAGGAACCATATATGATTAATCTCACTATAGATCGACTTATGTATATAATATTTTTTGCTAACCTTTTGTTTGAGACAGATGGAATGACCCGTCATTCTATCACATGATCTGCTAACACTTCACGAATAACAAATTCAACATCATTTATTTAAGAGATGAAGTGGAAATTGTTAAAGGCACGAACAACAGTGAGATTGTACCAAAATAAAGTAAGTATTTATTCTAATTTAAATTCTTTAACTTTAGGGAAATGATCTTGAAAACTAAAAATGTTGTCCTAGTGATCTTATATCTGATGAATCAGATGGTACCTTAGATCATCACAAATTTATGGATTTGTGATTGCTGGATTTTCCATAGCCATGTTCTCTACCACTCTCCATCAGAACATGATGGTTAGATTTCTCTTCCATATCCATATTTTCACCTATGTGGAAACCTAGTGATTAGTTTATTTGGGTAACCGTTATGTTTCATACTTTTGTTTTTAAAGATTGGTTTTGGTATTCCTTTTTACGATGTGGGTTTCTATTAAAGAAACTTTTGAATAGTAAACCATTTATAACCCCGACGAATTTCGAGGGCGAAATTCATTTTAAGGGGGGTAGAATGTAACACCCCGAGATTTTATGAAAAATATTCTTTTTAATTTCATTAATGTCTTGTGTTATATGCTACACCAAAAAAAAGAGCTTTCACAACACACATCTCTGACTTTGCTTGAATTACACACAATCACGACCTTCCACGATAGCGTGTGTTGTACGCAACACCAAGTTTCGCTAAACAACGATATGCTATTAAGATATTATTAAAACTAGCCGTTATGAATAGTAATAACCACTTTTTGAAATTTTGTAAATTTTATTTTTCAAAATGGACTTCATTTATGGATTAGGAGTATCGAATTTAGCCGAAGGTGAAATTTTGGTAATTTTCGGATAACTTTCATATTTTGATGAATAGTGGAAATTACTAAATTTTAATTAAAAACAACTTTTTCAATCGAAATAATTAATAGTTATAAATTATTAATTTGAGTGGTTTTAAAGTATATTTAGAATATATTTTTACAATTTAATACAATGTTGGACATTGGATGTAATTTCACATTTAAACCAGTTATAAACAAGTGTCAATATTTGATAGTTATTATCTCTTAAAAACACGCTATTTGTTGTGACTACGGAAATTAAATATAAAATTAATTAATGCAACTTATATGTTGGGAATTTTTGTAAAATAGAAATAATTTTTGAATTCGGAATATCAATTATAGCCTAGGGTGAAATCTTGGTACTTTTCTGAAAACTTTCAATTTTTGATGAATAGTGAAATCACTAAGTGGTAGGTTAAAAACTGAATTTTTCATAAAACATAATTTTACCGCTTCTGTGAATGGAATTTCGAAAATCCGACAGACACGGTTAATATCAAGGACTAAAATGTGGTTCAATGAGATAAAAATAATTTTTGGTGAATAGTAACTTTTTACTTTTTTTTACCACGGTTAATAGTAAATAGGGTAACTAAGGGTAAATATGATATTATTATTACCCTAACACATGTCCAAATTCTATTGGACAAGTTTAATTCGACCAAAAACAAACTTAGGAATAAAATATGACCATTTAGGTCCACTTGGATTAGATTAGGACATTTATTATTAATTTATTTAAAGATGGGTTAAAATAGTTAAAATCAAAGTTTAATAAGTAAATCATTTTTTATATGGGGTTATGCATAAGATAAATTCGACTATAAATATTCATTAGAAAAATAAAAATATTTCCTACATGATGGTATTTTATTTGTAATATGTAGAAATCAAATAATTTAATTTATTTATGACACAAAGATGATGCAGTAATTATCTTATTAATGAAATATTGACATAATTGATATTATAAATACCAAAATAAATGTAATTTAAGACTTTTTATGAATTCAAATAATTTTCTAGGTTACTATGATATATTAGTGTTGATTTAATAAACTTGGTTCGAACATATAATTATTTTATGACTTTCACAAAAATCATATATCAAATAGTGTCAAAATTGACACAAAATAGTTTTTAAATCAAATATTATATTATTAATTGTTATTTTATTCCTAAAAATCTAAGGTTCGGACAAATGACTTATATAAGGATATATATATTAAAAATAAACAATTTGGGTTTCGTTTGGCATGTTATAGTAAGTGTATTAACCATATAGTGTAAGAAAAGAAAAAGACACGGTAAAAGTTAAATTATTTAACTTAGAGTTAAATCTAATTGATAAGGTTAAAATAATTACCTAAACTTCTCTAAATCCTATTGGTTGATAGGATTTCGACCCATCCCCACATTAGCTTCGAAATAAGACCCTTTGGAACCATTATAAACCGATTTTGACTTTAATATAAAATAATATTTTGAGATATTCCTAAGGTGCCCCTCTCCTCCCTTATAAAAGGGCACCTCCTCCCCCTCCTCCTCACACCAATTTGAGCACTCAAGCTCGGACAACCCCTGCCAATATCCCTTCTCCACTTATCTAGAATAATCCTAGATGTCCTGGTCTTCTTCAAAGACCAATCTTAGTTCCATAAGTGGAGGATTCAAAGAAGCGTTCCAAAGAAGAGGTAATATCCATTACCGATCTTTTCAATTTCTTTCTTCTTCAAATTCTTCTTCATTAGTTGTTTCATGATAAAGTAATAACATAAGTATTACCTACATACTGATATGTTATTATAAATATGAAACAACCCTAATTCACCTTCTATCCATCCTACGGAAAAATGAAATCACCGCGCGTGCGTACGTACGGAATACCGTCTCCACGTCGTGGTGTAATCTATTTTCCACCACCACCTTACATGGATGGGTATAATGGTGTAATGAGTAACTATTTATGATTATTATAAAGTAATATTGATACTGAAATAATATAAATATAATCCAATACAATTCCACGATCATAGGAACGATATCATCACTCGTGCGTACGTACGGAATACCGTCTCCACGATGTGATGCGACTCGTTCTACATGATCATAATTACATAGTAATTATATAAATGAATTGAATGAATAAATATGATATATGTTATACTAATAACATTCTGGATATAAGGTATCTATAATATTAAAATAAGAATAAGAATTTATTCGGCAAAACACGCATAAGAACAAAAGGCAATAAAGACCCGAGTAACAAGTAACAATGAAATTTTACTAACAAGAAGCTAAGAATATGACCATATATGATATCATATCAATATGTATGATTCTGGAATAAGTCAATAACATTATTTAAACCATTATACAGGAGCTTCGGAGACGTACAAAGCAAATCGGACCTAAGGTAAGGGAAATATCACAATCTCATTTTTATCCGAGATTGTTTATACTTTAGTATTTACTGGGGTGTATTTTGTCATCCAAATCCATGTTTCCTCAAGTAATATTATTTCCATCCACCTAAAATTTTTTAAGTCCAATTTTACCCTTTGGTGAATTTTTAGTAAAAGATATGAAAGGAATCTTTTGTCGTTTTTCGTACGATGTACTTTTTGACTTTTCCGACAAAAGTACGAAGAATGTTTTTTTAACTTATACGGCATGAATGGATTTTTAAAACATTATTTCCAAGAAGCATCCTTTACAAGTATTCAAGTTTATTTTTAATCAACTTAATTTAGTTTAAAATTGTATGACATGTTAAGAAAGGAAAAGTGTTTTTGAAGTAGAAAGGATAATTTCCTCAAGAATGGAGTTCAAGTATTTTATGAAAATTATTTTCCATCTAAGATAATAAAAGGGTTCTGTTTTTATCCCTATTATTACATGGATTTGATTATGTTGTGATGGAAATATTTTTCTCTTTATCTTATATGAATTGTTTTATTATGTCATGTTGTTTAAGAATCCCATTTTTATTACATGGGTTACGCTATGACGTATGGTTTATGATTATGTGGCACACATAAGAAAGGATTCATTATAAGATGGGTGGGACCTATATCTCCCTCCAAGCATTGGGTAAAGATTTTATATCTCATGAGATAGACAGGGCTGGAATGGTAGGTTATACCGGTTCAGTGTAACAGGACTGAAACGAGGGTTACTCAGTTCAGAAAGGGACTTTGTCCACTAAGATAGTCTTGGCAATGAGTCTTGACTAACAAGAAATGATTCTCTATGATTATGTGTGAATGCCAAAAAGTTTAATGTTTTAAGTTATGATTATTGTGATTACATTTCACTACCATGATTTATCCCATGTTATGAAATTATGCTCTCTTTTGCAGGTTATGATTTCCAAAATGTTATGTTCTTATGAATACGATGTGATTGATATTTCTTTCGTTTACCCTTACTGAGCATTTGAGCTCACCCTTTTATGTTTTCTTTTCCCCAGGATATAAAGAAAGGTTTTAGGTAAAAAAAAGGAAGATCTTTAAGGGAGATTTTGAAGATCTTTCACCATGATTAGAAGATTTTATTCCGAGTTTCCAAAGACACTAAACTATTACGATCCTCGTGTGTGTGTTTTTGTTATGTACTAAGTATTCTGCAAAAGTAATGTAATGTCCATGTACGTCAAGATACGGGTCTCTACAGTTGTGATATCAAGGTAGAAATGGAAGTTGGTGTTACATATCCATCTCATGGTTTTGACAAGAAACGAAAGATGGAGTTCAAGGAGAAATCTCAGAATAATGGTGAAAAGAAGATGAATGTTTCCTTATGCTCAATGTGTGGAAAAATCATGGTGGAGATTGTATTAAAGGGACTAGAAAATGTTTTAAGTGTGTAAAAGAAGGTCATCGAGTATCTGAGTGTCGAGGTGATGGAAAAAGGGTTTCTAATGATGTGAATAAAGCAAACACTACAGAGAACGCACCACCAACACTTCAATGCTTCAAGTGCAAGGAAATGGGTCATTATGCTAATAAATGCCCTAATCCAAGGGTTAGTGATGATCAACATGAGCAACCATTTAAGGAAAAGGACAAAGGGAAGTCACATGCGATCACTATTAGCGATGTTGAATATGACAACGATGTGGTGGAATGATTAAGTGTTTATGTAATGAGATTCCAAAATAATGTTGTATATAGTATCATAGAATATTGGAATATTTATGTTTTGAATTTCAATAATTTTATCGTACCGGTAACCATGAAAAGTGATTGAGACATTTTTGGTAAACAGATGATATGAGCATAATGAAGGGATAAAAAGATAATGAGATGTTTGATTGTATTCATGAGCTCATGATTGATATAAGGACTAAGTGATATCATGGTTTGAGTAAATAGAATTTTGAGAATTTTGATATGTGGAAAGTGTTAACTTTTAACTACATTCATGTTTTCACTAAGGTTCAATGGGTATTCATTCTTCAAGAGAATACATGATTAAGGTATTCACATGTTTGTAATTTGACCAACAAGATATATCTTATGATATATGGGGGATAAACGATGGCATTCACGTGATTATTCTGTGACATTTCAAGTAATCATTTTCTTTATACTATGAGCTTTGACCGAAATATTTTAGATAAGCATAAAGATTAGAATGGATTATGTTGGACATATGTTACGATAAAACGTTTTCCGATATTATTGATGGGATGTTATAGTAATATAGCTTTAGAAAAAGGACAACCTGCAGGACGGGCGACAGCCCATCGCGTCGGACAAGGCTGTGGAAATCGAACCCACAACCGAAGTGCGATTGGCCTTTATTGCCTACCACTGGCCTACATGAAGTCCTTGTTTAGTAGAAACTAGTTTTATTATATTAAGCAGAATGATATATGAAGTATAAGTCCATTTTAGGTACCATATATGATTAATCTCACTATAGAATGACTTATGTATATTTAATAACTTTTGCTAACCTTTTGATTTAATGACCCGTCATTCTATCACGTGATCTGGTAACACTTCATGAATAACAAATTCAACTTCATTTATTTAAGAGATGAAGTGGAAATTGTTCAAGGCACGAACAATAGTGAGATTGTACCAAAATAAAGTAAGTATTTATTCTAATTCTAATTCTTCAACTTTATGGAAATGATCTTGAAAACCAAAAATGTTTTCCTAGTGCTCTTATATCTGATTAATCAGATGGTACCTTAGATCGTCACAAATTTATGGATTTGTGATTGTTGGCTTTTCCATAGCCATGTTCTCTACCACTCTCCATTAGAACATGATGGTTAGATTTTTCTTCCATATCCATATTTTCACCAATGTGGAAACCCATTGATTAGTTTATTTGGGTAACCGTTACGTTTCATACTTTCATTTTTAACGATTGGTTTTGGTATTCCTTTTTACGATGTGGGTTTCTATTAAAGAAACTTTTGAATAGTAAACCATTTATAACCCCGATGAATTTCGAGGGTGAAATTCATTTTAAGGGGGTAGAATGTAACACCCCGAGATTTGATGAAAAATATTCTTTTTAATTTCATTAATGTCTTGTGTTGTATGCTACACCAAAAGGAGCTTGCACAACACGCATCCTTGACTTGCCTTGCATTACACGCAATCACGACCTTCCTCGATAGCGTGTGTATTACGCAATAACGAGTTTCACTAAACAACAATATGCTATTAATATATTATTAAAACTAGCCGTTATGAATAGTAATGACCACTTTTTCAAATTTTAGAAATTTTATTTTTTCAAAATGGACTTCATTTTTGGATTTAGAATAACGAAATTAGCCTAGGGTGAAATTTTGGCATTTTTCTGAAAACATTCAATTTTTAATGAATAGTGAAACCACAAAGTGGTAGGTTAAAAACTGAATTTTGCATAAAACATAATTTTACTGCTTCTGTGAATGGAATTTTGAAAATCCGAGAGACACGGTTAATATCAGGGACTAAAATGTTGTTCAATTAGATGAAAATAATTTTTGTTGAATAGTAACTTTTTACTTTTTTATACCACGGTTAAAAGTAAATAGGGTAATTAAAGGTAAAGATGATATTATTATTACCATAATACATGTCCTAATTCTATTGGATAAGATAAATTCGACCAAAAACAAACTTAGGAATAAAATATGACCATTTAAGCCCACTTGGATTAGATTAGGACATTTATTATTAATTTATTTAAAGAAGGGTTAAAATAGATAAAATCAATGTTTAATAAGTAAATAATTTTTAATATGGGGTTATACATAAGATAAATTAGACTATAAATATTCATTATATATATAGAATGATTTCCTACATAATGGTATTTTATTTGTAATTTTTAGACATTAAATAATTTAATTTACTTATGACACAATGATGATGCAGTAATTCTCTTATTAATGAAATATTGACATAATTGATGTTATAAACACAAAAATAAATGTAATTTGAGACTTTTTATGAATTCCAATAATTATCTAGGTTACTATGATATATTAGTGTTGATTTAATCAACTTGGTTCGAACATATAATTCTGTTATGACTTTCACAAAAATCATATATCAAATAGTGTCAAAATTGACACAAAATAGTTTTTAAATCAAATATTATATTATTAATTGTTATTTGATTCCTAAAAATCTAAGGTTCGGCCAAATGACTTAGATAAGTATATATATATTAATAATAAACAACTTAGGTTTCGTTTGTCATGTTATAGTAAGTGTATTAACCATATAGTGTAAGAAAACAAAAAGTCACGGTAAAAGTTAAATTATTTAACTTAGAGTTAAATCTAATTGATAAGGTTAAAATAATAACCTAAACTTCTCTAAATCCTATTTGTTGATAGGATTTAGACCCATACCCACTTTACCTTCGAAATAAGACCCTTTGGAACCATTATAAACCGATTTTGACTTTAATATAAAATAATATTTTGAGATATTCCTAAGGTGCCCTCTCCTCCCTTATAAAAGGGCACCTCCTCCCCCTCCTCCTCACACCAATTTGAGCACTCAATCTCGGACAAACCCTAAAAAAATCCCTTCTACACTTCCCTAGAATAATCCTAGTGGTCCTGGTCTTCTTCAAAGACCAATCTTAGTTCCTTAAATGGAGGATTCAAAGAGGCGTTTCAAAGAAGAGGTAATATCCATTACCGATCTTTTCAATTTATTTCTTCGTCAACTTCTTCTTCTTTAGTTGTTTCATGATAAAGTAATAACATCAGTATTAACTACATACTGATATGTTATTATAAATATGAAACAACCCTAATTCACCTTCTATCCATCCTACGGAAAAATGAAATCACCGCGCGTGCGTATGTAGGGAATACTATCTCCACGCCGTGGTGTAATCTATTTTCCACCACCACCTTACTTGGATGGGTATAATGGTATAAATAATGACTATATATGACAATTATAAAGTGATATTGAATATGAAATAGTATACATACACTCCAATACAGTCCCACGATCATGAGAACGATATCATCGCTCGTGCGTACATACGGACTACCATCTCCACGACGCGATGGGATTCATTCTCCACTTTAACAATTCATGAATGATTATAAAGTATATATATTAAGTAATCATGAAATATATGACAAGTTAAATCTACTGGATTTATGTATATATATATGTCATCTACTTACTTCCATTCAAGACAATAAGGAAAGGAAAACAACGTTCATACGTACGTACGGACTACCGTCTCCATTAACGGTGTGTTTCATTTCATTTATCTATCTATTATATATATACATATATATACTGAATATATATGATATATAAATCATATTTTATATTCTGGAAGTAAGTAAATCATGATATAAGTAATAATAATTTCAAGAACAACAAGTCCAAACACCTACGATAAATGAAACAATTTTACCAAAAGCTCTCTTTAACATGGAATTTACAAAAGAACGGGTAATATAAAGTCATAAGTGAACCATATATGATATCATAACAATAAATATGATTCTGTAATAAGTCAATGACATTATTTAAATCATTATACCGGAGGTTCGGACACTTACGAAGCAAATCGGACCTAAGGTAAGGGAAATGTCACAATGTCATTTTATCGGAGATTGTTTATACTTTGGTATTTACTGGGGTGTATTTTATCATCCACATCCATGTTTCCCCAATATGTAATATTTATATCCTCCTACAATAGTTTATATCAAATTTTACCCTTTGGTGAGATTTTAGTAAAAGATATGAAAGAAATATTTTGGTGTTTTTCGTACGAGGAACTTTTTGACTTTTCCGACAAAAGTACGAGAAGAATGTTTTTTAACTTCTAAGGCATGAATGGATTTTTAAAAACATTATTTCCAAGAAGCTTCCTTTAACAGTTTTCAAGCTTATTTTTAATGAACTTCTTTTAGATTAAAATTGTATGACATGTTAAGAGAGGAAAAATGTATTTGAAGTAGAAAGGATATTTTCCTCAAGAATGGAGTTCAAGAGTTTTATCAAAATTATTTTCCATCTACGATAATATAGGGTTATGTTTCTATCCCTATTATTAAATGGATTTGATTATATTGTGATGGAAATATTTTTATGAATTCCTTTATCCTATATGAATTGTTTTATGATGTCATGATGTTTAAGATTCCCATTTTTATTACATGGGTTATGCTATGATGTATGGTTTATGATTTTGTGGCACACATAAGAATGGTATCATTATGAGATGGGTGGGACCTATATCTCTCTCCAATGCATTGGGTAATGATTTTATATCTCATGAGATAGACATGGCTGGAATGGTAGGTTATACTGGTTCAGTGAAACAGGACTGAAATGAGGGTGACTCGGTTCAGAAAGGGACTTTGTCCACTAATATAGTCTTGGCAACGAGTCTTGACTAACAAGAAATGATTCTCTATGATTATATGTGTATGCCACAATGTTTCATGTTTTAAGTTATGATTATTGGGATTTCATTTCACTACTATGATTTATCCCATGTTATGAAATTATTCTCACTTTTGCAGGTTAAGATTTCCAAAATGTTATGTTCTTATGAATATGATGTGATTGATATTTCTTTTGTTTACCCTTACTGAGCATTTGAGCTCACCATTTTATGTTTTCTTTTCCCGAGGATATAAAGAAAGTGTTTAGGTAAAAAAAGGAAGATCTTTATGTGAGATGTTGAAGATCTTTCACCACGATTAGAAGATTATATTCCGAGTTTCCAAAGACACTAAACTTTTACGATCCTTGTGTGTGTGATTTTGTTATGTACTAAGTATTCCGCAAAATTAATGTAATGTCCATGTATGTCAAGTTTCGGGTCTCTACAGCATGGGTTCTTCCAATATGTTTTGTGACTTATGCAAATGAAATTCCCTTTACGAGATTCCTAGGTGGACCAGATGTAGGTTGAGCTTAATGGTATTTCATAGTAGAGAAAATGAGTGAGTGGGGATATCATTTAGAGAAAGATATCCATGTTGGTGCATAAAATTTATATATGATTTTTGTTATTATATTTATCCCTTTATATCTTGTTTACCTTCAATCATACTCTAATCTGGGATACTAGAAGTAAATTCATGCACTGTGTTCCTACCAATAATTTACATTACTGCATTACGTGGTGGATATAGTGATGTGTGAGAATATAAAAATACTATATGGTTAGGCCTCCCATGTGTGTTATATACCTACTCGATGTTAGTTACCATCCATTGACATATTAGAGGTGGGATTGGGGTGTTACACTTGGCTTAATACTAGAATGGTGGGCCCTGGTGGCTATGGTCATGGCATCTTCACCTCCGTGACTCATCAAATCTCAGTATTCCTCCACATATGTCTTGTTTTATCACCTCCATGACCTCAATCTCCTTTTATCCATCCACATCACTTCATTCCACACACCCCCTTCACTTTGTCATCTCTGACAACATACCTCTACCTCCTTATACATATTTAACTTGGTTTTCATGTACCACCAACTGATTTAACATGACACATTTCCCCTTTCTCCTTGTCCCCACTATCTTAGGGTTTCTTATAACTATGTATCATTTCCTATGAATTCCCATATTTGATTCCTTGCATTTGTGTTTTCATCTTAATGTTCAATATCTTTACCTAAATCTTCTTTTATCCCTATTTTTTTAATTTCTCGCAAATGTCATAATTTTCATCAATTCATTCCACAATGTTATGAATTTTAATTTAAAAGGCATGTGTAGTTGTACCTTCAATAACTACTGATGACTCCTTCCAATGGTATCATTTTATTAAATTTAATTCATTAATATCACATAGACTCACACACTCTATAATTATATTTATTCTAGTTTTTTAATCAAATTTTTTATGTTAATTGAGTAATTTCAATAATCTTTTTAAATACCATAAATAATATATTTTCCGAAATATTTTTTGTTCTACTAGATTATACCAATATCATATAATACCTAACTATTTGATGTATTCATACTAATGGAAGATGCAAGGCTGGTATGAATTCTCTGAATACGAGCTGCATTCTATTTTCCTAATTGAGGTAGTGGTTTTTAATTATATTTTTAATATTTTTTCATTATATTTTCTTTTTATTATGTGGCCATATACTTATAAAAAATATGCCACATAGAAAATGAAAATTTTTCTATGAGAAAAATTATTTTTATTCATTCTTTATATCGTTGTAAAATGAAAACCAATATAGATTACAAAATCCAAAAACAACCCTAATTTCAAAATGGTTGAAATTTTTTTTACAGAACACAAACTGGCATAATTTTATTGTATTATTGGGATCATTTCAAAGGCTGAAGACATTCCTCTAAAACTATAAGGTCACATTATATTTTTATTATTATGTTATTTTAACTGATAAGATAATGGAATTAGGAATTTCCCTATGGATTTCAATTTTTTTATTAATATGCCTCTAAATTCTATAAATAATTTACTCAAGGTGAGTGTAATTTGTTATTAAATTACATGTTTTATTCGAATTTACTTATAATAACCCGTTGTGAAGGAATCTTTGATATTAATGTGTTATTTTTGTATGACCTCGTCAAATTTTAATTTAAAGAATAATTAATAAATTCTAAATTTACTATAAACATGGTGATATATAATATTAAAATGTAGTTCCTCTAGATGGGAGTATGAATGTGAAGCCTTAAGGAATTTTTTTAAAAAGGCGATAAAAAATGAATGAGAGTTCGGCTATCAAATTATTTTATATTATTTGTTATTTTTATTTTTTATATCTTTTTTCTTTTTTCGTCACCATAGTCAGTCATCCCCCACCATCCTCTATAAACTATAACCATATCTGTATAACTATTTTTGCCTTCATTTTTTTATTCCTTCATGATGTTCACTTTCTTTAGTCTCAAATTCTTTTAATATTAGTTGGTCATCTTCCAACTTATCAATCAATTGTTCATCCCTCGATTATTAATCTATCTCAACTCCCTTGAATCCCACATAATCTGATATGTGCATAACAAATCTTTCATTGTTGATATAGATAGATCCAAGTAAAATTTTATTACTATTTCAGTATAATTTAAGATGTCGTCCTCATCAATTCGTTGTTAACATGAGACGAGAATCATCTTTGATAGGGTCACAAAGTTCTAACCAACCAATTTTGTGACCCATTTTAACATTAAGGGTATTAAACATTTCTATTTATAATTATTCCAAGATTTGAAAATTCATTTTCACTATTTTATGTTGCCCAACATGCATACATGTTAATATTTTATATTCTTGAATTCACCTTATATGTTTATTTCTTCCATATTGAGCTCTATTTCATATTATAATTAATAAATGTCTAAAGTTACAATATTAAACGTCTAATGTCTTGAAGGTATTTTTTTTATTTCATAATTAATCTTTTATTATTATTACATTTATTTAATCTTATTTGTTTTCCTATGCTGTAGATTTTTCACTCTATTTATTGTTGTGACAAACGTTTTCTAATAAAATATGAATGCACCTTTCTTTACATTATCGGTATCGATTTATTTTAATATTATATGTATTTGTTGTCATATTTACTCTTATTTGTTCATTATATGTATGTACACTTATTTTTTAGATTGTACTATAGAATTTTATCCATATTTCTTATTATAGTGGTGAGATTCTTCAGAATAATTTCTAACTACATTTCTATTTGTGTACCGATACAATTTCCTTAAATTTAAAAAAACTTGTTTAGACCATGTTCAATGTAGATAATATTTTTATTTTTCACTTATGTCTTATTTTTCTGTATGTACATGTTGTGTGTTATATACAGATTTAAAAATTAACCATTTTATTCTTATCTACATGTTCACTTCTTTCCTATTTATATTATATATCATGGTATTCAATTAAATTTTACTCATTACTTTAATTGATCACATTATTTCTATTGGTTTACCTATTTGCATTCTACTCTGTTTCATATTCAAATCTATTATAGTTTTGAAAAGCATAAAAAACACAACATGTCCTCAATTATAAATCATTATTATGAATAATTATACTATACAATTTATTGTATAATTAACACGGCTACTATATCTAATTAACTGTGCAATTATATATATAGTTAAATGAAATGAATTATTTTTACTAAATTATTTTGGGTGTTAAATATTTTTCTCATGCATTAACCATTACAAAATTGGAAAAAAATACTAATCTTAGTTTGTTATATTTAGTGAATTGTATTGATTGGGTCATTTTTAATTGGAAACAAACTATACTAAAAATACTAGGATGATGATTGGATTTGTATATAGAGAGAAGGGCTATTAGAATTTAAATTTTCGTAGGGATAAATTTTGGTAACAAATCTCATTGAACTATTAAAATTGAATTGTTCACATTCAGTAGAATTAGATAACTGCACTCAAATATAAAAAATTTATATAGTATATATTTAAATTGTATATGTATTTGTTTATACTAAATTGTTCATTGTATAGATTTTAAAAAATTATAAATTTTTCCTTTTAAAATTATATATATTTAAGGTTCGATGCATGGAATTTTGTAAATTTTCATTGGATATTTTATGTATTTACTCTCACAATATTTAGTGGATTGAATTTTATCTTCTATTTAGGTTCACTATATATCTGTTGTTATAGTATTGAATATATCAAGTAATGACTATATTTATTGTTAATATATTTACAATTTTTTATTCAATGTATGTATTTACTCTTATTTGTTCTATGTTACTATATAATTATCATCATATTTTATTTGTATAGATTCTTATAATCATGTCACCAACTCTTCTCCAATTACTGGATCTTTATGTACCTGGAAGGTTTTACTTCCCTTATTATTGATTTACAATGTTTCCCAAAAACCTGAATCTGTGTGGTCATTCCCTCTAAATTCTACCACACTAATAGCCCCCTGAGGTAAGTTATTTTCTATCAATGGAATGGGTATAGTCCATTTTATACTTCACATTATAAATTCTAAAATATGTTCATGTTCTATAATATTCAAAATCATATATTATAGTAAATAATTTATTTATATATATTTATTTATACTTTTTCTATATAATTTCTCTATTCTCATTAATATAAGTCATCTCAGTTGTTTTAAAATACCATCTTGTGTTACAAGACAATAAAACTTTTCATTGGATTAGGTAATGCTTTTAATTAAAAATATTGTGTTTCAATAAAACTTTATGTCTTCTTAATTTTTATTTCAAACATGAGTAATATATTTAAACGTTTTTATTATTTTGAATTTGAATTTTTTATTTAACGAAATCTATTATGAAATCATTTTTGTACCCAAAACAATTGTTTTTTATAAATAACTCATTACTAAAGTATGATCCATCAAAATGTACTATATCATCCAATTACTAATAAATAATTACTAAAATTAATTTAACATCACCATCCTCTTCATATATTCATGATATTTCATCCTCTTCTATTGATTCTTTTGAAAAACAGGCTCTCCAAACATTTATTGAATTGTATTTTTTTTTATTTTATATTCTTGAGACACTTTTTTCCGTTTTTTATATTGATTAAGACATGAATATATGATTTTTGATTCGATCTACTGTTTTTACATATTATTATAGGATATCCATGTTACTATATTCTCTTTTTCTCTCTCTTCAACTCTACTGTGAATTTTTTTTATAAATTCATTCTTATGGAATTGTTTATTATTTTTTCATGAATGGTTGGATTCTATATTTTCATCTTATTTAATACATTTGATAAATTAAATTTATTCAAACTATTGGTTCAATAATATTAATGTATTGTTACTTAGTGAATTTTAAAACTAGAAAACAATTAATTAATGATATATTATATATTTAATTATGCATTCAAATTTCTAGCGAACATTATTATACTATCGTTTTACTCATAATTAATATAAATTTACTTTATATGTTATTTTAATCTCCATGAATCTAGGAATTGTTTGTTCATTCCGTTCTATGTGATTTTTCTAGAGCTTCATATCATTTTCACTTATCAAATTTCACTTTTTATAGTTTTATGGCTTATCACTGAATAAAGTCGCGTGTTCTGTATATTTTTGTGTTTGTGTGTATGTTTTAACTATTTCTACATGTTATTTTTAACCATTTGTATGATAAATTTTATTTGAATTCCCATTTCATTAGTATAGATGTACTATAACTTATTATTCTTAAATCCGTATAATTTGGATCTATGTTCATCAAATTATAGTTATATAATTATACTTGTTTTATTTTCAATCTAGAAATACAATTTTTCTAACCAAAATCACTTATTTGTTACATTTAGACACTTTAAAAGTAATGAATGCTCATAGGTTATTCATTAGACAATTTAATGTAAATTCTACATGTGATTGTATTATTACTTTTATGGAGATGAATAAAATGCATTTTCATATCCTAATCCATGCCCCTATAATATCCAAACACCTTTCTTATTTTCCAATGAAATTTAGACTTTTGGGTGTACTCAATAGTTTGGGGTCTACTTTCTTGAATATCATCCCATTAAAATTTTCATGATACATGAAATTCCCATTTATTTTAATGAAATTCGATAAATTTAGCATATAGTGGACAATGAAAAAAATTGGAAATGAGTGTGATGTTAAATATTATATTATACCAGGGAATACTATCTGACATTCATTTTTTTCTATTTACTTATCACATAACTTTTTTAAGGCATACAAATGCCATTTGTTATCCTTTTATTTATGTTTCCATAGACATGTTTGTTGTTCAAACGTCATCTGAATTAATTTTGAATATGGTAGAGAAGGTAAAAATGAAGTAAATTAGACAATCACAATCAAATTAGACACCACCATAAATATGTTTGTTTCTCAAACATGATATTCAAGGTTCTCTTTATTACTAACAACCACCATCTAATGAAATCATTCCAAAAAACAAAAAAAATATCATAGTATATAAAATATATATATTTTCAATATTCCAAGAAGTAAATTTTATTTTTTAAAGTTTCCTTAAATAATAATTTACACATTCTGGTTAAATAATTATTTCAAATTATTTCCTCTTTGTTTTCAATGAGGATTTTTTTTATAGAAATAATTTATAGTTAAGTGAATTTAAAATTATATATTTTTTAGTAGTTTATTCAATGGTAAATAAATATATTTACTATTAAATTAATAACATTTATATTATATAAAAAATTCATGAACTATCATTTCATATTACCTTTCCTTAAATCATTGTTCGAAAAATATCATCACTATCTGTTTGATATTCCTTTACATTAAATAATAGTCAAATTGTTTGAAATTATATAAATGTGTACGCATAAAATATTAATAAATTTTTTAAATTCACATTTTTAAAACCCCTATATATTTTTTGAAGTATTTATCTTTAAATGATACAATTTCTTCAATAGCTATCATTACACACAACAATGTGTTTAGAAAAACCGTGTAACATTATTAAAATATTATGTGTCTGTAAACTCCTACCAATTGGATTGGTGGGAATAAATAGTAATAAATAAATTATGAAAAATATTTTTTAAATACATTTATAAAATGAATTCAGTAGTTATAAAAGTATTATAATTTTAAATAAAAAATATTTCAAAATAAATGTCATATTTTTTTCTAAAAAATTGTTTACATATGCGTAATTCATTTTTATTAATAAATTAAATCAATCATTATTTTAAAATAATTCAAATGAAATATATATATTATTTAATTTATCAAATGATTTAAATATTTATAATTTGCTTTAGGAATATGGAAATAATAAATCTAGTTTTATGCTTAGAAATGTATTTATTCTAGAAATCATTTTTATCACATTTTGTGGAGTTAATTTAAAATTAAATTATAAAATTTATAGTTATTTAATTATATAAAATGAATTATATATTAATAATCATGATTTTCAAAAAATATAATTATCCCCATTAAATTTTTGTTCAATATGAATAGTAACTATGAGAAAATTTATCACCTTAGTAAAGGGTAAATTATGTTAACCAGGATTAAAAATAAGTGATAGGGCAATAATATTTCATCAAAATTACTTTTTTTTATGAATGGAATTATAACGATAACACCTTATTTTTGAAATTGAGTTGTTTAATGGACACTAATCAAAACTAATTATGTTATGAATGAATATAAGTATTTATTTTTAGATAAAGAAAATTATTCTCATGATATAAAATTATTTTTAATTTCTAGTAACTATATAATGAACTTAATTGGTTATGAAACACCCATGCAATATTTATCTATTTAATAAAAAAATATAAAAAAATATTAAAAGTGATATAATTTGAATGTATTAATGTGAAACATAAATTTTATATATCTATATGACATATTAGAGAGGTTTTAAATCATTATATTATAACTAACCCTTTTTAATGCATTTAATGTAAAATTAAATGTACAATATCTAGATAGAAAATAATGATATTTTATTAAATGAATATTTTATTTAATCATTTAAAAAACATAAAAAATACCCTATATTATCTTATATTTGAATAAAAATACATTTGGTGTCATATGGATTGAGAATGATTTTATTATAATTTAATACTTTGAGAAATTCTAAAAGTCCCCCTCACCTCAATTATAAAAGGGAACCACTTACCTCACTTATTTACACAACTTTGATGCTTTTTGCTCTAATAAACCAAGAAATTTATATTATAAAAATCATTATACATGTTATGGATGTGTTGGTATCCTCAAAATACTAACCATAGGATCCTTATTCAATGATCTAAAGGAGGTCTCGTGAAGAAGAGGTAATCATCTTACCCAACAAATTTCTATTTATTTCATCCAATTACTCTTATAAATATATAGTACATATAATAAAATGTAAAATTAAATATATAAATATAATTAAAATTTATAATTATTATTATACCACTATAATCCACCAAATTTCCCATCAAATGGGAAGTGAATGTGTCGCTCGTGTGTATGTACGACTTACCATCTCCACGTAGCGATATAATTCATTTTTCATCACCCTTTTTTTATGGATGAGTATTATGATGAGATTAATATTTATATATGATAATTATGAAATAAATATAGCTATTGAATAATAATATCATTTTCACCTTCTTACCTTTCAATCTTTTTGGAAATAATAACATCGTTGATTCGTATATGTGGACTACAACCTCCACGAATTGATGTGATTCATTTTTCATTTCTATTTTAATTTGTTGGTAATTAGGATTAATTTAATGAATATAAGTTATATATATGATATAATAATGATCCTATAAAGGTGAATAAATATTTAACTATCTTTCAGTCCATCCTTCATTATAAGAAAATAGAATTCCTACGTACATACAACTTTACGTATCCATGTATGATGTGATTCTTTTTTTCATATCTAAATTTTATAGATGACTATATATATATATAATTAATATAAATTATATTTATATAATTATTAATATAATATAGGTTATATAACTGTGATAAATCTACAAGGACCCAAACTATTGAATTGAAATACTAATGATAAAAATAGTAGTTAACACACTTAAATGATGATATTAATAAAGAATTATTGATGATAGGGGGTGTTAAAATGTTATAAAGGGATAATATATTATATTGTATGTATTAATATGACTCTGTTATAGAATTATAATATATTTAAATTTATTATATTGATGTTTAATGTTCTTTTTAATCAAAGAGAACTCGAGGAAAGAGTTTTCTTTCATAATCTCATAAATATTCGGGAATGATTACGATTATGTATTCCCCTGGGAATATTTCACATCCATATACATGTTTTCTAAAAATGTTTTTAATTTCGTTTACTATTATATTATTTTTTTAAAATTTATTTTTACCTATGTTTGACTTTATACAAAATGTATCGAAAGGAATCATCCTATCATTTTGTAAACAAGGTACAATTTTATCCATGTTATAACGGCATAAAAGGAATGTTTTGAAGTTATATTTCATGAACATATTTTACCAAAATAATGGATAATATTTTATTTGAATAATACTTTATTATTGTTCAATGTTATTTTTAAATAAATTGTATTTCTTCATAATTGATATTTATTTTAAAATAAGTTATCTTAAAATCGGATGGGTATTTTCCATAAGAAATGCTTCATGTTATTATTCAAAATCAGTTTCCGTCTAAGATGAAATCCTTTAACATTAGTTAATATGTATCGAGTATATGAACCAACGTTACCATATTTATTCTTTCTCTGGATATATTATGAATATGATGGCCCAATGAATATAAAACCCGTTTCTTTTCAATGAGTTATAAAATTATGAAATGTTTATGATACCCATTTAATTTCCGTGGATACGATGTTAGGAATGTTTTATAATCTTATGGGAAACATATTTATGAATTTTATTATTTTATGGGTTGGTTCTATATCTCCCTCTAATTAATCGGTTGATGATTAATGTTCTATGAGATCAAATGTTATACAAGAGGTTATCCCATGCCCCAATGAGGGTGCACGAGAGGTTATCCCACGCCCGAAGCAGGTGCATGGGTGGTTTTCAAAATCCTAACATGTTATCAATTTATAGGTGTATATCCTTGAAATAATATTTTTTATTCTTATTTGTATGACACAATCTACGCCATATTCCAATATTATGATCTCCTGGCTCATGTTCAATGATTTATTTATGATTCATGTATTATGACCTAGAAATATTTATGTCGCAAATCTTGTTTATGATCTATGATATTGAGGTCAAGGTTTTAAAATATTAATAGCATACACTTATGCTCATGTTATTCATTTGTGACTGTTGATATATGCCTTGTTTACCCTTACTGAGCATTTTATCTCACCCTTTATTATTTTTTCCTCCCTAGGTTATGATGAAATATTTTATGTATGATAAGTATAAGAAGGGTTTAGATATGAAGAAATTAGAGGGAGAAATTTAATTCACCTTTGAACCAGTTGTTTATGTTTCCATGTTTCGGAAGAAACTATACCTAAATGAATTTTTCATGGATTGTTATGTTATGTAATGAATATTAATCTATTAAGATTAAATATCTCTATATGAAAAGTATGTTCTGATATATTTGGTAACATAGATAGGTTTAGTTAAACTTTGGAATCTAGGATGAGAAATCCTTTGTAAGAACTATATGGTTTTTTTAAGAATAGGAAAAAATCATAAGATTTTTGTATTGATCAGGATTAAACTAGGTTAAAAAGAATGTTTCATAGAAGAATGTTTCATAATTTAGACATATTATAAATATTTTTTCATAACCATGTGGTTTACCACTATGATTATTGTTTATCTCACTATGATTTTTGGTTTTAGTAAATGGATGGAATTTTAAGGAATCATGTTAATGATGAATGTGATTGAATGTGAAATTACTTTCCTCTTGAGTAACAAAATTTTATGAGATTTGGAATTCAAAATATTGTTGATATACTAACACACCTTTACCAAGATATGAATCAAACTGTGATTCTAAATGAGAAAAAATAGAAAAATGTTCTATTGATTCTTCCATGAGGCAACATACACCTTCTTTTAGTGATCCGGGGATCCACTAATCATCGAGTAATGGATTAGAACCATTGAAAATATTATTTTTGTTCTTTAGTGTTCTGAACATGAGAATATTATAATGTCTCTTCATCAATTGGAAGTTGATGAATATCAATGGTGGAATCTTATCAAGAAAACGAGGGAACATGATGAAATTGACTCCATGGAGTGGGATGAAATTAAGAACTTATTTCTCAATAAGTATTTTACTTTTATTCTTCATATGAAAATGGAGAAAGAATTCCCTGAGCTGAAAATGAAGGATGATTAATCTGTTGGTACATATGAGGAAAATTTTATAAGAATTGGGATGTACACATAAGGTATTGTTATCTAAATTGAATGTAAGATAGATTAATTATTCTGTTTCTTAAAACCAAGTATTGAAAGGGAATTGTATCACCCTGAGCTTCCACAATACGCTTCTCATTCAATAATGCAATAGCTTGCATTGTTCGCAACTTCGAGTTCTAAAACACTGCGACTAATCAAAGTAGCCGTTATGAATAGTAATATCCACTTTTTAAAATTACAGAAATTTTATATTTCAAAATGGACTTCATTTTTGTATTCGTAATATCGAAATTATACTAAGTTGAATTTTTTGTAATTTTCTGAGAACTTTCAATTTTTTATGAATAGTGAAAAATACATAAAAACATCTTTTTTAATCAAAATAATTTATTGTGATAAATTATACTATTTAGTGGTTTTAAAGTATAATTAGAATATATTTTTACCATTTTATCCAATGGTATTCATTAGAATTAATTTCACTTTGAAATTGGACATAAGCAATTGTTAATCTTTTGATATATATTGTTTCACAAAAACAAGCTATTTGTTTTGACAGCGGGAATTAATTATAAAATTAATATGTTTGGAATTTTGTAAAATAGGCATCATTTTTTTATTCGGAATATCAATTATAGCTTAGGGTGAAATTTTGGCATTGTTCTGAAAAACCTCAATTTTTGATGAATAGTGAAACCACTAAGTGGTAGTTAAATAACTGATTTTTCGTTTATATGAAATATTACCACTTATGTGTTTTGATTTTCAATAATCCAACAAATATGGTTGTCATTAAGAAGTAAAATGTGGTTCAATGAGATTAAAATAATTTTTGCTGAATAGTAACTTTTAAGTTCTTAATCGTGATTAGAGGTAATTAGTGTAGATTAAGGTAAAAATAATGTTATAATATTATGAGATGAGATTGAAACATATACTAACCTCATTGGATGTGAAATGGCGGACCAAGAAAATCCATGGGTCAACTTGGGGACGCCATGTAGCCACTTTAGTTGGAAAATGACATAATACCTTTTATTTAATGTTAAATTAAAAAATGACACAAACATGAAATGTTTCACTAAAACAATTTTTACATGGGGTTATACAAGTCATATTTTTGACTATAAATAGTCATTGGAAAGATAAAAATCTTTCATACATCATAGAATTTTTTTTATTTTTTAGACATTAAATAAATAAAATTATTTTTGACATCATTATGATGCAGCCATGACCTCATTATTTAACGATTTTAATATAATGAAACGATAATGTACAATCCAAGGCTTAAACTTTTCCAAAGACTATTGGATGGGTAGATTTCGAACCCTTATCACCTTATCCACGAATTATATAAGTGTGGTACCTTTAGAATCCTAAAAGCATTGTATAATTATGCAAAATTTCTTTACTTTCCAAGAGTGCCCCTCCTCTCCTCTTCTAAAAGGCCCCCACCTCTACCACCTCATTCACACTATCAAGCCATTTGGCTCAGACAAACTCTGCCCAAATACCCTCCAAACTTCCCTCCCTTACTCCTAGAAGCCTCACATTGGGCATAATTCTTCCCAAGGAAGCCTTTGGCTCAAATCAAAAAGAGATACCCGTTTTAAAGGTAGTGTTTTCTCTTATGTTCTTTTGTTTTATGTTGCTTCTCCATCCCCTTAAACTCATTTTATTTCTTTATTTTGTAAAAACACCAGTATCTACAATATACTAGGATGTTTTTATGATAAGGATTTTGTTTACACTTACATACACCTTTGTCTAATGGTTAAAGAACATACTGTTTCGGTGTGTGGCGAAATACTGCCTCATGAAACGATGATTGTTCAAATTCTTTTAACACCTATAATGGTTTCCATTTTGATGAAAATATTTTCATATATGATATATATATTATGTTTATGTTTTCCTTATCCTTCTGTATTTCTCATTTATGGCATACTTTATGATTTCCATTATGTTTAAACGCGCTAATTTCATTTTAGAAAGTGCGGACTACCGCCCCATCAAAGTGATTGAATCGTTAATGCCATATGTGGGATGTATAAAGGATGGAGTAAATGATATTTAATATGATATATTACTTGAATTATAATACACCTTTATAATTTTATGATTTAATTCCATTTAATATGAAATAGAAATAAAATTAGCGTTCATGCGTACATACGGCTTACCGTCTCCATGAACGGTGCATTTCATTTCTTACCTCTAAATGTTACGTAATATTATAAATGAATGTATATACTGGAATGTATATGATATATATGATATCTACATAATGAATATAATTTTGGATATAATGGATATTTCACCACACGAACAACTTGTAATTATATGAATTTTATTGTTGACTGAAGTACCAAATATCGACAAAACGACCGTTATTAACTTAAATAATTACATAATGTTCATAACATTGTAATAAGTGATATAAAAAGGATAATGAAATTGAAAATGGTTCTTAATAATGTATATATTAACTCTATTTTATTATTCAGGAGGTTAAAGAACGGTTGAGTCAAGTCGGACACAAGGTAAGGGGATTCCATAACCCAACTTCCATTCTTTGGGTTAATCTCCTACTTTCAAATTATGTCATGATATTATTATGTCTTATTTTGTTTTTTTAAATCTATTTATGTGTACCTATAGTGAATACACATAATAGATCTATTTTATTCTAAAAATTATCTTTTTAAGGACTTCTTCTCAATCTCCTTTCATTGAGGCATATTTGGTTTTATACACAACTTTCTTTTATACGGTGTATAAACCCCTTTAACTTTTATGTTTATTCAAAAGGAATCTTTTTTATATGAAGCGTTTTACTAAACGACAAAAAGGGAATGTTTTTATTTCCGTACATATGCGGCGACAATGACTTCTCCTCCGCCGTGACCATTATTTGAGTTTCGGCTTCCTCTACAAGCCATCACTTTTTATAATGAAAAATAAATACAATGTTTTAACTTTCTTTTATTTTGATATTGAAAATGGTTTTGAAAGCATTTTTATTATATCAATGTGTTGTATTGATATCTTGTGATTGAAATATGGAAATTTTATGTTTCCTTTATGCATGTTTTATGTGATACGATTATGTTATGGTTTATGAAATGTTTAAACCTATTCATATGAGGAATGCATTGGACTTAATTAGTGATGAGTGGAGCCCGCTATAGCTCCTCGATGCATCAGTAGGTCTCATGAGACAAACTAGTGTCTTAGCACGGGGCCTTGACAAAATCTTATTTGTGGTCTTGGCACGAGGCCTTGGCTACGTGGTTATGATAGTCTGGCATTATCCATTCCATCATTATGAAAGTGGTTATTGATATTGCATGTGATTATTCGACCAGTAGAATATCCATGTGAAGAAGTAAATGGAATTATCTTATTTTACTTTTGTCATATTATGTTGATGTTCAAGTTTAAAAGGCTTTTGTTTTAGTTATACATTGCCTTAAATGTTTATGTTTATTTATGAAAGCTTCCGCAATATTTTTATCCTTACTGAGCATCTGAGATCACCCCTTTCAATGTTTTAATATTTTCCAGGATGTGATGAATTATTTCATGAATTACCTGCAGGGATAGTCAGAAGAGGATATGAGTGTGGACTATGAAGACTTCGTTATTAGTTTTTCACCTTATGATGTAATGTAACATTTTTGAATGTATCTATTGTTTCGAAGGCTACTAAACTAATCGGTCTTACGAGACATGATCTTTTGTGATAATTCCAATGTTACGAAGTAATGCACCGACTCTGGGTAGCTGGGGTCAGGGCGTTACAATTGGTATCAGAGGTAGTTTCGTACTAACCTTGGAATCTAGATTTAGATAAACTATGATTAGATCACATAGCCTGAAGATAGACTTTGAGGATTAGTATAGAAGAACTTCCTAAATTTTGGTATTATAGAAATTTTGTGAGTTTTCCGAGCAATACATCCCTATCTGGATACAAGAAGGTATAGGCGGAGCTGGCACAGATGTACCTAGGTGTAAAACCTTAAAACACCGCTTTGAGCTAGACTCGAACGGGAACTGGTGCACGACAACGGGCCTTGCTGCACTCTTGGTTAAGACACTCCCCTGGGGATATGATTAGGATAATTCTCATTTTCTTTACAAACCACTATGAAGGGTTATGAGCATATACTTCCTCAAATAAAACTTTTTTTATGATTATTGATTATATACATAAATAGTTAAATTAGTTTTAAGTGTTTTACAAGTATGGAATTATGTATTTTGATTCATAAATTAATCATGTTTATGCCATTGTTTAGAAATGGCGCCTAGTGGAGGGAATGGAAACTGTATCAATACACGCACTCCGTGTAGGGATTTCCCTCCTCCTCAAGATAATTATTGTGAAGCTGGAGATACAACTGGTGCTGATCAACTTATTACCATACTGGGACAACTCACTCAGGTTATGAATAATAACCTTACTCGTATGGAGCACCCTGATCCACAACGTGGAGGGTCAATGTTAGACCACTTCATGAGGCAACAAACACCAACATTTAATGGGGGTACAAATCCATTAGTAGCTGAGCAATGGATAAACTCCTTAGAGAAAATATTCCATGCCTTGGGGAGTAGTGAATGGGAAATGGTTATCATGGCAGTTTACCGCCTCACTAGAGATTCTGATCAATGGTGGTCATTGATTCAAAACACAAAGGAAGATGATGACATATCGAATATAGAATGGAGGGAGTTCAAAGATCTTTTCTTAGAAAAATACTTTCCTCATGACCATAGAGCAGATATGGAAAGGCAATTTCTGAGTCTGAAACAAAAGGAGGATGAGAATGTCGCAATGTATGAGGCCAACATTACAAGGTTAGCGAGGTATGCTGCAGATTATATACGTAACCCAAGAGGTTAGATTGATCGTTTCTTTGATGGGTTAAAACCATTTCTCCATCGAGCTTTATTATCACATTCGTTCTCAACATACGAAGATATTGTCTCATGTGCTATCAAGACAGAAAAGGAATTCTCTAAGTCTTATGACAACAAAGTAAAGCATGAGAAAAAAAGAACGGTGGAACAAAAGACAGATAAAGGGAAAAATGGAAAGAAGGATTTTCCATTATGTGATAATTGTGGGAAGAATCACCCTGTTACATTCCTAAAAGGAATGGGAGTTTGTTATAAATGTGGAGAAAAAGGTCACCAGGTGCGTGATTGCAAGGGAAAGAAAGAGGCTATCAATGTTGAATGCTACAATTTTAGGGAAATGGGGAATTATGCAAATGAATGTCCTAAGCATCAGGGAATCTTACCTCAGAAAATGCCAAGGGATCAAGGAAAATCTTATGTTGTTACTACAATTGAAGCAGAATAATTAATGTATTGGTGCTTTTGGACTCATGGATTATATTATGGTTATTAGAATAAAGTGATATATATATATATAAGGATTGTACTGCAGTACTTGTTGATTTCAGTAAGGTTTTAATATTATGAAGGTAATCATATTTTTATTATGTGACAAAAAGAGAAACTTTAATTTGTTTGGGGAATCTGATAAATTAATTTTGGAATTAAGAGACCTTATAGAGAAAGTCTGGACAGAGGTATTTGGGATAACTATAAAGGTTGGAGTGGATTAAGTTGATATTTGGATAGTATTGTTTAAGGTTAAAAAATTTATGAAGATTATTTTTGGAATATTATAATACTATAGTTTTAGGAAAAGGACAACATGCAGGGTGGGGCATAACTCGTCCCGTCGGACAAAGCTGCATGAATCGAACCCACAATCATAGTGCGACAAGCCTTTATTTCCTACCACTAGCCTAATGGAAGTCCCTAGTTATTACAAAATAATTTTAGTAATCTAAATGGTATGTGTTAACATTTGGAACCTTATATAATTTGGATAATTATAATATTTTTTGAGTTCTATTATCTTTTTGAGTGAAAGATGAGTTGATGGTTGAAACTCTAATTTTCAAGAATAAATATATATATACCTATCTCTTATTAAACGAATAAATTAATTCTTAAACTTTAGTAAAGGGATATTAAAACAAAAAAATGTGTTATCCTAATTCCTTATGTCTTGTTGAACTGATGATATTTTAAATCAACATAGATTGAAGGCTTTGAGGCCCTCAATTTGACAGTTGATTGTAATTGATGACCTCAATCACTCCCTACAAATATTTACATTTTTCTCCAATTAAATGTCTCTAATTTCCACCAATGTTCTCTTAATCGAGATCATAATTGGTTGGTGACTTTTTCATTTACCTTTCCCTCTTATTAAGGCTAAATTTTATTAATCTTATTTCCGATGTGGGTTTTCCACAAATGTATTTTCTATTTTCAACCTTTTATTTTCAAAGAAAAATTTCAAATTACGAGGACGCAATTTATTGAAGGAGGGGAGAATGTAACACCCCGAGCTTTCAAGATGCGCTTCTCATTCAATAATGCAATAGCTTGCATTGTACGCAACTCTAAGTTCTAAAACACCGCGACTAATCAAAGTAGCTGTTATGAATAGTAATAACCACTTTTTAAAATTATAGAAATTTTATATTTCAAAATGGACTTCATTTTTGTATTCGTAATATCGAAATTATCTTAAGTTGAATTTTTTGTAATTTTCTGAGAAATTTCAATTTTTATGAATAGTGAAAAATACTTAAAAACATATTTTTTAATCAAAATAATTCATTGTGATAAATTATACTATTTAGTGGTTTTAATGTACAATTAGAATATATTTTTACCATTTTATCCAATGGTGTTCATTATAATTAATTTCACATTGAAATTGGACATAAACAATTGTTAATCTTTTGATAATAATTGTTTCTTAAAAACACGCTATTTGTTGTGATGATGGGAATTAATTATAAAATTAATTAATTAAACATATATGTTTGGAATTTTTTAAAATAGACATCATTTTTGAATTTGAAATATCAATTATAGCTTAGGGTGAAATTTTGGCATTTTTCTGAAAAACATCAATTTTTGATGAATAGTGAAACCACTAAGTGGTAGTTAAATAACTGATTTTTCGTTTAAATTAAATATTACCACTTCTGTGTTTTGATTTTCAAAAATCCGACATACATGGTTGTCATTAAGAAGTAAAATGTGGTTCAATGAGATTAAAATAATTTTTGGTGAATAGTAACTTTTAAGTTCTTAATCGCGATTAGAGGTAATTAATGCAGTTTAAGGTAAAAATAATGTTTTAATAATATGAGATGAGTTTGAAACATGTCCTACCCTCATTGGATATGCGATGGCCGACCATGAAAATCCATGGGTCAACTTGGGGACCCCATGGAGCCACTTTAGTTGGAAAATGACATAAATACCTTTTATTTAATGTTAAAGTAAAAAATGACACAAACATGAAATGTTTTATTAAAACAATTTTTACATGGGGATATACAAGTCATATTTTTGACTATAAATAGTCATTGGAAATATAAAAAGATTTCCTACATCATATTATTTTTTTATATTTTTTAGACATTAAATAAATTAAATTATTTATGACATCATTATGATGCAGCGATGACCTCATTATTTAAGGATTTTAATAAAATGAAAAGATAATGTACAATCCAAGGCTTACACTTGTCCAAAGACTATTGTATGGGTATATTTAGAACCCTTATCACCTTAGCCACGAATTATATAAGTGTGCGACCTTTATAATCCGAAGATCATTGTATAATAATGTAAAATTTCCTTACTTTCCAAGAGTGCCCCCCCTCTCCTCTTAGAAAAGGCCCCCACCTCTACCACCACATTCACACTTTCAAGCCATTTGTCTCGGCCAAACTCTGCCCAAATACCCTCCCAACTTCCCTCCCTTACTCCTAGAAGCCTCAATTTTGGCCGAATGCTTCCCAAGGAAGCCTTTGGCTCAAATCAAAAAGAGTTACCCATTTTAATGGTAGTGTTTTCTCTTATGTTCTTTTGTTTTATTTTGATTCTCCATCCCCTTAAAATCCTTTTATTCATTTATTTTGTAACAACACCAGTATATACACTATACTAGGATTTTTTTATGATAATTATTTTTTTTACACTTATACATACCTTTTTTTAATGGTTAAAGAACATACTGTTTCGGTGGGTGGCGAAATACTGCCTCACAAAACATTGATTGTTCAAATTGTTTTAACACCTATAATGGTGGCCATTTTGATGACACTATTTTCATATATTATATATATATTATGTTTATGTTTTCCTTATACTTCTTTATTTCTCATTTATGGCATACTTTATGATTTCAATTATGGGTAAATGTGGTAATTTCATTTTAGGAAGTGCGGACTACCTCCCCCTCAAAGTGATTGAATCGTTAATGCCATATGTGGGATGTATAAAGGATGGAGTAAATGATATTGTATATGATATTATACTTGAATTATAATAAAACTTTATACTATTATGATTTCATTCCATTAAATAAGAAATAGAAATGAAAGTAGCGTTCATGCGTACATACGGCTTACCGTCTCCATGAACGGTGCATTTCATTTCTTACCTCTTAATGTTACGTAATATTATGAATGAATGAATATACAGGAATTTATATGATATATATGATATCTACATAATGAATATAATTCTGGTTATAATGGATATTTCACCACATTAACAACTTGTATAAGAAGTTTATTGTTGACTTAAGTACCAAATATCGACAAAACGACCGTTATTAACTTAAATAATTACATAATGTTCATAAAATTGTAATAAGTGATATAAAAAGGATAATGAAATTGAAAATGGTTCTTAATAAGGTATATATTAACTCTATTTTATTATTCAGGAGGTTAAAGAACGGTTGAGTCAAGTCAGACACAAGGTAAGGGTATTCCTTAACCCAACTTCCATTCTTTGGGCTAATCTCCTACTTTCAAATTATGTCATGATATTATTATGTATTATTTTTTATTTTTACTTTCTTTATGTGTACCTATAGTGAATACACATAATAGATCTATTTTATTTTAAAAATGATCTTTTTAAGGACTTCGTCTCAATCTCCTTTCATTGAGGCATATTTGGTTTTATACACAACTTTCTTTTATACGGTGTATAAACCCCTTTGCCATTTACGTTTATTCAAAAGGAATCTTTTTTATATGAAGCGTTTTACTAAACGAAAAAAGGGAATGTTTTTCTTTCCGTACATATGCGGCGACAACGACTTCTCCACCGCCATGACCATTATTTGAGTTTCGGCTTCCTCTACAAGCCATCACTTTTTTAATGAAAAATAAATACAAAGTTTTAACTTTCTTTTATTTTGGTATTAAAAATGGTTTTGAAAGCATTTTTATTATATCAATGTGTTGTATTGATATCTTGTGATTGAAATGTGGAAATGTTATGTTTCCTTTATGCATGTTTTATGTGATACGATTATGTTATGGTTTATGAAATTTTAAACCTATTCATATGAGGAATGCATTGGACTTAATAAGTGACGGTTGGAGCCCGCTATAGCTCCTCGATGCATCGGTAGGTCTCATGACAAAAACTAGTGTCTTGGCACGAGGACTTGAAGAAATCTTATTTGTGGTCTTGGCATGAGGCCTTGGCTACGTGGTTATGATAGTCTGGCATTATGCATTCCATCATTATGAATGTGGTTATTGATATTGCATGTTATTATTTGAAAAGTAGAATATCCATGTGAAGAAGAAAATGGCATTATCTCATTTTACTTTTGCCATATTATGTTGATGTTTAAGTTTAAAAGGCTTTTGATTTAGTTATACATTGCCTTAAATGTTTATGTTTATTTATGAAATCTTGCGCAATATTGGTATCCTTACTGAGCATCTGAGATCACCACTTTCAATGTTTTAATATTTTCCAGGATGTGAAGAAGTATTTTATGAATGACCTGCATGGATAGTCAGAAGAGGATATGAATGTGGACTATGAAGACTTTGTTATTAGTTTTTCACCTTATGATGTAGTGTAACATTTGTGAATGTATCTAGTGTTTCCAAGGCTACTAAACTAATCAGTCTTTCGAGACTTGATCTTTTGTGATCATGCCAATGTTACGAAGTAATGCACCGACTCTGGGTAGATGGGGTCGGGGCGTTACAAGAATTATCTATAAGAGACTTCAATAACTATGAATAAATCACGCGATGTGTTATCAAGGTGGAAATAGATATTGGAATTTAATATAATTTTTAAAAACCATTCATAGAAGAAGAAAAAGAAACATACCTTATGTTTATATTGTAGAAATAAACATGGAGGAAATTTTCCTAAGGGGAATACAAAATATTTTATGTGTTTTATGAAAGTCCATAGAGAGACTGAATACTGAAGTGATGGGATAATGTTATCAAATGATGAAAATAATTAAAAATCTACACATAATGCACCTCCCACAATATAGCGTTTCAAATTCTTGGAGTTTGGTCTTTAGGTTAACCAATGACCAAATATGAAGGTTAATGAAGATGATTATTGTTAGTAACAACTTAATCCTAGAGAAAAAAGGGAAATATCAATTGATCACTATTTATGATGATGGGTGTGATAATGATGTGATCAAAGGTACACATATCATCCCATCCCGAACTACCAATGTCTTATTTGATTCTCGATTTATCAACTCTATTATATATAAAGAATTTTATAGGGGTATCAAATTATAATCTCAATTATTAGATGTTTAATTATAATTAAAAACCCTTAATAGTATGATGATTTCATCTGATGTCTGTTATTCTTCACTAGTTGATGATTGTGGGAATGTGTTTTTGCAAAATATTTTCATTCTTACATTAATTGATTTTGAATTTATTTTAGGTATGGATTAGATTTATTTACCTAAATCCCAAATCAATATCTGAGGAAGGGAAGTTTTGATTTATCTTCCAAATAAACCTATGATCACCTATCAGTGGGATGAAAAAATTAACTTCCAATGGAAATTATATCCATTTTATGGGTCATTATTCCTAGTCAAAAGGGAAATTTACCTCAGATGGTGGGGGAGAAGCACAACATTTATGATATGCCTATTTTTCAAGATAGTATTGATGTCTTTACAATATATATTCATAGTCTTCCACTGAATCATGATGTTGAATTTTGAATAGAAATCATACCTGGTGCTACACCAATTTAAAAGAATCCATATCAAATAACCATGATTGAGTTGAATGATTTTTTTAAGAAACTCTAGGAGAATATTGAAAAGGAATTCATTCAGATAAGTGTGTCACCATGGGGTTCAATTATGTTTTTAAAAAAAATATATATCAATGTGGCTCGATATTGACTATCGAGAACATAATAAGATCACTATCAAGAATAAGTACCCTGTTCAATTTATTTAGGACTTGTTTGATCAATTATATGGAGATAAATACTTTTCCAATATTGATATTCATTTTGGTTATTATTAATTGAGGCTGAATAAGAATTATATAAACAAGATGGAATTATATACAAGGTATATACACTATCAATTTATAGAGATGCCTTTTGGACTTACTAATTCCCTTGTTATATTAATGGATTTAATAAATATTCTTTAGGGATTACCTTGATCAATATTGGGTAGTCTTTATATACAATATTCTATTTTAGTTAATGAGAAAGGAAGATAAAAAATATTAGTTGAGAATAGTGATAAAGACCCTAAGTAATGATATGATTTCTGTAAAATTTGACAAGAGTAAGTTTTGGCTTTGGAATGTTTCATTATTGGGTTATATAATCTCAAGTAAGGGTATATCAGTAGACCATTCAAAGACATATGTTATTAAACATTGGACAAGACCAACCATTGTGACTGAGATCCATATTTTTCTTGGAATAGATGGATATAATCATCTCTTGGATGAGAGTTTTTATGGCAATAAAATCCACTCCCTATGTTAACTCAGAAAGCATCCATGTTCCTTTGGATGATTGAATGTGAGGAATGTTTTAAGGAACTAATGAGAAGGCTGGTTAGCGCACCCATGATTACTCTACCTTATAGTGTAGAAGGTGTTGTAATCTCTACTGAATCATCAAATAAGGGACTGGTATGTTTCCTCATGCATAATGATATTGTTATAGTTTATTACTCACAAAAATTGATGGTCCATGAGAAAAATTACCCAACTAATGATTTAGAGTTAGCTATGATAATTTTTGAATTAATGATATAGCGAGATTATCACTATAGAGAATGGTTAGACATGTATAATGATCACAAAAGATCAAAGTATATACTCACTCAAATATATTTTAACATGTTATAATGAATATGGTTAGAGAAGATTGAAAATTATGACTACATAGTACATTACCACACTAGGAAGGTGAACATGGTGGTAGATTCTCTATGTTGAAAGGATCATTCTAGCTTATATATGGTGAGGATCCCAAAAGATCCAATATTTATAGATTTTTAAAGGATGAATTTAGATATCTTAAAGGATTTGGTGGAATATTATCTAGATCATATGAGTGTTTAACCATATATTCAAGTGAATATTAAAGAGGCATAGAAGGAATATGTAGAGATACAAAAGAAGGTGAGAAATTTTCCTAAGATAAACCCTGATTGTGATGGACGAATAAGGTTCAAGAACCAAATATGCATCCCTTTTATTATAGATATGAAGAAGGAGATGAGGGATGAAGCTCATAGTTCTTAATTATCTATTCATCCTAGAAGAAAAAAGATATATAATGATTTTAAAGATTATTTCTAGTGTTATGAAATGAAGAGAGATATTATAGAGTATGTATCTCAATGCTTGGTGTGCCAAAAAGTTAATGTTGTGTGATAAAATTATAAGAGGATGTTACAACCATTTCCTATATCTAAACTGAAATGGGAAAACATATCCATGTATTTTGTCATCAAACACCCCAAAACATATAAAGGGAATAATGATATATGGTTTCTAGTTGATCGAATTAACAAGTCAGTACAAGTCATCACTATTAGAGAATATTTCACTCTAGATCATCTTTCTAGGTTATATATTAAGGAAGTGCTAAGGTTTCATGGAATAACATATTCTATTGTGCCAGATCAGAATCAGAGGTTTACTTCTCTGTTTTGGAGATGACTTCAACAAGCTCTAGATACATTGTTAAGTTTCCAAAATGATTATCTTCCTCAGAGTGATTTTTAGTTTGATAAGACTATTCAAATTCTATGATAGATTTTTAGAGCATGATCTATATATTTCAATGGTGGTAGGTACCAACCCCTTTATTTTGTGTAATTTTCTTACAACAATAAATTTCACACTATCTTTCATATGAATCATTATGAATCCCTCTATAGTAAGAAGTAAAAAACTAAAAAAAAGATGGAATGACGTTAGACAAATAAATATATTGTTATTTGATCTAGATGTGGAAATGATAGATAAGGTTATAACGAGTCAGTAACATTTAAAAGTAGCTCTGATACAATAAAAAGTTATGTTGACAATCATAGGAAAAATCAATAGTTTGAATTGGGTGATAATGTATTTATATGAATCACTCTGTGGAATTAGGTGTTGATATTTGGAAATATGGTAAAACTAAGAACATGGTACATTGGAACATTTTAAATTTTTGATTGTATTGGGATGGTATCTTATTGTTTGGAACAATAACCAAATATTTCTCATGTTCATGATGTGTTCCAAGTATCTCTCATGAAAAAGTACATAAATAACCATTCAATGAACTGAACTCATAGGTCAAACAATTGTAGAAAGATATTTATTATGATGAAAAAATATAAGAAATTGTGGATTATAGGGATAAATTACTACTGAATAAGACTACACATCTGGTGAAAGTTCTCTATAGAAATTACAAATTTGATGAAGCTATATGGAAACCTAATGATGCAATGAAACAAAGATTTCCTCTTTTTATGTATTTGAGTGCCAATTTAAGGAGAGAAATTAAATTTAAAGGGGGTATAATGTAATAATCAAATATTTTTTTAAAATATGTCTCTTTAAATAATTTTAACATCAATGGCATGTGTTACACACAGTAATGTGATTAGATAAACTAAGTGGCATTATTAAAATATTTTGTGTCTAATATCATCTAACTGTGGGATTAGAGAGTATGAATATTAACAACAAAATTATGAAAATTATATGTTTTAAAAATTTATAATGTTAATTCATTAGTTATCAATGGATTATAATTTAACGAAATATTATTTGAAAATAAATATGCTTTTTTTGAAAACTTGTTTTTATCCGATCATATATATATTTATTTATAAATAAAATTAATAATTATAGGTGAATGATTGTAATTAATATTATATAACATTTACATGATCCAAATTTTTAAACCATCAACAAATATTTGTGTAGAAAAGGATAAGAAAAAATATTGTTTAATGCCTAATTTTTTTTAAAAATATGTTTTTGTCACATTTTGCACACTTAATTTAAAATCAATTTCTTTCATTTATAGGTATTGAATTAGAAAAAGCTAATTTCATATTTATATGTAGTAGCTTCAAAATTTGAAATTAGTACACTTTTCATTTTTGTCACATTGAATAGTAATTGTAGTAAAATTTGTCACCTTATTAAAAGGTAAATTGGGTTAATCTGGATTAAAAATAAGTCATAAGGCCATAATATTTCATCCTAATTCTTATTTGATAAATTTAATTTGACCACAAATACATTACTGTTTAAATTTAGTTTTTTAATGTACAATTATCCATAAAAATGACCTATATATAATTTAAATCAATGATCGTTACAAAATGTCACTCTTGTTGTTTTTAATATATCTTATGCGTCCACATAAGATAAAAAAGTAATTAATGAGTGAATATATGTATTTATTTTGAGATGATTAACATTATATTCATGAATTTTTTTTATAATTTTTATAAATTATGTAATTTCATTAATATCTTATGCAACACCGATGTGGTATTTCTCCATTTAATAATAAAATATAATAAATGATTTTAAAATTAATTTAAGTTATAATATTTGAATAAATTAATGTAAAACAAATATTTTATATATCTAAATGACATATTTTGTAGGTTTTAAATGACTATATTTTAATCAAACAATTTTCATGATGTGTTTAATGTTGAAATAAATAAATTGTTTCAAAATTGAAAATAATGATATTTTATCAAATTAATATTTTATTAAATTATATTAAAATAATAAAAATATATAAATATGAAATTATTGATATAATATGTTCTAAAATGTCAGAAAGTTTCCATTTATTTTCCAACTTTCATCTTATATGTAGAAAATTAAAATCATTTAATATTGAAAAAGTTGTAACTATAATTAAAATTGGCTAACTAAGGGTCAATCAAATTGTTAAAGATAAAAATTACTGTAAAATTTTATAAAATATATTATTTTATGGTATTAAGACCATATATTATCTTATTTTCTAATCCATGTCTATTTGGAGGCATATTTCATTATAATTATTTTACTATAATTTTATCTTTTAGGAAATTTAAAAAGTTCCCCTCACCTCAATTATAAAAGGGAACCCCACCTTCAATTCTTCACACCACTTTGATCCTTATATATTAACCAAATAATACCAATTTGACAAATAATAATAATTATATATGTTCTTTTGGTTTTTCTATACTCAAAAGACCAACCTTATGTTTCATAAGAAAATATCTAAGGGAGGTATCTCAAAGAAGAGGTAATCATCTAATCCAACCTCATTCAAATTATATCTTCTTCAAACTCTTATTACTATATAGAATTTATAACAAAATGGAATCTTATGTCTTCTAATTATACTTAAATGTTATCATGATTATTAAACCATTATAATCCTTCCTCTTTTCCATCAAATGAGAAGTGAATGTATCGCTTGTGCGTATGTACGACTCACTGTCTCCATGTAGCGATACAATTCATTTTTCATCACCATATTTTATAGATGGATATTATGATTAGTTTAATATTTATATATGATAATTATGAAAAAATTCTACCTCTATAATGATAATATAATATCTATCTTATTACCTTCCAAACCACTGGGAATATATAATGTCACTCGTGCATATGTGTGGACTACCACCTCTATGAAGTGATGTGATTCATTTATTGTTTCTATTTTTATTAGATGATAATGAGGATGAATTTTAATTATATATTTATATATGATATATATGATATAATAATTATCCTATAAATGTTAATTGATAATTATTTTTCGTTCATTCCATCCATCAGAAAATAAAAACTATGTTTATGTGTATATAAAACATACCATCTCCACAAACGGTGTAATTTATTTTTATATATACAAATTTTATGGATGAATATATATATATATAATTAATATATATTATATTTATATAATTATTAATGTTAGGTTAGTGATGTAACAAAGATAACTATCCAAGGACAGGAAATACTGAAAATAAATAATCCTGATAAACAAAATAATTAACCCCCCAAAACGATGATTTTAATAAGGAATTATTGATAAAGGGGGGTGTTGAAATTTTATAAGGGGAAAATATATGATATTATAAGTATGATATTTACTCTTTTAAAGAATTATTATAAATTGAAATATATTATATAAGAGGATAAAGTGATTTTTAAGCAAGGTGAACTTGTGGTAAGGATTTTATTTAACAATATATTGAATATTTGGGATCATTTATGAGTTTGTCTCCATTGGAGAATATTTAGATTTCATATACACGTCTTATATTTTTTGATATTTTTTTTAACATTATCCTATGATTTTTTTAAATTTATTTTTAACCACTTTATCATTATACAAAATGGTTTGGAATGAATCTTTTTATCATTCTCTCAGTGAGGTAATTTTAACTCTTTTTTCAATGGTGTGAAATGAATGAAATTTTAAATTATATAGTATGAAAAAATGTTACAACAATTATTATTACTACTTACTTTAAAAATTATTTTACAATTCTACAAGATTATTTTAAACGAAAAAATTTTCCATCACAATTTCACATATTTATTAATATAACTGTTTTTAAAATGGAAAGGGTATTTTCCACAAGAAATGTTCTTAGTGATCTTTAAAAAAAATTCCATATAAGATGACATCAATTGATTTTAGTTATGCCTTAATGGGGATACAACTCAATGATACCATGTGTATTCTTTATTTGGATGGATTATGAATATGATGACATAATGTTTATGAAACCCATTTCATTTCCATGATTTATGATATGATGAAATGTTTATGAAACCCATTCCTTTTCAATGGTTCTGATATGAAGAACATTTTATGAGCTTATGGATAAAATACATATGATATTTATTATTTTATAGCTGTGACCCATATAATCCTTCAATTCAATGGGAAATGATTAATGTTATATGAGATCGAAGGGTACATGAGAGGTTATCCCAATCCCAACAGAGGGTATACGGGAGGTTTTACTATTCTTCAAGTTGGTACATATGTGGTTATCTGAAGCCTAAAATGTCATTAATTTCATAGTGGATAGCCTTGAAATAATATTTTTAATGATTATGTGAATTCCACAATCAATTTCTAATGCCAATTTTATGATTTCATGGATTAAGTTTTTTTATTTATTTATAATTAATGTCATATGAACTACTAATATTTATGCCATGACTCAAATTTTATGATCTATGATATGCTGGGCATGTTTTTCAAATGTTAATATCATACCGTTATGCTCATGTTATTCTAATGTTATTATTGATATCCCCCTTTTTTACCGTTATTGGGAATCTGAATTAACTATTTTATATGTTTTATTCCCAAGGTTATGAAGAAATGTTTTATGTATGATAAGTATAAGAAGAGTACTAGTTATGAATAACATGTCGGGAGAAGCTGTAATTCAAATATGAACTAGTTTTTAATGAGTCCAAGTTTCAAATGGAACTATACCAAAATGCTTCTATTGCAGATCATTATGTTCTATAATGAATATTCTTCAATTAAGATATAATATCTATGTATGAAAAGTATGTGTCTCTATAATATATAACAATACACATAATGTATACTATATCCAGTATCCAATTTTATACTCCCATGCCTCTTTTAGATTTATACTATGTATAATTATGATATGCATACATTGTATATTTCATGTGTATAGATGTATACAGTATACATATTGTGTGTAAACTTTTTTTTGATTACATATACCGTTGTGCATACCGTATGGATACATTGTTTGAAAGTACATACACCTATATACATACAATATATTTTATGTAGTATGCAATTGCATACTCTAATACCTCTTCTACAATTATACTATACACAATTATAGTATGCATACCTTGTGTATGCAATTTATTATTCCCCCATGCCTCTTCTAAATTAATAAATTTCATATAGTATGCATCAATTGTATATTGTTTGTATATAGTATAAGTAATTTTTTTAAAAATTTACACACATGTATGTATACACAATGCATAAAATGTTTGAATTTACCTACACTTATATATAAACATGCACATTGTTTATAAAAATCCACGATGCATAATCCATAATGCATATATTATCTACACAGTCACATTTTTCTAAAAACATCTATATGTATATCTGTATACATACAAGCATAATTTTTAAAAATCACCAAAATGTAGACACCTATATGCATATATTATGGATATATTGTTTGATATTACAATCAAAATCATTAAAAACACCTAGAATTATTAGAGTTAAACAAATTAATCTATAACATACATTCTCTTTTTTTCTTTAGTTTTGAAATATTTATAATTACCATATCTATAATTTCATTTTTACAATTTCTTCATATGAAAAATCTAAAATTATCTTATAAAATTAAATAGTTATACATGATTGATATATGTTTATACACTCTTTGATGATTGATTACCAAAATAGTCATCATCAAAAAACTAGATGAAGAAAAAAATATTGAAAAGGAATGAATATATAACATTTGAAATGTTCATGTGTTACCCTAAAATATATTTTATCATTTATAGTAATACCCCTTACATATAAATCAAACTCAATGCTATTTGATACATTTTCATTATTTAATATTTATTTTTTATTTATTTTCTTTTTGTATGTTGTATTTAACTATATTATTTAATAATTTTTTTTACAAGTTATAATATTCCTTGAAAATGAATGACAAGGGGCTACTAGTTTCTAATTATGAGAAATGATATTAAACACTAATAAGGAAAAAATAATAAATTTTATACATGGTTTAATACTTAAAATATTACATAAACTCTTCACATAAAATATATTATTTTCAATATAGACATACCCTATAAGGTTAGATAATAAAAAACTATCATGAAAAGATAAATATTTGTAGAGACATATATGGAACAACCCTTATCCCAATATAGTGGAAACAAACCACTAAAACCAATTTTCACACAAGATTCAACCATTCATTTGAACTGAATAAAAATAAATGAATAATATTTATTTTCATTGATGAAAATAGATTTCATATTCACTATAGTAAATAAAAATAAATAAGAAGCGTCCAAAGGAATCCTTGTTCCCAGGGAACCCATAGATTGTATGGATCTTTTAGTGTTTTGGGAGAACATCCTTCCTGTCATTATCTGCTAAAACCTTACGTTAAAGGTATAAAAGAAATAAAACATCTAATCTTATATTTTTATCATGTATATCAAACATGAAATTCACATACGCATCATAATGGATTTTCCCTCCATTTATATGCAATGAGAACACATCCTAGAGATATAAATGTTTCATAAATTCATGATGATAACGATGAATGTTACATTGCATAAATCCTTGATCATTTTTATTAAGATATTTTTAAATTATAAATTATTCATATTAAACTTATTTAATGTTATCTCAAATATTTAACAAATATAAAAGCATTAAATGGTTACTAACTATAGTCAGAATACATTACTATATAATACATGTACTTTCATGTTTAAAAACATGACATGATGAACATCACCAAGACATGGTCTACTTTGGAAAAATACAGGAAATGGTTAATACCACCATGTGTCAGTTTTAGATATGGTGATTATTAAATTATCTTAAGGATATAAACCATATCCAAAAACACTAAAACAATTATCCAAAACCTTTTTTTTCACAAGATCTATCTATACAATTTAGGTTGAATAAAAACAATTGAATAATATACCCTTTTCTATGATAAATTGACTCCTTATTCATCTTCAATATGATGAATATATCTAATAAAAAAATAAATTACCCCTTCCTAATAGGGTATCTATGATATATAATTAATATCCCAATTCCTGGAAATAATCCCCCCTTTCCCCTAGGTTTCTAAAACTGTGGTCATAACGAGAGAGAGAGAGAGAGTGAGTGGGAGTTATAGATTTTCAGTGTCCCATGATGATAAAATCATAAACTCTTGTAATTAAAATTAAAAAATTGTGTGTCTATTTTTATATTCATCCAAGGAAACTCCTTGGATTCCAAATGTTTCCCACACATCATACCATTGAATGAATCATTTCATAAATGTTTCACAAATTAAAACTCATTGTAACTCTTTGCTCATCGTTTAGTCAAATGTATAATATTCAATGTTTAAATAATTGATTTCGATGTCCAACATCTTAAAATCATCATCACATAATGATCAAATTAATTTCAATATATTATTGGAAGAGAAAAAGTATGAGTCACACATTATCGCATAATGCATGTACCACAATTCATAAAACCAAAAAATAGTGACCATCACTATAATATTATTTACACCTATATAAAATAATATATGGAAAACACCACCGCATCATCATTTTTTATTTAGTGAATACTTATATCAATCTATTGATGGGTTTTATAGGGTATAGTACATACCCAAACACAACATGTAACATTACCAAATCATACTCTATAATGAGACCATTCATTCATTTAGACTAAAATAAACAGAATAAATAACCATGTACCTTATTCTCTAATGATTCAGACTATCTACATTTTACCACATTATCATGATAGATATCACTAAGAAGAATGTAATATGGTCATTTATCCATGGGTATCTATCATGAACCAACCTTTATTGTAAGAACCTGGTTTTTCCATGAGGTTAAGATCCTTTTGATTTCTGTCTAAACCTTTGGTTTTATCAAAATGGGATGATTAATGTGTATATAGAGTTTTTAAAAGTTTGTAAGCTTTGTTCGGGGCTTGAATTCCGATTTTTTAGAAAATAATATTGAGGAAAAAAGTTTGAACACAGTTATTCGTACCTGTGAAACTCAATCATGTGGCCCTAAGGGGGGAACATTGTTTTTGAAACCATGAAATAGAAGCTACATGAACTTTTGAATAAATTGTAGATACAAGTCAGATGGTCTGTGCAAAATTATTCTAACTGTGTACCTAGACCATAGAGAGTGTGGGATTCATGATAGTGAAAAAAGACACAGTTTTTGAATTTTATGTCTAGCCATGCACATGAACCATGGGAGGGGATTTTTCTTGGGTAGCTTGGCACATATAGCTGGTGCACAATTAGACAAAGCATTCACAAACATTACCCTTGACTTTGTATTAAAATTATATTTGGTTATCTCTTTATAATGAACTGACTAGTGGATTTAAATGAATTATATGTGGTGTTAGTAACCCACATGTCATATATTATTTATTATATCATTACCTGATCAATGCTTTGATTTTAAAAAGAATGACTTAAATGATGTCATTGGACATATTTAATCTAATTAACCCGACCATGACCATTTATTTTATTACACCTTGGGTGATTCTTGAATTCCAATTCAGAATGACTAGGATGGGATCAAAGGAAAAATTTAATTATATTATGCATTTGTAGAAACATGGATTTTGATTCCAAATTCCTTGTACAAGATCAATTGAAAAAATGGAACTATATTATTCCTTGGTTGATACTTGCTTTCTAATAAGGAATTCCTTGGATTATTTCAAAGGATAAATGGAATTATATTATTCGTGAATATGGTCAGAGACCTAGATCACATAAATGGTGTGGCATTCCTTGGATGATTCTTTTTTTTCTAATATAAAATTATTTGGATGAGCTCATCGAGCACAAAATGATTCAGTAATAAAACCTCAAATAGAAATACCACACTAGTTTTTGGTCAATCACTTATACATGTGAGTGACATGACACAGCATTGACGGATCGCTTATTTTCAAAAAATAAATAGAAATCCTTGGATTATCAACTCGAGTTTCAGTTAATGATCAAGAACTACCTTAGATTATATTCTCACTCTCTGATAAAGTCTAGCACGGAGGTTAATTTGAACATGTTCTTAGGGCTTGGGTAGAACTCTTTAGGGTTAAATGCCAAGGGTACAACCCTTAAAATTACCATTAATTTAATAGTCATAAATGACAAGGATATTTGGAACTAGTTATGATCATCAGTTTAAATGTATTACATGGTTATATAAATGTGGTCACATATTATTTATGTAGAGTGAAATTCTTAGTGAAAATTCAACATTGGATAATGTAGGTATGGTGGGTCAGGTATCCCATGAAGAGCCTGATCCCATCATGGTTTATTTACATTGTTGTTTTATATTTATTATACCTAAAAATTATTTATTTTATATTAAAAAACTATATAGTAATAGATTCCATTGGTGATGGACTATTGAGTTTTACTCACACCCTTTTTAGGCCAGCATTTAGTGCCCCAACAGACCTCATAGATATAGGCAGGGATAAAAGAAGTACTCAACTACGAACAATTGATTTCTATAAAAGGTTGTAGTATGGCAGAAGAGGACTGAGATAGTGCTTATGATGATATTAGAGTTTATATTTTTGTTATTTATTACATATTTTATAGAATGTATTGTAGTATGCCCACTCCCCATTTTTTAAATACATGACGACAACATTTTTGTATATTATAATGTTAGGTGTTTTTTATGTATTTATTGTATGGATTTACATATACTATCTCCATTATATTGCTTAAAATGATTTAAATATTATTTATCAGTGGGCTCTAATTTGATAAATAGAGTATGGTCTTCCCACTATACCACTGTAGACCCTTGAAGCTAGTTTTCATGCTCTACCTTATGAGGAGGCGCACTTGAGGCCTTTTGGGCCTCATGTTTGGTTATGTAACACTGAACTAGGTTTAGGGCATCACAATGTGGTATAAAATAAACTATTTCCATTGAATTACAAATTTTTGGTGGGTAGATAGGATATTATGAAGCTTAAAATTTTTGTAATGACTATATTCTTAGGAGTTTATAAACTACAAATGGGAAAAAATCCATGATTCCAAGTATGAGACTTATTGTAGTAGTTTCACATGTTAAAATTTTATTTATTTACTCTATTGGGTGAGGAACATGATTTTTGATGTTTTTTAGGATTATGGATTTTTATCCTTGAACCAACATAGCAAGTTAAAATTGTCTATGTATCATCATAAGAACTTGATTATTTATATCTCATGAAAATTCCATGCCATGATTATTTTACTGTGTGCATTACATACATCATATTTTAATAACCTTGATTTCTCTAATAGTAATTATAATAACATTTATTATTGTAATAGAGAAAATAATTGGTTAATTATGTTTTTTCATCCACCCGAATGGCGTTTGCCCACATATCTATATGGTATAACCTTAACTAAACAATTTCACATGGTTTAGCTATGTAACATTGGTTATATGAGTTGAAATTTTAGTTTATTATTATTAAATGTATTATAATTGTAATTTACAAATTTTTTTCTCTATAAATTGGGAATGGTGATCCATATAATTTAATCATTGTATATAGAATTATTATATCACAATATTGGGTGTAAGGGTCTGGTTGTAGATGCAGAAATGCTAATTTTAACCTTTAATGATTGGGTATTTATAACATGGGAATGGTAATTCATCTATGTAGACAATTAGTTAAATATAAATGTTATTGATTTTTGAAACATAAATTAATTTGTTTTCATCAAATGGAAAATAAAAATACAATTTAATGGGAACTATCATCTATAACATGTGATTGGAAGTTGAAATCATACCAATACCATAACCTTATATTCATGTAAATGGGATAGAATTATTTGGGAGGTGATCCCTTATTCCCATATGTTTATCATAAGTAAATATATCATGTTCAGTTATTGTGTTTTGATGTTTGTTCTTAGCATTGTAGATATATGCCTCCATAGAGACCTTCGGTTGTGCATTGGGAAGGTGGTGGAGACCATGCTTCAGATGTGGTGGGACTTGACCTTCCCATAGTTTAACTAGAGGAACCTTCATTAGTAATACCATTGATACATATATCAGGCATTGAAGATCAACATTTATAGGGTTTCTTGTGATTAGTGTATTTTATGGAGGGAGATCTATGTTACGCACCCACTATGTCAGTGTTGATGTATGTGAGAGTTCCTAAAACAAAATCCACCTACATTATTAGGGGTTAGTAGCTCACAAGATACTATATCATGGATATTGGAAATTCTATATATCATAGAGAATCTAGAGAGGCCTCCTTAAATTAGTGTTAAGCTCATGGTTTACATGCTTCATGGATCCACTAAGAGTTGGTGAAAAGTTCTAAATTAGATAGATCAACACCGAGACATGGTCTAGAAATATTTACAGACTACCTTCAATAATTACTCCATTCTATAAATGTGAGATATAATCAAGCTACATAGTCTTTTCACCTAGTACAAGGTACTATGTCCATTATGAACAATTTAACTCACTTCACTAAACTTTATCATTTTCACCAACATTTAACAGTGATGAGCTATATAGGGTGAGAAGTATTGATAATGGGATCCCGTATGTCATCTATTCACTGGGGAACATCTTCTGATTGAATTCCATTTATGAGATTATAAACCTGACCCTTATCTATGAGTGAAAACTGATATAAGCTAGAGGTACATGGAATAGTGGTTGAACATCTAGATAGGGAAGTTATACATCCAATGGTAGGAAGTGTCATATTGAGTGTTCTCACTAAGAAAGTGTTAGATATAGCATACACATGGGTATTTATGTGGAATTCCACAAGTATGGAAAGCCAGGTCACAAGAATCCTTTGTGTGATAATGACCCAGTTGAGTGCCAATTATATGGTAGAGTGGGAAATATTTTGAGATTGTTCTGGACATTCCCACCCATTCCCAATAAGAGAGGATCTACATCAAATCCACCTATAAGAGCTTGATCAGTAGCTCTATTATATGCCAAAATCTGGAGTACCGCCATCTATATAGGTTGAGGAGTTTGATGATTTCATGGAATCCAGACATGTGATATACAAATTCCAATAGATTATACCTATTCAAAAAGGAAATTCTGTTTCTTAGTGTCATGGATCAGACCAATTATATTCAGTACAACCTAGAATGAGGGAGCATAGCACCACACCATCTATAGTACGATATATGATATCAGTATCCTTGAATATATTATCCAATTTTTTTATATTACCACTTCACACTCCATCATATATATGAATTTCGTGGAATTTTTTGGGATCAAAATTCAGTACCTTTATGGAGTGATGACACCAGATATTCTTTTGGGAGTACGATCAGAGAGTATATGATAATGTAATAGATTACCTCTAGAAATTGGAGGTTACCAATTCTTATGGAACCTTTATTCTACTTGAGATAACATGCTTCGAAATAATTCTCAAGATGGACTGTTTAGTTCTTTTTTAGATCCGTATTAATTTTTATCATAGGAGGGTGTCCTTCTCATCACCTTAGTTTGTGAGTTGTTTACAAGGAAAAATACAATGTCTAGGGTAGTCGATATAAACATGAACATCATGGTCTTGGTGGATTGTTAGTCCATGATGATAGTATTTTTATGAATCATCAAGTAGTGTGAAACGATATCTTTTATAAAGAGGTAGAGTGATCTAATGATGTTTTTCTATGATTTTTTGGACTAACTCTTTATTGGGGGTAGTGTTGACAACAGATCTGGTTCCAATTGTTGAACCAATATCTATTACTCTACACAATAAATCTCATACGGATGATCAGGAACCTAAGTGGTAGTTAGAAGACCTAAAATCCAGAAGGTTTATATGACCTAGTACATATCCTTGGTGTTCACCCATGATTTTCACCTAGAAGGAGGATGAGACCCTAATGATATGTGTGGATTTCCTGTGGTTGAATTATCATATGGTTAAAAACTGGCACCCACTCTTATGTATAAACAATCTCTTTGATCGTGTTTGAGGATCCGAGATCTTTTTGAGGTAAATTTATCATTAAATAAGGGTTTTACCCTCGAATATACTATATATATCATTCAAAATAAGATATAACCTAAAATAATACCTTATAATGTTTTTAGGTCTCAGGAACACACTGAAAATCATTATGGATTTTATGAATCAAGTTTTTATCGCATAATAGACTCCTTAGTGGTAGTTTTTATGGATTATATCTTATGGTATTTTTAATCTCAACACAATCATTCCAAACACCATAACATCATTTTGAGTACACTAAGAGAGCATAGGTTCTATTTTAATATCACAAAATTGAAGGTACAGATTGATAAAGCTTACTTTTTGGATCACATAATATCAGAATTTGTGGTATCTGTGGATCTTGAGAAGGTGAGAGCCCTAATTTCCGCAGATAATCCCAAGAAAATTTTATATTCCATGTTTCTTATGGATAACTAGTTACTATAGGAATTTTATCCAGGATTTTTCATGTAACCCATCACCTCTTATGAGTTTGACCATGAATGGTTTTAATTTTAAATATTTATAATCCTGTGAGAATGACTTTTAGGAGTTTAAAGGATGAATAAGAACAACTCCAATGTAGATTTTTCTTGAGCCTAACCTAGTCTATAAAATTTCTCGTGATGCATTAGGCATCAATATGGGAGTTGTTTTTATGCAAGGGAGATGAGTCAAGGAATAAAATTATAAATATTTGAGCCCTCATAAGAGAAATAACCAAATTCATAGTTTGAATTTAGGAAATGTTTTTCATTATTTACATTATTGGAGGCATTATTTGCTGGGGGAACGGTTCATTATATACACGGATTACAAAATCCTAAAATACATATTCTCACAATGTGACATAAACCTCAAACAATGAACATGTGTTGAATTCCTTCAATATTTAATTTTTGATCTTACTTATGTTCTCATAAGGGGTAATGTGGTTGTTGATGCTTTGTACTAAAACAACCCAAATACAAGCTATTCAGTAAGTAAGCAGTAAATTCTAGTTAATGAATCTTTTTTATGAGATACATCTTCATGTTTAGGAGTATCACATGAAACCTATTATTAAAATTCTTAGGAGTGAACTCATCACTTATTGATCGAGTGAAGAGATGAAAACTGTCTGATCCTGAAGGTTTAGCCCCGAGGGAAATTGATTCAAGTGAGGACCAACCCCCGAGTTTGGTTGTTGATGAGGATGTGATCTTGATTATTCATGGGCATGTATGGGTTCCTACAAACATGTGAGTGGAATTTATGTGAGAGTATCATGGCTCGAAATGGGCTGTGCATACTGTCCATAGAAAGATGTATCTTGACATATGCTGCCACTTTTGTTATCAGAGTATGAAGGAACATATAATAGGTTTTGTTACATGGTGTTAACATGTTAGTAGGTGAAGGCGGAACACCATTGACCAAATATCATGTTGTATCTGTCACCCATTCTATAATAGAAATGGGATAATTCCACTATAGATTTCAATATGGGGTTACTGAAATCACCATGAGGAAATGATGTTATGTGTGTGATCATTTATTGTTTTATTAAGGTCATTTATTTCTATTCTACCAGGGAGACCATTTTAGTGGAAAAAAGTGTAAGATTGTACATATGAGATTATATTCCTTCATGGTGCTCCATGTACCATATAACGCCTCGACCCCAATTACCGAGAGTCGGTGCATTATTATATAACATTGGCATGATCACAAAGGATCAAATCTCAAATGACCGATTGTGTTAGTAGCCTTGGAAACAATAGATATATTCATAAGTTTTACATTACATTAATAAAATGAAAAATTAAAAAATATAGTCTCCATGGTCCACACTCATGTCCCCAATGACTATTCCTGCATGTCAGTCATAATACACCTCTTCACATCCTGGAAAAAATAAAACATTGAAAGGGTGAGCTCAAATGCTCAGTAAGGATAACAATATAGCGGAATCTTTCATAAGAAAACATAAGTATTTAAGGTAATGTATAACTAAAACAAAAGCCTTATTAAACTTACACTTCAGCATAATATGGAAAAAGTAAAATAAAATAATGCCATTTATTTACTCACATGGTTTTTCTACTAGTCGAATAATCAGATGCAATATCAATAACCACTTTCATATTAAGGGAATGCATAATGCCAGACTATCATACCCACATAGTCAAGGCCTTGTGCCAAGACTACAAATAACATTTTGTCAAGGCCTTGTGATAAGACACTAGTTTGTCTCATGAGACCTACCGATGCATCGAGGTGCTATAGCAGGCTCCACCCATCACATATTAAGTCCAATGCATTCCCCATATGAATAGGTTTTAACATAACATAAACATTCATATTAAAACTAGCATACGAAATGTCAATAATTTCTTCATAAACCATGAATGGTAGAAAAAACACATCCACAATCAAACATACCACAAATCATTAAATACAATATGGATGTTTTGTATCATAATGAATCAACTTCAAATAAGCGTAAAATCCATAAAAGGATGTTGACATAGATGAAATCAAAACTATTTTAGAGAAATATCTATTTCTTTTAAATCATTTAAAAGTCACAAAATTATAAAATAATACATTTACTTTGAAAATATTCTTATAAGCTTGTATGGGAAGCTTTTACTAAGATACAATGGCAGAAAATAGCCGCACCTGCCGTATAAGTAAAAAAACATTCTTATCTTAAATTTGTCGAAAAGGTCAAAAAGTACCTTGTTTGGAAAACGACAGAAAGATTCCTTTCAAAAATGTAAAAGTGAATAAATGACATTAACCCATTTTATATTAAATATTAAAATTTTTTGAATGGTATTTTAATGAAACATGGATGTGGATGATAACGAGGTCCCAGTAGATATATACGAATAAACCACCTCAGATAAGGAAGAGATTGTGAAGTAAACCCTTAACTTGAACTTTTCCTTAGTCGATTGTATGTTAACCTCCTGTATAATAGTTAAATTTTTTTATTAAATTATACAATAATCATATACATCAATATGATATCATATATTATCTTTTAACATTGCTTTATTAATAATATCTTAGTATTGTCGTCGTTCCGGGTGATAAACGATTAGTTATTCTTAAATGTTTTGTTACGTAAGGCATGTTTGTAATGGATAGGTTTTATAATATTCACATTCAGAATGATGTTAAGTCTATAAACATTATATTTTACCATTAAATGAAAATTATTCTTTAATGGATACGACGGGGAATGAATCTTATCGTGTTCGTGGAGACGGTATTTCGTACGTACGCACGAGCGAAAATATAATCCTTTTGAGATCAAAATAATATATAATTGGATGGTATATCATATATACAGAATCATTATTATGTAATATTAATTATTTACATAATTTATACTCATTATTATACCCATACAAATAATAATGTATTTGAATATCAATTACACCACGACGTGGAAACAGTAATCCGTATGTACGCACGTGTGGTGACATGTCATTCAAATGATGGGTGGAAAACTGAATATGGTTGTGCCATAATTATTATAACATCACAATAAATAGAAGATAATGGAGTTATTATCTTTGAATGGAAATAATAAATAACGAAGAAGTGGAAGAAGAATGGAATTTGAAAGAGGGTGATGAAAACGTTACCTCTTCTTCAGGTTCTTCCATTTGAATTGATCAAACGGACTCCTTAGGATGGATTTTTGAATAAAAGAGGGATTCTAAGATGAACAGAGAAGAGTTTAGAGAGTATTTGGGCAGGGTTTTGCCGAACCAAAATCTTGAGAGGTGCGAGGAATTAGTTAGAAGTGGTCTCCTTTTATAAGGGAGAGGAGGGGCTCTTTAGGAAAGAGTGAAAATATTATTTTATAATATAATGATATTCGATTTATAATGGTCCAAAAATTATTGAGGTCGAAGATAAGATGACTCATATTCTAAATAAAATCAACCAATAGGAATTGGGCAGGTTTTATATAATATTTTAATCATTATAATATTATTTATTTAAATTATTTATTAATGAGGTAAACATTGCATCATTATTGTGTCATAAATAATTTAAATTATTTGATGTCTAAAAATTATAAAAAAATACTATAATGTATTATATAGTTTTATCTTTCAAATGAATTTTTAAAATCAAAAATCCAACATATATAACCCTATGTAAAAATTGTTTTTCTAAAAGATATAAGCTTTTGTCATTTTTGTATTCACTTTAACTTAATTAATATAAAATGTCACTATCACATATAAGTGGATCCATGCGATCTCCAAATCGACCCAAAGATGCCCATGGACAGACATGTATCAACCAATAGGGTTATGACACATTTTAGGGTAAATTAATATTATTATAATATTATTCTGTTACCCGTATTTACTGGATTTACCCTTTAACCATGGTAAATAAAATTTTTACCGAAGTAATTTTTCAAAATGTGTAAAAATAAAAGTTACCTATTTAAAAAAAATTTACATCCTGATTCCAAATATGGAATCCATTTTTCCAAATTTAAAACACAAAAGTGGCAGAAATTAATTTAAAATTAATTCGCGCTCTCAAAACAAAAAGCCTGTTTTTAAGATATAATAACTATCAAAAGATTGACACTTGTTTATGTCCAATTTAATTGTGAAATTATGTCCAATGACCAACATTGTATTAAATGGTAAAAATATATTCTAAATATACTTCAAAATCACTCAATTTCGTAATTTATCACAATTTACTAATTTGATTTAAAAAGTTGTTTTTAATTAAAATTTAGTAATTTTCAGTATTCATCAAAATATAAAAGTTATCCGAAAAATAACAAAATTTCACCTTAGGCTAAATTCGATACTCTGAATCCAAAAATGAAGTCCATATTGATAAATAAAATTTATAAAATTTTAAAAAGTGGTTATTACAATTCATAACGGCTAGTTTGATTAGTTGTGGTGTGTTAGGAATCGAGGTTGCGTACAACACACGCTATTGCATTATTCTAAGGGAAACGTACCGGGGAAGCTTGGGGTGTTACATACCATCAAACCTGATAGGGTTCCTCATTCCCCATCTTGGTTCTGGAATGGTTTACAATGGGATCTTGGTTTGTAGGATCTTTTGAATACAATATACCACCCTTAGACTGATGGTCAATATGAGTGTACTATATAGGTTTTTGGGACCTGATTTGATTATGTGTCCTTGATTTTTGTGGTTCTTGGTAAAGAAATTTACCTATTTAAATGTTTTCCAATAATAACAGTTTCCATTAAACTATAAAGATGGATTTATACGAGACCTAATATGGAAGGTTGCACAGATCACCTATATGCTAGTTAGAGGGATGGGAGAAAAATCTACTGGGACCATGTATCATTTAGGGTACAACATAGTAGGTACAACTTATCAAGAAATCTATGGCTAAATCTCTGTTTTGGAAGAAGTATTATATAAATTTCCATCATTGAATATTAGAATTTGAGGTGGGTGATCAGGGCATCTAACATGTTTTCCCCAGATTGGATCATCGATCGATTCAGAGAAAATGTAAGTTAGCACCTATTCTTGTTGTACCCTTTTATATTTTTGATTGATTTAGGTTGATATCCTTTCAGATAGATCTCCGTTAGAGGCACCCATCCATGAAATACATATTACATGTTTTATAGCTTCTCTATAATCATTTTGATGCATCATATGTTTTTTGATTCTGAGGACATATAATTAGAGGCTGATGATTTTTGGGTGGAGTATCTAGTTTGTATTTTTGATGATAACATTAATGATATTAAGGTTAAGTTAATTTCACTATTTCAAGGGTTATTGAATCATGAACATGTATATGATGAGTACAGAGAGTGATATTTCGATATATATGCTTAATGTCTATATTTATTATGTGGTACATATTAACCACCATAATGTAAATTCAAGGATTAGTTTATTTAAGGAGGTGAGGATTTAAGATATTAGTTTTTCATTGATATATTGATCCTTTATTTATAGTCTAAAATTTTGGTTTTATCTTAATGGTAATTAAAACTTTGTTCAAAGTGGTTTTAAGAGCGTTTGGGGAATAATGTTTTGGTTTTTAAAGTAGTGTACTAAGGCATATAGTTGGCATATGGTTAGTAATATTCATGAAGCTCAACATTACGACCAATAGAGTGGGAGGAGATAGTTTATAAAACCATACAAGAATGGTCACATAACTATGTAAAACCTATAATAAATTGTTGAGGAAATTCCAATGATGTGTACACGGTTTGTTTAATAGTGAACCAAGGAAATGCATGGTCTGGCCATAAAAGAAATTCCAATAACATAGTTTTCATTTTTTTTGTCTAATTGTTTTCTTGAACCATGTTAGGGGACTGTATATAGGTAGTGTTCCATTCATGGTTGGCCCACAATTCGGAAAAAAAGATATCCAAATGGTGTACCCATTTATAAAGTGTGAAATTACAATTTTCCCCTCTGGCCTTTAACTTTCATCCTCCCTTATCATCCCTCATTTCACATTGTAGCTCCCCCATGCATGATATTTCTCCTCATCACCTCAGTATTTGAGAAATCTCTTCTTTTTGATCTCTGATTAAAATTTTGTTGGTTTTGTTGGATCAACCTCAGTATCTTTATCAATCCTCTAGCTTCTTTTCTATGATAACATAATCATATTGGATTCTATTTACATGAGAGATCATATGCTATATTTTTAGGGTGATTGTCTATTTACACTAATTTCACTCATTCCAACTAAAATCAGAGGCCGATACTAGGTGAGGAGTCATCTACCCCTCTGAAGTAGGTGGTATTATAATTTTTTCCTTAATGTTTTGTGGTTTTTATCTTACACCATCGTGCAACATGTTGGACTTTCTACACATTGCCTCTAAAATTATAATCCCTATAATCTATTAACATGGTATCATCTTATAAGTTCTGTGATACCATTTTACATTTTTGGAGTCTTATGAAATCAACCCAAACCACCCCTTTGAGTGGATTTGAATAAATTCTATTGCACTGTCATTTTTTGCTTTTTATTTAAACCACATTATGTGGTGTTTTATTTTTCCTCTTATTAACTAAATGATTAAATTGACTTAATTTAAATGAAACATGAATGGGAAGTCCATGTCAATTGTCCTGTTTAATTACTATTAAAATTATCATGGGTTATCTCTTTATAATTAAATAAATAAATGGATTTAATTGAATTATATATGGAGTAGATTAATCACTTAGCTTTGATAATTTGGTATATCATGTATTTTGAGATATTTGGATTCCAACTGGAATTCCATAGATTGTATCATGGTAAATATTTAATTGAAATCACCCAACCTTATTAATTTATTATGTTATTCCCATGGTGAAATTTGGATTCCAATTTTGAATGTCTTGGATATGATCAACGGATAAATATAATTATATTATTATTTGGGAAATAAATTGATTTTGATTTGGAATTCCTTCAATGGGGTAAAAAGAAAAATGGAATTTTATTATGCCTTGGGAAACACATGGATTGTAATTTGGAATGCCTTGGATGAGATCAAAGGATAAATGGAATTATATTATTCTTTACTATGGTCATGGACTTGGATCACATTAATGGTGTGGAATGCCTTGGGATATAAAATGATTTATTATATAAAAAGACCTGAATGGGATCTTGGGACACCAAATAATTCATAGATTTGACCATTAAGAGAAATACCACACTAGGTTTCAATTAATGACTTATACATGTGAATTTCGTAGCATAGCCTAAGAGTTCCCCTTTTTAGAAATAAATAAAATTACATGGAAATTATCTTGGGAAATATCTTGATTATTAAAGACCACCTTTGATTATCATCTAGGTTTCTAATAAAGTACAGTAATAAGGATAATTAATACATGTTCTTATGGCTCAGTAGAAACCCCATAGGTTGAAATTCCTAGGTCAAATCAATTCATATTACCCTAAATTTCTATGTCTTAAATTCAATGGAACTTGTGGAACCCCTTATGATTACTAGTGTACATGGAAACCATTGTTGTATATCATGGGTCCCAACTTATTGATATAAAGTAAAATACTCAAGGCATTTAGGATTAATCTATAGAATATTCGATCATCCAAGTATCCCATGAGGATATTGATCATGACATGGTTTATTTTAATTGATATTTTACATCCATAAGCCAGAGTAGGCATGATCATCCAAGTATCCGATGAGGATATTGAGCCTGACATGGTTTATTTACACTAATATTTTAAATTTATTATACCTTCAAACCATTTATTTCATCTTCATATAGTAAATAATATTATACAGTGTAGATAGTGGCCTACTATGTTTTAATCACACCCTTTTAATTTGTTTCTTGGTAGCTAGAAATCCTTATAGATGTAGGTAGTGATATAGGGAAGTGCCCAGCTATGGACCCTTGATTTCTATACTAGGATAGAGTATGGAAGTTGAGTAATATTCTTCTGCTAGGAATCCTATTAGAGTTTAGCTTTTGGGTTATTTTTTTTTACAAATTTTGAAATCATATATTATTGTATTCCTTCTCCCTATTTTTTGTATGGATAGGACAACATCATTTTTGTATATGATGATGGTCAATGTTATTTTTTTATTTTTTATTTTTTTGATTTACTTTTTTGTCACTAAAAAATTCTTATTCCAATTTATACATTATTTAACATAATTCGCCACTCTAATAAAGAGGGTATAGTCTTCCCACCACAACACTATAGACCCTTGAAACTAGTTGGAATCCTCTGGTGTATGGGGGGAATGCTTCAGACCATATGGACCTTAGGTTTGGTTACATATTAGTGAACCAAGACTAAGACATTACACCAATAATCCACTTAAATTGTACCAGAATTAGTTTCGATATGGCATGATGTACATTCCTAATTCTCATGGTCTAGTGACTAGCACATGGGTATCAAATAAAATAAAAAGGTAATTATTTTTCCATATTAATAACTCATAAAGATAAATCAATAGACAAAAATGATATTCGAGATGAAAAACAATACATAAGGGATAAAACCATAATAAAATAAATACAAGTCTCAAAATTGGAACATCTCATAAAATTAATTAGGTAAACTATAAATACAAGAACACTAGGTCTCCATATAACAAGTGGATCAAAAGCTCCATCAATTTCCACCAACTCCCAAGGCCTATTAATCAAGAACATGCACCACCTATGAGTAGTTATTTTCATTTTCATAGACCTATAATAATAAAATATACAAATGTATAATGGTAAAGGGAGGGTGTGAGAAACAAATCCCATTAGGATCTCACGCATAATTTCATAAGAAATCTATAACAAAAAACCAACTTTTAAAAATTTTAAATTAAACATGGAATGAAAATATTTTCTCAGTTCGAATAAAAATAATATTTATAAAATATTTAAATGTTAAAATGAAATACATTTCAAAGTGAATTTCCATAAAATTAGGTATATATAAGAATCTTGATCAAAATGGGCATGAATAAGAATTTTAATAAAAACAAACATGAGTAAACCATTTCAATCAATCATTGTCTTGAATAATTCATTTTATTAAATTTTCTATCATAAAACCTTGGTAATATTGATTTTGTTTATTACCAATCACAAGTATCAATAAAAATTGGAAAAATATTGATCCTGGTGTGCAAACACTACCACGATCAACAAGGCTAAAAGGAAATTGGATAACAACAAAAAATAATTAACTCCCTTCCCTCAAGTAGTTTTGTTTCATTTTCATCATTAAGTCCATGATAGATATTAGTTTAACTAGAATGAATATAATTCCACCTAACTACCAAAAAACCCATGTGCTTTAAATAAATCAGTCATACATAGGTCTATCATTCAATATAATCAATCATTCAATCAATCAATTCATTTGGCCTCAAGTTCAAGATTCAAAGCATGCATTTCATTTCAAAAACCAACATCAAAAAGTTTTTATAAAAAACTAACCTCTTTCCATTAAAATCACTACATTTCAAAACAAAAAATATTTCATTCCTTTTTAATCTCATTAAATCATGCATCAAACCATTCATCTCAAATCAAGTCCATTTTTCTAAAAATCAAACGATATTTATAAATCAATTTTCTAATGAATTTCATCCCCCACACACATACCATTTCATTTAGAATAAATTTTCAAGATTCTCAACTCAAGCGTTATAAATCAATTAGAAAACTCGTTTCAAATAAATAATCATCAAGGGATTCAATTGACAATGAATTCCTTATGAAATAAAATACCACAATTAAGATCAACAAACCCCTAGCATTGGATCCTCCAATGTTGATTCGATGGTTTAATCACACAAGGAATAATCCTAAAACCAAAATTCATAAAGTCAAGATCTAGATCCATTTACACAATGAGGATCCATTACTCTCAAAGATGGTGAGAGAAAGAGGAGTAATGAAAAATCCACAATCAAATTAATGTTACACTTACAAAAAGACAATAGACATAGTAACTAGAACTTTGATCTTTGAAGAAACGATGATTGGAGAGACAAAATCATATCTAAATATCCTCTAATGATTTTAGGGTCAAATTAAATTAAAGGTAATTATTTTATAAAAAAACTAGATATTAAACGTGATGGAATTAGGTAACTACCCTGGCATAACCTGGCCCCATTGGCATCACCAACTAGAAGATGTAACATGGATGAATTATAATACTAATTAACGTAACATTGGTAGACTAGTTAGATAGGATGAATACCTATATTATTAGATACTCTACTAGATGGATAGTGGGGTTCCTATAGGGAACATCCATTGCAAACCTCCCATTGGTTGGCTAGTTCCCTTCACTGGAGATCCAATGGGCCTCTTATAGCTTTTCAAGATACATGAACATGACCATTACCTCGATAAAATGTCTGACCACCTCTCGAAAACAAAAAAATTGAATAAAAACCCCTTCTGAAACCCCTCTATGAACAAAATGAGGGGAATATAACTAGAAAACAACTAGTACAATGAGGGATGAATGTAAATAACTAGAGATCTACATGGAATCAAAGAGAACAAAAAATAAAACATGATCCACACCTGAAATATGGTAATAATATATTAAAATCACTTGAACATAAATGTTTTATTTATTTATAGACACTGTTAAGAAGATTCCATATCAAATATGTGAGGCCAATTCTCTCTTATCAAAGCCTCATGCTTCCATGTCTCATGAATATAGGAACCATTCTTCTAAATCACCCAAACCAAGGGGATATATTTTCCATAGAAAACCATTATAAGAGAATCAAAAATCTGAATTGACTAGTCGGTAATAGATAAATTAGGTTCCACATCAAGGTCCTCATATCTTAATACATGATATGTCCAGAGAGATACTTTTTGAGACTTGGTACATAGGAATTTTTTTTGGGATTTATGTCATACGAGGATTAAAATCCACATGGTAATCAACCATTACAATCATCTCAATAACATTAAATGGTCCCACATATCATGATGCAAATTTTCCCTATTTTAAACGCCAATAATAAAACAAATAATGTAAAAATATTAAAAACACTAGGTCTATAACTATGAAATCTAATGGACGAAATTGAAGATTAGTATATGATTTTATACTTACTCTATGTCTTTACCGTTATCTGATAAATCAACTAAAATCATTTCCATCATCTCTTAAACCAAAATAGTTCCAACCAGAGAAGCTTCACCAATCTATAAAAAAGTGTTTATATATAAGGTTGTCTATTCAAGAAATCAAAGGGTGTCATCTAGATGTATGGTTGGTAACTATTATTATATGAAAATCCAACAATTCCCAAGTGAAAATACCAAGTTTCTCCAATTTTTAGAAGAGAAGAACATTGAATATTTTCAATAATCTCTATAGCTCATTCATTCCGACCATCTGTATAAGGATGGTACACTATGATCAACTTTACCTGGGATCCCATTGCCTCCAAGAGTCATCTCCAAAATTGTGATGTGAACTATGTATCACTATTGAAAATGATAGAAAAAACCACATGAAATTTGATGATCTACTACACATATAGAGTCTTAATTCTTCAACATTTTTAATATCTCAATTGAGACTAAAGTGAGCTTATTTGGTCAATCATTCATTAAAGACCCATATCACCCTCTTTCCATGAGTTAAATGTTGAAAACCAAACATGAATTCCATCAATATCTAACCACACTTCTAGGTCAGCACATGAAGTGCATGAAGAAAGTCTAAAGGATTTTGATGCTCGGCCTTAATCAATTGACAAGTATAAAAAGGAGAAAAAATCATCAATGTATTATTTCATACCTATCCACCAAAAATGAATCCATATATCATAAAAAACATTTTTGGTGACATGTTTTACCTCCTATTGAGAGTGATGATAATATATCATTACATCTTTCCTTGTAGGTAATGGAATTACAACCCGATTACTAAAGTAAAGGATACCATCTGAAGATTTCAATCACTCACCAACAATCTCCCCACCATATACATAATCCATATTTACTCATAACTCATCAATAAGTAACTATTGTTATAGAATTATATCGAGAATTAAGGATTTCAGCTAAACACTCACCAGAGAACCTCATTTTTATCCTCTCAAACTCCAAATGAATACGAGAAAGGAGAGCCATCATATTACATTGATCATAGGATAATTTAATGGATTATGATGGATGCTTCTTTCTCAATGCACTAGATATTATATTCCCCTTAAAAGGGGTATAGGAAATATAAAAAAACTGTAGTTACTCCACCCATAACCCTTAACTAATATTCATATATTTTTTAAAGAAGATATAACTAAACATTTTATGATTGGAATAGATGGTAATTTTTTTAATAAAAATGTAATGATACTAAATCACCATAGCATGAATCATAGATGAGAGTTTAATATCTTTTTTGGTATATTTTTTTCATGAGGCCTCAGCTGATGAGAACAGTAAGCCACAACATGATCACCCTGCATAATAATGTAGCCCAATACTAAACCTAATGCATCATAGAAGACCACATAGCCTTGAAAAGCTTTTGAAAGAATCAACAGAGATTTTTGTGTTAAATATTTCTTCAACTCAACAAAAGAGGATTGATAGATTGAATCCAATAAAAACATTACTCTCTTCCATGTAAGTGTAGTCAATGGATATTCCAACTATGATAAATGATTAATAAATAATGATAATACCCTAACAAGCCTAGGGATCTATGAATATCAAATACAGCACAAAATTTCTCCTAGGAAATAAAAAAGGTTAATATATTAGGATTAGATTAAATAACATGTTCAAAAACTGTGTGTCCTAATTAATTTACCTCATGAATCCATAAAATGCATTTATAAATCTCGATAAATAGTATATATTTTCTCAAGATGATAAGAACTACTCTCAAGTGAGGAACCTGATATTACTCAGTATTAGAGTAAAACAATTTATTCTATGAATTCCACCATAAAAGAATCAAGGTACTATTAGAATATCTTTTTAATTAACACCATCGATATAGAAGGAGGATTGGTAAATCTAAATAACATAACAAGTAACTCATAATTGTCATGACAACTCTAGAAGAATATCATAGGGATATGAGGCTTCTTGATACTAAGATTGTGATATCTATATGGAAGACAAATTTCCATGAACAACATCACCTCTTTTAATTGGATAAATAAATCATCAATTCAAGGAATCAAATACTTCTTTTTTTAATTTTTTTAAAAATATGGTTACAATTGTGCAAGAATCCCACACACAAGGAATAAAATACATGCAAATAGATGGTGTAGGGATATGACCCAGTAAACATGCCCCAATCCCCACCCCACTGACACCACCCCACCCGAGCATGGGGAAATAGATACTTGTTCATAACTGTGACTTGATTTAACTTTTGGAGATCAACATAAAGGTGAAGGGTACCATCAAATTTCATCAAAAAACTTAGAATCACTTCCCAATGTGACATTTTAGGTTGAATGAATCCATTGGACATAAATTCATCGAAATGAGTCTTTAACTATTTCAGTTCAGATAATACTATTATGTAAGAGGGAATAAAAAAAGGCTGGGTACCTGGTATTAAGTCATTAGAAAACTACACTTCCCTCACTAGTGGAAAATCAAAAAAGATATAAGAAAATACATTAGGATACTAATCTACTATTGTATGATTAAAATTTCAAGAAAATTCCGCCTCTTGTTCAAAGAAAAACATGAATACTATTTCACTCAACTATAGAATAATAGGAATGACATGACTTGACCTCAGATCCCATTCTCATTTAAAAACATGATAGACCCTATATAAATGTAGTAAAGAAAACCACTTGAAGATAATAGTCGATATAAGAATTATGAGTGATGAGCTTATCCATCCTAAAAATGATATCCATATTAATTATATCCTGGACTAAAAAGTCATTAGACTGATTGATTTACATGAAAGATAAAGTATAAGAAGGGATTTAGAGACCCTGGTCTATCTTCATCTTGAGTGGTGTAGCAATATCCATCATATAAGGTATGTTTTTTATAGAAATATTTATCAATTCCAAAACATGGGTAGATAGGAATGAATGAAATTCAATTATATCATATAATATAGATACTAATGTTAAAGAAATAGTAATGGTTCCTCTCACTATTATGAGACCCATATCAACGTCCATTAGAGACTCTTCCACTACATAAAGAACAATTATTCTTGATACCTTTATCTAGAACCCATTTTATTGAAGCATCTAGCTACGATGCAGATCCACTAGGAAGTGTTGATCCCATACAACAACAAAAAGTGTTATAGACATGGAAGAGCATATATAAGTATCTCGAGTGTCCATAAGAGATATATATATTTAGTGCCTTTAAGAAATATCACTTTCAGTGCCCAACATTTCCACACAAGAAAAAATTATGTGGTCCTCTACCAGATACTATAGTAGATTTAGACGAATTCATCTATCAAGATCCAGCACTATGGTTTCCCCTATGAGACTCATCCTACATCATCTTGACCTTAATGGGACCATAATAGATACCACTGGGAGTAAGATGAACTCCCATCAAAGATAACTTAGAATCTATGTTAAATTTTGTCATTATATGTCAATCTAGAAGACAAACATACGAGGTGAGATTCAATAAGAAAACCTAGGATCAGATATCCAACAGAAGGCCTATTCAAAACATTTAATATTTTAGAATAACATTTGATACCACCTTTGGTGAGAAATTAATGAGTTCAGCACAATGGTTTTCATAATAGGTCACTATTTGATCTTATGGATGAAGTTTAAGGATATCCATTGACATAGGAAATACCATTGATTCTGTATAAAATTGGTATATTAAAAGTTCCCTAAATTCATTCCACTCTAAGACCACATTCATCCTAGTCAAATATATTAAATACCATCACTTTATGTGAGTATCATTATGTTTTAAAACTATAAATTTTACCATAACTGAATATGGAATCTCTAAAAACTCAAATAATTACTCTACCTTTTCAACCAATCCTTTTAATCCTGAGGATCATTGGTTTCCTTGAAAGATCATGGATTTTGATAATGGAAATACTAGGAATGATCCTTGGCATCGTCCCTCTAGGGTAGAACCTCTGTAGCTTAAATGGGAATTGATGCAACTACCTAGAGCAGAGCTTGGACTACCCACATGATAACCTCTAAAATGTATTCATAAATTAGAGTGTTTAGTTTTCATGGTTATTGAAAGATTTCTTATCGTGAACCAACCCATGTCAACCCCAAATCAGTCACCTGAGATGATCCATTATAAGGCCCGATGGGTATTCTTTATCCCCATGGGCTAGAAACTAGTATCATGCATCACTAGAGAGACAAGGGAATGATTTAAACTAATATAAATTACTAAATAATCTGAATAGTGAAAAAACAAGAGCAAACCAAAATATATAAAAACTGAACATCATCTTTTATATAAGATGAAAATACAACCAAACTGAAAAACAAACCCAACTGAACTATATGACCACAATGTCTCCATGTGACCCAAAGGGACACTCTCCTCTCCGATACCAAAACCATCCATCACCTACTGCGATTGATACCATAATGAGACAAAAACTACATGATAAAAAAATAAATAACTATAGGTGTGATTATTAAAATATAGTAGGCATGCCAAAACAAATCAATTCTTAATGAAATTCCTTTAAATAAAAGAAGAATAAATTCTAGGTTTGAAATATAATATATATAAGTCCGATTATTTACACATCTTAAAATTTTAAAACCAAACACTGTCATTTTCCCCTTTTACCATCCCAAATACAGGTAATTTTCAAGCTAGAAACATTAACAATTTCAATGGAAAGCGATGAATTCATTTCAAAACATGCGTTACAGAGTATACAAAATTTCCACTTTAAATTTTTTTCCACAATCCATTAAAAGCCAACCCATTACATTCTAAAGAAACACACCACACATGAGAGAACCACAATATTCACATAATAAGGGAAATGTAAAATAATCAATCAATGAGAAACCAATGAACACTAATCTCAATCACCTATTATAGAAAACTATGTTCCAATAGACATGGGAGAAACCTAGGAGATCAGGAATAATAACATACTAGACATCATGAATCATCTCAGAATGCATTCCTAACATAGTTAAATAGAATTTCTCTAACACATGATCTTTATCTCCCAAAATGGACTGACCTTGGGTCACTATACCATATAAATAATCACAATATATATCCACCTACAACGGGCCACTAGTCAGAGTATAATCCTTACTAGTATAGCAATTCTTCTTAGAAAATTTGCTAGGTATGCCAGGTCTCCATGTCAAGACTATAAAGTGGGTTGGCCAACTGATCCCAACCAATCATCCAATCTCAACAATTTATATAATATATAATAATTATTTCAAAAAAACCACCTCAATCTACTCCAAGGATAAATTTCTTTCCATAGAACAAATAGATATTAATGGAGTCCACACCGAGGATACCCCACTCTTCTCAAGGTAAATGGGTCACGATGAATCCATAGTGGAGACTTCCTGACTATTAATATAAATGGATTTCAAGAATTCCATTTGGAATACATACCATCCATTAAATTTAAATATGTTATGAAGAGTATCTAAAGTGGGTTTTCAAAATAGTCATTTTCACAAGTTTTAGAGAAGTTCCAAACAATACACAAGAATCTCTTTCTCAAAGAATCAAATCCATCATTCCAAAATCGAAAAAAACCCTTCACCATTTCAAAATCATTTTACAAAATCTCATTTGATAACTTTCACCACATTTTCAAACCAAATTCCCTTTCATTAAAGCACCAACCTATCCACACATCGTTATCACAAACCAAACCATTTTGATGCACCAAATATAAACTGATTTCAAGTCCAAACCATTGAGAAATCCATATTCTAAATCAAAACCTCCATTCAGGTATCAAAGGTATATCTTCAAATCCAATCCATTCTTTAAACATGACAAAATAATCATAAAATTCAATCGATCATTTCATTGATCTCTTGGTGTGAGATATTCAGAAAACAATGCTATATATCCCAAAATAAGGAATAAATAACCCCTTTTTGCCCCAAAATAATATTCCAAGAATAAATAATAAATATTTTTTATGTAATGAATGTGATTAAAACACGAAACAAATTATTCGTAAAATTTAAATGAATGTAAAAAGACACACCTATCTCACACTCGCTGAACATCAACAACAAACACCCAAAAACACATCATGAAGGATCCAAGACCAGCCAAGAGAAACCTTAAGCACCTAATTACACAAACATAAACATAAAAATTAGGAATCCTAGATCCACATGACCAAGAGAGAGGAGTAACTCAAGAATAAATGGAAGGAGGTGGAAGATGGAGATGAGAAGAGAGGATTACCTTGAGAAATCTATCCCAAAATAATGAATAAACCCTAGATCCACACCATTGGAGGGAGGTGGATGTTTAAAGATGAAGGTAGATGCCTCCTTTGTGTACAAAAAACAATAGGAATAAGAAAATGGTATATTTGGGATTAAAATCAAGAGAGGATAGAATAATAATTTCAATTTTTTTATGATCTGGACTACTTTCATAGTTTGGTTGTATGATTTGGTAAACAATGTAAAAAACATGGGAGATGATTCTTCCTCAATACATAACCACCCTATATGCTTATCATGGTGTTTTTATAACCATGTGTAAGCTATTCACCATCATCCATAAGCATCCCATGTTCCACACATTTCTTAGAGCATGCCACTTAGTTTCCTCTAATTGTGTGCCACCTACTATAATGCCCAAAAACTCAACATTTCAACAAAAAAATTTAAAGAAGACTAAATAATAACCTCAATACCAAAGATAAACAAAATATATCCTCAAAATTCAAACCCATTACACCTATAACTTGATAGAAAAACTAAGATCCAAAAATAAACATGGAAAAAGGATTAAAACAAAATCTAGGGTTTGAAAGTAATCCCCACCATAATGCTATTTTCCACTTGAAATCCACAACATTTTACTATTGACCAGTAAAAGAAAAAAATAATTCTACAATCTCAAGACCCATCCTTTCAATATAAGACCTCCTCAAATCTTTTTTTTTCTAAAAGCCACTTTATGGTAGTGGTAACCGTACATTAGGATTACAAATTTCAAATTTTCGAATTCAAAATTCTAAATTTAACCAAACAAGATCTAGGAATTCAAAATAAATTCATCCTTAAATCCAACCAAATCGTCACCTTAAAGGCCTTGAGATATACTAGATGGACCGAGGATAGGCCTTCCAAGTCGCATCTGCATAGTCAACACCATCATCTCATAGCCTAATGCACTATACCTTCACCATCATCCCATATCCAAGCACCGTCGTCATGAACTCCGCCTGCCATCAGCTAGTTGAACAGTTGGCCTTTATCAATACCACATAATCGAAACACTAGAAAATTGATGTAGAATGAAAACCCATACATCATCTCCCAACTATCCTCATCACCAAAGGAACTCGGCACCATCATGTCACCGACTTCACAACATCACAAACAACACAATAATGCCATTGTCGTCATTGTCGCCACTATCTCATCTTCATTCATCCAACGATCAACACCAGATAATGAAACCAACACTATAGAACATGAACCACCATCGTGGAAAAACCCAAAAAAATAAATGAAATTGGGGAGTAACCATATACAAAACCGAATCAGCAGAAAACTGGGAATGAAAAATCCCAGGAAAACCACATTCAGGTCGGAGGAGCAATGCCAATCTGTCACGCAACACAAAACAATGAGATTCTCGGAGAAGAATCATCCAAATAAAACCAACACAATGATGGAGAAATCCAAATACCACAACACACAAACAAAAAAATGAGAAATATGAAACAAGGTTGAGAGAGAGAACCCATCACCAACCCCGGATGCGATGATTAACCAATCATATCCCGTCACCACCAACTGTTCTCCCGAAGAAGACCATGATTCATAAAAAAACACCGACGTCACTTTAGTGCTTATGGATAGATACTTGATGATTAAATCATATAATACATCACCATTAGGAGTTGAAAATCTCTAATCAGAACTTCTTTTATAATACAGATCCAGGGTTTAATAAAATACAGACTCAACATTTTGAACATTAGAAGGAAAAAAAGAAACTTGACACACAATAGAACACCCCTCCACTCACAAGGGTAGGATTTGAGAAATTATAAAAGGAAAACATCCATCCATTATAACATATGTTTGTAGTAGGTAAAAAACATCCAATTTTACAATTTAATGAATATGAAACACCATAAAATGCCACCAGATATTACCGTTACAATAAGAAAGCATACATAGAAAGGCATTTCAATCTGAGCCCAAAACATCACTCTACTCTCAAAATTTGGACGACTTCGCTTTCTAGAAACACCATGAAAAAGATGTTGTAAGTGACCTAGATTTCCATAGGAATCAAATGTATTTAGAAAATTTGAACATGATGATTTTTTATGATATGGTTTAACTCATTGATGAAAAATCGTGATCCTGCAATTAGGAGAAGTTGATGAGAGATCTAGAGGCCGTTTCATCCCATGACCAACAGCAACAAATTCAGGAAACATTCCATAATACATACTAGAAATACCTTCACTGCTTCCAAACATTGGGGAATGAATTTTTTCCTCAATTACTTTTACCCACATAGCCTCAACACAAACAGATTAGCTCACCATGTCAGCAATAGAGGTTAAATCAAACTCGAACACCTCTGATTGTAGATCAGTAAGAAGCCCATACTCTAAACATTGAGCCTTCAAGGAATCATATCTTTCCCAATATAGAATGTAAGGAAAAATATCCACAAAATTATGTTAGTTCTTCATCACTGATCCATCACCTTTCTAGAAACAATACTTCATCATCCCCTTTACCACAATAAACATTTCAGGGAAATACTATGGGATGAATGAAGCCTTTAAGAACATCAAGGTGATATCTTTCTGATGTTTGTTTTGAGAGACCGACATTCACAACTTCTAGGTCAGTACATCAAGCATGAAGGTATAAAAATTTACCTTTATTGACTCAAGAAACTCATAGAGAACGAATATCCTTTCCATTTTCTGCATCCACTCTTCCACTTTGAGAGGATCTTCTTGAACAAAAAATTGAGGTGGATTTAACATTACAATCTCACGATGGAAATAATTTTTTATTAACTATTAGATCTACCAAAATTGAACCACATATGGATACACATTGAATATCCATAAAATATTTATAGGGATAAATACTAAACAATATAGAAGATGAGCTCTCAATAAAAAACAAAACATCAACAAGAGTTCTCCAACTCAAAACTCATCACTAGAAAAATTTGCAAAACATTATCAAAGCACACAACCATTAGGTATAAAAACTATAAAATTTTCATTTTGAAAACACTTTTGATTATAATAATAAATTTGTGGATTTACACACTCACCCATAGTATTACATGGAGCCTCACACATGCATATTCCCATGCCACAACAGGTACGCATCAACTCATGAAAATTCGGGCACTCACCCGCCCAATTATCTACAAATATCATGCATGTGATCACCCATGAAAATAAAAATGATCATAATAGAACAGTTCAATTTTCTAGGAAAAAAAAATTCTACCAATATTTTTACAATTTTAATCAACTTTCCATTTCAACTTTAAAACATCTTTTCAATAGACCACTAACAATTCAATAAAAATCAAATTTCAAACTCCACTAATCATACAATTTCAAAATATAAATCTTGTGAGTCCCATTAAAAATATTTTTATCAGCCAAAAAAATCCCATTCCATCAAAAATTATTTGGTAAAAACTCAATAATTTTCATTTAAAAGAATCTTTCGGCCCTATTTCATTTTTTTCAATTTTTCAAATAAATAATTTCAAAAATCACTACATTTTTACCATAAAAATCCACTTTCTAAATCCTAACTTGAAAATTAATTCATTAAATAAATTTTTTTCCCTGAACCCTAAAATTACTAATAAAATTACATTTTATCTATTCCAAAACATGAGTTTTGACAACAATTTTCAAAATCAAAGAATACGCAGAATAAATCACAAGTTGAAACTACTGTCGATGGCTGATGTGGCTATATGGTTTCTTTTATTATGCCAAAGACACCATAATCATCAAGAGTCTTATAGGACCATGTCTCGAGATCCTCATAGATTTCAAAACTCTAGGAGCTCACTGAGACCATTGGACCACCTCCATTTTCATTTACCAAACAAAAAACAACCACAATATCCAAATAAATAAAAAGGAACACAACTTCCCATGGAATATCAGGGTTTAATCCAGAATGTGTTGGCTATAAACTCTTCCAGACATGCACCCTGATCTCTGACAATCCTCCTCCATCTACCATGAAATTCCAAGTAATAATGGGAACTCAAAAAGATAGGTCCTCTAAAGATCCAGCATAACCTGATACCATTTTGTGATGAACCAACCTGGGCTGACAATAAACCTGTCACCCGAACATATCCATAGAAAGGCCCAATGGTAATTCCTGATCCCTATGGGCTGCAACTTGTTCTGGGGATCATCAGAGAGACAAGGGAATAACTTCACCCAATATAAATAAGTAAATAAATTGAATAATAAAAACAAAAATGAGTAACCCAATATATTTACAAATTGAATATCATCTTTTACATAAGTTGAAAATACAACAAATCTGAACAACAATCCAAACTGAACTAGAGGACCACGAAGTCTCCTTGTGACATCGAGTGTCACTCTTTGATACCAAAACCAATCGTCTCACATGGTGATCATGAACAAGCTCATACTTGCACCATAAGTTAAAAACAAGAAACAATTATTGGTAGGATTATTAAAATACATTAGACTTTTTTGAAATATTATATTCCCAATGAACTTCCTTTAATCAAAATAAACATCAACTCTAGTTTTGAAATATAATATATTGGTATTTTGTTCCATATATTTTCCACTATAAAATCAAACACATTACATTAACTTTTTTACAATCCCAAATATAGGTTCTTTTCAAGATTTAATCATTAACATTTTTAAGGGGAAAGTGAGGATTCCATTTCAAAATACGCTCAAGAGAGTATAAAACATTTCCACATTAAAATAATTTTCCACAGTCCTCTGAAAACAAACCCATCATTTCCAATGAAACATAGTACACATGAGAGAACCAAAATAGTCACATAATAAGGGCAATGTAAAATAACTACTCAAGACTAAGCAATCAATAAGTATCTTCAATCACCATCTATGGAAAACTAATTACTATATACATGGGGAAAACTTAGGAACTTGTGAATTATCCAAAACATACAATACATATTGACTCATTCCCAAAAGCATGCTTCACTTGACAAAATGAAAATTTACCAACACATTCTTGATCACACACAAAATTTCCTGACCTAGGTGAACTATCCCATAATGAAAATAACAAAATATACCCCCTATTATGGACCACCAGTCATAGTTTAATCCTAACTAGTGAATCAATCGTTCTTAGAAAATTAGCTAGCTATGTCAGGTCTCTATGTCACGAGTATAAAGGGGGTGGGCCAACCGATGCCAATCGATTATAAAATCACAACAATATAAATCATATATAATAATTTACACAATATTATCCATTATAATCCACTCCAAGGTTCAATCTCTATATACGTATCAAATAGATCTCAACGAAGTCAACACTGAAGATTTTCGATTCTGCTCCAGGAAAATGGGTCATGAGGAGTCCATAGTAAGGTCATCCCACCCATTCAAATAAATTGATAAAAATGATTCCAAAGCGAGGACAACCAATCAATTAAATATTAATAAGTCCAAAATATTTTTTAAGGAGGGTTTTCATAATAACTATTTTCACAAGTTTCCCAAAAGTTATAAATGGGCCTCAAACATATCTTTCTGAAAGACTCAAATACGTATTTCCATAATGGTATAAATAAACCCTTTATCATTTTAAAATAATTTTAAAAAATATCATTTTTTTACTTTCACCGAATGTGAGAACCAAAGTCACTTTTATTAAAGTGCTAAACATGCCACACATCATTATAACAAGACACACAATTTTAAAGAACCAAATATAAACCAATTTCAAGTACAAACCATCTATAAATACAATTTTAAAATCCAAAACGCCATTTTATATTCCAAAATATATTTTCAAATCCAATCATTGATTTAAATGTCAAAAAATACTCACAAAATCCCACTGAGAATTTTCTTGAACACTTGGTGTGAAATATTTTACGAATATATGATATCAATCATAAAATGAGGATTAAATATCAAAGATTCACACCAAAAAAATATTACAATATTCACACATCAATATTTAACATTTAAGGAAGGTTAGAAAAGTATGAAACCAATGATTTGTAAATTTAAGTCCTAGTGCAGATGGAAACGTACCTGAAACATAGGGCGCTTCAACAAAACACACCCGAAACTACCTCATGAAGGATCCAAGAATCCAGATTGTCAATGATAAAGATTATGAACAAAAATAACCCAACTTATTCATAATATAATAGGAACCCTAGATCCACAAGACCATGGTTGCGAGGAAATCAAGATGAAATTGAAGGAGGATGATGTGGGAGATGATAAGAGAGGATTACCTTGAGGAATCTAGACCAAACCACTGATAAAACCCTATATCCTCACCATGGGAGGTAGGAAGAAGCTTGGATAAGGAGGGAGATTCCTCATTTATGTATCCAAAACCAAGGGAATAAGAAAATGGGAGATTTTGGGTCAAAATCTTTTGAGGGTAGAATAAATATTTCACAAATTTTATGATATTAGCAGCTCACGGAGTTTGGAAACGTAGATTAGTAAACCATGCACCAACCATGAGAGATGGCTCTACCTTGAGATAAATCCTCCCAACATGCATACTGCACATTTTTTATAACTATTCTTAGGCAGTGCTTCCTCGGCTAGAAGCATCCTATGGCCCACGCAATTTCTCAAAGCATGTTGTATGTTTTACTCTAATCGTGTGAAAACCATTAACCACCTTTAATAAAGTGAAAAAACTCAAATTTTCAATAAAAACCCCATGATGAAAACCAATTAATAACCTCAAGACCAATGATAAACAAAATATAACCCCAAAATTCAAACTCGTCACACCCAGAACTCGAGAGAAAAAATGATATCTAAATATGAATCAGTTTAAAGGCTTAAAACAAAACCCAAGGTGTGACATCCCTCTTGAAGTCTATTAAATCATCTTCATGGGGGTGTGGCACTAAAAAAATCAATTGATTAAAATGAAACACTAGTAAAATGACAATATATCAACAACTTCATCATTTATAATTCAATTGGGAATCAAAAATGTCAGATCAATGATTTGAAAACATTCTAAAATTTGATCAAACAATTCATCATGAACATTATCCCAATAATCCATGGTAACTTAAGTCACATTAAGATGTGTTATGGTTAGAAACTCAATCGTATCATACCACTTAAGTCATAAAAATCATATCTCTTGTTTAACCTGACATCCCAAACGACATGCCAATATTAAACATGATGAATTACCACCTATGATTCCAATTTTTCACAAAAAATCATGGATAACACATATAAACGATACTCAAATCAGTTCTAATACTAATCAAAGGGTATTACTGTTCCCCATGGGCTCATGGCTAGTGCATAGAAATCAAATACAATCGTAATTGAATAGTTTCAATACAAGAATAATTTATCAATAGGGGTCAAAAAATAAAAACATAATAAATAATATGTATGAAAAAACATCCACAAGGGAAAAAGCTACTAGTAATCAAAGAGAAGTCTAAAAATGGGATGTCCCAATACTGTCATTAGATAAACCCATAAGAAATCAATAACAGGTCTCCATGTAACAAGTGGATCATAACCTCTAGCGGTAACTGCTAACTCTGATGTTAAACTAATCAAGAACATACACCACCTCTGAGTAGTGCTGTCCATTTTCATGGAAATAGCATAATAAAATATAAAAATTACTAAAGTTAAATCTTGGGTGTGAGTAATAAATCCCAATGGTATCTCAGTAATAATTTCATAGTTAATATATAACAAATAAACCAAATATTCTCGATTTAAAATAAAGCATGGAATTGTAATATTTTCTCAGTTATAATAAAAACAATATTTATAAAACATTTAAATGGATAAAATAAAACATTTTTCAAAGTTACTTTCCATAAAATTTGGTATATATAAAAATATTTATCAAAACATTCATGAATAAGAATTCATATAAAAATAGACAAGAGTAAATATTTTAAATCAATCATTGGAATGAATTAACAATTTTTAGTCATTCATCAATCATAGAACCATGGTAATAATGAACAATATAAGTACCAGTTACAACATTTTTCACATTCTCGGTGAAATAAAAAACGATGTTCACACACACTCACTAGATACACAAGCCAAAGTGGAAATAAGAGAAAATCCCAAATAATGAACTCACTTCCATCAATTTTTTTTGTTACATTGTCCTCATTAATTCAATGTTAGATACCTATTTAAATATTGTGCATATTGAAGGTTCCAGGCATAGAGGATGTGTGGTTTAGCCAGTGCCGAAATTTAATTTTAACCATGATCAATGATTATTCTATGATAAATAAGACTATTAACACCAGTCACCATAGAATAGAATAAAAAATTTAGATAAAGAAGAAAGAGGGCCAAAACCATTATAGAGGATATTTCACACTATGTTTATAATTAACATTTTTAATTTTTTAATGAAATGAATACCTGGATCATATGTTCATTCTTCATTGATGATGTTTACCATCTAGAATGACCCTTCTATGTTGTGTCTATGCTATTGTGAGGATTCAAAACGGAATCCCTCTAGCGGTGACCCACACATGCTCTAATGGCCTCTGATCGACACCGCTTGTTCTCCAGGAGCTAGCATGGGGAAGTATGTTTCTTGTGTTAGTCATTCATGATTGAATATTATTCAGTCGTGAAGAACATATCTTGTTATTGAGAGGGCTGAGAAGAGTATTTGAGTGTGAAATTGTTTTGGATCAATAATTCACAATCGATTAGAAATTCTATACTAGGAAAAATTGATATACATATCTATTTATTGACATAGGTATTCAGTTACAATATTTATTTTCATAACTAAAATTAAATACATTAATAGCCCTAGAAATATCCCATGAATTTAATAATAATAATGCATCATTATTTATTATGTGGCAACTTATGGAAAATAAAATTACAATTAAAAATTCCATGTCAAAGAAATAATAGTGTTATTGTTATTTTAAATTGTGCCAACAAGTGAAATAATTATTTACCATCTTGCAAATAATTATTTTACTATTATACTAGACTTGGTCCACTCAAAATACTCATCCATTTATTGAACACCTGAAAAAATCAATCAATAATTTATTCCCTTATATAAATATTAGCTTTTCTAACTAGTATATAAATATTTATTGAAGGTTTAATAAAATAAATAAATATATTTTACTCCCAATCCGATTAATAAATATTTATTTAATTTATGCGATCATTTTAACGTGATTATAATTATTCTATGGTCATGATAATAATATTTTATTCCATTAATTAAATTAAAATATAATTTAGTCAAGACCACAAGAAATACTTTGTGTGTGACCCTATAGGATTATTTCTCATTGGAATTAGGTGGGCTTGCCTATAGTCCAAGAGTACTATCTAAAAATGGGTCAAGGCCCCTAATAAAAAGAACTTGTAGTCACAATGATGACATCCACATAAGAAAGATCACTATGTAATATAATCACTTTATCTCAATATCTCATCAAGCAGATTTCATGACAGTGTCATTAACCTATATGCTGGATAAGTCATTCATTGATTACCTGAAATAAACTCATTGTTACACCATGGCCATGAAATTTCACATGAAACATCCATTTCAATCAATGTAATGAGATATCAACTTCCATAAATGGAATGGAAAAAACCTTCCTCAACTTATCCATTAATAACATGCCACTCGTGTCGCACCCAACGCACCCTACGTCCCGCCAACATATGACATGACAGTTTTTATCAGTAAGTCATCATGCGAGGGTCATGACAAATATTAATGACAATCTTAAAGTCTATGGACCATTTCACTTTCTCACAGATAGGAATATTCGATGGCACGAAAACATGACGAATTTCTACAAGTGGGTCTATTCTCATAATATCTCATCTTGGAGATTACCAAGTGAGAAATTTCAAAGTGGTTGTTTGACCTACTTATGAGTACTCAAACATGATGGTATGTATACTGCATTTCCCATCATAGTATGTCATCCAACCATAGAACTATATTTAGGAAAATATTTTTATAACATTATAAGGTTCTCATCATTGTGTGGATTTGTCATGAACATAACAAAGAAACAAATAATCTAGGAAATTATTACCTCATAGTCCTGAAAAATAATGAAAAATTCGAAATTAGATGTTTGATAGTTCAATAAATTAAATATCCATGTAATCAAAGTAAAAACATTTTCTTCTAGGGCACCAACCATAACAAAATACCACTTGGACTATAATCAACTACCAACTACTTTCAGTCTGATATACCTCACATAATGATAATGTTTCTAATGATTTAAGAATTTAGTCAAGGGGTCCACCAATTTGACTTCCATTGAAAAATGTCTCACTACAAATTCACCTTTTTTGAGAAAAATCCCTCAAGAGTTGATACTTTGGAAGTATGTGATTATTCCTCTAATGTGACCATGCCACTTTTGTGAGAGCCACCACTGTAGTATTATCATAATAGAGTGTGATTGGATCATTACTGATAGGAGATACATCCAACTCTTGAACAAATATTCGCACACAAACTAAATATTTATCTATATCTGAAGCTAAGGAATACTGATAATATGATGTAAAATAAGTGACCACACTCTGTATTGCGCTCTTCTAGCTAACAAAACCTCCATTCAAAGTGAAGATATATCCAATTGTCCACTTTAGGCCATCCTGCTCAGTCTTGAAACTAGCATCTACATATCCTCTGAAGACTATATCCTCATATCCCCAATTAATAAAAAGAATATTCATAGTATTCCATATAAAAATAAGGATAGTATTGAATTCCATCCAATGGTGGTAACCTGGGTCAACATGATATCTTCCTACCACACTCAATGCATAGGCAAAATCTTGCCTAGGAAATAGAATGACACACATGACTGACCCAATCACTGATACGTATGGAGTCCTTTCCATTCTAAATATTTTCTCATGTGTCTAATGACACATTTTATTGGAAAGATGAATGCCATGTGACATTGGGAAAAATCCACCCTTGGATTGTTCCATACTAGATCTCTTCAGTATAATTTCAATGTATGTAGTTTGATGCATGACCATTAGTCTATTAGATCAATCATGAGGGATCTTGATCTCAATAATATTTTCTACCTCACATATGTTCATCATCTAGAAGAAATGATTAAACCATGCCTTAACAAACTATAATACATGTATTCCATTTATAATAAGTAATATGTCATCAACATATACTATTACAAAAATGACTGCACTCCCAATAAAATGTTAATAGAAACATGTCTCACATTCATTCTTTATAAAACCAAATTCTGTTATGGATTTTTCAAAATTAATGTTCCATGACCTGGAAGCTTTTTTAAAACCATACATGTATTTTTGCAACTTGCATACCTTATTAGCATCTTTTGTAGTCATAAAACCATGAGGTTGTCTCATGTAGACACATTAAAGAAGGTTTCCATTATGGAATGATGTTTTAATATCCATTTTAAAAATCTCATAGTCTTGGTATGCTGAAATGGAATATAGACTTCTGATGGATTTCAGTATTGCAACTAGTGAAAAGGTTTCATCGTAGTCAATTCCTTGATGTTGTTTGAAACATTTTTCAAGCAATAGTTTCTTATAGGCACAGAATTATCCCTCCATGTTTATATTCTTTTTGAATACCGATTTTCAACCATCATTATTTATATAATCTAGAGGATCTTCAAAAATCATGAATTTTTTTGGTACATGGAATCCATTTCAGAATTCATGTATTCTTTCCACTAGGAAATGTCTGTGCCACTTACTACTTTTTTATAGGTAAGGGGATCATTATAATCAACTAATAATGATTCACCATCCTCTATAACTAGAAAACCATTCCATTTTAGTTCTCTAACCCCACTTCTACTCATAAATAGTAATTATGTCTCTAGAATATATCTTTCTTCCACAAGGCTTTGAGGGATCTACTCCTGTACCAAATCTTGTTTTCCATGAGCCTCGACTTCATCTAAGTCTATCTCACTCACACTATCTCTTTTAGATATGTGCTCCCTCTCAAAAAATATGGCATGTATTTCAACTATAACCTTCTTTTGATGAGTTTTATAGGTAATATCCCTTATTTCCTTGGGGTATCCGATTATGTTACACTTTGTGCCTCGGGGTGATAGTTGGTTACCTGAAGAGGCCTTAAAAAATTATTTGCTACCCCACAAATGTATGTTTGATAACATGGATTTTCTCGCATTATAAAACTTATAGTGAATACCATTTATCAATTTAGTTAGCACATGGTTTATTATGTGTGGAACTGTTTGTAATGCATATCTCCAAAAGGATAATGGAAGACTCACATGACTCATCATTGATATCATCATGTTCAATAAGGTGTGGTTCCCCATTTCACATACAACATTCCTCTAATGCGTGTAAAAATGAGTGAGCAGGGTTAATATCCCAAACATTCATAAGTAATCATTAATATATTGATTAAGATACCCCCCAAATTGGTATGAGAAATTTTTCTTATTCTTCTTACCAAATTGGTTCTCAAATTCATTTTATTATTATTTGAACATATACAAAGAATCTATCTTATATATCATTACATAGATATATCTATATATACAAAAATCATACCTAAAAGTTATGAAGTATAAGTACCCACCCCTTTCTTCAACTAGAAATGGTCTCCACACATCGGGATGAACCAATTCATGATGATCATTAGCCCATTCTACATTCCCACTAAATATGTTTTTGGTCATTTCTCCATGTAAACATGCTTGAAATACACCAATTTGATTTAGTTCAAAAGAATATAAATATCCATCTTGTTGTAACTTTTTCAAGAATTTCTCATTTACATGACCAAACTAGTGATTCCGATGTTTGGTATTGTATGAGTTATGTGAGGTATCTTTGTTATTGATTGCCATTACTTGGGTTTTGTAATCCAACACATAAATACTTTTTTATAAGTTTTCCCTACCAAAAGAAATGAAAAATTTAAAAAAGAAGAAATATTCATTTCCAAAAATGAAAAAATTCCATTTTTATCTAGTTTGGATACATAAAATGTGTTTATGGTTGTAGAAGAAACATAAAAAATCCTTTTAACACCTAGATCATCCAAATTGATAATGTGAGGTGATAGTACCCGAAAACTACAACAGAATGTCTAGTTCCATTGGCTTCTCATTGATCAACCTCTCCTCAATCAATTTTCATCAATCTACATGTTTTATATATTGGAATACATATATGAGGACCACAAGATGTATCCAATACCCAATTTTTAGAAATAAATAAATATCAAATAACAAAAGACTCACCTGAAGCTCCCCCTTGCATCTTTGGATAGGGGCCGTTTTTTCTTCTTGTGGTCCTTATTTCCACATGAGAACAAACCACCTCTTATTCTCTTCCCTCCCCTTTGATCATCCATTTCATGGAAGGACATGAAGAAGCTTTTGTCATATATCTCTTCCCCTTCCCTTTCCTCTTATTCATCATAATGATAGAAGTCTTTTCGTGATTCCTATTTTTGTCCACTCATAGAATGAGGATAAGAAGATCAGATAAATATGTCTCAATGTTGTTCATATTTACATTAACAACAACTATGGAGAAGCTCCGAGGAAGTGATGATAAAATGAGATTGGTGCCAAGTCATTCGGTGTGTTTAAACACTAAAACATCAAAGAAGTCAATGTATCCAATGAGATAGACAACATGCAGCCTAGCTAGGGGATCCCTCTAAAGGATTACTATGAATGAGTGTATTGAAGATCTCAAACCTTCTATGTCTTGCTCTCTCGTGGTAAAGAAAATGGAGGTGATTGAGCATGAAATTAGTTTCCATGTTTTTGTGAGACATCATGAGCTCAGTAGACAATAATGATAACATCCTATATTGAACATCGACTGTGTCATTCATATGTTTCTTGATGACCAATAAATCCTCATCACTTGCCTCTTTGGAATGTTGATCATGTAATGCTGACTCCAGCATATAAGACTTCTTTTCATGGCATATGACAACCCGAAGGCATCTAAACCATTCCTAGAATTTACTATTGGTGAGGATGCTATCATTATCAAGAATTTATCACCAGGATAGTCTGGTTGATGATATTGTCATTTTTATTCTAAAATTAAAAGAGCATACCATTAGTAATTTATTGATTACATTTTTTGAGAAATAATAAATTAATTTTATTATGTCATTAACTACTTTATCATGTCCCAATTCCCCACACCATTGTACTCAGAATGTATAGTTGCCCCAACATTCTAGTGGAAGGGATTAATATTCCCCTTTTCATAACCCCAACAAAGGTTGGTCAAGCTATTTGAAGGTATTTAGCTAGGCAGGTCTATTATAACTATGGTCTTGCAATTCTTTTTATATTGTGTGGAGTCCCCAATACTGAAATCCTAACATTGGATTTCCTCAACTCTTGCCTCCAATATTATACCATGTCTAGCAAGGTGTACTCCTCTTGAAGTTATATGGTTAAGTCAACACGAAACCTTTCATAAGTGCTTCTTGTATAATATTAAGTGTCCTGACAAGGGATGGTCGAACACATATTTTTATTGAGATTCTCCCTTAATAAAGTAACAAAAGGATTGGTGTGACTTAATATTTATTTTTGAAGGATTTTTATCTCTTATGTAGGATTTTCTTATTATCATTATCACACTATTGTTAATATTAATTAGAACATAATTAATTAATTAACCATGTATTGCTAATATTTATGTATAATCTCAATTTATTTTAGTTCCATATTGCACTCTTTTTTAATTCATTATTTATGCGATCTGGAAAACACATCCACAATGATAATCCATGAAACATACAGAAATAAAATAAAGTAAATGGCATGATCATGATCTTTTCTAATGGTTAGTTTTTCTAGCGGTTGATTAACTAGAAATGACCTAGGTGGCAAACACCTTGAACCTTTTGTGTTTGTGTTTACAACTTTCCACCTGTACACCTCTATATCTCATGGGATTGGTTTCATCTTGGCTCCATCATGAACCGCATCTAATAGCTTGGGATTTCCATTCATTACATATACTTTAAATTATCATGTAGGTGAGGGGTTAAAGGGGGTTAACATAAAGAAAACCATGGGCATGTTGTCCCTATATATTAATGAGGAGAGTTGGATCACATGCCAACAAATTATTTCAATAAATAAATTAAATGTAAAAATGATCACATCCACATACATGAAATGAATTAATAAAATAATAAAACAAGAATTAAAATATTTAATAATTATTATTATGTTAAATCATGATTGAATCAATTAATTAATATATTTAATTAAACAGTCCTTTTATCTTAATTCCTTTTTCTGAATTTCCTTGATATTATCATCAATGTACATAGACGCACAATGGAGGTAAGCTGGTGAATACCCATTGAATCTACCAAACATGTATTATATTTGTATACAATTTTTCTCCTCTAACATATAGAATACATGATTCTTGAATGCATATATTATCAACCTATAGTACGATTTATAAATGATTTCTAGTTCTGAACATTACAGAAACATTAAATTTTTAACATTGTGTAATTTTGTAAAGTACACGGCATGTAGTTATGACTACACGTATTGTAATACCTTCACTGTATATCCTAATGTACATGCCTTGGGAGGCATTGTGTGAGGGGTACATCAGATATTTTGGAGTACATGACATGTATAGTGGGAAAAATGTTGTGTTGTCTTTGCGTTACATCATTACCAGTCAAGATAGCCGTGTATGGATACACTGTTTGGATCCTATCCGGAAGAGACTACACACAATTTATGTGGGTCAGGCACCGTGAAATTGAGTATTCATGTGCCTAGCTATCAGGGTCAATACACAGTGTAAAATTAACTACACCACATGTAATAAATGCACACAGATTGTGTAATTTTCAAATTACTCTTGATGCATTGTACACGACTACACAATGTGTAGTCTGGATTACATGGTGAGTATGGTAGAGAACACGATTTGAATGTCTGAAAACACAGCATGTACTGTCATGTCATTGGGGTAGAATCATTGGTTCCTCCGGAGGAGTTCCTCAATAAAATTTCAATCCAAAAATTATTTGTTTCTGTGAAATTTACAAGAAACAAAAGAGTAATAATTGATCTCAAAATTCATATTAATAGAAATATAAAACCATGAATTGAAAAAAAAATTATTAAAGAATAAATCCCGAATGATAATTAAATATTTATAAAAATTAATGGTCTCCCAATGATACCACTAGAAGGTCCGGGGCACAAAAGAATTGCGGTTGGGCCAATCCCCAACATTAATTTTTACCATGATCAATGATTATTCTAAGACCAATATAAAGATTAACGCTAGCCTCTACAGGATTGAATCATATATTTAGATAATGATGTAAGAGGATCTAAACTTAGAGAGAGGATCAATAACATTATGTTTATTATTTTTTTAATTATTTTCATAATGAAATGAGTACTCGGATATTTGGTAAATTCTTCATTGATGATGAAGACCATCTGGAATGACCCTTCTAGGTTGTCTAATTGATATTGCAAGGAATCAAACTAGAATCACTCTAGCGGTGATCTAGACAATATCTAATGGCCACTGATCGACACCACTCGTTCTTTGGGTGCTACTGTGGTGAAGAGAGTGTCTTGTTTTGTTCATTCTTGATCACATTTTCTTAGGTCATGAAGAACATATCTTGTTCATTAGAGGTGAGAGGAGAGGATTTAAGAGAGAAATTGTTTTTTCTCAACAATTCTCAATCCATCGGCACTTTCGTACTTGTTACAATAGACAAACCATTCTATTTATCGACATGTGGATTTAGATACTATATTTAATTGCATAAAAATAATTAAATACATTCCTAACCTTACAGAAACCCCATAAAGTTAATAATAATAACACATCATTATTTATGGTGGGCCGACTTGCGTAAAACCGAATTACAATTTAAAATTCCATGTCACAAAATAATAACTATGTAATTATTATTTTATATTGTGCCAAATAGATAAATAATTATTTGCCATCATGAAAATAATTATTTTACTACTGGACCAACCTTGGTCTGCTGAAACTTTTATTCAAATTATTGATCACCCAAAAAAATAAATAAATAATTTATTATCAAAAATAAATATTTCATTTATAAACTAGTAAATAAAAATTTATTAAATGTCCAATAAAATAAATATTTATATTTTACTCACAGTCCATTGAATTATATTTTTTTAATTTATGTGATCAGTTTTACATGAATAGAATTATTCCACGATCTTAAGAATAATATTTATTATATTAATTAAATTGAAGTAGAATTTAATTGAGACCATAAGAAACACTTAGTGTGTGACCCTCTAGGATTCATTCTCATAGGAAATAGGCATGGATTGTCTAAATTACAAGGGTAATGTCTAGAAACGGGTCAAGGAACCCAAGAGAAAGGACATAAAGTTGCAATGATGACATCCACATTTGAACACTCACTTTGTAATATAATCCCTTTATCTCAAAATTTTATCATGCAAGTTTCATGACAATGCCATCCTCATATATGTTTGATACCTCATTATTTGACTACCTGAAATAAACACATAGTTACACCAAATACCTGGAATATCATGCTACTCTACTATTTCAATCAAAGGGATGAGATATCAACATCCATCAATAGAATGGAATAATCATTCCTCGATTTATCCATTAATAACATGCCACTTGTTTCGCTCCTAACATACCCTAATTCCCAGCTATATATGGTGGGATAGTTTTTTTTAGTAAATCAATTTGTGTGAGTAGTGACACATATTAATGATAATATTAAAGTCTATAGACAATTGCATGTCCTCGTAGATAGAAATATCCAAAGTCACAAAAACATGCGGAATCCCTACTAGAAGGTCTATTATCATAATCTCCATTCTGGTAGATTACCAAGTGAAAACATCATGAGATGAATTCTCATATAATTATTATTACTCTCACCTAATGGTAGGTATACTATTTCTCCCATAATAGCATTTCATCCAACCACAGAACTATATTTAATAATATTGTTATAGAATTACAAGATTCTCATCATAGCGGGGAACTTCCCTAACCATATCAATTAAACAAATACCCTTGGACATTATTACATCATAGTAATACATAACAGTGAACAATATATAATAATATGTTTAATATTTAAATACATTACATATCAATTTAATCAAATTACAAACAGTTGGTTCTAGGGTTCCAACTCTAATACATATCCTTCCACATAACTACCCAGAATCTCATGTGCTTCAAGGTAATCCATCATACATGAGGATATCATTAAATAAATTAAATCTTTCAATCAATCAATTCATTTGGACCCAAGTACATGTTTCAAAACATGCATTTCATTTAAAAACCAATACAAAATGAATTTTATCAAAAAAACTGTTCCTTTTCATTCAGGTCATTATATTTCAAAAAAATAAAAAATACATACCTTTACATACCCTTAAATCATGCATCAATTCATTCATGTCAAATCAAGATAATTTTTATAGAAATCACTCTATTCATTGAAATCCATTTTCAAATGAATTTTCCCCCAAACAAACACACCATGCAATTTGATATCATTTGTCAAAAGCCTTAATTAAATATTTATAAATTAATTTGAAAACAAATTTAAATGAACCAACCTTAAAGGGTTTAAATTCAAATATATTTCCTTATGAAAACACAAACTATAATCAATATCAACAAATTCCCACACGAGATCTACAAATGGAGATTCGATGGATTGAATTCTCACAGAAGAATCCTAAAATCCTATTACATCAAGTTAAGATATCGATCCCTCAAAAATATGAGGTTCCTTTTCTATCAGTGATGGAGAGAGTATTTAAAAGGATAATAAACTATCAAATCATGTTTAAGAATATCATAAGTGAATCAACACATAAACCAACACTTTATTTTATGATGAAATGTGGTTTGGAGAGATTAATTCAAATATCAGGAGCCTCCAAGGATTTTAGAATGAAATTAAATTTGAGGTAAGTGTTTTAGAAATAAAAAAAACATTAAATGGGACTAAATTAATATAATTTCCAAGAAAAAAGTGGCCTTGTTAGCATCACAATCAAGCCAATGGTACATAATAAAATACCCATCCCACTAGTCGCTCCACCAGCTACGTGGTGGCCTTCATTAGCTAGCTGTTTGGCCTCCTTGAGTTATTATATCTATTGAATCATCACAACTTTTTTTAGAAATGATATGGATACCTCTCGACCACAAAAACAAGAATAATCCTCTCACACTACAATAAAATATCAATGATAGGAATGAAACTAGAAATAAACTAGTACAATTATAGATAAAGGGAAATAACTAGAGATCAACATGGAATCCAAGAGAATGAAAAATAAAAACGTTTCATAATTGAAAGATGTTAATGGGATGTTATAGTATCCATAAGCTTTGTGAATATCCCAACTCTTGGGAATGACCTCCTTTAATCCATGGTTTATTAAAAACAAATTTAATGGATTAAATAAAATAAGAGATATAGGTATAGTATTGACCATGAATTTTTTACGATAGAATCACACACACACACCATCCCATGGTAGTGGCCTCCATAATTAGTAACTGAGAAGTCCTGTCAACACCCTAAATGTTTGATAAACATTTAGTAATAGCATTTAAGGTTAGAAACCTTTTATAACCATTTAAAATGAATGATGAATCATTTAAATCGTTATAATTTTCATATTCCACTATCAAAGCCTCGTATTAATTATCATTATATGATAATCAACTAATCATGATAGATTTTTGTGGTTGAATAAAGATAAAAATTGTATTATTATATGATACATAAAATTTCATTCACAACACCATGACATGATCTAAACAACTATGTCATGGCCTCGATTTTGGTTTAATATCTCCATAAATCTCTTATATTAACTAAAAGACTCATAGACGTAGCACCTTTTTACTTTATGTCACATTATATGTAACAACTTGTGAAAATATATCCAAAATTAAATTTTGGAAAAACTATAATTCATTTTAACCATATGTCACATCACATGTATCAACATGTGAAAATCTATCCAAAACATCTTTAGTATATCCTCTAAATCAGTTTTATTGTAGAAATCAATGTTTTATACAAAAACATTGTAACAAAACTTAATTTTCATTCACAAAATAACTATGTATGACTCCATGAGCCTTTATAGAATTGGAAAAAAAATTATAAATACCCTAATCTATAATTATAATAAACGATAGACCTCTAGAAATGCATCAGCACTACTTAAGATAAAAAGAGATCCTAAAAGACCTCTATCAAACAAATGTATCTTCACAACCATGTCCATATAATTTATCAAATTTAAGTGCACATAATAATATAATACATTTTCTAAGACATTGAGTGACTAAGATAGATAGAGTATGTGGATCCAATATAGCGCACTCACACAATCATGAGCTTGCAATTATTGATTGACCTGATAGTTCCCTAAGGGGTGAAAACAAGTTGATGCACCATTGTAGGTCTGATAAGAAGTATCAAGGTGAGGTATCCCTTAGTACTTATAGCCATCATAGATTTACTTTTTCTATTTAATCCCCCTTCCCAAACTATTTTAATAATGTATATTAACCATATAGATGATCATATTTTATGTCATTCACCAAAGTGGATGAGTGCATCACATGTACCTCATCAAAAGTGATTAGAAAATTACATTCACATAATTTGGGTATGGATATACACTTCTTCTTTTTATATCAATAGAGGGTCTACGTATCATAATTTTTATATGAAAGGAAAAATCTCATTTTGGTTATGCCTTAATAGATGACATGATCAACTACATACCCAACCTCCCCCGATTAGATAAACCTCAAGGTTGACATAAGAAATTTATTAATGTATGAAAATTCTCATGTTATATATCCTTTCAAATTCAGTTATATAATTCAATATGAAACTCAAATCTCTATTATGCCAAATTAATAGTGTATATCACTCCATGTAGTATACATATCTAGTCATCCAATACACATAACTCCTTTATTTCTTATGATAATATTCAATATATATTTGTGAAATTCTATCTATACTAACACTATCATTTTAGCAAAACCAACAATACACCATCAAAAGCGTCAATTATGGATAACTCAATGACATGATTTGAGAGGTCAATTATAATTTTGATTTACAAAATATAAATCGAGACGATGAGATGTTTTTGAGAGATTATTGAGACTGTGAAAAATGAATGTATTGAGATATGAAGTTAAATAAGAATCCCATAGATATGTTGTGTTTTTATATGGAATAAGATGTTGAGAATATACAATGTAGATAAGTTTTTTGTGTAATTTTTTATTTCGTTAATACATAAATCATGTTCAAAAACAAGTGATATATGGTGTTTTATTGGAGGAGAATTTCATTCCAGGTTCCTATGTGTTTAATGGTGTTTTGAAGAGGTATTCAGATGTTTTTTGTTTTTTATAAGTGTTTTAGAGTTTAGAATAATTGAGTCTAAACATTTGGATAAGTCCTATATATGTGATTCGTTTTCTCAATATGCAAGGATTGCTCTATTCGTATTATTGAAAAATGAAATAAAACATCCTTGAATATATAAGAGTAGTTCTGAGTTGAAAGAATGGAAAATTGTTAGTCTATAATTCATAAGATTCATTTTACTCAATATATATGTGTTTTCCTGAACAAAAATTATAAATATTTAAAATGAAAAAAATATCTTCACTGTATATGAATGTTTCATTCTGAGTATATGTAAAGGTAAACCTAATAAGGATAGATAAAAATTTGTTAGTCCCCAATCCTATCATGTAAACATAAGGGTAATTCTAGTGGCACACGAGGGTTTCATTCTTAGACAAAATGATTGAATTTTGGATGTTTCTAGGATGTTTCAGATAATTGATTACAAGAAGATAAGACAGAAATATTGAATAATATCTCTATATCACAATATAATATATTTTCACATCAAAGTGTGATGATTTATGGTGATTAAATAAGATGGTGATAAAAGCAATTTATTTTATGAAATAAATATAATGAAGGGAAATTTGGATATAAGCATTAGAGAATAAATGTTAGGTCTTGAATAAGATATTCACCCTATTTTGAGAGAAGATTATTATTATGATGAGCATCCATGATAATTTTTCATTAAATTATTTAGAGGAAGAAATAACTATCATGATATAACAAAATATTTCATGCCGTGAAAATAAAAATCATTTATTATAATAATATTTTATCATGTTGTAACATGTAGTCATTCTTTGATGACCTGGACAGTTCTTGTAACCAATGATGAAGTAGGAAAAGATAGAAAATAATATACAAATAGTTAATGGTAGTTATGTATATAATATTTGAAATTGAAATTCAAATACGAGGAAGGAAAAAGTGATGATATTGTATTATATTATATTGAACATGGATCTTGAAAATAAATTGAGTAGAAGATAAGACGATTAATAAAGATAGAATAATCGAGTAGATTATTTTGAAGGGATAGAGTATTTAAAATATTGCCCATATAAGAAGAGGAGGAGGAAGAGTACACACTCGTTTGTTTGTAATCATCACATCTGTGTCATGTGGTGATGAAGTAGAAGGTAACACATGTTCAATGAAATGAAGAAGTCCTGGGTCACTATAATATTTTCATTATAAAATGATTATAGGAGGAAATATAATCCATGCCACATGAATGTACAAGAAAAATATTTACTAATATGGAGAAACATTATTTATAATCTTGTAACACGAGTTCATAGATGTTCCCCACATATTATAATAAAAAATAGTAATTATAGTGGATCATATGCTCTCAGGTGTGTCTGGATCATGCCAATTATTAGATTCTTATTTAGAGTAATTAACCTTATACATCAAGTGTCCTTTGATTCTCATTCCTCAGTGTGTGTAAATTAAGTAGTAAAATTTCTCATCTAAAATGTGATGAAGATTTTGTTTCAATAAATCCTAAAATTGAAAACATAATATCATTCACTAATCTAGCCCCCTATTAGCGAACCAACACCATATCTCGGGTTATCACAATTGGTATCAAATCAGTATAAGTTTACATTAATGAACTAGAAGTTTTGATTTTTTCAAGGATATTGAACTCAATTTTGGTTTGAGTTATTTTCAAAATTTTGGAATTGAGAAATTCATTCTATGTGGGGAATATTTGGTCCCCAATTTTTTTTTAACATAGAAAACATAAATTTAGGGAACACCATGTGGATTCCAAAAGATCAAAAGAATTATTATATCTAGAAACAGTTGATGATTCCATATATTTTGTTTAGTAGTTTGAATATATTTGAGGTTGATATTTTTTCTCATTTTGAAGGTACTACATTGGAAACAATATATAGGATGAATTTGAATAATTATGGTTGTACTCTGAAATCCATTTAATCATATCTTGAATAGAAGGTGTTTCTCAAGGTTAAAGGGACTATGATTTTAAAAGGAACTTGGGATAAATTTGATAACATTTATGATGTCATTGAATAAGATAAGAAAGCAAAGATATAATTTTTGAGCTTGAGATATGAATATCTAATATAAATGATGATGAAATAGTTGATGTGTTATTTATTAGATTAAATTAAATTTCAAGCACCCATAGAGGTTTTGGATTGATGTTATATTATTCTACAATTGAGAATATATATTTCATTTTTTTATATAAGTTTTATTTGAAGGACTCAACACTTGAAGATCGTGGTCTATACACTCTTCCATTGGTTAATATTATTATTAATTATTATATATAGATGTTAAGTGTGTTCCAAAAGAAGAGAAAGACTGATAGGGAAACATTATTAAATTATTTGAAGAAATATAAGTGATGGAAATAAATTGATTAAGTTGGATGATTAGATTCATATGTGGATGTTTATGTGAATATTGAAAAGCTCATGTAACATGTCTCAAGTTTAATCTAAATAGGAAAATGTAAGTTTCATGGTAAGTTACCTTTGAAGTGTTTTAGAAGTAGTGGTATTTTAAATTTCAGTAAAAAAATTTCAAGTATGGAAGAAGATAAAATCAAAGCTGAAGGGGATTCTTATCATGATGTTTCAAGGAAGATTTTGAAGAAGTTCATAAGAGGTAAGTTTTCATCAAGTAATTCATGATAGAACTATTATTTTAACAAAAGTAATTGATATTTCTCCATTATGGATGAAACATCCGGTTAAGGATGTGAGAGTGGTTATTCCTCAAGTGGTAGAGGTGAGAAGACATTCATTACATTACGTGATGTCAAAGAGTCATGAAGATAAGTTTAATCAAATAAATAATAACAGTTTTCATCATGAAATGATGAAGAGTTACAATAATCCAAAATGTATTTCATATTAATGAAAAAATTTAAGAAAATCACCCCCATAATTTTTAAGTTAAGTAATGAATGTAAAATAATTAATAATTCAACCAATAATGCTGAATTGGATAAGGCTCAATTCATAAAAAAGAATGTCTGATTTCTCATTAGTTTAAAAATAATAAAAGGATTACTCACCAAGGAGAAGAATAAAATTAGATTGTTAATATATAAGAGTCTTTCACATTAGAAAAAACATTTATCACTCAAGTTGTAATTATTTGAGTGAAATTTATATAAAAAATTTCTAATATGATTTGTCTGATTACAAGCATAAATTTGAATATTTCTCAAAGAAAGAGAAGTGAGTTATTGATAAACTGAGGCTTAAAGATTATTCTGATAATTAATTATAACATATAATGATTATTAAATATCATGGAATCACTATATGAATTGTTTAATCCTAATATAAAATGATTAAATTGAATAAAAACACACATGACATAGTTATTTAAAATCTATTTTATTTTAGAAAGTATAATTTAAAAAGAAAATTTGATATTTTTTAAGAATAAAAATAGTAAAAAAATGTATTGAATAAATAGAAACATGTGTATAGTATACTCATGTTTTTTTATCATAAAATATATTAATATATATTTAAAAATTATTTATTTAAGAAAATTACTAATCCAAGATAGAGTATAAGTTATATAAGAATATTAAAATTTTATGGTCGTCGTTGGTTTTATAGTGGCTAAATGTATATTATAAATTTTTTATTGTATAGTGGAAGAAATATTATATCCATGAATATTTATATATGAACACATAAAAGGGGATACAACTCTTCCAAAAAAACATTTTCAAGTTGAATTCTATTCCACAATAAAGTGGAATGTTGATGAATTTAATTGAGGTATTGAATAAAGAGTGAAGGTGGTCTAAACAAAAAGGTATTTTCAAGGTAGATTTTATCATGACCCTAATGGTTTATTGGTTTCAATAATCATATCTTAATGGATTTAAATTTATTGAAAATTGATAGTAAATAGTGACGAATAAGATGCCTCACTATAAGAAGAAAGAAGTTGTTAAGAAGCGATTATAGATTGTTGACTCCATGAAGGGTAGAAAAACTATCCTAATCATAAATAAGAATGATATGGTGATATTAATAAGAATAAATAATATTAATATATAATATGAATGTGATACAATTTCTAGATAAAAATTTGAATGTTCTACATTGATCGTAAAAGTGAATAGTAGCACGAAGTAAGAATCTTTTGCATGTCATATTATTGAAGTGAGGAATAAGATGAGTTCTCCCAATATAAAATAGTAGATGAAGAAGAACATGAATGATCAAAGTGATTTTCAATCAACGGGATATTTGAATACAAATACATGGAGGTTTAAGAATAAATATCACCCTTTACTCATCAATGTATACGATATGATTTATTCCTGCCTATTTAACTAGTTCATTGATTTTTTTACATAAATGGGAAGGAATAAAATATAAATTATGTTATGTTTAATAATTTATTTATTTATAATGGTTAATAAAATTAATATTTGAGTATGGGTAATTCAAAGATATGTGTTTAACCTATTGGGGGGATATATCTCTTATGTAGAGTGAGAAAGTAGATAAATGGAGTTTTTAAAAGTGGTAAGTTGTGATGTCATTACGTAAACTATTATAACATGATTTGAGAAATGAGAGAAGATTTATTCTTAGTTGGTATCAAGAGGAATCATGGGTTTTTAAGAGATGTGAATAAATGATAATTTAATAGACATTATGTTTTTATTATTAAATGTATCTATTTCCTACACATGTTTACTCAAGAAGTCATTGAATTATTGAATGAGTATTTATTAATAAGTATGATTTGTTTCATGAGTAATTTATTTTCATTGATTGATAATAGAATAAAAAGGGGGATATTTTTGATTCCATAGATATATTGGGAAGATTTTTGAGCCCATGAATGAATAATTTACTGAGATATATTGTTAAATAAAAATACCTTAGATTTGTGGTGTTTTTCTAGGGTATGATAATTGGAGAAGAGAATTTGTGAATACTTTTGTGTGTTGGATTTTGTTTTCAATGTATAAATCATGTCAAAACACATGTTTTACATGGTGTTTCATTATTGGTGGAGTTTATTCTAATGTTTTGGGGAATTTTAAGGCATTAAGAAGTGTTCTGAAGAAGTTTTGGAGTTGTTTGGAAGAGTTTTGTTATTAAGATGAATTTTTTTTGGATATTTGGATAATTCCCATATGTAAGAGTCAGTGGACTCAATTTGTAAGTGTAACTCTTCTAATGATATAAAATAGAAAAAGTAAATCGATATTACCTTTATAAATAACAGAAGTTTTGAGAAAAAAATACTATAAAATTAACAATGTTTAAAATATATTGGATTTATTTTAATCAATACATAAGGGTCATCCTGAGCAGACAATTGAAATTTGGAAAAGGCAAAATTACCTTCCCTGGGTATGTATGTTTTTTTGAGGATTCATAAGGTATATCTTAAGAAAAATGTATAAAAATTCAATAGTCTTAAAAACTCTCATATATATATTTATAAGGATCATTCTATTGAAACAAAAAAGTTCAAAACAAATAAAAAATGAGATATTTCTATATTTTATTAGGTAGTTTTGGAATATTTATTTTTATAAGATAAGATAATCACAAGTCATGATATCTCTATGACATACTAAATGATAAGGCTAGATCAATGTGTGGATTTTTCTGTTTATTAAATATATTGATATTGATGATATATATTTTGTGGAATAAATATCATGAAGGTAAATAATGAAACAATAAATTGGTAATAAAGGTCACCTCATGAATAAGATAGTCAGGTCATGCTGAGATGATCATTGCACCAGGATGATCATCCATGATAATTTACCATTGTGTTGTTCCGAGGAATCAATCTGAGATGTTCTATGAACAATTATGTCATGTCATCAATGGAAGAAGCAGTTTCAAGAATAATATACTATTATTTTGTAACATGAAGGTAGTTTCATCGTGATGGCATATATAGTTTCAGTAACTAAAGAAGAAGTGGGAGAAGTTGAAAAAGAATTTTAGAAGAGTTAAAGATAGATTATATTATGATATTCCAATTTTAAATTATAATATTAAGTTGGAAATAAGGCTTCTATTGTTCAAGATTATATTAATTATGTATATTTTATAGAAATTAATTAGGGAAAAATATTAGAGAGAGATATAATAATTGAAATGATCATTATGAAAGAGTCTGTGTGGAATGATGTTCAAATAAGATGAAGAAGAATAAGATAATGAAAAAAATGGATTTTGGGTAATCATTATATCTATATCATCTTGTGAGGTAGACAAAAGTCACACCTATTATATAAAATTATGTAGTGTGGGATAATAATAATAATGTTGGGAGACAATCAACAAAGGAAGAATGATAACCCCTACATCATCAAATTAGTAGAAAACAATGTAACATTTTAGGATAAAACATTATTGATAATATTGTAACATGATTTCATGTATATTATCTCATCATAGTAATCATCAAATATGATTATTGGTGATTTTTTGGTCATAGGTGAGTCTTGATCATTCCAAGGATTGACTACTCATTCTGACTAGTGAACCTTGTACACCAGGTGTCATTTTTAACATTACTTATTATGTGTAAATTTAGTACTAATATTTATAACTCTAATATAAAATATAGGTTGATTTTTTAAGAATTAATTATTGGGAAAATGGAACAACATTCACTAATTCACCCCCCTCAGTGTACCAACATTGTGCCTAGGGTTATCACAATATATGCTACCACTGTGAAAAAATGATAAAGAGTTGACTAAATTTTTAATATCATGATACATTTTTTTATTATTAAACTCTATTAAGAACACTAAAAAAATTCATAAGAACCTATATAATTATAACACTTATGACAAGACACCAGAAATTATTATTTTTTGATACATTTTTAGAGTTTTGAAAATTTCACTATTTCTATATGTAATTCCTACCACATCTCTCTGTGACCATCCAATAAAACCACCCACTAAAATCCTTTAGTGAGTATCATCTAGAAATAAATAATAATTTAATAATATTGATAATTAATAATCATATTTCCAATGTTAAAATCATTAAACATAGTATTCAAACACCATTATTTTAAAACATCAAATGTTACTTTGGTAATAACTTATAGTTTCTACTTAAAACCCTTTCTATGTTTATCATTTCCAGCATGGAACCGTTCCATATATTGTTTTTTAGATCATTTGATAACAAAATGTAGATCCTTATAATTTCTTTATTTACCAACATATCATAAACTCTTTATCTGTATAAAGTGATTTTTAGTTAAATTTTTATCTAGATTAATCTTTTATTTGTTACTAACTTATTTGAGTCTAAACATAACTTCACCATTGATTATCTTGGACTCAAATAAGTTAGTAACAAATAAAAGATTACGCTTGTTAAAAATTTAACTGAAATTCACTTTATACATATAAAAAGTTTATGATATGTTGGTAAATAAAGAAATTATAAAGATTTACATTTTTTTATTAAATGATATAAAAAACAATATATGGAATGATTCCATGTTGGAAATGATAAAAATAAAAAGAGTTTTATGTAGAAAATATAAGTTATTAACAAAGTAACATTTAATGTTTTAAAATAATGATGTATCATTATGCCAGGAACAAACTCCAAACCATTAGGGTAACCTATATCCTTCTTTCCTTATATAAGATAATCCATTGACACCCAACTTTGATATGACCTACCCATTTGGATGATTGAGGACTTCACACATGTTTACATTTGAAGGAATATGACACTTAGTATTTTAATGGTTTTAAACCTCAAAATCTTATCTAAGGTATTCCATTTACATGTATCCATTCTTTTAATGATATATTTTGGAATCCCAATTTACATCCATCAAATAAATATGTTCAAACCATATTGATATGTAACCCTTTGCCCGACCCATAACTTGTGTTACTAACCAAAATTAAAATCAATCTTTATTTACACATTTCACAATGCATCAAATGAATAAGGTACATAAAAAATTTCACCCAAAGGCTTAGAATCATATGAAATCACTATTTCCCATAATATCAATAATGGGGTAATAGATAAACAACCCCTAATTTTTTAAACATATCTCAAGATCCTAGGTCAATGAGTACTTTGATCCAAATTCCTTCTTTCCCTGGTTCTTTACTCAATAGATACCTAACTTCCTTCCATATTCTATCACCTAATATATATAAACAATAATTAAGTTCTTAATTAAATCATATAACATAATAAAAGTAAAAATCAAGGTATAAGGAAACTAAAAAAATTATCATAGTAAACATATATCTACATTAATGCACATATAGCAGTTTAAAAAAGTAGATTAACAATTTAAATTAAATCATCTATAAATTCATACTATAAATAATTTATATCTATAAATAAATGGCGGAATAAAAATAAATAAATTCACAATTCATAAATATAGACATGAGATAAATATTTTTCTACAGCTCATAAATTATGAAAATAATAAAAACATTATAATTTACGTATTCACTTATGGACATTCCTTACCATAAATAAACATGATCATTTCATATTTATTCTAATTTGAACTCTCTCAAATTCATAATTAATATGGAATTTAATATTAACATATTTATATTTCAAAATCTAAGATACTTTGTGAAAATTTTGAAACAATATAAAAATTTCATAAATTATGTAAACATTCTAGATAATTTAAATATCTCATATATTTTTAAACTGTTGATCAAATCCTATGAAACACCCTTTTGGAATAGTTTAAATAACTTTTCAAATAAGTCATACCAATATATAAATTTTATAGTATCATTTATGAAAAACTTATAAGTCAATATAAATACTATTATATCTATCCTTATTTTGTAATTTATATTATTTTTATAAATTATTATCCTTTATAATCCACTTTAAACAAAAAATCACATGTACCATGATGTTTTTGGAAAATGTAGGTGAATGTTTTTATGAATTTTAGAAAATATATATTTTTATTTTTTAATTTTTTAATTTTTTCACCATTAAATAGCCTTCTCCATAATGACAACTCAACCTATAGTAATAAAAATGTCGATTCCCATGATGTTCATTTTTTTTTGAAGAAATCACTTCGAGTGGATGCTATTTTTTCTTAGCCAAGGCATTTTAAGGAGACTAAGATATAGTATTCCTTGACTATGTTGTGGTGGATTTATGATATAAAATTATATAAAAACATTTTCTATATTAAACTACATAAAGTCCATATTATACAACATATTTTTTATATCTACTATGATTTGGCCAGTCTTCGTGGGTGATATCACCACATCATACTTCTTTATTGACAACAGCAAGGAAAAGTCAAAAAATGATTCTCTATTTTTCATGATACATTTCTATGACCATTTATTATAAAATATATTGCATCTTATAACTTTTATAAAACCATGTTAATTTTTAATAACAATTATTTTGTGGTTTTTTAAATATTTAATAACTATTCCAACTATGAACTCGGAATTGTTGTAGGGCCTATAATATAATTTTTCTAGTTTCTTAATCCATTCGATGAATCAGTACAAATGAGATAGAATTTGGATATAATACCAATGGAGGGTTTTGGAGGAGATAAAACTTATCCAACTTTCGTATAATACATACACCAAAACCTACTCCACCAAAATATCATCCATTCTTTTGGACTGAAATAAATAAAATGAAGAATGATGAACCTTATTCTTAGATGATCTAGGTTATCCAAGCTCCAACACATGATCATGATTAAAATCACCGAGAAGAAAAAAACAGGTTCTTTCCTCCTTTGATATAAATGGGTTTTGTGAATATCCAAGTGTTTGGGAAGGACCTCCTTCAATACAAGGTCTTGTAAAAACGATTTTAAATGGTTGAACAAAACAAGAATTAGAGATATAGATATGGTAGTGGAATTTCTATGATGAAATCACACACACACACATGAAAACACACACAGTATCATGTTATTTTCCTCCTTATATAGGAACCATGAAGACTCCTTAATACCCCAAAATTTTCATAAACGTTTGATAATAATGGTAAAGCTTATAAAACACTTATTTATGTACATGTATGATTGGAAAAACATTTAACTCCTCAAGCCCTCTATATTCCATCACTAAGTCTCCTCTAAATTATCATCATATGACATTCAACCAATCATGATGTCTTATGATAGGAGAATAATGAAAACTATGTGTTATCATATAATACATAAAATGTCATTCACATCATCATGACATAGCGACTTTCACTATAACATGTTATAAACATGCATAGATTACGATGTGGTCTGAACCACTATGTTGTGTTCTAGATTTTTGAGTGCATATTTCTATATTTTTCCACTTAAAATAAAAATTCATATACTTTTTACATCTTTAATATATTCCACATCATATGTATTAACTTTTGAAATCATAAACAAAATTTTTTATGGATATCTTCAAAAACATCATTTGGAAAATCTATCATTCATTTTCACTTCATGTCATGTCATATGTAACAACTTGTAAATATTTATCTAAAACTACTTTTGAATATCCATAAAAATAATTTTGTTGTATTCTTAACATTTTATACAATATTTTTTCTAACAAATATTAATCCTTGTTTATGAAACCACAACGTGTGCTCCCATAGTACATTATAACATTGAAACCAATAATGGATTTCATAATCTATAATTTCAGGGAAAGATAGGCTTTTGAAAAAATTAGTTCTGCTCAAGTTACAAAGGATTCGAGCATGATCTCCATCAAACACATGTATATCCAAATAGTTTCCTATCAACTATATCAATTACAATACACCTAATTATAAAATCTCTTTACCTAGGGCATTAAGTGAACATAAGACACAGTGTATATCAATACCATATAACCGAATCATGAATCCCCAATTCTCTGAGCATAGGATGACTATATGTATGGAAACATCAAATTAAATTTAATCAAATGTATAATCACATCACATAACTCTCATAAAAATAGATAATAAAATCAAATGTCCATTGTATTGGTTTGGTCATACACTTCCCTGGTTTATCTCAACTGAGGGCCCAAATGTTATACATGTCATATGAGATGCCAAATACATCATGGATAAACCATAATGAACAAAATGATAAAAAAATACCCAACCAATACTTACTTATATTATCCACAAGGAGAATGTAATAATGTTATCGATGTATAAATATTTTCATTCTATGTATCTTTTAAAACTCATGTAATGGGGATTTAATATGAAATAATCACCCATTGTATACTAAATATGTCACCCAATAACCATATAAATACATTTATTTTTATTCTTTTCATGATCATGGATCTTTTGGTTGAGTTTCAGGTTGAGTCTCGATTTGAATTTTTATGTTTCTATGTTTTCAGGTGGCATTTTGGCATGTGCACGATTTGAGTGCACGGTTTGAGAAATCATGTATCCTTTCCAGGTAACTGTGAGATGTGTTTTGGGTTTCAGGTGTAGGGAGGAAGGTTTATTAAGGGTTTTTGGAAACCATGTTTTAACTATGCATGAGGTTTTTTCCTTTTAGACAGTGACGAACGCACGGTTGTCACACTGTTTGGAAAATCGTGCAGCTAAACCATGAGAGCTACCCATATTTTGAAAATCATGAAATCTTAAATATACTCTCCCATATTTTTATCCCAAATTGATCCCACTCCCCTTGGGTCATTTTTTCTGAATTAATGGGGTCCCCAAATCCCCTCATCTTGGCTTCTCCTCCTCCAGGGTTGTTCCTCCTTTGAATCTATGTGATTTTCTAGGGTTTGTGGCCATTTCGTATCTTCTTTCTCTTCACTTATCAATCTTTCTTGGTGTTTCCAAGAAGGGTTTCTATTTGTATAAACCATAAAGGAAAGGGTTGATTTGTTGGATTTTTTTTATTTCGATTTGGGGCCTTTTGATTGTTCCTCGAGTCCTATTGATCCTTACCTTGAAGATTCATCGCAATCACACTCCATTAGGGTTTTTGTTTCCATATGTTTACCTTATAATGAATTAAACATGATTTTTGGGTTTTTTTAAATAGTATTAGAATGTTTTTTTATTTGTTGTGGTATATTTTATTGGATTGTTATGGTATTATCATGTTGGAAAAAATTGGTGGAATTGGTTTAAAGTGGGGTTTCTTCAAATATGACATATAGTTATGCATATAATGTTCTTGTTAAAATTTTAATTAAGATTCTATGTGAATTTTAGAAATTATGGTTTTATTTGTGATTTCTTATGTTTAGATAAATTTGGTGAAATTATAAATTGGGATTGATGTGTTTTTTGGATTCCCTTTTATTGTATAGTGGTTTGTGGTAAAATATATTGGAATGATTCTCCAAGTTTTAGAATGCTTTTTATTGATGTTTAAATTGATTGACATGTTGTTTGAGTATAAAAAAATAGGGTTTCTTAAAAAACGGATTTTGGATGATTTCATGGACACTCTATGTGCATCAATTGATGATGGTCCATCGTTGGGTGCATGGACTGCACACATGGATAGGTATACAAATAACGATGACACTAAAGAGTGGTCCCCTTTTTCCCTAAAATGTATCATTAGTTTTTAAATGGTTTGTTGGTTCACTTTTGTGATTTCTAAAAGTGGACTCAAAAGTGGTCTTCAAATCATGTCTTTTTTGGAAATTGATACTTGTTTTGGTGAATGCATGGAATAAAGGCCTATTTGGCATTTTTATAAGGCTCCATCTCTCAATGTAGTTTAGAAATGGTTTTCTAAATGTATATGGATTAGTAAATTATAAATGTCCATTTGGAATATTGAACATGAATGTGGTGAATCATTTTGTTTTGGAAATGTTTTGGAACACTTTGGTAATATATTTTAATTAATAGCACTGAAGTCTCAGTTTACACCTTATAATGTTTTGTAAATCAATTGTTGTCTTGGAAGAACAAATGTCTCTTTGGTATCTTAGTGAATTTTGAGAAATGGTTTGAAAGATTCTGTGATACGATGACTTGATTAGCAGTATTGTATGGATTATTGTTGTATGGGCTCACAAATGGGGGATTTAACAATGTGTGTTATCACATGGGTAGTGTCAGTGTTTGGGGTATGTATGTTCGGTGGTGGCTAGTAAGGTGAGTCATGCATGCAAGGACCTCCTACACACACAATTTACTATTACTAGGGGTTTCCTGGGCATTATTAGAGGATCGAGTGATGGTTTCATATCAACCCCAATTAGACGGATTAATACCCCTTGGATGTTTTAGAGGCTTGGAGGTTTGTGCCCCTGGTAGGAAGTTTGAACCACCTATTGGCTATTGAATTTAGAGTTGGACCATATGTTAGTAAGTGATTCTAGTCCATGTACATTCAAGGTTCTCTCCATGAATGTTTAGGAAACACCCATGGTAACAATTTTCATTTATTTATTTATATTCTATTTCACTTGGAACCTTTTTTCTTCTTCTAGTTTATTTTTAGCATATCTTGGTATTATTGTTTTTGGATTTTTTAGGGGTTTGGATATAAAATGGTAATCCATTTGGAAATAGGAACATGGTGGTTGTTTCGTTAAAAAAAGAAAGATTTGTTTGTTTATTAATATGATAAAAACCTATTTTCAACTATTTATTACATACTATTGTTTATGTACTATTTTGGGAAAAGAAATGTATGGATTCTGTGGTGGTTTCCTAATGAGATGTTATTCTTACACCATAATCGTACCATACAATGTCAATTGAGCTGAACAATTTTATAGGTTTTGGATTTCGGTTCAAGTTCTTGTTGATTGAGTAGGTTGATCTTGTGGTTAGAGGTTTCTAAGAGGTCATTAGAAAATTAAGTTAGCATGTTTTGATCTCAATTTTGTAATAATTTTTTCTTTTTGTTCAGCATTTTTATTTGAAACATCATATATATTTATTGAGATTTAATAATTGTTGGCACATTAAAATGTTCTACTTATTAATTTGATCCATTTTTTTGGGATAAGTCATTCCCATTGTGATTATTTTTGATTCCCCACACTAGTTTCTAGCCAGTGGGGATCAAGAACGCCCTTCGGGTCATGTCTCAGACCCAGTTTGATGGAATCCGAGCGTGGTTCATGAAAAAATGGTATCGAAGGAGGACCTTTGTTATTTGGGGTGTTAGGTAGATTGGATATTAGGAATTTCAGGACTCGAGAGGTAGGTATGAGAAGGACTTCATGAACCCCTTCTCTCCTTAGCCTTGAGTTTCTAGGGGTATTCAATGAATAGAGTCTTTGTTTTGGATTTTGGTTTGTTTTGTATAAGTAATTCCAAGGGATGCGATCAAGGTTTTTTTCCTCACATGTAGTATTGACCCATGTGGAGTCCAAGTACATGGGTAAAGATCCTTTTAGTTGTGGATTCCTACTTGGGGAATGACCCACTAACCATGTCACATAGTTAGGTGTTGTCAGTAGTTTCTCATTTCGGTAATTATATGTGATTTATGTCTTTTTTGGGTTCCAATAGGTCCAAGTGACCTTTTGAAATGAAAAATGATTTTGAAAATGAAAATTATTTCTTTCAAGTGGATTCAAATTATCAATAATGAGTTCTAAATGAGAAGTTTATTCATAATTTTAAAATGTTTGGGTGAATGCATGGGTTTGGTGATGAAATGTTAAGTGTGACCGTTTTTATCCCATATGGTCGTTCACATACATGTCAGTTTGTATGGAAGGTACTTGTTTTCAGGTGTGAATGAATGACATAAGAAGAAGTGGGTAGAGTGCATATGCGATGGTTCATAGGATACCAAGGGTGAATGTACGACATCAAAGGTTTTCTTGGATTTTCTAAATTAGTTTTTTGAATGTGGGAAATGATTTTGAGAGCTGGGTTTTCTTTTAAAAATCAGTTCTTGTTAGTGAAAAATGGATTTGAATATTTGGATAGTGGCCTTGGAATAAGGTTGTTTTGAAATTGAAATGAAAATATGGTTTTTGAAAAGTGGAATTTTTTGTGTTTTGATTGTACATGTTAGTTTTTTGAGACTGTTGTTTTGGAATTATGTGTTATTTTTTATTTTTCTTTGGTTTAATGTTGATATTTGTTTTATTCACATTGTGTTATTCAGAATATTCCACCTTGAATGGTCACAAAAATTTCTAATAAGCCTTGTCCATTTTCTATTTATTCGCAATTTTTTCCTATATATCATGGTGATTGAGGTCTCTTAGTGGTAGTGAAGTGGATTGAAGAAGTTGAGAGGGTCTTCAGATCATTTAGAAATCCATAATCTTTTAGTGTTCATGCTATTCTGGGTTTGTTTTACGGTACATATTTGGATTAGTGGAAGGGGGTTTCTCTATAATTGATGCAATATGGGATGACATGGTTAGTGTTTAAGTCAGTATTCACCTAGTGGATTATACCTGATGAGTTAAAGACGAAGGGAGTGGAGGAGATCAAAAGTATTCTATATGGGCAACCGATAGTGAAGGCCTAAGAAGAAAACATTAGGGAACTAGTTTCCTTATCGTTGATGATAACATCACATGATTTAATGAAATATTCCTTTTTTCATATTGGGTATTCATTGAGAGATCAAGGAGTTATCCCTCTCTTACATTGACATCATTTTGAGAAGATGGTGGATGAAGTATTCTTAGCAGAGCTGGTTTCTAGAGAAATTTTTAGTTGACAATATGGTGTCTCGTGTTGCTTTTAAAGGGTCCATATATGGCATGGAGTGAATGATAGAGGAACATATCTTTGTGGGGCCTTCTTTTTTTTGTCATGACCACCGGTTTATAAGGCCATTCCATTGTGTGACAATAGTTTTTCTGGTCCAGGGATTTGAAGATATCGTGCCATAATCCTATGAAGGTGATCAATAATTGTGGCAGTTTGATCCATATAGATATGTTTCATAGGAATATTTTCTTGAAAAAGTGGTCTTGATTGGAGGATATAATCTTATGGATGTGTGGTAGCAGATTCTTCAAACATCAAGGATCTAGATGTAGGTTTTAGAATGAAGATCACAAGTAGTCAGGTGTCTTCCAAGGGTGTGGGAATTCTTGACCAAGTTTTATCTTTTGTGTTGGGGTGGTGATATTTAGAGTTTCCTTGTTTTAATTTTGTTATTTTTTAAGTTCAGCTTTCCACTATAAAAGTGTGAAGAACTTTTTCTTTCATGATACAATTGGTTTGGTTTATCTGAGTGTGGCACTTCGAATTGTTTTTTCTTCTTTTAATGTTCTAATCCCTTGTGCGGGTTGGTCTCAGTTTCAATTGTGGTCATTTATAGATGCTTGATTTTTATGGAATTGAAGAATTGTGGTTCCTGTTAACTTTTGGGATCAAGTTATTTTTTAAGGTTTCCATGTTACGTTGTGGGTTTTTGATGGTTTGGGAAATTTCATGTTCTGGTGGTGGTGATTCTTAATTAGTGCAAAGAAGTTTGGGGTAGTTCATGTTGAGCATTCCTACATTGGGAAAGTCATAAGTCCTCCCATCATGTTAGTTATGTTTTTGTGGTGGTGGAGAACCCTCTCATGTTCTCCCATTAACCATTTTTATTGGATTTCAAATATATTAGTCGGATGTGACATGTGGAGTGAAAAGTCACCATGAGGCTTATGATTTTTTCTATCTTTATTCAGTTTTGGGACAGAATTTATCTTATCATTTGGTTGAGTGACTTCTTGGGGGTATAAAGTGTTTGTGGTGGAGATAATTATCACAACATTACATTGGAAATCACTTTATTTTTATTCTTTTCATGGTCGTGGATCCTTTTTTTGAGTTTCAGGTTGAGTCCCAGTTTGATTTTTTATGATTCTGAGTTTTTATGTGGAATTTTCTCCTATGAACTTTTTTTGTAACACTTGTTTTTGAGTTTTAGAGACAAGGTGGGTTGTACCACTAGTATTTAGATAGAACTAAATGTTGCTTATTAACTCTGGAAATGCACAATATCCTGGTAAATGAGTCCAACCTGAGTACATCTTGGGATATCTCTAGGGATGATTAGGAAACTCCCATGGTTATTATATATATTTATTTGTTTATATCCTTTTTAACTTCATTATGTATATATACTGAAAATTTATTATCATCATAGATTTTTATTTTTTGTGTTTGGATTTTGGCTTGGGATTGGGTTATAAAATGGTAATTTGTTTTGAACATAGTAATGTGGTGTGTGTTTCTTTGAAAAAGAAAGAAAGTTGTGTATGTTTATTAAAAAGATAAAAACCTATTTTCATATATTAATTCCAAAATAGTGTTTGTAGACTATTTAGGGAATATAAATGTATGTATTATATGGTAGTTTCATACTAAAATGTTAAGCTCACACAATATTGTACCATTTGGTGTCATTAGAATCAAGAAATTATATAGGTTGAGGTTCTGGTTTAAGTGCTCCGTGTTGGAGTAGGTTGGTCATGTGGTTAGAGATGAAAAAGAGGTCACATGGATATCAAGTTTTCACGGTTCTTTCTGAATATTTTATTTCGTTTGGATTTTGTTTAGTAGTATTATTTGAAATAACATATGTATTTCTTGAGATTCAATTATTGTTGGTTCTTCTGTATGATCTGTTTATTTATTTTACACTACATTTATTGATCTAAATCCTTACCATTGTGATTATTTTAATGCTCGACACTAGTTTCTAGCATGTGGGGATTGGTAATGCCCTTCGGGCTATGTATCAAACAATGTCAGATGCTAGGTTCGATGGAATATTGGCGTGGATCATGAAAAAAGACATAGTGTATGACACTATACATGGTATACACAGTTGGTCATCTAGTGTAACAAATTCATTTTGTGTCTCATAAGTTAATCTCATATCTCTTTATAAAATCTAACCCATGATAATCTTCACATGTTATCAAAACATGTAACATTCCATGAAAACCATCAATTAGGGATAACTCTAAATCTTATTTTCATAATTCAATTATCATTTCACTTCATTTAATATATTTATCCCACATAAAAGAATAATAATGTTGATACTACCTCTTATATAACATGTTACTTTTCAAATATTCTTAAAATATTTTAAGAAAACTAACAATACAACACCTAAGAAACTGTCTAATAATATCCCATATTATAAATCAGCAATGAGGAATTATGTTCTCTATGATTTATAATATTGGTAAATTCATTACATCACTAAATAGTTATTACCGAATCACTATGCGTCCATCTAATAAATCCTCTCACTAAACACTTTTAACAGGAAATATAATTGATGAAATATTTTTGAATAATGGAGAGATTATTTTTCATAATCCTCATGTTCATCTCATTGAACATAATATCCAAACTTATTTACTCCACAAATTCTAATTTTATGTTGTTATTAAATTATTCATTATAAAAAATATTTATGTATATATCATCATCATTTTTGTAAATTTTCTAATCAATATTTTTTTTGATATAATTTAGTAAATTTTAATTTAACTCTTTAAATTTTGATCATTCTACACCAACATGTCCTATTCTATTTTTGGATTTACGGTGACATTCAGATTGGATTAAACTAGTATAATCATTTATTTGTTACATTTTGGACTTTTATAAGTTTATACAAAATCCCACAATCCATTTAGAAAAAATATTTTCTTGAAAATACATTTCTATGAAACAAAATATTATTTGTTATAAAATTAAACATATTTATTTTATGAGTATATTTAACAAATAAATTATTAAGAACTGTATCTCATGGGTTATTTTATTTACAAAGTTGAATACATTTTAAAAAATATTTTGGATAATCTCTTTTATCATAGATAATACATTTTAATTCTTACCTTATTTTTAAATATGTTATATAATGGATCAAATCATAAACTATGTGTATAAAAATATTCATCTCATTTATTTATAAGAACCATTATTTTAAAATATATTATCAATAATAGAAAATGAGGTGAAAAATAAACATATTTTATTATTACTAACTACTTTATATCTTTGATTTATTCAATTGTATCCACCTCCATGATGTAACAATCTTTTACTATGTCATTTGAATGTAAAATTCAAGCTTTATCTATTTACTCATCATTAACTTTGAAATCCATAACCTACATACAACATTTTTATAATGTACATTAATAAACCTATTCACTATAAAATAGAAGAATTGATTTTTATAACATTTAATACCTAATTTATACTATTTATGGTCGTTCATGAAACCCTTTATGTATTCCACGAAATCCCTCACCTAGTGACTAGATTCACCACAATGGAAACCATTCCACTTGTTCATGAAACATATTTTTGGTTTCTATGTCTTAGGTTGACTATTTTACCCTTTAATATTATTAATATGGCTTAATGAATTTCCATTATGTATTTTCATCAAAACACCAGAGCCCAAACAACCCATTTCCCACATAGGTATCCCTAATACACATAGAATATAGTGTAAAATTGTATTAAACTCATTCTAAATGTAGTTTACTGAAGTTCCAAAGGATCAAATAACAAATGAGAAGGGGGGGGGGGGGTTGAATCAGTCATTCAATTTTTTTATGTTTCAATACTTTTTAAAACATAACCCCTATAAATTCTAAAGATTTATTTCTTTATCAACTTTTAAGGAAACACATATGAATGAGAAAGTAGAAATTAATGTAAATCACAGAACATATAGATGGTTTGGCCTTACTTTTAGAACCAACATCCTTTCCATACCCACTCCCATGGGTATATGGAAATCCACTATTATTTAGAAGTGAATACAACTTAAGAAAACACTAGTTATACACATTTTATATCTCAATAATAATGATTATACTGACTCCAATCGGTTTATAAACTTTCTTAACAAACAATTAAGACAAAAAAAGAAGTATTTATTTAATTTTCACAATAAAAGCTCATTCTAGATCTGATTTTTATGGATCCGATTTTATCAATCTGATTCGGTCAATATGATTCACCCATACCCAATACGCACTTCTCAAAGTCTTCTCCAACACTTAGTCTGATCTACCTTAGTATAATTGAATGAATATGATGGAATCAATACAATGCACCCATTATCAATATGTACAAATAAAACTCTAGTCAAATGATCAACATGATCCTCATTAGTCTGATTGAATAAACGTGATTAACTTATGTAGTTAAAAAATCTTTCTGATGTCTAATATTCTTCTGACATCTCAGTCCAGAAAGAACATTCACTCGAACTCTTCAGCACTTCTCATTTTCCTATTTTGTGAATGTCAGAATGAAATAATGGTCTGAGCATGTATTTATAGGTAACTCACAAATAAAAGTGTAGGAATCTTTGAAAACATTCCCCACATTCTTAGATTCCAAAACACTAAAAAAATATCACATATAAACTTTAACATTTACTTCTTCAAACCATCTCATATTTCTCTGATATTAATGCATAATTGAATATTTTGTTTGACAACTTCGACTATTTACATAACTTATTCTCCATAATCTTCTTTCATGAACAGCCTATATTTTCTTTAGTACTATTAAACCACCTAATTTCATTATGATAAAAATTCCTCGCCTTTATAATCCACTATATAATATGATAAGTTGTTATTTATTAGCACATTATGATCATTATTTCTTTCTCAACTCATTACGTTCTGCCTTTTTTTCTCAGTTCATTACGATCTTCTGTTCTTTATTAGATCATTATGATATACCTTTTTTTCTTAGATCATTATGATATTCCTTTATTTCTCAGCTCATTATAATACAAATTTCTTTTTTTTCTCGTTATTATGGAATTCCCATTATGATGCATTTTCCCGTTATGATGTTATTCCCATTATGATTATTTTTCATAATGAAGGAAAGTATTCAATAATGAATCCACTATGAAACTTTGTAGTTCTTAAAATATAACCATCTCTACACATTATAACCTCTAGATCCAATCTTTTATGTCTATATTTATTGAATCATATGAATAATTTTCCTTGATCATTAAAACCAATTCGATCATTATGATTCCTTTATTTCTTCAAAAAAAATTAACATTAGTATGTTTCATGATTTATAAGAACATTATGATTAGAAAATTATCATCTAATTTAGTTTATAATGTATGAAATATTTCTAACTCATAACATCACAATAACCATTCAAAACTATTCATCAATAATACAATATATTTACCGAGAAACTTATTTCATTCTTTGATTTTGAAAATGTCAAACATCCACCAAACAACATTTTTGGTCTTTAATTATATAGGATCTAATGAACTTAATATAATCTATATGGATCTGATACTGTGATTCTAGTTCTTTTTTGTCCAATCCAATAAGTCTGGAAGACAACTTTATTAAAAATCAAAACTTTTTTCCCCATTTATATTTGGGTTTGGGCATTCATAAACATTCAAATTTCTTACAGAACTCATTATGATGGACTGGATCTGATTCCTAAATCACATAAAACATTCTTTCAACAATAAGGGTAGTTGTCAAAAAATAAATAAATATTGTTAAAAAACACCAAAAGGTTCTTTATTTAATGTAAATTGTTGGAACATGTTTTACTACGATTATATTTTGAAGATAATATAAATATTTAACTTTAAAATATACCCCATACTGTACAAGTAATTTATATACCCAATCATTTTGAGTATATACGTAGATAATGATGTTTTTTAGTCAATTATTATCTAAAAACAAGCCTTTTAAATCATTAAGAATATATTTTCTATACTTATCATAATAATCTATATCATCTTGTTGAAATATTTCACTAGATAACTATTCAAGAAGGGGTTTCCCTAACACATAGAATTTTCTTCTTGCTTAATAATTATTCTTATGATTTAGTAGTCATATAAAACGTTTTTTAAATACTTTTATTTTAAATAATTAATCAAAAATTAAAAATTGTATATTATGATTTGATTTTATTTATAATAAATCTTTTTATAATATCAGTATCATGTTTTATAATAATTTAATGTGGATTTTTATTAAATGAACTACCACTAAAACGATGAACCATTTTAATATATATCATATGTGTTAGTGGATCAATATCCATATTTCATATATTCATTTAGTTAGATTTAGAATACATCTGATTTCTTGTCTATTTTGGTAGAAAATCATGTCAATGTTATCATATATTACTCAGGCATAGTTGAGAAAAAAACCTTTCTTAAATCTATCATATACACTTTTACATCTATATTCCTCCAGTATCCTAAATTTTAGGGTTTCATATCAATATAAGATTTGAATGTTAGACCAAATATTATATCCTAATCTTGTTATGGTGACCGATAACATGTTGGGATTACACAAGATAATCTATAGGTACACATGACACAACCAAGCCCATTATGATCTCTCATAGGTTGGTATTAAGCTAAATGTGCCTCCCAAACCCTTTTCCAAAAAGCCATGGGATGGAAAAAATCTCTAAGAAGGCATATCACATAAATTGGATGAATTGTCCTATAAAACAATATACAACCACACATAACTTGAAAAAGGTATTTAATAATGAAAAACAATATATATATAAATAAACAAATTTACAACATGGATGTTGTAATGACCCAAACATTAATTAATTGAAATTCCTATTGATCAAATTAAATGTATTATTATGGTCATATAAAATGTGAACAACATTGGTTTTATGTTTACTTGATTTTAAAATACAGTTACGAATTGTGACTGTTGCAAATATAGTCGTTGAACAGTGATAACATGAATAGTTTAAATATAGGGCTTTAACAAATCCAATTTAATCAGACAAAGGAAGTGATGACATCATCATGGAGACAAGCCCAATATGTAGCTCATTTGTTGGAGCTCGGAAAAGAGGTGGCATCAATTGGATTCACTCATTATCAAGCCCAAACTACGATTGAACATGTTAATCATGAGCGGAACCGACTACGAGAGAAGTGGATGTTAGTAGAGATTACAACCCGAGCGATGTTTTCGGAACCAACCCAAGTGTCAATCACCATCGCACACCATACCCTTTAGTCTTTTGTGGGTGTTATAAGTTGTTATGTAACATGACCCAATCACCATGACAATGTACATTTTTTGTATAATGAGTGTGAATTGATTTTAATATTTTATCTTTGTAAATTGTTTTTAAAGCATAAATAGTAATTTTAGAAAATATTTGACTAAGAAATCTATTTTGATGAGTTAATATATTTTTCAATTAAATAATATTTCAATAAAATATTATCATTATTAATTTTTTTTTATTTAATATAAATGATCTAATAATTTTATGAATGTAATTGTAATTTTTATTAAGGTTTGAAATATGTTTATGTCAAAACCCATGCCTTTTCGAAAAAATTTGGGTTTTATTTAAAAGTATAAATTTGTATGATTATATAATTATTTAGAAGAAATAAAAATTATTTTTGGAATCAGGGCATTGAAATTATCCAACACTGAGTTTTTTATAATTTTCAGTGTGTCGAATTTTTGGGTAAAAATTAAATACCGTTTAAATATATAATGTGTTTTATGACATCATAATGACCTAATAGTGATGTAATAAATTAATTTAAACATATTGTTTGGAAAATATATGTTTTTACATTATTGTAATGTGATTTTGGGTTTTTTAATTTATTTTACAAATATTTAGTGGACACTTTAAGTCTTTTAAAACATTTTATCTTTTTAAATTGTTTTCCAAGACAGTGTGACTAACCTCCACATAAGCTGAAATATTATTTTAAGAGGTTTGGAAACTGTCCTTATGAAATACTATTTTTCACTTCCCTTTGGAAATAACTATGGGAAAAAACTATGGTTTGGATTGTGGTTTTGATAAGTTTAATGTGAGGTGTCTCAAAAGTAAATAATAAAAAATTCCCTCTCATTTCCTATATAAACCCAGCCATGCTCCCAATTTCTCTTCACTCAAAGCCTTTGGTGTTCGACTAAACCCTGACCTTCTCTCATTATAATCCTCCCAAGGTGCCCTACAATCCCAAGAAGCCCCTCTCAATCCTCTCCTTAGACTTTGGGATCACAATTCCATGTAAGGGATTTCTTCCTTTCTCATTTATTTCAAAATATCATTAAGATGTTATGCCCTTTTTTATTCAATTAAAAATGTTGGGATATTATTTAAAACCTCCCCCATACTACCCTATTTATTTTTGGATTATGGGATACCCCTTTCTCTCCCATTAATGTGTCCCATGTAAACCTGTTACCATACCGAAATTTCGTGGGGTATTTCTCTCTCTTATTTTACATCTAATTAATTCTTTTGTATTATACATCTAACTTCCATTATGATTATTTGGAAATGTATCTATATGACCCCCTTACAATACATTTTCATTTAAATATTAAGAGACACCATTTCTCTCTCATAAACCATTTTTTATGAGTTCTTATTTCTAGGCATTATTCTACCGAAATTGCACTACTATTTTCCAAGAAAATGTTATGATGTTGTGAATATCAAGCCCTTTTATCTTTCAAGGGTATTCAACTTTATTAACATTAACTTATTGATTATAAATATTTATGTATTTATTCCACATCCATTTATCATGGAATAAATGATGAATGTTTATTCCTTGTTTTATGATCCATGTGGCACACTTACGCATAAAATGAAATGTTTAAGAAGGGTGCACCCTGATAATGCTCCAATGTATTGGGTAAAGTATAGTATCATGATATGTCATGGGAAATTGGTGTTGAATCATCCTAATTCATGTTCAATGAGGTTTTACTTGTGCTTCATGTGCAATGAGGGTTTACTCATGCTTCATCTGCAATGAGCCTTAGATCATGCTAATTCCATATTAAGTATTGTTGCCACATTTCCAGGTTATAATTATCATGACTTATCATGCCTTTATGTTCAAGTTTCTCTTGTTCTCCATTTATATGCCTATTGTCTAACATGTATTGTATTCCTCATGTTATTCCATGTTTATCCCTTTACAAGGATTTATAGTTCACAATTTTCATATGCATGTTATCAGGTTATCCCATGCAATGCTATGTACGAGGGAATGTAGTGGTCATGTAAGGGAAGATTTCAATAACGGTTTTACGTGTTTTATGTTATAAGATATTATGTAATTTTCATAAGCCCCAAAGAAACTAGATCTGTCAAAATTCTATGTTGTATCAATTATAGATTTGATGTAATAAATAAGATTTAAGTGTGTAATAATGAGAAGGGTTGTTATAATTGGTATCACATGATAGGTTTAGTAATTTTTGGGATTCGGATTAGAAAACACTAGTGAAGACACATAGACAATAAAAAGTATAAAAAAACATCCCTAAGTATTGGATAGTATTTAGTAAGTGGTTTATCAAGAAAATACATCCCTGTTTGGAAATGAGTAGGTAGAGGATGTTCTTGCACAAATGTATCCTAGGGGTAAAACCTGAAAACACCCATTTAATCTAGACTCAAATGGGAACTGGTGCATGACAACGGGACTTTCTGTACTATTGGGTACGACATTCCTAGGGAATATTCTTTGGAAAATTCTCAATATTAGTATGAACCCTTATTAATTGAATTAAAAAGATGCTCTTAAGAATATATGTAAGAAATTATATCATTAATTACATAGATTGAAGCCTTTGGATTCATAAGTTAAGGAAATACAAGTTATTTATAAGTAATCAATTTTTCCTTGGATTGCCCTTTATATGTGACCCCTATCTTTAATTTTATTCCATCCAATGGCTAGTAATAAGAGGTCCCGAGCTAACAACCAATGTGAAGATCAATGTGATGAATCTGCTAATGAGATGCTCAATCCGATGGGAGCGAGAATCAAAAATATTGTCACACTTCTCTCTCAATTAACTCAATATTTGAATAGAAACATGGGTCAGGAGGAATGGCCACCCCCCAAGAAAGAACAAGTCACTATCAAGAGCTTCATGAGAGAATGGCATCCAACTTTTAATGGATTATCTGATCCCTCAATCATCGAACAATGGATCAACACCATTGAAATGATCTTCTTAATCATTCAATGTTCTGAATAAGAGAAGGTTCTCATAGATGCTTATCATATAGAGGGTGAAGATGATCAATGGTGGACATTGATCAAAAATACAAAGCCAGAGGAGGTGATTGAGGCATTCGAAACGAAGGATTTCTAGAATATGTTTTTTGATAAATATTTTCCGCGCACCCTCTAACATAAGATGAAACGGAACTAACATTACCTCAAGAAAAAAGACAAAACATATGTTGGAGTGTATGGGGAAAACTTCACAAGGCTTTCATGATAAGCCTCTGGATTTTTACTTACATCCGAATGAAAGATGGACAACTTCTTTGGTGGGCTGAATCCTAGCCAACTGAATGAGGAAGCGATCCGTGACTTCGAAACCTATGATGAAATTATCTGATGTGCCCTCAAGGTTGAAATGGATATTGTAGAATCTCAGAAGTATCATGGGGATAAGAACCATAAGGTAGAATTCAATGATGGTGGTCCTATGGATAAATCCAATGATGACTAGAAGATTCAGCACCCAACTTGGAAAAGGTGCAGAAAAAAGCACCCAGAAAATTGCCAAAAGGGGACATAGGTATTAATTTCCAAAAAGAAAAACCCGTAGCTACAACAGATGAGAGGAATACTCTGTTCGATCCTCAATTCGTTGTTCATTGCTACTATTGAAAAGAATCAGCGAATTTTGTAAATCAGTTCCCTAAGACAAGGTTTTTCAGAGGCAACCAATAACCTCTAAGGTAGCAAGGGTGATCTTTTTTCATCTCTAATGTCGAAGTGAACCCTGAAAATGAAGTGGTGATAGGAATGTTAGTTTTTCAGTCATGAATATAGAATAGACATTTTGATTCAAGTTCTTTTAATTCTTTTATATCCCAAATGATCAGTAGAAAAATCCCTGGACAACATAAAATCATTGATGTAAAGATGTCGGTGAGTGTGACGAATGGGGAAATCACCACATCTGAAAATATATCTCCTCCCTTATAATAATATGTTGATTGAATATCTCGGTGAACCTCTTCATACTCTCTATAGAGGAATTTAATGCAATTCATGGAATGGATTGGCTTTTTTATATAGAGCCAACATAAATTGCGATGAGAGGGAAATCACTCTCCATGTAGAGAATCAACCCAAGATTCTATACAAGTGTGAGGAGGAAGATGGTTCTTCTTTAGCTCCATCATCTGAAGCATGGATAAAACTGCACATTGAGAATGTGTATCTGGATGAGATGACTGAGTCTAAGGACTGAACCATCCATTAAGACATCCCTATTACGAGGGAATTCACTGAAGTGTATCCCAAGGAATTTTCTGGTCTTCCTCCAAGAAGAGATGTTGAATTTTCAATTGATTTTATATCTGGGGTGTTGTCAATATCCTTGACTCTATATAGAATGGTTGTTGTGTAGCTGAAGATACAACTATAGGAGAATATGGATAAAGATTTATATGCCAAAGTGCTTCACCATGGGGTGCACCAGTACTCTTTGTCAAAAAGATTGATGGGTCAATGCACATTTTCATCGATTATGGTGAGCTTAACAGAATCAGGATAATGAACAAGTATCCTCTCCCATGAATCGATGACTTGTTTGATCAGCTATTTGGATCACAGTACTTCTCCATGGTGGATTTGTGGTTGGGATATATTCATCTAAGGGAGAGGAAGGATGATATCTCCAAGACTGCTTTTCATACATGATACTAGCACTATAAATTCATTTTAATTACATTCTGACCCCCTAATAATCCAGAAATCTTCATGAAGTTATTGAATAGAGTATTTATGGATTACATCTATAAATTTGTGGTAGTATTTATATATGAGTTTATGATATACTCCAAATCCAACGAGGATCATGAGAATAATCTATGAACTATAAAAAGACATTGTAGAAGGAGATTGTATATGAAAATTATAACAAGAGTGAGTTCTAGTTGAAGGAGGTCTCGTTCATTGTCCATATCATCACATGTAATGGGATATCTATGGACCCTTCCGAAACAGAATCAATTGAAGGATGGATGGGGCCAACATTGGTAACAAATATCTGTAGCTTCATGGGGTTTAGTGAGACATTATCAACGATTTTTGAGAAATTTATGATGATTTTCCAACCCTCTTACCAAGATAATTCGGAAGGGAGTAATGTTTTCATGGAGTTATGAATGTGAAGAAAGCTTCAAGGAGTTAAGAAAGAGGATTATCACTACGCCTATTCTCACATTACCAACATGTGGAGAAATTTTTGGGATATTCAGTGATGCTTCAATGAAGGGATTGTGGTGTGTGTTGATGCAAAATGAAAAATTCATTCACAATGCTTCAAGGAAATTGAATGTTCATGAGCAGAATTATCCAACATGTGATTTGGAGTTGGCTACGGTGATCTACCCTTTAAAAATTTAGCAGCATTATCTCTTTGGGAAGTAGTGGGAAATATATACGGACCACAAAATTAACAATTATATATTCACGTAGAACAAGATGAATATGTGACAATGTTGTTGGTTAAAGTTGATCAAAGACTATGACTACTAAATCAATTTCCACCATGGGGAAAGAGAACAAGGTGGCAGATGCTCTATGTCAAAAAGGACCCAACGACTCTATCATTCATGGGAATTGAGAAGGATCCAATATTCTTAGATAGGATTAATATGTACATGGGAATCATAAAGAGGGGAAAATCATCAATCCTTTCACAAATTATTGATCAACCATCTATTGTAAAAATGTTAAAGGATGCTCAATGGGATGATGTTAGAATTTAGATGAAAGTGGAAGCTATCAGAAAAGGGAAATCATTGGAGTTCAAGGTTAATGAAGATATAATTATGATATTTGGGAAAGGTCTTTGTGTTCCATAATTTCTAAATCTGAATAAAGATGTTTTGAATGATTCACATAGTTTAAATTTCTCAATTTACCCTGGAAACCCAATGGTGTATTGAGATCTCAGAGAGAATTATTGATTGGAGAATTTGAAGATGGAGATCACTGAGTATACATCAATGTGCCTGGTGTGTCAAAAAGTGAAGGTAGAGAGGCAGAAGACTAAGGAGGTGATAAATCAATTGCCTATACCATCATGGAAATGGGAGAACATCCCCATGAACTTTTTCACTGGTCTTCCAAAGACATCCATTGGAAACAATGCAATCTAGGATGTTGTGGATCATCTTACAATGTTTTAAAGATTTATTGTTATTCAGGAAGATTTCTCATTGGATTAACTAGCACAGATATATATCTGGGACATGGTAAGGATACATGGATTACCACTATCTATTGTATCTGATCAAGATAAAAGATCCACCTCTATGGTTTGGAAGAGTCTTCAGCATGATCTGGATACTGAACTAAACTTCAGTACGACCTATCATTCTCAAACGGATGGAAAATCTGAGCAAACTGTTCAGAAACTGGAGGATATGTTATGATCATGATATATGGACATAAAAGGAGGTTGGGACCAATATCTTCTACTTGTTGAATTCTCAAATAATAAAAATTTCTACGCAAGCATCTGAATTGGACCTTATTAAGCCCTATATAGGAAGAGGTGTAGAACACTGTAAGGTTGGGTTGAAGTCTGTGAGTGTATGCTTCTAGAACTAGAAATGGTCAAAGAAATTGTTGAGAAGGTGAAAACCATTCAACAACATATCGAGGAATCCCAATGTTGACATAAGAGTTATGAAGATAACCATCGATGAGACCATGAGTTCGAAGTTGGAGACAAGGTATTTCTAAACATATCTACATGGACGATGGTCATGAGGTTTGGAATTAAAGTGAAGTTAATACATAGGAACATCGACCCCTTCGAGATTCTGGATCAAGTTAGGGTTGTGGAATATCGGCTATCACTTCCACATGCCGTGTCCAAAGTACATGATGTATTTCATGTGTCCCACTTGAAGAAGTACATACTCGACCCTTCACATGTACACTCTTCAGAGGTAGTACATCTAGAGAATGATCTTTCTTATGAGTAGCAACCTGGGATGATCTTATGTTATAGATAAAATGTTCTACGAAATAAGACAATGCCAATCATCAATGTGTTATAGAGAAACGATAAGTTTACTGAAGCGACATTGGAATTAGAGGAAATGATAAAGCAGATTTTCCCACTTCTATTTTAGCATGGGAAAATTTTTTTGAGGGAGATATTTATTAATGGGGTAAGATTGTAACAACCCAAACATTCATTAATGGAAATTCCACTTGATCAAATTATATGTATTATTATAGTTATATAAAATGTGAAATTCATTGGAATTACGTTTCTAGATTTTAAAATTGTGTTATGAAGTATTATGATTTCAAATATATCCATTGAACAATGATCAACTGATTAGTATAAATATATGGATTTAACAAATCCATTTTACTCAGACAAAGGAAGTGATGGAATCATCCAGTAGAATTTCATCTGATAATGCCGATTTTTCAGACCTCAAAAGGAGGTGGAATCATTGGGCTTCACTATTTACCAATCCCATGCTGATCATGAACATGATATGCATGAGCGGAACCGACTATGGGAGATGTAGATGTTAAAAGAGATTACCATGAGAGCGATGTTATCTGAACCACCACAAGAGTCTGTCACCATCGCACACCATACACTTAGGCCTTATGCGGGTGTTATATGGGGTTGTGTAACAAGACTCTAGCAATATGTTAATGTGGTTTATTTTTCTATGAATAATGTGCATTCACATTTTTATTGAAACATTTTAAATAGTTTGTCAAGAACAAATATTATTTTTAGTTAATATTCAACTAAGAAATATATTTTGATGAATTGATGGATTTTTTAATTAAATAATATTTTAATAATATTTTATTATTATTAAATTACTTTTTATTAAATATAAATCATTATATAATTTTATGAATGGAATTGTAATTTTTATTATGGTTTGAAAGCTGTTTTTTTTCAAAACCCATTAATTTTCAGTAAATATCGGTTTTTATTTTAATTTAAATAATCAAATATTTAAAAAATAATATAGATAAAATGAATATTATTTTTGAACCAGGGCATCAAAATTGTCCAGCAGTTAATTTTTCATAATTTTCAGAGTCAATCAAAATTTTGGGTAAAAATCAAATTTTGGCTGAAAGTTATTTTTTATTAATATTTAACAAAAATGAGAAACAAAAAATAAAACCCTTCAAGGGGGACAGAAATGGTGCAGACCTAGGGCATCCCCTCTAACCACACACTGGCATTCAAGTGGAAGAGAGAGGGGGCTATCAAAAACCACAAGAGGATCCTCCTGACTGCCTTGGCGGGCCAGCAAATCGACTGTGTAGTTAGCTTCTCTCCAGCTGTGATGGATAAGCCTTCCATGGTTGGATTCTGCCATGCACCTTCGAATAATGTATGTCATGTCCCAAGGAATCCCAAACCTTCCTTGTACCGCCTTAACCAGGACCACTGAATCATATTCATTTTCTGAAACTGTGAATCCCTTCCTTGGGTTTTTATGATTTATTTTACAAAGCTTATTGTAATCATCAAGGATTATAAAACATTTTGTAATTTTAAATTGTTTTCCTTGAGAGTGTGACTCACCTCCACATAAGCTACACTTTTATTTTAAGTAGTTCAGACATTTTCCATACAAAATATTTTCTTCCACTCCCCTTAAAAAAAACCATGGTAAAAAACAATGGGTAGGTTTGTGGTTTTGAATAGATTAACGTTAGGTGTCTCAAACCCAAATAATAAATAATTCCCTCTCCATTCTTATATAAACCTACCCAATATCCCACATCCTCTTAACTAAAATCCTTTTTAGTTCTACCAACCCCTAAAATACTCTATCTAGAATGTTCTCAAGCTGCCCAAAGCACCCACAAATCCTCTGTCAAGCCTCTCCCAAACATTTTGGATCACACTTCAAATTGAGGAATTTATTCCTTTCTCTTTTATGTCAAATTTTCATTATGTTTTTATGCCCTTTTATTTACAATTACAAAGGTGGGGGTATGATTTTAAACCTCCCCCATAAAGATTTATTTAGGTTTGGATAATGGGTTACCCATTTCTATCTCATTAATGTGTCCCATGTACACTCGTTACCATGAAAAAAATTCCTTGAGGGATTTCTCCCTCCTCTTTTACATCCATGTCATTATTTTGTATTTTGCTACTAAATTCCATTATGATTGTTGGAAAATGTGTCAAAATGAACCCCTTACTATTGATTTCAGGTACATTTGACGAGACAACCATTTCTCTCTCATCAATTATAATTTATGAGTTCTTATTTCAGGATGTTATGATGCTGAAATTGCACTACAATTTTCAAGCCAATGTCGTTGTGTAGTGAATATCATGACCATTTATCAATCAAGTGTATTCAACATTATGAAAATTTACATATTTATTATATATAATAATGTATGTATTCTACATCCCATTATTGTGGAATAAATTATGATGGTTTATTCCATATTTTATGATTTATGTGGCACACATATAAATGAAATAAAATATTTATGTAGTGTGTGCCCTGATATGGCTCCAATGCATTGGGTAATGTATGGTATCATGATACATCATGATAAATGTGTGTTGACTCATGCTAAATCGTGTGCAATGAAGGTTTAATCTTTATTCAGGTCCAATGAGGGTTTACTCAATCTCAATGTGCAATGATCCTTGCCTCATGCCAATTCCAAGTTATGTGTTGTTGCCACATTTCCATGTTATGATTATCATTATTTATCATGCCTTTATGTCCATTTTTCCCTTTTGATCCATTGATATGGCTATTTTCTAACATGTTTTATATTCTTCATGTTCTTTCATGTTTATTCGCTTATTGGTCATTATAGATGACCCTTTTCTAATGTATGTCCACAGGTTATCGCAATCAAAGCTAAGTGTGATGGAATGTCGTGGTCATGTAAATGATGTTTTCAACAATGATGTTGTGAGTTTTTTAAGCTATTATGTATTGTTCTTAAGTCACAAAGAAAGTATACCTATTGATCATCTATGTTTTTTAAGTAAATATGTTATATAATAAATCAGGTTTAAGTGTGTAATAAAGAGTAGGGATGTTATAGATGAGATAGTGATAAATATTGAAACAATGAAATAAAAAAAAATATAGTGAAAAGAAAAAATAGAGTCCCAATATACTATAACAGAGACCAATCATGAACAATAGAAACAAGGGAACATATTTTAATGTCAACACATACATGAATACCACTTTTAATGAACACTGCTAATCTATTCTATGCACCAGCTCCACTAGCTCCACCAACTCTATATCCTCTAGGACCACTAATAAATTATAGGTCATATGGATAGACGCAAAACATATGGGAATGAAGTCTATTAAAGGATGATTTTAAAAAAACCTATTAGGACTCTCAAAAACACAATTGAAAAATAGATAGAGTGACATATCAATTGAATGAACCAAAATATGCATTAGAAAATAAGAAATCAAGGCCAAGTAGGTTTTTTATACTCATTGATTTGCTCCATGGAAGCCTGTCATTGAGAGGAACTTGAATTACATAGATATCCATAGAACCTAAATCACCCAAACTATCTCACACCCATAACATTGACATTATCCCTCAATAATGAAAATAGTAGGGGACATATGTCTCAATGAGGAGAGTTTTTCAGTTAATGGAGTACCAAAACCTATGGAGGACCCATGCATCATTTTGGATAATATGCACCTACCGAGGGGGTTACCTACTCCATAAGTTGAAGACCCACACCCATCACTATAATAGGGTTACTATTGTAACTCGAGTGACACCCTAGGGGTCAATCAAGGTGTTAGAAAATTGATGTTTTTCTTTATCTAAATTTTAAATTTAGTGGAACTTTTTTTACATAATAATTGGAACTAGTGTAATACATATTTATCATATCATAAATTCCCAAATATAAAGTATATGAATAATGTAATGAATAAAATGGGTGAAATGGTTTTACATGGTTGACCTGCGTTGGAATACATATAAAGAGAATTACCTCAGTTTAGTGGCCCATGACTTTTATGCATATTAATACATGATTTTTAACATAATCAACCATTCTATACAACATGAAGATCAACGGGACTTTTATATTTGGAAGACTAGGTTCATAGTACATCAGTGTGAGACAAAAATAAAAAATAGTTATTTTTTCACCATAATATTTTAAATCTAATAAAACCACATGTGATTGCTTGAAGAATACATATACAATACGGGTAAGATTAAATGACCAGTATTTGAATAAACACGAGAAGGTAATATATCATGTGAGTCAAAGGTATAACATGATATCACAAAAGATAATTCTTATGAGTAATCACATTGATGCATAAAATAAAGAACATAGTATCATAAGATTATGATAACATTGGAAATGTGGTATAAACATAAAACATGACATAAACATAATTTATAGTTAACCATGTAGACAACATCACATGGTGGATAGAGGACAATAATAAATCTGTTTCACTCCCTAATACCATATATAACATCTCATGAGACAGTAATGTTACCCAATGCATTAGAGGGCTATATAATTCTAGAACCACATATTATATTCATTTCATGTTCCTGAATATTTTTTCCACATTAATAAATCAATTATATGTGTTAAACATATGTATTAACCATGAAAAGTGATGTGTTTGCATAATATTTCATAATATCATTATCAAAAGAGATGTCTTACAGAAGGTAATTGAGAGATGATCATAAAGCATGCATTACCCCATCAATGGAAAGGAGGTCTATCTAGGTATATATATAAGAGGCACATATATATAATTTAAAATAATTCTATAACATTAATGGTTGTTTTTGTTGATGAATAAAAATAATTTTTCTAATATTAAAAATAACCATGATGAAAATAACCTTTCTACCTCGAAAATAACTTCGGTAAAACAAAAAATTAAAAATATTTTCGAAAAAATGTTCATTGAATATAACATTTGAAACTAATAAATGATGTTTCAATTAAAACAATGGTCATAATGGTGTGTAATTCCATACATGAAATATAGAATTAAAAAAAATTCCTTTCACACTCTAGTATAAAGTCAAAAAGAACATCATTTGGAAAATCGCGGGAGGATTACATTTAAACCATTTGTAAGAAAAGTAAAAATGGGTAAAAATGATGTTAAAAGGCCAGAGAATGATATTAAAACTATTTTTTTTGAAATTATTTTAATGAAAACATGAATATGGAAGTGAAATGGATTTCGACTGAAGAGTTAAATAATGTAAACATTTCTCAAAATAATATATTCAATCATTTTAAGTAGCGAGGAGAGGAAAATAAAAATGTTACATGACAATATAATTATTAAATAGAGGATAATAAAATAAAAGTGGTTTAATATATGATTATCAAATAATTTCCTTAAATGAAAATTCAAGCATAAATAATCCCAATTAAAAAAAGATTGAAACATAAACCCTTATCGCCCTTTGAATGAAGTAGGTGAATTGTAAATTAATATAAAATTAATTATGAAGTATTAATGATATAATATATAAAGGTAAAATATATTCATCATCAAAAATAATTTTTTTTGTATAATATAACATGTGTCTCAATGAAGGATGTTTTGAGATGGGATCCTTTACATCGAGTCCAGAATTGTCATGTATATCCTTTATCTTATATATAATAAACATATATCAATTATTTATTTCTTTAATATACAATTAATAGTTTAATACCTTATACATAATCTATTTACTTCAATTATTTTAATGATATATTTAAATACTTAATTATTTATGTCCACGTCTGGTGTTTTAAGGATGTTTAGTTAAAAAATTTAAAATGACATCAGTGTTTTGACCATGGTCAAAGGTGTCATTGTTACATTATATCAAATATAATAATTATAAAACATTTATAATTTCTATAAATTATTTATAATTCTAAAACCAATCATGAAATATAGTTATGAAAAATGTAATATGTTATAATCATTGAGATGGTTGGCCGTATAAACGCTTGAGTAACATTTTGATTTTTAAATAATCCTGGTGAAAATAAGGTAAGTGTTATTTTATATTTAAATAATTATAATAATATAATAAATTTCATATTACATCACTAAATACACCAACATATACCATAAATGTGATTAGTAAATAAAAAATAAATTGCATTCCTTTGTGAAGCGATAGTCCTTTGTACACACGAGCAATGTTATCATTTTTAAATGGATGTAAATGAAAGAAGATATATGATATTTTAATTTTAAAATAAGATTAATATGTCAATAATATAACATATAGACATTAAATATATAATTATAAATATTATTTAGAGGTTATGATGTAAGATAAATTAATTCATATTGTGAGGTGGTAGTCCTCCATACACACGAATGTTGTTTTTGTTTCCCATTTGATGGAAGAGGAGATGGATGAATATTATTCCATAAACATAATAATACTTTTTATTATTATTTTTAAAATTAGTTATAACAAACAATATAGTTAATATTATTATATAATATATATTATTCAGATTAAAAATATAGAATTCATTTTATCCAATTCCATTGATAGATTGGTATAATTTAATTTAAAAATAAAACCCGCAAGTGCGACGAAAAGTAGTTATCTGAAAAGTGTATTTTGTCAAGAAAAATATGATATTATATTAACTATATGAATATAAAAAATATTTATATGAATTTAAAATATTAATATAGATATATAATCTATAAATTTAATTTAAATCTGTCCTAGTTAGTGGTTATTTCAATTAATTAAAATATAGTAATGTTATTCACATTAAAACAGTTTTTGGAAGAAAATGTGCTTATAGACTAAAAATAATCTTTTGATAAAATATTCTATAAAGGTGATTTAAATATAATTGATTTAATTATATATATCTAATAAATACTTATTTTATTTTTAAATAAAATTAAAATAATAATGGTACTTATAAATTACAAAATTTACAAAAATAAATATTTGTTTTACAAAAATTTTATTTTTCTCTATTCACTGATAAATAAATATTTTATAGAAAATTATAAAATTTCTTCCTAATTTAATATCATTATTATTATTTAAAAAATAATTATAATTTTATAAAAAAAAATTCTTAAATTTCCAAAAATTAATATTATTACTATATCACAAAAATTAATTCAAATCAGTTTGGAAATAAATGTTGCCATTAAAAATTCAGTTCTTCTTTCCTATGAATTTATATTCATTATAAAATTTATATCTATTTACTAATGTAGTAATTCATGTTCATACTTTCTATTTTAATAGCTAAGTGATAACGATAATATCTAAATAATAAAAATTTTATAATATGTCGTGGTTCATTTAGTCTTAGTGTTGCGCGTTGTATATGCTATCAAACATAATTTTCTTCAAAACTTTTGTGGTGTTAAATTCTATCCTAATTATATAAATTGAATCCTCACAATTTTTACTTATTCATAGTAATCAAGGGGTTTAAGTTAAAAAATTCCATTTTAGGAAAATCGACATCATAGAATGGCTTAATAAAACTTCCTCTTATTGGTGGGAAAAGGAAATATAATGGTCTTCTAGAGTAACATATCACTCGGTTTACAATAATCCTAACATTAGTGGAATGTGAAAATATAGGCATGGAAGGAAAGAATAAATAATTATGAAGAGTTATAGAGATAATTGATCTAAATAATTTGAATGATTAAGATAATGTTAAAAGCCACGATACCATAAATCCATAATGAATTAAAAGACCACAGATTCATCATATATGAAGCCAATAGGATAATGTTTTTGTTTAAATATCTTTTTTGTAGTGTTGAGTGATTTTTTTAATATCAATATAGAGAACCCTAAAAAATATACTTACTTGATATATTTTTATTTCATAAAAACAATTTCATTATTTCATTTTGCTTCGATAAATTTTCACTTCACCTCTTAATCTGAGTAATATATATCCAAAATAAATTTTTATGCCAAAAACATTTAAAATAAATTTAAATGGATCAAAAGATTAAAAAAATATTAACATGTTATTCCTAATTTCTTTATTAAAACTAAAATGGGTATATAAATTAATATAATAACCATAATGAATATGAATATATTAATCACCAAATATCAATAAAACCAAAGGTTTAATATAGACCATTACATAAATAAATAACACTACATCCCATATAACCTCAATATTCATTAATTAATTTTTGTTCATTCCTAATAATATTCCATGTTAAATCAAATTCTAGACCAAAGTGTTACATATACTTCAACACATTGAAACATTTACCAAAATATCATTTATCACATCAAATTTCAAAAAATTCAAAAATATTTTTTCCTAAAATGTGTTTCATAAAATTGGAAAACTATTTATACATAAAATTGATTAGGTAAAAATAATTTCATACTAAATAGTACATCATGTAGGATAGTGGTAGACATTTCACTCTTTCCACCCTTCAATTGTAGATTTAACCCTCACACCGACACTAAATACAATGATTTGTTTCCTAACAAGAAGCATACACTTTTTCTAAAACTATATTAATATAATTTCTATAATATTACCAAAAATATAATGAACATCCAAAAAATAAAATAAATCATTAAATCAGTTTTTAACAACTACATTTTTCTATATTGCTTATTTTTCCCACAAATATAAATAATCCAAATTTACTATAATTAAATCAACATCAATCACATCTTAAATATAATCCATTTATATTTGATATAACCATACTATTAAATAACATTTATATGCCATTTTTTCAAATAAATAAATTCTTTCAAATTTTTATAGAAAAAATAATACAGAAAAATCCTTTGAAGATTTATAGGTTTTTATAACTGTCATGTTATTGTTTAAAATACTTCAATGACATGATTATTGAGGTTCAACACCTAAACACTTAAATAAATACAATTTAGTGACTGTCTTAAAATAAATCCTTAGGAATTGAACCTTGGATTAGGGAAATTACTTCGATACTAACAAAGTCTCCCACATCTATGACATTGAACTATTTATGGTTCATAGATTGAACTTTATTAATTTGGATCTTTCTATCCAGACTCTTCATTTATCATTGACAATTTTATACTTGATTCCTTCCTTTCCCACACATAAATCAACTTATACTTCCTTTAATCCATTTTCCATGGTTCCTATTCCCATATTTTTAACTTGTAAGAAATTAAATCTTCTTTTCATTATCATCGATAGCACTTGAATTACTATGAGACACTCTCCTTAAATAATTTAATGTGTTTGGTAATTAAAAAATCTTATAATTGTTAATAACAAGGATATATAGTTCATTTTAATGATAAAAATATCTAAAAATTCCATTCCTATTAGGTTAGGCATCTTGTTAGGTAAATTATCAAATTTCTCATCACATCTTTTTGATGGCATGCTTCTTTATTATTTCCCCCCATTAACTAAATGAAAAATAGGTTAAGGATACATTAACATATAAATGGGAAACATATAAAATTATTATTGAGAAATTATAAATGATATTTATATCCTAATTTCTGATTATTTAGGTTTCAAGTGAGGTTATACATGTTAATGTTTCCTATTAAATTTTTTAACCCAACATATTTTTCAATTCCTTCATAATGGTTTATAAAGAGTTTGTGAATATCAAAAGTATAACCTATGGGAGTGTAAAATTAGTTGTATATAAATGATTATTTTGATGAAACATGTGATGAATGAATCCATCTCCATACTTCATTTTTAAGTTATTATCACTAGAAATAACTATGCCAGAGCATCATCTACATACATTATCAAGATAGGGATGTAATTTCTCAGAACCCAATCACTATATATTTCAAAAAAAAATTATAGGTTATTTTTTATACATATTCTTATCCTTATAATTATGCTTAGAATATTTTCTAGGGATCCCATTAAATTTTCTACATCCTACTTTCCAATGGATAAATTAAACTTTTATATGATAAAAAATATGGTGACCCAAGACATTTTCTTATATTAATATATTATTTTTAACATAAACATCCATTAATTACAAACCAACAACCCAGATTACTAGTCCCTATAAAAGAATAGGTACATCGTACATCAAAATGACACTAAAATATATTTTTAATTTTTTATCCACAATGATCTACTAAATCCTTTCAAGATCCAAAAACTTCATGTAATAACCTATGTAATATATAGACAAAAGGGGTGAGCATTAAATCATTGTAAAAAATTAAACTAGATATGTAATCATAAAAATTGAGTCTAATGTATAACATGATATCATAAAATAGAATGCTCATGTGTAATCAAATGGAAGCATATCATAAAGAACATGGAATCATATGATCATGGTAACAAATGAAATGGGACAAAAACATAAAACATGACATAAAAATTAGTTAAGGATAACCATCTGGACAACATCACACGGTTGAAATAGTCCCATAATGTATTATGTTCACCCATTAATCCCATACATGACATCTCATGAGACTAAAACATGACCCAATTCATTGGATATGTATATATTTCTTGGACCACCCATCACATTAATTTCGTGTACATTCATATGAGTGCAATATTAGAAAATCAGTCATTAAGATAAATATAAGTATTACCAAATGGTAATTAAATGAGATTTGTAATCTTGACTCATATTATAGTCAAAAGAGATTTCATAAAGAAGGAATTTTAAAAATGATTCTAAAGCATGAATTAACCAATAAATGAAATTGAGAGTAAGATAAGTATATATGTAAGAGACATATATCATAATTTAGGATAATTTTATATCATTAAATGTTTTTGTACATAATTAATATTAATACATTTAAAAATATATTAAAATATTTACGAAAATATCCTTTCCACGATGAAAATGTATTTTTAAACAAAAATTCAAAAACAATTATGGATATAATTTTCAATTAAAATGAACTTAGAAACTAATAAATAAACCATAAAATAAAACAGTGTCCATGATAGTGGGAAACTACATTTATTTCATATAAATTAAAAAATCATTCCTTTCACACATGGTAAACATTCAAAAAGTACATTATTTGAAAAATGATAAGAATAATCCTTTAATTTTTTATTAAAAAAATTCAGAAAGGATAAAAATTTCCTTAAAAATAATATAAGGATATTATTTTTTTGAAATTTTTTAATGAAAACGTGTACATGGAAGGGAGAGTGATTTCGATCGAAGAGAGAAATAAAGTCAATTTTTTCCATAAAATCATTTACTCAATAATTTATAGAACCAATGAAATAAAAATAGTTCTATTACTATGAAAGAACATGAATAATAGAGAGTGTAATAAAATTTAAGTGACTTAATATAAAATTACCAAATAATTTTTTTGAATGGAAGTTCAAGCATAAAAAATCCTAAATAAAATTAAATTGATGCAAAAAACCCTTACCACCACGGTAATGTTTGAATCATAACCCCAATGAATGATTTAAGTGAATTTAAATATAAAATACCATTAATTATGAATAATTACTAACGTGATATATAAATTTAATGTATATACAATATAAAATAAATTATGTGGGTAAAATAACATGTGACACAAAGAAAGATGTTTTGAGATTGAAACCCTTACCATGAGTCCAGACATGTCAGGTTTGTCCATTATATCTTATATAATAATTGAATATAAATTATTTGTTTTGTTAATAAACTTTTTATTGTTAACTAAATTATACTTAAACAAATTTTTTTATTTTATTTTAACCATATATTTAATTACTTAATCAGTTATATTCACATCGGGTGTTTTGAGAATGTTATGTTCATAAATTCAAAAAGACATCGGTGTGTTATCCATGGTCCAAGAGTTAATTATTATAATAATTATTAAATAATTATCATTTTTATACATCATTTATTCTTTTAAAATTAACCATTAAATATGGTTTTGACAAATGAACTTTGTTATAATCATGGTGATTGTAGGTCGTAGATATACATATGTTACATTTCAATTTTTCAATGATCATGATGGAAATAATGTAGATTTTATTTTATCATTACATAATTGAAATTATTTTATAAATATAATATTATTTTTTTAAATATATTTACATATACCATCAATATAATTGTGTCATAAAAATTGTTTCATATCACTTTGTGTTGCAGTAGTCCTCTGTACACACGAACAATGTTATCATTTTTCAATGGATGATATGGTAATATAGAATATGATATGTTATCATTAAGGAGTGAATAATATTTAATTAATATTATATATGAAAATAAAATCCATCATCATTAATATCCTTTAGAGGTGTTTATGGAAAAAAATTACATCAATTTTTATGGTTATAATCCACCTTACACATGAATGATGGTTTCACTTTCCATTTGATGTAAGAGGAGATGAGTGGATATTAATCTATAAAAGTAATAAAATATAAGTATATATATTATATTGGTGTTATTATATTGTAATTTTTCATACATAATTAATGTTTAAAAATGATGAAGTAAAAAACAAGGAGTTCGATGAAGACGATTCTCTACGCTTAGAAGAAGCACCTTCAGAAAACTTATTAAGGAACCTAAGGGTGGTCTTTTGGGACGAATAAAAGATATTTACTGTATATATAGATTTTTGGGATATATCATTATAGTGTTATTTTATTCAAATGAATTTATATGTTTTAATAAGAGAGGGGAGGTGGTGCCGTTTTATAATTGAGGAGAAGTGGATTTTTTTGAAACACCCAAATCTACTCAATAATGGGAAGTCACTCCCAAAAAATGTGCCTAAAAAATCAAAAAACAAAGGAGTGGAGTTGATTTAAGGAATTAAAACTACTAAAAATAAAAATAAAAATTTTATTCTCTTTACCATTATAGTTGCACACTTTTACCATTTTTAACCACGGTAACTAATTTGTTTACTCCTTTTACTATTAAATATGAACAGAAATTAATTTAAATTATATATAATATAAATTATTATGATTCCAAATATTTATAAAATTTTATCAAATTCAATTTGCAGATTTGGTATAATTTTATTAGAAAATAAAACCAACATGCATTATGAAAAGTGTTTTTCTGAAAAATTAAATTTTCAAGGAAAAGATGATCTAATATTAACTATATGAATAGATATTATAATTATATGAAATTAAATTAATAAATATAAATATATAATCAATGAATTTAATTTTAATCATTCCTAATTAGGGTTTATTTTAATTAATTAAAATGATTGAATATTATGCACTTTAAAATAATTTTAAGATAAATACATTTTTTATCCATATAATTTACTTATGCTAAAATGAAGTGTAAATGCGATTGAAATATAATTAATTGTATTATATATATATAAAATAATTATATTAATTTTAAATGAAATTAAAATTATAATGTAACTTTTATATTACTTAATTTATTAATGAATTGACATTTTGACAAAAATTGGTATTTTCACTATTCACAAAAAATTCAACATTTATTAAAAAATTATACCCTAACATAATATTTAAATGAATATTTAAGAAATTATTTTAATTTCAAAACATAAAATTTCTAGAATATACAAAAAATAATAATACATTTTTCTCCGAAAAATAAATTAAAATCATTTTTTAAATAAATGATTTCATTAAAAATTGAGTGCTTATTTACTAATAATATTATAATGAAATTTAGACATATTAATAAATTTTTATATATTTGAAAAATTCATTAATCATATTCATACCCCCCCCCCAATTTAACAAATAATTTATAAATATCATATTTAAATAATAACATTTTAATAACATGTCACAGTTTGTTTAATCTAAGTGTTGCATGTTGTATATGCTATCGAACATAGTATTCTATAAAAATTTTGTGGTGTTACACTTAGTATTATGATAGTTTTCCATAAATACACTATAAACTCAATGTTTTTATGGATAAAATATTTTGGTGAATTCAATCCTGAGCAAGGCTCATTTTTTATATAATGGTTTATGTAAAATCTCTCTATCTCCCAAGGGTCACTCGCTTCTCCTCCTTCAAACACTACTCTAAAAGATATCTGTTTATATACATGAAGTATTATTAATAGTTTATTAATATATTGGTATCTCCATGATCAAAATTTATATATGTTCTTTTTGGCATCATGATTCTAGATGTGTTGATTCAGTGTATACTAGTGCTACTCCCAATTCCATGACTAGATATAAAAAATTATTTATGAGAATATTTGAATCATTGATTTTTAAAAAAACTTTACACAATATAAATACTCAAAATAATTATAATTATAGTGTGGTAATTATATTAATGAACTATATCTCCTTTAACCATTTATCCAGATGTGATCCATATAAATTTTGTAATCCACCCCACTTCTCTAATTTTACACAAAATACTTTATCTATTCAAAATTAATCATTAATAATATTCAATTAAATATAAATAAAAATTTTATTAATCGACTACTCAGTGAAGATCATGTTTTTTTTACCACATTTATTATTATTCATTCTCTTTTTTCTTACTGTTCCTCTATTATTTATATTTTTCCTCTTATCAGGAATTTTTTCTTATTATTCCTTCCTTGTCCCTTCATTATTCTATCATGATATTTAAAATTCAAATAAAAAATCAAGAAATAAACTACCTTATAATTTAACCTTATTCATATTTACCCATTAGATATTCTTAATGAAAATAAACACCATTTAACATAATTTATGCCGTTATATTTTGTGTCATAAGAAAAGAGTAGTTAAAATGTTCAATATCATCAAATATGGTCATAAATTCCAATTATCAAACTCCAATATTTAGTATCTACTTGAAATGCCTTTTTTAAGATATATATAATATTGATCATGGAATGATATAACAATTACCATTGAATATAAATTATTTGATTAAAATTCCCTTCAAAACAACGTACTTCATGCTTGCCTTCCCATTACTTCAAAAACTCCAAAAAACCCAAAAATCAAAACAATATCCACCATGACATGGTGCTCCTACAGTTACTTATTTTTTCTATACCTATGTATGTCTTCCAACATTCTTTTTATTATTATATATATTCCAATTAATCATACAGGAAGTCCAAAATGGTTTTCAAAACACCCTCTATATACCTCTCTATTTTACATATAGTTCTTCAATGAAAAAAACAATGTATCGTGATGTGGAAAGAATTAGATCTGCATTTTAGTTAATCCGTCAACCAATAAAATCAAAAAAAAAATATGATGAACAATTAACAAATAATATTTTCCATATATTTAGTTGACCACGATTTTTCTAGCTTCTAAAAACACATATTTCTATTGAAATTACTTATATTACGGTTGTATCTCTCCTTTGAAATACCTTCAACCATGACATGGTTGGAATGGTTTTTTCTTATTGAAACAGACCCAAATAAAAAATTATTCCCAAACACCCACATCTCTTTTATATACAAAATTTCCTCATAGGCCACAATATATTCAATCTCAACATGTAAGGGTGCGTTTATCCTATATCAAAAAAATTATGATAATTTGTAACAAGATATAATTTTTCCAAAGACATAACATTATTGAATATTTATATTAAATACTATAAAAAATCAATTTGATTTAAATTTCTTATTTTAACACAATCAAGATCTCCCAAATCCATGTTCTTGAAATATTGATATATTAATGTGTCTCTTTACATCTCTACACAAGTGGTCCCATGTGAACCTATTATCTAGATATTCTATAATCAACCTAAAACTCCAATTCAACATATGTCAGTGTCAAGAATTTTCATATCAGCACCACCATGTATTTAATGTATACTCACACTCCAGAGATGTATTAAAAAAATCCCACATATAGTTATTATTAACCAATAATTCTCACCAATCACATCTCAAAAATATCCACCATCGTCATCAAACATTAGAAATTATCAAAAAATCCAATACAAAACCACTTGGTTTCAAAAATACGCACCTTGGGATTTTCTTGACAATACATCCATAAAATCTATGCACCATCAAGAGGTGAAGTTAAACTATCCCTATTTATCATTTAATCCATGACCAACCAAGAATATGTATTTTTTGGGCTTCATTTTTCCCCATTTGTTAATAAAATGAGAAGGTCTTATCATCACCTGAGACATAATTATTTAATCCCTTTTATCCATAAAATTTACTTCGGTATCTTCATCCACTTTACCCCCAATTTTCAATAAAATTCATTTTATATATTTTCAAGAGAAAACATGATCTCATCGTTATTACATGAACCTATTGGTTTAGAGATACAATGCCCAATTTTTAGTATTCACATCATGATAGATTCTTGAAAACCCATGTCGATTTACATTTATCCTTGACACCACTGGTCCTTGATCTAACACCACTCATTTTATATAGTTTTTTAGAGCATTAACATCCCATAGATCATATCCACCCTTATGTATGTATTATATTATACATAATATATAACAATTAGTTATATGTGGATAGGGGTACATCTTAGACATCTTCAAGTTAAGGAATGTGGCTGGTCTTAGTAAACCTGCCATTTGCTTCCAACATGCATACACGAATTCTTAGAGGTATTTCATACAATGATACAACTAATAAAATTTTACTCATGATTTTGTGATTTCAAACCATTATTATCCTTTGTATTTAAATACATTACCATTTTGGTGAAAATTTTGATAATTCCATTTGTAATAGATTCCTCTCTTTTCCTGACATGAAATCCTTCACTAGTGCTACTTATCTCTCAATGTTCCTTACATTTTTTTTATTTTGATAAGATATATTTATCCGTAATTATGATATTATGTTCATAAAATTAAATTCTTAATTATTATTACCATTTTATTATTTCTTATTCTCCTTACATGAATGATACTTTAATATAATAGACTTTGGTGTTTGATACACAACCCTGTAATTATCCTTCTCATATTGTTTCAATAGGATAAATCTATTCATTAATTTAATTGATTTTATTTCCACACCATTTTATATCTTGTTAGTTACAGTTTCCCATTATCCCTTATATTATTCTCATACTACAATGCCTTGAAATATTTACTTTGTAGATAAATTAATAAGAACATAAACAATAGAGATAACGTATTTCTATTATCCTTGGATCATAGTATATTAATTATATTATACAATCATTAATCAAGTGTCCTTACTGTTCATAATAATAAAATTTCCACCAAATATGAGTTTTGAATTCTTTTTTATGGGTATAATATTTTGTGGAGCTGTATTTATTTCATAAATTACCATCACAACAATAATAAGAATAATAATCATAGTCATAAGATATATTAATTATATATTATGAAATGAAAATATTTTGTATTCTATTCCTTTCACATCACGAAATAAACATAATTACATCTTCACAAGAACTGACTATATGTATATATATCAAAAAATAAAAACACATGTTTCCATATTTATCTATTTGTATCCACTTGTTTTATTGAAATACTTTATATACTTTTTTAGTTTTATTCCTTGATTTATCTTCATGAGATCCTCTTATTCCAGTTATATGTTTCATGATTTATTTAGATGATGATACATCAAACCCCAGACCCACATCTCCCATAATAGCTGGCCATTTAGATTTAAGATAATCATAAATATTTATCTACGACTCAACAAATATAAATTTAATTTTCATATTTTGTTTAATTATGACATTAAATTTTTTTAACTATCCACCTTACAAAATCACTTTATGTTAATCTGATCTTTTTCATCTAAGAAATATCTTAATTTGTCTTAATATTCTAGTTGGAGTAGCTTCATTTGATATTAATTTCCTATTTTTAAATATACTAAATAAATTTCAAGATATTTGATCATTTTCACTTTACATCTATCCAATCATTATTAAAAGATGTGCTAGATTTTAATTTCACTTTAACTTCTTCCAATTTTTCATCAAGAGTCTTGAAAAAGCATTCATTTCAAAACATTGATATTATCTTCCATTAACTGATCAAGAAGATATATTCATTGAAATTATTTCTTAATTTGATCCTTAGATGTACTTTTAATTTTATTCATTAAATATTATATTATTTTCTTCAGAGATTTATTAATTTTGTGAAGCTCTTCTTCAATTCCCATTATTGAATCTTTATGAAGATTTTCATCATTAGTACTCTCATCATACACATGTGACCCATTTTCTTCAATAAATCCCTAAAAAATATTTATTTCAAATTATTAATCTTATGAGGTATTTTAAAAAATCTTCAATTTAAACACATCAACTTCTTCATTAAGATATTTAATTCCATCAATGTATTATGGTATGCAAACACTCATATTCTTTAGTACCTTGGCCATTTATTCATACCTTTGATTCAAATAGATACCTGATTCATATTATTCAAGGTTAAAATCCTTGTTCAAGATTATAATGTTTAACATTGATTTTTTCAATATACTAATAGGATTTTATATACAATCATTCAATATTCTGGTAATTATTTCGTTAAATGTCTAATTATATAATAGCGAACTAAAGTGCTACTTAAAGATCAAGAACTCACTTTGGTTCTATATCATCTTAAACCATCATCATATTCTTTTGAGATATAGTAGATATAGAAATTGAATACTAGATATTCAATGTTGAAATCCAAATAACCATTAGGTTCTGATTCCACTTGTTGAAACCTAAGAAACTCTGGGGGGGATTAATCATCGTATTTCAAAAAAATAAGTTTTCATTTCACTAATTAATCTTTTTATATGGTCTATTTTAATATGTTTGTAGGAAAAAGTTTTAAAAATTTATATAATATCAGTTACTTTTAATCGCAATGTGTATGAAGAAAGTAAACCAATAAATGGACATAATGGTTTTAATTGGTTCGCCTATAATAGGATGTATCCAAAGTGTGTAAACTCGATGTTGTGATAGTGGGACAAAAAAAACATTAAATTTATTATTTATATGGATATATGATTTATGTGAAGTCATTACTCCCTAAATAGCATATCCTGTATAAAGGATCAATGAATACATCACCACCATCCTAGGGTCACTCTATCTAATTCTTCATGAACATCTCTAGAAGATACCAGTTTGTTTAATTGTCAGTATCTTCTCGGTTTATCGATAGGAATGTCACTCCAAGATATAAATTTATAAAAAAAAAATTGAATAATTATTCTAGATGTGATGCTCTAATGTATGACACATGTTTCTCCTAATACCATGAATATATTTAAATAATTCCTTATGAGAAGAGTTGAAATGTTAATCTTTTGAAAAAACATTATAAAATAAGATGACTCTATTAAAATAAAATTCTATATTGTAAATTAATTTATTAAAATATATCCTCTTCCACTATTCAATAAAATGTGATCAATATAAATTCTATAATCATATTCACTTCTTTTTCTTCTTTTATACACAACAATTTATCGCTTTAAAACCAACATTAAATAAGATTTAATTCATCAAGTATTCAACCCCTTTAATTAAAATATTCAATTAATCCCATGTCTGTCACAACTTTATTTATTATTTATTTTCTTTTTTATTATTAGGCCAATCTTTTCATTATTCTCACTTATATAAATGATTTTCCTTTTATTTTTCTAGGCTTCTCCCTATAATTTTTTTAAGAGATTTGAAATTAAAATTTAAGAAATTAACTACCTTGAAAATCCACTTCATCAAATTATCCCTTAGAAAACATTTAATAAAATATATTTCATTGAACCTTATTTAGCTTGATGAAGTTCATGTCATGACCATAGCACAGTTAAAATGTAAAAACTCAGAAAATATGCCCATAAAATCTAGTTTTTAAACTCCTCGATATTAAATCTACTCAAAACGATCATATTAGGCTCTACATGAGACCAACCATGGCATGATACAACAATTAACATCAAATATTACTTACATTGGAAAAACGCTTTCCAAAATGGCTTTCTCCGTGCTTACTATCCCATTTCCTCTTAATCTATAGAAAACATGATAATCAAAGCAACTTCCACCATGGTTTTGTGCCCATCCATTTATTTTTAGACTATTAATTTTCAAGTATTCCACTATATTGTTTAGTCTTATATATAGAGTAGTTAATATTACCCATGTTCCAAAATGGATTCCAAAACACCTGATGATGGTATCCCATTTTTCATATGTGGTTTCACAGAAAAACGCCATATATAATGGTGTAACATGAATCAGATCCCCATTTTAGTCAAGAATTAAATCATCATGACCTCCAAAATTCCATACATAATAGACAACTATCAATTTCCACATATTCTAGTCCCCATGACTTTCCTAGCTACCAAGAACACTTTTTGACATTGAAATGATTTATATTACGGTTATTTCATTACTCTAAAATAACTTGGACCATGAAATGGATCAACTACCCATTTCTAACCACAATGACTCATGATCGAAATGGCTTCCAAAATTCCCACATATTTTATTCCATCTATTTCCATATCCATCACAGTATAACCAGCCTCAAAACAATAAGTATTGATCATCTTACACAAAAAATATCTTGAAAATAATTTTCAATATAATTTTTTTTCTCAAATCCAAAATTTGATGAAATAAAAAAACCAATCACTACCAAACATCCATTTGAGTCAAATATTACATTAAACCCGAATGTTGATATTCTGAAGCTTTTTCCTTGATATATAAATCTATAAAGGTGTCTATTTTCATATTTACAGATGTCTTTCCATGTTCACCAATTATTTAAATATTCTATAATCATCCCAAAAATCCAATACCTTGTATGTAAATGTCATACATTATCATATCACCATCACTAGGTATATAATGTATACTCATACTCCAACCATGTCCCAATAAATCCAACCAACAAATATTTTAAATCAATTTTTCTCCTGATTCATCTCTCACTACCATTTATTATCATCAGCCTTCACTGATTTTTAAAAATATAAAAAAAACATCCTAGTTGCGACAATTACCTAACAAAATAATTATATGGAGGACCTTTACTTGGAGTCAACATGATTATAGGGGGTTATTGATCCCTTGTTGCTCTAATTGTCCACCCATACCCGTCATCATATTTATATAGGCTAAGAATCACTAATGGCTTAAATGATCAAAAAATAATCCATTGAATAATAAGGAATATATACCATCATATTCTATATGGATATTTTTTAGAAAATACTAATCATGTGAACTAAATTAACTACTAAGTGATAAAATAAATATTATTACGTAGAACTATCTAGTACAAGATACACAAACTAGATTATAAAAAATATAAACCTCATGATACTTGATCAAAAGATTATATGATCCATTGTGAGTATAATTTAAATATGTGGAATTTCCCAGTATTTGACACAACATTTATAACCACACAAGTTGGTTAATGTGTATTCTGGATACACTCATAGGATGCAATTTAGGTCTACCTGACATGTCTTGTGTCATACATGGTTTGTAGGACCACATAAATTTATGGAGTGTACATATGATACATTCTAATATACCTTTTCTAAAATAAACAACGTTCTTGATGAGTGACACATTGTTTGGGTTAGAAGTGGAGACCCATTGTGTATTCACATTACATATCGTGGAATTTGGTCTCAAAGAACACAATGTGTATCCTAAATATAAATATTGTGTAATACTTATAATAACACATAAACCTTAAAAACATAACTCATGAGATACCCAGAATGTTTCCAAAAAAACTATATTCCATATAACAAATAATTCAAAAGATTTGATGCCCAATAATTCACTTATTCCACCATAATTTCCACCATCATCCTCACCTTTGAGATCACCACTTATTCCACCTATCCATGACGCTCACAAGTACTCTATCATACATCTCCAGTGTTTATTTAGTCATTATATATTTTTCTATTCATCATAGATATCAACCCTATTGAAATTATTCATCAAACCACATTTTTTAGTATTGAACTTTCTTCAATAATTATGTTCTGCTTGAATTCATTGTTAAATCTCAATCGTTGCATCATAATTTAACAATTAAATATAATTGGTAAGAAACAGGTGGTATTAATTGATGATTTGGTCATAGTGGGATGTTTGACTACCAAATAAAAAGTTCATATTTGTTCCTAATAAAAATATTGAACTCATGAAAGGGGATCTTTTATTCCTAATTGATGAATGAGAGTTTACAGGGGATTACATATACAAAAATTATATATCAAAATATAGTTTATGGATAAAAAATAAAATATTTCAATTAGAAAAAACATCATTAGTGTCATAATCCAAGATGAATTCACATGAAATTAAAATTATTGAAAATGGAAGCTTTATCACTATGTCAATTGTATTTATCGAGTGACCAAAATCATCTGACTAAAATAATTAATGAAAAACTTTTTGATTCATAATTTCTTTATAAAAATAATTATTTTAATCAAAATTGAGTAAATATTTTCATCAAGTATTTTAGTTATTAATAAACAATAATTATTCTATGTTCCACAATTATAAAATAACTTAATCATTGAGGAGGAGAATATTATTATGTGAATATTAGAGAAAATGCATAATATGGATTATCCTATGTCAATAGATAATCACTTTCACTTTAAAGTTTCCATCGTGGTCCATATTCATTATCACAACCACCGTGAAGAATGTAAAGAACATGATGAGCACAAATAATCCCTCTTAGTTTGTCATTACTGATTGAAAATCCCCTCTAAAAATGCATAACATTATATTAAATAACTTAAGAGGGATGTATAACATCCTAGACATAGAGAAAGAATAAATTAAAAACATTGTTAATATTATAATCTATCTAAAATTTCTGAAAAATAATATGGTGAATTATAAGAATAAAATAACTTATACTAATCAATAAGACCAATTGAATTTCTTAATAATTGCACGATGAGTATCACTGAGAAGAAACCAAATGACTCTGTCCTTTAAAGGTATCAATGAATCCTGGGAATCACCCAAAACTCTAGTAGGTCCTCTCTCAATACCATTATATTCTATAACTTTGTTTAAAAGATAAATATAAGTGAGATATAGGGATAATAAACATTGAAGAGTATCCATTATCCCAATAACTTACATGAGTATCAAGATGACTTATATAGGAACTCAAGAGCCTCAAATAGCCAACATTAATTTATGAGATGTTTTATAAATTTAACTTAATGTTGTAACTATTTGTAACATCCAACATGATCTTTTATTAATTCATATAATGTTTGAATGAACATATTGAATGGTAATCTCCTCATAATCATCATATTAAGATAATTATAACTGAGTATAATGATTGGAGTGGAAGATATAAGAAAAACAAAGGATTATCATATATTATAATATTCCCCTTTCATAGCCACCATGACATAGTTTCTCACACTATACTGTGGTGAAAATAAGGCTAGACCAAGGATTATTATAAACCACTAAGCCATGGTACGCTTTTAGTGAATAAATACATCAATTCCCCACTGAAAATAAAAGAATCATAGACTTATAAAACCTTCAATTTTTTGTCACATCATATGCAGTAACTCACAAAACCATATACAAAACTCAATATGGAAAAGATATCATTATTTTTCGTTATATTTTACATCATATATTAAAATATTTCATAAACTTCCACTGGATTTCATCTAAAATAATTTTTGGGTAGCTGACAAAGTTTCATCAATTTTATCCTCAATCACATGACCAAAATGTTTAAACCCATATGAATTTATAACATTTATAAAATAATAATTTATAGAATTAATTAATGAATAAAATATTAGCCTTTAGAATAGAATCATTTCTACTAATGTTATAATGCAATTTGAATAATCTCTATTAAACATGTATATCTCTATACCCATGTATACTAGTTATATCATATTCAATTATGAATTTAAATATGATCCCTTTGTCTAATACATCATGTAACCAAGAGATATGAAGAATTTTAATCCCATATAACAACTCAAATGTTCTTGATTCAATGATTATAGATTATCCAAGTGGATGAATACATCACATGAAATTCACCTTAACATATGAGAATATCATATACTACTCACACAAATATATAAGAACATAATATGTAATATATAGATATTTCCATATAATTCCTCCATTTATTTTAATCACGGTCCTAGATTTCATTCTTGATATACAATAGGATAAAACACATTTAGGTTAAGCTCCATCATATGACACGAGTCACCAAATAACTAACCACCCTCCAGTTTGCTAAGTCACAGGGATTGGATAATAATTGTATAAAAGTTTGAAATTTTTCATTCTTGGTATCTCACAAACATCAGTTATGGGAATTATATTTGAAACATGAACCCCTAGTCTACCATATACATAATATATGTCAAGTTCCTTGGAATATATAAACTTGGGGGTTTACATAGTGGTGATTATTTCAAATTTCATTTAAAACCAAAATTATCCTATTTAACATGAAAGTGTTTTGACCCTCTAAAACGTTAAAAACAAATTCACTCACAAGTAATGATAATAAAATTAAATTCAAGGCACACATATTTTAAAGAGGATTAATCCCAACGTCTGTACCTACTGCTTATTGTATTAAGTTATTATCCTAGGATAAAGATATCTTCTAAATAACCCAATTGAATACAAATGAGATATCTCCCAAAATATCCTTCTATTTACCAATATGTATTAATTCTGATTCCGACTAGTTACATGATTTTTTTCATCTTTTGATCCTATATAATAATTGAACATTAATTTATTCTTATAATGTAACTTGTCTAGAATAAATTCTCTAAACCATCAATCATGAAAAGATATACATTTGGTTTCATAAATCAATAATACTCTAGAATTTGGTTCATCCTCTTAAAATTTAAAATCTATTATAATTTTATAAATTTCGTTAAATCATATATTCCCTCTACAAAGTTGTCCAATGAATCTGAGAAATAGCCTTTTCATTTAAAATTATCAAAAAACATAGCAGCGAGTTTTGAATGAACATGATTCTTACATACCCATTCATTTACTGATTTTATAATGTTTCATGGTATTTTATATTTAAAACATTCACAATCATCCATTTTTATTTTAGCACATTTAAATCCCCATACTATTTCAGAGTCTACAGTCTTCATTATACCTTTAATGAATATTTACATCAATGATCGTTACATCTTCCCAAGATCATGAAAATAATCATGCATTTTAAATTGTGATTGAGATCCATATATGTCACGATAATCATTACTAAAATATGAATTTTTATTTCTTTATTCACTATGATTTAGAACAGATTTATTTCCCTTGATTACATGTTTTCTATATGAAATCATTTCATCTTTTATTTTAGTTTGAACTCAAAAACATTGGCTATCATTGAACTTCTAATAACAAAACTTATGCATGAAAGCACTTATTAAAATCACAATCCAATACATCTTGTCGACACGAAGGTTTTAATGTACACAGAGCCCAAACTATAATGAGTTTTGAATCCATTAAAAACATCTAGAATTAATCTTGTGATATTGGTGACAATCAAATGTGAAACTGACATTTACATTTAATCAGCACATATTTTTATGCTTTCAAACATAATATTATGTATTTATTATCCTATCATTGACTTCACACTCTGATAAAACCACAAATATAAAATCATCTTGGATCATAGTAACACTTTAACTACTGTGATATTTTTTCATTGACAAAATACCCAAGAATTATCATTTTAAATGTTCATACAATCACACATATAGATTTCACATATCAAGCAATATATCATCTGGGATGATCAACTTCAATTTTCCTTGAAATTTATCAACAAATAAATTAACTCTGTTATTTTTTCCTCACCCTTTATCTATAATGATTTCATAACCTATGAAAAAAATAGATTATGATCATGATATCTTTTGGTTACCTTCTTCCAGACCATCAATTATTCAGATATATCATCGAGTTACATTTTATGAATACATTCACTATGAACTTGTATCATTTCAAGAATTATCTGAAAAATGATTAAATGAACTCTAAATATTCAAATATTTTCATCCATTAGTATGTTATGGCCTCATTCTTTACATAATACAATTAAAAAAATATCATATCATTCTTACCTAGATAGTATCCCCCATATTCCAACTACTCTTTCTCACATATCCTGGAGAATATGAATCATAATAAAATAATATTCATGGAATTGAGAGATTAACAAAATAACTATTCTTTGTGATTTATATGTTCTAGTAATCATGCATTGAAAGTGAAATGTAGAATCCTTTGGCTTGAAAACCCCTAGTAAGTGGTGAGGATTAAGATGGTGAGAGAACGATGTATTTTAATTTAAATATTCACACCTCTTTATAAAAGTTGAATATTATATTGTTAAATAAATCCACACATAAAATTATCAATTGGGATAATACATTATTTAATATAATATGAACTTCTCATAGACACCAAACAAACCCATTATAGATTACGTCCCTAGTGGTCTACCTTTTTCACCGCGTATAGTGCTCTGACCCTGTGACAAATATGCCCTGACCTACTAACCCATATTCTCAAACTAGTGCCGAATTATGTTGGTTATTTTCAAAAAATATCCTCCTTTATGTTTTTATAATGTTTATTGCCTTTAATATTGTGTAGTAAACATGTATTATGAGTATTGAGAGACTGGATTATGTTGAAAATATTTTTTTAACATACTGAAAAATTGTTTTCCTTTACAGACCCTACATTCTTCACAACTATTTTATCTTACAATAACGTAACCAAATAACTTTAAATTCATCTCATATAATAAATCATCATAATCAACAAATTTTTCATTCCCTACAACTCAGAAACATTCAAATAAATAGTTGAAAAATCCAATAAAATTATTAATCCCAAACCCTTTAGTTATTCAATCTCCCACTTAAGATTCATTTTCAACAACAACATATCATAACATCCAATAAAACCACAAAATTTCTCAAAGAGTAGGGACATAAAACCATACTATCTGAGAGAGTAATTTTAATGGAATTCCATCCCTTGGTGATATGAATATTACGGATATGGTATTGATATACCCCCAATCATTTTTGAGGTTTTACATGATAAACATTAAATCTCGATTTTTATGATCGAATCAACTTTAGATTCATAAATGATAATGTACAAATAAATTTTTACTAATTCATCATCCAATTTGAGAATATAATCTAATGAAATGTAGGAAACACTCTAAAAATTCATTATGTGAGGGGTGGAGTCAAAAATAAAGGCTCATCCTCGATTATTCAAATCATTCCCTAGTCAGAAAATTTGTGAATACATCAACAATTTGATCTTTTATAGAAATATAATCAAACTTTACATCTCCATTAACAAATCATTCCATTATAAAATAATAATTAATATCAATGTGCTTGTATATGGAATGTTGCAATATATTTTTATAAAGACCAATTACACATTAATTATCATAAATAAATTTAAATGATTTTTCAATATTCCCCCTCAAACTTTCCATCTGAACATTAAAATAAATCCTTTTAGTACATGAATGATTAGTAGTAATATATCATACTTCTGATATACTTAAAGTCAAATAAGTTTTTTTACCATGCTTACTAACCGATCTTTATCTCAAAAAATAAATTTCCGTATGATGTTGATTTTAAATCATTGTAATATCCAAGACAATCATATTAGTGAACCCATGTAAGTTCATCTCATCACTCTTTTATACATAAATCCATAATTTTATGTTGTTTTAACATACCTAAGGATTATTTTTCTAGATATTATATACAATTATTATAGATTACTCTATTATCCTGCACATAAATTTGCTGTATATATAATATCAAACCATGATGTAGTATGAATAATGAAAATGTTTAAATAAATTTCAAAAGACATTTTGATTCACACTTTGTATCGATTCATTTTTACTCATTTTCATAATAATGATAATTATTTTACTAACTTAGTTAAGGTACTCCTTAATAAATTTAATTGAAAATTCTATAAAATAATTTTATTTTCAAAAGAAGATGTATCTTCTTTATTAGAACTTGTAGTCCCATGAATAAATTCATCTATATGACAATTGGAAACTGAACGTTCCACTTCATTTTCTAGAAAATTTTTCACATGAAATACCACTATAATTTAAAAAATATCATCTATATAGACAATGAAAATTAGGGTGTTTGTACTTATCTATTTCTTATATAAATTGATATCAATTTTTTTAGAATTATTTAACTACTTCAGGAAACAATCATGTTTCAAATACCATGTTTGAGGGGATTGGTTCCAACAATAAAAATATTTCATTAGTTTGTAAAAAATTATTTCATCATTATCATGTACAATGCCATCATGCTGCTATACGTAATCATATTATTTAAATTATTCATTCAAAAAAGAATAATTAATATCCATATGATAGAATTTATAATTTTAGTGAGCAGTAACAACCAAAGATATTCTGATGGTTTCAAGTATTGAAAGAAGATAAAATGTAACTTCAAATTAAACACCTTATACTTATTTATAACCCTTGAAAACACAAAAAGATTTATTCAATGATATCTATCATTTTTGATTAAGTTTATTTATAAATACCCATTTACTTCCAATAAAGTTTTTTCATTATGGTCAAAGAACAAGATCCTGAGTTTCATTTTTTCCAATTTGATCCAACTCTTCATTCAACTCATTTATCCACTATTTATTCATAAATTTTTCCAAAATAGATTGTGGTTTCACCCATGAAATATGAATTGTTTGATTTTCCAAACCACAATATTTGTTTGGTATGAAATAGAGCTACCACAAATTGCAATTATTTTAACTAGATCAAACTTTTTTGTAAAGTACTTAATTTTAGTGTTTTTTTAATCTTACTATCCTCATCATGGTATTTTTAAAATCATTAGTATTTATTATGTTAATTTTACATTCAATAATCTACTAAAAATTTTATCATTCAATATTCATTTAATCAATCCATATTTACTTCAACAATTTCTATTATAATGGAAATATTTTTAATGGTTTTGATATAAAAGGAGTCAACCAACATATGTAGTCATTTACGCCAATGCCTATAGATTCATTTGTTTGATGAATATCACATAAAAACACATTCTTCTTATTTTTTATAATCCATCACCTAATATAGAATTATAATATTAATTTATCAAGGGAACATATAAAATTAAATTATTTCACTATAGGTTTTTTATTATACCACATATCATAAGGAGTTAAAATTCCATATGGAATATTTTCCATAATCAGACTATGATATGACCTTAATAAGCTTCATGTATAGTACCATAAGGTGTATACATCCCACCATATGGGATTATCACATTAGGATATGGTGGTTGAATTAATACACATGATAATAATAATGCTCAATCCTCTATATCAAGATGCCTTTTTCCTATTTCGGTTGTGCCCAGGGAATGAACCATATGTTATAATCACCAAAGAAAATAGTATCATTATATTTTAGAACTTCTGGGTGATAAAACATAGTGTGGACTATCGAAACACATTACCTATATCCATTATATTATCCATTCATAAGCATAGGTTAATTATGGTCTGTTCTAGTGGGAATATTAAAATTCCATGTTCATCATTTTCCATAAATGGACAAGAACATGATCTTAATCGACTATCAATGTAATGCCCTGAGATTTTAAATACCTTCCATCCACAAAAAACACATTGGAGAATTGATATTGAGATATAACTATTGATTATAATTATTCCCAATCTTCCATATCATGTGTTATTTTCATTCTAGGGTGGTTCATAGGGTCAAAACAATATGGGATAATCCCTAAAGTAGATAATATCATGACAACAAAGACCATTTACATTGGATAATGTGGCATGAAATATTAGAATAAAAAAATATACCAATTATTAATTTATAAGGTTTCCCCTGTTAGGTTCTGTCTTTATTAAGTATGGACAACATCATCTATTTTAATAGTGTAGGCGTTCCAAAATTTAATGGAGTGAATTTCTATCATTGGAAAAAAGAGAATACTTATATATTTAGTTTATTTTGGTCTTAATGAAATTAATTCAACCACATTGGGAATTTAACGTATTTAAAGGGGTAAAATAATAACATTTTTTGAAAAAAGAAACTTTAAGGTTAATGTAAGATCATGGAATTTGATCATGATTTCTATTTTTGATAGTGTGTGTTCTGATGTTATGGGACATCAAATTGTAAATGAAATTTGGGATCAACATGAAAGAAGGTATGAAGGAAATATCAAAGTGATATAATCTCTGATATAAATTTTTAAAATAATGTTTGAATACTTACAAATAGTTGAGAATGTATCCCTTGATGATTAATTCACTATAGTGAATTAAATAGTGAAAATCATTATAGGTTTTGAAGAAAAAAATGGATGAATCTATTATAATAAGAAAACTATTAAAGAATTTTATTGACTGATTTGATCTAAATTATTTTTACTCTTGATTAAATGGAATATCTCTCATTATATGAGTTGGAAAATATCCTCATTGCCAATGAATTTTGGAATACACCAATCATTAACATGAATGTAAAAGAAAAAATAGATTTGGAATCCATGAGGAAGATAAATCAGAAAAAAATAAGATCCTAAACATTATTATGTGTCTAATGATGATGATGATATGGATAATAATATTAATAGAATCATTTTCATTATCTCTATACATTTTATAAATGAAAAGAAAAAAGGAAACTACCCTTGAAATGCATCAAATGTGGAGGCATTGGACACATTGTAGTCAACTATCAAAAGAAGAGAAACTATGAGATTGATATTGATGAACATGAAAAAAACCTCAAAATTATAAATGGTATAAAGGATCTAAATTAGTGAAAATGATAGGTGGTAATAAGATAATAATTATAAAACTAAATAGTATAATCATAATAATCAATAAGAATATGGAAAATAATCTTCTAGTAGCTAATATAAAGGTGAATCACCTATAAGAATTAAAAGTTTTGTGGATCATGTAGAAGAACAAGAAACATCCTAATGTGGTTATGATGAGGGTAGTGATGAGACTTATATGGATTATATGCTCATATCCCGGGTAGAGGATTCTCGGGAGTAGAATAGCAAGTGGAAGAATTAAGTTCAAACATTAAAGAAATATAATTGGATAAAAGTTAAAAAAATTATTAATCTCTCAACAATGAAAATGAAATCATTCTCATGAAATATAATATAAATATTGATGATAATGAAAATATCATGAAGGATCATTAATAAAAGCTCATGTTAAAATAAGTAGAAATGGTAAATATAGAATCATAACTTCCTATGGTTGAAAAATATTTTAAAAGGACTGAATAATACATTAATAAATTAGTTTTATTTATGAATATATCATCGAAAATAGAAAATATTTATACCAAATCAATTTAGGGTAAAAATATACCTAGAATTTATCAACAATTTAAATATATTTTTTCTAACTATTCATGTATTAATTCAAAATATGTGAAACTATAGTGCAGAAAAGATAAATAGAAAATCTTTTCTATATATTCTGAATTGAGAATACTAAAAAAAAATAAAACACCTTGAATAATAATAAAAATCGGTATATATTCATAGTAAAGGAATGAATAAGGAATAAAATTTTATAGATACAATTATGGATTCAATAGAATATTTATATTCAACGGTTATTGTTGGTGTTGTTTTATTTTTAGCCACAAAACATATATATGATTGTCTAATATTTTTTAGATCGTATATGCATATAGGTGGTATAAATTCAAAAGGTGTTTAAATTTTGGGTTTGGTGGATGTTTCAGTTTTTGATCTAGACTCGATGTGACATTCCAAGAGTTGGAATGCCTCATGTGTTGTTTTTAGAAGAGGAAGAACGATTAAGAGGAAGCCCGAGGTCATTGAGGATATTTAGAGTTTTTGGATCATGTTTTAGGATGATTCGGTCTGTTTACCTTCGATCTTTGTTTGGTCTGCATAGTTTAATATAACCCACAAGACACATTGATATTTGGGGTGTTTTCAATTCCTTTTTAACTATGCACAATTACCACAAGGATAAATACAAACCATGAGTTGTTTAATAGAAATATTCATGAATTGGGGGGTGATATGGAATTTATCACATGGTTAGCATATGGTATGAGTAATTGTGAAAAATAACTATGTGTTATGTGAGTCCTTGGGTAGTGGAGGGTGTAAAATTTATAGAACCGTGTGGAAAAGCTGTATAACAACCCAAAATCTCATTAAAAGTTTTATATTACCATTTTACAATTTAGGATTTTAATTTACAGATCTCATTATCTTCCCCTTCCATATAAAAACTAGAGGAGGGATCCACCATCCTTTTTGTCTTCTTCAAACTCACACCAAGGATGTGTTCTAGTTGATTTTCATTAGTGATTGAAGTGTGTTTTCTCTTCCACCTTCTGTCCTTTTTCCGTTCCATTTGTTCATTTTAATTTCACTCTTCCAGATTTATAGTATTCATTTCGATCCAAACAGAATATGGTAAAATCATCCAAGGATGATGGTTATTATAGTTTTATTGTATAGAAGATACCCCTAGATGACCTTCACAAGTTGATTCTCGGTGTTTCATTGAGGTATGAGGCCATAGTGTGTTATTTATTAGTTTTCCATCAATTTGGTTTTTAATTAACCATGTAAATAGAGTCACCTCTTTGGTATTTGTCTCAAAATGTGGTATGGGGTATATAATGAGCGTTTGTTAGGTGATTGACCTTGGTGAAAGTGTGGAAAGGGCTTGTGGTTGGTTTTCTTAACTTATAACTAATTAGAGTTATTTGTTAAATTAATTATAATTCATTTTTATAATTAATTGTTCAAGTTTTCATTACTTAAGATAGGTGCCCAGTTGATGATGAAGGTTTTATCAGGCCTTGGAATGTTTCTAACCCTTGGAAATAAAATGTGAAAGCATCTGATAAGGTAGGTGGTCTAAAATGTTTTAAATTGTCTTGGAGATAATCCTTTGTATATTGTATTTACAATAGTCGCTGTGTTTTGTATCGCCCCCCTCAGTTTATGAATTTATTTTTGGGATTAAATGGATTTCATAGACCTTCCATGGACACTTTAGGTCTATCAGTGATTATGAGACCTAACCTATCACCAAATATGGGGTGTGACAACCTTTGTGAAAATAGTAAATTGGGGTTTTAAATTATAATATTAGTTGATTCATGTTTAACCTAATTAGGCTAGTTGGACAATTTGAGGTCATGGTTAAATGAATAATTGGATGTGATGTTACTGATTTATGAGGTTTTTATATCTTGTATGTAAATTAATGGAGAGGGTGTGTTTTCATTCATTAAGATAGGCACATAGGATTGATATATCATCCATGTACAAAAAGTGATTAATAGTTCACTGAGATTCATTTTTGTGCTAGTGTTTTTTTTGCATTTGGCCTATTTTTGATGGTTGTTCACAAATAACTATGGGTGTAAATTATTTATAAGATTTGGTATTTATAGTTTTCTCGTCAATTTATACCGTTTATATATAAGTGTCTGGTGGCACTAAACTTGAAAAACTACTCATGTAACATATTAGTAATATGTAGTTATAAAAGACTTATAAGATGATTTTTTAGGATAAATAAATTTTCAATTAGAAACATATAATGTGTTTTCCTATTATAAATTTAAAATAAAATTCTATCTATCCATAACCATGATTCGCAAAAGTGAATAAAGCTGAGAATTTTGAAAGTTTGGGTTTTGAATTGTTAATTAATTAAAGGTTTTGAAATATGAATTCTTTGGTTTTAAATGGTAATGAATAATTAAATATAAATAAGAAATGATGGAACTTTCAGGGACATTGTTGATTTGTATCTCTTGTGTTATTATATAACCCAATTTGTTGGTGGATTGGTATTTGAGAGTGCCCCTATTTTGAGACATTTGGTCATTGATTGTGAAGCCTTGATGAGTTTTTATGTGTTGAATTGTATGATTTTACATGTTGTATCATTAGATTGGATGTGACCATGAGGCTATGATATGTCATATGATAACATAGATGTGGTGTCCCTCATGATTTTTGACAGTGCGGGTTATGCATTGGACTAAAAAACGGGTGTCTTGGTTTGTGGTTCCATTAGTAGTGGTAGTGTAGCTATAGGCATGGGAGATAGAGTTAATAGTTTACTTGGAATGTTAAACATTATGTGTTTTGTAATAGGGGTATGAGTTATTCCCTTAAGATGTTACTTGTTTGAGTTTCAATGGGAATTGATCAGGGGGAGAGCTAGTGGTTTTTGGAATATGACTAAGATTTTATCCATGAGTCAGTGGTTTTTGGTAATGAAGGGTAACCATAAGGGAGGATAGCCAGTGATTTGGGTGATTTGGAATGTGGAGTGTATGGGTGGATGATTCAAATGATGAATTGATGCATGGTAATTTCTATTTATTTTCTATGAAAGGAATGGTTATGCGTACATTTCATTTCTAAGAGAATCACATTGAGTTAATATGGTTGGATTTATGTATAGTTTAGAAGGATAAAATCTTTTGAGTTCATGGACCTTCTTTTCTAACATTGTTTGATGTGAGAATCAATATTAACTTTGGGTGGATAAGGAAAGTGAGGGTAGAGAGTGGTTAAATTCTTTTGACTTAGGAATTATTCCTCTAGTGTTGGGTGGTCATGTGGTTGGAACTGGATTATGAAAATGTTTATATTTTTTGATTGAAACATCAAGTATGCATCAATCATAATTTTGATGATGTGAAATGATGCATGGTTAGCTACTTGAGTGGGGGGTTTGACCCTAGTTATAGAGATGAACAAATAATTTGATTCTGCCGAGTTTAGGGAATGGTTTTAGAAAAGTGTGTGACCTTGGGGTTTCTGGTGAGGTCAAGTAGGAAGAAATATATTGGAGATGCTTGATTCTATTTGGTATATTTTAATATGTTTCTCAAGAGTAAGTTCCTCTAATTTTCATTGAAATTTAAATGATACATACTAGAAATGAATTGGATCATTTGGTTTTGGATCAGTATGATCGATCCTTTGACATTCCATTGAATATTGTTTGGGACCTGGTGGTCAAGAGTTGATGAGACGATTGTAGGTAGGGAGGATAGATTCTTTTTAATGGGTTGTTGTGTCATGATAGCGAGAGGTGACATGAAGAATGGCTTAGTTGTGGTGGTATTCATTGATGACATCTTAGTGTACTTCCAATCTAGGGATGATCATTCCTAATATATTTAAAAAAATACAAAGTATGTTGAAAGTGAATTGATTATATACTAAACTATAAAACTGCAATTTCTAGTATAAAAAATGTCTTTATTAACATTTTTGCTCATGGATTGGTGTAAGTGATGACATATAGGGCGATGTGGACCATCATCCATTTGTGAGAAAGGTCCTTGTAATGGAATAAATATTGAAAAATTCCCTGGGTTCCATTATCAAAAGCAAATAATGGTTGATAGTTGACATTTCATTTTGTACCTCATGTGAGATAAAGGAAACCACATCCACTTATTAGGATCAGAAGCCATTGGAATGTGGGACATGGAATTTGGACTTTCTCGAGTGAGGTAGTGACAACAACACACTTGTGGTGGGGAGTGATGTGTTGGTAATGGTGGTAAAACCCTCCTGATGGAAGGCCCACATGAATATAGAGATGTCTATAGGTTAGTCAATGTCTAATTGGGAGTCCTGTGAAGAATTTCTAGGGTGTTTGATTGAATTACATAGGGAATGTTAATATGAAATTAGATGTGGTTGATGATTGATCTAATCAATGGATTTAGGATAAAATTGGTTCTCAAAAGTAATAAGAGGTGCTTGTGTCAGATGTGCATTAGTGGTATGGTAGGGCATAATGGTAGTTTCGAGTTAGTAGAGGATCAAATAATGGAATTGCATCGGGATTTAGGCATGTAACCTAGTGATTATGTTAAGATGATCATGGTATTCCTCTAGACATGAAGGCTTCATGATCACGTGATGTGTAAATATGATGATAGTTGATGTTGGATGGGATTAAGTAAGCTCCATCTTAGTGTTTTGGTTTTGACAATGGGTATTGGCTTGGGTATTGATATTTGAATACCTTGAGTTAAAAGTTGTTCCTTGTTTGTGATTTGGAAATTCAAACTAGAATGAGGACATTGGGCCTTAAATCAAAGATTGACAAAATCAAGGGATGTGGTTTTAAGACCACTGATACTTCTCATGGATGAGAAGTATTATTGTGGGGAGAATGTAAGATAAAATTTCTATATGGGCTGTATAATTTCAAAAGGAGATCAAATTTTTGGATCAATTGATGGGTTGGTATTTTTTTGAGACTAAGAGTGAAATTCCTATAGTAGTAATGACACATGTTATTTTAGATTAGGAAAGAGGCCCATGAGGTAGTTTAGGTTTTCAAGGGTTATTTGGTGGTTTGGGATAATTTTTGAGATGTTTTAGTCTGTTTTACCTAGGTGAACAATTTGGTGTGCATGCTTGTGAAGAAACTATGTAAAACCTAGATACTCTTGTAGTTTATAGTTTATTTTGAATTCATAACTATTAGGATATATTGTTATCATATGGTTAAGGAAAAATCATGCAGTGCCAGAGGGAAAAACCTATGATATGTGGGTGATTTAGAAGCTATAGCACGGTCTGAGTAACCATGCGCTAAAACTGGCAAGTATTCTAGGTATTGGGAAGTGTAGGTAATATGGTTGGAACATGGTTTGTAAAACCATGAGAACAAACCATATGGATTCCTAGAATCTCATTAAAATATAGATTTTACTATTTCAACTCCAACTTTCTAACTAACCCCATTTCTCTTCCCCCTACACACACAAACCCGAGAATGGATCCTCCTCCACTCCTTCATTCTTATAGCCTCTCCAAAGAGGTGTTATTGGTAGGTTTTTCTAACTATTGAGGTGAGGTTTATCTTCCCCCTCCTTACTCTATACCAGTCCCTTGGTTTATTTTAATTGCAATTGTTCAGATTTAGGCTTTTGGTTTTAATCCCACCAGATTATGGTGGAATCATCCAAGGATTATGGTGAATTTTGATGACTAGTGTAGATGAGTTCCTAATATGTCTTTTTCATGCAATTTATTGGAATTTTGTTAAGGTATGAGATAATTGTAGATTTTTTTTGGTTTTTCATCATGTTGGTTTTTAATTATCCATGGAAATGGAATCTCCTCTTAGGTATTTGTCTCATAATGCGGTCGGAGGTTTGCCATGTGTGTTTGGTAGGTGGTTGGACTTAGTGCTGATGTGGAAAAAGAATCTGGTAGGTTTTTATTGCTTATTCCTAGTTAGAGTTGTCTATTAAAATTATTATAATTCATGTTTATAATTAATTTATTTAGTTGTCAATGATTTATATAGTTACCATGTTGGCAATGCCCTTTTTGGGGGGTCCTTGTCCAGTTTCAAGCTTTGTAATTTAATGTATGAAATCATACAATGAATTAGGTAGTGAATGTTCATTTACCAAAAGTATTTTAGTTAATTATTTATAGGTGTTATTAAATATAACCAATATTTCATGTATTTCCCACATATAAAATTGTTTTGAAATTAAATGGATTTTTTATAATTACAATGAACCCATCTGGTTCGGCAGTGATTATGAGACTAACCCTATGACCACCCATGGGGAGTTATAACCTTTTTTAAAATGGTAATGTGGGGTCTGAAATTATGAGATATATGTATTTGAGTTTAAATCTATTTATATCATTGGTCAGTTTTATATCATGTTTAAAGGACTTGTTGTTTTAATTTCAGAATGAATGTTTTATGACAAGTTAATGGTGTGAAATGAAATGTTTTTAGGTTCTACAATTTTGTAAAATGTCCATTATGATTTTAATTGTTTTTAATAGTGTTTATTTTATGTTTATCAACATTCAGTTTCAAATGCATGAAAATGATTAATTTTATGGTGGACAATTCCTTAAAATGAGGCATTGACTGCAAAGTTATTTGAAGTTGCATGGTTATGTATATAACATTATTTAAAGAAAAAAATGGAAAATGGTTAATGGGTAATGTCTATGTTGTTAAATGTTTTCGATGAACATTTAATGGTTGTGTAATACGAATAAAGGATGAAATGCTTGAATTGATTAATTTAGTTAATGGTCTTGAATACAATTCACCATAGGGAATAATGAATGCTGAAAAGGCTAACCCATATTATTTTAATGTTTTAAATGGTAAATTATGTTAATCCTTAAAAAGTGGACCATGATGGAATTGTTTGGGAATTAAAGACATTGTGATCCATATTTTAGGAATGGAAATAGTGTACAAGACACACCACACCCATTGGTAAGGATGGCTAGACATAGTGCTCCACACAACTTGTTTTTGGATGGTTGGACATGATGCTCCACATCGTAGATTGGGAATTTCGGACAAGAAACTCTCATCACATGTTAATGAGTTGGTTTGGGCTCCAAGCACTAATTGAATTTGATATGGTGTCGGTATTTGGATTGGATCTCCTCAATACCCAAAAATTGATTGACTAATGAATTACCATCTTTGAATTAATGTGTATAACCCTAATAGTGTACGGATCAGATCACCGACATGGGCCGAGGTAGGTTTGGTTGTCTAGGGTATCACTTTGGATCCCACGGGCCAAAGAGAATAACTAATTACTATTTATTTATAAGACATTTTTTCATTTATTACCTTGTTTATCATTCATTATACACCTACATACACTATTTTTATATTGGTTAATACATTAGAAACAATTGGTGGTATCCTACTATATTTTACTCAAACCTTGCTCAGGCCTCCATGGTGCTTGGGTACATGAGAAGATGTTATTTTATCATGTATAAGTTCAATGTACTAAACTATCTCTTGGTTTTTTGGATTATAGGATGGATCATGAAGTGATAGGGGTTATCCTAGTCTTGGGACAATGATTAGGGGTTTTTCCTTGTTTTAGTGTTTGAGTTTTTTATAATATGATGGTTTGATATGTAGTGTATATATCTCTTTGTTATCACATGTTTCACCTAGATTATTATTTGATCTTTCCATATGATGTTCCATTTACTACTTATACTTGTTGTTGTATCAGTTTGTTATTATTTTTATCATTTTTCTACTATATTAAAGAAGTTATAATATCCTCATATTTCTTTTTAAGCCTATACTACTAGTCTATAACCATTGACATATGGAGAGGCAAAACTGAGATAATGTGGTGAACTGGCTTGTGGAATTAGTTTAGTGGATAATGGGACAATGTGTTACAATATTTACTTACCTAGAAGAAGTTATGAATTAAGGTGTACTAACACTGATGTGAAAATTAATGAATTTATGAATAATAATTTTGTAAAAAAAATTTACAAGTATTCCTACATAGAGTTGGTTTGAAAGAACGAAGGATGTCTGTGGTGGATGTGAGAGACTGGTGAATTTTGGCTTTCAGCAATGACAGTTCCATATGTATTAAAAGTGTATAAACTCTTTATATTGGGTCTAAAGGACTCAAATGAAAATATTATTTTATTTAAGTAAGGAATAAATTATAACTTACTCAGTGTTATCAAACTATGTAATAAGGGAAATGAACCCATTTTTCATAATAATTTATACATCATTAGATGTTCAAAGTATAGAAATGTAATTACATGTGTTGAAATAATAAGTGGGAAATTTTTTCAAATTGATGACTGATATAATTAATGTTATATGAGTTCAAATGTTAAGAAAAATATATGGAATATAAAATTTTCTATCTTGTTTATAAAAATATGATCACGATTTCTAAAAATTAGTGACTTTCCCAAGATAAAAAGGGATAGATAATCGATTTGCGACACATGGATAAAAATGAAGATGAATCAATGAACATAGAAGAATATTTATATTCAATACAGAAGATAATTAGATATTATATATTTTGATGTGTGTGGTCACAAGAGAAATAATTAAACCAATGGAGATATTTATTTCATTCCTTCAATGATGAATACTCATAGTTGAATACTGTTCCCTTTTTGGAAAATAAATCAAGGGATATTATTCTTTTTAAAAAAATTATGACGACATGTTGAGAAAGAACTTATTTTCTATGTCAATATGGAGGTGAATTATATTGAAAATAAGTAAAAAACCAATTATTTTGAAACTTAACAAGAAAATAAGGCATCATTTCAAAAAGTATACACTCTACAATAAAATGGTATAGATGAGGGAATAAATAAGAGCATTCTGTGAATAGTAAAAAATATTCTAGTTGAAAATAACCTTTTATAATTATGTTGGAGAGAGTTTATGTTCCCGATTGTGAATATTCATAATATATTTTAATTGAGGCCTTATACACAAAAAAATATATATAAAATGTAGTAAAACAAAAATATAACATTCAAAAAATTTAAGGTATTTTGACACAATTTATATTTAAAGATAAAGAACAAAAATTTTGGGAATATTAATGAAATTCCCAAAGAAAGAAGATTTTTATGTTATATTTGAAATGGATGTTTCTATAAATACTCAATAAAAATCAATATAGGCTTATATAATTTTCATATTAAATAATTAGAGAAATTTATAATAGAACAAGCGAATTTATTATGGACGTAGCTAAAACTATTGGATCAAGAAATATGAAGATTCTAAAAAAATAGGTTGTGGAATAAGAATGAAATGAACATATTTTGGTTGTTGTTGACTCATATGTGACTAGTGATGAAGGTGAGGATGAAAATTAGATTTAATGAAATCATATTTTGAAACGAATCGTGATTATAAGAATATTACTGTCTAATAAGATGCATCTCTATAAACTTGAAGAAATTTAAGTCTTGAAAACCAAAAATACACTTACATCTCACGTTGAACCACATAATATTTTGGAGGCCATTGAGTATTAAGAGAGAATAAATTATTTGAATTGGGTACATAATAAAATTGAAAATAACTCCAATTGGGAGATGTTTAAAATAATTGGGAACAAAAATATAATTTAAACTAAGTGGGGATTTAAAAATTAGTTGAATGAGAAGGGAGAATTCATAATGAATTAGTAAAGGCTAGTCTACAATGGCTATTTTATGATGTATGGAGTTTAATAAAATGATACATTTCAATATTGGAAAGAATTGAGACCATTTTGATGATTTTTTAAGTTTTATCCCACAGAATTTATAATATTTATCAATTAGATATTGAATCATTGTCCAAAATGGTGATCTTGAAGAAGGGGTTTTAGTTAAAAAATGTCAAGGTTTTCATCTTGAAAAAAATAATATCATGGTAAATTGGTTTAATAAATCATTATATGAATTAAAAAAAGGCTCTATATCCTTGTATGAAAATTTGGATGAATGATTAACATTCATGGATTTTTCAAAAGGAAATTTTGACTGCATTTTCATTTTGAAGGAGATGTCCATAGGTACTCTCATTGTCATAATATATATGAATGATATATTTTTTTCCAGTGACAAAGTGATTTTCATAAAAAGAAATTGAATTTTGATATGTTCATGTTGGCTTTAATTTGATAAGTAATTAATTATGTCCATACACATCTATATATTATAGATAAATTTTGAATTTTCTATTACTGGATTGGTCAAATTTTGGATAGAGATTCATAACATAATTTTGAGAGTTGTGACATCTTAAAGTGATATTTTTAGATGTGGAAAGAGGTTCAAAAGGTATAACAGTTTATTGAAAGGGAATTTAGAGATCTGGGCTATGTTTAAAATGTTTTGTATGGTTTTTCCAAGGGAGAACAATTAGGGGATCATGGTTAAGGGGAAACCATGTGGCACGCAAAGCTCTGGAATTCTAATTTTTTAAAGGGAACATGATTTTATTTCATAGTAATGGTAAAACTATGTGATGGTTTTAGTGGTGTATAGATACATATTAAATAGTTTTATCATGGTTTGGTAACTATGTAACCAAACCCTATCAGGTGTATGGTTTAGAGGTAGAACCATTTGCATGGTTTGCACGCAGTTATGCCAACCATGTGGTCTATTGAAATGGGGAGAAAGGACTATAACCCCTAATTTTAAGATGGGTAACCATATTCTCCCATATATTTCCCTTATGCAATCCAACCTTACTTCCAATTCCATCCATTCCTTTTGGATCTTCATGAGAGTTTTTCAGTTTCTCTTTTAATGATCCAAGGTGTGTCTTCATCATGAGTAGCCTCCATTGATATTTTCCATCTACCCATTATAATTTATATATCTCAAGTTAGGGGTTTTGATTCATATTACATTAAATCATGGTGGAATCAAAAATTGGTGATGCTTATTTTTCTATGCTTAGGAATAGGGAATTATGAGATGTCATCTAAAATTGGTTTCACAATGATGCGATAATTTATGTCACTTCTACATTTTTCCATTGGTTTTTTTCCCAAATATTAAATAAATTAATTATAGTTTTATTTCCAAATTTTTTTTGGTTTGTATTAGTCTTAGGGGTGTGCTGGGGGTAGGAAAAACCACATCGATTGAGGTTTCGAGGGACATTTAAGGCTCATTGAGTTATCGAACATCATGTCTAGTTTAATTTTGATAAATTAATTAACTATAAATTTAATAATTATTTAATTGTGGATTTTTTAGTGACATAATATCTCAGTTAATTAACACTATATATATTGATCATGGGTGGAATTGGATGGTCTTTGGAAGCTCATCCAACTTATGAAAATAAATGGGGAAGTTTTATGCTTAATTTAGGTACTCTCATTAAATTAACCCATAGTCCCAACATATATTTCTAATGTTGTGTTGTGTAGTCATGTCATCATTTCTTGTATTGATGATGTTTCAATTTTTTTTATCATTGGATATTACCTTTATAAATAATTAAATTGTTAGTAAATGATTTAAAATAACATTATGAGGAGGATAAGTGATCATGAAATTTTATTTTACAATCTTTAATATGTGTGAATTGAATTAACCTTAGTTTTGGGATGAATTAATGGGTAAACATTTGAATTGTATGTTAATGATTTATGGCTTCTAAAGTGTAAAATAATTACATGAAAAGGTTTTTGGAATTGTAAATTGATGTTGGTTAATTGGAAATGGGTTTTTAAAATAACTATTATGAAATTAAACCACCCACGAAGGTGTTTTTGATATAATGTACTGTAATTTAGTGTTTAAAGTTGAATTGTAAATGTTCCGATATGGAATGGTGAATTTTCATGTAAAATAGTAGGGAGTGTGAAATGGAAAAATTGGAAATGATGTTATAGTATGTAATTGGGTTTTAGTAATAAATTTGGTAAACGTATTTGGCCCTTAATTTGGTTTTTCATTTCCCAATAATTAAAAATACTAATTTTAAATTGTTTTGTGTAAGGGAATCAAAATTGTTTTGTAATTGGTTATTGAATAATAAAGTATGCATTGTATTATTTTATTTTTTGTTGTTCTCATTAAACCCAGGGGGAACACGGTCCTCTGGTGGATGCCATTTGATTTTTAAACCTAGGGTAAAAATGGAAAATTGGTTGATGTTGATTTATGGTTAGAAAAAGTTGAAAATGCCTCTCTTGGGTGGATTCAAGAGCTTCGATGATGGGTATATTAGCTATGGGTGACATTTTTTGCTATGGATTGGTATATTACTCCCATTGGTAGATGGGTTGGAATGATTATTATAACATGATCAAATACACCCCTAAATGGTAAATGAAGTTATGTACTACCCCTGTAGTAAATATATCCCATGCTTTAGTGTTTTTTATGCATTTAGTTTTTAATATTTTAAATTGTTTTTTTGGTACCATTTTCATGGATAAATGCTACATACAATTTATACAGTCAATTTATTTATGGAAATAATTGGTGGTGTCCTAATTAGTTATGTACTTACTCCCTACATTTGAATCCTTTGCACCTTGGTACACAAGAAACGCTCACATGGTTATTGTAGGCACATGATTGGTTTAAAGCATAAGATAACATTGTTGAGTGGGATAAATAAGAAAATATCAGAATTTTGGAATAGGTTATGTCTTAGAGTTGATAGAGATTCAAAGACATTGTTTTCTTTTTATATGAGTCCATATATGTAACAATATTAGTGAGTGATCAGTTTATGTTGGGTATAGTTGTTTGGCCTTTTACTACATTACATTTTTTCTAGTATTTTTATATTTATTACTTCCACTTCCTTTTTATTATTATGGGTGATATTTAGTTATTTTATAATCTATTTAACACTATGATACAATGGTTATATCTTTCATACAATACCACTTTAGAACTATGCAATTTTTATGAAATTATCTGGAATTAAGAGAGGCTTGCATGAGGTCATGTGAAAAATTGGTCTAGTCACTTTTCATAGAGTATGCTAAGATGGATGTTACAAATTGGTATCAAATCAAATTTAACATTTCTCTTACTATTTTAGGGAAATTATAGGTATGAGATATGAGAATATTTGTAATCTTATTATTAAATTCATATTGGTTCATTATGAACACCTCTCCTAGTGGAAGTCCAACATACCTTGAGTATGTGAATGATGTTGTTGTAATTATTATGGTTATTGTAATTTTCACAATTTTTTATGCACATGAGATGTTAGATTTATGATTTTTGAGATATTTTTTCTAATCTATTATACCATCAGAATGAATCCAGTTATGGATTTTGGATAATCTATTAGAGAGGCAAGAGGCATCTCATGCATAATTCTTGTCACATAGAAACTACATGATGCAGGATAGTTAGTGTGATTGTTTTCATTGAAGTTTGAGGATCAACTTTTTAAAGTGTCAAAAACCACTCATATGAAATTTTTCTATATAATTACATGGATTAATTATAATCATTTGGGAAAAATTATGTATTTATATTTTATTCATATGATTGGTTATGTGAATTATATAGAGATATAGTCATTGAAAATGATGATGGTGTGGCCCAATTTGAAAAGGAGGTGAAGTGAACTAGGTAGGTCAGTAAAAAATATTGTTCCGTTTTGTGGGTGGTTATTGTATAGGGTTATTTATTTAAAGTGTCAGTAACAACCTATATGATGCTTTCCCATATATCATTGAATAAAATTCTACGTAACGATCCTTTTGAGTATTTATTTTTTACATGGGTCATCTAGGGTGATGTTGTTGTGCATATACCCATTGACTAATGATTTTTTTATTCTCAAAAATAATTTCCATGTGTGTATGCTCAGGAAAATTTGCTCCCTTGTCGGTGGATCATTTTGGTATATGTTATAATGGGTTGAGATGAGAGTGTGGATGACGCCCTGTAAACTATGACCTTGGTGAGAGGCTTGATCTATATGCTTGGTGGTCTGACATAGTGCCCCTTATAAGAGACATGAATTATTGGGATAGTCGGGAGACCGGGAGACATTTAATTCATCTATGGTCTATAACGAGTCAATGTATTTTACTTAATGAGGGAAACCCATCTAAGGGGTTAGCCAAGACTTATGGTTCCTTTAGGAATGGGGAGAATGTTTTTATGATCGTGTGGATATCAATGGGAAGGAGGTTCTCAATGGTTTCTGATATAGGAATAGTTATTACATAGTTTCATAGAGAGGATGAACCTTGAGTTCTTTGGTATTGAGACTGGCTTCGATGGACATGACTGTACAGGTACCTAACCCTATTGACTTTGGATGTGTTCATTTAAATTATGACAGTGTGGGTAAATGATTAAGGCCTTAGAATGATTTTATATGGTATCCATGCATTTGAATTATATTTAAATTTATTTAATCGTCGATAGATTGATTATGTGAAGTGTAACATAGAGGATAATGAGTTGGGTTTCATCAATCAGGTGGTACAAGAACATACGCCTATTTTTTTAGACCCAGTTAGGCAATGAACACTGGTAAGAATAATACCATTTTAAATTGAGAATTAGTGAATGCCTCTGTGTAAGATGAGGGACAAGGAGTTTTTTTGGATGCTTATGGTAATAATGACCCAAGTCTTGAATGATGATTTTTATGTGACCCTATGTGGTAGAGGAGACATTGTAAATAGATTGGGTGTGGTGACATGATCGATCTAGGAGTTGGTTATTGGACAGTGTTTCCTAGGACGAGGTAAAAATATCTTGGGATGAGTGAAAATTATGTTTAGAAATGGACCTTTTTGAGGCCATATGGTGGGGAGGTTCACTATTGGCTATTTGAGAATGTCAATCCCTATATGGTTATAAATTTGATAAGCGTCGAGGATGATGTTCCAATAATCCAAAATCATACAGTAGATATATATTTGATTGTGCTTGGTTATAAGTAGGTTTGACCCCATCTAGTCATCACATTTAATGATGGATAGATCATGGGGCATGATATTCAATGTTTTAACCTAGTGATGTGATACCCAGGAAACTCCTCTGGTGGGTAGCGAGATGTTGGTCATGGAAAATGACCTAATGAAAAAATGGTTGTGGAAGTATGAGATCAGTAGTTTGATAGAAATTTTTGGGATTTTAATGCTGATGTGTAATTAGAATCAAATATATTTTGTAATTTATATGAATTCTATTTATAGTTTCAGATATCATATCAGGTGGAGTAGAAGCATGGGCATTTAGCTCAGTGTGGATGACGAAGATCTAGATGTGTTAGGTCTAAGAACACATCAATTCTCATTGAAATATCGATGTGGGTTTAGTGGATTGATGATCCAATTGGGGAGATCAATTTGGTTGTTAGGTATATAAATCATTTACGGTAATTGTACAACCATGAGGATCCTTTGGGAATAATGGAATTTTGATCAGGTAATAAGGTAACACATCTACATGTGGAATTGGGCATTTTCAAGAAGAGTCTGTAATAAGAGGTTTGACCATTGCTTTTGCATGAGATGGAATATAGTGAGCCTAAAACTACATCGAGTTATTTTTTTTGATACTATTGGTGCTTTTCCAGAACTGTACATGCATTTTTGTGTAAAAGATGTTGTTTATGTGTTGTTCATGGGTGGTGGAGGCACATCTTCTCTAACATAGAATTTAGTAACTATGAAGGCTATTTGTATTTGACTGACACTTAATTCTTGATCTGGAATAATAGAGTAGAAACCATACCATAGACATCATAGGATTTTCGTATGGATTTACAATAAGAAATTACAATGTAGAAAGATCCAAACCATTAAAATTATCCATAGTGAGATTATTTATATTGTGTGGAGAACTGTATTCTGGGTAATAAATTGTTTGAAGATATGAGGATGAATCTGGATTTACACTCTCAATAAAGCATCATAATAATTTTTCAATAATGGATACGGGTGTTGTATTGTGGTTCAAGGGTTTGAGAACCGTGAATTTAGGTTTTTCCCATGGGTGTACATTCAGTGTTATAGAATATAACATGACCAATTGTTGATTATTTGATAACCTAGATAGGATAGTATGTATGGTTAGATGACCAATGTGAATTATTAGGGAATATAAGTATTGTGGAAAAGAGTTTTCAATGCCTTATGTCTATACATTCATTTGGAATGTAGAGGAATTTGATGTTTTCAATTACTATATGGGGTGGATTTTGGTAAGAGATTAAGAATGGAATTATAAGAGTTGGGATGTCCTAAAGTGATTTTTTTAGATATTGAATGATGCTTAAATGGTATATCAGGTGCAATGGTGTGCATCAAGAGCTTTCTTCTTGGTTTTAGAAATTTTGTAGGTTTTTTAACAGGGAGCACTATTTGGGGTGAATGGTTTCTGGGAAAATATGTGGTAACTTAAAGATTATTACATTTTTAGTGGTTTTTATATAGATCATGATTTGTCTTCATGGTTATGGGGAAATCCTGTACGTTATAGAAGAAATTTTGTGAAGGTTATAGAGGCTTATGAGGGTATTTTTCACAGTTTGTCACACAATTTATTAACCATGAGGCAAAATCATGTGAGCCTGATAGTATGGATACATGCCTATCTACATTGTTATTGTATGTTTTGGCCGACAATACAACCAAACCATTCATCCTATTAAAAAATGGAATACTTGTTATTCCCCACCCTCCAAAATTTTATGTGGGGAAAACCCAATTCTCCAGTTTATTTTTGTTTTATGAGCCATCCTTCCTCCCCCCTTCTTTATCATCCTTTGATCCCTTTAATAAGGTGTTTTTAGTGGCTCCTATGATGATCCATGGTCTGCCTTCAACTCCAATGGAATTAATTGATATTCTCCTCCATCCTAACTTAATATATATTTCTCTAGTTAGGGTTTTTGGTTTCCATTCCAATAAAAAATGGTGGAATCAGACCTCAGTGATGGGGATTCCGCCATTCCTATGAATATGGATCTAGGAGTTGTTGTCTGCACTTAGCTGTTTAGAGATTCGATGAGGTATGTAGTAGTTATGAGTTTTATAATGTTTTTACAAAAAATTCAATCATATTAATTTGAGTTTTATTTCTAAAAGATGGGGTTTTAGTTTGTATTAGTATTAGGGGTTTGTAGGGGGTGGCCGACACCATGTGGATTATGGTTTTGATGGATGACTAAGACTCGATGATTTATCTGAATTTTTGAGGTGTTTAATTTATATTAATTATTTAACTATAATGATATAATAATATTTTTTTGTAAATTTTGACTTCATTTAGGAGTTTAGGTCATTGATATGAGCTCAATTGGCCACATGTGGGCTTAGATAGGCATCAAAATCTGCTACTAATATATGGAAATAAATAGTAAATAATTATACTTGAAGTTGGTGGTCCCTTCAAATTATCCAATTTCCTCGACTCATTTTTCTAGTGGTGCCTTGTGTGGTTTTTCTTGAATTGCATTCATTGACATAGTTTTAATTAGTTTTTTTATAAATGGATAACCAATTTTAATTGATTAAATTGGAATTAAATGAAATAAAATAGGATAATAAGGTGAATTGGTGTTTGTGAAATAGAATTCCAAAATCATCAATATGTTTGAATTGAATTGACCATAGTTTTAGACTGAATTACCGGGTAAACATTTGAATTCCATGTTAATTATTTGTGGTTTCTAAGGTGTAGAATAATAACTTGAAAATGGTTTTGGAATTGTAAAGTGATGTAGGTGAATTTTAAACGTGTTTCAAATTTTTGGTTATGAAATGAAAATGGCCTCTTGGGTAGTGTTGTTTTAATGGAAATTGAATTCAATGTGTGAAGTCAAAATGTAATTTTTGAGATATAGTAATGGGTCTTTTTTTAAAAAAATAACTATGTTGATGTAAGAAAATGGGAAACTATGGTATGAAATTATATTGGATTTTAGTACTAAATTTTGTAAATTGATTTGGCTCTAAATTTTATTTTTCTTTTGTACTGAATTGGAGATGGTAATTGGATATTTTTTTTGATAAGGGGATTAGAATTATTTTAGAATTGGTTATTAAATGACCATGTATTCCTTGTCTTCTTTTATTTATATTTTTATCATTAAACATGGTGTAAAAATGTCCCCCAGGTGGATTCTGGTTGATGGTTAAAACTAGGGTGAACAAAACCCCTAGGTGGAAGATGGTATTTGTTTACAACTAAGGTGAAATGATCCTTAGGTAGACAATGGTTCCCTATGGATGTGTATATTACCCTACAGTGCTGTTTTTTTGTTTAGGGATGGGTATATTACCACTGGTAGTGAATGGGTTGTCATATTCATCATGACATTCCTAGAGACACCCCAATCCCAGATAAAGCATATATGTAACATTATTAGGGTTAATTTAGCCTTTGGGTTTAGTATTTTTATTTGAATTTTGTTTTAAAAGGTTGTTTTGGAATAATTTACATGGATTAGTTTTTCATGAACATTATACAGACCGTTTATTTAGGGACATTGTTGGTCTTGGTCTACTAGTTTATGTACACACACCTTTCTAGGGCCACCATTTCACCTGGGTACCCATGAAACTATAACATAGTTATTTCTGGAACATGTTTTGGATAAGGCCGGAGTTAACATGGCCATTTGGGAAAACTCATATGAGATCAAGAGATTGATATTGGAGATGGATTGGGGTTGACCATGTTTCAAATTACAATATTCCTTTATATACTGGTCTATATATGTAACATGACCAATGGGTGGTTGGTGTATGTTTGGTATGACTTTTTGAACCATTTATGAATTTCATTTATTTTCATTCTTATTTATATTTATTCATTCAAATTATAGTTTATTATTATTGATTATATTAAATTATTTTATACTATATTATACACTTTGATATAAGGGGATGTATTTAGCCAAAGATACCTTTTTGGACCCCCGCTACTAGTCTGCAACATCAAGAATTCGGGGAGGTTTTCTTTAGGTCACATGGAGAGCCAATATATATATATAATTCATAGAGTGTTCTAGTCTGGGATGATACATCATATATTATTGGACTAGAAATCATTCAAGGGTCTAATCCTATTTTTCTATCCTAAAAAAAATACACATGATAACTTTTGAATAGGTTTGTAAAGGATGAATTCAATGGGATTTCAAGCCCTCTAGATGTTTGAACCAAATTGAGTAAGGATGAGGCTGAATATTTTTTGAATCAAAGGGAATATAAAAAACTTATTGGAATCCTTCTCTTGTTGACATCCTCTATACCTAGAATAGTATTTTTAGTGAAACTATATTCTAAATTTAAAATTATTCCCAATGAGTATCACCTATTGTAAGGCAATAGAATTTTCAGATACAACAAGAATACACCGATTTCATTATGTTATATAGAATTAATTCATATTTAAACATGTAGTGTTTTATAAATGCTAATTGAGCCAGTGGTTGTGTTAATTGGATGTTCACTATAGGTGACGCATTCTTACATGTTAATGTTTCATGTCATGGTATAATATGAAATAAAATTCATTGTAATTGAGAATAAAAAAAGTCAATTACATAACCGCTACACATGGTTTCACTAGGATTATATAGGATTAGGTTCAACAAGATGACTTCAGGGTTATGGATAAAAAGAAACTATGTATTTCTCCTGATAATAAAAGTTATATATATCTCTCCAATAATCCACTTCAACACTCTAGATCCAATCAAAATGATCTTAGATGTCATTTCATTAATGATAATGTGGAAAAGGGTTAGGTAAATATAGAGTTTTTTGGATCTAAGGTAAAATTTGCTGATATTTTTACCAAATAAATACAAAAATAGAGGTTCTATGAGTTTAGGATATTACTCCATGTCGAGCATTCCTCTGTCACTTCAAAATGTAAAATTAAACCCCTAAAAGCATTGGATTATGTTATCAAAGGGGGAGATAAAAGTGTAAAAATTCTTTACTTCTTTCTTGTCAAAGGTGGAGAATACTGTCAAATGAGAGTGTGAACTTATTAGTAACACTTTGCTATATTTTCTGAAAAATGTGTGTGTTTTTATGACGCATTGTAAGATATTATAAAGAGAAATCATTTGAATCACATATTCAATAGTTTATTATCACTAAAGAAATAAATTCTCTCAAAAACCCAACCCTATACCATGGCGTGGTTTTAGGATTAATCTAACATGGTATAGGTTTTTATTTAATAAATTTTGAGTAGGTTTATAAAAATCAGTGATGAGTTTTAGTATCTTGAGAAAGAGTTGAAACAATTGTTGACAAAAAATCCAATCGTAGGTATTGAAGAACCTAGTGAATTAGAATAATTTTCTAAAGCTTACTGATTAATATAAATGTTTTCAATCAAGTTTTTAATGTATCTTTTAGATGATTATGAGTGATTGAGATACTTATGAAATGATATGACATTTTCCTTGTCATATTTTTAATTATTCTAGAAATTTGGAGAACGTGAAAACATGTACAACTTTGATGGATTAATTGTATGAATTTTCCAAAAATCATATGCCTTTTCCTATAAGAATAATCCTTTATAAGGGAATTAATAAAAGTTTGTAATGTATATGAATCGTGGAGTTTAAGTGTGGATTTATTTCAAATGGTTGTAATTTATTACATTTCAATATTTATTTAAACTTCATTGGATTTTGTATTTCTTTTATACTAAATATAAGACTCCAAAATCTTAATTTCAAGGCAAACCAAATGACTATGCATGTATATATGACTTGATGTTTCCCGATGTTTGACATCAATTCATATAACTTTCACAAGGGTGGTTAACAATTTTTCCATCCCATGACTCGTAATGTCTTATAAAATTATAAAAATTCTATAATATATAATATTTGATGAAAAAATAGAAGGTTCCTAAGACAATATATAATTATTAGAAGAAAAACCAATAATGATTCTATAAACATGAATTTTCCATGATTAAAAAATCATTCAGAATAATATGAACCATGGGAAATGCTAATCAATTTGGAATAAAATGAAATGAAACTAAAATGGTTTTCATGATTGACATAGATGTTTAAGTGTGATGATTCTTTACTATTCCTAAATTCACAAAATCGCATGAAAACCTTGTTCTGATTCCCTATATATTTTCAAAAATCAATGATATTTTTAAGATATGTTTGGAAGAGAGGTTGAGCCATGAGATATCCTTCATGTCTTGTGTTTACTGGGTAAATGTGCAAGATAAAGATTAAATCATTTTTATTTAGTGCTTTGTGAATATGGAATGGGTTTAATTTTTGCTCAGGTCTACTTAGAGTATAGATTTTTTTACTTGAAGGGGCTAAAAATCAATGGAATTTTTAGAAAATCTTCGAGAAAATGGATGTGGAGTTTTGGCCGGTGTGTAGTGATTTTCTATAAGATCCAATAATATCATGGATGAATAAAAATTTTAACTGTTCATTTAACATTGTGTTGGTAGGATTATTGTAATTTGGATTAATATATTTTTAGAAGAAAAAAATAATGGATATATTAAAACTAAAAACTATATAAGAAAAATAAATATCAAGGAGAAAATGATGAGGATAAAAAGTGAAGGGTAGCTGTGGAAAATAATTATAATTAAAGTGATGTGGGTAACCAACCGACATATTGATATTTTCAATAATTACACATAATATCATGGATGAATCAAAATGGTTATGTGATCATTTGATTGTTCTTGGTAGGCTTGATTCAACTCAAAGTTTTATATTTTGGATAAGCTAAAAAATGGATATATTAATGATGCTTCCAATATAGAAAAAATAAATATTGAATAAATATTAAACATTATATACATATAAAATAAAATAACCATTGATCTAAAAGTAGCATTTATGGGAGAGTAAAATTGAGTGTGTGAGTCTGAGTCTATGTAGAGAATAAAGAAGAAGAAAGAGTGCTCAAATTTGAGGTTTTTTTAGTGGATAAAAATCATAATACCTAAGAATTTAGATTTGAGATTAAAAAAATATTATTCTATAGTAGAGGTTGTGTGTTTATAAAAATATGTTTTTACCATATCATATATTTTCTAGTCGAATAATTAAAGAAGAATCATGCCCATAAAGGGTTTTCATGTTGTGAGCAAGGATATTACATATATTTCTCACTAGAAAAAGTTTCTGAGCTATATTTCATGAATAAATGGGCATGATTTCTTTTATATTAAATCAATTATTTCAATGAAGAATATCAATCACTAGTGTTCAATTCAATCTGCATCTATTAATGGTATTTCTCTAGTTATGGTATCTGTATTCATTGTAATTTTGGTAGATAGTAAAACCTGAGGGAGGAAATTTATGTGATGGGAAGCATAAGATCAAGAGAATTATTTACACAAACACATTAATTAATAATATGATATTATTGTAAAATATATATTATAATATAACAAATGGATACATCAAAGAGTAAGATCACACATTATTTCCAAACCTTGTAAAAATATTTTGGGGATTAATTGTTTTTACTTGAATATATTTTAGGTGAATTTGAGTCTTATATACATTATTGGGTGAAATCTTACATGACCAAATATATTTATTTTAAATAAGGAATTTGTAAAAATAGTTCTATATTGATTCTCCCCTATCAGATCTGTGTATCCATTTAGTCCATTAGGACATTTAGGAGTCATTTATTATTTTTTTATGTAAAAAATAGATTTTGAACATGAAAAACTATACATAAATCTCCCATATAGAATAAATTTTAATTTTAATATTTATTTTACTTTTTTATTCACATAATAGACATTAGTTTTTATTTTTTATAAATCTATTTTATCATGAAGTGTAGGGAACACTATATCGATGATTAATCCCCTTTTTATAGGTAGGACTCAAAATAGTTACTTGTGAACTTCTTTCTATTTTTTATTCTCAAATTTGAAAAATATACATCCAGATCCTTCTCAAATTAGATTTTTAATATTTTGATTTACTTATATATTTCATATTTATGTTTCATGTACATTAAATTTTCTTTTTGAGTGACATCATAAATGAAACTAATAAATTATAAATCATCATTTTTTGATTGATATCTTATCAGCTCATATTAGACTAAATTTATGGGATCAAGTGGTCTAGTGGAATACATCTCATCTAATATATGAATTCCACCAACCTCTTTCCTTTATTGAAGGTTTAAAAAAATAAAACACCATTCTTTATCAGTTATGGTATATATTTTATGATATCTTCCGTTGAATTTTTTCTCATACTCTTATGGACACAATGGAAAAGTATATGGTTATACAACTTATTTTCATCCCTGGTACTCAAATATAATTAGTTACTAGTGTCTCCAATTTGAAAAACTGTAACATTAGTTTTACGCCCCTTAGTAATAATATTTCCATCATTCAAATATCAGATTATAAATTGATCTTTCTGAAAGAAAACTTACTTCACATCATCACAAAGTGGGATAAAACATAGTAAGATGTGTTTATGTTCTTACAAAAAATAACTTCATTCGAACATAACTTATGATGATTAATTTTAATCATACTAATACCAATTATTTTTAAATAAATATATTTCATAAAGGCATCTTCTCCTCTTTCATGTTCATCAATTTTGTCCATGATTCCCATATCACCTATCATATGTGAGGAATAATTTTTTTTAATTATCTATATTTTTCCTTTTATGATAGATTTCAATATAATGAAATCAATAGTGTACATTTTTGTGATCTTTTATTTCCCACCTACCATTAAATTACTAGTAGAAATGGAGGCTTCTATGTAAGGGTGTTAATATTAAAGTTTAAAAACATTTTTTAAAAGGGATGTATGAACATTTTAACATAAATTTTTGTATAAAAATGATGTGAAAAGGGCTTCCATATCACCATTAATATATATTTTATAGAAAATAGTCTTTTAAAGTTTTTTTAAAAAAATGTTTTGCAAACTGAAAAACATATTTGTTCAAATCAAAATGTTTGACACCTTTCTTCTCTTGATCCTCGACGGTACCACACAACACCCGATCATAAATTTCAATAAATTTTCATCATATTTTCAGATAGTTTGTACTAAATATTCTACGATTAATTATTATTTTAAGATCTTTAGTATTATTCAGTCCATGGAAACTCTATTCCGGTTGATCCAGAACTACAGATTAGGTTTTTTTGTAATTGTTTTTTAATTTTTTTGAAAACATTTTTCTTCAATCTTGTAGCTTCACCTTGTTACAATATCCATTGACAGAGTTCATCCAAATTCATGATCTATTTTTCAATATCAACCTCTAATGTTTTCAAGTTATTTTAATATTATTGAAGATAAATTATTTATTTTTTAGTTATTAATTGAAATAATCTATTCATTTTCATGTATATATATTATTATCCATTATAAATTTTTTTTATACAATTCATTTAATGGTATAAATTTTTATGATTATAAAATATTTGTCCCTGTAATTTGTTTTTTCTTTTTTCTATTTGAATTTATAATTATTATTATTTATAATTTTTAATTGTTATAGTATTTGTGTGTGGTTGAAATCATTTTTTTCTTCAATTTTTATTTTTTAATTGTTTTCTTGTTATAATGACATCAAATTGTTTTTTTGTCACATGTTATTCATTTTTTAATTTTTTATGACATAGATTATTTTTTAAAAGTATTTTAATGTTTAAATTATTTTTTTTATATATGATTACATGTATCTCTTCAATCGTGCAGCATTTTACATGTTTCCACCATCTTCGAGAGAGTTCATCTGAATTCAGGTTCTATTTTAGATTATTAACACCCAAATTTTTTATGTTATTTTTTATTTTTTATTGATAAATAATTGTTTTTTATTTATAAATTTCATTCATCTATTCCTTTGTATGAATTTTAAAATCACTAATATTTTTTAGCTAGATGTTATTTAATCTTGTGAATTTTTTATGATTATAAATTGAATGTGAGTGTAATGTAATGAACTATTCAATACCAATCCATTACACGAAAAATTTTGTTTGTATTAGGCGTTTGATGGAGGGTATGGGAGTTTTTGGTTGGAGCTAGAGGTGATAAAGAATTGTTGTACGAAATACATGCTATGCATGTTTATAACATGATGTAAAATTTAGTTTCACAGCTTATCCAGGGCATGTAACAATGTGTAGATTTTTGTCGATAAATAAAAAATAGGACATTTTTATCAAAAAAACATAGAATATCAATATTATACGATCTGAAAGGGGATCATACATCGTGAAACTTTCTATTGATATATATTTTTTAAGGTTTCTTCCACTCAGGTTTTTTTCCATACCCTACGCCTAATGACCCTTATCACACCCCATGAATTTTACGACCATCAACATCAACATTTGGATATTTCATTCTATGAGGATCAATCATTGGGCTTCCATATTTTATCTATGGTGAGTTCTCCTTTTTTTATCGTTATTTTCCATTTGTTCTTCTTTAGGGATTCATTGTGGTGGTACAGTTTTGTTTGGGTTGTGCATTTTAAGCTGTATCTTGATGGTCCCTTGGTGTTGTATAGGATGATGCATGGTTCCTCATGGTGCGGTTCTAGGTTTTGGGAATTCTTCTTCACCCTATGGTGTGTAGTGAATTGAAAAGATTCTTTGAGGTAGGATTTCACTCCTTTATTTTTATTGTGTATCATGTGGGAGGGTATTTTTTTTGTTTACTTATAGGTAATGGTTTTACGGGTTTATATAAAGATAATGAATATGTTAATTTAAATTAAATGGTAAAGGGGTTTCATTCACATGATTTTAGAGCTTTGATATTATTATGTTGTTGTTTATTTTATAGGTCAAATGCCAAACTAATAATTGTGGCTCTTTGCGTCTTTGTTTTCACTGGATATATATATTGTGACTGTTGTGACTATTGTGATATCACCCTAAATGTAAATTTATTAATTCTTTATACATTCCCAATGAAATTGTTTCCCCATGATTTGGGTTTTTGTGATAACACCCCTAAAGTTAAATGAAATGTGATATGATCCCCTTCGTAAATTATTGAAATGATCTTGATGTGTTGTAATGTGTCTTCATGATTGTGGGTGGAAAATGAGTGGTTGGGGAATGTGGGGTTGATTGTTTGCATGGTAGTGATTTTGGGATGGTGAGGAGGTTGATTGTTTGGCCATGAAATAGGGGTGGCAATGTGTTGGTTTCATTTTCCATGATGCCCAATTAATTATGGAAAAATAAATAATTGTTCAATAATGTTTGGAATGGCTTGGGTTTGTTTGGTTAATAGAATAGTAAAGGTTAATGGATAATCAAATGGTGGGTTTTGTGGTAAAATTTTGTTGATTGTAAATAAATAAATATATGTGGTGATTAAATTAAATTGGATTGAAATGTGAACTGGGGTTTGTGGCTTAATGTAGGGTGTCAAGCATTTATAGGTGGTAGAAAAAGTGATGATGTTGTGATATGGTTCAGTTGTTTGTGACCCCCTTTTTTCTTGAGTGTTTGATACTCTATATATACCTCTATTTCATTTTGATTTCTATACGCACCCCAGCCACATTGATCACTATATGCGGAATACACACATAGTCACACGAGGGGTGTCTTAACAATCATCTTGGTGGAATGATGGATGACTGACCACCAACTCTTCTCCAATCCCTCTTCTAGGAAATAGTGGACCATGTGGCTTATGTGAATTGTGAATTGAGGTCCAAGGAGTCTTAAGGATGAGATGTGATATTTTTCCTAAAAATATTCAGGATGACATGCGATATGTGTCCCAAGTGTCTTCAGGATGATATGTGTTGTGATAGATGAGGTGTGTGAATGATGAATGAGATGTGTTGTGATATCCCATGTTTGTGCGGGTGTGAAGTGTTGTGATAACCGAAGTGTGTGTGGTTGGGATGTGTTGTAATCTTTCAGGTGTGTGCAGAATGGATGTGATGTGATATATTTAGAAGAGGTGGGAGCACTAGGACATTTTACATTGGGGTGTGAGAGAATATAATTAGTGGGAATTTGGTATAGGGTATCCTATCATCAATGTTATTTACTTTATATTATATTAATTGACACATGTTACTTAGTGGTCATGACTTGGTGGGGTTGGCATGGTTAGAATGCCTATTTAGGTTTTGTTTGGTTCTGCGGTTTTCTCAATGGTGCATTAGTATGCTTCTTTCTCATTTGCATGTGAGACTTTGGTTTTCCTAATGAGAATAATTGTATTCTCACCCTATGTATATAAAAAAAATTTATGTTTCCAATAGGATTTCATTGACTACGCTAGGGAAAACTATCTTCGATCCATGATAGTTTCTATTTCACTGCATTAGCTTTTCTTTTGAGTATTTACATTGTAGAATTTTATCTGTATCAGTTATATATATACATGCATGTGGGATGGTTTTGGATTTCTATTTTATGTTATGTCTTGGAGTTTTTTTGTGTATGATTCATATTATCTCTCTATCTTGTTTTCTTATAAATGGTAATTCACCCAATATTGTGAGATTTGTACACCCTTGGAGCTAGTTTCTAAATCCCAGCCTATTGAAAGTGGGAATTAGAAGTCATTATCTATCTCCCCCCATTTTGATATATTTGGGAAAAGTGGGCCATGACATAGTGGTATCAACGGTATTGGTTGAGAGATAGAATGAAGTTTGGAGTTAGGAACTATGAGGTTTGCATGTGTTGGTATGTAAATAATGTTAATTTGACCTTGATATGTGATATAGGCTAAGAAGACCAACTAGGACCCGAGATTTTAGCCACCCCACCCCCCCCCCCCCCGTGATCTAGTGCATGGGCCTTAAGCATATCAAACGACCATGTGATATGGACCTACTTATAGGTTAAAGATGTAGGAGAGGTACATACATCATAATGACTTGAGTTCTTATTTTAGTTTTTAGGTTTTTGGATGGTTAAAATGGATGAAATAAATAAAATTAAATAAAATCAATCTTTATAAAAATCGATATTATCAGGCTTATGAAATATTTTTTTCATTTCAACTATGGATATTTTTCATCGCTCACATGTGGATTAGAAAGATGTGGTTTAAAAGGTAGTTGTAGTTCATCACCACAGGGTTTATCATGTTGAGATGCATAATAAGTGATAGACAACATTGCCTACTTTCAGTAGTAGGCTTTGGGGAAGTACAAGGGCATTTTATCATATGAGGAAACAAGGATTTGTCTAAAAAATCATGATATTTCTTTATGTTAGATATAGTCCTAGATGGAGTACTTAGTCCCTTATAAGGTTCTTCATGTGTGGGGAGTTTCATGTTAGGGGTGGATCATTTATCTAGGAGAGTGGTGGGAGGCAATCATTTTGCGGGTCGACTTCTTCAAGATGTTTTCAGTAGAGTTCCTTTTGTCAACCATGATGATAGAGAAGTGGTAGGAGAAAAGTTGTCTTTAGAAATTTAGTATGTAACTGCAATAGTTTGGAATCAAGATCAAGGACCTTACGTGTTTCCCTTGATATTTTTCTAGATGTGGAGTCACGTGTGAGACGTCTTGAAGAGGCACTCCATCATTCTATCCAGTATGCAATAAATCCTATAATATTTACAACATACATGAAGGTTCAGATGAAGGCATATGTCATCAAGTGAATGCACCGGTGATGATGTTTTTAATGGTAAGGGAACTAGTAGGGTTATTTGAGGTAGAGAGTTGCCAGTGGTAGGTCTTAGGCTCTAGGACCTTCGATTTTTTGACCAACCGAGCGTCAACCTCGGAAGATTCCCTTTCAACATTTGGGTTACTGTAACTTTCCTATAGGGCTGCTCCTGATGTTTTTCTTTTATGGTATTTGTGAAAATCATTAAGACCAGTAACCGGTGTTGTTTATGCTCAGTTTGGACTAGGAGGAAAGGTTTAACGTCAGCCTGAGCAGTAGTTTTTTGTGAGTTCATTTTAGGAGTAAGGTCAGAATTCTTATGGTCTAACAAGGGGAAATAGACCAGTTTTAGGCCAACCATATTATTTTTCTCATGTTCATTGACTATATCCCAATCATGGCTATGGTGGTGGTCATTAGTAGAGAGGTAGTGGAGATGCACATGGTCAGTTTCATGAAATGGTTGTAGTAGTTCTAGAGGGGCTAGAGAACATCATATGTCTTATAAGTTTGTTTAGTACTCTTGTTTTTTCCATGATTAATTTGGGAGCATCACACTAATTGTTTTCACCTTCTCTAGACCATGTTTTGATAATATACATAGAGAGGCTTCCCATACCCCTAGTGTTGACTACACCCATAAGAGGCCATCCCATCTTGTTCGATGTGTGTGAGGGGTGAAGAATGATGATGGGGCCGCACAAATCTTGTGGGGATATTTTATTTTTAAATATTAAGTCATACGATGACATAATAGGCATAGAATTGTGTTATTCCATAGGTGCTGTTATGATCTACATTCGGTGGAGAGTCATGTTTTCAGTTATCGATGGTCTGTATGTGATTTTCATCAGTGAGCAGAGTAGTCAGGTGCATAGTTGGTTTTTGGTGCCCCTTCACTATTAATGGATGGGTTTTCTATGTAATTAGAAGTCACTAAGTTGGTAGACATTATCATGGTCATTGGGGGAGTTCCTTGAAGTTTTCTATTATGATGTTGTTATTCTACCCCCTCAACGTGATATCGAGTTTAGGATTGACATGCATCATGATGATTCTCCGATTTCGAGGGCTTTTTATCATATTACACCTTCCATGTTGTAGTATTTTAGTGTTTATATAGATGATATAATGCAAAAGTTTTTTATTCAGCCTAGTGTGCCATTATGGGGTGCTCCAGTGTTGTTCACAAGGAAGGCATATGATAGTATGAGTTTGAGCAAAGACAATTGGAGGTTGAGTGAAGAGACAATCCAAAATCGTTATCATCTTCTAAGTATAGAAAATTTATATGACCAAATAATAGGGGTGTGTTAGTTTTCTAAGATTGGTATGTTGTCTGGATAACACTAGTTGAGGTTGAGGGAGGGTGATATATCAAATACATCCTTCATATGAATGTATGAGCACATCGAGTTGGAAGTTATGTCATACAGTGCTGCGAACACACTAGTTGTGTCCATGGGGCTGGTTAACTAAATTTTTCTTAAGTTCATGGATCAGTAAATTGTCATATTCATCAATTGTATCCTAATAATCGAAAATAGAGGTAGATGATGTCGAGCATCTTAAAAAAATCTTGGATGTTCTAAGACACTACTATCTCTATCGAATTCTTTCCTTGTATATAATTTGGACAAGAGGGGTGTATTTCATTGAAGCTATGTTGTGTTATATGGGTGTGATTGATAACACATTTATGGTTGATGTAGTTGTTTCTTGGGATTCACCCATGAACATGGTATAGGATCATATTTTCCTTGGTCTCATGGGCTATTATTGGAGGGTTTCACATAATATCTCTTGAGTTGTATCCTCATTGACAGTTTTGACTAGAAAAGAACATGAATTTTTATGGAGTGATAAGTGAACGGTATCATTCAATTACATGAAGGGGAAGTATGTTAGTGCTCCAGTTCATTAGCTTTCGAAGGAGGGTGTGTTGTTTGAGGTGTTTTGTGATAATTACAACCTAGTATTTGGAAGTTTACTAATGTTGTTGAAGGTAGTGATCTATTGCAGGCCTAGGAAGTAACATACCCACAAGAATAACTACAACACCCATGATTTGGTGCTAGAAGTTACTTTGTTTGCACTACTGTTGAGGAGATATTTCTTCATTGAGGAGTGCATTGTGGACATCACATACCTCAACAGTATAAGGTATGTACATTCCCATTGCGATCTAAGCATGCAATAGTAGATGTTGATGGTGTTTCATTACAATTATGATTTTGATATGTCTTACAACTTTGGAAAGGGGAATGTTGTGGTCGATACTTTGAGTCAGATGTTATTGATTGGTGTTGTTTAAGATTCTGGGGATGCTTGGAGGGAAATAAAGGAGCTTGTATCCCTTCAATTAAATGAAAAAGTGGATGATGGTGGAGGCTATTTGTTTTAGATGATGATGCAGTCTTCTCTGATGATGTATGTGGAGGAATCTCTGTGGGACAACTCTAAATCATAGGCGATTCATGATCGTGTTAGCCATGGTGATTCTCTAGAGGGATGGACAAAGTATGGTCAAAATGAAATTAAATTTAACGAATGACTATTTTATCTAATTGTAATGTGTGATAGAGTCCATCTTGAGTTTAATAAATCATATTTGGTGGTATAACTAGTAGTTTATTAGATGTAACGTGGATTGAGGCTTAATTTTCGATGACCTGGGATGAAACGTGATATGGAGGAGTTTTTGGAAAGGTTCTTGGATTTCTAGCAAGTAAAAGTAGAGAATTATGCCCCTAGTGGTTTTTTGTGACCCTTGGATGTCCCCAAGAGGAAATGGGGTGACATTTTGATGGATTTAGTCATAGGGTTAATCATATATCTGGGATATTGTGATTCTATCTGGTTGATAGTGCATCATTTGATGAAATATGACCACTTACTAGGGATAAAGGAGTTGGATATGGTGGATGCCTTGGCTAAGAAGTATGTGGATGAGGTGTTTTTGTGTCATGTAGTCCTTTTGTACATTGTATTAGATCATGATTCATAGTTTACGTCACGAGTCTGTATGGAATTTCAACATTATTTTAGAACTCAATTATGTCTCGTCACTACATTACACCCCCAAATATATGGGTGGATGGAACAAACTATCCATATGTTAGAAGATATGTTGTGGACGTGCGTCATGAACTTTTGTGGGACTTTGTTACGACAAATTCCCTTCATAGAGTTTTCTTATAATTATAGATATCACTATCCATTGACATGGCTCTATTTGAGGGTTTTTATGGGAGAATGTTTCATTATCAGTTTTGCTAGACGGAGGTCAGAGAGACAACTATTCCTGGTCTCGGAGTAGTGTAGAGAATGATAGAGAAATTTCAGTTAGTTCATGAGAGGATAAACGATTCACTAGAACGGAATACGTCTTATGTGAATCAAAGGAGGCCCTTGGAGTTTGAGGATGGGGACCATGTTTTATTTAGTGTTTCCCCTCAATGAGGGAAGTGGAGTTTTGGAAGATGAAGTAATCTTTCACCTAGGAGTTTGGGCCCTTTGGGGTCTTGTAGTGAGTTAATGAAATGGTGTATCAGCTAGCATTTACAAAATGGTTAGAGAGTACACATGATGTCTTTCACATATCTCATCTTCATAAGTATCTCCATGATGAATCCCAGGTCATTGAATGGGGATAAATATATATCAAGGATTATGTAGCTTTTATACAGTGAATATTAGAGATCTACGATCATCAGGAGAATGCATTGTGTGGAAAAACTATTTATTTGAATCATGTGTTGTGGAAGAATGTTGCCCTAGAGGATAGTACATTGGAGTAAGATATGCAGATGTGTTCCCTATACCCAGTTTTCTTTTGATTTTTCATTACTATAGTATTCTTGGTTAAGGGATGTTTGAGACATTGTTGTTTTAGTAGAAGAGTTGTTTTCATTTGTTTGTGATGTGTGTTTTTCGATGTGTGATAATTTCACAGTGTATGAAAAGGGTAGGACCCAATTCCTAAACGATATGCATGAACTGTGATGCAATTAAATCTGTGCGAGAGGGTAAGTTCCTCCTAGAGTGGTTATTATCTTGACATGGAAGATAGAATTCCATGATTTTTTTGATTGGGATGGTGTTGTTCATTAGTATTAGAAGTTTCTTTGGCTATGTGGAGATTGAGATGTATTTTTAGTGGTTGTGTGGTTTGGTTGTTGTGTCATTGGTGGTGAAATTTGGTTATGAAGTGCTTTTTATGGATGTTTGGATTTGTGTGTTTAGCTGGTGGCATCGTTTGTGTTGTGATGAGATCCTTGAAAGGTATCTCATGGGATGATTGCGTGGACAAATTTCCTTATTTTCTTAGATTTGGAATCTCTATGGAGAGAATCATTTATGAGTATTCTAATGTAACAGTCCATTACCACTTATTCTATTACATATCCAATTATGGTTGTTAGTGGTGTTATATGTAGGATTGGGTGTTTTTGGTGGAAACTGGAGGTCTAGCTGAACTACTGTATGAAATACACATCCTGTAAGTGTATTACATGACATGAATATTGTGTAGACATATTTTACATGGATGGTCAGAATGTGTAGATTTTTTTGGTTTAAATAATAAAAAGTCAACTAGTTTTTCTGGTGAACCTAGAATTATATGGTTACATGACGTCAAAAGGGATTACACGTCCTGCAATTCCTCGATTCTATACAATTTTAAAGGTTTCTGCCACATGGGATTTCCCTAAAACCTAGGGAAACAACTCTTATAACATCCCATGCATCCAATGGGATTCTCATTCAACGTTTGGATTTTCCTTTTAATAAGGATTGATCCTAGGGTTGTCATCTTCGATCTGTGTTGTGTTCTTCTATCGTTCTCTTCAATTTCCTTTTGTTCATCTTTGAGGATTCATTGTGTTGGTATAGTCTTGTTTGGGATGTGTGTTTTTTATGTGTCTTCATGGTCCCTTAGTGATGTATAAGTTTATATAATGTTTCCAATGGATCTATTGTATTTTTCTGGCATTCTTCTTTGCCCTGTGGTGCACAGTGATTTGAAAAGATTCTTTCCGATAGGATTTCCCTCATTTCTCATTATTATGTATCATGTTGGAGGTGTTTAATTTTGTTTACCTATGAATTATGTTTGTGCAAGATTCATCAACTAAAAATAATTGGATAAATTAAATTAAAGGTTAAAGAGGTTTGTTTCACATGCTTTTAAAACTTTTATATTATTGTGATATTATAGATTTTATGTGCCTGATGCCCCACTAAAAATTGTGGCAGTTGGGGGATTTTTTGTGTGTTCTCGAAATATGTATTGTGACTATTGTGATTGTTATGGTATCACCCTAAATAGAAATTTATTAATTACTTATACATGGATAATGAAATGGTTTCCTAGGGATTTTGGTTTCTATGATAACACCTATTAAATAATGTGGATTGTGAGAAGATCCCCTTTGTAAATTTGTGTAATGAATTTATGTGTTGTGATCTGTGGTCATGCTTGTGGTATAAAGATGTGTGGTTGCGGAATGTGGGGATGATAGTTTTTTTGGTTGTGATACTGGGTTGGCAATGGGGAAGTTTGATTGGCCGTGATTATAGTGCAATAAGGTGCTTGTTGCTTTGTGCTAGATGCCCGAGTATAGAGGGAGTAAATAAATGATTTTTCAATAGTATTTGGAATGATTTGGGTTGGTTTTTTTATAGAATGAAAATATTAAATGTATAATTAAATGGTGGGTTGTGTGGTTAAATGTGGTTGATGCTAATTAATGAAATAAATGAGGTGATTAAATGAAATTGGTTGGAAATGTGAAGTGGGGTTTGTGGATTGATGTGTGGTTCTATGTATTTAGAGGTGGGGGAATAAATGGCAGTGTTATGAGTCGGTTCATTTGCGGTTGAACCAATAAGTTTGGATTGATTGTTTCATACTATATATATATATAATATCATTTTTCTTGTTATTTATATATACACCACAACCACAATGAGCACTATGTGCCAAACACCCACAATGTCATGTGGGGGTGTCTTTCTGTAACACCCCGAGATTTTATGAAAAATATTCTTTTTAATTTCATTAATGTCTTGTGTTGTACGCTACACCAAAAGGAGCTTGAACAACATGCATCCTTGACTTGCCTTTCATTACACGCAATCACGACCTTCCTCGATAGTGTGTGTAGTACGCAATACCGAGTTTCACTAAACAACGATATGCTATTAAAATATTATTAAAACTATCCATTATGAATAGTAATAACCACCTTTTAAAATTTTAGAAATTTTATCTCTCAAAATGGACTTCATTTTTGGTTTTGGAATATCGAAATTTTCGTAGGGTGAAATATTGGTACTTTTCGGATAACATTCATATTCTAATGAATAGTGAAAATTACTAAATTTTAATTAAAAACAACTTTTTTAATTGAAATAATTAAAAGTGATAAATTTTTAATTTGAGTGGTTTTAATGTATATTTAGAATATATTTTTACAATTTAATAAAATGTTGGTCATTGGATGTAACTTCACATTTAAACTAGTTACAAACTAGTGTCAACCTTTTGATAGTTATTATCTCTTAAGAACACACTATTTGTTTTGACGACGGGAATTAATTTTTAAATTAATTAAAGCAACTAATACATTTTGAATTTGGTAAAATATACATAATTTTTGAGTTCATAATATAAAATATAGCTTAGGCATAATTTTTGGTATTTTTCTGGAAAATTTCATTTTTTAATGAATAGTGAAACCACTAAGTGGTAGTAAAAAAAATGAATTTTTCATAAAACTTAATTTTACCGCTTATGTGAGTGGAATTTCAAAAATTTGAGAGACACGGTTTATTTCAGTAAGGAAAATCTGGTTCAATGAGATGATATTAATTTTTGGTGAATAGTAACTTTTTACTTTTTTTACCACGGTTAAAAGTAAATAGAGTAATTAAGGGTAAAAATGATATTATTATTACCCTAACACATGTCGTAATTCTATTGGATAAGTTTAATTCGACCAAAAAAACATTAGGAATAAAATATGACCATTTAGGCCCACTTGGATTTGATTAGGACATTTATTATTATTTAATTCAAAGAAGAGTTAAAAGAGTTACAATCAAAGTTTATATACTAAACCATTTTTAATATTGGGTTATACATAAGATAAATTCTATTGTAAAATTCATTAGAAAGATAGTAAGATTTCCTATATAATGTTATTTTATTAATAATTTTTAGACATTAAATAATTTAATTTATTTATGACAAAACGATGATGCAGTAATTATCTTATTAATAAAATATTGACATAATTGATGTTATAAATACCCAATTAAATGTAATTTGAGACTTTTTATGAATTCCACTAATTTTTATTAATATTAAATGTTAGTATTGATTTAATTATATTTTTTCGAACTAATAATTCTGTTATGATTTTCACAAAAATCAATTACTATATAGTGTCAAAATTGACATAAAATAGTTTTTGAAATAAATATTATATTATTAATTGTTATTTTATTCCTAAAAATATAAGGTTTGGCCAAATCACTTAGATAAAGTTATATATATTAATAATAAACAACTTGGGGTTCGTTTCACTTGTTATAGTATGTTTATTAACATTATAGTGTAAGAACACAAGAAGACATGGTAAAAGTAAAATTATTTAACTTAATGTTAAATCTAAATGATAAGGTTAAAATAGGAACCTAAACTTGTCTAAATTATATTGTATGAGATTATTTTGACCCATACCCACCTTAGCTCCGAAATAATTCGATTTGGAGCTATTTAAAACCGAATTTGGCTTTATAATAAAATAATATTATTTGTTATTCCAAAGGTACCCCTCTCCTCCTTTATAAAAGGGCACCTCCTCCTTCTCTTCCTCACACCACATTGAGCCTTCATGTTCAGCCAAAACCTGCCAAATTCTCTTCTCCACTTCCCTAGAAACATCCTAGAGGTTCCGGTCTTCCTCAAAGACCAATTTTAGTTCCCTAAAAGGAGATCTCAAAGAGGCGCTTCAAAGAAGAGGTAATGTCCGTTACCGAATCTTTAAACATTTTTTCTTCTTCCACTTCTTCTTCTTAGGTTGTTTCATTATGAAGTAATAACATCAGTATCACTCATATACTGATATGTTATTATATGTATGAAACAACCCTATTTCACCATCTATCTAACCTACGGAAAACGAAATCACCGCACGTGCGTACGTAAGGAATACCGTCTCCACGACGTGATGAGATTCATTCTCCACTTTAACCATTCATGAATGATTATAAAGTACATATAATAAGTAATCATGAAATATATGACATAATAATGACACTTTATTTATGTGTACAAATATGTATGTCATCTACTTAATTCCATTCAAGTCAATAAGGAAATGAAAACAACGTTCATGCGTATACACGACCTACCGTCTCCGTGAACGGTGTATTTCTTTCCATTTACTGATTTATTATATATATGTATATTCTGAATATATATTATATATAAATCTTTTGATTATATTCTGGAATTAACTAATCATAATTTATGTAATCATATGAATAATTACAAGTCAAAACACGGACGACAAATAAAACAATTTTACCCAAAATGCTCTTTAACATGGAATTTACAAAAGAACGAGTAATATAAAGTCATAAGTGAAACATATATGATATCATAACAATGAGTATGATTCTTCAATAAGTCAATGACATTATTTAAATCATTATACAGGAGGTTCGGACACTTACGAAGCAAATTATACCTAATGTAAGGGAAATATCACAATCTCATTTTTATCCGAGATTGTTTATACTTTGGTATTTAATGGGGTGTATTTTATCATCCACATCCATGTTTTCTAGATATTTAATATTATTTCCATCCACCTAAAATTTTTTAAATCCAAATTTACCATTCAGTGAGTTTTTTAGTAAAATATATGAAAGGAATCTTTTGTCGTTTTTCATACGAGGTAGTTTTTGTCTTTTCCGACAAAAGTACAATGATTTTTTTTTAACTTATACGGCATGAATGTATTTTTAAAAAATTATTTACAAGAAGCTTAATTTACAAGTTTTCATGTTTATTTTTAATCAACGTCTTTTAGATTATAATTGTACGACATGTTAAGAAAGGAAAAGTGTTTTTGAATCAGAAAGAATATTATCCTCCAGAATGGAGTTCAAGTGTTTTATCAAAATTATTTTCCATCTATGATAATAAAAGGTTCTATTTCTATCCCTATTATTACATTGATTTGATTATGTTGTGATGGAATTATATTTTTATGAATTCCTTTATCTTATATAAATTATTTTATGATATCCCGATGATTATGATTCCCATTTTTATTACATGGGTTATGATATGATGTATGTTTTATGATTTTGTGGCACACATACGATTGGTATCATTATATGATGGGTGGAACCTATATCTACCTTGAATTCATTGGGTAAAGATTTTATATCTCATGAGATAGTCATGGCTAGAATGGTAGGTTATACCGGTTCAGTGAAACAGGATTGAAACGAGGAATGAACTCGGTTCAGAAATGGACTTTGTCTACTAGGAGAGTCTTGGCAATGAGTCTTGACTAACAGGAAATGATTCTCTATGATTATGTGTGTATGCCACAAAGTTTCATGTTTTAAGTTATGACTATTGGGATTACATTTCACTACTATGATTTATCCAATGTTATGATATTATGATCTCTTTTACATGTTAATAATTCCAAAATTTTATGTTCTTATGAATATGATGTGATTGATATTTCTTTTGTTTACCCATACCGAGCATTTGATCTCGCCCTTTTATGTTTTCTTTTCCTCAGGATATAAAGAAAGGATTTAGGTATTAAAAAAAGCAAGATCATTATGGGAGATGTTGAAGATCTTTCACCACGATTAGAAGATTATATTCCAAGTTTCCAAGGACACTAAACTATTACGGTCCTTGTGTGTGTGTTTTTGTTATGTACTAAGTATTCCTCAAAAGTAATGTAATGTCCATGTACGTCAGGCTTCAGGTCTCTACATTTGGTATCAGAGGAAAGGTTTAGTTAACCTTTGGAAACTAGGATGTGAGAACTTTAGTGAGATCCCTAGTGATATTTCTAAGGTATGTCTAGGTATGTCCCAAAGGTTAAGTATACGTATAGGTTATAGTACTAGAATTGAGCTAGCGATCTTAGAAATTAACCTAAGATGTTAGATATTGAGAGTACTCCCCCTTTTATTATGTTGTTTTCCCTAGCATGATTTTTGCCTCTCACACTATTCTTTTTGGGTTTTAGACGATGGCTGGAACCCGATGGAACCGTGTTGATCAATGCAATGGACAATGTAATGATTGTCCTCCTGAACAAACAAATGTAATGGGAGATGGAGTGAAAAATCTTATTGTTATACTTACACAAGCTATGAATCATTCTGGACTTCCAAATGTGCAGATAAGGGAACAATATTCTATTGAGTCCTTTATGAGGAAACATCCACCTTCTTTCAGTGGGACTTTTGATCCACTTGTTGCTGAACAATGGATCAGTACCACTGAAAAGATATTTTCAGTTCATCAATGTTCTGAACATGATAAAGTCATCTTAGTAGTATATCATTTTGAGGGTGAAGCTGATCAATGGTGGAATCTTATCAAGAATACGAGGCAAAGAGATGAAATTGAGTCCATGGAATGGGATGAGTTCACGAACTTATTTTTAAATAAGTACTTCCCTCATATTCTTCGAACAAAGATGGAGAAGGAGTTTCTTGAACTAAAGAAAAAGAATGATGAATCTGTTAGTATATATGAAGCGAATTTTACGAGGCTTGCAAGCTATGCATCTGGATTTATCATCCAACCTGAAAGTAACGTTGATCGATTCTTCAGTGGCTTAAAACCAAATCCTCGAAGGGCATTAGCTATAAGAGTCTTCAGTAGCTATGAAGAAATTGTGCGTTGTGCTATCAAGGTAGAAATGGAAGTTGGTGTTACTTTTCAATCTCATAGATTTGATATGAAACGAAAGATGGAGTTCAAGGAGACATCTCAGATTAATGGTGAAAAGAAGATGAATGTTTCCTTATGCTAAAAGTGTGGAAAGAAGCATGGTGGAGATTGTCTTAAAGGGGCAAGTAAATGTTTCAAATGTGGAAAGGAAGGTCATCGGGCATTTGAATTTTGCAATGATGGGAAAAAGATGTCTAATGATGCAAACAAAAGAAGGGATACACAGAATGAACCTACTACACTTCAATGATTCAAGTGCAAGGAAATGGGGCATTATTCTAATAAATTCCCTAATCCAAGGGTTAGTGATGATCGACATGAGCAAAAAATTAAGGAAAAGGACAAAGGGAAGTTACATGCGATCACCATTGGTGATGTTGATTATGAAAACGATGTGGTGGAATGAATAAGTGTTTGTGTAATGTGATTCCAAAATAATGTTGTATATAGTATCGTGGAATATTGTAATATTTATGTATTGGTCTATCGTGGTTTCAATAATTATATGGTACCGGTATCCATGGAAAGTGATTGAGATATTTTTGGAAAACAAGATGATATGCGCATAATGAAGGGAAAATGAGAAAATGAAAAATTTGATAGTATTCATGAGCTCATGATTAATATAAGGACTAAGTGATATCATGGTTAGAGTATATAGAATATTGAGGATTTTGGTATGTGGAAAGAGTTAACTTTTAACAGCATTCATGTTTTCACTAAGGTTCAATGGGTATTCCAGAGAATACATGATTAAGGCCTTTGAATGTTTGGAATGTTACCAACAAGACATATCTTATGATATATGGGGATCAACGATGGTATTAAATCTCTGGTAATCATATTCACTATATTATGAGAGTGGATTGCAGTATTATGGATAAGCATAAAGATTGGAATGTATTATGTTGGACATAAGTCAGTATTGTTTGTTTTTTCGATATTATTGATGGGATGTTATAGTAATATAGTTTTAGAAAAAGGACAACCTGCAGGACGAGCGATAGCCCATCGCGTCGGACAATGCCGTGGGAATCGAACCCAAAACCAAAGAGCGACTGGCCTTTATCGCCTACCACTGGCCTATAGGAAGTCGATGTTTAGTAGAAACTAGTTTTATTATATTCAGCAATATGATATATGAGGTATAAGTCTATTTTAGGAACCATATATGATTAATCTCACTATTGATGGACTTATGTATTTTTTTTGATAACTTTTCAAACCTTTTGTTTGAGACAGATGGAATGAACCGTCATTCTATCCCATGATCTGCTAACACATCATGAATGACAAATTCAACTTCATTTCATTAAGAGATGAAGTGGAAATTGTCCAAAGAACGACCAACGGTGAGCTATACCGAAATCACGAAAGTATTTCTTCTAATTCCAATTTCATCAACATTAAGGGAATGATCTTGAAAGCCAAAAATGTTGTCCTAGTGCTCCTATATCTGATGAATCAGATGGTACCTTAGATCATCACAAATTTATTGCTTCGTCATTACTGGCTTTTCCATAGCCATGTTCTCTACCACTCTCCATTAGAACGTGATGGTTAGATTTATCTTCCATATCCATATTTTCACCATGTGGAAACCTAGTGATTAGTTTATTTGGGTAACCGTTACGTTTCATAATTTTGTTTTTAAAGATTGGTTTTGGAATTCCTTTTTACGATGTGGGTTTCTATCAAATAGTAAACCATTTATAACCCCAATGAATTTCGAGGGCGAAATTCATTTTAAGGGGGGTAGAATGTAACACCCCGAGATTTTATGAAAAATATTCTTTTTAATTTAATTAATGTCTTGTGTTGTATGATACACTAAAAGGATCCTGCACAACACGCATCCTTGACTTGCCTTTCATTACACACAATCGCGACCTTCCTCGATAGCGTGTGTAGTATGCAATACCGAGTTTTACTAAACAACGATATGCTATTAAAATATTAATAAAAATAGTCGTTATTAATAGTAATAACCACATTTAAAAATTTTATAAATTATATCTCTCAAAATGGACTTTATTTTTGGATTCAGAATATCGAAATTAGCTTAGGGTGAATGTTTGGTACTTTTCGGATAACTTTCATATTCTGATGAATACTGAAAATTACTAAGTTTTAATTAAAAACAACTTTTTTAATCGAAATAATTAATAGTGATAAATATTTAATTTGAGTGGTTTTAAAGTATATTTAGAATATATTTTGACAATTTAATTCAATGTTGGTCATTGGATGTAATTTCACATTTAATCCAGTTATTAACAATGTCAATCTTTTGATAGTTATTATCTCTTAAGAACACAATATTTGTTTTGACGACGAGAATTAATTTTTAAATTAATTAATGCAACTAATATGTTTTGAATTTGGTAAAATTTAAATCATTTTTGAGTTCATAATATCAAATATATCTTAGGCCTAATTTTTGGTATTTTTCTGGAAAATTTCATTTTTTGATGAATAGTGAAACCACTAAGTGGTAGTAAAAAAATGATTTTTTCATAAAACATAATTTTACCGCTTCTGTGAGTGGAATTTCAAAAATCCGAGACACACAGTTGATGTCAGTAAGTAAAATGTGGTTCAATGAGATGAAAATAATTATTGGTGAATAGTAACTTTTTACTTTTTTTTACCACGGTTAAAAGTAAATAGGATAATTAAGGGTAAAAATGATATTATTATTACCCTAACACATGTCCTAATTCTATTGGATACGTTTAATTCCACCAAAAACAACCTTAGAAATAAAATATGACCATTTAGGCCAACTTGGATTAGATTAGGACATTTATTTTTCTTTAATTCAAAGAAGAGTTAAAAGAGTTAAAATCAATGTTTATTTAGTAAAACATTTTTAATATAGGGTTATACATTAGATAAATTCGATTGTAAATATTCATTATAAAGCTAATACGATTTCATACATAATTGTATTTTATTTATAATTTTTAGACATTATATAATTTAATTTATTTATGACACAACGATGATGCATTAATTATCTTATTAATGAAATATTGACATAATTGATGTTATATATACCCAAATAAATGTAATTTGAGGCTTTTTATAAATTACACTAATTTTCTAGGTTAATATGACATGGTAATATTGATTTAATTATCTTTTTTAGAACTAATAATTATGTTATGATTTTCATAAAAATCAATTACTAAATAGTGTCAAAATTGACATAAAAAAGTTTTTTAAAAAAATATTATATTATTAATTGTTATTTTATTCCTAAAAATCTAAGGTTCAGACAAATAACTTAGATAAGGTTATATATATTAATAATAAACATCTTGGGGGTTTTTTTGGAATTTTATAATAATTTTAATAATCTTATAGTGTAAGAACACAAGAAGACAATGTAAAAGTAAAATTATTTAACTTAATGTTAAATCTAAATGATAATCTTAAAATAGGAATCTAAACTTGTCTAAATTATATTGGATGCGAGAATTTAGACCCATCCCCACCTTATCATCGAAATAAATCAATTTGGAGCTTTTTAAAACCGAATTTGGCTTTATAATAAAATAATATTTTTTGTTATTCCAAATGTACCCCCCTCCTCCCTTATAAAAGGGCACCTCCTCCCTCTCTTCCTCACACCACATTGATCCTTCATGCTCATATTACACCTTCAAAATTATCTTCTCCACTTCCCTAGAAACATTCTAGAGGTTCTGGTATTCCTCAAAGACCAATTTTAGTTTCCTAAAAGGAGATCTCAAAGAGGCGTTTCAAAGAAGAGGTAATGTCCGTTACCGATTCTTTCAACTTTATTTCTTCTTCCACTTCTTCTTCTTATGTTTTTTCATTAGAAAGTAATAACATCGGTATCAATCATATACTGATATGTTATTATATGTACGAAACAACCCTATTTCACAATCTATCCATCCTACGGAAAATGAAATCACCGCGCGTGCGTACGTACGGAATACCGTCTCCACGACACGATGACATTCATTCTCCACTTTAACCATTCATTAATGATTATAAAGTATATATAATAAATAATCATGAAATATATGACATAATAATGATACTGTATTTATGTTTACATATATGTATTTCATGTACTTAATTCCATTCAACTCAATATGGAAACGAAAACAGCGTTCATGCATACGTACGGCCTACCGTCTCCATGAACGGTGTATTTCATTCAATTTACTGATTTATTATATATATGTATATTCTGAATATATATTATATATAAACCATGTATTATATTCTGGAATTATGTCATCATGATCTATGTAATCATATGAATAATTACAAGTCGAAACACGGACGACAAATAAAACAATTTTACCCAAAACGCTCTTTAAAATGGAATTTACAAAAGAACGGGTAACATAAAGTCATAAGTGAACCATATATGATATCATAACAATGATTATGATTCTGTAATAAGTCAATGACATTATTTAAGTCATATATACAGGAGTTTCGGACACTTACGAAGCAAATCGGACCTAAGGTAAGGGAAATATCACAATCTCATTTTTATCCGAGATCGTTTATAATTTGGTATTTAATGGGGTGTATTTTATCATCCACATCCATGTTTTCTCAATATGTAATATTATTTCCATCCACCAATAATTTTTTAAATCCAATTTTACCCTTCAATGAGTTATTTAGTAAAAGATATGAAAGGAATCTTTTTTCGTTTTTCGTACGAGGTACTTTTTGACTTTTCCGAAAAAAGTATGAAGAATGTATTTTTAACTTATACGGCATGAATGGATTTTTAAAACATTATTTCCAAGAATAATCCCTTACAAGTTTTCAATTTTATTTTTAATCAACTTCTTTTAGTTTAGAATTGTATGACATTTTATGAAATGAAAAGGGTTTTTGAAGCAGAAAGGATATTTTCCTCAAGAATGGAGTTCAAGTGTTTTATCAAAATTATTTTCCATCTATGATAATTAAGGGTTCTGTTTCTATCCCTATTATTACATTTATTTGATTATGTTGTGATGGAATTATATTTTTATGAATTCCTTTATCTTATATGAATTTTTTTATGATATCCTGATGTTTAAGATTCCCATTTTTATTACATGGGTTATGCTATGATGTATGTTTTATGATTTTGTGGCACACATAAGAATGGTATCATTATGAGATGGGTGGGACCTATATCTCCCTAAAATTCACTGGTTAAATATTTTATATCTCATGAGATAGACATGGCTGGAATGGTAGGTTATACTGGTTCAGTGAAACAGGACTGAAACGAGGAATGAACTCAGTTCAGAAATGGACTTTGTCCACTAAGATAGTCTTGGCAACGAGTCTTGACTAACAATAAATGATTCTCTATGATTTTGTGTTTATGCCACAAAGTTTCATGTTTTATGTTTTGACTATTGGGATTACATTTAACAACTATGATTTATCCCATGTTATGATATTATGATCTCTTTTGCAGGTTAAGAATTCCAAAATGTTATGTTCTTATGAATATGATGTGATTGATATTTCTTTTGTTTACACTTACTGATCATTTGAGATCACCCTTTTATGTTTTCTTTTCCCCAGGATATAAATAAAGGTTTTAGGTATAAAAAAGGAAGATCGTTATGGGAGATGTTGAAGATCATTCACCACGATTAGAGAATTATATTCCGAGTTTCCAAAGACACTAAACTATTATGGTCCTTGTGTGTGTTTTTTTGTTATGTACTAAGTATTCCCCAAAAGTAATGTAATGTCCATGCACGTCAGGCTTCGGGTCACTACACATTCAAAACATCCATGGTGGAGGATTGACGGACAGACACTCGCTCTTCCTTTATCCATATTCTAGGCGATAATAGGCCAGGTGTATTTTGTGCGATTTTTGATGTGGGTCCCTATGTGTCTTCGAGATGAGATGGGATATGTGTCCCATGATTGATTAGGATGAGATGGGATATGTGTCCCCGGTGTCTTCGAGATGAGATGTGTTGTGATTACCCAATTGTGTGTGGATATGATGATATGTGTTGTTATAGCCCAGGTGTGTGCGGATGGGATGTGTTGGGATATACCAGGTGTGTATAGGAATAATTTGTTGTGATTTACTTGGTATGTGTAGGTGGGATGTGATGTGATATTTTTAGGAGAGGCGGGAGATCATGGACACTTCCATTGGGGTGTGAGAGTGGCTAATCAGTAGGAATGTGGTGTGGGGTATCCTATCATAGATATGATCTATAATATATTATATTACTAGATGTGAGTTACTTAGTGATAATGCCTTGGTGAGGATTTGGTGGTTAGTGTGCCTGTTTAGGTGCTGTTTGGTTTTGTTGTTTTCTCACAGGTGCATTAATATTCTTCTATCACACATGTATGAGACACATTTGTTTTCTTACTAAGAATTATTGTAAGCTCACCCTACATATATAAAACTATTTTTATGCTTCCAATATGATTTCATGTACCATTATTTACCATACTAGCTTAGATCCTTAACAGTTTTTGTGTCTCTACATTAGATTTACTTTTGAGACTTTTATCTATATTAGTTATATTTATACATGCATGTGAGATGGTTTTTTTTGTCTTTTATATTATGTATTTTAGTAGTCTGTGGATTATTCATATTATCTCTCTATCTTGTTCTTCTATAGAGGGTAATGCCTCCCTTATTGTGGTACTTGTACACCCTTGGTACTAGCCACAAACCCAAGGACTATTGGAAGCAGGACTTGGGGGTCATTATCTCTCTCTCATCATTACGGTATATTATTATGGAGGGGCTACTGACATGTAATTTTTGTTTTTGAAAATTTTTGTATTTATTATCATTTATATTTATAAACTTTTTATCATTGAATTTTATTTATGGTTAAGATCAATTTTTCTTCTGTTTTTAATTTATTACCAATTTTTGTCATTATTAATACTTTTGATTATTTTTTTATTATATTTCTTTTCATTTTTAAATTATTTTTAAGATATAAATTAATTGTTAAAAATTTATGTATGTTTAAATTCTTTTTATATATTATTACATTTTTTAATTTTATTTTTTTATATATTTTCTTGTATTTTTATATGCATTAATATATTAAATAATTATATTCATAATTTTTAGGTTATTAATAGATCATAATTTGATAGATTCACAATGAACTATTGTTTTATATTTAATGGGGGTTGATTTTGTCAAGCAATTTTTTAAACAAAATCTTTTTAACAATGATGCGATTTTTATCCATGTTTGAAATGTTTGGATATTAGTAAATTAGGGTATAGAGGAATCTAAGATCGTTTTATTTTCTATGGATTTAGTTATAATTATACATGATGGATCTAACATGGGGAAATAAAAAACATGTTAAATATCTAATATTGATGATGATATTTGACATCATAGATAGAATCGTCGTGAAGAAGTATTTCATGATATAGCAGTTAAAACTACTAAAAAACAAGTGTTATCCAACTATATGTAGATATTAAGAAACCACTATTTTAAGGTTGTACTAAATTTATAAGGTTGTCGATGATGAAAATATTAGTTAACAAAAAATTAAGACATGTTTGTGGTGATAAAAGTTTCATTTAATTTCTAGAAATTTTAAAATAGATACATTCAAAAGGAAACCAACTTATAGAATCCAATTATGAGGCAAAAAATATTATGTACAATGAGATTGGGGTATATAAAGATACATGATTTCTCTAATGACTGTTCTCAGAATAGGAAGGAATATGAGAGCTTATCAGAATGACATAAATGTTGTACATAATGATATGAAATGGATTAAAAATCCATCTGAGATTTATTTTCAATAAAAAGCACTAAACCTCATGAAAAATCAATATAGTATCTTTTAGTAATTCCTCATTTTAATCATCTCTTTTTATATCCAAATGACACAAAGTGGCTAATACAATATATATATATTATCGTATCAATTATGTAAAAATATTTCATCCAACTAATTCACCTCAATTGAAAATATTTGATTATAATTTGTTTTAGATTTTGGAAATAATGATATAAATATTCTAATGGGTCCATGCATAGATGGAATTAATCCATATCAAAGTCTTAATATTCAATATAGTTCATACCCTTTTTTGGTCATATAAAACTTTTTACCATAGATATGTATTAATAGGAAACGTGTGATTATGTTGTTGATTATTTCTACACTAAAAACCTAGAAGAGATATCTATGTCTTCTATCACCATTGATTGATGATTTGAAATTTATTTTAGAGAATGGTGTTATAGTATTTGATGCATACAAGAAAGAGTATTTTATTTTGTGTTCTATGATCGTATTTAGTATAAAATAATTTCCACACAAAGAAACATATCATTATATAATGTTAAAAGATATAAAGCGTATCTAATTTTCAAAGAGGGTACTTCATATCATTAATTATATATTGGGGGAAAAATAGATTATGTGGGAAATAAAATATTTTTTAAAATTAATCATCCATATTGAAGATTTAAAAAAAAAATTATAGTTTAAATGCGTATGATTATTCCCCACATCGATTTTAAACTGAATAGTATTATAATAAGGTGGAAAACATGGATGTCACTTTTAGAATGAATGGATGTTCTAGTCATCAACCAAATACATGGATGAAATGATCCATTTTATTTGAGTTAACATATTAAAGATAATTATGTAAAACATTACATTGAGGATTTTATTTCCAAAAAAACATTTCTGATAGTCTAATTGGAACATTTTTAAATATAAAACAAATAAAAAAGGATTAAAAGAATGTCTTGAATTAATAACTATGGGAATAAATTTGGAGTTATCTCTCATTATGAATGAAAACAAAACATTTTTTCCTTTGGTTTATCACACATTAAGAAAGATTGAGAAGATAATTTTTTTTTCAATACCTTCATGGTTTTAATATATCTAGTGGGTTATTTAAAATGTGAAAAATTTGGTATCGTTGAAGGACATGAAGTTAATATGTCTGAAATCTAATTATTTTCAGGTTTCAATGAAATATTTTCTACCTCTTCAATTTTGTGGCATATTTCCAATACCTTTGAAAATGATAATAATTTTTTAGTGTTAATTTTTTAATTAAATTTATAAAAAAGCAATAGATCCAAATTTGTTAGTTTTATTGGAGAATAAAGATAAACTTATAATTTTTCCACTAGAAATTTATTTTCCACAAGCATGTTTTGATATAACAGTTCATATATTGATTCATTTGGTATAAGAGATAAGAATATATGGAACTATTTTTTTACAATATTTTTATACATTTTAAAGATATATAATTATTCTATAGGGATATGTTAATAATATACATTGAATAGAGGCCTTTATTGTTCAAAAATATATATCGGAAGAGGTAATTGAGTTCTATATTGATTATTTGTCTGAAGTGGAGCATTTTGGTCCCCCTACATCTCAACATTTGATAGTTGATAGTGATGGTAAAGGGACTCGTGTCTTAAAGGTAATATTAATTCGACATGATGAAGTGATCCACACACAGATATATTTTGAATTACATATATGATTTTCAACCATATACATGTATATATATATATTTACATATTTATAGATTAAATGCATGATATCTGAAAAGAAATAAAAACTGGTTGATGAATGAAAATAAAATCACATTTTTTTCATAGTTTAAGGATAAAATAAACATTGATATATCTTCAAAAAATAATAAAATTGTTAGTAGGGGGAACAAGTGTTAATGTGATAATGTGGTATGATTTTGATATTAATGGTTACGGATTTTACACAAAAAACAATGATGAAACAAATGCTATTTAATATATTGGAGTAACGGTTTTTACTGAAGAACTTCATTTTTTGAGTTCCAAAGATAAACAACCAATTTTTACATCAACATCACATTTTATAGTTTTTTAGGATATATGGGGGATTCATTATACTAAATTTTGGATTCTAGTATTTAAGTGTATGGGGGTTGACAATAAAAATGGTGTGAAACAAGATGATTATGGATTTACACTTGTTGATTTGAAAATATTTACTTACACATAGGAATCATTTATTATGGAGACATATCCAAACAAAATATTTTATGTTGTTGACCCATTAAATAATGAGCAGTATGTTGTTTTTATAGGGAACAAATTTATTTGGGTGATGAGAATAATGATGATGTTAAATAATTATATGAAACCTATTCATCTATTACACAATTACATGATGAAAATAGTGATTGTAATGTGGACATTATCCATGCAACTTGAAATGATCATGCAGAAAGGATATGTAAAAACACTCTGTCATACTCCTAATTAATCAAGTAATCTCTTTTCTTTTTGTAAAAAATAACGAGTTAAAAACATTATTTTTAACATTGATATTTAAATATAATGATTTTTAACATTCATACCTTATTGTTTTAATTTTTTTAATTATATTCAAAAACCATTTTGTGGTTGAAAAATTCGGCCTTTATAATTTTTTGTGAAAATTTTCATTATATAATTCTTATTTAGTTATAATCTTTTATTCTATAAAATATTTATAATTTTATTCCTATTAAGAAAAATATTAATTTAAGTTATTGCATAAATTTATTTCTATACAAACAAAAAATTACACAAATTTATATTATAATCATTTATGTTATTTTTTTGTCATTACTTTTAATATACACAAGTTTTAGATAAAAATTTTTTGGTTGAAAAATATAACATTCAATTTTTTGTCTACTTTTATGAACATTCATTTTTTTATTTATTATATTTATTCAATTGTAATCAAATACTGGTATATATACTTTTTTAATTAACATACATATTTCTAAATGATAGCTACAAAAGCTGGAGAACTTAGGTATGTATGTTTTTTCATGTAAATACATATCTATATTAATTATATAATTTAATTAAATGAAACATATATTTATTATAATAATGTGCATATCTTATTCTTCTCTAGAGAATTTGGTACCTTAACAGAGAATGCATGGAATTACACATTTAAAAAAAATTCACTCGCATGTAGAGAAAATAGGGTTACAATTAAATTTGATTAAAACAACTACCCAATTGGTTTATATGCCACATAGTTTAGTAATTAATTGATAATGAAGAGACATTATAGGATAATTATTTTATTCTATAATTGGAGAATTATCAACTACACAGTGAATGAGATATTTTGGGTGTCGATAACCGTAAGATTTATAAAGTTATATATTTATTTTATAATGGTTTAAATGATATAAATTTCTTAATATTTTATGTATTCAATTACACATTACATTAAATTTTAAGGGATGATATTAATTAAGAAGAATTTTCTATCTTTTTCCAGAATAAGATGGAGGTATTTTATGTTTCTGTTGACTTCATTTTATATTTTTCGAGTAAATACTATCTAGATCCATCTATTAAGTATGATTTTATAGATACTGATACATAGAAAAACTTTGTCTCCAATTGGTGGGAGTAATCCTTTATAGTTAGTGAAGAATAGGTTTTAAATTAATTTTAATTAATTTATAGCTTATTTATTCATTGTCTTGTAATTTGCCTCTTTGAAAACTCACAAAGAGATACAATCTAATAATTTATTCCCTCATACATTGTCACATGGAGGGTATCTAATATTGGAGTATGAACTGATTTCTAGAAAATATAGTGAATTATGAGCCAATTCAAGTAGTTACTATGAAGATGTTTTAGTTTCCCCTTTATATCTTCCACCACATCATGAAATATAGAAAAGGCTGATATCGAAAATAGGGAATTATTTCATTTCATAAATAATAATATTTAGAAAATTTATTTCAATAATATTTAATTTTAAAATATTACTTTTGGATTCCATTTATGATAAAATGACATAGAGTACCATTATTTCTCACGGTAGGATGAACATTCTATCCAGTAATTTATGAAATCTGAAACACTCGGGCAATGTTAGAGTGTATTAGGAGGGTTTTGTTCTTAAAAATGATTTTTTCTATGCCCGTAGTGTAAAATCGATAGGTCAAGAAAATAAATAAGAAAAATATTCTTTGAAGGATGAATTAATAAAATTTAATGAGTTGAGAGAGGGTAGAATAAAATCATCTATATCGGCTATACTTGAAGAAGCAATGAGATAGATGCATCCCACAAAAGCAACCTATATATATATGCCATCTCCTCATTCAAACATGCCCATGTACTATGAAAAGAACTAGTGCTTTTCCAAATGTAGTAACCCACCTTTGAAGTGTTTTCATGCATATTTCAGCATAGTGACCTGATTTGTCAAATCTACTGTAAATCACCACTGGGTATTCAAATTTGATTTCCATGATGGGTTTTTAACTTATAATTGTTTCATTTTTTTGTCTTTATTTAATTTCATGAATTTTAAAATTTTCAATCTAGTGTTGCTACCCCCTCAATTCATGCCTACTCTCAATGAGTGATATGATATTATAGTAGTTATAGGTTTTGTTTCTAATGATACCAAAACAAAAATAATATCCTTTGAACCTATATATTCATTAATAGTATGCATTTTTCATAGGATATAATGGTAAAGATTCATCAAACATAAATTCTTCCATTTTTCCTTGGCATGAGGAGTTAATTTTATAGAAGTTACTCTTAACATCCATTGATCATTAAAATTTCTAGAATCATTTCTAAACCAAATATCTCCCATTATTAGTTCTTGATTCTACATGGATTGTAATGATATTTTTTATTTTAAGTTTAGTGGGAGTAAATTTCTCCTATTTCTTTCAGTGAGTTTTCGTAGTATCCTAATATGCTTTATCTATTACCTCTAACGATTTTTTAAAATTATCATTCACCTACTTGCATTTTTTTACCTTATTTCACCCCGATCATATCTTACTCAAATCGTATTTCTCACCAAGAAGTTTTTAATCAAGGTCTCTAACCATTTTTGGTTATTATAGAACCATTAATTATGTATTTTTAATTTTTTTCAATGTATGAATCTTAATTTTTGATAAATTATTCCTTTCATCAACTGTTATTTTTCGATTCCTATTTTAATTGTCTATCTTCTTTGTTATGTTCATTGTTTTTCACAATATACACAACAATTTTTAGTCTTAGAAAATATTTCATGTACTTTTTCTCACCTTATTATTCTTCATTACTTGATTCATTATTTTTTATTGGATCATGTTTCATTATGTTTCTGAACTTCTTCAAAAACAATTCGTCTGAAGGACTATTATTTTAAAATAATATTCATTTTTTACGCAATATCCTTCTTTTGGTATTTCTTGTGAAAATGTTCATTCTTCTAGTGTATTTTTCATCTTCGTTGGAAATATTACGCCACTTATTCATTTTAGGTTTTTCTTTATCATCATAATCATCATACTCTCCATCTCTCTTCATTATAAAACTTACAGGGAAGTGTTCAATTTCACAACACACAAAAAATATATTTGCGAATTTTCTTTTATTACATGCCTCTTCCTTTCGAGAAAATTCTAGAGATAAGAGATAATGTCCTCTTATTCTCTTAATCATCATCTTGCATATTTTTCTATTCACCATAGAACATATCCTCATTTTTCGTTCTTGTATTTTAAGCATCCTTATAGATTCCAAATCCATTTTCTCTATAATATTGTTTTGGAATGCAAGATATTTTTTCATTTAATACAAAATGATTATATTATCAAGTTCAGTAAAAGATTAATCTTCTCTACAATCTAATATAGAGACATAAGGAACTAAAATATTCAAAAGGTTCCTCATAAAAATTTTAACAATATTTTAATCTTTAATAATATCTTAGAATCCTTTATCATTAATAAATACTTCATTAACTATGGTGATATTTTGATCAAGAGTTTCTTCTTCCACCATCTTGACATATTCATACATGATTCTCCAGATCTAAATCATGGATTCCTTTATTTTAATGATTCATCGAATATTATTTCAAAAATTTCCCAATCATCCTTAAATTTTTGGAGACCCATCACCTTCTTGTTCACATTTTATAACAAGAACATTAAAGTAATATTCCCTAATTTTCCATCTACCTAGAGATTCCTTTTTCAAAAAATAACATTTGAAAATAAGTCTATATTAGTGGTAATCCTATATTAACTTCATCTATCACCTTCATTCCAAGTGATGAAAGATGGATTATCATTCCGTTTATCCTTTAATGATAATACTTTCCATTGAAGATATGAATACCTCTATTGTCGACTATGCTCTGAATTTCCAATAAAAATATATAATAATATTATAGAGGAATCATGAGTTTATCTGATAAAAATTGAAGTTATCAAGAATATAAAAATCACTGAGAAGGGAGTTAAAATTAGTGGTGGCCTTTTCAAATTTTCATTACTCATGAAATTATTTATACAACTTTTTAGTGTTCCTTTACTGTAAAATTTATATCCCAACCCCACCTAGATCTAATGATAAGACAATTAAATACAAATAAAATAGTTCATCCAAGATTAGGTACCGATATAGGTACCAAATCCTTTTTATTTCTAGTTATTAATATTGGCCACCGATATAAAATTAATAACACAATTGAAAACAATCATGTTGTCTCTAAAAAATATCCTTCTATCTCCCCACATCAAATAATACTAGTTCCCCAAAGTTACAAGATTTTCTTCATTCATGAAATTCTATAAAATAGTTGAACTATAATTTATTCATGCAATACAACCTATCCAAAATAAATTATTTAGACCTTCAATTACCAAAAGATATAATATGATTATTTCAACATATTAGTACTCAAGAATTATGTTCTTCCACTTAATATATGAATTACTTTAGACTTTTATTCTTTAATTAGACCATGTATATTACCTGAATAATTCAGGTCAAAAACTCTAAAAAACATTAAAAATTATCAAAAACTAGAAATAGTAAGTTAAACATGAACTTTCTTCTAATATACTCATTCATTTCTTAATTTTTTTTGAATTTTCATGATATTTAAACACTGAGACAAGTTTACTTTTTCATTTTTTTTAAATATTTCAAATCCTACAACTTTTTTTAGGTCAAAATTCTACATTAATCATTCCAGGAATACCATCTTATATATTCTTTAATGATTACTATGATCTTGTTAATAATAAAACAGTGTACATTTTGAATGAGATCCGTGGATTTAGAGATAAAAATGATTGTAATATACATTTTCTAGTGATTTGACCACCTTGAGTTACACTCAATTTAAATCTCCTAAAAAAGACTTCACTCTATAAAATAATTTATTACGTTAGTTTTTTCTAAACTCAAACACAATTTTTATATTTAATATTATGATAACAACACTTTTTCATGCAATCATATTTTAAAATCACCAACCAATACATCTTATTGACACTTGGATTTTACTATACACAACTCCCAAACTATCTGGAATTTTTAGTCATAGACATACTTATAGAATTAATCTCATTCTTTGAGTTACCTTTAGGAATTAAACAAATATTTCTGTTCAAGCATTGGATTACATTCAATCTACTCATCATACATTTATTTCATTCTTTATCTTCTGTCATTATCTTATAACTATCTACAGACTCTTCTAAAATCATAAAATGCAACTCATCTTGGATCACATTAAAACATTCAATAAATTGATTTTTTCCTTAAAATAACACCAAAGATTCATTAATTTAAATTAATGGATAGTTTCCAAGAAAATATCATCTAATGTAGAATATATCATTTGATATGGTCACATTAATTTTCCACTGTAATTTTTCCAAAACCAACCTACATATGATTATTTTACATTTTCTAATGTCTATAAAAATTTTATGGCCAATTATCAAAATAGATTCCAATAATGAAATTTTCTAGTCACCTTACATTATAACTTCAACTACCAAAGATATCATTGAGTTACATTATTTGAATATATTATACATACACTTGTAATATATCAATGATTCTCCACAAAATGATTGATTAAACATAAAGGTTTCAAAAATTCACATGAACATGATTCTTTAAGTCACATTTTTGTTTGTAATATAAATAGTGATACATCATATTATTTTTACCAAGATTGTATCCTAACATTTCAAACTATCATTATGCTCATCTTCTACAGAATATGTCTTTTGAAAAGGTAATTCTCCCAATGTCGATAGATCAACACCATAACTAAATGTAGTGATGGAGTGGTTTTCATAACATAGAATCGTAGGACTTTTATGATATTATAGTGCATGAAGAAAACAAGAAATTAGAAAGGTTGAATGTGAATGGAGAAGGACAACTTGATACATAAATCACACCTCTTTAAAAAAGGTGAATAGTTTCTCATGAAATGAAGTCGCACATAATGGTTTTCAAAAGGGATTTTCACTAATTTATTACAAATTTCACACATCACAACCACCGAACAAACCCATTTGGGTTGATAACACTATTTTTTCACCTGTATTTCCCTATGTAGTTGTATGACTCTATACCCTCAATGCATTGACCCATGCACTCATATCGTCATTCTAGTACCAACCCACATTGGTGGTTTTCAACCACTAAAATCCTCTATAGACACCTAAATGTTTTTTAATTTTATTTTTGGCTATTATAATTTCACTGGGACACATGGGTGGATAGATTCGGTATGAAATATTTTTTAATTAAGCTAACAAAATGTTTTTCCTTAATAGAGCCCATAATATTTACAATTATTGTATCTTCTGGTCATATGACCAAATAACCTTTAATGCATCTTCCAGACTCAGATCATCAGAACCAAAAACATCCTATTTACCTAAAACTCAAAAATATTAAACTAATTTATAACAAAAAATACAATAAATTCATTAATTATAAACCATAGTTTATTTAGTATGACATTACATTTGGTATATAGGTTGGGTTAATCTAGTGAAAAAACCCATTTTGTGCCTCATGAGCATATATTATATCTCTAAATGAAATTTTAATAAATTTAACATTAAAATTTTATAAAAAAATTTAGTACTCCAAAATGAACACTGATTAGGGATGACACAAATACAAACTCAGTGAGGTTAATTTTCATTTCACTTCGCGAAATATACGTAACAAATGTAAAGGATGATAATATACAGTCTTTATTTTGAATTATATGATATATTTTATATTTTCTAAACTATTTCAATAATTCTTATCAAAACCATACATAATTTTCTTTCTTAACCGTATCACACATAGTAGGCTTCTATATCAGTATTATGTTTTCTATACTTTTTTGGTTTTGTTAAACTCATTAAATCTATATGAAATTCTTTCTATATATCTATGTCATCATATGATAAAAATCTCCCACTATTATCTTTTAGTGGGTAACATATATGAATAAATTAATTTATGAATAATTTTTTGACTTAAGAATTATATTTCTAGTGTTTAACTCCTTGAAAAACATATTCAAACTCTTTTACATTACAAGAAATCAAATTTTAATAGTTTAATAACTTTTTTTTTGTAAAATTAGAACTCATTATATGTTTATCATCAACATCATTATCATTCATGGAACCATTCCATCATATCATTTTTAATTTGATATCTTTTTGGTAAAAAACAAAAATCATTAAATTTATTCATTACTAATACATACTAAAATGCAATAGAATATAGTGTGGAATTTACATCATTATTGTAAATAAATGTAACCCTTTATATTTAACTTTACCATTATAACAAAAACTCCATCAGTATATAAAGTGAAATTCACATTTAAGTGTGATCCAAATTTAATTTTATTTGTTAACATTTAACATTTATGAGTCCAAAACATACTTTTACTATCCTATTAGAAACTATTTTCTATTTACATATCATGCTAAGATACAAAAAATCCTTCTAGATTTTTAAATTACACTTATTTTTTTTAGAAAACATATTTAAAAAATAATTCTTCATCCACCATATCTCATATGGTATACTATCTTGTTGAATTAATATACTAAAAAATAATTTTATTCCTTAAAATATTCCATTGATGCGTGGTGGGATTATATTCCTCATATTATTACTAATATATTGGATAAATATATTATCTCATATAAAACCAATTTTATCGTTATCTTATTTTCAAGTATGTTACAAAATATAATAAATTATAAACCATGTGTATTAGATCCATAATATTATATTATTCATAAAAACAACACGTTAAATACAAACCTCTTTTATTATATAAGATAAATGAGATAATTATACACACCCTTTATTTATATCCATCCATGCTTGAAATATTCGTATAAATGTAAAAAGAATCAATTTTTTTTTCTTAAATAGTTAAATTTATTGTTGATTGGGATCTTAAACAACCAACAAACAACAAAAATTAGAATAATATATTTCTTAGAATTCAAATCAAAATTCAAAAACCCTTTTCTTGAATATTTAAATACAAACTAAAAGATCATTCAATTCATTCCTAGATTTTGAGCACCTGTATATTAAAAAAAATTGAAATTATATATTTGGTATTATAAACCATTAAAAATCAAATAATTGATTTATTTACCCTCAATAGATGAAATAGACAGTATGGAATTTTATAAACCGCATCAGTTTTCTTGAAAAATTTCTAGCAAATGAAAGCATTGTGCATCTTTCATGAAAACAATTTTTGGTTTCAATGAGTGAGGATGATTATTGGAAAAGTATAATATTCTCATCCAACTCAAAACTTTACCATTCTATACTATAAACACAACACTAGATCTTATACATAGGTGTAATTCTAATTTATCCCTAACACCATGAATGAAGTGGGTAATTTTTATTGAACCCAATATCATTTTCAAAAAAATTCTATAAAGTGAATTTATAGTGATATTATTCCATAAATGAAATCATCAGTCTTGCCAAGTCATTACTTACCAATACCAATTGAGTTAGTGAGATGAGCCTAATATTCCAATGGTTATCTGGAATCTAATTTTGATTAAAACTTATTTGAAAACATTCATGCATCTAAAAATCATCTAAATTACCTTATTGAAAAAATTTACAATTTTTTTTTGGTGGGGTTTACTCCAACACATATAATTTTATTTTAATTACAAGTGATTATTATGTTTATGTACCATTCTAAGATGATTCCTACATTTAGATCCTTATTTTAATAATATTGATCTCAATTCATTGTTTGGTGATGATTATTCAATTATATCTACAAATTAATATTTTATTATATGAGTAACATGTATTACATTCCTTTAATATGTTCTTTTATTTAATATTCTCACAATATAAGATTACATCATTAAAAATACATCACATCCATTAAGGGAAAATGATCCATATTTTATTATAACTTACACTAATTAAGAACATAAATAATTCATGACTATATCTGGTAGATGATCAGGTTAATCATATCATATATGACCCATGGATAGTTGAGTGGATAACTCTTTATCTTAATCCATTATAGGAATTCCCAGAACTCTACTCATGTAGTATTCATATTTTTAGGGTCTCCCAAATATGTATAAACCAAATAAAAATATATCATAAAAGAACTCAATGGTTAGGTTAACCTCATTACTTACCTTAAAAAATATAATCCATGGGAACCTCTCTTTGGCATGTATTACCCTGTTAGATGATCAAGGTCTTGAAAATAGTCACATTAGAAGGAATATAAAACATTGTATTTTTATGTTGATTTAATATCACTATATTATATTTTGTTATAAACTTTTTGTATACATTCTTATAATGATTTAGTTTCGAATCAAATTAATTCCACTAATCCAATATGTTCAAACCATATTTATGTGTAACTCTTTAAACAACATATAAATTGTGTCACTGACCCAAATTAAAATTAAACTATATTCATACACATCCAAATATATCACATGCATAAGGTATATGAAAATATTTTCACGTAAATACTTAAAATCATATGAAATTAGAGTACCTACATGAGTTTTCCTAGAGTGATAGTTTTAATTTTATTACCTTTCTAGACAAGGTACAATCCTCCTGGGAAATGACTAGTTTGACCAAAAGTCCCACTAACTAGGGAAACATTTATTAGAAGAAATTTCAAATTCATCATAGTTATAAAACACAATATGTATAAAAATATATTCAAATTATTTATTTTGGTTTATAAGAAAATAAATATCAAAATTCTAGCTAAAATAAAAATAAATAATTTAAAATACAAATAATATAACTTCTTAGTTTCATGTATAAAAATTTCAAATTAGTTTAATACTTCAATCAAAACAATACATAACAATTCATTATATAAAAATAAATATATATAAATAAACATATAATAATTTAATTAATTAATAATTCATATATTTATGCGTGATATAAAAAATTTATGAATAATTTATAAATAAATTTTAAACACTTTAAAAATCAGCTACAAATAAACCTGACCATTTCACTTTTATCCAATATGAAACATTTATATTATTAGTTACCTATTATTAATATTAACTCATTCATGTAAAAATTATGGTATATTTTATAAACACTTTTATAATCGAAAAATAAATTTGTCATATAAATAATTTATGTAAATTAAATATAACATACTTGATTTTATTTAAACCCTTGATCATATCATTATAAAAAACTCCTTTTTTATTAAATTAAATAACGTTCCAAATAAGTCCTTAATAAAAAAAATTTATATTTAATGTTATGAACAATTAATAAATAAATATAAATACTAATATTTTATGTTATTTTATAATTTATAAACACATTAAAAATCATAAAACAATGTAAGTACACATTTATCATAGATCTAATATAATATAAATTTTTGATATGGTTTAAATTTTCCCTCTTAAATTAGAACATTCCCTATAGGCTCGCTTTATTGAAGTCTTTTGATAATTTTATGAAATATTTTTTATCTAAAATTCCCATTAAAAATGCCTTCACCTTGACATTGTGTGATCTATTTTTGGTCATTTGTAACAAAATTTAGCGTGACTATTTTGGAATCTAGTTCTAGTTGATGTTTTAGAGAAGGATATCATTTTGGATGGTTATTTATTTGGCCATTCCAACATAAACAATGCATTTCAGAAAGTTGGGATGTTTTTTAAAATGACATGCAAGAACATGATATTCCATGGTTTTCCCACTTTGAGGGCCAACATGGAATAATGCACAACAACCCAATGTTTAAAGAATTATCTTAGGGTTCTATATTTTATAACTTTTCTAGAAAAACTCCAAACATCCTTTTTTTAGTTTATTATGTTTTAGTCAAGTGATAATTGTTCTAAAACCCATTTTCAAGTGGACTATGGCATTGTATGAGAGTTTTAAGAACCAAAACATCAATTTTTAATGGGGAAAGAAAAAAATAATTTGATAGTTTTTTAATACACATAAAAATCAAACCAAATGATTATATATTTTCTATAATACCATTGAATGGTTTCACTCTGATGTCCAACATCCTAAATGTCATTAAAGTGCCATTCAAAATCACCATTAAGCCACACACACACACACACACACACATATATATATATCTCATGAATAAATTTAAGATTGATAATAATGTCATACCATACACCAATTGATTTTTCCAATCAATGAAATTCATAATAATTTCATCAAAATAACTAAGAATATGTCAAAAGGATAATTCAACCATAGGTATTTATAGATCATGGGAATCACTCGATGCTCAGGTAGGACCTATCTCAACATTATAATTTTCTAAAAGAATGCATAAATGTGGGAGAGAAGTGAATGATAAAAAGAATTATATTTTATGTTTTTTATGATCAAAATAACTTATATATGGATTGATCCAACATGTTTAGGAACATAATATGTCACAACCCGTCCTCGGGGCCCGTTCCATGACTACCCCAAGCCCTCCTTCCATAGGCTAGGGGCTGGCGACTAGCACCAAAGGCATAAAACCCGATAAAAGGGAAGGAATTGCCATTATATATGTAAAGAAACACAATAGAGTATGCAAGCTAGAGAAAACAATATTTAAAATGAGTACACAAATAAGTGATGAAAAGTAAATGGGCCAGTATACAAACCCAACTGAAAGTACTGTACAACTGAGAAATAAAGTACACCAGCTGTAATGTAAAGAAGAAACCACTAAGTCTTCCTCTGGTAATCCCACTTGATGGGTGGGTACAGATAGTCTCGTCGGTACCATGGATTCGTCTGTCCGCTCCATGTATATCCCTCCAGGTTGTACACCTCTGGATATCGTCCAGCTCCACAAGCCCCAGCCACGATCAGTGTTTTCTGTCATCTGCAACCAACCCAACGTAGTGCGAGAAAATCTCTTGTAGAGGTGAGTATAATGATACACAGTATGAACCCCGAGACCCCCGAAGGGCACCCAAAATACAGAAAGGATAAACCACAAAGAGAAGTTACCAACACAATGTAACAACCAACTCCACTGAGGTATATGCCCATACATATACCTAAGTCATCAATCTAAATATGGCTCCCACTTCCGTGCCCAAGAACAACCAGTCCACACAGGATATAAGTCAATCATACCAAAGATAGTGTTTTAAAGTCAATACTCAGCTCACACTGGTATAAATATTTCCTATAGAGATAGAGATGATCAGATGTAGTCACTGATTCATCAAAGCTGTCTGACCCACAAAAGGTACAAGACCAACTAAGCTATCGGACCCACACAAGATACAAGATCAGTTACTCTGCCCGACCCACATAGGATTCAGTTACAGTGGTCAATAATGTCGGACCCATATAGGATACAAGAACAGTAGTCATCGTCGTCAATCCCACGGAGGATTCTGGTACAGTAGTCGTCTCTGTAGAACCCACAAAGGATTCTAGTACAGAAGTCGATGTAGTCATAGTCATCTATGGGGTTCCTGCACCCAGTGTACTCGATTCGGAGAGGGTATGCTCAATGAGTAAAAAGGGGTCCATACATCAACTGTCACAAAGTCTATAGTTGATGTATTCCAAAGTTCCGTCTTGTAAAAAGGAACTCAACGCAATAGAGGGAACATCCGACAGACGCTCTATCTGAGAGATATTGGTGTTTTAATTCCAGGGGCCTAGTTGGAAATTTGTTCATTCCAAACCTGACCATTTACCAATGTTATCCAAAACGCACATAGAGTATCATAAAAGGAAGGTTTCATCGAAAGGGTCAGAGTGTCGTAGAAAGCGCATCGATCGGACACACGGTCTTTAAGTTATTCATGTTTATGTGAATAATGGCCCTGAACCATTCAGCCATCTGGGCCCACGAGACGGGTTAACCCAGTTTGATGGGTTCGACCTGGAAGGGGTGTTGGACCGATCTGAAGGAAAATGCAGCTCGGCCCGAAGGGCCGTGGCCCGATCCGATTTGGCGCGGCGCGGCTCGGCGGGGCACTGCCTGACCCAGCCAGGCGCGGGCCGGCCCGTCTGGCGCGGCCGGCTAGCCGAGTTGTTCTGAGGTGGGGGGAGCAGCTCTCGGCTGCTCGAACTGGTCGTGCCAAGTGGCACCGCCCATTCCAAACTGGCAGGCTAGGCCAGCCAGCCTTCGGGCGCAATCAGCCCGCACGACGGATGTGACAACTCCAACGCGGCTCCCTGCTGGCACCATGAATCAGCTCTACCCGACTGGTCGACGTGTAGGCCGGTTCTCCAGTGCAATCCCCTCCTCGCACCGTGACTTCCCTTCGCTCGGCCGGGCGACGGGCCGGTTGGTTCTTCCACCGAAGCGGCCCGTGAAGGGGGCCGTGGTTTCTTCCTCATAGTTGGCGTGATGACGCTGGCTTCCTTCGCAGTATTCCTAACATGACGCGACGGTGGCGTGCCTCCTCCACCTTCTGTTTTTGATTCTATGAATATCAAACGAGATCAACGGAGGGGCGTCGGACCGTGTTAGTTTGGCCCGCACCCTCTGCGTAAGGCGATATCAAATGTCCATAAATCAACAATAGTTTCCAAAAATGAACGGGGGTACTAAAACATTCACTTTCAAGAATAAACCCATACATCAACAATTGATGACGAATGTCAGTCTCGCGGTAGATGGCATCGCGATGAGAGGATTCATAGACGACGACAGAGTGCATCCGAGGAGGAAGCATTGTCTCTTCACTTGTCTTGGAGAATAAAATCGGTGGCGCGTCGCCATTCATCGTGGAAAGAGATGTCGTTCTTCAGTAGAGGTCTGTGTTCTTCCAAAATAATAAGAGCTATACCAATCTTCCGTCGCACAATGAAATAACTCCCCCCAAAATAAAATAATAGGCTCCTCCTATTATTTTATTGCACGTGCAATTTATCATTCAAATATCAAATCACTTCATTAATTAAATCCGTTGATAGTTAATTAAAGAGAGGGGGAGGAAAGATTGTCATTAATTTAAATGAATTGGCATTTAATTAAGGTGTGCGAGAGGAAAGATTGTTATTAATTTGAGGGGTTTTCATGGATTAATGGATTGAGGGAGGTGAATATATTGGCAATTAAATGGGGGTTTCCAAATTAATGAGGGGGTATAAAGAGTTTAGACGAAAAATAAATTGATGGGGCTCATGGGGGCCCCACCTCTCAAACATCCACACTTTGGTAGTTAGGTGGTTGTGGGTCCTACCCTTAATTACCCATTGGAGGAATTAACCTCCTTAGATATAAAATAAAATTCTTCCATCAGTTTTATTCACTTCTTAATTAAACCCCAAAAATTAACTTCTCCTCCCGCATAAATGAAATTATAGTAAAGTACCCCTTAAGAAATTACCAGCGTTGTGAGTTTATCGGTGCCCTTAGATTTCAATTCCATGCATCGGATCAAAATATAGAAAAACTCCCTTGTTCGTTTACTGAACATACCTGAGCTAAACTTCAGAAATTGATTTCGGGCACACCGGGCCTCGGAATCAAGAGTCGTCAAAAGCCACAGACTCCTAAAATTCCAAAGTATTTAAAATAATTTTATCGAATTTTGTGAGTCTTTACATTACTCCCAAGTCAAGGCCTTACGTCCCTATAATGCTACATCATTAACTAGGGAAACCAATGAGGGTATTGTGCACACATCTGAGACCACACCCCCATGTTCTCTCCTAGATGTTCTTGTGATTCTAATGAATGCACACAAGAGGAATCGATTGTCCACATATGACCTGCTCTTCTCAATCTTCGATATCTACTGGTACCTTTGCAAAAGTCTCCCCCTTCATCGATGTACATCTCTCCATGATTAATGATGTTTGTCGGGTCATGTACGTATCTCCTCAGCTGAGATATGTGGACGATGTCGTGCACCCGGTACAATTGAGGTGGATGGGCCAGGTGGTAAGACACCTCGCCTACCCTACTGAGGGCCTGGAATGGTCTGATGAAGCGCATAGATAACATTCTGCCCCGGATAAATCTCCTTAATCCATGTCGAGGTGAGGCACTTAAGAAAACGTGGTCTCCATCCTTGAACTCTAGTGCTATCTACCTCCTATCAGCATAGGACTTCTATCTTCTCTATGCATTCTTAATCCACTCTTGGATAATCTACACCTTCTCCATCATAGCTTGAACCATCTATGGTCCTATGATTGCTGACTCCCTAGGGTCAGTTCAGCATAGAGGTGATCTGCAAGGTCAACTGTACAGTGCCTCGTATGGTGCCATCCCGATGGTGGAGTGGTATCTGTTGTTGTACGCAAAATCCACCAAGGGTAGGTGATGCTCCCATATGCGACCAAAGGCATGGACACATGAACAGAGCATGTCCTTGAGTGTCTAAATGGTCCTCTATGTCTGGCCATCCGTCTAAGGATGAAAGGAAGTGCTCAGGCATAGCTACGTCCCAAATTCCTCCTGAAACCCCTTCCATAGCCTGTAAGTAAAGCGAGCATCCCAATCGGAGAAGATAGAATATGTCAAACCATGAATTCATACGATCTTATGAACTTAGAGGCGTCCCATGTTCTCTACTAAGCCCTGGTCTCTGACTAGTAGAATGTGGGACTTCTTGTTGAGTCGGTCTACGATCAACCAAATGGAGTCGTGTCCTTTAAAAGTACGTGGAATCCCTGTCACAAAATCCATGGATATCCCGTCCAACTTTCACTCCGGAACCACAAAGTTCTTTTCCAAGCATGCTGGTACTTGGTGCTCCGTATTCACATGCTTTCAAGTGAGGAAACATGTAACGAACTCTGCTACAACCTTCTTCATAACCAGACACAAGTGATTATTTCTGATGTCCTGTTATATCTTCTCCACTCTAGCATGTACCACTAGAGGGGAAGTGTGAAACTCCCTCAACACTTCCTCTTGCAGTGCAACAGGTACTATGGTTCGTCCCCTGAAAAGGATGGCATGCTTTCCCCCCTCAGAAAATCCATCAAGTGTCGGCCCTGTAGAAATTTTAGCACGTCGCGTCTCATTGTCAACATCCCCATGCTCTGCCTCTCTGATCCACTGATGTACTGTAGGAGTGACTGTGAGGAAATGTAGAAAGGTTGCAACATCTCTATCCAGGAAGGATATGTGAAAATCGGCTAACTGATCTATCGCCTCTCCAAGTAGCTGAATTCCTAATCTCCTACTGAGAGCATCAGCTACTATGTTCACCTTCCTAGGAGTATAGACTATTTCAATGTCATATTCCTGGAAGAACTCGAGCCATCGCCGCTGTCTCAGGTTCAGGTCCTTCAGCAAGAAGATGTACCTAAGACTCTAGTGGTCAGAGTAGACTGTAAAGCGCTCGCCCATCAGATAGTTCCGCCACGTCTTCAGGGTGTAGACCACAACTGATAACTCCAGGTCATGGGTAGCGTAGTTCTTCTCATGCTTCCTCAACTGTCGTGAACCATACTCGATAACTGCATGCTCCTACATCATGACACACTTGTGTCTGGTCCCTGATGCATCGTAGTAAACCACGTACCCAACGCCATCCTTCAGTAGCCTCATGATGGGTGCACTGGTCAATCCCCGCCTCAGCTTTTGAAAGCTCTGCTGACACCTGTCTGACCACACGAAGGGTCTCTCCTTCTTCTTCAATGTATTACGCAATGATACAACTCGACAAAAGTTTGGAACAAATCCTTGATAGTTCCCGGCCAGACCTAGGAAACTTTGTACCTTTGTCACGCTCTTGGGTTGCTCCCAAGCAAGTACTTTCATGAACTTCACAAGATCTATAGAAACTCCTACCTCCGAGATGACGTGCCCATTGAAGTAAACCTCTCAAATCTAGAACTGCCACTTCAAGATCTTTCCATAAAACTGGTTCTCTCAGAGTGTTTCTAGTACAACCTGTAAGTGGTAGGCCTGCTCCTCCTTAGTAGTCGGGTAAATTATTATGTCTTCAATGAAGACTACGACAAGCCGATTGGGTTAAGGCTAGAAGATCCTATTCATGAGACTCATAAACACTACTGGTGTGTTTGTTATGCCGAAATGAAAACCCATGAACTCATAGTGGCCATACAGACACCTGAAGGCCGTCTTCTGAACATCCGCGTCTCGACCTCTGAGCTGATGATAGCCTGACCTGAGGTCAATCTTCGAGAACCATCGTTCCCCCTTGAGCATATCAAAGAGGTCATCAATCCTCGGAAGTGGATACGTGTTTCTTATGGTCAACTGATTCAGGATAAGGTAGTCTAGACATAGTCATAAGCTCCCATATTCCTTCTTGTCGAACAATATCAGAGAAGCCCAGGGTGAATCACTGGGTCAGATGATTCTCTTTCCCTACAAGACCTCTAGCTGTACCCGTAGCTCATGAAGCTCAGAGGGAGCTATATGATATGCTGAAGTAGATATCGGTGTTCTCTCGGGGTACATGTCAATGTATAATTCTACCTCTCTGTGATAAGGTAGTCCTGGAACATTGTCAGGAAAAATGTCTGCATACTGATCCACCACAATAGGGAAACTCGGACTCTTCACGTCAATTGTTCCGAGGATGAGACTTGCCAACTGATGTTTGATCGGTTTACCTCTCCTCGGTTTATGTACATCCTATACTACGATGGTTCACTTCTCGTCGGTGAAGGTGAACCTAGTCCCATCCATGCGGACACACCGCACATTGCGCCTATTATAGTCGATCTAAGAATGGAATGTAGATAACCAGTCCATACCCATGATGTTGTCGTAAGGGCTCGACGCCTCTACATGAAGATCCCAGCTGAAGCCCTCGCCTCCTAGAGTTAGCTCACACTGCTGGGACCCGTGAGTAATCGTCGAGTCTACTCCCGTAAGAGTCTATAGACATAAAGATCGATCCAATGAATCCATCGGAATCTCTGAGCTCTGAACAAGTGTAGCAGAAATAAAAGAATGACTCACACATGTGTCTATAAGAACTGCATCAAGGGTGGAGTAGACACTGATAGTAACTCAAATCATCTCAGGTGTGCTGTGGTCGTAAGCCTTTGCTGCCTGGAGCTGAGCATGCCTCTTCCCGCTAGCTCCCTATGGTTATGTTGGACCTCCTGCTGGTTGTGGTGGTATAGCCTTGAAGCGTCATCAACCACCCATAGCTCGACTAGCTCCTATTCCTCGTCCGACTGCTCACATCGAACCACCATGGTCAAACCTATGCCATTTCCTGGGAGGACCCTCCACTGTCTGCTACTCCTCTGCATGGTGGGTCAGATTGTCTCATACCATATGGACCTATCTGCCACATGCATTGACATGTCTTCTCCTCATAAGGACGGATCTGTGTCGTGTGCCCCACACAGCCGAACCTGTATCCTGAGGTTTCCCATATGACAGCCTGGTCAGCTTTGACACTGTGACATCTGTCAACTACCGGCTGCAGAAGACTCTGCTCCGTGCCATCCTACAGTGGGTCTTGCTGCGTATGGATACAAAAAAGAAATCTCTACACTAAAATAGATCTCTCCAGCACCCCTACCTCCATTGAAATGGTGAGGGAAATCATCAAAGCTCTGATCTCATGCCTTAGTCCCTGCTTGAATGTCTGAGCCCTGAAGAATGGGTCCCATACCATATCTATAGAGTAGCGCGAGAGGTTGTTAAATCTCGTCGAGTACTGGGCTACTATCTTATTGTCCTGCCTCAACTATAGTAACTCCTGGATGCACACTGCATAGAGGGTGGTTAGAATAAAATCCTTGCGGAAGAGGCACTCGAAGTCCATCCAATATAGTGATGCCTCGTCGTGCACCTGGAGCATCAAGCTCCACCATCTACCTGCTGTTTGATGCAGGAGACTCATGAAAACGGTAACCATAAGGTCTGCTGGTGTCACTACCAATCGAGAGACTATAACGATAGACTCCGGCCAATCCTCATGTACCTGATGGTCCGTCTCTATGCGAAACCTAGGCGGCCTCTGTCGCTGAAACTCATGCAACGCATTCAGGAAACATGCACCCTCCACTTCTGGGGCTAGTGGTATTGGTGGCCCAGCAGGTAGTGGTACCACTAGTTCCTCTGCTATAATGGGGCCCTACATCGACGCCTCGTCACTCAGTGGGCTGCCATCCAGCACGTAACATGGAACCCTGGTTGGATGCCTTCACGGGGTCATCCCGAAAAGAAACAGGTCTGCCATGGTCAAACAATATACCCAGTGAGCTGACACAAAGTAATCACAAAGAAAACATTTGATGGGAAACACACGCAATTAGTGTTTTCGTACAGTGAGTCAGAAATCAGAGATCAGGGTCTTAGTGTATGGATACGTTAGCTGCCACAACAACACTGGACTTCTTGGACTGAGAACCATACTCAATACTCTTCACATTATGGCTTCACAAAAGAGAAAGACCAGAGTCCAGAGTTTTGAAGTAGAACCGACTCCTATGATAAAAATTTGTCATGACTCGTCCTTGGGGCCTGTGTGGTGACTATCCCAAGCATACTTTCCATAGGCCAAGGGCTAGAAACTAGAACCAAAGGTGTAAAAACCAATAAAATTGAAGGAATTGCCATTATATATGTAATAAAAAACAACAGAGTATGAAATCCAGAGAAAAAACTATCTAAACAGAGTATCAAAGTAAGTGCTGGAACGTAAATGGGACAGTATACAAACCCAACTGAGAGTATGGTACAACTGAGAATGAATGTACAACATCAGTAAAGTAAAACAGAAACCACCGAGTCATCCTCAAGGAATCCCACCTGATGGGTGGGTACATATAGTCTCATCGGTACCATGGATCCTTCTATCCTTTCCATGTATGTCCGGCTAGGTGGTACACCTCAGGATACCGTCCAGCTCCACATGCCTTGCCCACGATCAGTGATGTCCATCATCTACAACCAACACAACATAGTGCGGGAAATGCCCGTACAAGGTTAAGTATAACGATACTCAATAGAATCCTCGAGTCCCTCAAAGGTATCCCAAGATTAAAAAAGGATAAAAAACAAAGGAAAGTTACAAACACGAAGTAACAACCAACTCCACTTAGGTATATGCCCTTACATATACCTAAGTCGTCAATCTCAGTACAGCTCCAACCTCCGAGCACAAGCACAACTAGTCCACCTAGGAAAGAATTCAGTCATACCAAAAATAATGATTGAATGTCAAGAATCAGCTCACACAGGTATAAATCATTTGTATAGTGATAGAGATGATCAGATGTAGTCATAGATTCATCTAAGCCATCAGACCCAGACAAAATACAAAACCAGCTAAGCTGTCGGACCAACATAGGATTCAAGACGAGCTATTCTACCAGACCCACACAACATACAAATATAGAGGTCAATACGACCAGACCCACACAGGATACAAGAACAATAGTCATCATAGTCGTACCCACGGAGGATTCTAGTACGGTACTAATTGCTGTCAAACCCATGGTGGATTCCAGTACTGTAGTCGATGCTGTCACAGCCACCACTAGGGTTCCCGCCCACTGCGTACTCGATTCCCGGAGGGTCCTCTTCACAAGTAAAAATGGTTTGATACATCAACTTTCACGATGTCCATAATTGATGTATTCCATTGTTTCGTCTTATAAAAATGAACTAAAAGCGACAGACGGCGCGTCAAAGGACGCCATGTCTAAGATATATTGGATTTTTCATTCCCGGAGCCCATTTGGAAATATTCATGTTCCAAACCTATATATTTACCAATGTTATACAAGTCTCACTTATAGTATTGAAAAAGTACCATCTCATCTAAAGGGTCCATGTTCCGCAGACGGCGCGTCGATCGGACTCGCGGTCTTCATGTTATTCATGTTTAAGTGAATAATGGGCCCGTCCCATTTAGCCCTGTGGGACCACGGGTAGGTTTAACCCAGTTTGATAGGTCTGACCTGGCAAGGGTGTTAGATAGGTCAGAAGTAAAACAATTCTAGGATCGAAGGGGTGCGGCACGGCCTTGTGCAGCCCGACTGGCTCGGCTGGCTGGTCGAGCGGTTCTGAGGCAGGGGGGGGGGCGGCCCTCGACTGCCCGAACCGGGGGCGACAAGCGGCACCACTATTTTTAACCTGGCTGACTATGTTGGCAGGCCTTCTGGCACAATCGGCCTACACGGCGGGTCGTGGCTCCCCTGACGTGGTGCCCTCCTGGCACCGCATATTTGCTTTAGCCGGTCGGCCGATGGGCCGACCGGTTATTCCGCCGAAGCGGCCCGCAAAGTAGACCGCGGTATCTTCCGCACAGCCGGCGCGATGGATCTGTCTTCCTTCCAAGCGTTCCTGGAACGACACGAGGGTTTTGTGCGTCATCCGCCTTCAGTTTTCGATTCTATGAATAAAAACCAAGATCAACGGAGGGTCGTCGGGCCGTGTTCGTTCAGCATGCTCCCTCCATATAATGATATAACAATTGGCTGTAAATCAACAACGGATTCCAACGATAAACAGGGGTATGAAAACATTCACATTCATGAATAAACCCATACCTCATCAATTGATGATGAACTTTGGTGTCACAATAGATGGAATCACGATGTGAGGATTCGTAGACGTCGATGGAGTGCATCTGAGGAGAAAGCGACGTCTCCTCACTTGTCCTAGAGAAGAAAATGGGTGGCGTGTCGCCGTTCTTTGTAGAATGAGATGTTGTTCTTCATCAGAGGCCAATATTCTTCCAAAATCTCAAGATGTCTCCTAATCTTCCAACGCACAACGAAATATCTCCCCACAATATAAAATAATATGCTATTTATATTATTTTACTTCACATGCAATTTATCTTTCAAAAATCAAATCGCCTCAGTAATTAAATGTGTGGACAATTAATTAAATAGTGGGAGAGGAAAGGTCCTCATTAATTTAATTACGTTGGCATTTAATTAAGGGGAGGGAGATGAAAGGTCCTCATTAAATAGAGGGGTTGTAATGGAATACTGGATTTAGGGAGGTGGAGAGATTGTCAAATAAAGGGGGGTTTCCAAATTAATGAGGTGGTTTAAGGAGTTTAGAGGAAAAATAAATGGCTGGGGCTCGTGTGGGCCACACCTCTCTAACATTCACAGTTGTGTAGTTAGGTGGATATGGGTCCCACTCTTAACTAACCATGAGAGGAATTAACCTCTTTTGATATAAAATAAAATTGTTCCAACAATTTTATTCACTTCTTAAAAAAACCCTAAAAGTTATCTTCTCCTCCCGCACAAACAAAGTTATGGTAACGGTCCCCTTAAGCAATTATTGGTGTTTCCAGTTTATCAGTGCCTCCGATTTCAATTCTGGGCACCAGTTCAAAAGATAGAAAAACCCCCTTGTTCGTTTACTGAACAAACCCATGCTAAACATTGGATATTGATTCTGGGAACATCGGGCCTCAGAATCATGTGAGGTCAGCAGCCATAGACTCATAATATTCCAAAGTATTTAAAAAAATTCCCTTGAAATTTATGGGTCTTTAAACAATATCCTTAGAAAAATTTATTTTATTTATGATATATTTCATAAATCTATCTTATCATTAATAATCTTTGTAATATTAAACCCATTAATCAATAAATATTTCTAATGATTAAATGAATATATTGAATGTTAAACTCCTCATAATCATCAACCTATGATGATTATAAATTATTATTATTTTTTGAGTGAAATATGGTTGTAGGACTAAGGATTATCATACTGTATAATAATCCCCTCGCATAATCAACTAGAAACACTATCACACGCTACATAGTGACTCAGATAAGGCTATACCACAACATGTTCTAAACAACCACACCATGGTTTGAATTTTAGTGCACATATCCATTATATATTTATATAAAAACCCACGTTAGAGATTTCCAATGTCCGGTTATTTTATCGTAGAACATTAAAATACTTAGCTCGGTTCTTGAAGCCCAAAAATAAAATATGCTCCTCTCATAGGTAAAACTTTCCAATCCAAACACAAGTATGAAATCATGATTTTAATTTATAACTTCATTTAATAGTGTCAAAATGTTCATATATGTAAAAATTTAAATAATATATATATTATATTATTTATTATTTGAATAATCACAATTCTAATAAAAATGGAACTTATTTGGTGACCATATTTGTAAATATTAATAAAAATATTCAATGATGTTATTATAAAAAATTAAGTTCACTAAAGCCCCCCTAAATTTGAATCCTTTTAACCAAAAATTCACAACTCATATAAAATAGCAAGGGTAATGAGAATACCTCTGATTCCCATATTCCAATGAGCTATCTTAGACATTTCCATAATTACAAAGGAGATGAATTAAGAGGATTAAATGAACGCAAAGGTATAATCATAAGGTTGAAATGTAATAATTATATAGTGGGTGTGGAATATAGTTTTTAGAAAATAACCTACAATTTTTGATCCACCATTAGGTTTTATGTTGGTAGGATTTATGAAATTTTGATGAATCTCAAGATAAAAATAAAAATAATATATGTAATGGAAATATAATCTATATTAAATACAGTAATCACATCATAAATAAGTTTGTACGATTTTGATGAAAAGTTGATAATAGAAATCTAAATTGAGAAAATATAAAATTCAATCCAATGGGTATTAATAAATGAACACAACAAATGTTTTAAACAAAAAATGAAGTCTTAGTTAGCAAACCAAGTATTACTTTAAAAAGATTTTATAAATTTTAATATTAAACAAAATTGAAAGGTGGATATTTATACCAAATCCAAGGTATCTATGAATATAAACCCACCATAGGGTAATCTATCTTCCTTTCCTCAAAATTCATTGACTTAACTAGTTAGTAGGTATAGTGTTCTTTCCCCGAACACTCAGTTTTCCTAGCCAAGAAATCCCTAAATCATGCTGGATTGGTAAATACTATGTATTTTTAAACAAATTATTCCTAAATCCATAGAATTACTAAATGAAAAATTATAATATAAATACTCTGATATCTATAACAAGGCCTCACTAGACATATATCTTAGTAAGAACTCAAAAAGTAAAACAATCAAGAATACACTAAGTTAACAATATTTTGAGGAATTCTAGTGATTTCATGATTTCTTGAGTTCACAATCATGTTCCTCTTGAACACTATTTTAGTCACGATTCTTTTGGTTGAAATATACTAATAAAATGAATCATAACAAACTGAAATGGTCAAATTATATAAATTAGAGGGTTAGTTATAATGGAATCAATAACCTATTCATCATCTTACAGTTAACTTAGCATCTCTCTTTATCTACGAATTATTTTATCTATCACCACTATAGTGATCTTAAATTCTATGGATGTAATATTTTCATAAAGTTTATATTACCCAATTTTCACAAACCCTATTAAGTCCTCTAGTATTTTAGTTATAGTTTTTTCATTATGTATGTTCATAATAATGAAAACATATCTAAAGTTAAATTAATTTCATCAAAATGGTATTGTAATTTAAAAAACAATGAATCAAAATAACTTATTGACTCAACAATATCACCATTTTTTGAAATCATAAAACAAATAATGGAAAATCAAAAAATTAAGCTGAATTTTAAATAAGACTATAAATGAATTATAGTAGAGTAAAGTATACATTATTTCAAAAAACATCAGAATGAACTTATTAGTCATAATAAAATTTATAATAAAACTATTAACAAAATTTATTTTTAGAAATTTTAGATAAATATCCCCCTTTTTTAATTTAAAAAATAAATATAATTGTTAATATAATATAAAAAATATTCCTATAACTTTTTGGATATTCAAGTTATCATCATAGATGATTTGATATCTTTAACATATGTTTTTAAATTAAATAGTAAAAATAATGAAAAAAATCCAAATATTAAAATGATAAAAATATATTAAAAAATATATAATTATAAATTATTAATTTATGTCCCTTAATAATTGTCCAATCATGTATTCTAGTTGATTAATATTCTTTTGAAGCTTAAAATCTTCCAGAAATCCCTTTTACATGGCCAAGTAATAAAATTTGTCAACCTAAATCATTTTTTGACCATGGTTTCACATTCAATAATATCTTCTTGTATGATCAGAACATATACAGAACTCCATCTTCCCTACTAGATATGGGATATTATCAATAATATCTTTATAATAGTATTTATATTCTTTCATTTTTTTAACTTAACATTATTTAATATTTTTCCATGATACTAAATTTACTACATATGACGAACTTAATATTTTGGTTGATAGGACTTGAGCATCATGGATAGCCTTTTGTTATTTTTATGATACTCTATCATCAAGAATCTTCCATATAAATTCATTTAATTATATAATAGATATGTAAAAATATAGGAAATTTAGTGTGACTAAAGTAATTGAGATTTCAATAATTATATAGGCATTTAGAATTATTATCATCTAAATTTTTTTCCATTTTTAAATTAATGGTCCAAAAATAATCCCATAAAAATTTATGTCCAAAACATATATCTTTATTGATTATTTGTTAATAATTAAATTTTAAATTTCTTAATATGAAAAAAATTCAGTTACCTTTTGATATTTTTTTAAATTTAACAATAAAACCCTATATAAAATTTAATTGAAGAAAATTAATAAAAATTTATGAGATATTACCTTTTATTTGTTTAATTCAATTGATAATATATTTATAGATATCTTATAAAAGTTTAATGAATCCATATATAATATAAATTTTTAGTTTCCATCATCGTAATAGACTACGAAGATTACTGTCTCTTAGAAGTTATGTCATAACATTAATAAGATATAAAATTGACTAAATAAAAATTTATAACCAATGAAATAAAAAATGTAAATTTTTTTAAATAAAAATATATAAAATATTAATTAAAAATGTAAAGCCAATTATATAAAAATATACTCCCCTCACTCAAATATTTTTTTAATTGTTATGAGATTAATTAAAGAGAAGTGAATTGAATTTTAAATAAGATTTATCATTCCGAACTTCGATTTAAATTATTTAAATATATTATAATTTAATGGTGTTTTTAAAAAATCAATAAATTGGTTTTATATTCAGATAAATCCAAGAACTATATCTCAATTTTGTGTGTGATCCATAATAAAATTTAGATTAAATATTTTGATTATTCTCATGAGTGATGTGTTGGGTTTATAGATTAAGATATATAAATAGTAGTATAAAATTATTGAGGGTTGAGTGAATCTGAAACAAAAAAATCCATGAGTTTTTGTTGCATCCACAACACTTAAGGACCAAAACATCTAGTTTCTCTATATTCAGTTTCTATATAAGAAAGTGCTACCAAATGTTTCTTCTTGATAAAATACATAGATAAATCTAATTGTAAGAAATGAAATGTTTTGAATGTACTTTTTTATCTAATGGAAAACCTCTAAATTTAGAATCTGAGTAAATTTTAAGAACATAATAATTTCTAGATGAATAAAATAACCATGTTCTAAATGAACATTAAAGTAATATAAAATTAGTTTTATTATTTTAAATGTGATTAAATTGTATATTCTTGAAACATTGCACATAAACATATAAAAAACATAATTTCTAGTTGAATTTATGTTAGATATAGTAATATTATGATCATTATTCTCTAAATTTTTTAATCTGTTAATTTACCTGATTCTTTAATATAACGTTCAATAAAAAATTTCTCTATGTACATATACTAGATTAATTTTTAAAAAGAAATTTTTTTAGTAAATCATTAATATATATAAATTGATTTAAAATATTTGTTTTTTAAAAAAAAAATTTATAACCATGTAAAAATTTGATTTCAACCATTATGCTCATTTATAATTAATTTTTTCATATGATACAAAAAACAACTAGAATGTGTATTTTGATTTGAACAAATAATATATTCATTAATAAAAATTCAAAAAATAATGGTGTATTAATAAAATTCATTAAAAAAAGAGTTTTATGACCAGTTACTTTAATAAAATTATATAGATGTAAATATTTGGTAAGTCTATATTACGAAGATTTTTTGTTTTTTAAATTCCATAAATTGATTTAGTAAATTTAAATACATTTTTTGGAGATTTATTGTCTTCAATGATATGAGTTTGTTCAATATAAACTTCCTCATGAGTATATCTATTAAGAAAATCATATTTAATATCCATATGAAATTATTTAAAATTAAGTTTTGCTGAAATGGATAGTAATATTTGAATAAATTATAATATTTTCATAAGTATAATGGTTTCATCATAGTCTATTCTTCCACTTGGTAATAACCATTATAAACAGTTCTTACGTTACTCATAACAATAATTCCTTTTTCATAACATTTGTTTATAAAAACCCATTTTACTCAAATTACTAAAATATATTTAGGTCATTCAACTAAGGCCCAAAATTTATTTCTTTTATATTGATTGTGATCTTATTATGTATCCATTATATAAATTTTTTCACCAAAAAAATCATCTTCCATTTTAGGTTATATTAATGATAAAAATAAGTGATTATTATATTGATTTCTTAAAGAATTTATTATTTTAAATTGTTTTCTTACATCACCATTAATATATTTAGAAGTATGAGTTGATATGATTAAATTGTTTTTAGGTAAAGTTGTAAGTTGAAATTCAACTATTAGATATATATCTTATGTTAAATATAATTATGGATAATGAAAATCTGATGGTGTATCTTTTGGAGGATATAATATAAATTGTTTTAAATTTATTTATTGTAAAATAATACATTTTTTAAAAAAAACATCTAATGGTTGAACTTCCAATGGTTTTACAAAAATAAAATTATCATGATCATCAAATTTTACATGAATTATTACTTCAACAATTTTTTTATTAAAAAAATATAGGAATTAATATTTTTAGAATAACCTAAAAACATTTCTTCATCATTATTAATGTCAATTTTTTTTAATTTATATTTAGTATTCAGGATTAATAATTTACACCCAATGACATTAAAGTAATATTTTTTAGATCTCTTCTAATCTACCACTCAATAAGTTTTATTAATAAATGGTCAGAGTAAAACTTGATTTATATTATAACAAGTTGTATTCACATCCTCAGCTTAAAAATGCCTAGTATTAAATTAATCATTTAGAAATATTTGAGTAATTAACTGAATAATTTTATTTCTTCATTCAAAAACACCATTATGAAATAGTGTTCAAGGTGATAAAAAATTATCAGAAATACCTTTTGATTACAAAAACATTCAATATTTTAAAAAATAACATTTACCCAGAGTTTATAACTATTTTTATATCCTCTAAAACCATGTGTATAGTCTATAATAATGATTTTCAAAACCATGGATGATGGATCTATCAGCATATACCTATATCCCTAGTTTCTATAAAAACAGTGAGTATAGAATTATAAATTTTATCATACCCATTGTTTAACCAATACTGTGGGTATATAGAAACCCACAGTTCTCATATCTATTGGTATATATTTTCCTATTAGTAAATATATATCCAAGGTTCATTGAACCATTAGTATGGGTAGTTTTTTCCATTTGGCAGCAACAACAGATATTTCAGCCCCTAAACTTTTAAACAAAATAAAAAACACAGTTCACATTCAATGCAATACAAATATTGTATATTTACCAGTCGAAAAACTTCTTGATATAATTTGAAAACCATTTAAAATACAATACCATGAATAAAAATCAATACACTAAATCAATTAAAGTCATTAAGAAACATCCAAATGTCTCTTTATAGCTTAGTGAAAAATAGAGTGGATAAATATCACTCCCATCACCAACATTCTCATCCTCATCATCATCCACAAAATCCTTACACCAATAACATCATCTGAAGTATCATCATCATCATTGTCTCCACCATCAGCTCTACCCCCAATAGGAACTTCATTTTAATCAATTGGGACATCATTTAAATAGTGATTTTATTCCATATTGAAATCAATAGTAGTATTATCCTCTAATGAAAGTGATTGAATTATAACTGACATACATTTATAGATGTGTTCGGTTATTAGTTTACTTCTTTCATGATCTAAAGAAGCTATTTTTTCCATAACTACTTCTGCATAAGCGCTTTAAAGGTAAATGGTCTAATAGGATTGAGAGGATCCCAATGAATACAAATAACTAGTGGGGACAATGTTTTTCTGAGGTCGACATCAGACTCTCCCATGGAGCTCCTCCAATAATACCTGAATCAAACGATTACTTGGCATGATGTTTTCATCTTTATAATCATAAAAGTCATCTAAGGATTAATGTTAAAAATATAAAATAGTTATTTAATTATTAATTTCTTATAAATATTTGAATCATAAATGAATGATTACCATTTTTCTTGTGTTTATTACTTTACTTCACTTCTATACATTCTCTTCACACTCAAGAAGAATAAATTTTTTATGCCACACAACCTTTGATACCCAATAATTCTTGCTAAAAATGAAATTGATTTGTATAATACTGCATTATTTGATAATATGAGATTTATAATCCTAGATTTAATTAAAATTGTAGCTACTGTAGAAATCCATAAAATAAAGAAGCATTTAAATATAAATTTAATTAGATATTTAATACTAGTGGGAAGTTTGACATAAATTCCATTTACCTAGGGATACATAATTCATGATAGATTGTAAATAATTATAAATATAATACTTAATATATATATAAATAATATGTAACAGTGAAATTTAATAGAGTAATATTACTTATTATCTAATGTCATAGTAGATGAAAAAAATATATAATTATACCTGGCGTATAACTACTTAATTTCATGTATGAAAATATCTTTAAGTAGTTTAACAACATAAAATTATACTCATATTCACAATATAAAAATTTTATAATCATGAATAATAACAATTGGTAATAAATTTTAAATGAATGAACAATTAGTAAATTTAAACATGTGAAAACATTGATGAAAAATTCATAAATAAAGGAAAATCATAAAAACATTTTTATTTTATCTACTCATTATGGACATTCTATATTATTGATTATAAATTATATAAAATCAATTCAAAATATAAAACCGATCACATTATTCATTATATAGAATTTTCGTTATATATTGGAATTTTTTATTAAATATAACGTTTTTATATTTCAAATTATCATGAAAAATATTTTCATATTCTAAATTTATCATAGTTAATAATAGTTATTATTTTTTCAAATCAATTATAAAAAATATATTGTTGTTGTCTAAATAATATCAAAATATGGCCCCTAATTTGAAAAATTCAAATTATATATTTATGAATAATTTTTAATCATTAAATATAAATTCATTATTTCTTAGTCATGATGAATTATAATTTTTATAATGACCTAACGAACATTAAAACAATTGGAAAATTGGCTAATAGTCCAACTGGACAATTTACCATTATGCTATTAGGACAACTCAATGTTAGCCAATTAGGACCTTAGGACAATTGGCTAGCCATTAGGATGTTGGGAAATTAGGCCTTGAGTCCCATTGATTAATTGTCTATTTGGATATTAGGCCAATAGGCTATTAGGCCGTTAATTCAAATTGGAAATAAGCCTAATAGAAAAATTAGCTATTAAAAATTTAGAAAAATTGGGGAAATGACCATTATGCCGATATTCCATTAAGAAAATAGGTCAATTTTCCAATTGGAAATTAGGACATTAGGCCATTAGTCTATGAGACCATTAATCAATTGTCCCATTAGGCCATTATGCCAATATTCCATTAAGTGAATATGCTAATTGGCCAAATTTCCATTATGACATTAGCACATTAGGGCATTATTCCATTAGTCCAATTGGCCATTGAGGCCATTAATTAAATTTTCTATTAGAACATTAGTCTATTATTCCAATTGTACATTATTAAATTTGGAAAATTGGCCACTTTTCTATTAGGCCATTGTGCTAATTTTCCAATTGTCCAATAGGCCAATTGACTAATTGTTCTTTGGAACAGTTATCCAATTTTCCATTTTCCTATAAGGACATTTTAACATTAGTTTAATTTTACAATATACTAATAATAAATTAGGCCAATTGTACTTTAGTCCAAGTGGCCTAATTGTCCATAATCCATCTAGACAACAGGCTATCAAACTATTAGCCCAATTTTATGTTAGTCCATTAGATCATTAGGCCCATTATCCAATTGAACATTAGGACAATGTTAAATTATTCCATTAGGCCAATTGTCCATTAGGACAATTTTTCATTAGTGCATTAGGATATATAGACAATAGGCCGTTAGACCATTGGGTCAACTAGAAAATTGGTTGTAAGGCCATTAGGCCAATTTTACAATTAGGCCATTAGGCTATTAGTCCATTAGTCTATTTGGACATTAGGATGTTATTTCATTTGGAAATTAGGCCATTAGCTTAATTGGAAAATTGGATATTAGGACAACAGATAAATAAGCAATTAAGCCAATTCGAAAATTGGCCATTTGGACATTAGGACATTAGTCCAATTGGACCATTGGAAATTAGGCCATTATTCAATTTGACCATTAGGAAAATTGGTGATTAGGGTGTTTGAATGGGGTATTTTATGCCCTATATTAAAGGTATTAATGATTATAAAACCTAAATTTCAGCATGAAAAGCTAACAAAGTAACATTATAAATCTTGATATTATTATTATTCATATTAAACAACCTAGGGTTTCGCATGACAAGGAACTGTAGTATGCCCCAAAGTGTACAAATACATCATTGAATATTGGTTTTTTTTGTTTTTTCCCAATGTATCCTAAAAATAAAAATGTAAAACAAATAATAGGAATTAAAATTTATATGTAAACCCTTAATGATTGGGAATACCATAAACACTACACACGACCAATATGTGACCATTTTTTGGTATTGTGTTGTTGGAATGTTATTGAATATTGTTACACTATCTAAATCAGAACATACCAAAATCCTCTAAACAATATATAAATCATGCTTCTATGATTTCCAAAACTCCCAAGATCCATCAACCTTGCAACTTTAGAAACATCACCATTGGGATAATTAAATTGATGATTAAAATAACATGTTAATGTATATAAATAGAACAATAATATAGATATATATTTAATAAATTTTATTACACATATCATTTCCCTAGATTTTTCCTTGACTTCATTTCCAATATGTCTCTATGAGACTAGTTCCACCTGAATGATATTGTTGAATTTGGCTAAAGTTTCCATGAAACTTATAAAATTCCTAATATTTTTACCTATAATTTCATTTTATTTATTATAGTCTACCAGTAATTGAGTTTGGGATTGATAAACATCCCCCATACTAGTGCACCCAAGTCACCTACTAGAATATCCTAATGAATTAGATAAAAGAGAACAAAGAAGAATTAATTCATGGTATAACTGGATATATTTGATGTGATATAATATGACACATTAGTAATAAAAAACATGATGAAGTCTACTCAATTGGATCTGATGGATCTGTGGGTTATTCTAGATTAGTAGCCTCTATAGGATGTGTCTATTCTAATCCATTATCTTGGAGATCATCATGCACGAGAGTAGAAGCTAAAGGGACATAATCATCTGATCCTGGATGGATAGTAGGAAATGGGGGTGGTGTAGACTTTGAAGGATATGGAATATAGGGTTGGGGATATATCAAAGGATATCGATTTGGTAATGATGGAGACATCCCTATAGGCATCATAAACATGTTATGGGAATAAGTGTCTAAATGATATGAGGATGAAGGTATGGTTGGGAATATCCCCAGAGGCTTAAGCAGTGGATGGAAATGTGTGGTAGATTAGGTGTCTGTTGGTGGGTCAGAGTGGGAAAAGGTATGACAGGTGCTCTGTCTAGGTCTAGGAGCATCCCTGCATAGACCCATTTTTGTAGGATGAGGATGATTCAACTTTGGTCACGTTAAATTTCCCTAACAATTTGATAATGATTTTGAACATGACATTATATTTAATTTAGATGAAAAACATTAAAATTATTATACTCACTAAGGGAAGTATAGGAGGAAACCCGTGATCACACATCTGTCAATCAACATCAAATAATCACATCCTTCAAACTTCTATAGTATATTTTATAATATCCATTAGAATTAAATATTAATATTTTAGAAAATTTTTTTAAAAATAATTAATAAAAAATAGAAAAAAATGAATTTTAAAAAAAGTTTATAACATGATTTAGTAACAATAATTTAAAACAATGATAATTTTTTTAAAAACCTATTTTGAAACAAGTTTTTATAATTGCAATAAATATAATTAAATGAAATAAAACCAAACAATACTAAATCAAACATAACATTTCAAACTAAAAATAAATAAATGTAATTGTAGTAATGCCTACTAGAGAAACCCATATCATGGTAAACAAAATAAATTATGAACATCTTTAGTTGCTTTAATATATTACCCACCACTACATCATGTTCAACATTAACTCTCAAAATGGGAAAATTAGAATCATCAAATGAAATATATTTGTCAACACAAATGGTGTTACATCCCAGGTAAATAATGAATGTGAAAATTTCATATTTATTAATATTTGGGAATAAAATATTAATATTACTTTCAAGGGGATTCGATGTTCGACGGTGTACCCAATACGCACCAACGAGTTTCTTCGAAATCGTTTGTTGCACACTAATAATATAATAATATTATTTCAAATGGTAGTTTACATTTAGTCGTTCTATTAGAAAGAATGAATATAAATTAATAAAATTTGATTATACATGTTTATCAATTATTTTTACATTTATCTAATAAATGTTAGAGTCTGAAAACGCAAATAAATCCAATTTTAAGTATAAATCTTCTAATATTCTTTAAAAGGTCGATTAACCACCTTTTGATGGAGAACCATTTTTAAATATAATTTTGACAATTTTATATGTTATAGTTGACAAAATAAAATCGTTCTATAGAATATGTACATCAAAATTTACTTTGTCTAAATTTTTGTTATTTTTCTGATAAAGTTCATTTTTAATGAATTAGTGGAAAATGTTGTATTTTAATTCAAAACATCTTTTTAATATAATTTATTTATATGATTAGATTATATTTTTAATTGGTTTTAATTTTAATTAGAATGTATATTTACCATTTAAACCAATTGTGGTCATTGGAATTGATTTCACTTTGAAATTAGACTTAAACTAGTGTCAATCTTTTGATATATTTTGTTTCTTAAAAACACACTATTTGTTTTGATAACGAGTATTAATTATTAAATTGATTAATGAAACATATATGTTTTGAATTTTGTAAAATAGAAATCATTTTTTAATTTAGAATATCAAATATATCTTAGGGTGAATTTTTGGTATTTTTCTGAAAAACATTAATTTTTGATGAATAGTGAAACCACTAAGTGGTAGTTAAAAAAACTGATTTTTAGTTTAAATGTGTAACGCCCCATCCCTAGTTACCTAGATTCAGTGCATTATTACATAACATTGGCATGATCACAAGAAAGATCAAATCTCAAAATACCGATTGGTTTAGTAGCCTTGGAAACACTAGATATATTCATAAGTCTTACATTACATCATAAATGAAAAACTACTACAACAACATATTGTCTCCATAATCCACACTCATATCCCCACATAATATCCCTGTAGGTCATTCATAATTTACTTCTTCACTTCCTGGGAAAAGTAAAACATAGAAAAGTGGTGATCTCAAATGCCCAGTAAGGATAACAATATAGCAGAAACTTTCATAAATAAGAATAAACATTTAAGGCAATGTATACTAAAACAAAAGCCTTTAAAATTAGAACTTTCAACATATTATGGAATAAATAAAATGAAATAATTCCATTTACTTATTTACATGGATATTCTAATAATCGAATAATCACATGCAAAAACAATAACCACTTTCATAATGATGGAATGCATAATGCCAGACTATCATAACCACATAGCCCAGGCCTCGTGCCAAGACTATAAATAAGATTTTGCCAAAGCCTTGTTCCAAGACACTAGTTTGTCACATGAGACCTACCGATGCATCGAGGATCTATAGTTGGATCCACCCGTCACATATTAAGTCCAATGCATTCCCATATGAAAAGGTTTAAAAATAACATAAACATTCGTATTAAAACTAGCATATGAAATGTCAATACTTTCACCATAAAACATGAATGGTATAAAAATAGCAAATCCATAGTAAAACATATCACAAAACCATTAATACAACATATAAGTTTTGTATCATAATAAATAAACTTCACATAAGCGTAAAATCCATCAAAGGATGTTGACATAGATTAAATCAAAACACTTTTTTAGAGAAATATCTCTTTTATTTTGAAATCATTTAAGATCCATATAAAATAAAACATTTTCTTTGAAAATATTCTTATTATATTGTAAGGGAAGCTTTGACGATTTTATAACGGCGGAAAATAGCCGCACCCGCCGTATAAGTTAAAAAAAACATTCTTACCTTAATTTTGTCAAAAAGGTTAAAAGCACCTTGTCTGGAAAACGACGGAAAGATTCCTTTATAAACCTCTTATAAAAAGTCAACCAAGGGTATAAATGTCTTTAAACCATATTCTTGTGAATAGTAAAAATGTTTTGAAATACATTTTTAAGAAACATGGATGTGGATGATAAAGAGATCCCAGTAGATTATTACGTATAAACAACCTCGGATAATGAAGAGATTTGTGAAATAACCCTTACCATGTACTTTTCCTTGGTTGTGGTAGGTTAATCTCCTGTATAATTGTGAAATAATTGTTATTAAATTATACAAGAATCATATATATTAATATGATATCATATATGATCTTTTAACATTGATTTGTTAATGATATCTTTGAATTATCGTCGTTTCGGGTGTTAACTTACTCATTTTATTTTATATGTTTTGTTACATAAGCCATTTTTTTCATGGATTGGTTGTATATTTTTCATATACAGAATGATATCAAGTCCTTAAACATAATTTTTAAATCATCAAATGATAATTATACATGAATGGATACGATGGAGAATGAATCTCATCGCATTCGTGGAGACGGTAGTCCGTACGTACGCACGAGCGACAATATCATTCTTTTGATATTAAAATAATATATAAATGGATGGTATATCATATATAAAAAATCATTAACATGTTATATTTATTATTTACATTATTTACACATCATTATTATACCCATCCAAATAATAATATATTGAATAACAATTACACCACGACGTGGAGACAGTAAGCCTTACGTACGCACGTATGGTGACATGTTATTTAAAGGGTGGATAGAATAATGAATATGGTGGTACCATATTTATAATAACATTACAGTATATATATGATACTGGAGTTATTATTTTAGAATGGTAAAAACAAAGGAAGAAGAAGTGGAAGAAGAAAGGAACTTGGAAAAGGGTGGTGAAATCATTACCTCTTCTTCGGTTTCTTCCTTTTGATTTGATCAAAATGGCTCCTTAGGTTGGTTTTATGATCAAACTAAAGCCTCTAGGTCGTAGTTAGGGAAGTTGGGATAGTATTTTGGCAGAGTTTGGCCGATCCAAAAGGCTTTGAAGGTGTGAAGAAATGAGAATGAGGAGTGCCCTTTTATAAGAGGGGTGAGGGGCACCTTTGGAAAAGATAGAAATATTAATTTATAATAAATTCATATTCGGTTTCTAATAGATCAAAAGTTGATTATTTAAATGTTAAGGTGGGGAAGGGTCTAAAGCAACTCAACCAATAGAATTTAGACAGGTTTGGGTACTTATATTAACCTTATCTTTAAGTATTAACTCTAAGTTAATTAGTTTCACTTTTACAATGTCTCTTTGTATTTTTATATAATATGGTTAATAAACATACTATATACATCCAAGAGAACCCCAAGTGGTCCATTAATGAAGAACCTATCATGATATAAGTCTCTTGGCCGAACCATAGATTTTTAGGAATTTAATATCAATTAATAATATAATATTTCTTTTAAAAACTCTTTTGTGTCAATTTTGACACTGTTCAATAGTTGATTTTTTTGAAACTCATAACAGATTTATTACATCTAACAAAGTCAATTAAATCAATACTAATATATCATATTATCTTATAAAATTAGTTTAATTCATTAAAAGTTTCATATTATATTTATTTGCGTATTTATAATATCAATTATCTTAATTTTTCACTATTATTGTAATTACTTCATCATAATTGTGTCATAAATAAATTACAATATTTAATGTCTAAAAATTATAAATAAACTATCATTATGTAGGAAATATTTTTATCTTTCTAATTAATATTTATAATCTAAAATCCAACATATATAACCCTATTTAAAATTTGTTTGCTAAAAGATATATGCTTGTGTCATTTTTGTATTCATTTTAAATTAATTAAAATAAAGTGTCCCTATCACCCTCAAGTGGCACCATGGGGTCCCCAAATCTACCCAAATATGAATATGGTCGAACTTTATCAACCAATAAGGCTAGGACACGTTTTAGGGTAATTTAGTATTATTATAATATTATTTTGTAACCCTTATTTACCGGATTTACCCTTAACCATTGTAAATAAAATATGTATCGCAGTAATTATTCAAAATGTCTAAAAAGAAAAGTTACCTATTTACACAATTTGAACATCCTGATTCCAAATATGGAATCCATTTTTATAAATTCAAAACACAGAAGTGGCAGAAAATAATTTAAAATTAATTCCTGCTGTCAAAACAAAAAGCGTGTTTTTAAGAGATAATAACTATCAAAATATTGACACTTGTTTATGTTCGGTTTAATTGTAAAATTATGTCCAATGACCAAAATTATATTAAATGGTGAAAATATATTCTAAATATACTTTAAAACCACTCAAATTCATAATTTATCACTATTAATTATTTTGATTACAAAATTTGTTTTTAATTAAAATTTAGTAATTTTCACTATTCATCAATATATTAAAGTTATCCGAAATGTACCAAAATTTCACCTTAGGCTAAATTCGATATTCCAAATCCAAAAATGAAGTCCATTTTTAAATATAAAATATATATAATTTCAAAAATTAGGTATTACTATTCATAACGGCTAGTTTGATTGGTTATGGTGTGTTAGAACTCGGTGTTGCATACAACACACGCTATCACATTATTCAAAGAGAAGTGTACCGTAGAAGATTGGGGTGTTAAATTCTCCCCTCCTTCAAATAATTTCATCCTAAAATTTCTAAAATACTTATCACATGAAAATACTCGGGTGGTTCTTCATCATAAGTTCCCCGGGTTCCCACGTTGCCTCCTCCATCTTATGGTTTCTCCACAAAACTTTTACGAGACGCGTCGTCCGGTTTCTCAGTACATGTTATCTCGTATCAAAAATCCTGACGGGCTCTTCGCAATATGACAGATCGGGTTCCAGTTCTAATTCTTCATAGTTGAGTACATGCGTTGACTCAGGCATGTATTTCCTCAACATAGATACGTGGAACACATCGTGAACTTTAGAGAGACTTGGCGGCATTGCCAATCAGTAAGCTACAACCCCAATTCGTTCTAGAATTTCGAAGGGTCCGATGTACCTGGGACTCAATTTACCTTTCTTACCAAAATGCATGACTCCCTTCCAAGCATATACCTTCAGGAAAACATGATCACCGACTTGAAATTCCAAATCCTTCCTTTGATTATCGGCATAGCTCTTCTGCCTACTTTGAGCTGCTCTGATGTGATTTTGGATTACCTTCACCTTTTCCATAGTTTCCTCCACCAGTTCTGGACCTACAAGTTTTCTTTCACCGACGGCATCCCAACAGGTTGGTGTACGACATCACTTTCCGTATAACGCTTCATATGGTGCCATCTGAATACTCGAATGGAAGCTATTGTTATAGGAAAATTATACCAGAGGTAAATATTGATCCCACATACCCTGAAAGTCATGTGAGCAAGATCTCATCATGTATTCTAAGGTCTGAATAGTCCATTCTGATTGTCCGTCTGTCTGAGGGTGGTAAGCAGTGCTCAAATGAAGTTCAGTATCCAGGTATTTCTGAAGACTTTTCTAGAATCTTGAAGTAAAACAGGGATCACGATCAGAAACAATCGATAGGGGTACTCCATGAAGTCTCACAACTTCATGAATATATAGTCTTGCTAGACGTTCTAGGGGTAGATTTTCTCTTATAGCAAGAAAATGTGCTGAATTGGTAAGACGATCAACAATAACCTATATTTCATTGTTCCTTCTAGGAGTCTTTGGTAGCCCCATGACAAATTCCATCGTAATATTGTCCCATTTCCACTCCGGTATGGGGAGAGGTTTCATGACTCCTCCAGGATGTTGCCTTCCAGCATTCACTTGTTGACAAACCATACATCTTGACAAAAAATCAGCAATCTACCTCTTCATGTTGTGCCACCAAAAATGTTCCTTCAAATCTCTATACATTTTGGTTCTCCCAGGGTGTATAGAGAAATTGGAACTATGAGCATCATCCAGCAATTCCCTTTTTAGATCAGGTAAATCGGGAACACAAAGCCTCTTCCCGAATTTCAAAATTCCATCTTCATACACAAAGTCTCTCAATCTCCCATCATTCACAGCTTTAATATTCTTTTTAAATTCTTCCTCATTGGTCGGAAAACTCTTAATACTTTCTAGTAAAGATGGTTTGGCAACCATTTGAAAAAGAATTGATGTTTCACCTTCCCTGGTTATTCCCATGTCCATTTTCACTATATCCATGAAAATTGGATCCCTTTCAATTCTCATATTGTTCAAAACTCTATGGTCTTTTCTACTCAAAGCATCTGCCACCTTGTTTGCTTTCCCCAGGTGGTAGTGTATCCTGCAATCATAATCATTGAGTAATTCAAGCCATCTCCTTTGCCTCATGTTGAGTTCTTTTTGGGAGAAAATATACTTCAAACTCTTGTGATCAGTATAAATCTCACATTTCTCACCATAGAGGTAGTGCCTCCATATCTTCAAAGCAAAGATCACAGCTGCTAACTAGATATCATGAGTAGGATAGTTTTGTTCATGAATTTTCAACTGTCGTGATGCATAGGAAATAAATCTATCATTCTACATAAGAACACAACCAACTCCTTTCTTTGATGCATCACTATAAATAACGAACCCATTATTCCCCGATGGTAGAGTCAATATAGGAGCATTGAATAATCTTCTCTTCAGTTCTTCGAATCATTCTTCACACTCATTTGTCCAAACAAATTTGACCCCTTTATGTGTGAGCTTCGTTAATGGGTTAGCCAATCGGGCAAAATTCCGGACGAAACGTCGATAATAACCTGCCAAACCAATAAAACTGCGTACCTTAGTTATACTCGTAGGTGCTGGCCATTCTTGGATTTCCTTGGTCTTAGAAGGATCAATATAGATTCCATCTTTAGAGACAATATGGCCAAGAAAAGAAATCCCCTGAATCCAGAATTCACACTTGCTAAACATCCCATATAATTCATGCCTCCTCAGAGTCTTCAAGATAATGCGCAAGTGATTTTCATGATCTTCGTAGGTTTTGGAGTATACCAAGATATCATCAATAAATACCACAACAAATTCATCGAGATACTCCTTGAAAACTCTATTCATCAGATCCATGATTACAGAGGGTGCATTAGTCAATCCAAAAGGCATTACAGTAAACTCGTAATGCCCGTACCTGGTTCGAAATGCTGTCTTCGGAATGTCTTCCTTCATTAACACAACTGATGGTATCCAGATCGAAGGTCAATCTTTGAAAAGTATTGAGCTCCATGTAGTTTGTCAAATAAATCATCAATGTGAGGTAGGGGATACTTGTTCTTTATCGTTATAGCATTGATCTCCCTATAGTCGATACATAACATCATAGATCCATCTTTCTTTTTAACAAAAAGAATAGGGGCTCCCCATGGAGAAACACTAGGGCGAATAAATCCTTTATTACTAAATTCCTCTAGTTGTTTCTTTAGTTCAACTAATTCTACAGTGGCCATTCTATAAGGGGTCTTCGATATATCCCTTGATCCAGGAATTAAATCAATGATAAACTCAAATTCTCGTTCTGGAGGATGTCCAGGTAAATCTTCCGGAAATACATCTACAAATTACTTCAAAACAGGTACATCCTCTATTTGAACATTCCTTTCCTCACCGACAGTTATTTCATTCTCTTCCTCCCCAATAATTGAATTAAGTTGGGCTACTGGGGGTGGATCTAAATAAGAATTAGGTGGTGATGATTCTGCTCTAAAGATAAGGTTTTCCTTATCATTATCATCAAGAATCGTAACCTCTTTCTTCTTAAAATAAATCTTCACATCATAGTACGAAAGCCAGTCCATACCGAGGATTATATCAAACTCAATCATAGGTATGACGATGAGATCAGCAGATAAAGAACATTTATGTGCTCTAATGGGGACTGATTCACAAAATATTGTTGCAATGATACTTCCCTTAGGGGTTTTAACTGACTACTCCCTTATTAAATCAAATTTGAAATATCTAATTTTCATAGAAAACTGGGAAGATATGAAACAATGCGATGATCCAGAATCAAATAATTCATTTTCTAAACTTGAGGAAACCATTAAATTACCTGCCACCACGTCTTTCGGAGCTTCTACCTCAATAGTAGTGATAGCATAAGCCTGGCCTTGATCCCTTGGCCTTTTCTAAGGTAAGTTCTGCTGACGCTTAGGACATTTATTTGCATAATGCCCCATCTCCCTCCTATTGTAGCGCTGAACGTTGGTAGCTTCCTTCTTCCCCTTACAATCACGAGCTTGGTGGCCTTTTTCACCACACTTGTAACAGACTCCCATTCCCTTCAAGAAAGTACTAGGATGATTCTTCCCGCATTTACCACAGGATGGATATTCAAACTTTCCCTTCTTCCCCTTATTTCCATTCCCAGATTGATCAGCAGGTCTCTTCTTCTCTTGCTTTGCTTTAAAGTCATAAGAGTTAGAGAATTCCTTTTCGGTCTTAATAGCACATGAGACAATGTATTCGTATGACGAAAAGGATTTTGAGACTAATACTCGACAAAGAAATGGTTTTAACCCATAAAAGAAACGATCAATGTTACTTCTTGGGTTATGTATATAATCTCCAGCATACCTTGCTAACCTTGTAAAATTAGCCTCATACTTTGCGACATTCTCATCCTCCTTTTGTCTCAGACTCAGAAATTTCCTTTCCATCTCTGCTCAATGGTCGCGAGGAAAGTATTTTTCTAAAAACAGATCTTTGAACTCCCTGCATTCCATATTTGATACTTCATCATCTTCCTTTATGTTTTGTATCAATGTCCACCATTGATCATCATCTCCAGTGAGGCGGTAAACTGCCATGATAAATTTTTCCCTTCACTGCTCCCCAAAGCCTGAAATATTTTCTCTAGGGAATTTATCCATTGCTCAGCTACTAAGGGATTTTTACTCCCATTGAACGTTGGTGGTTGTTGCCTCATGAATCGATCTAACATTGATCCTCCACGCTGTGGATCAGGGTGCTCCATACGGGTTGGGTTATTATTCATAACCTGAGTGAGTTTTCCCAGTATGGTGATTAGCTGATCGACACCAGTTGCATCACCAGCTCCACTATAATTATCTTGAGCAGGAGGGAAATCCCTACATGGAGTGCGTGCATTGATACAGTTTCCATTTCTTCCACTAAGCGCCATTTCTAAACAATGGCATAAACTAGATCAGTTTATGAATCAAAATACATAATCCCATACTTATAAAAAACTTAACATAAATTGAACTATTTATGGATATAATCCAGAATCATAAAAATGTTTTCTTTGAGTAAGTAAATACTCATAAACACTTCATAATGATTTGTAATGAAAATGTGAGTTATCCTAAGCATATCCCCCGGGAGTGTCGTAACCAAGAGTGCAGCAAGGCCCGTTGTCGTGCACCAGTTCCCGTTCGAGTCTAGCTCAAAGCGGTGTTTTTGGGTTTTACCCCTAAGTACCTCTGTGCCAGAGCCGCCTCTTCCTGCTCGTATCTAGATAGGGATGTATTGCTCGGAAAACTCACAAAATCACTCCAATACCAAAATTCTAGGAAGTTCTTCTATACTAATCCTCAAAGTTTATCTTAGGTCTACGTGCTCTAATCAGAGTTTATCAAAATCTAGCATCCAAGGTTTGTACTAAACTTCCTCTGATACCAACTGTAATGCCCCGACCCTAGTTACCCAGAGTCGGTGCATTATTACATAACATTGGCATGATCACAATAAAGATCAAATCTCGAAAGACCGATTGGTTTAGTATCCTTGTTAACACTAGATATATTCATAAGTCCTACATTACATCATAAAATGAAAAACTACTACAACAACATATTGTCTCCATAATCCACACTCATATCCCCACATAATATCCCTGTAGGTCATTCATAATTTACTTATTCACTTCCTGAGAAAAATGAAACATAGAAAAGGGGTGAGCTCAAATGCCCAGCAAGGATAACAATATAGCGGAATCTTTCATAAATAAGAATAAACATTTAAGGCAATGTATACTAAATCAAAAGCCTTTAAAACATGAACATTCGACATAGTATGGCATAAATAAAATGAAATAATTCCATTTACTTATTCACATGGATATTCTACTAATCGAATAATCACATGCAAAAACATTAATCACTTTCATAATGATAGAATGCATAATGCCAGACTATCATAACCACATAGCCCAGGCCTCGTGCCAAGACTATAAATAAGATTTTGCCAAGGCCTTGTTCCAAGACACTAGTTTGTCTCATGAGACCTATCGATGCATCGAGGAGCTATAGTGGGCTCCACCCGTCACATATCAAGTCCAATGCATTCCCATATGAAAAGGTTTAAAAATAACATAAACATTCGTATTAACACTAGCATACGAAATGTCAATACTTTCACCATAAACCATGAATGGTATAAAAATAGCACATCCATAGTCAAACATATCAAAAAACCTTTAATAAAACATATACTTTTTGTATCATAATAAATAAACTTCACATAAGCGTAAAATCCAACAAAGGATGTTGACATAGATGAAATCAAAACTATTTTTTAGAGAAATATCTCTTTTATTTTGAAATCATTTAACATCCATATAAAATAAAACATTTTAATTGAAAATATTCTTATAAGCTTGTAAGGGAAGCTTTGATGATTTTATAACGGTGGAAAATAGCCACACCCGCCGTATAAGTTAAAAAAACATTCTTACCTTAATTTTGTCGAAAAGGTTAAAAGCACCTTGTTTGAAAAATGACAGATAGATTCCTTTATAAACCTCTTATAAAAAGTAAAACAAGTGTATAAATGACTTTAACCCATATTCTTGTGAATATTAAAAATGTTTTGAAATACATTTTTAAGAAACATGGATGTGGATGATAAAAAGATCCCAGTAGATTATTACGTATAAACAACCTCGGATAATGAAGAGATTTGTGAAATAACCATTACCTTTTACTTTTCCATGGTTGGGGTAGGTTAACCTCATGTATAATGGTGAAATAATTGTTATTAAATTATACAAGAATAATATATATTAATATGATATCATATATGATCTTTTAACATTTATTTGTTAATGATATCTTTGAATTATCGTCGTTTCGGGTGTTAACTTACTCGTTTTCTTTTATATGTTTTGTTACATAAGCCATGTTTTTCATGGATTGGTTGTATATTTTTCATATAAATAATGATATCAAGTCCTTAAACATCATTTTTAAATCATCAAATGATAATTATATTTGAATGGATACGATGGAGAATGAATCTCATCGCGTTCGTGGAGACGGTAGTCCGTACGTACGCACGAGCGACAATATCATTCTTTTGATATTAAAATAATATATAAATAGATGGTATATCATATATACAGAATCATTAACATGTTATATTTATTATTTACATGAGTTACAAATCATTATTATACCCATCCAAATAATAATATATTGAATAACAATTACACCACGACGTGGAGACGGTAAGCCGTACGTACGCACGTATGGTGACATGTTATTCAAAGGGTGGATAGAATACTGAATATGGTTGTACCATATTTATAATAACATCACAGTATATATATTATACTGGATTTATTATTTTATAATGGTAACAACAAAGGAAGAATAAGTGGAAGAAGAAAGGAACTTGGAAAAGGGTGGTGAAATAATTACCTCTTCTTCGATTTCTTCCTTTTGATTTGATCAAAAGGGCTCCTTAGGTTGGATTTATGTTAAAACTAAGGCCTCTAGGTTGTAGTGAGGGAAGTTGGGAGAGTATTTGGGCAGAGTTTGGCCGAACCAAAAGGCTTTGAAGGTGTGAAGAAATGAGAAGGAGGAGTGCCCTTTTATAAGAGGGGTGAGGGGCACCTTTGGAAAAGCTAGAAATATTAATTTATAATAAATTAATATTCGGTTCATAATGGCTCCAAAGTTGATTATTTAAATTTTAAGGTGGTTATGGGTCGAAAACAACTCAACCAATAGAATTTAGACAGGTTTGGGTACTTATATTAACCTTATCTTTAAGTATTAACTCTTAGTAAATTAGTTTCACTTTTACAATGTCTCTTTGTATTTTTATATAATATGGTTAATAAACATACTATATACACACAAGAGACCCCCAAGTGGTCCATTAATGATTAAACTATGATGATATAAGTCTTTTGGCCGAACCTTATATTTTTAGGAATTTAATATCAATTAATAATATAATATTTGTTTTAATAAATCTTTTATGTCAATTTTGACACTATTCAATAGTTGATTTTTTTGAAACTCATAACAGATTGATTACTTAGAAAAAAGTCAACTAAATAAATACTAATATATCATATTATCCTATAAAATTAGTTTAATTCATTAAAAGTTTAATATTATATTTATTTGGGTATTTATAATTTCAATTATTTTAATTTTTCACTATTATAGTAATTACTTCATCATCATTGTGTCATAAATAAATTACAATATTTTTGTCTAAAAATTATATATAAAATATAATTATGTATTAAATCTTTCTATATTTCTAATTAATATTTATTATCTAAAATCCAACATATATAACCCTATTTAAAAATTGTTTTTCTAGAAGATAATTGCTTGTGTCATTTTTGTATTCATTTTAACTTAATTAAAATAAAGTGTCCCTATCACCTACAAGTGGCACCATGGGGTCCCAAAATCGACCCAAATGTGACTATGGTAGAACATTTATCAAAAAATAAGTCTAGAACACGTTTTAGGGTAACTTAGTATTATTATAATATTATTTTGTAACACTTATTTACCGGATTTACCCTTAACCATGGTAAATAAAATATTTACCGCAGTAATTATTCAAAATGTCTAAAAATAAAAGTTACCTATTTACACAATTTGAACATCATGATTCCAAATATGGAATCCATTTTTATAAATTCAAAACACAGAAGTGGATGAAATTAATTTAAAATTAATTCCCGCTGTCAAAACAAAAAGCATGTTTTAAAGAGATAATAACTATCAAAAGATTGAAACTTGTTTATGTTCGTTTTAATTGTAAAATTATGTCCAACGACCAACATTATATTAAATGGTGAAAATATATTATAAATATACTTTAAAACCACTCAAATTCATAATTTATCTCTATTAATTATTTTGATTAAAAAATTTGTTTTTAATTAAAATTTAGTAATTTTCACTATTCATCAATATATTAAAGTTATCCGAAAAGTACCAAAATTTCACCTTTGGCTAAATTCAATATTACAAATCCAAAAATGAACTCCATTTTAAAATATAAAATATATATAATTTTAAAAATTAGGTATTACTATTCATAACGGCTAGTTTGATTGGTTATGGTGTGTTAGAACTCGATGTTGCGTACAACACACGCTATCACATTATTCAAAGAGAAGTGTACCGTAGAAGCTTGGGGTGTTACAAAATGAAACCTTACCACTTCTGTGAATTGAATTCCAAAAATCTGACAAACATGGTTGTAATTAGTATGTAAAATTTGGTTCAATGGGATGAAAATAATATTTGGTGAATAATTACTTTTTTTATTAATCGCGATTAGAGGTAATTAGTGTAATTTATGGTAAAAATAATGTCATAATGATATGAAATTACATTCACACATTTCATACACTTATTGGATGTTTCATTACTGACCATTTCAATCCATGGGTCAACTAGGGTACCCTATGGAGCCACATGGGTAAGAAAATGAAATTAATGACTTTTTATTTAATGTTAAAATAAAAATGACACAAACATGTATTGTTTTACTAAAACAATTTTTACATGGGGTTATACAAGTCATATATTTTACTATAAATATTTATTATAAAGCTAAAAATATTTTCTAGATCATGATATTTTTTTATATAAATTTTATTCATTATATAAATAAATTGTTTTATGACACCAGGATGATTCAGTGATTACCTTATTAATGAACGATTTAAATAAAATGAAAAGATAATGTAAAATCTAAGGCATACCTTTGTCCAAAACCTATTGGATGAGTATATTTCAAACCATTATCACCTTATCCTTGAAATATATCATTGTGGTATGTTTAAAATCCTAATAACATTTCATAATAATATAACATTTCATTACTTTCCTAGAATGCCCTCCTCTCCTCTTATAAAGGCCCCGAACTCTACCACCGTATTCACACCTCTAAATTCATTTGTCTCGGCCAAAATCTTCCCAAATACTCTCTCAAAATCCCAAACTTACTCCTAGAATCCCGACTATGATAAGAATTCATCCCAAGGAATCCTTTGCCTCAAATCAAGAAAGATTTACACGATTTTAAGGTATCGTTTTCTCTAATTTTCTTTTTATATTTTGCTTCTCCAACCCCCAAAACACTGTTAATTCCTTTATTTTGTAACAAAAACAGTATATTAAAAATACTAGGATTTTGTTATGAGAATAATTTTATTTACACTTACACACACCATTCTTTAATGGTCAAAGAACAAACGGTTTCTGTCGATGGTGAATTTATGCCTCACCAAACGATGATTGTTCAATATTCTTCTAACACCTTTCATGGTGGCCATTACGATGAAACTGTATTTATATATGATATATTTTATGTTTATTTTTAACTTATGCTTCTGTAATTTTCAATTATTTCATACCTTTATGGTTTAAATAATGGGTAAACACGATAATTTCATTTTAGGAAGTGTGGACTACCGCCCCCTCAATGTGATTTGAATCATTAATGCTGTATGTGGGATGTATAAAGGATGTAGTTAGTGAAGTTATATAATATATTATATTGTAATTATAGTATAACTATGTATAATTATGATTTCATTTGATTAAAGTATGAAATAGAAATGAAAGTAGCGTTCATGCGTACGTACAGATTACAGACTTCATGGATGGTGCATTTCATTTCTTATCTACAAATGTTTTGTTCTATTATATGTTCATATATATAATATATATATATGATATATGTTACATCTAAATGATGAATATCATTCTGTAATTATAATATATATATATATATATCTCAATTAATTTTATTTCCATTAATATGACAATGAAATTAAAGTAGCGTTCATGCTTACGTACGGCCTACCGTCTCCATGAACGGTGCATTTAATTTCTTTTTATCTTAAAATGTTATGGAATAGTATAAAATGAATATATAATGGATATATATGATATTAAAACAATTAATAATATTCTAGATATTTTGTACTTATAACAACATGGATAAATCTTTTCAAACATGTTCATTTTTGACTCATGTACCGAACATCGACAAAATAAAACATATGATATGAACTCACATAATTAACTAATTATTATAAAATTTGAATATGTGAAATTTATTGAATAATAAACATTAAAGGAGTTCCTTAATCAGTTATTAATTGACCAATGTTTATTATTAAGGAGATTAATGAACGATCGAGTCATGTCGGACACAAGGTATGGGATCCTACCTCTCTCTTTAATTTTAAGTGCTCTATTTTATGTCACATACTTTAAGCTCCTATTTCTTATGTTGGGGGAAGTTATTATATATTATTGTTGCTGTACATTTTATGTTAATATTATTAGAGACCTTATTTGATCTCATCAATCCATTTTTTAATGTTTTAAGTGGCGTCGTTAGGCTGATGAATTTTTCAAGGGGATTTCTCATCTCGCTTTTATTCCAATGAGATTCATGCTACATTTGACACTATTTCCTTTTTTTGGTGTATGTACTGCCCATTATTATACTATTTGTGAAATATAATCTCAATTATGGGTATTTACATCTTCATTGTGTGAACCTTCTTTCATGGGGTGTACGTTTCAAAAGTTACCCAAATCGGTAAGGGAACCTTTCACCCTCCTCTTTTTAAAAGTCATATTTTGTTATGTATTTTAATTTAAAGCTTATTATGTGGTGATATGTTCTTATATATACCTATTGATGAAAATTTTATGTCCACGTGATGAGATACCATTTTCTCTCCCATCAACTAATTTTATGAATTTTAATGTGACACCGTTAGGCTTTCAAATTTTTTCAAATGAACTTCTTTACTCAATTTCAATTCTTTGGGTTAATCATGTACTCTTTGAATATGTCATTCTATGAATATGTGTGAATGAATGTGATTGGTTTACACTTTATATCAACTTATATGGGGTGTATTTATATTTTTCACACATAATTATGTAATTGTTTTATCCTTAATCAAAGGATATTTTCTTTGTAAGGGACTTCGTCTCAATCTCCATTCATTAAGACATATTTTTTTATACACAACTTTCATTTATACGGTGTGTAAAACCCTTTGAATTTTACTTTTATTAAAAAATGAATCAGTTTATATGAAGCATTTTACTAAACAAGGAATGGAATATTTTTGTCTTACGTATGCGGCGACAACGACTTCTCCACCGCCATGACCATTATTTGAGTTTCGGTTTCCTCTACAAGACATAACATTTTTTAAATGAAAAATAAATACAATGTTTTAATTTTCATTTACTTTGGCATTGAAAATGGTTTTGATAATGTTTTTATTATATCAATGTGTTGTTTTGATATCTTGTGATTGAAATGTGGAATTGTTATGTTTCATTTATGCATGTTTTATGTGATACGATTATGTTATGGTTCTTGGACATTGTTATGAAGATGGGTGGTTCCGTGATAAACTAAGGGCAAGTGAGTCCTATATAGCTGTCTAATGCATTATGTAATGTGAAGGAGTTAAACTCTAAGGTTTCTCCGAACAGATTTAGGGAATATGCTCTGATGGGTATTCCAAGTGTAACCATGATGGTTACTCCCTATGTAAGATGTTATTTATGCCTCAAGTTACCATTATGTCTTATGATTTGTATGAGTTATTCATAAATCTTATTATTTCATGAGTTATGTTAATGTGCTTAGGTTTTATGAGTGAAGTATGATTTCATTTATTCTTATGTATACATGGAATAATGTTTTTTTCTGTGTTGTTATAACACTTATTCAGTTTTTTATGCTCGTCCCATGTTTTTGGAATGTTTTTCATAGAACATAAAGTGGAATATGGTCAATGATGGGACCATGGAAATGTCATACTGTCTAAAACAAGGAACTAGATATGTCTCTTTTGTTCAAGAGTTTTATTCTGTAAAAAAATGGAAACTGGGTTGCTGTGTCTTCTTTGTAATCGTTGAGATATAACAGTTATGTCCCAATTCTCTTAAACTCTAATCCTATAATATCCTCAATGTGAATTATCCATTTAATTCAATATTAATTAAGGTTTAAGGTTGTGTCCTTATATTTGGTATCAGAAGTAGGTATAGATAACTTTAGAGGTAAGAGTGTTGTTTAAGAATAAGTGACATGTTATGTATAACCACAATTGGTAGTATATCAGATGGAGTCATTGTTGTTTTTTAAAAATATAGAATGAGTTAGAGATAATATGGATAAGTATATCTTAGTTTTTATCTTACTCTTTTGTACATGATGATTTTTTTGATATACTCACACTGACCTTTTTGGTTTTTTTAAATGGAAGGATCTAGCAGGAACCAAAGTGACAATGGGTATGAAGGAAACTGTGGCAGTTATCTCATTAAAAGACTGGATGAAATGGGAAATTAGATGCAAAATCTTGGGGTTATTCTAAAACAACTATCTAGGAGTCATGATTAACCACTTGAACCTTTGTGATTTCTCTAATCCATCATGTACGAGATAGCCAACTCGATGTGGATGTTCAGGTAATAATTATAAAGGTAACCATTAGGGTTTATATGATTCGTACATTTGAGGTAATTATGGGTTACTATATGTTAGGATGGAAAATGAAATATATGAGATAAACTTGTGGTTAAAATATGGTTATTTTTGACGATTTTATCTCTTTTTGGGAATGTTATAAGAAAAATATAGTTTTGTAAAAAATGAAAACACATAGACCGTGTGACCACCCGTCGCATCGGACAATGTTGTGGGAATCGAACCCACAACCAATGTGTGACTGGTATTTATCAACTACCATTGGACAACGTGAAGTCCCTAGTTAGTTGGACTTATTCTTTTTAGTTAGATGATTTTATGAATCATGTGTAAGTTTATTTTGGGCTATCTATGGAAATGATTAACCTATCATGGAGAATATGTGATTGTGTTAATTACTTTTTCGTATGAGACATTAAGAGTAACTGATGTTATTTTGGTGATAAATGTTAAGATTTATCTTGGAATACTATTTGATTAAATCATTCTAGGATTTGGTTTTCAATCATAGTTTAGTTTACTTTGATGAACTTTATGGAAAGTTGTTTATCAATTGGTCATTGTTGAACTTTGTGTTTTGTTGGAAAAATTTTAGAGATTAAGAATAGATTTTATTTTAATAAAGGATTATCCTTTATGTGGATTATCTGATCATGTACTAACCTTTTTGGTTTTGGTTATGGTTATGGTCTAAAGACACAGGAAATATATAGTTCTCTATTGTGTATTAGGTGATTCTCAAGAAGATGATTACAGTACTCTTAATGTGAACAATACATCCTAAATACTCGTATTTTAGAGAAAAATGAGTTTGTGTAAGAAATCTAGTAAGAGATGAATGTCGACATAACAAGTAAGTATGTTTCCTCATGTTTTAGTTAAGATCATAAATAAATTCCTCAATGAAAAGTAACTTAAATAAAAAATGTTGTTTGTTAACATTTCCCACTGGGGAATCAAATACCATTTAACCCATCACAGGTTTGTGATTTTCTTGTGGTTAAAATTCTCCTAGACATGTTTTCTATCACTATTAATCAGAACTTGAACCATTGTTTTTTTTGTCCATATCAATGTTTTCTTATGTGTAATCCTAGAATGGGATAACTCGAGTGACCTTTGTACTTCTCTCTATATATTTTAAAGAGATAGTTTTACAGACTCTTGTTCCGATGTGGTGCTTTCAATGATGTTTCAGAACCCAATTTTAAAATTTTCCGGACGCAATTCCGAAAAGGGGGGAAGGATGTAACATCCAAAGTAATTAAAGAATATGACATTTGCATATTTATTAATATTTTTGAATAAAATATAAATAATACTTTAATGGGGATGCTATGTTCGATGGCGTACCAAATACACAACAACGATTTTCATTAAAATCATACGTTGCACACTAATAATATAATAATATTATTTCAAATGGTAGTTAACACATAGTTGTTTTTATGGCGGGAATTAATAGAAATAACTAAAATATGATTATATATGTTTATCAAATATTTTTACATTTATCTAATAAATGTTAGAGTTTTAAAATACAAATGAATCCAATTTTAAAAATAAATCTTCTAATATTCTTTAAAAGGTCAATTAACCACCTTTTTATGAAGAAACCCTTTTAAATATACTTTTGAAAATTTTATATTTTATAGTTGACAAAATAAAATCATTCTTTATAAACTGGACATCAATATTTACTTTGTGTAAATTTTTGTTATTTTTCCGATAAAGTTCATTTTTAATGAATAAGTGGAAAATGTTGTATTGTAATTCAAAAACACTTTTTTATCTAATTTATTTATATGATTACATTATTTTTATATTGGGTTTAAAGTGAAATTAGAATTTATTTTTTCCATTTAAACAAATGGTGGTCATTGTAATTGATTTCACTTTGAAATTGGACTTAAACTAGTATCAATCTTTTGATATATTTTGTTTCTTAAAAACACTCTATTTTTTTTGACATCGGGAACTAGTTAATAAATTTATTAATGCAAATTATATGTTTTGATTTTTGTAAAATAGACATCATTTTTTAATTCGGAATATCAAATAGAGCTTATGTTGAATTTTTGGTATTTTTCTGAAAAACATCAATTTTTGCGGGATAGTGAAACCAGTAAGTGGTAGTTAAAAAAACTGATTTTTCATTTAAATGAAACTTTACCACTTCAGTGAATTTTATTTTATAAATATGACATACATTTTTTTCATTAGTATGTAAAATGTGGTACAATGGGAAGAAAATAATTTTTTCTGAATAGTAACTTTTTTATTAATCGCGATTAGATGTAATTGGTGTAATTTAAGGTAAAAATAATGTTATAATGATATGAAATTACATTGACACATGTCCTAACCTTATTGTATGTCTCATAAACGCCCAAGAAAATCCATGGGTGAAAATGGTGACCCCATGTAGCAACTTGGTTATGAAAATGACATTAATGACATTTTATTTAATGTTAAAATAAAAATGTTCCAAACATTTATTGTTTTACTAACATAATTTTTATATGGGGTTATACAAGTTATATTTTTTACTATAAATATTCACTAGAAATCTAAAAATATTTCATAAATCATGATATTTTATATATATAATTTTTAGACATTAAAAAAATAATTTTTTTATGACACTAGGATGATGCAGCGATTACATCATTAATGAACGATTTAAATAAAATGAAAAGATAATGTAAAACATAAGACATAAACTTGTCCAAAACCTATTATGTGGGTAGATTTAAAACCCTTATCACAATATAATTGAAATATATCTTTTTGGGACCTTTAAAATCCGAGAAACATTTCATAATAATATAACATTTCATTACATTCCAATAAGGCCCCTACTCTCCTCATATAAAAGGCCCCCAACTCTACCACTTTATTCACACCTCTAAAGCCATTTTTCTCGAGCAAAATCAGAAAAAATACTCTCTAAACATCCATATATTACTCCTAGAAGCCTCACCTTGGGCATAAGTATTCCCAAGGATGCCTTTGGCTCAAATCAAAAAAAGAGTTACCAGATTTTACGGTAAAGTCTTGTCTAATGTTCTTTTGTTTTATTTTGCTTATCCAACCCCCTTAAAACTTTTTATTACTTTATTTTATAAAAAAACCAGTATCATCAATATAATAGGATGTTTCTATGAGAATTATTTTATTTACACTTACACACACCATCGTCTAATGGTCAAAGAACATACGGTTTCTGTGGATGGCGAATTTCTGCCTCACAAAACGATGATTGTTCAATATTATTCTAACACCTTTAATGGTGGCCATTATGATGTTACTATATTTATATATGATATATTATATGTTTATGTTTTACTTATGCTTCTGTACTTTTCATTTATACCATACCTGTATGGTTTCCATAATGGGTAAATGCGATAATTTAATTTTAGGAAGTGCGGACTACCGCCCCCTCCAAGTGATCTGAATCGTTAATGTCGTATGTGGGATGTATAAAAGATGGAGTTAATTAAAATATATATGATATCGTACTGTAATTATAATATCTCTATGTATCATTATGTTTCCATTCTATTAAAGTATGAAATAAAAATGAAAGTAGCGTTCATGCGTACGTACAGATTACCGTCTCCAGGAACGATGCATTTCATATCTTATCTACAAATGTTATGTACTATTATAAGTATATATATATATATAATGGATATATATGATACATATTACATATAAATTATGAATATAATTCTGGAATTATAATATATATATATCTTAGTTATTTTTATTTCCATTAATATGACAATGAAATGAAAGTAGCGTTCATGCGTACGTAAGGCCTTCCGTCTCCATGAACAATGCATTTCATTTATTTTTATCTCAAAATGTTATGTAATAGTATAAAATGAATATATTAAATATATATATGATATTAATACCATTAATACTATTCTGGAGATAATTTACTTATAACTACATGGATAAATCATTTCAAACATGTTCTTTTTTAACTCATGTACCGAACATCGACAAAAAAAAAACTGATATGAACTCACATAATTAACTAATTATTATAAAATTATAATATGTGATATGAATTGAATAATAAACATTAATGTAAGTCCTTTTTAAATTATTAATTGACCGATGCTTATTATTCAAAAGATTAATGAAAGATCGAGTCAAGTCAGACACAAGGTAAGAGATCCTACCTCTCTCTTACATATTAAGTGCTCTCTTTTATGTCACTTACGTTAAGCTCCTATTTCATATGTTGGGAGATGTTATTATATATTCATCTTGCTGTAATTTTTGTATTAATATGATTAGAGACCCTATTCTATCTCATCAATCCATTTTTTTATGTTTTATGTGGCGTCGTTAGGCTGCCGAATTTTCATACTGAGATTTTTCATCTCACGTTTTTTCCCGTGAAATTCATGCTACATTTGACACTATTTCATTTTGTGTGGTGTATTTACTGCTCATTAATATAATACTTGTGTAATATAATTTCATTTATGGGTATTTACATCTTTATTGTATGACACTTCTTTCATGGGGTGTACGTTTCGAAAGATACCCAAATCTGTAAGGGAACCTTTCACCCTCCACTTTTTAAAAGACTTCATTTGATATGAATTTTAATTAACATCTTATTATATGGGGATATGTTCGTATATATACTTATTGAATTAATTTTTATGTCCAAGTGATGAGATAACATTTTCTCTCTAATCAACTAATTTTAAGAATTTTAATGTGACACCGTTAGGCATTCAAATTTTTGCAAATAAACTTCTTAACTCAATTTCAATTCTTTGGGTTAAACTTGAACTCCATGAATATGTCACTCTATAAATATGTGTGAATGAATCTTATTGTTTTATACATAATATCCACTTATATTGGGTGTATTTAAATTTTTCACACATAATTATGTAATTGGTTTATCCTTAGTCTAAGTATACTGTCTTTGTACAGGACTTCATCTCAATCTCCATTCATTGAGGCATATTTTGTATTATACACAACATTCATTATTACAATGTATAAAACCCTTTGACTATTACTTTTATTCAAAAGGAATATTTTTATATGAATAATTTTAGTAAACGACAAAAGGAATGTTTTTATCTTACGTATGTGGCGACAACGACTTCTCCGCCGCCGTGACTATTATTTGAGTTTCGGCTTCTTCTACAAGACATAACGTTTTTTAAATGAAAAATAAATATCATGTTATAATTATCTATTATTTTGGTATTGAAAATGGTTTTGATAATGTTTTTATAATATCAATGTGTTGTATTGAAATATTGTGATTGAAATGTGGAAATGTTATGTTTCCTTTATGGATGTTTTTATGTGATATGATTATGATATGGTTCTTGGGCATTGTTATGAAGACATATGGTTCCATGATATTCTAAGGGAGGGTGGGCCCGATATAGCTCCCCAATGAATTGGGTAATGTTAAGGAGTTAAATACTATGGTTTATCAAAAGTGATTTAGGGAATATACTATTATGGGTATTCCATGTGCAATCATGAGGGTTACTCCCTATGTAAGATGTTATGTATTCCATAGGTTACCTTTATGTCTTATGATTTCTATGAGTTATTCATAAATCTTATGATTTAATTATTTATGTTAAAGTGCTTATGTTTTATGAGTGAATTATGATTTCATTGATTCTTATGTATACATGGACTAATGTTTTTTTCCATATTGTTATAACCCTTATTGAGATTTTTATGCTTATCTGATGTTTTTGGAATGTTTTTCATAGGACATGAAGTGGAAAAGGGTCAAGGACGGGATGATGGAAATGTAATAATGTCTAAAACAAGGAACTAGACATATCTCTTTTATTTAAGAGTTTTATTTTGTGAAAAAAATGGAAACTCGGTAGATGTTTCTACTTTGTAATCTTTGAGATGTAACAGTGATGTCCTAATTCTCTAAAACTCTAATCCTGAAAAGATCCTCAATGTGAATTATCCATTTAATTCAATATTAATGTTTAAGGTCGTGTCCTTATAAATGGGGTATTAATGGTTTACATTTCTTTCCCAACATAATAAAAAATATGTATTTGGATTACTTCATTAATAACATTGTAAAAATTTCTTAGATGATCTTTCACATTAAACACTCTTTTTTTCATTGATGCCAAAATGTATGGATCATTGGTATCCATGAATCGATTCATGTAAAAAACTATGAATCCAAAATCATCAATAAATATACCACATTTCATCTTTCAATAAATGTATTTACGTTTCATCATAGTGACCCATCCTTTAGAGTAGTAATCCAATAACAATATTTTCACATAATGTCCATAATATGAAACATTATCATATCGAGGTTAATTGTAAAATGAAATAGCATAATAGTCCATTGTAGAATTTAACATTACACCATCATTTTGTGTTCTAATTTTCACCAATCAGTCAGTTGTAATAAATTTATATATATTGAAAAAAAAATATTTTTATTCTTGATGTAAATAATTTGGACCAAAATACTTCTTTCATTATTCTTGAGAAACAGAGTCAACATTTAAAATCTATACATTAAATATAGATGAATAATACAATTTAATTAATATATATATTTTATGTTAATTAATGTAATGGTTATACCTTTGAATTTAACCTGTCAATAAACTCTTGGATATGAAAATCCTCTCTCCTTATCAAAGGAAAAGATTGATGAAATCTACTAATAATATGTTTATATTCCCTATATAAAATAATAATAATAGTTTAATGTATTTGTGAAATGCCATAATATGAGAACATATAAAAATTTATATTATATAATTTATATACTCATCGAACAAACCACATTTAAACAATATTGTACAATGTTCTATATTCATCTCTTCAAGCATCAATGTAGCTAATGTATATGAACCAATAATTACTATGATTTGTGGAATATATAGATATGAGGTATCAATTTCCCTATAATTCCCATCTTCATTTCTCATTGGATGGTTATATCTTATGATCACTTTAGAAAAATACATTGAAGGAAAATATACACATTATGGATCCAGATAACCTCTCACAATGAATCTTTCAGGTTGTTTCTTTTTATATATATAATATTTCATTGAGGAAATACTTCTTGAAATTGGATAAATCTTCAAAAAAAAAACAAAAAATCCCCTATAAAGTGTCTCAGTTTGATGATGGGCCATTAAATGAATCATACAAGTGAAAAATAATGGAGGATTGTTTTAATAACTCTCACAAAATTAATAGAGCTTATTTCTACATTTTTATTGAGAAATACTTAAACTACATTTTATCACAATAGTCTCCAAAAAATGGCATAATTGAATAACTATAACCCTTACATTATTAAATAGTAGATTAAATATTTCTATTGGAATCAATTAATTAAGACAGATGTTATAATCAGGATTTTTTTTTGGTATTTTAGATTCAAATATCTTCTATAGTCTCATTTAGATATTTTACTACAATAGCTGTCAGGAACCTTGATATTATCCAATACTCCCAAAAATTGATTATTATCTAAATTATTAATCACATAAGAAGCACAAGGAACATTCCATTTTTTTATTGATACACACAGGATGTAGTTTTGGCCAAATACGCCCATCCAACCAGTCCCGATGAGATCATAATTCATATGTAGTCTTCCCCGTGATATTTAGAATAAAAGAGAGAAAAATAAATCTCACATTTTTTTCAATGTGTATTATGTTTAAACAATGATCTAACAAATTTGTAGACTAATATAAAAACTCAAAAACGATACTTCTATTTATACAATTGTATGTGGCTTCTGTTTCAACATTTTCCCTCTTTTTAGATTTCATATGACGTTTCCCTAATGAATAAAATTAAATATTTCAATTTATTATGCACATCAAATCCAAACATATGTTGAGGTGTTTGTGTAGTGCAATCAATATTATAAAAAATCGAAGGATTCTTCATAATTTTATTATCCATTGTCAAGAATCATTGAAATCAAATGAAAATTAATGTATGAAAATATTTAGGCATTATAGATAGTATAAGATTAATACTAATAGGAAATGGAAGTTTTCCCTTCAAAATCCTACCATAAACTTTGTGTAAGAAGGGAAATCATTTATTATCTATAGAAAGGAAGCACACATCTGAAATATAGTTTTTAAATAAGCATCAAAAGTGTACACACACATATCCTAAAGATTTTTCAAATATCTTATAATAGGTTTCATGTATATTTATATTTCCATTCCAGGATTAGAAGGTCAAAATATAAGTATACACTATAAAATTAATGGTTTTTTCATACACATATATAGTGGAATATTATAAAAGTGAATAAAAAGTTTCCATGTGATTCGAGAAATTAACATCTACCCAAATGGATTAAAACCATCACAGGATAGACCCAACTAGACATTACGCAATGGAGCTACAAAATAGAAATACTGTGTATCAATTTTTCTCCATGATAATCCGTATATGGATGAACCAACTCATCATTACATTTAATTATATCAACATCACACCACTATATATTGGCTGATATTTTAGTAGAGATGAACAGATTATGAAGTCTAGGAATAAATGGAAAGTTCCACGTAACTTTATATGGAACAATAGATGGTTTTCCTTATGAATTTCCATCAATCGAGATGTCCCACAATCATTATAGTCATTAAGGTTTGTTGTTTCCTCCCAAAATAAACAGCAATCATTCAGACAAGAATTGTTTTTATTAGTAGAAAATATATATTTGTAAATTATCATCCATGCCTTATAGATATTTGGGGGAATATTATCACCATTAGAACTCATGTAATCTAAAAAGTAAATAATATAATCAAGGGTAGTATTATAAATTCCATACATGGTTTTCACTATGATATAACTACTTTGAAAATTTCATCTTTTATATTTTAGTACATTCTTCATATACAAGATTTCTGGAATCATCTAATAAAATTTACACTCTCTCAAATATCATCATTGTTAGTATTTTCCCTATGTTTATTGATTTAATTGCATTATTTCACTAACATACTATCTATATCATGAGGATGCATGAATAGAAACTGATCAAATATCAAATTATTCACACCACATATTTATTCCAATTCATGAAGAGTAGAATATTATCTTGTATCTTCTCTTTGATGCCAAACTTAATTGTTTTTCAATCCATCTTCTGTTATAGGATAGATAACTTCTTCCCAGCTTAATCATGGTCTTCTAACACAATTATAATGTTTACATTGTATATAAACTCTACATGAAGCATTGTTAAATACGAAATCAATAAAAAGTTTTCAAATTATAACGAAACTCAGTTGAAATTCAATCAGTGCGATATATCCAAATTCTATTGATTATATTACATGGAAAAAAAAGTTATGTTCTGATTAACAATGTCAATCATAATTATAATCATATCCAAATTCTAATAAAAATAAAAAGTAAAGTTTAGAAGATATTAAATTACACTGATAGGATAATATATTAAATACAACGAATGATGTATGTGACCATTATGGAATACTCTAACATCCATCCAAATAATGAAAAAGACATATAATAAGAATAATCCAAGGAATACTCATAGAAATACAAACAAGGAGCAAGTTTTTCAATAATGAACAACTATGTAATTCTAGTAGAAAAATATGTTTTTCTTATCCATAGAGTCCTTAAAATTTGAAAAAATAAATGAGGAAAACATTTAACCATGAAAGGATTTTATTTAATGATAAAATTACTTATCATATTCAAACATAAAGAAAACATATTTTAAATGATGTTCTATTTCAATTAAAAAATTATTTAATTTAGAGAAGATCCATCAAGACTGAATAATTAATCCATTCCATCCCACTTTCTGAAACCCATCCATTATTTCACAGATAAATCTACATTCTATATTTATTTATAATAGTATAATCATGTACATCATAGTAAACATATTTCGTCTGTGGTTAAGGCAATCTAATAAACGTTTTCACCACGGTTCATGATATAAAAAATTAAATTTGAATAATTACATCCAATAACAATTGGATAATAAGAACAAAAATTAACCCTTGTAGGTAACATAAATATGATTCCTAACACATAAAATATCTAAATCGCTAAAATATTCCACCAAAATAATCTCTAATTTATGTTAAATTCATAATAATCAGAATGATAGTTTTCAATATAAATTAATTATATTTAAAATAGTAATTTTTTTGATTTTAAATGACTTTATCTGATCTTTATTCAACTATAAATTTAAAAACATGATGATATAAGTGATTCCAACATACTTCATTAGAATCACATGCATTGATAAAAATGAAAATAATAACCATCAAAAAACAATATGGATTTGGAACTCACTAAACTAATAGTGAAGAATATCAGAATTAAAAATCCTTGAATTATTGGGGAACGTAGGAGAAGACAAGAGATGAAATATGAGGAAGGAAGTAAATATTACCTTTCAATGATCTCAATAAATAAACTACTAGAATTTGAGGTAGATCGCCTATACTATGAGTGAAATGTTACCTAAGGAGGGGATGGGTAATTCTAATGTTTTCTGAATTGGGGAGGAGGTATACCAAGGCTTGTGGTGGAGGAGGGAATAAGGGTATCAAATGAGGAAGGGGAGGGAGAGCTCGAGTGAGGTCCCCCATGTATGGGGCAGCACAAAATGTTATTAAAAAATGTAGGTCTAGCTCTACCTATATGAACTGGTTTTTTAAATCCATGGGTATCAGTTTGTGTAGAATGTCTATAGACATAATTTCATTGAATTGTGGTTATAGATCTATGGGGATAGAGCCAGTTTCTAGTAGTTATTTAAAAATTTTAGTTCACAAAATCACCACCATGGTCAATCTAGATTATAATCAAATATAGATTTTTATAATTCAAAATTAAAGTGTGAAAAACCTTAAATCATTAAGATATTTGGGTTTTTTGTGAGATAATAAACCCATGTTAATCTAGTGTAATCATTAACAATGAAATTAATATTGTGTTCCCCTCAAAAATTTATTGTTATTTTGGTCAAAATAAAATCATGTGAACAAACCATAAATCATGATATGTAGATACAATGATTTTATATTTATAACTAGACTTATGATCTTACCAAATTGATATATATCATAAAATTTGTTTGAATTAAATATAAGTACTAATAGATCCCAAAAATGTCTTTTCTTATAATGTTTACCTAATGTCTGAATGTTAAAAAAAATTATGCCATGACCACGATACATCATCATATTCGTATAAATACGGTAAATTATAATGAATTGAGTATTATAATACATGTTTCCATATATTCTCATTATAATCAAAGAACATTCTAAAATTTTAACTGTTCATTTAACATTTATAATGTTCACAAGAAAATACTCAACGCATAATTAATTAATGACGATAATAATGTGATTAATACATAAGAAATTAAAAAAATTGAAATTAATGTTTTTTTAGAAAATAATCATCATCAATTCCAAAGATTTAACCATACTAATTATGTCTAAACATAACCCATTATCCATTAAAATATTTAAAATATCAAAATATGGACTTGTCTCATATAATGTTTTCATAATAAACACTATCCATGTTACATTTATTTGTTATGTTGGTACTCAAACACTTTTCATGAAATTTGAAAAATAAACTTCTTGCTACCCAAACATTTTTTGGTCTATTTATTTTAGTATATAATATTTTAGGAACCCACATCTTCCCAAAGATAATATATTAAATAGAATATAGTTGTTTATAACTAATTATTTTTGGAAAACCAAAAAAATTAAACATTGTTTAATGATTAGGATTTAGTTCAATGAATTCCACATTGACATTTAATTTAAAGGGTTCACTTTTAGATAAAAAATAATTTTATTAAAAAACTTATTTAAAAAATGTAAAACCAACTCTATTTGAAGGTCAAGTGGTTCCTATTTTTAATATATTTTACCAAAATTTTCTTTACTAGAAGTAATGTTAAATAGTTGTCTCTTAAAATAATTTATTAACATTAGTTTTAACCTTAACAATGAAATTATGATCAACTGAATTTGATTATAAATTATATTTCTAATTTTATTCACAATGAACGTTTTGAAACATTAGAAGTAATCTTTAAAATTATCTAATTATCTATAATAAGATTAATTTTTGAAAAATCATTTTTATTTTTCAATTTATTATTTTATTTTTCAATGAGATCAGCATATCTAGGCATTTTATCAAATGTAGGTGAAGCTTCCGCATCTTATGATGAATTAACATTTTCATCATTAGATGAATAGAATATTTCATCATCCAATAATGTTAGAGAATATGACTTATAAGTTTATGTAAATTTAGAATAAAGAGTAAAATTTATCTAAGATTTATAAATTACCATATCCATGAAAAATTTTCATATTTAAATCCAATGATATTAGGATTTTCATATCTACTATCTAACGATAAACTATTTAATGAATTATTATCCACACTTATGCACCTAGTGTCTAATGATTTCAATAGCTTCATCCCTTACCATTTTTAATATCTCTATGACTTTCTATAATTTCTCTTAAAGTTAAGAAAACGTGTTCTAATATGAACTGTCTTATTATATACATAACATGTAATATTCTAAGACTCATTCCCATCATTTATACCTTTTATATCTTTTTAATGAGTATATCAAATGTAATTATTATTGAAAATCATATATATCCTTCTATAAAGTCGATCAATCTCATTTTCACTATCATTGGAACTGCAATGATTAGAATGTTTAAATTTTTTTCTAAAAACGTGATATTTTGATGTATTATCCCAATAAGTAAATGTACCAGAAGTAGGATTACCAAAAGTATATGAAAATGATACTCCATGATTCTACATATCATTTTTTCTTATATTTTCAGTCTACTTTTATATTTCATTAGTGTTCTAATCAAGTCATCCAAATAGAGATTATTCATGTTTCTAGTATCAACAATGACTATCCTTTTAAATTCCCACTCTTTCGATATTATATTAATAATAATTTTATATGATATTAGAATAGTAATTATTTCTTATAAAAATATTTTAAACTATTTACAATTGTCATAAAAATTTGATGCATTTGTATAACTATTACACTAGAACACAAATAATAACTTGATAGTCCAATATGAAAATATCTCTCTGAGTTTCCAATACCATAGATATTCAATAACGAGTAATTTATATTTTCATCAAAATATCATTTCAATTACATATTATAAAATATGAAAATAAATGTTTCTGAGAAAAGAACATAATTGATTATAATGAAATTTAGGATTTACGTAATATTATTGCTTTTACTCATGGGAAAACTTTGTAAATTATTCCTCCAGAACATTTATAAATTATAGTCAACATGATAACATTTTAAAATCCAATATTAATGACATAATACTTCATATGATTCTAGGAGTTCTTATATTCAGAATCATAAGAAATTGATGGTCTGGTTAGATTTAAATATTTAACTGTTTCTATTAGAAAACCATCAATTTTAAAACATATTTCATTTCCTACAATATAATTTATTGAAACTGAGACGAAATTTTGATGAAATAAAAAAATTAAGATAATCACATAATCACGAAAATAAATTCTCTGAAACCATATTTGGTATCTAAATAAATATAAATTAGTCTCAAAAACCTATTGAAGACAAACTCTAATACCAAATATTTTCCATAGGATATTATGTTGGAAATTTATAAGGGTAATTTTAGTTTAGAAAACAATCTTATAATTTTGATCCACCATTGGGTATAAGTTCACAAGATTTATGAAATACTAATCAATCATAAAATTTGAGGGAAATGTGAAATAAAAATGTAAATTGTATAAAATGTAGTAAGTATAATTGAAATTTTGTTGGAAGCCTATTTGAAAATTGTAATCTAGATAGTACAAAAATAAAATTTAAAACATTCAAAATCATAAATTAATACAATTAAATAAAAAAAACAAAAACTATATGTCAACAAACATAGTTATCATATAAATAAATATAATAGATTACACTTTTCATCCAAATTGAATGGTGTATCTTCATACTGGATCCCATGTATCCATGAATTTAGATGTGTTATAAGGTGCTATATCATTCTATATTTGGAATACCTTTACTTATGTTATTGATATGTATAGTATCGATTCCCTAAAAAATCAATCTTCCAAGCCACAAAAGATCTTGATCACATAGGATCAGTAAATCTTGTATCTTCACATCCATGGAATCCCCCAATCAAATAAGACTAGTAAATGAATAATTATAAGAGAAATAATAATATCTTTTCAATAAATACTCATAATATGCAGCACATAGTAATCACTCTGAACATTAAAAAATAAGAAGTATATTAGGTTAATAAGGTATTGAATATTTATGTGATTGCAAGCCTTTTTGAGTTCTCAACCAAATTTTTCTTCAACATTGTCATAGTCCTCATGCTCGAGGTGTGGATCAATTTATATATTTTGTTGTGACAAACATCAATTATAATATTATCAAAATCTTGGACTCATATATAATATAATTTACAAAAACATTTTCATCTACTGATAAACATATCCTTTCTATTTACTATATTTTCAAGTTAATCCACCATTAATCTTTTAGGATTTATACATAAACAAGGTCCATATGTTTTCTATCATACTAAAGTTTTCTATGATGGTAATATTTTATTTTCATTCTATAGTTTTACCTTTTCTTTCTAGATCATTATACTATTTTTAAGAGATTCTTCCTAAATTATCATTCAATATCCAATCTTGTTCAGTTCATTCCTCACCATCTTCATCACCTATTCATGAAATAGATTCTTTTTAATTTTAACAAGGAAATTGACCTCATCATCTAAATAGATACTTTATGATGAAAAAATATTCTCATACTTTCTCATCAGATTACTTTTCCCACCACTAGAATGATTCTTCTTATTCTTATCCTTTTTTGAGGTTTCTCATATTCCCCATTATATATAGTTTCATAAACCTTATAATTTATAAAATAATAGAAAAAGTCTTTAAGGATATCAGAATTAAATTATTTTCATGATCATTTGAATTTTCATTTATACTTGCCCTTTTTGAGTAATCTTGATGTAAGGGTAATTCTTTCATTAATATCATTATAACCCTCTATATCTGAATTACTAAATTAAATAACCACTTATTCATTGACATTTATTTTTCTCATTGATTCAAACACTATTTTACCTTTTCATTAATTTGGAATGATGGTTACTTTCTCAACTCTTGAGACACAAGTACATTTTCAAAACAGTTTGTTGTAAATTATTTATTTCAATTCATGGATAATATATTTACATTTAACAAATCTAGAAAATTTTTCCTATGTTTTATAATAATATTAAGATTATATAGACTCTTACTAACCCCTGAAATGTTATTGACTATCTCACTGGCCCTATTGAAATAGTCATCAATATTTTGATCATCATTCTTTTTTATTTCCACATACATAATTTTATAAACATAAAATTTGGCTTCATTGACTTCTACTTGTCCATTATAGCTAATCCACATATTGTCCTAGATCACCATAGCAGTCTATAGACACATGATCACTCTATAGAAATTATCTTGTAGAAATATCAAGAAGGATGTTTGAGCCTTTCCATATAACTCCATGTATCTCTTATCATCTTTAGCCCTAGAAGCATCTTTTGAAATGGGAGGAAAACCCATTGTTGTAGAATCTCACACTTCCATTCTATGTGATGATAGGTTGGTTATAATCCCATTCCTCCAGCTTTGATAACTATTACTTTTAAAATTTTGAACAACCTTTCTATTCATATAATTGATAGCATCTATTTCTCATAACATTCCATTATATATTTAGTGTGAAACATAGCATTGATAACACATGTAGTTACCTAAGATAGATTAACCACTAAGATGGTAAATAAGTGGGTGAATTTTATGAAATTATTTCTTTTAGTTAATACTCTCCTACTTATTAAGTTTCTAACTCCTCTCAATAATATATCACAACCTAAAATCATATACCATAATAAATAAAGATAGATCAACACTTGGTATTTAAAAGGTTTGATATAAAATCCTACTCCATACCTTATTGGTAAGACCCCTAACATAGATTAATTAATATTTAAATAATTTATTGAAATTTTATTTGGTTATAGGACCCTACAAAACATTTCCAGTAACTAGTTATAAACCTTGATTACCACTCTCTTCTTTAATAATCTGTTAGAAATAGTAATTATATGCCTATAATTATTGGTTTGAGATCCTAATCACAAGATACTTCTCCAAACTAGATACACTTATATAAATGTATATTTATTCTCTTGGAATATTCTCTAACACTTATGAATTCATATCCCTCCAAAAATAGTTGGATCAATAAGTCTTCTCTTTTAATGTCTTCAAAAAACTCAATATTCACTTGAAACGATATTCTTGCCTTAAATCTCACTCAATATATCTAGTTGTACCCAATCTATTGAAAATTTAGGCATGAAAATTTTCAACTCCTGCATAGTTTTCAAGAATTAGTCTCTTCTCTCTCCTTTATATGATAGTGTATCATATTCTCAGTCTCTTTTATAATACTAGTGCCTAGTGCCAGAGGTCTTCATGAAAGAATAATATAATACATAATATTTTTTATAACACCATCTACCATGAATGAAAATATTCACATCAAACTAGAACCCTTATCTCCGACCATGTATAATGTTGTATGCACCTTCACCACACACTATTTGAGTGTAATATAAAAAAATTTGGAGCACCTAATAAAAATCCTACACCTACAGTGGCAAGAACCAGTAAGAAACTGATTATAGATTTTTACACACTAGATAAGAAGTATGAACCTCTATAATATGCCATGTAATAGGCCTTACCATGTACATGAACATACCAGGTAAGTGGGATTTCATTCTCTCTATTCCCCTAAATAAGACCAAAAACTCAATGGCTTATATATCATGATAATATATTCTCAATGTTATAATTAATTGATAATGAGACCATGGTGGGTATTTATAGGCCAATTTAAACAATCTTGTTCTATGATAAATCTTCAGAACATGTATAATCGTTCAATCATACATAAATCAAAAAATTATGCCTCATTTATTTTACATTTCTCATCAATTAACACCCTTATAGAAAATAGTAGTTCACATTAGATAAACCCCATTAACCTTCCTTACAGCCCAATGTACAAAATATGGACAACATACTCATCACATCAAATAATATCCTTGTGGACCCTCAAACTTCTCCACATTTTTAACTCCAGAAAACATCACTATTTGATCTCATCCATGTACAAATCCTAATAGAGTACCCAAGAAAATAATCCCCAAACACATACTCTGTCTTCATGAACTACTAAATCTATCATCATGTAAATACCTCTACACATATCTTAAAAAATATGATATCTTCATTTTAAAAAAAAAATTACAATAAAGTGTTGTCTTTAAATCACACGGTTGATATATCCATATATTTCGTTGTTTTCATACACTAAAAACCAAAATTATATAAACCTTACGTTGGGAGGTTGGAGACAACTCGAAACAGCACCGCTGGGATTTAAGCCTTGTAACACCACTCAAAATTTTTGTCACATTTTAAAAATGTGAAAAATTTATGTATTGGGATTTTCCCACAACATATTTACAAAATGGATGGGATATAGTTTATTACACAGTGGTTACCCATTTTGTATCAGTGAAAATATAAGGGTACAGGTGGTCACATACCTTCATTCTTGATGCCCAACATTAATGAAGCTAACCAACTTTTGTGGACTAACCAGTGAACCTACCTACATAAATCCTATTAAATGGACTATCTCGGTGTGGAGAACTATTTTCCACATCAACATCAATAGTTGTGGTTGAACTAGATTCCAATGTTGTCCCAAAGTTGGCCTATTTTTTAAGACAACTCATCAAAATTATATTTCCAAAATAAATGAGTTCAACTTCCCAGAAAATATTTATCCAATTTAATCCCACTCATCCTCTCAAAATCGAAACATAAACTCACATTATAAAATTCCCTCAAATTTTAGCCTACTTCTCAAATATATTTTAAGCTCCCCAAAAACATCTTTCTTTGTTGTAATTGTCAAATATTAATGAAATGATAAAATAATCCCCATCCATCCTCTTCAAGATTATTTCAATATTAATTATGAATTAATAATATATTTTTTAATGGTATTATCAAACGTCAATATATATTAAAAATTAATTCATTATATGATATGATTTATTTTTCAAACATTATTATCACATGTCATGATCAATAAGAATAGTTCAACAATCCTCAAATTTTAAATGAATATATATTCATAAAAGTTGTACAATAAACATAATATCCTTTCACAAAACACATATTGGCACATTGAAAAAAAAAACAAAATCCAAACAATGGGAACTTGAGAAATGATTCAACTTCGTTATCCAATAAAATGTAACCTATAAAATGTAATGACCCTATTACAATCATGGAATTATCCCACATTAAAACTAGAAACTCAATGGATTAACTCATACCTATGGGAACTGGGTGATTATCTAACACTGCTGGTAGGTGTGCTACCGAGAAATTTGCTCAATAACACTCCACTTATTTCTGGGATACCAGAACTAAAAATTTAGATCGTAGAATTTCATTTCCATTATATGATATATCTTAATAGGGTAGGTGTGAAACTACCAAAAAACCTCTTCACATATTCAATGAACATTGTACACCCATAAAATTGAATGATGTTCTCACCATATTTATAAAATTTTTTAGGGGTGTCACCTAAGAAATTGTAATTCCATATAATCACATAATCAATATCTCTAAGATGGTCCTCCTTCACTTGATGAAGTTTTTTAGTGGAAAAAACCTTCTATTAAAGGTAAAAACACATCTTTTCTCTATATATTCCAACCACAACAATACTAACTTCTCAGGCACCCCCTCTATTAGCTAATCATTGGATTTTCAATTAATGGAATCATCTATAATAGTGGATATCAATATACTATAGACTATTTAAAATTCATAATTTTTAATTTTCTCTATGCATCACTTGTACCACAAATTGATTTCCATTTGTGAAGAGATATACATAAGGTTTTTGTGATATTTAAAGATAAAACATCAATTTATATGAAGAAAATGTCTCTAAATAATTATGTAAAACACAAATTTCAATATATATAAGTCATGGGTCATGTAATTATACTCATAATTTCATATTCTCATGAGATCATTAGCATTATCGAATCATCTTTTCATAAGAAATAATCTATTCCCAGACTTTGAGGACTCACAATAGACCTCAAACTCCACTCCATCACCAAGAAACCAAAAAACATGGGTACTAGTCAATATCTGATATTTCCTCTAACTATTTCTCGAAATTATTAGTCTAATCAAATGGTTTCCCTTTTAAAATAAGTACAGTCATAGAATTTTAATCCTGTGAGAATCCTATCATGAATCTATAGTAATATCCTACTAACTTTGGAAAACTATGAACCTTAAAGTCTATATTGGGTGACTCAAAATCCAACACAACCTCAACCTTCATGGGATCGATTGAAAAAATACTCTCTAAAATAAAAATCCCTAAGAAATTAATTTTTTAACTCTAGAAAATAATCGTAGATATATTTTCATATAACAGTTTCTCAATAATTAAATCCAAAATAACCCTAAAATTTTCCTCATGATACCCCTATATGTATGAATAAATGTGGATTTCATCAATTTAAACCACTACAACCCAATCAAGAAAAGGCTAAAATATTTAGGTCAAGTGTCCTATAATCACTACAGGGGTGTTTTTCACACCAAATAACATCACTAAACACTTGAAGAAACCATATAGACACTTGAACATAATCTTAAATATATCCTCATCATAAACCTAAAGTTAGTGATATCTATACTTAAGATCAATATTTTATAACCACTTCACTCATTTCATGTAGTTGTAGAAATTATAGATTCTCATAAGAGGGTATTTGTTCTTGAGCATCACCAAATTAGAGCAGAGATAATCAATAAAAATTTTCAATCTCCCACCCACCTTTTTAAAGTCGTAAACAAGGTATTCCTAGAGAAACACCCTAGGTAGGATAAACCATTTATCCAAAAGATCCTCCAAGTATATCATCTTCTCCTTAAACTCAGTCGGGGCCATACGATAAGTTTTTGATGATATTAGTGTTATCACAAGGTGAAATTTGATATCGAAATCAAACTTTACATGAGGTGGAATCCCTAATAATTCCTCTAAGAAAAAATATCTATAATTATCTAAAACTATAAGTATGTTCTCCAAAATAGCATCTTTGGAATTGAAAACAAACATCACTAATTGATGGCTAATCAGATAAAATATCCTATGTTTCATCGATGTTATTCTTATTTAATGGTCCCATTCACCAGTGATAGTGATACTATTCTCATTTAAATTATTACATAAAATTATATGTAAATATTAATCTACCCATGCCTAAATTGTTTATAACTATTCCATGTAGAGAAATAATAAATATGGTCCCATCTCTAACATGATTAGATCATAAGAAAAAATCTCTCTATAGAGAGTAAGCTCACATAGATGGATGACATTAGATAGAGGATGGTCCCAATCAGTATGAGTCTCTAGCCAAAGATATCAGTGTAATATATTTACAAGGATATCCATTCCATGGATAAAAGATGTATAAATAAATGAATCACTCATACCATTATCAATTAGTACGAGTCCTGCGGTAGATAAGACACCAATTATACCTAAAATTATTTTAGGATACACCTGCTATAATCCCTTCATTGCCTAAAACAGAACTATTCCATCACCTACTTTAATTTTTTCCTTTCATGGTCCACATATAGGTGGACATGGTGGTGGTGGGTCAAAGTATTTTAGACACCTAACTAGTTTTATGAAACAAGTTCCTCTACTATATCCACCTATAGACGAGGCACCCTATCCACCTTGAGGAGGTCCCTGGTCAATGTGATGCCTTTTCTAGGAAGGTACATCAATAGCACCCCCTAGATATTCTCTACTACCCACCTGGTTAGTAAAAAATGAGAAAGGTCACATATACCACTATATTTATAAAAAGAACTATATCCAAGATGCATGGATATAACACAGTATCCTTCTACAACATGCATCTCATCCCAAAATGACAAATGTGCTCGAACCTGATAATGTGATTTTGTTGGCTTTTATCGGCTATATGACACCAATGATTATACGAACAAAAATCCCAATCCAGAAATATATGTGACTCCACTGGAAAACTATCAATAACCAAATATTTTTCTAAAACACTGTCACATATCTGAATATAAATGGTTATGGTGCCATCTCGAATCTCCCACTAAAGGACTAACTAATTCTTCAAAAACTGATGATAACTATCATGAATCATGTCTATAGAGTACCTCATGAGGTTTAGGAACCTCACAACATAATAAGATACCATTATACTATCCATTTGAAGTTCCAAAATCTCATGGACTCTCACTATTCTCAACATCACTTTGAAATAATCATCTCTAAATAAGATATCAAAATATGACTACGGTATAGTAGAATCAAAGTATGTTTGTGAGATCATAGAACACTAGTGAAATTTTGATCCATAAAGAAGGATTATCCAGATAACCACCATATAATTGGATGGTTTCCGGAATAGATTGAAATTTTGATTAGAAAATGCTATACAATTATACCAAGCATGAGGATTCAACTCACCTCAAAACAAAGAAGTACTCTATCTATAGACCTCATAATGCACACCCACACTATGATCAGTATCATGCTTCCCTATGGGGGATATTATCTATGATATCATTGGGTACTATCTTTTTCCAACTATAGGGTGATCAACCCTATACTCCATCAGTGGGTGAAAAATATCCCTATCTAGTCTCTGAAATGAAGCTTCATCACTCAACTAGAGGGTTAATCATCACTATGGGCTCAACACGACCATGCCTCCAAAGACGAGTTGGTTTTCCATAGGGTAAAATCATGTGTTTGACATGATGAACCCAATGTTATTAAAGAATATATGGAATATCCAACTCAAATGAAAAGTGAAATAATATAAACCTGACATGCTATATAATCCATGTATTATCCCATTATACCCCAACTGATTCCTTAGAGTTATATGTTTTTAATAGGTTATTAATGTCTTAGTGAAAGGTTGTATAAGCCACATGCACATTTTATTGGGTTCCATGGTATGTTAACTGAAATGAAGACCCCATTTACATTATTGACCAAATTATACCAAACTAATCATGATAAAAACACTAGCAATAAGATACATCCCTAATAATTGAACCATTTTAATACCATAATGAAATATCACAACCCACTGGAATCCTACATGGGCTAATAGTAAGATGAGTGTACCTCACCAAGCATACCTCTAATAGGTTAAGGGATGGAAAAAATAACTAAGGAGGCATATCACAAAAATTATAGGCCTTAACATGTAAAAAAATATATAAACAGACATCTCTAGAATAATGTATATAATAATGAAAACCAATGTATATTTAAATCAACTATAGTGAATCATGAATGCGATAATGATAGATAGCCTAGCAATTTAATAAAAACCCAAACTATAAATAAGGAAAAGTAAAATAAAAATATACCATGACAAAGACAAACCTCAATATACTGAAATAAGTGAGCTCCATGTCATTTAAACAGCAACATGAAAATGACATACAATATAAAATTTTAAAATTCTCTATTAATTAGCTCCATAAATCCACCAACTCCACATCCTCTAACACCACCACTAAACTATGTGTCAAATACAAATAAACCACATGCATAAGCATGAGTCCTACGAAAATATGAGTATAAATATACCCTATTGGATTCCCCAAAAACATAAGTGGAAAATTTAAATAAAGACATCTCTATAGAAAAGACCCAAATATTCATTAATGAAATAGGTACCTTAGGTAATGTAAGCCATTGAACATTATTACATAAGTCCAAAGAATATTGACCCGTAAGGGAACCAAAATTACCTAATGAGCTATAAAACCAAAACCATTAAAACTATGTCACATCAATTATTTTCACATCATCCCTCAATAATAGTAGTATTAGGGGACCCTTTCCTTACTGGGGAGAGTACGTGAGTTGAGGGTGTTCAATCCCTTATAGAGAACACTCCCCTTGTCATGTGTTATGTGAATCATCCAAGGGTGTTACATACTCTATATGTGTAGGAACAATTTCTCATAACTATAGGGGTTATATACTCCAATTAGTTTATAGAGGTCCCAAACCCTAGAGTTAGTATACGTCCCAAAGGGTTACTATCCTTATGTCTTATATAATCATCCACCCACACCCATCATCTTCTATAAATAGGATAAAGAACTATAACAACTCAAAATCATCAGAAAATAATCCCAATATTGTGAATAAATATATATTATCACATTCCATATTAATATACACTAATAATGTACTATTAATGTGCCCAAAACTGACACATGGGGATGCAAATGTGAATATTAGGGAATATCGTCTAGTAAATGATGTGTAATCTAGAGTACATATAGTGTAGGCCTTGATAGTATCCAATAATAATCTATGATGGACATTTTCATTTGGAATCAATATATATATGGTGTGCCCATTATTGTACACACCTTATAGAACTATTCTGGTTGGTTGGTGTGTATCTGGATACAGGTCGGGCTACTCTCTAAGTGTTTAGAGCATATATTGTGCGATACACACTGTATGGGACCTTGCGGATTCTTAGAATGTACTTTTGATAAATGTTGATAATCATTTTACTAAACATATGACACATATAATGAACCACACATCATGTGGGTCATTTTTAGAGACCTGGTGTGTACATATTGTAAACAACATGGAATTTGGTTTTAAAGAGAATTTATATGTATCCCTAAGATACATACCATGTAGTGTTTATAGAGCTATATAAACACAAGTAATGTAACTCATTAGATACATAATGTGTGACCTATAAGACTATATACCATGTAACTAAGAATTGAAGATCTACAATGCATAGTTGCTCACCTATTTCATTGTAACCAATTCCTTTTCCAACACCTCTATTTATTCCTCCTATGTGACCCAACACTAATGTCCATGGGGCCACAATTTCACCTCCCCAATGTCCCTATAGGGACCCACGATTATTTCATTCATCAAGTCCATAGACTTCATTGAAATAATACCTCAAATATCTATCATCATCATTACTTCCATATCCCCATCTATCATGAATTCACCAATAAATATCCATTTTTTGAATCAAATTTTCATGAGCGAATCAAAGAGGATAGGAAAATGAGGTATTAATTGAATATTGGTGGTCATTGTGATGTTCGAGAAAAAGATAATGGATTTTTATTCATTCACAATAATCAATGTGGAATAAATGAATGAAAATATTATATTCTTGTTGACATTTTTTTAGGGGATTTAATATTGAAAAAAGTTTTATTTTTCAAAAAAATAAATTTATCAACAAAAAATAAAAAATTTCAAAATGAAAACCACCTTTTATTATAATCCAAGAATATTTCCTTTGAAATTAAAATGAAAATAAACATCGATTCTTCATCCTCATTTTAATATCATATCAAAATTATTTATCTAATAAACAAAAATGGGTTATTGAAATAATTAAATAAAAAATGGTTGATTAGTAATCGTAATGTGAAAATATTTATTTAAAGTCTAATTTTGTGTTTATTTTCACTAAGTATTCAAGTTATCAATAACTAATAATTATTCATATTTACACCTTTGAAAAAAATCAATCATCGATTAGTAAACTTTTGTTAGAGGATGAACAAGGTGAATTTAAAGGATGGAGTTTCCTACCTTGATGGTGAATCATTTTCAACTCCTCCATTCAATATTAATATGTGTTCCCTGTCACTACCACCACAAAGAACATGAATAACATGATGAACATGAAGAATCAATCTAAGGTTTCATTATTTATGGAAAATCCCATATAATAATCCACAAAATTATATTTATTTGAAAAACCTAGTTCAAGGATGCCAATGACTGGGTATTTTATTTAAAAATCCCTAAATACTCAGTTGAAGTCCAAATTCTAAAAAATAAAATCTATACCTATATTAGGAAAAAGGCCCTATACAGAGACGATTTTAGTTTCAAAATGTTATTTAAGAAATCATTTTAGGAGTTAATAAATCTACATGAACATATATCGAAAATATATATTTATTATATTATTTATTCTCATAATTTCCAGAACATAAAAAAATAAATAGCTTCATAACCAAATTTATAAATATTACTAAAAATTTTCAAATTTATTATTAAAAAAATCTTAGTCACGAAAACCCTTCTTATGAAGAACCTATCTAATTGAATTAATGAGGTGTTAAAAAATTTTCATTTTCGAAGAAACTTAACCCTTAATATTTTTATGGGGTTTTAAAATCACATTATGTTATCTTATTTATTCTCTTTATATATGAATGATTAGAATGATTTAGTTTTTATATCGTATACATTTAACCCAATAAATATATATATAATACATTTTAATATATAAATCTTTATAAAACATAGGATTTGTGTTACTTATCTAAAAATAAAATCCAATTATTTATGAAAATATAAAAATGAAATTAATGCTTATGGTATAGAAAAAATATTTTAAGTAAAAGATTATATTCATATGAAACCAGGATCCCAATAATATAAATTTTGGTTCTATAAGTAGTTAACGCCATCATTTGTAGAAAAATATTACGACCCTTGACTAGTGAGTAGTCAAAACCAAAGGTATAATATATATCAACCATTACTCTAGGGATACCTCAATTCTAATACAATCTTCCTCCCAATATTCCTAAATCATTACCAACCTTTTATTTCGAATTCATTTCCGAAAAAAATAATCATGACTGAACATAACTAAGTATCATATCTTATCTAGACTATAACTCCTTATATACATGGTAAGAGATTTATATGAAGTATTGAAAAACATTAATATAATTAATACAATAATTCCTAATATAATCATTTTATGTTAATTAATAAATTAAAGTAGTGAATAAACTAAATAAATAAATAAATCATAAATTTAGAAATCAAATAAATATTTATGAACATTTCCGAAAGAAAAATTATAAGCACTAAGAAAGTTATTCATGATTTTTTCACATTACATAAATAAATAAATACAAAAACATTATATTTATTTGTTTATATGGTATTTTGGTATGAACTTCTTTATATTTCAAATACTCGATATTCATGAAAACATTAATAATCGTACAAACTTTTCATATATTATAATTTGTTTACATAAACTAAATATCACATATTTCATTTTATTTAAGCCTTGATCAAATCCATTAAAAAAAATTTGAGTTGTTTAATTAAATTTACAAATGGGACTTTTAATATTAGAATTTTATATTCCACTGTAAACTGTTATATATATCCTCATGTCGATTTATAAACACTTTATAAATCAATATACAATATAAATTTTCTTGAAACCTCGATCATATCTACTAATTTTTATGAACTACATATATACCACTCAAAATTCAGTGCATCCATTCTATCATGGTGAAGGTTTTAGAGAATTTTAAGGAAACCATTCTTTAAATATTTTAAAAAACATTTTTTTTATACAAGAAACCATAAATTTGTTCTTCCCTATTGATAATACCCACCAATGGAACAGTAACCAATTTTATTTAGTGTGAATATTTCAGGAATGTCATTCAAAAGTATAACTTTTGAAACCCTAACATGGTTTTTCTCATTTATGTCATGGTTTTTTATGGAAATGAAATTACTATATTAACTATTCATGTTTTTGGAAAAAACCAGGTCATAATTTTATCATTTATTGTTACCTTATTTTAAATAAATTTACATTATAGTTTTATTAAACCATGACATAGTTTTATATTTTTTTATAAAATCATACTATTTATTTCATGGAATAAATTTTAGATATTGAAATCATCAAGAAGCCTGCAATTTTTTCAATAAAAATCCATGGTTACAAATTTTTTTTCCAGATTCTTCATCTATCTAAAAATTCAATCCAAATTATATGGGAGTGACATTAGAACCATTGGATGTATTTGGAACGGAAAAACATAATCCAAAGGTAGTGTTAAAAATCATTCAAAATCCCTTTTATCACATGATCCATCCATTTATTTTGGATTAAACTAACATAAAATATGATTGTAACTTATTTTTGATGAAATCAAATCTATCTTCATCTTATTTGTGGTTGATGAGTGTTATTATTAGTTAGATAAATGAAAGCTTTCTCATATTATATATATGAGATATAGTAAATCTCTCAATTCTTGGAAGGGCTCGTCTTTTAAAAATGGTTTTCTAGAACATTATAGAGAGAGAGATAGAGATAGAGTGATGGATATATCACGGATTTATTATATCATGATTAAAATAAATTTAAAATGGATATCATATTTGGTGTCTTAAAATATGATATAAAATGTTTATTGTGTCTTGTTTTATGATATAGGATATCATAATCTATGATTGGATCAGTTCATATGATATTTGAAATCGTAACACATGATGTAGTGTAAATCCTTCAATTTCATTATATCATAACATACATTATAAGAAATCATAAGCTATGGAATTGAAATAGGAATGTGACTATAAAACATAGTATTATATCATTGATCATATATAATTTTTATCATAAAATATGAATCCTAGTTTTTGAAGGGTGATATCACGAGCGAACACTACACATTATAAACAGCGATATGAGTCTTAAACTATCATATAACTTATGATACGTAATCCATTAAAATATTTGATTGAAAACTCCTATATTATTTATCATAGAACAAATAATTTTTTTAACCATGAAATATGTTTTTACTATATTTAAGATTTTGACATAGAAGATTTGTAAAAGATGATATGTAGAAAAGTTATGGATTATTAATTTTTAAATTATGAATTGAATTATATTTTATAAATTTGTGGAAAAAATGGTATTTTGGAATATTTATATTATTTATAAAGTATTTATAAATTTATTAATTATAAAATTTATTTAATTAATTTTTAAATGTGTATGGAACATTTAACAAATAAATATATTCAATATTAATTAATAATAAAAAATATTGTTGATCTATATAACATGACTCATAATTTTGATATAGACTGTTTATATTAAAATTATGTAGTAATTTATAAAAAATTTATAAATTACAAGATAAATAAAAATATAAGTGTTAATATTAAAATTATGAATTTTTTATAGTTATGATTTTAATATGTTTTAATTAAAATATTATTTATGAATTATTTGAACCATATCAAAAGGAGTTATGATAATTGTTCTGATAATGGTTCAAATGATATTAAATATGTGATATTTTAATTATGTTATATATTTACATAATGTACGAACTGTTTATATGAAATATAAAATTTTTATATTTTAGTAAAATATCAAATATTTATGAAAAATCATAGACAAAATATAATATGAAGGGGTTTATGTTTAGAATAAATATTATATAATTATATTAATTTAATTATATAATTTCAGAATGGGTGACTAAATTATAATTGTTTATAATAATTTATTTATGGGTTGTTTGTAAATAATTATCTCGTGTATAAATTTATGTAATCACTTTTGAAAAAATATCCATTTACTGTCTGTTTTTTTCTTTTAATTTTGGTTAAAAATAGATGTTAATATAACATACATTGAATATATGGTTTTAACATCTGTTAGAAAAAATGAAAATAAAAACTCTTTCAATGTCATTTATAGTGATAAAAAATGATGAAAATCCACTCCAGGTAACACCCTAATATTTTATATATATTTCATATGAAATAAAAATGAAGTATTTGATAAACTTATTTAAAATAATTTCTGAGCCTAGATGAACCATGATATAGTAATAATTGATAACCTATAAGTAAAAAATTGTATGTGTGAATAAAAATAAACACACTTTGAAAAATAATTAAAAGATATTAAAATAATTAATATTTATTTTTTGATTCAAAAAAAATAAGTACTCAATCTCAAATAAAGTCATTTTATGCTTCTAAATTATGTTTTCATCAAAAATGGTTATATTACATTTTGTGAACGTACTTTATAATTAATTTTTACCATTTTATGAAATTTTATTTGAGGGAATTAATTCATTTTTTGAAATTTTCATGTTAATATTATCATTGGTGGTATTTTTAAGATATTTTCAACAATATTTTTTTTCTAAACATTATGGAAAAATACAACTTTTCTGTAAATATTTCACTTATTATCATTGAATTAATATATGGAAAATTACCTTTATGTTTTAAATAAAAAAATTAATTGTTAATTATAAATAATATAATTAATTATATTGGTTTAATATTTATACTTGATTTTGGTATATGGTCATTTTTAGGCTTATAAACACAATATTCAAGAAACTGTCTTCATGCACAAAATTTTTTTATATCATAGAAAATTAAAATAATATATATTTATTAATTTTTATAAAGAAGAATATAGATAATATATTAAATAAAATATTAAAATTTAATTTTATGGTTTTTAATGGAAGGGTATAATATTAAATTTAGTTTTATGCTTAAACATGAATTTTTGAAAAACATGATTTCATTGTGTTTTGTTTGATTATTTGAAATTAATTTGTAATGATAATATAAATGGAATATATTTAAATTGATTAAATATTTCGTATCACCATAGTTATATAATTAAATAGGTTCAAATTATTTTTTTGTCACAATGAATAGTAAAAATAGTAAAAAATTGTTGCCACGATTAAGGATAAAATGGGTTTACCAAGGGTTAATGCCAGAGATAAGGGTAGTAATGTTATAAAAAATTATATATTTATTATTTTTTAGGATACTAAAACATTATATTATCCTACCTTATAATTATTATCCACTTTTATATACTTTCACATGAAAGTGATATTATATTATAGAAATATTTTAAGCAACTCCACATGTGTCCCTCCCCTCACATATAAAAGAGAACCTATTATACTCACGTATTTACACAATTTGAGAATTATATATCTGTAATAACTTATACAAAAAATTAATAGATTTATTCCATTCATTTTATATCCTCTTGTACTCTCTTAATAGTAATATTTCATGTCTTAAGGTGTATACCAAAGGAGGACTCTCAAAGAAGAGTTATAAATCCTAACCGAGAGCTTTCCATTTTACTGATAATTCAACATTTTCTAAACCATCTATATAAATAAAAAATGATTAATGACGTATAATAAATACAATTAGATTTTATATTGATTATTTCACAGCCATGTATTCCCTCCATTCCGTCAAATGGTAAATAAAAGTATCACTCATGCGTTTTTGTGGACTACCGCCACCGCATAATGATATGATTTATTTTCAATAATTATTTTCATGGTTTGATATTAAGAAGAATTTAATATATATTTGTATATATATATATATATATATTATTAATTATATAATAATTATTTTCTAATGGTGAGTTATTATTTACATTTCTTTCATTCCATCCACCAAAATGTGGATGACATCACTCACGTGTACATATGAACTATTGTCTCCATGAAGTGTAGTAATTTATTTTTCAACACTGATTTTTATGAATGGTTATAAAATTGTATGTTATGATTAATTAATATAATTATGAAGTAACTAATATTTCTAGGAATATGTAACCATGGTCAATTTGAAAAGACCATAACTTCTAAATCAAAACATTAAAATAAACAAAATAGATAACACCCGAAAATAATGATTTTAATAAATATTTATTAATAAGTGGGTGTTGAAATGTTATATATGGGCCATATATGTTATTATAAGTACTAATATGGTTAGGTTAAAAATTTATAATATATTTAAATTTATTATACAATAGTTTATATTACTTACGAAGAATTGTAGGCTTGAGGTAATGGTTTTACAATACAACCTCACTTTTAAACAAGATTATTTATGAATAAATTTATAATGATGGAATTATTTTATCTACATCTAAAAAATATAATTTATTTTTTTCTCATATTTTTAATCATATTGATTATATTTTTTCCTTAATATACCTCTCTTTATGTACTCAAGAGACCGAAAGAATGTTTTATAGGAAAACATAATTTATTTCACTCTTTGGACATAAATCATTTTTTACCATATCAATAATATATTTAAAATTAAATCAAGCTTATTTTTAAAATTCCAAAATTATTTTATAAATACTTTTTCGACACATTTTTAACATTCAGTAATTTTTTTTAAAAGTTACCTTTTTTATTTTCCAAGAAAGGTAATTTTGACTTTTTACAGAAAATGTGAAAGGAATCATTGTTTTACCATTTTCTGTATGGAAATATTTTTATACCATAATGACTATGATTTTATTTGAATATTTATTTTCAATTTTCTATTTTAATTTAATACTAACATTTTTTTCATAATATTTTTAATATTTTTATATATTAAAAAATTTATTTCATAATAAACAGGGTATTCTCTTCAAGAAATGTTCTAGTTATCATTTAATGGTATATTAATATACAAAAAACAAATTTCATATTTATTATGATTTATAAGTGATATGATCCAGTTCTACCATCTTTATTCATTTTATTGATGATTTATGATTACACTGATTAAATATAGATAAAACTAGATTTTTTTCCACAAGTGAAGGTAAGTTGATATGGTAAATATTTTTATGATTTTGTGGCATACATATGAATGGATTATGATTGTGAGGTGATTGAGTCTATTATATCCCTCTAATGCATTGGGTAAACATTAATGATTTATGAGGTCAAATGGTATCTAGGTGGTTATCGCTATCCCAAAAGCGGGTACATAAGTGGTTATACAATGCTGAAAAGAGGGTACATGTGATGTTATCCCAATATCAATGTGGGTAAATAGGTGGTTATCTCGAGATTAAAATGTAATGGATGTAATGGTGGGTAGCTTGGAAATAATATTTTTATGACATTGATTATTCCAAAATTTAATTCATTATTTTATGGTGTGATCTAAATCTGAATGTATCATGTTATTTTAAACATTTATGATTCAGGTCTTATAAACTACCATGAATTATTCCTTGCCTCATGATTATTATCAATTAATTGTTCTGTATGAATTTCAAATTATAATATCAAATTTTCATAACCCTTTTCTCTTGATATTTTTACATATTATAATTGAATGATATAACCCTTGTATAACATTACTGAGCATCTGATCTCACCCATTATTATGTTTTATTTTCCCCAGGATATAAAGAATTATTTCAAGTATGATATGTCTATGAAGGGTTCTTGTTGTGAATATATATGTGGGAAAAGATTTAAATCAATCATGCAACAATTTTTCATATATCCATGTTTTCAAAGACACTAAATCATTATAGTTCTATCATAGATTATAATGATACAAAATTATTATTCATCTAAAATGATATAATATATATTTACGTAAATTTTGGGTCACAATAGTAGGTATCAGAGTTAGTATTAGTTATTTTTGGAATCTATGATGAGAAAATTTTAATGGGAATCCTTATGATAATATTTTGCAATTACATTATGATACCTAGTTTTAAGAAACCAAAGAATAAATAAAATTTTATTCCTGGATTTATGATTAAACCTAAATAATACCTTGAAATCCCTATAAATTTAGCCTTATAAGTACCAATAAATTCCTCCACCTTCCGTTTAAGATCAATGAATTATTTATCAATCCTTTTATATAGACTATAAGGGAATTACATATAGAAAAATATCATCCTACAATCAACCCATTATATGGAGTCAATTTCTTTCTTTTAACATGTATTCTCATTAAGGTTATACCATTTATCTACTTTAACTTAAAAATGATAAAAAAAATTAGGGAAACGTTACATGTTTTAAGAACTAGATAATAGAAAATTATTTCATAATGGTGTGCATCCATTGATCAATTAATAGTGGACCTGATTACCTACTTAAATAATGTTAAGTTTCCCAATCAAGAATTAAAAAGATCATTTTCTCTCATTTGATAATTCTTATTCTATGCCAAATTCGTGGATTAAGAATGTTGTATGAGCATAAAAAAAGGTTTCTACATCCCAAGTCACATATAATTGGATTGTTTAGGTGGACAATAATTTCATTTTCCATCATGATTTAGTATTAAAATGGTTCATTCGGGGTCCATCCATTGACTAAAATAAAAAATAATATTGTGAAAAATATTAATCATCATTGAAAATCACATAATCAGGGGAAAAAATTTATTGGATGTCTAAATCATTACACATTATTTTCAATCTATTACACATTACATATAATATAGGTTATCTATGAGTATGATATATTTTAAACCATTATAATAGTTTGTAGAGAAAATGTGGATTAATAAAATAATATCCCCTAAGAGTGTCAAACTAGCTGTGATGCAAGTCCTTTTTTCATGGTCAATGTTATGCTTAGAAAAATACCAATGTTTGTTTTTTATATTTATTACCCCTATATACATCTTTTCTAGTGCCACATCCAATTATGGTATCTATGAAGGGATGTAATTTCTTGACAAATCTCATGATATATACCTTACAATTTTTTTGGATAATATCATATACAAATATTTATACCCAATTTTTTCAAAAAATTATTATAATCCTAATCTCCAAAGAATGACTAATATTCTTATCTTATATCATCTATAGTGACACAAGATTTTTATATTTAAATATTACATTGTATTTGATATATTTTGATTAAATTACACAGATAAATGCATGAGAACTATAATAGTTTAGTTTAACTATATACATGAATCATAATATTATTATATTATGAATGATCTTAAACATCTTCCACAATGACCTTCCCAGATAGTACTTCTCTAAAAAAATCCATAAAAAACCATTCTTTAGGACATGAGGAATGAAATATATGTAAGGGTTAGCTCAGATGCTCTGTAAGGGTAATCATTGGATTTATAAATATATTATAATATGAATTCGAAAGATAATAATGAGGGAATGTTATCATGAACATAACTTATAATGTTCATAACCAACCTTTCATAGATCATAAACATGTGTCAAAGCTTAAGTATTCATACTTTCAGAAGAAATGTGTCACAAGAGTAAAGAATCCTCATAATTCAATCTGAAACCATATGACCACATCCTAAAAGTGCACAAACAACATAAATATAGAAAAAACATTTCATTGCTCAAGGTAAATTACAAAGACTATCAATATAGGGAACTTGGAATCATCACAAATTCTCATTGTGGATTAAGTCCGTTGAATTATTTCTTTGTATAGATCTATCCCTTCGACCTATTTCCCATAGTTATCTCATTAGATATAAAATATTACCCATTTCATTTGAGGGAGATATATGTCCCATGTATCACATAATCAAAACCATATTTATGTGTTTCATTATAACATAAATAATTTATCATATCATCACATCATAATTCGTGTAATGAAAATGACTTTCATAAACATTTCATCAGTCTACTATAAAATAAACCTTGAAAAAATGGGTTTTATTGATATTTCATCAAAATAAAAATTATTTATCCAGAGAAATAATATAGATGTTATCATTTAATCTTATTTCCCGTAAATAATTATAAAAATAAAGGTTGTTATTACTGATAAATAGAAATAAGATAAAACATTCATGCGGACAATAACATTTATATTTTGGAAACACATTAAAAAATAAAAAAATCTAAAATAATATGGGTAATTTTTATCTTAAAATAAAATCGTTGACTTATAATATTTGATTCAAAAATAATTATTTTTTATGGTAAGAAATTCCTTTCATACTATATAAGTTAAACCAAGGATTTATTTTACATTTATTGTAAAAGAAACAAGAACATTGTTCAATAAACCAAAAGAAGTATGCTATTAAATCAATTTTTAAAAAAATTTAAAAAATGGTTTTAATTTAATTACAAAATTAGTTTAGCTTTGTGAAAAAATTATTTAAAACATTTTTTAAAAACATGGACCTAAATGAAAAATAAATTTATCTAAAGAGATAAATAGCATCTATTTTTTACATACAAATATATTTTTTATATATTGTGAAGTTAAAGAGAGGAAATTAAAATTAAAAAAATAATTATAAATATGTATCCTGAGTATAGGAAATTTATGCATTTATTGAGAGATAGATAATAAGATATCCTCCTCAAAAACCCAATCATAAACAATAATAATGTACAAATATATTGTAACACCAATTCAATAACACATTGGAAACATTTGAATAATAACTACCATTAAATAAATAAACTTATATTGATATGTATAACATAAAATTTTCATGATAATAATCAGAATATAAATTCATGAATAGTAATTAAACTACATAGAATATGATATGTCCATAACAAAACATATGTTTCAAAGAAGGCATATTGAGGCAAACAAATCCCATACTACAATGGTATCATAGGAATTGTAATTTCTATAAAAAAGGGATCCAAAATGGATATTGAAATCCAAATAATTTTCTTAAGAATAATATTAAAACACATTCATTGATTGTGCATTCACCATAGAAAAGAAACTAGTTTTGAATATGGATTGTGTCTTCCATTAGTAAATTTTAGGTGAAAATCCATTAACTCGAGTTCCTCTTTCATTGTAATGTCTTTAGCCTCCTGTATAAAAAATATTAATTTATTATAAATATTATCCAAATTCATAAAAATAATTGTAATATATTATCACCTTGAAACATGATATTGCCCTTTTATTAATAATTCATTATTTAAATAATCTTTGTTTGTGTTAACTATTGTGTTTTTCATGAGTATTTTTGATTATTAGTGTTGATCCCTATACATCGATCACTATTAAATAATAAATAAAATGTTGATAATTTTATCAATATCATATATATTAATTATAAAATATTTTTTTTCATCCATAAAATTTAGATATGGGGAAATTAAATGCACTGTTCGTTGAGACGATAGGCCGTATGCACACTTGAACACTTGTTTTATTTTACTTTTAATGGATGAAATAAAATAAAGATAAATATTAATTCAACATTAAATAGAAATTATTATTTCACTAAGACCACATATATTCATTAAATTATTTTCTTATTAGCTTATATTTATAGCGTAAGTGAAAAATGAAGCACCCAACTTCGTGAGGCGATAGTCTTCCATACACAAAATCCACATTATTGTATCCCCCTCATAATTGAAATTTAAAAATGTATATATGATTATATATATATATATGATTATTTTAAAATTATCATATATTTACACTAGATCCATATTCCTATAAAATGGTTATATGTATCGATGTAAAAAAAAGATACACCGGTTCACGAGGCGTTTGCCCACTCTACAGACGAGCAACATTATCATTTTCAATTTGAAGGGAGAGGAGATTTTTATATGTATTTAAATTTAAAAAATATCATATAATTATATTTAAGATACAAATTTTGTTGTATTATAATGGTTTAATAATATTTTAATGAGGTGGAAGATGAAATAAAATAAAAATACCAGTTTAAGAATGTTATATGTTATTCTAGTAATACATTTATGTTTGAACCCAAAGTCATCATGGTTGGATTTATAATAAAAAAGGAACCTACGATGTTTTTATGTAATGAATGGATTTGGGTATTTCTTGAACAAACAAAAGGGTTTTTTGAAAGGTGAATATGATAGGAGATGGGGTCACCTTTTATAATTGGTGGAGAGGACACACATGGAATTATTTAAGATAATATATTACATACACATTTTTAGCATTCGACCGGGACAAAAAATAGAAACGAATTGAGGATTATATGATATAATGTCTAAATATTACCATAAAATAAAAATTGGACGAGTTTTAGTTAATTTTTATCACTTATCTTTGTAGTTTATCCCCTTGGTGAACCAGTTTTTAACATAACTATGTAAATTAATTTCCACTCTTTTCAATATCAATAATGGTAAAAAATTATGTTAAATTTATTATATATTATTAATAATTCGTGTTTAAAATATTTAATCCTTTTTATCATATTCAACTCAAAAATTGGCATAATTTAATTTGAAACAAAACAAACAAGAATGATGATAGTTCAGTTTCCCAATGAAGAATTTTTATTAAGCATGAAATGTTTTTATATTAAAATTTACCATATTACTAAATAAAATGGACTAAAGTAAATATATAATAATATATTTGAATTAATTTTATATTTATTCCATTTTTTAAAAAAATTAATATTATTAGATTATTTAAATGAAATGACACATAAATAAAAATTAGTATTTTTGATTATTCATTGAAAGATTTATCTTTTTAGAAAATTATAAAAAATTAAATCTAATATAACATTGACATTATAATTTAAAAAATGACATTTATTTTTTCAAATACAATTTCTATAAATGAAAAAAATTAATATATGTTCTCAAAAAAAGATGTAATTGGTTTTTTGAAAAATATATGTTTCACATAAACATCTCATTTATTTTAAATTGGTTTTTTTTATTTCAAATAAACTAATGACCAATGTATTCATTTTATAAATGTATGTAATAAATATTTTCATAATATATTTAATTTAATTTACACCCACCACTCTAATGACTAGTCGATTACTATAATAATAAAAAATATTATTTTAACATTGTATCTGAATATGTTAGAACTCAATGTTTTTTGTAACAAATGATATTAATGAAATAAAATTTACTGAAATAAAAAATATTTCATAAAATATTAGGGTGTTATAGAACACACCCCTATAATTTTCAATCTAACACTAAAAATACATCACTCATATCCCACCCCATTCTCATTCAAACCTCTATGTGTAAAAGGCTTCTGACCACTTTTTTAACAATGCTTGGCTTTCACATAGGAATTCAAGGCGGTCCTCTGGGATAAATAGATCAAAACTGATATCGATGAAACCTTTCATGTATTATCTAAATAGATGAATTGGTCTAAGATAGTCTTATAAAAATAGAGTAAACTATTGTTTGACGACCTTGAATCTGATATTTTTTTAAGACAAGAATGATCAACCAGACTTCTAGATGAGGCATTCATGGTTGGGAATTCCAAACGTGGAAGAAAATTATATGGCTAAAAATCTGGATTACATTATTTTCATAAAAGATTCTATTATGGAGGAGATGTTTGAAATCATATTTACCATTGAGGGTGATTGATATTTTATGTATTCCATCATTTATAAGGCAATGAAAGGTCAAAAAACCAATTTCATCTTTAAGTGTTAATGAATTTAATTTTTTCAATGAGGATCTCATTGATGAAGCTATGGATAATTTAATAACCTAACCATTAAATGAATAAAATCCTCATAGGGTTTCAACATACCTATTATATGTTATTTAACTTATTTTGAGTGATATAATGAATGAATATTTCACCTTTGTCCCTTTATATGATGAAATATAGCCTGTCATATTTTCTCTAAATAAGGAAATCTCTTTTAGAACTTATCGGTCAAAAAAAGTTTCAAGAATGTATGTGATATTATATCGATGAATATCATATGTTCTGTTAGAGATATCTTCAAAATTTAATAGATTCTACTTAGCCATAACTATCATTTTATTAATGTTATTCCAATGATGGACCAAGATATTTATATCACCGACATTAGACCTACTTTTATGGGAAACAAATTACCAAATATTGTGTAGAAAATTCATACTATTTGTCATTGAAATATCATCAAGGACATTTTAACTCCAAACAATTTCGGTTTTATTCTAGGGTTACAAATAAAATATTGATTATATATTCCATTTGAAGGGATGAATATTATCTATAGAAATTCATGAAATGGAAGCATATATAAGAATATTGATATTAATAAGGCCTTTATAAACATAAAAAGTCATTTCATCACAAAGACAGTGTAGTGATTTAACTTTTCCTAGAGATTTATAAAATTTATTTACTCTATTATTATCAGTTCTAGAAATTTAATTATCCTAATGGCAAGCCTAGAGGTTACATTGAATGAACACAGGTGGTTACGTAAGTAGACCCCATATATGACCTTATTTTTGGATTAATTGAAGACAATAATTGTCATTTTATTATATAGGATGTTAATCAGGGGAATATTATACCCATCAAGGATAAAATGAATTTTTATATCCCTAATCACCAACTTTATACTTTTAATGTGGTCTTCTCACACTATAAAATAATATCACAGTAGGATATTTCCTAGAGAAAGATAGTTGTTATATTTAGGAATAGAGTCTCTACTCATATGAGGAGGACTATTATAAATCTTCTTACTATTAAACAATGTGAGTTATCCTTTTTCTATCTTTGTTTTCCATTATTTTCTAGGATATTTAAAGACTATTTTTTGAGGTAATTACAAATTGTATAGAATCATAACTCTCAATCCAAAAGGGAATGAGTCTATCACATGATGGAAGAATATGTCTGGATAACTCAGTTACTACCTCTATGTTTTTTAATCCTTCTATTTGCAAATTCTTCCAATTGAGCTGATCAAAATCCATGATTCTCATAATTGGAATTTTGTATGGTATTAGAGTAACCATGAAGGGTAAATGATTATAATTTCATAGAGAAAATTTTCCAAGCACATTGTCATAGGTGGGGATGGAAATAAAAACCATTCTCTCTTTAATAGATTCGTAGTTTGTAGTTATATGCTTAGACTTCATAATTCAAGATATACATAAACTGACATCTTTAGGATGATACATATATACAGGCTTCACGAAGGGAATTATTTTATTTTTCATTTTTTATTTTTCCTGATATCAGAGTGAAATTTAATGATATCACATTGAATACTCAATGGTATCCCTCAAAACTATCTAATATTAACATAAATAATTGAAAATGGGTCCACACAAACCATTCATATATTTGTAATTATCAATTAGATATAAAATTTCTCTCTATTTCGGATGACCTTGATATGATTTCACAAACACATAATATCATTTTGACTGGACTGCTTCTAGAAATTTTTATGTACTATTTTGTTACATAAGAAAAACAATGGGAGACACAGTCTATTTCTGGAACTCTCAACCCAATGATCCATTTCATGCACTAGTGTGGGGATTAGGGTGATTCCCTATTACGTCATAATATTTTTTGGAGTCCTTTTACGACTCCATCAACACATATTCTATTAGGGAATTCTTGGAAAAACTAGTATCCTATAGATTATATGATTAGTAATGTAGGTATGTATTTGGTATCTATTTGATACGTCTATTTTATTAACTTCTAAGACCAATCCTATATTATCTTTCATTTCCAATTTTTGATGAAAATATGGAATTTTTTATGGACATCTTTTGTTGTCTGATTTATACAAACAACATAATGTAAAACAATTAGAATGCTATTTTTCACATAGAGAAAAGTGAGTAGGTTGGGATCCTCTTTTTTGGTGCTGTAGATTCTTTTTTTAATCATATTTAGGAATCTGGAAGCGACATTATATTGAAGGAAAACAATGTCATGCCTAAGTGTCTTCTCATTGATATCATGGGAGATGTTTGAAGTGATTGAATCTTTAGGATGTAATCTCTAAGAAACACAATGTAGGAGAAAATATTTACATGAAATATTGTATTTATTGGTTCTCTAAAAGTGATAAAGGAGCGAAAGTTTGTTACATGGAACCTTCCCCTCCAATATTTGAATTAATATTAGCATGTTTTGTCCAATCATTGTAGCGTCTATACTTGTATGCTATGATAATGTATTATAAACTTGTCGAAGGTTATTTAAGGTTTTTTTGTCATTTTCATTGAAATTTCTATGACATTGAAGCAGATCCTCTAGATGATATTAATATGGCTAATTATTATAATCACCATAATCAGAGAAAGCTCAAGATTATATGTAAATCGATGTAGATAATTACAATTATTAGAAAAAAAATCATCCCTTATTCTATAGACTATGTATATAGAGTGGTGTGATTGATTTTCATATATTGACGGTATTAAACTCTTTATCTTTCATAAATATAGGGAAGCCAATGCAATGAAATGTTCATTTTTGAAGAATTTTATTATGGATATGGCCTCTCTTTGGTCCTTTTTCCTCTTTGATGCTTTTCTTCATTTTAATTTAGTCGATGTGTGTATTTGACATGTACATGGAACATAATCCATTATTATTTTCTCTCATTTCAATTTTTTTAATAAAATTCATGGGAATGGGCCATTTAGTTCATTTCCTCGACCATCATAGATTAATATTAGATATAAAAAGTAAAATAAAAAAATAAGAATATGAAAATGAAAATTTAATTTTGATGAACATTGGAGAACATAAATTTAAATTTAAATTCAAGAATAGAAATTTTAAAGATAAATAATTAAAATTGAAATAATGTTGAAATGATATTTAAATTTAAATTCTCAATATGAATTTTAATTTTATTTTGTTATATGAATTAAAAAATATCTATATGTTAAATTAATTATTAAATATATTAAATTTTATACTAGTAGGAATACATATGGATGAATATAAATAAATAAATAAATAACTTTTTGAATGTTTAAATATTTAAATTAATTTTTATGGAAAAATATTTGTGTGCATGTAACAGCTCCACACATTACAATATTTTTGATTTAGAATAAATTTAATTCATTTGATAGCTTGCAATGCACACTGGGGTTAAACAAAACACTTTTTATTTAAAATTTCTACACATTATTTTAGAATAATATTTTAACAATTTCTGAAAATTTACATAACCATATAAAATTTAATTTTTGAAATCTGAATAGAAAAATTATCTTATAGTTAATTTTTTTTCATTGTTCCTATAATTTTTTTTATTAATAGAAAAAATTAATGAATTTTAATTAAAAATTTCCTTTTTTCTTTAAATAATTTATAGTGTAAATTTATATTTTGTTTTATTATAAATGTAAATATATTTTAATTTTACATCCATTGATAAAATTCTTGTTATTTGGAACAATTTAATAATCATATTAAATTTTAAAAAATTATAAACATTGATACATTTTCACATTATAACCCTTCTTTTTTTACTAGTATGTGGAATTATATTTAAATTATAATTTTCTAATTCTATGAATTAAATTTTTATATATATTACATGTTTGTAAAAATAATAATTTTTTTTACAATTTAAACTTAATATTTGATCAAAATTAATAGTAATTGAGTAAAAATCAATTATCGTAGTTAAAATAAAAATGAGTTTACTATGGTTTAATAAAAAATGATATGGGTTAAAATGGATTATAAACCTGAAAAACATATTATATGTCCTTATTAAGATATTCAATCTATAATGTTATATAGTTGTCTATTTTGGACCCTAGTTATATAGGAAAAGAGTTGGGGAACTCAATTCATTTTAAAAATATCAAGTCTGTCTTCTACCCATCTTTTAAAAGGCCACCTCTCTCCGCTCTTATTCACAACTTCAAACCACATTGATTTATAAAATACCTACCCAAATAAATTCTAGAATTTCATCACATTTACTATCGAAGCCTAAATATGGGTGTAAATCTATCCTAGGAAGGATTTAGTGAAAACCGATTTAGTGTACCCAAATAAGAGTTAATGTTTTTCAACAAGAATCTTAATTTTACATTGTTCTAAACATGCATTGATTTTTATTAAACCATGATGTTATATAAATATTACAATATTACATGTACTTGGATATTTTTATAATAATTTAATGACTTAAAACCATCTCCACTTTAATTAAATGGGTTATGAAATCATAATTAGTGTATACAGTGGACTACTGCCTCACACACCATTATTGTTCATTTTTCCATGTACACCTATAAATGTATTGATATAGAATTATTTAAATAAAAACTCCATTTTTATAATTATTCTGTATATTATAATAACATAAATTCACATTAAAATCATAATACAAACATTTTACATGAATAATGAATGAAATAAGAGGTATTTATAGATGTTATGGAACCTATATAGATGAAATAATAACATGACCCTAGGAATCGTAATTTGAACGTTGTGAATTGTAAACTGTTCAAATGAATCATAACCTCACCCATAAAAATATAAGTAAAATTTATTCATCCTATAAATGAATTTTTGATATAATTATATCATAGCTTTAGTAAGTAAATGTTTTTAAAATTATAAATTGGGTGTTGGTATTTTTATAAGTCATAAATATTTAATATCACTTTTATGATTAATTTAAAAATAAAAAAACAATAATTTGAATAGAATGTTTTCATAAATTATTATTTTGTTGTTTTGTTATTTTAAGATAATTTTATAGGACCTTATTCTTTTTTTCAATTAGTTAGAAAATCATTTTAAATTTTAAAATCTATATTTATTATGTAAATGATAATTTTAATTAAAAATATAATTTATAATATTTTTAAAACTATTTTCATAAAATTGTGTTCACTTTATGATAAAAAATGTAAGAAAATGGTGTGGGAGATTTTTTTTAAAATACATGAATTTTTTGTGAATTGTAAAATATGATAATTTACGATAAATTCTATATAGTAGAATTTTTGAGTCATGGTTGATGTAATGATGTGGTAAACAAAATTTATTTGAACTAAAATTTATTTGTTGTTATATTTTGATATAATAATCCCCACTATTCATAGTATTGAGACAAAATACAAAACTAATTATTAAAATAGTGAGAAAAGTCTCCTCTCCTCCACTATAAATACCACCTCTCGCCACATTTTCAACTCACCCATCCCATGCAATGAGACTTGTAAAAATTATTTCAAATAATCATCATAAACTCTTCACAATGTCAAGTTTCACTTTTTCTCATAAAAATACCACATTCGTTTCCATGTGGATTTTTTCAAGGAGGAGAAATCCAGGAGGTAAATTACTATTTCTTTTCTTTTGATTTATTTTCATATTATATTATTTTCTTATTCTATTAGAACATCACCTTACCAAATATAAATATAAATTTAAATATATAAATTATTCTATAATTTTCTTAATTTAATGGAATAATCTATCACAAATTTTATCCCTCTCCTTTTTTAAAAAAACCCTCTCTCTGTGATATGTTAATTTATCCCATTTAAGGATGATGATTAATTAATTTCAATTACGGTCATGAAGGCATCCTATTAAACCATTTTTATGGTTGAAAAAATTAATAATATATGTATTACATCTTTTGTAATGTTTTATAACCATTCTATTTACATGATATTATATAATAGAACAAAAGTAGTTCATGATGATTGAGAAACCGCCAAATTAACCTAAACAATTATAAATAACTATATATCAAATGATTCATCCCAATTTATAAAAGATAAAAAATATATAAGAAAAAATACACTTATTATAAAATATTAATAACAAATAATTTCATTTTTTAATTTTTATAACCATTCTACATGGACTTCAATAATCATATACAAGTGAACCAAACATAAAATGTATGAAAATAAACACCCTAGAATGATGAAATTGAGCACTATAACTCTTCTAAATTTCAATGAATGAATTAATAAATTTGTAAAAAAACTAAATTACTAGTATAAATCTTTATTAACTTGTTAATTAATGAATCTAAATTTTTTATACATGACATTTATATTAGGTGTATAGCTATTTTATATAAATGGTAAGCATCCTTTATGAACCTGTATTTGTCTTTTCGGTTATTGTTAATATCTCAAAAACCCAATGTAATTGATCTTTATTTTTAGGTACTTATTCTAAATTATATCTATATGTTATAAATTATTTTATCCACTTTTTATCATCCTACATCGATGTGGAAATATATGTTTTAAAAACGGACTGCTTATCAATTCTTCCTGATAAGTATGCCTAATTAAAGTGAACTTCCCAAATTCTTACACATTTTAAAGTGCACCCAATAATCATTTTTAAGGCACCTATATTTTTATAAAATAATTTTTTTATAAAAAACTATCTTTATTATATTATGGTTTTATACATAATATTATTTCCTTTCCATTTCAATGAATATTGAATGTTTCCCTTAAATATTATTAAATGTATTATTTTTAAAGTTTATTAACCACTCATTTTTAAATTAGTTTGAAATCACATATCATGATATATGAATTTATTTCCTTATGAATGTACATGTATGATTTATTTCTATCCTTTAATGTAAACCATTATGGTATTTCCCTTGTGATATACCTTTGGACATGTTTATGATACAAAATTCATTCCACGAGTAACCCTTATGTTTATGTTTGATTGATTTTGAATGATTCATTATATGGAATATGTATTCATGATCTTTTTATGATGGGTGAACATTGATAGTACTCTAATTCATTTGTTAAATTATACTATCATGATACTTCTTGTGCAACGGTCTTGGTGGTTATCCATCAATCGTTTTCCCTATGTAAAGTTCATGGTGGTTATACTTGACTAGGGATACTATATACAAATGAGTGTTGAATCATTCTAATATCATGTTTTATATTGCTTCCACATTAATATGATCCCATGATTATATGATACCATGTTTTTCATGTTACGATTCCATAATTTTATATCTTTTTATATAATTATGTTATGCATTCTAACTCATATACTATGCATTATTCTTATGTATTTTCTCACACATGGATATTTACCTCATCCCATTCTTTATGTATTCCATAGATTATCCTATTCAAATGTGATGGATAAAATGGTGATAAGATTCCATTATCAAGACTATATAAAATATGTTTTATTTTGTTTAAATGTGGTCAAATTATTTATCTAATCATTAGAAGACATTGGGATTTACAATACATGGTTTTATTTGATGGTTAATTATTCTTAAAATCATTTATTAATATGTGCAAAAGGATAGGTCACTATAGACAGAATCATTAGACGGTCTAGTTATTTTTTGATATTAGGAATGGAGAACATTGGTAAAAAGCCTATGGATGTGAACAAGTATGAGAACACAACTATGAATTTTGGTTAGTATATAGTAAGTGTATTATCATGAAAATACATCAATGTATGTATACTATAGGTGGACATGGTTCTCGAATAGATGTACCCAGTACTAAATACTATGAAAATTATTTTTGGGCCTAACTCGGAGAAACCTGGTATACCACAATGTGGCTTGTAGAACTCCAGGTTTGAATATCTAATAAGATATAATTTTATACATTCAAAAGATAATTATGAATCAATATTAAGGAACAAAGAAAAAATTCTCATAAGAATATATATTTCTAAAATAGATCATAGATAACCTAGATTGAAACATAGGGAATCACAAGTTAAGATATAATTTCCCTTTAATATTTTATCCTTCATTGTTCAATGTTTCATTTTATTATTCTTATTATCTACGTATTCAAGTAATTAATTGAACATTATTTTCATAGTTAATGTCAGGAAATATAATAACCTATTCCAACAATCAATATGTTATGAATCATGACAATTTCCCTAATGAAATAAATAATATGATGGAAAGGGGTTCTAAAAACATCATGAAAATACATGCTCCACTGGCTCATGTTATGAATAATAATTTTAATCACATCGAAGGAAATACTTATCCTATGATAGAGAAAGTCACAATTGAATACATTATATAGAAAAGTCCTCCCATGTCTAGTAGATCATTGAATCCAATCCTTATGAAAAAGTGGATCAAATCATTTGAAAATAAATTCTTTTCCTCTATTTACTAGAAGAGAATGTATTGTTGCTGGTCTATTGTTTTAATGGGGAATCTGATCACTGGTGGAAATCGATCGAAAAAATGATGTACATAGAAGAAAATACTTGTATAGAAGGGTAAAATTCAATAAAATATTTCTTAATAAATATTTTCACTAAAACCTCATTCAAAAGTTGGAAGGGGAATTCTTCTATACGAATTAGAAGAAGGAAGAGTCTATTAGGGTGTATGAGACAAAATTCCCAAGGCTTTCAAGATATCAAACCATCTTAATCACAAACAACAAAATCATTGTGGATCAGTTATTTTCCAAACTAAATCCAAATATAAAAAAGAATTTGGTGATTCAAGACCTTGATATCTATGTGGAAATTAGGTTTTTCTATTAATGTTGAAATAATGATCAGGTACTCCATGTGGACTCATAAGACTAGTGACTGAAAGTAGAAAATGGAGTTTATTATGCGTGGATCAATAAAAAATCCCATGATGTAATAAACCCAATATCCCAGGTGTCAAATTGGGGGAAGAAACATCCTGGAAACTATTGACAAAGAACCAGAAAATTATTAAAATGTGGATGGATGAATAATCTGGATAATAAATATTGATGGTATATGAAGAATCCTAGTAATTTAGATGAATCAGGGGAGGGTTAGATCAAAACTAATATTGTAGTATAGTGTTACAAGTTAGAGGAACAATGTAATTATGATAACCATTTCCCCTAAACATGGGTAATTGGAGGAAATAAACAAAAACAACCTCCACGGTTGTAAGAAAGGGAATATGCTATCACTACTGCTAAAGTGGATCACTATAATAATGTGGAGGCATGTATAATGATTATTCAATTAAGAATATAGAACATACTATTTTTTTGGTTCTACTCATTCATTCAAATCAGGAAGATTTAGTAGAGAAATGAAAAAACCACCACAAAATATTGAGGGTGAGTTATCTCTGAGAATAGATAATGGTGCAATTACTACATCGAAAGTTTATAACTTATTCCCAGTTTAGTTCTATGGACTAAACATCCCAGGAAATCATATAAAACTCCCTTTGGTAGAGTTTGATTTTATTTTTGGAATACACTGGCTTTTATTATTCAAATACAACATCCACTATGTGGAATGAAATATTACACATAACATCCTAAATCATCATCCAATTGTATACAATTTTAAGGAGGAGGATGGATATCCTTCATATTAATTATCTCAAGTATGGATATTTCTGCCTTATGAACAAGTACACCTAGCTCAAATATTTGATAACAAGGAGAGAATATTGCTCAATGACATTCCATTTATGAGTGAATACAACGATGTGTTCCTCGAAGAGTTGTCTCGTCTTCCACATAATTAAAAGGTTGAGTTCTTAATTGAACATTTTCTTAGATCAGTTCGTATATCAAAAGCACCGTATAGAATGGTCACGAATGAGCTGGATGAAATGAAGAACCAGTTAAAGGATAATATGGACAAGGGTTTTATATACCTCACTGATTCACCATGGGGTGAACCTTTCTACTTTATCAAAAAAAAAGTTTGATAAATGCACATTTGCATTGATTATCCTATGCTCAATAAAATCATGATACTGAACTAGTATCCCCTTCCATAAATGTATGATTAGTTCGACCAACTATGTGGGGCCAATTATTTTTCTATGGTTGATCTTTAGTCAGGATATCACCATTTAATGGCGAGGAAGGAATATATTCCCTAGAATACCATTCAAACGAGGTACGAACATTATGATTTCATACTGATGCCCTTAAGACTAAAAAACACAGGACAATTTATCATGGATTTATTGAATAGATTATTTTTATATTATATTGAAAAAAATTTGGTAGTCCTTATTGATGAAATATTTATATACATCATGAAAATGTTTGAACATGAGGATAATTTGAATACTGTGTTGAATAAATTTCAAAAGGAGAAAATATATTCAATGTATAGTAAATGTATGTTTTATATGATGGAAGTATCATTATTTGGGCACGTTATCACTAGAAATTGAATACATATGGATGTTTATAATACAAAGGAAGTCAAAGAGTGGCCCATGCCAACATAGATAATAGATATCTATAGATTCCTTGGAATATAAGGTTATTATTGATGATTTTGGAAGAACATCTAACAATTTTCAATCCCACTAACTAGGTGACATAGAAGGGAGTAATGTGTTTCTAGATGAGTTAATGTGAATACTTCATCGAAGTGTTGAAATAGAGGCTTATCACAACACTAGTGGTTATAATACCGAAATGTGGAAAAGTCTTTGAAGTATAAAATGATCCCATAAATACCTGATTAAGCTATGTACTGATGAGAGATGATAATGTGATAGCCTATGCCTCAATTAAGTCAAAAATTCATGAGAAAAACTATCCCACACATGATTTTGAGTGGGAAACGATAATCTCTATTTTGAAAATTCAGAGGAAGTATATCCATGAGGAGTAGTGTAAAATATATATAGATCACAAGAGTCTAAAATATATGTTCACATAGATGGACCATAATATGGGCCGACATACATGATTAGAGCTCATCATGGACTCTAAATACTCAATCAACTAAAATTATGGTACAAAAAACAATGTAGAAGATGCTAAAATTTTAAAGGATGTTAAATCTTTTTCAACGATGATAATTAATAAGGATAAAATCTTCTTAGAATTCCAATGATGGTCATGATAATCTTTAATGAAATAACATCATCAATACTTCTCTCAAATTATTACTAAACCATCCATCATGATGAAAATAATTCATGAACAATGAAATGACATTGAAATCTAAAAAAAGGTGAAATATTTGATAAAGGGGAAATACTTGGTTTTAAAAATTGATGAGGAGGGAGTTTTATGATATTAGTCATGACTCTGTGTACCATTTGATACATTGATAAAGATGGAAATTTTGAATGACACATATAGGTCAACCTTATCTATTCACCAAGGATGCACAAGGACTATCATGATCTATGGGAGAACTATTGGTTGGTCAATAAGATGAAGGAGATCACTGAATATACATCCATGTACCTGGTATGTTATCATGTGAAGGGTGAAATAAAACATCCTATGGGTATTATGTAACCACTACTCATAACAACATGGATGTTCGAAAACATCCCCATGGACATTATCATTGGATATTAAATGACATCCATAGGGAACAATGGTATATGGGTTGAAGTGGATCATTTTACAAAGATAAATCAATTTATCATGATTAGAGAGGAATTTTCCCTGGATTAGCTTGCATCGATATACATTAATGATGTGGTACAGCTGGATGGTGTACTACTATTGATCATATTCGACTAAGATAGTATATTCACCTCCAAGTTATGGAAAAGCCTTCAACTTGTTCTAAACACTGAGCATAACTTATATACAGATCATCATACTAAAACTATTTGAAAATCGTAAGGAACTATACAAACATTGGAAGACATGTTAATATGTGTCCTAGGGACATCAAGAGAAGATGGAATCAACATATTCCTCTGGTCAAGTTTTCCTACAACAATATTTTCCAATGGAGCATTAAAATGGCTATATATATAGCCCGTTATTGGAAAAGAAGAATAACCTCAATATGCTTGGATGAATTCAATGAACATAAGTTGAGAGGATCTAAAATGATCGATGAAATGCTATAAATGGTGGAAACCACTCAGGAACACATCAAGGAATTACAAAGTCTAAAAAATATATATGAACACAATCATAAATTGAGACCTTGAGATTAATGTTGGTTGAATATAATTCCTTCGCATATATATATGGATGAGGATCATGTGATTTATGAAGAAAGGAAAGTGGAGTCCTAGGTACATCAGGCCCTTCAAGATCCTTGATCATATCGATGTTGTGGCCTATCAACTAGCACTTACACTAACCATGACTCAGGTATAAAATGTTTTCCACATAACCATCTTAAGGATGTACATATTGGATCTCTCACACGTACTCAATTAAGATGTGGTTTAGTGGAAAAATGGTCTCTCATATGAAGAACATCTAGTGGAGATATGGAAATATAGAGTTAATGTTCTACACAAAAATACTTTGTTCAATGTAACATGGAGGATCCCTTTGTATGATGAGGTAACATGGGAACCAAAGGAAGTGATAAAGGATATGTAATGAAACCAGTTTCTCCATATTATGTAAAAGATAAATTTCAAGGGTGAAATTTTATAAGGGGTTAAGAATATAATGACCCTGAATTCATTTAATGGATATTCTTTTCTTATAATTATTGCACATAATATAGTCACATATAATTTCTGTAAAAATTTAATAAAAACAATATAATTGAATAATTAAATAAATAAAAGATATTTCTGGAAGTTAGAAAACCTATACCAATGAAATAGTAATTTGACCTTAAGTATTGTAATTAGATTTTTATGAATAGTAAACTGGACAAATGAATTGTAACCGCACCCATGAAAATATAAATAATTTTTTTTAATCATATAAATAAATGTATGTTATAGTTATATCATAGTTTATGTAAATAAATCTTTTAAAAATTATAAATTAAGTGTTGTAATTTTTATTAGTCATAAACATTAAATTAAGATTGTGTGATTAATTAAAAATTTTAATAAATTATTTTAATAAATTAAATTTTCTGAGAAAATTATTATTTTATTTAAAAACTAAATTTCTCATATTGTAAATATTATTTTCATAAAATGGTGTTCATTTTGTAATTGTATGTGTTTAAAAAATTATTGTTAATTTTTGGTATTTTTCTATAATACATGAATTTTTTTAAATGTAATATATGAGAATTTATGATAAATGCTAAATACATGATTTTTTGAGTTAATGTAGATGTAAGGATATGGTAATGACAATTGGTTTTACTTCACATTAATTAGTTATTATATTTAGTTACAATAATCCTCACCAATTATTATCTTGATAAAAAATTTAAACTAATTATTAATATAATGAGAAAACACCCCTCTCCTCCTCTATAAAAAAAACCTCTCAACACCTCTTCTACTCAAACCATACAAGATTTTATCCTTGTCCAAACTCAGTCCAATACTATTCTCAAATCCCTATACTATCTCCAAAATCACTTGTTCTCACCAAAATACAAAAACCATTTCACTAAGGAGGTTTTCAAGGAGGTGAAATTCAAGAGGTAAATTCCTCTCTATTTTCTTTAAATTCCATTACATGTTATTTTATATTCTTATTATATTTTCACCTCCACTTATCCAATTGGAATTGTAACTCAATTATATCACATATAATATAATGTTATTATGTTTATTGAATAAACTGTTAACAATTATTTACCTCTCATTTATTTAAAAAAATTAAAACATCGTCCCTGATATGTTAATTTATCACAATCAAGGACAATGGGTTTTCAATTTCTATTACCTTATTCCAGGCTTGTGATGAAATAAATTATAGTTGAACAATATTATAAAATTTTTATTATGTTTTATTTATTGTTTTAGAACTATTATATATACATGATATTAAATATCCGAACAAAACTAGTTGATGATGATTGAGAAACCATCAAATTGACCTTAACAATTTTCGGTAACTTTATATCAAATGATTGATCATCATATCTATAAATAATGTAATATATAATACCTATTACACTTTTTTTGGTTCATTAAAAATATATAATTTCAATTTTGTTGAATTATACCAAAACTATATGAACTTTCATACTCATATACAAGTAAATAGATCATGAAAACTAAGAAAACGAACACTCTCAAATAATAAAATTTAACACAATAACTCATCAAAATTACCATAAATGACCATAATAAAATTATAATAAATCAAATACATATGTAAAATGTAATATAATTATTGATTAATTAATCTAATTTTATTATTCAGTACATTATGATCATATGCATAATCATTTCTGACATAAGGTATTTGTTCTTTTTCGAATAACTATTTTTCCATCTGTGTTACTCTTTATCTAACTTTCCCCAATATAATTAAGATTTATATTTATTTATAGATTATAAATTATATTTCTTTGTTCCAATATATTTTATCCATGTTTTATAATCATTATTTGTTGTGTAAATGCATGATTCAAAAAATATCCCTTCTCAATTATACATGATAAGCATAGTTGATTGAAGGGAACTTTGTGATTTATTACCCATTTTTAGGAACACCCCATAATATTTTTTAATCAAAAATTATTTTTATAAAATTAAATTTTATTCCTGAAAAACATTCATGTTTAAATTTTTTTTTAAAACAATTATCACCATTTCATTTCAATGAATCTTAAATGTGTTCCATTAAACAGTACTGAATTTTTTTATATTTAATGTTTCTTAAACACACTTTTCACTTCATTTTAACATCACTTATAATGATCTATGACTGTATTATCCTATTAATGTACAATTATGATTTAAATCCATCAGTTATTGGATGAAATTATGATATTATGGTATGATATTACTTTTGACATGATCATGATACCAAATTATTGATATGAGTAACCCTTATGTTTATATTCGATTACATATGTATGATTATTTTTGTGGGGAAAATATACACGAGAATGATATGATGGGTGTTACCAGATATTACACTAATGAATTGGGTAATGTTTGGCTCTTGAGTTATCATGCGAAATAGACATGCTGGTTGGCCTTGACTCGTGCTCTATGTGCAATGTTCTAGTGGTTAGCATTGGCTCATTCTCATCCTTGTGCAATGAGACTTATATAAAGGTAATGTATTGTTTTATATTTCATACACACTACTATAATTCCATTATTATATGATCCCATATTATAAATTTTATTCTTTCATATTTTTATACATTTTTATGACATTGTGTTATGCCTTCTAACCCATGTACTATGTTTTATTCTTATGGTTATTCCCTTACTGGGATATTTAGCTCATTAATGTTTTCATGTATTCCTCTGGTTATCCGAAGAAAATGTACAGGATCAAAGGATGATAATATATCATTATTAAGACTGAATAAATGTTATTTTATTTTTATTTAATGTTGTTTAATTATATATATAATCTTCAAAATGCACTAAACATTATGATCGTTGGTTCTATTTGATGGTTATTTATGATTATAATCATGTATTAATATGGGTAAATGGTTAGGAATACTATAATAACGTTGGGTATAATGATGGATATAAAGAATATATATGATATTTATAACATATTAATAACACTTCAGTCACTATATCACATAAATTATTACCTTTCATTCCTTTGAGATATGATAACATTGCTCGTGTGTCTGATTAACTACCGCCTCACGAAGCGATATGATTTTCTTTCACCAATGCTTCATATGGAAGGTGATAATGATAAATTTAATTGTTATACGTGATATATATGAAATAATTGTGATATTCAGGGAATATTAATCATTCTTAGAGATAATATATATAATTTTTTCATTACTTTTTTCTCATGTAATTATGAAAACATCATTTATGTATGTACATACTATAGACTTCATGAAGCGATGTTAGTCTATTTTCATCATTAAAACACGTGGAGGGAATGGTAAAGTATTTAATATTGTTTTGATGGTATTGTTATCAATTTAATGTTAAATTTTACTTAAAACATTTCAATAAATGATCGGTGAAAAATGTAAATGTTACTTATCTGTATGTATGGCCTACATCTGCCTCATCGTAATGTGCATATATTTTCATAAGAATCATTCTTGATGATGTTTGAAAGTAAAATTGATATAAAAATATAATAATTATATCATTATTATTATTCTTCTTCTTGTTTTGGTATTACTATATAATATTCTAAACAACCAAATCATTAATTAGAAAACACACATTATAAAACAAAATAATTAACACCTGAAGCAATAATGATATGAATGAATATTAAAAAATAGGTGATAATATGCCATAAAAATAATATATGTTATTATAAATATTACTAAATTTATATAATAAGTGAATAAAAGTTTTTAATACACTATATAAGTAGTTAAATATTATTCAACTAAAATCAATCATGAGGTAAGGGATTTTATCTCAAATAAAATTCCATTGGTAATTATTTATTATTATTAAAAAATTAACTTTTTGGGGTGTATATACTACTAATTTGGAAGATACAATCATGATTCATTCATAATTCAGATTATTTTATGTTTCACATTGAATTGTATTATCCAAGGGGGTTTTAAATGATATTTACCAAGTGGTAATAATTATTATACATTATAACATTATTCTGTGATTGTTATCAATATCTTGAAACAATCAATTTCATGTAGTATTTTTTGTTGAAAATTAAATTTCTATTAAATTTATATAATTTATTAATGATAGAAATGATTATTTCTTAACTATATACCATTTTTACATGGGGTGATAAATTTCAATGTTATGTGATTAACTAGGGAATTGTTGATAAATCGGCTCCCTTTACTCATTATGGATATTTGATAATAAATTATATTGCATATGAATTAAATAAATTATTTGATATGTGATGAATTTTTTGGTCAAGTATTAAATGGATTTGGAATAATTATATAAATTCCCGCAATGCATAGATACACATATGAGATGAATTATTTGGACTATCAAAAGGGATTTTAAACATTATGTCAAAAAAATGACTTGTGAATGGTATTACCGGTATATGTATCATGTACACAAGAATCATAGAATCCAATAATAAATAATTGAATTAATTTAGTGTTCCTTTATTATAATCTTGGATATTTTCACTTTGACATTATCTCTAGATTAATTTCAATATCAGTTATTGATTAAATGACATGTGTTTTTTGATATTTACATTTCCATATTGATTATTACTTATCTATTTAATTAGTAAGTTTATTTAAATCTCATTCTTGTTTATATATATATAATTATATGTTGATTATGATTATTTATTCATAATTTCTTCTACTATATTTAAACCTTACTGAGAATTTAATCTTATCGTTTTTTTTTGATACCTTTTTCTCAGATATCGATATGAATTCATAGAATGTGTTTCAAGGATAACATCCATTTATTTTTGTTATATTTACTTTTCATAATGTAAAATGGGGTTTGAGTATGAAATATGGTTATTAAAAACATCTAAGTAGTTTTTCCCTTTATTATACGATTCATTGTATATATTCCCATATAATAATGTGATTCACCAGCTATAGGTTCTTGGTATCTGGGACATTACATTTGGAATCCGAGAAATATTTGTAGAAAACCTCAGAACAAGATTTATGAAAACACATATTAGGGAACAAAACCATCTAATAGTGTTTTACTATTTTTATTGAAGAACATCATATATTTTTGATAAGGTATATATTATTTTGTTTTTTATAGAAAGTACATTTTTTATGGATACTTAATGTTTATATGGTTCAGATATAAATTTTTTCTATGATTAATATATTTAAAAACCTTTCATTGGGATTTACTCGATCATCACCTAGTTCTATACAATGGGCCTTACTGCGCACATTATTTGATACTCACATGGGTTATTCTTAGTATAATTGAAATTTAAATATTAAGCTATTATAGAGAATTTGAAAGTAATTTTATCCTTAAAGAAAATATTTTTGTAAATCAGAGATTAACTATGTATAAATTTTAATTCATAGTTTGTGTTACATCATATTTTCAATTATAAATTATGATTTAAAATTTACAATTTTATAAGAGAATCTCATATATTCCATTAGTTATAAATAATGACTAAAAAAATGAATGTATCATTACTTATGACAAATGTAGATATTTCACTACCAAAAAAACCCAGTAAAAATGGTGGTATACTGGTGATACTGTTGTCTATTTGATGGAAGTTTAATCAGGTACTAAAAAATAAACTTTCTAGGATAAATTAAACTGTTATGAAATGATATTCTGTAATGTTGGATCGATTTAAGAAATGGAATATCTGATCTTTTAGGGAGAATATTAATCCGATTATATTTAAGAAATAGATTTATTCTCTTGAGAAGATATTTGTGGCCTTGGGATGCGAATAAAGGGAATAGTTTACAGTTTTGGTGTATTTTCTCAAATTCATTTCTGACCAATTGGTGGAATTTATCCGTAATTGTAGGGAGAATGTAGAAATAGAACTCCTAAAATGAAAATATTTAGAAGAGATATTCATTAAAAAATATTTCCCCGATGAGAAAAAAAAATGATGTGAAGAGAAATTTTCTTAAAATAAATAAAAATGATGAAGAATGATTCACAGATTATAAAAATATTATTACAAGGTTATCCATGTATTTTACAAATTATATACACAACAAAAAGTGGAAAATTGGCCACTTTTTGGAAGGGATTAATCCAAATATCCAAATTGCACAGGACACTAAAACATTTTCTCATAAGATTAATTAGTTTATGTGTCATAAAAAGGTAAAAGTAATTCTATAGATCCTACATGTCATAAGGAAATTAAGGAAACAATAGGTCTATTTATAACTAATACAATTTAAATGCATCAAACAAGAAAAAGATGATGAAGAAACTCTATCATGTGAGATTTGTGGAAAGAGTCACCCTTATAATGAACTAAAAGGAATGAGAGCATGTTATAAGTGTTTATGAAAGTTTCATGATATTAAATAATGTCATAGGATGAAGTAAAAAAATATAAATTTAGTGTTATAATAACAATGATATGGGGTACTCCACAAATGAATTCCCTAAGAATCAATGGAATCTACCATGGATGAGGCCAAGGAGATAATGCCAAACATATGAGATCTCTACAACCGAACCAGAATTACACAATTATATAGTGTAATGAAAATTTATCCTATATTAAAATTTCTATAATGCATTATTTGATTTTTAGCATTTTAATCTATTATATCCATCTTTTTTTCTATTAACATTATACATTTTCCATATAATTTAATTAGGGAGTTGCCTGTTAAAACTCTTATGAGAAGTCTTATTTCAATAAGGAATTTTTGGGAAGCCCCTACTATAATGGAAATTTTTTTTTATACATTGCACATATTATCACACAAATGGTAGACTTCGATATAATTCTCAGTATGATGTGTATTTAAAAATATAACGAAAATTTTATTACAAGAACATAAAAATTATGATATGTGAGGAAGTAATAGAATTACAAATCAATAGACCATAGATATCAATACCTGAGACATATCTTTATCCACCCCAAATAGATCTACTAAATGATATTCATGAGGAATAAGTGGAAAATAGGGATGAATAAGGTAGTCTTCAAATTGAGGATGAATATATTAGAAATGAATACATTGAAGTATTTCCTGCAAAATTACCTAGACATCCCCCAAAGTAGGAAGACGAGTTTTACATTAATTTAATCCCTGATGAAGGACAAAATTAAATGAATCCCATTATAATGGACACTCTGTAGTTATAATAATTAATGAAAAAGTAGAGGAGTTTGGAGATAAGGTATTTATTCACCCTAGTGTATCACTAAGGAGAGCTCATATTCTATTTTCTTGACGAAAAATGGATACATGATTATGTGTAATGATTATAAGGAAATCAATACTATTACGATGAAGAAAAAGTATCTTATTCCTAGCATTAATTTATTTTTAAATCAACTTCATGATGCTCAATAATTTTAAAATTTTGAACTTCATTAGGGGTATCATCAATTATGAGTAAAGAAGGAAGAAATTTTAATGAAATTTTTTTTGATAGAGGTATGGATATTATGAGATTACTGTAATTCCACTTTAAGTGATTAATTCACCCTCTATTTTTGTCGATGATATGAAAAGAGTATTCATTGGATATCTTGATGACTTTTTATGGTATTTTTTGATGATATTTTTGTTACTTATAAAAACTGTGAGGATAAAGAGAATCAATTGAGGATAATTCTTGAAGCCCATAAAAGGAAAGATTTGTATTTGAAATTTCGTAAGTGTAATTATAGCTCCAATATATTTATTTTGATTTATATATTATGTGTAGGAATGTAATATCGGTTTCTCCTATAAACAAAAAGGTATTCCGAGAATGATCAACACCAACAGACGTAACTGAGGTATGTACATTCATTATTTCGGTAGGTTACTATCAGGGATTTGTTCAAAGTTTTTCATATTGTATAACTTGTTAAAACATAATACATGAAAAAGTGTTTAGTATGTTTGGAAAATATAATTTAATTATTGTTTTTATAAAATAAGGAATATATTTTCCCATGTAATAATTCTAACTCTAAAATCTATAAGTGATGGGTTTGTGATATATAGTGATGTATCAAAGAAGTGGCTTGGTTTTTTCGTAGAGAAATAACATAATTTTATTTCATATGAATCAATGAGATTAATGAATCATTATTAGAACTACCCAAACCATGAACTTCAGTGTACTAATACCATCTTTTAATTTAATATTTGGAGACATTGTCTCTATGGAGAATGATGTGATATATAAACAGTTTATAAAATCCTAAAATACATCTTTTCGTTGAAAGAGATCAATATGAAAAAAAAGTTTATGGATATCGATATTTAATGAATTTGATTTCTCAATACAGTACCACATGGATAATTTAAGTAAGGAAATAGATGCATTGAGTAAGAAAGATCGTGGAATTATGACCCAAATGTGGATGGATAGGTATCTTATGTTCATAGATCCAGTATATATAGACATGGTAATTACAAATGAAGGAAGGTATAAATCATTTTTCTAAATATTTAAAAAAACATCTATATTATAATAGAAAAATAATTCACAATATGGTAATGATAACATTTAGAAGAAAATTAAAGTTATGAATAATGTTAAATTAGAAGATTTCATTTGTGGTAATGGTTTTGGAAAATTTGGAAGGATATTATTTGTTATATCTGCACCTAATATAGAAATTTAATCATTGTATGGTGCTCATAGATCTTATTTTGAAATACACCATGGTAGAAAAAAGAAGTATTTGTATTTGAAGGACCATTTTTGTGTGATAACATGCAGTGGGAAATTGCAGATTTTGTGACAAGATGTTTGGTTTTGCAGAAACTCAAAGACCTGATGCAATATCCTAGATGATTCACGCAACCTCTTTCCATTATTGTGTGGAAATGGGATGACATTACAATGTATTTTTTCATGGGACTACCAAATACTCCTAGAAAAAATGATTAAATATGGATTATCATTGATCATCTTACCAAATTGTCACATTTACATTCTATAAGAGATGATTTTCCACTCGAGTTCTTCAGAACGCTCGGTATTAATGATGTTGTGATACTTCAGGTAACACCTCAATCAGTAGTTTCTAATTGAGATCCTCATATTACCTAAAAATTATAGAATATTCATCAAAAGGACCTTAGTAATGAGTTTTATTTGAGAACTACAAACCATCCTCAAAACCAATAGAAATGATGAAAGAATGATTTAAATAATGGAAGTCATGTTGGGATCGTTTTCACCAAAATTTCATGGATTGTGGGATCAAAATTTATCTTACGTATATTTTTCATATCATAATATTTCACATTTAAATATTCAATAGGTTTCATTTGATGCATTATATGGAAAGATATGTCATATTCAATATTTTTGGGCTGAATATAGTAAATGGAAAATCATAGGTCTAGAATATGTTGAAGTATGAAAATTAAAATTAAAGGATACTCAGGCTCAAATTAGAGTATCTCAATATTGGTAAAAGAGTTATGCCAATAATCCGATAAAGGACATGGAATTATAAGTGGGATATCATTTTTTAATGAATCTATTTCCATGAAAGTGTATTATATGTTTCATTGCAAAAGGTAAAGTGAGCCCCAGGTACATCAATCCATTTTATGTTATTGAAATAATTGGAGTTTTTACTTATCATTTGAAAATGACTCCAAACCCATCAAAATCACATAATGTGTTTCATGTATCATTATTAAGGATGTAAATACTAGACCCAATGCCTTCTCTAACCTATTATGAGATACATTTGGAACCTGATCTATCATACTATGAGGATCCATCAATATTATTAAAACTATAGAAATAATAATGAAGAATGTGAAAAATCATCTATTAAAGTTACTTTAGAGAAATCCCAAAATGGTGGAAGCAACTTGTAATCTATAGTTTACAATGAAGAATAAATATGATCATATTGTTAGAAGGTAATATCCTTGAAATTTTGAAAATGAAATTTTTTAAGGAATTAAAAATGTAATACCCCATGATTTTATAATATATTTCTTTTATAAAAAGTTTAATTTCCTTGATAGCATGCAATGCACAATGTGTTAAACAAAAAAATATTTAGTCACTAAATTAAAAACTAAATAAAAAATTATTTTTATAAATTTTAGATATTTATTTTAAAAAATAAATTTCATATTTGATATGTAAATACAAAAATTTTCTTATGGTTAATTTTTTGGATTTTTCTAAAAAATCAATTTTTTCGAATATTATTGAAAAACAATATGTTTTATTTGAAAACAATCTTTTCTTTTAATTAATTTATTATGTAAAATTATATTTTGATTATTTTTAAACTAAAATTTGTACAATTTTATATCCATTAATACAATTTAGTCCATTTTTATCAATTTAATATCAAATTTATAGATAGAAACTTTGTAAAATTTTGATCATTTTCACTTTAAAAACATGTTATCTCTACAGATATACGGGGTCAAATTTAAAATCAAATTCTGAAACCATTGTAAATTCAATTGGGGAATTTTTTTCTATATTTTGAAACATAATATTTTATAATTTCAAAAAATATCATCATAATTTTTTACTAAAATTAATGTTAAATTTTGAAAAAATTAATTATCACTGTTTAGGTAAAAATTGGTTTATCCGGGTTTTGAACTAAAATGATAAGGCGAAAAATTGATAATAAACAATTATAAAAACTATTTTATGGAAATGATTTGACCATTAAACCTATTATGTTTTTGAATGTCCCATTTTATAGCCTTATTACATATGAAATATGTGGGAGCACTCAAATATTTTAAAAAATACAAAGTATGTCCTCTCCCCTACTTATAAATGGCCACCCTCTCCTCTCTTCATCACAACATGAAACAAAATTTGTTCACCCAATAACAAACCAAATATCTACCCAAATTTCATACCATCATATTAGAATCCTTATTTTTAGCATAAGTCTAACCAAAGAATCCTTTAGGAAAAACAAAAGGATGATCCCCGAAGAAGAGATAATGTTCTTCAACGACCATCACTATTTTACTAATTCCCCCATCTACAAAAATTTTATTTATAAAATGATTGTATAATAGATTCATTATATTACATATACGAGTATGTTATTATAATAATTTAATGACCTAAAATCATCTCTACTTTCATCAAATGGCTTTTGAAAGCATCGTTCATGTTTATGTTGGACTATCACCTCAAGAAGCAATGTTGTTCATTTTTCTATTTCCACCTATCAAGGCTCGGTATGATATTTAATATAAATTATATATAGGATATTTATAACATAATTATTACTCTGGATTAATGAAATTATTTAGATCTTTTTATCTTCAATTATGTTAGAGATATGATAAGGTTTATTGCGTGTACGACATACTACCACCTCATGAAGCGATGTGATTCGTCTTTCACTATTGATTCAAATGGAAGGAGATAAAGATAGATTAAAATATTATATGTGATATAAATTAAATAATTTTGAAATAAATAAAATATTTAACATCATTTTTATGATAATGAATGTCATTTTTTCTGTTTCACTAACGTAAAGTCTATAACATATTTCGTGTATGTGTACACTACCGCCTTTACAAAGTGATGTGACTCTCTTTTCACAACCACAAGAAATGGATAAATAAATAATTATATAATAAGGAAAATATGATATTATTATAATTCTATAATGTTATAATAATACATACCTCCTTTTTATAGTGATCGGTGAAAAATGGAAATGTTACCCATGCGTACGTATGACCTACCATCTCAATTATCGCAACATACTTCAATTTTTAGAAACATCATTTTTGATTTGGTTTTAAAGTAATGTTGATTTAAAAATATGGTAAACATCTCAGGATTATTTTTTGATGATGATATAGGTATATAATATTTTTAATAACCGGATGTTTCATGAAAAATCACACATAGACAAACAAGGCAATTAACACTTGAAACAATGAAAATAATGAACGATTATTAGTTTATCGGTGATATGATGTTATAAAAGTATAATATATGGTATTATAAATATAGATATGGATTTTGAATAAGTTAATAACATATTGATAATCATTATATGGGAGGATAAATCATGTCCAACCAAAAAAAAGCACGAGGTAAGAGATTTCATCTCAATTTACATTCTTTTAAGATATATTTTTTATTATGAAACAATTCAATTTTATTTGGTGTATATACATTCTATTTGAAATTTAATATCCTGATTCATTTAAAACTCATGGTCTTTTAATTTTCAATTTTAATTTTCTCATTTAGGTGGATTTTACTTGACAATTTCCATGTGGTAAATGTTATTGTATAATCTATCTTTATTTTGTGATTATTATCATTCTCATGAATCAATGAATTTATTATAATAATTTATCATTATAAATTAAATTTTTCCTAAATTTACATATAATTGTGTCATGGATTGGATTATTTCCAAAATTGTATGAATATATTACTTAAATTTTTTTACTTTGAAAGTTATGTTATTTATAACCACAATGATCTTGATACACATTCACATTACATCACATGTGTATAATACATAAAAAATTACGAAAATAGAAAACCAAAGACAATACTAGTATAATTCCATTTGAAATATGGGAAAAATAAATAATGGAACATAAAATGGAAACATCATTTCCCACTATGATCATCTTAAATCTAACCATTCATTGAAATATCAAACATAATACATATCTTCATAACCCAGGGAATGAAACATAAAAATAGGGGAGGTTAAATGCTCATTATGGGTAAAAAAATTGATATATAAGCATAATTATGAGAATAAGGGTATGAGAAATGATCATTAAAATATAAGATAATACCCATCATATCAATGGTCTTACACATGAATCATGGAATATATCATGGTTATTCATAACACATGAATTATAAGTAAATAAAGAACATAAGACATGAAATCCTAACGTAGTAATAAAACATGGATGTGTGGAAAAAAAATTTATATAATATGATTTAACATATTATATTATGAATCACTGCCAATAATATCATAGTGGGAAAAGTCATTTACTGAACCAGGTAGAGGCTCGTTCTAGCCTTGTATTACTGAACATGTAAACCAAAACTCCATCCCGATAATACTGAACATGGTAAACCCCCATATCATCCATGTATTACTAAATCAGGTAAACCTCCATTCTAGTCATGTATTATGGAACAATGTTTATTTACCATTCCATCCATGTCTCCCTCATATGATATAAATCTTTAACCAATGCATTGGACGGAGATATAGGTCCCAATAATTTCATAATGAAATCATATATACTTGTGCCAAAAAATCATTAAAATAATGTCATATCTTTACCCAGGAAATGAAATGGGTGTCATAAACATATTAAAATATCATATCCTGTGGAAAATTATAGAAGTTTTTTATTGATTTCATCAACAGAATAACTCATGACTGTGAAATGAATTTCATAAAACTATAACATGTGAAAGAGAAAATTTTTTTATAAAGGCCATGAAATTAATCATAATCCATTCATAGAAAAAAAATATGAATAGAACCAACATATCCTTTCTTGAAATAGAATTAGTTTCATCAATGAATGTAATCATAGATAGAAAATAATTTATAAATATCTTTTAAAAACATTTTATGAGGAAAATATCCTTTCTTCCTTAAAAAGTATTTTTAAAACCTAAAATCATTTAAAGATAATTTTCATTGATAATTACTTGAAGACATAAAAATAATACTTGAAATAAATTTGAAATTCTATTTCCGTGAAAATTTATAAACTATTCTAGAAATAATATTAAAATACCATTTCAATTAATGAACTTTGATAACATCGAATGACATATTGAAAATGTTTTTAAAACATTTTTAGTTTAAAACATCTGAAAAGATAATTAAAATTAGTTGAAACCCAATTATTTTAAAATACATTAGAAGCATATAAATAAGGCTTAAAAAAATATTGAAGATACATTTCCTTGAAACCTTTTAAAATATAATTGAAAATTGTTTGAAAATAATTGTCCTGGAAAAATTATAAAATAAACATAATCACATTTATGAAAATCATTTTACATGAATGTTTATATAAGGATCTTGGAAACATTTTCAAAAACATTTCCTTGAAAATATTTTTTTAATTGAAATTTATTTATTCAAAATTAACCTTTATACATGAAAATAAATCATCAAGGTTTTGATGATAGAAACATGAGTACATGTCTTACACAGTAAAATGATCAATTAATTTTTACTCTAAAAAGGATGGAAAAATGACCCATTCTGAATGTGACAAGAATATCACTTCAAAAAAATTGGAAAATAAAATTTTTTAAAAATATATTTTAATGATTTTATGGGAATGTTATAATATTAATGAAAACCAATTTTATAGAACAAGATTATAAAATAACATAGATTTCCGACCGAAGAGAGGATAATGTCAGGATTTATTAAGAAAAAATTATTAAATATATTATTTACCAAATATTAGATGAAATGGTGCCAATATATTAATAAATAATTAATAACCAATGGAGAATAAAATTCAATATATTTTTTTGATATATGGATATTCTGATTTCATCAATGTCACGTAATCATTAATAAACTCACAAATTGATTAGATTTTTTCAAAAAACTCTTACCACATGGTTACTTTTTATCATACAATCATGTAACATAAGGAAATTAAATGACTATTAAAATATTAGGAGAATAAGTATATACACGAGATTATACATATAATAGAAGTGCATACACCGTGAAAAAGAATATAGGTGCATAACAAAACATGATTCCCAAAGAAGGAAAATTTAGACAAAACCATTTTACCGATCTTGAAACATTTGAAACATAAACCCCCTGACATAAATATCATAAAATGGGAATATAAATACACATATAATTAATTATAAGACAAATAGAATACAATCATGGTTAGTACATACATCATACAAATAGAAATAGTGGTGAACACAGCATGTATCTCACATAAATAAAAATTGAGATGAATTCCCCTCACCTCATATGTTAACACTCATCGTAATAATTAAAACCACCTGTATAATTAATATAAATTTATTATAATTATTTTAAATAACCATATTAGTATATTTTATTATATATATGGTTTTATTATGACCACATATTACCCACTTGTTAACCATCCTATGTTATGGTTTCACATGGGATAATATTAACTTTCTGTTTCGCATGTAACTTAATTTGTTATATCGTTGGTCCTTATACATGTATCATGATTCCATAATGTAAACCCTGATATAAATATCATGTATATACTATCTATTTTTGTTATAATATTCCTTATAATACATCATTATCAAACAGAATACACCGTTCAAAGAGACGGTAAGCCATATGTATGTGTGACCGCTGCGTCGGTTTTAATATTTTCTTTAATGAAATAAAGTAAAAGACATATAATTATATAGATATATATATATAAAATTATTAAATTATCTTTTTTATATCTCATATATATATATTGTATATCCATCCTTAATACATTCCATGTAGTGTATGAACAAATCACAAAACTTTGAGGGGGTAGTAGTCCACGCTTTCTCAAACGAAATTACCATATTAACAACAAATGAAAAGAATAATGATATGTGTTTTAATATAATTAATGAAAATTAATTACAAAATAAATATTATATATAATATATATATATAAATTTTCAATCATATAGTATACCACGAGAGGCGGTAACGAAAAATTTAACAATCATCATTTAGTGAGGCAGTATCCCACCTACACGTAAAAAATATGTTCATTTACCATTAGATGAAAGTGTCTGTATGTTTATGTCCAATATTTATCATAGAAATATAATAATTTATTTATGGTACTGGTGTTTTTATTAATACATGGAATAAGAAGATTTGGCACAGTGGAGAAATATAATAAATGAATGGAGTTTGAGTTAGGGTGGTACCTCTTAATCGGGTAACTCCTAATGGTTTGAGCCAAACGGCACCATTAATTTTTTTTATTCACAATGGTAGGATTTAGGGAATAATTTAGGGATTTTTGGAGATATTTGATAAATGTTTTTACTAGTCTAATGGGATTCAGACGAGGAAGGGCATGGACGTGAAAGAGGCCTTTTATAATGGAGGAGGGGTGGAATCTACTGTATTATTTTAAAGGAAAGGAACCCTAGCCACGTTTTTCTATTGAATGTTGTTAAATAATGGTAAAAAATTGATTAAAGGAAGGTTAAAACCTAAATATTTCCATTAAATGGATTATTAAAAGTATATAAATTGTATTGGGCATTAATGTTATTTGTTTAGTCCCTTATTATACTTAATTTAACCTTAATCGTTTTAATTAATTTTAATTATTCGCAAATATTTTAGTCAAAAAATATGTTAACCTCATTAGAAATTATATATTATTCCAATTAAAAATATTTAATCAAATTTTAAATTATAAACACTTAAGATTCCGGAATTAATATAAAATTAATCCCATAGTTGGGTAGACAATGCAAGTTTTTATTGTAAAAAAAGATCAATAGTTTTCTATGTATTTTTAGTCAATTTCAAAATTAAATTTATTTCAATTTCATAATTGAGACTTATAGATAAATATAAAATGTAATTAAACATTGAAAATTATTTAAAATATAATTTAACCTTTTAAATAAATTAGATGAAAATTATCCTTTGAATTAAAATTCAGTATTGTTTACTATTCATTAAAAAAGTAATCCTTACAGAAAAAATTCCAAAAAAATTATCCTATACAAATTTTTATGTTTCTTTTCAAAATATGATGTATATTTTGACATATTAAATTTATTAATGTTCCAAAAATTGATTTTATATTGATTTACCATTAAAATGTTTTAAAACAAAGTTTCTCAAAATATAGGTTTTTAAGTATAAAAATGTATTTATTAATATATTATGTCTGTATAATCTATTTTATGATTATAAAAAAAATTATAGAAAATATAACATATATATTACAATAATAACACATTATCATTGTAATTAATTTATTTTATAAGTATTATAACAACTTTGTGAGCTTAATAATAGTTTTCTATAAAAATTGTAAAGACCCAATGTTTAATCGAAGGAAATTCCCTTTTTATAATTAGGTCATATAATCACATGAAATCACAAAAAAATGATTAACTAAGTACTATGTTACATTTATACATAATGTTGTCACATATTCAATTTGAATTTTTAGAATTTAAAATACACTGTTGTGAACAGTAATATGTTTGCAGTCCGATAGGTCAAACATGATTTTTTTTGTTGAATATTAACCTACCCTTATGAATAATAACATAAAATTATAAATATTAATATTAACATTATGAATATTAAATCTCCTAATGGAATATTATCCACAAAAGTTAATTTATAAATAAAAAATATGAATCTTACAAGTGATAATACGACCATAATAAAAGTATTGGTATTTTTTATGACATAAATAATTAATTACAATTAATTAAATAATATAATATAAAATTTATTTCCATAAAAGGATTTCATAAATTTATAAATTTATGTATTTTTGTTTCAAAATAATTTCATAATACCTTATTTAATTTTTGAAGAAATTATAAAATGAGTTATAGATTTAAAATCTGTATTTTTTTAATTAATTTAAGATTTTTTATATATATTAAATTTAATAAATTTAATTTTTTTAAAAAAAATTGATTTTGATTTTGGATTATAGATGTCTAAAAATGTTTAGGTTTAATTTTTGGTTTTCTTCATAAAAAATTAATTTTTTGGTGAAAAGGACCTTTTTATAATTTACAATAAATGATAAATAAATTAATTTTTGCAAAATTATTGAGTCATGGATGATGTAAATTTTCATTGGTTTGAACTCACAAGAACATATTACTATTTTATGTCACACAAATCATTAATATTTCTTGTCATTTATAAAAATAATATAATAATGATTACTATATTAAAAAAACTCTCCTCCACTGCACTATAAAAACCACCGACACTCCCCTCTTCTATTCAATCCTCTCAAGCCATGTTCATTTCCTAAATGTTTCCCAAATATCTTCCCAAGATACTCCAAAACATCTTGAAGCCATTGATAATCCCAAAATACCAAATCATCGCCCCTTAAGGGTATCTGAATGAAGATTAAATCAAGAAGTAAATTCTTCTATACTTTCCTTTCATTTTCTTTTCATGTTCTACTCTTTTCATTCTTAACCTCACCTCATATACATGTTATGAAAAAATTAGTACCAAAAATGTAATATAATTTTGTTATGATAATGTGAAAATTCATTATCATATATCCTTTTCATTCCTTTTTTACGATTGAAATGAAAAAACCATCCAAGATGTGTTAATATACCATATTCAAGGACGATGAGTTATCAATTTCTATCACCATCTTCAATTCAGTTCCTAAAAAAAATTTATGGATGATCTAGAATATTATATATATATATTATCTTATGTGATGTTCATTAGTAATTTTTAACAATTGATGTAAAATAATAATACAAAATAAGATAATTTTGAGAAAAATCACCAAATAAATCTAAGAGTTTATCATAATATTTTATATAATGCTTCACCTTCACTCCTAATAAACAAATGAATTCTATAACCCTATAATCATAAGAATATACATTATTGTAATATAACATTACATTTATGTTTCCATTCTCATAATACATGTTTAGTTGAACTAGAATATAACTGAACTGATCATTAAAATCAAGGTAGAAAATTCTCCCAAACAATGATATTGAAACTCTAAACTCATAAAAAAGAAATGAATGATGTAAATAAGGTTATAATTAATCAATAAAATTTATTGGAGGTTCTGGAATTTTTACTTATTGATCCTAATTTGGTTATTCATGTCATTATGGTCAAGTGACGAACACATCAGTCTTAAAGTAAGGGATCCCCTATTTCTCGCATTTATTCAAGAATCCCCTCTACATTTTTCCCTTTAATGTGTAATTACTATTGATGGGGGTATGTTTTAAAACCACCCCATACTTGCCTCATGATTTATAAAATATTAGAAACCCTATTATCTCAAACTAATCCCTCTTATATTCACCCGATACCATGCTGATAATCCGTAAGGGATTCTACTCAAACCTACATTATTCCTTTGGGGTATTTTTACTCTATTTTTACCCAAATTAAATCCTATATTATATTTTTGTAAATTTTTTAATTCATGTTTATTTGTAAAAAATCATTTATCCAGATACATTAATCATTATCTTTTGGGGATATACATTCTTTCATGTGATTCCCTCCTCATACTTCCTGATTAGCAATCCTGTTTTAAAGGAACTTTCTATATTCTTACCAAATTTCAAGTATGCTCTATGTTCAATTTTTAAGAAACTATTATATTTATAAAACCAATACTTTTATCCTGATAAAAATTATTAGTTCAATTGTTTTTTATATAAAATATTACTCCCTTTTTGGTTTTAAATGATCTTTGACGTTTTCATTAACCCACACTAAAATGTTTAAACATTAATGATTCATAGAAACTAATTTCCATGTTATATCTTTAATTGGGAATAAATTATAATGATATATGATTATTTTATGTTATGAATTCCCATTTATGTTTTAATCTATTTCTTTTATGGAAACTTGTTTGATACAACCATTCATTATTCATTATGACATGATTAAAATACTAATTTTATTCTATGGGTACCCTTATCATTATGTATGATTGATTGTGTATGATAATTAGTGTGGAATGAATATTCATTGAAGTGATAATATGGTTGTTCCTAGATATTTCTCCAATTCATTTGGTAAATTGGTGTCCCATTAGGCAGTATGTGCAATGGTCGTGGTGGTTAGCCTTGACTCATGCTACTATGTAGAATGGTCATGGTGGTTAGTCATTACTTGTGATCCTCTATGTTCAATGATACTTTTCTCATTCTAACGTAATGTTTTATGATTCATCCACATTATTATGAATCAATTTATATATTATCTAATGTTTATATGTTTTTATTTTACATGTTCCATGAATTTTTATATCATTATTCCATGCCTTCAAACCCATGTGCTAATTCTTTATTACTACTCTTTTCCCTTACTCGGATTTTATCTTAACCCATTATTCATGATACCCTCATGTAATCCAATGCAGATGAATGAGCACAATGGAATATAGGATATAATTATTTATATTAGGTAAAAAGTTGTTATTTATAATTCTTTATTATGCAGCTAGTTTTCAAAGACACTAGACTACACGATCCATGGTTTATAATATGATGTTTTATTATAAATAAAATCATGTAGAGATAATTGTAAAAAGATAGGGTTGTTATAGTTGGTATCAGAAAATGTTCTTGGGGAATATGATTTTTTAAATTCATGAGAATTATACAAACCATTATTATGGTTATATAAAATTCCATAAGTATATTAATTAATAAATTGATCAAGGATAACCTATATTTATGCCTAGGGAATCACAATTTTGGATATACTTAACCTTTACATGTATATACTATTATGTTCAAGGATTCATTTTAATTCTTAAAAGTTAAGTATTCAAACCATCTAACTGTAAATTATTTTTCTTAGTTAATGGATAGAAATAGAGGAATGAATTCAAAAAATCAATTTGATATAGAATGTTATGATTTCCCTAATTATATGCAAAATATGACGAGAGAATGTTCTAAAAACATCTGAAAAGTAATTTCTGAGCTGGGTCATGTTATGAATAATAACTTGAATCCCATGGAACTCCGTCCTCCCATAAAAAAAATCATGTTTCCATTGAGTCCTTATAGTGGAAATGAAATCCCATTTTTAGTGGATCTTTTAATCCCTTCATTACAGAATAGTGGATTAACTACCTTGAAAATATATTCTCTTTCCTAAAGTGATAAGAAGAATAGAATGTTCAAATAGTGGTCTATCATTTTGATGTGGATGCTTATTAGTGGTGGGAACTGATCAGGAATACGTAGTCCTAAGATGAAACTGATTCCATGGATTATGATGAATTAATGAGAATGTTTTTCAAATAATATTTTCCATGGACCCTCTGTCACAACAGAAATATAGATTTCCTCTAACTCAAAAAGAAGGAAAATGAGTCAATTGGGGTATATAATGAAAACATTAAAAGGGATTCAAGGTATGCCTTGAGAATTATCATGAAAACCGAAAGCATGGTGAATCACTTCTTTTGATGAATAAAAGATGAGTCTATGAAAGGCATCAGAAATTCGAGACTTTGACAGCTATGAAAAGATTGTCTTTTGTGCTATTATGTTTGAAATGGAGATCAAATAATCTCGATTGTATTATTGGAATAGTACAGAATGAGTAAAATGGAATCTAATGTGGGAAGTTATGAATATAAATTCAATGATGGAATAAAGCACGATCATCCCATTCTCTAAAAATTGTGGGAATAAGCATCTTGTGAGTTTTCTAAAGGAAACCAATAATTACATCAACTGTGGAAATATGGGACATCTAGATAAAAAACGGCGAAGGGATATGAATCATCACACTAATTTGGAATAATAAAGGTTTCTTTAGATCAACCCTCAACATGTAGTACAATGTTACAATAGCATGGAAATTTATAATTATGAGGAAAATTGACCTAAGGAGAGGGTTGTTAGAGGCAATAAATAACAACTTCCAGGGAAACAAGGAAGGGATCTTGCTGTCACTACATCTAAGGAGGATCCAGACAATGATGTGGTGATAGGTATATTGTTTATTCATAAATAATACCAATCATACTATTTTATTCTGGTTATACATGTGTTTTCATATCTTTGATGATTAGTAAATATTTTCAAACAACAACATAAAATTGGGAGGATATGTTATATGTTAGAACAAAAAATGAAGAAATTTGTGTGTCCAAGGTTTATAAATCCTTATTTATAAATGTTAGTGGAATGAACTGTAACGACCCAAAATTTCATTAATGGAAAATCCCTCTTGATCCAGTCAAATGTTTCTTTAAAAAAATGTTTTTATAAGATGTCAACTTCTTTAGTTTAACGTTATTATTTGTGACCGTTACTTTTATAGTCGTTGAACAGTGATCATATGGGTAGTTTAAATATAAGGCTTTAACGAACCAATTTTCTACTCAGACAAAGGAAGAGATGGCCTCATCCAGTAGAATTGCCCCTTACGAAGCCCATTTGTCGGAGCTCGGAAAGGAGGTGGCGTCTTTGGGCTTTGCCCTTGACCAAGCCCAAGCTGAGCTTCATCAAGTCAAGCTCGAATGTGATCGTCTACGGGAAAAATGGAAGTTGATAGAGATTACCACTCGAGCAATGTTATCCGAGCAACCCCAAGAGTCTGTCACCATCGCACACCTTACCCTTAGGTCTTATGCGGCTATTTTAAGGGGTTCTGTAACAAATAAGTAGCACCATGTTCATGTACATTATTTTTGTATATAATAATGAATATAATTTCTAGTCATTTTTGATACATTGTAATTAGTTTTTAAAGTACAAACGGTGTTTTTAGTTATTATTTAATTAAGAATTATATTTTATTAAATTAAAGGATTTTTGAATTAAATAATATTTTAATAAAATATTATTATTAATATTAAATTAAATTTTATTAAATATAAATGATCTTATAATTTTATGAATGCAATTAAAATTTTTATTAAGGTTTGAAAGTCATTTCTGTCAAAACCCGTGAATTTTTTTATAAATGTCGGTTTTTATTTTAAAAGTGAAAATTCACATATTTATAAAATTATTTAGATAAAATAAATATTATTTTTGGAATCAGGACGTCGAAATTATCCAACGGTGAATTTTTCATAATTTTCTGAGACAGTCAAATTTTTGGGTAAAAATTAAATACCATTTAAATATATAATGTGTTTTATGACATCATAATGACCCAATGGTGATGTAATAAAATACCATAATCCTTATGTTCGGCCAATATGTGTTTTATCACTAAAATAATGAGGTTTTGGGTTTGTTTGACTCACTTTTCAAAGCATTAATGGAGCCCTCAAGACTTATTCAACACTTTGCCTTTTTAAATTAATTTCCATGGGAGTGTAGCTCACCTCCACATAAGCAACCCTAATTTTTTAATAAGTTCGGACCTTGGCCTTGTAAAATATTGTTTTCCTCTTTCCTTTTCCAGAATCCATGGGCAAATACCATCGGATGGTTTGTGGTTTGGATTATTTTAATATAAGGGGTCCCAAACCTAAATAATAAAGAATTCTCTCACCTTTCCTATATAAACCCACCCAAGCTCCCACTTCCTCCTCACTCAAAGCCCTTGAAGTTCGTCCAACCTCTGCCCTACTCTCTCTAGAATCCTCTCAAGGTGCCCCAAGCTCCCAAGAAGCCTCTCACAAGCCTCTCTCTAGCCTTTGGAAGCACACTTCAAAGTAAGGGGTTTTCTTCCTTTCTCTTTTTTTGTCAATTTTCTTTAAGTTGTATTGCCCTTTTTATTTCAATTATGAATGTTGGGTTATGGTTTCTCACCTCCCCCATACTGCCCTCTTATTGTTTGAATGATGGGAGAACCCTTTCTCTCTCATTAAATTCCTCCCATGTACACCCGTTACTATGTCGAAATTCCGAAAGGAACTTCTCTCTCTTCTTTTATATTCAAGCAATACTTTTGTATCATGAATCTAAATTCCATTTCTATTGTTGGGACATGTATATATATGATCTCCTTACTGTCCATTACATGTAAATATGATTAGGAACCCCTTTCTCTCTCATCAACCTTTTTTTATGAATTCTTATGTCACGCCGTTACACTGCCGAAATCGCACCGATTTTCTAAGCCAATGTCTTTGTGTAGTGAATACCATGCCCATTTCTCCATCAAGGGTATTCACCTTTTTGCACATTTAATTATTGATTATAAAGTTTCATGTATTAATTCCACATTCCTTTATCGTGGAATAAATTATTATGTTTTATGAATCCATGTTTTATGATCCATGTGGCACACTTATGCATGAAATGAAATGTTTAAGAAGGGTGCGCCCTTTATAGCGCTCCAATGCATTGGGTAAAGTATAGTATCATGATACGTCATGTGCAATGAGTGTTGACTCATGCTAATTCAAGTGCAACGAGGGTTTACTCGTGCTTCAAGTGCAATGAGGGTTTACTCATGCTCCATGTGCAATGAGCCTTGGCTCATGCTAATTCAATGTTAAGTGTTGTTGCCACATTTCCATGTTATGATTATCATGCTTTATCATGCCTTTATGTTCATGTTTCTATTATGCTCTATTGATATGCCTATTGCCTAACATGTATTTCACTCCTCATGTTATTCATTGTTTACTCCCTTGCTGGGCTTTATAGCTCACCCTTTTCTTATGCATGTCCTCAGGTTATCCCATGCAATGCTAAGTACGAAGGAATGTAGTGGTCATGTAAAGAAGTTTTCAATAAAGATGTTGTATTTCATGTTTAAAGTTTTTATGTAATGATCCTAAGCCCCAAAGACACTAAACCTCTCGATCTTCTTTGTTGGATCAAGTGAAGTTTTATGTAATAAAGCATGTTTAAGTTGTAATAAAAAGCAGGGTTGTCATAGTTGGTATCAGAGGATAGGTTTAGTTATTTTTGGGATTAGGAAACCCTAGTAAATCCTTAGATACAAGACTAAGCACAATAAAAACATCCCTAAGTTTTGGTAAATACTAAGTAAGTGGTTTATCAAACAAATACATCCCTGTCTGGAAACGACCAGGTAGAGGCGGCTCTGGAACAGATGTATCCTAGGGGTAAAACCCGAAAACACCGCTTTGAGCTAGACTCGAACGGGAACTGGTGCACGAAAACGGGCCTTGCTGCACTCTTGGTTACGACACTCCCGGGGGATATGTCTTGATAAATTCACAATCTTAGTATGAACCCTTATTAAGGAAAAAATGCCCCTAAGGATATATGTTAGAAGGAAGATCATGAAAAGCCTGGATTGAATCCTATAGACTCTTGAGTTAATGAGATTAAAGTTTATTTATAAGTCATCATCTTTTGTCTTTGGATTACCCTTTATGTGTTACCCCTAACTTTCCTTTTATTCCAGCCAATGGCCGGTAATAGGAGAACTCGGGCTAACAACCGTTGTGAAGATCAGTGTGATGATTGTACTTATGAGATGCCCAATCCAATAGGAGCGGGAATCGAAAACTTTGTCACGCTTCTCTCTCAGCTAACTCAAGTTTTGAATAGAAACACTGGTCAAGAGGAACGTTCAACCCCCCCTAAGAAAGAAAAAGTCGCTATTGAAAGCTTCATGAGACAAAGGCCTCCTACCTTTTAGTGGATCATCTGATCCCCACGATTGCTGAACAATGGATCAACTCCATTGAAAAGATATTCTCCATCCTCCAAATGCTCCTGAAAAAGAGAAGGTTCTCCTGGCGGCTTATCGTATGGAGGGTGAAGCTGATCAATGGTGGACGTTGATCAAAAATACGAAGCCCTGAGGAGGAGATCGAGGCTTTGGAATGGAAGGTATTCTGGAAGATGTTTTTCGATAAATATTTTCCATGCACCCTCCGTCTTAAGATGGGAAAGGGACTTCCTTTCCCTCAAGCAGAAAGATGAGGAATCTGTGGGAGCTGTATGAGGCAAACTTCACAAGGCTTGCACGATATGCTTCGGCTTTGTCGTTACCCCTGAATGCAAGGTTGACCTCTTCTTTGGGGGGGCTGAAGCCTAGCTTGCGGAAAGCATTAGCGATCCCGTGACTTCGACAGCTATGAGGAAATTGTCCGATGTGCCCTCAAGGTTGAAATGGAGATCGGAGAATCACAGGGGTATCAGGGGGACAAGAAGCGGAAGGGTGGACTTCAATGCTGTTGGTCCGATGGATAAATCTAACGGCACTAAGAAATTCCAGCACCCCACTTGCCAAAAGTGTGGAAAGAAGCACCCTGGAAATTGCCTTTAGGGGGACAAAAAAAATGCTTTAAGTGTGGAAGAGAAGGGCACCTAGCTGTTAACTGTCAGCAAGAAGGACCTGCGGCTGCAGCGGAGGGGAGGAACGCTCCGTTCGAACCTCAACGCGTTGTTCAATTCTTCAAATGCAAAGAACCGGGTCATTTTGCGAATCAGTGCCCTAATCCAAGGGTTATCGAAAGGCAATCAACAACCTCCAAGACAGCAAGGAAGAGCTTTTTCCATCACTTTCTGCCGAAGTGAACCCCGACAATGAAGTGGTGACAGGTACGCTAGTTATTCATTCAAGAATAGCGAACGTACTTTTTGATTCAGGTTCTACGCATTCTTTTTATATCTCAAAAGTTTAGTAGAACAATCCCTGCACCACCACAAATCATGGAAGTAAAGAATGTCGGTGAGTACGGAAAATGGGGAAATCATTGCATCCCATGAGTATAAGTCCTCCCACTGTTATAATCTGTGGATTGAATTCCCGGCGAACCTCGTCATACTCCCTTTGGTGGAATTTGATACAATTCATGGCATGGATTGGCTTTCCTTATATAGAGCAAACATAATTGTCGGGAGAGGTAAATCACACTCCATATGGAGAATCGACCCCCGATTCTTTACAAGTGTCAGGAGGAAGATGAATCTCCTTTAGCTACATCATCTCAATGCATGGATATTACTGCCTTATGAGCATGCATATCTGGCTCAGATGATTGAGTCCAAGGAAGAAACCACCCTCGATAGAAATGACTATTGTGAGGGAATTTGCTGAAGTATTTCCCGAGGAACATCCTGGTCTTCCTCCAAGAAGAGATGTTGAGTTCTCAATTGAACTTATACCTGGGGCGCTACCAATATCCAAGACTCCATATAGAATGGATGTGGTTGAGCTTGAAGAACTGAAGAAACAACTATAGGAGAATCTGGATAAAGGGGTTTATAAGCCCATGTGCATCACCATGGGGGTGCACCGGTCCTCTTCGTCAAGAAGAAGGATGGGTCAATGCGGCTTTGCAATCGATTATCGTGAACTTAACAAAATCACGATAAAGAACATGTATCCTCTCCCAAGAATCGATGACTTGTTTGATCAGCTGCGTGGAGCACAATACTTCTCCGAGGTCGACTTGCGGTCGGGATATTATCAAGTAAGGGTGAAGAAGGAAGATATCCCCAAGACTACTTTTCGTACAAGGTACGGGCACTATGAATTCATAGTAATGCCTTTTGGACTCACCAATGCTTCAACAATATTCATGGACTTGATGAATAGAGTCTTTAGAGATTACCTAGATAAATTTGTGGTAGTCTTTATAGATGATATTCTAATATACTCCAAAACCAAGGAGGACCATGAGGAGAATTTAAGAACTGTACTGGAGACTTTGCGCAAGGAGAAGCTCTATGCCAAGTACAGCAAGTGTGAGTTCTGGTTGAAGGAGGTCTCATTCTTGGGCCATATCATCACAAGCAATGGGATATATGTGGACCCCTCCAAAACAGATGCAATTGAGGGATGGCCGAGGCCAACATCGGTAACTGATATCCGTAGCTTCTTGGGGTTAGCTGGATATTATCGACGATTTGTGAGAATCTTCTCACGATTGTCCAACCCTCTTACCAAGCTAACTCGAAAGGGAGTAAAGTTTGCTTGGAGTGATGAATGCGAAGAAAGCTTCAAGGAGTTGAAAAGGAGGCTTATCACTGCACCTGTTCTCACTTTACCCACAAGTGGGGAGATTTTTGTGGTATTCAGTGATGCTTCGAAGAAGGGCTTAGGATGTGTGCTGATGCAGAATGATAAAGTGATATCCTATGCCTCAAGACAGTTGAAAATCCATGAGTGAAACTATCCAACGCATGATCTGGAGTTGGCGGCGTTGATCTTTGCCTAGAAAATCTGGCGGCATTATCTCTATGGAGAGAAATGTGAGATATATTCTGACCACAAGAGTCTTAAATATATATTCATGCAGAAAGAGCTTAATATGCGCCAGAGAAGAAGGATAGAGCTCATAAAGGATTATGACTGTTCAATACATTACCACCCTGGGAAGGCGAACAAGGTGGCGGATGCCCTAAGTAGAAAGGATCCAGCAATTCTATCAATGATGAGAATCGAGAAGGATCCAATCTTCTTAGACTTGATGAAGATGGACGTGGGAATCATAAAGAAGGGAACATCATCAATCCTTTCACAAATGATTGCTCAACCATCTCTTTTGGAAAGGTTAAAGGATGCTCAAAAGGATGATGCGAGAATCCAAGAAAAAGTGGAAGCTATCAAAAAGAGAAAATCCTCAGAGTTTAATGTTAATGAAGAAGGAATCGTGCGGTTTGGGAAAAGACTATGTGTCCCATCATGTTTGGAGCTGAAGAAGGAACTTTTTGATGATGCACATAGTTCAAATTTCTCTATTCACCCAGGGAGCACAAAGATGTATCGAGATCTCCGAGAAAACTTTTGGTGGGATAATATGAAGAAGGAGATTTCCGAATATACATCAAAGTGCCTGGTGTGTCAGCAAGTAAAGGCAGAGAGGCAGAAGTCTAAGGGGATGATGCAACCATTGCCCATACCAGAATGGAAATGGGAGAACATCACCATGGAATTCGTCACTGGACTTCCAAGGACATCCAAAAGCAACAATGCAATCTGGGTTATTGTGGATCGTCTTACAAAGACTGCACACTTCATTTCTATTCGAGAGGATTTCTCTTTGGATCAACTGGCACGGATATATATCAGGGAAGTGGTACAGTTGCATGGAGTACCACTATATATTGTGTCTGACCGAGATCCAAGATTTACCTCTAAGTTTTGGAAGAGTCTTCAACATGCTCTGAATACTGAACTGAACTTCAGTACGGCCTATCATCCTCAAACTGATGGCCAATCCGAGCGGACTATCCAAAAACTTGAGGATATGTTGAGAGAGTGCTCAATGGACTTTAAAGGAGAATGGGATCAACATCTTCCTATAGTTGAGTTCTCTTATAATAATAGTTTCCACTCGAGCATCCAAATGGCACCATATGAAGCCCTGTATGGGAAAAGGTGTAGAACACCGACATGTTGGGATGAGGTCGGTGAACATAAGCTGCTTGGACCAGAAATGGTCGAAGAAATGGTGGAGAAGGAGAAAACCATTCAGCAGCATATCAAGGCATCCCAAAGTCGACAGAATAGTTATGCAGATAATCGTCGACGAGACCTTGAGTTTAAAGTCGAAGACATGGTGTTTTTACGCATATCTCCGTGGAAGAAGGTCATGAGGTTTGGAAAGAAAGGGAAGTTAAGTCCAAGGTACATCGGCCCCTTCGAGATTCTTGATCGTGTTGGGGATGTGGCCTATCGACTAGGACTTCCACCTACTATGGCCAAGGTGCATGATGTCTTCCATGTATCCCTCTTAAGGAAGTACATACCAGACCCTTCACATGTACTCTCTTCTGAGGTGGTACAATTAGAAGACGATCTTTCTTATGAGGAACAACCAGTGAAGATCTTGGATCGTAGAGAAAAAGTTCTACGAAATAAGACAATGCCCCTTATCAAGGTGTTTTGGAGAAACCACAAGTTTGAAGAAGCAACTTTGGAGTCGGAGGATATGATGAAGCTATGTTACCCACATTTGTTTTAGTGTGGGAAAAGGAAAATTTCGAGGGCGAAATTTCTTAAGGGGGAATGTTGTAACGACCCAAAATTTCATTAATGGAAAATCCCTCTTGATCCAGTCAAATGTTTCTTTAAAAAAATGTTTTTATAAGATGTCAACTTCTTTAGTTTAATGTTAAGATTTGTGACCGTTACTTTTATATCCGTTGAACAGTGATCATCTGGGTAGTTTAAATATAAGGCTTTAACGAACCAATTTTCTACTCAGACAAAGGAAGCGATGGCCTCATCCAGTAGAATTTCCCCTTACGAAGCCCATTTGTCGGAGCTCGGAAAGGAGGTGGTGTCTTTGGGCTTTGCCCTTGACCAAGCCCAAGCTGAGCTTCATCAAGTCAAGCTCGAACGTGATCGTCTACGGGAAAAATGGAAGTTGATATAGATTACCACTCGAGCAATGTTATCCGAGAAACCCCAAGAGTCTGTCACCATCGCACACCTTACCCTTATGTCTTATGTGGCTATTTTAAGGGGTTATGTAACAAATAAGCAGCACCATGTTCATGTACATTATTTTTGTAAATAGTAATGAATATAATTTCTAGTCATTTTTGATACATTGTAATTAGTTTTTAAAGTACAAACGGTGTTTTTAGTTATTATTTAATTAAGAATTATATTTTATTAAATTAAAGGATTTTTGAATTAAATAATATTTTAATAAAATATTATTATTAATATTAAATTAATTTTTATTAAATATAAATGATCTTATAATTTTATGAATGCAATTAAAATTTTTATTAAGGTTTGAAAGCCATTTCTGTCAAAACCCGTGAATTTTTTTATAAATGTCGGTTTTTATTTTAAAAGTGAAAATTCACATATTTATAAAATTATTTAGATAAAATAAATATTATTTTTGGAATCAGGACGTCGAAATTATCCAACGGTGAATTTTTCATAATTTTCTGAGACAGTCAAAATTTTGGGTAAAAATTAAATACCATTTAAATATATAATGTGTTTTATGACATCATAATGACCCAATGGCGATGTAATAAAATACCATAATCCTTATGTTCGGCCAATATGTGTTTTATCATTAAAATAATGAGGTTTTGGGTTTGTTTGACTCACTTTTCAAAGCATTAATGGAGCCCTCAAGACTTATTCAACACTTTGCCTTTTTAAATTAATTTCCATGGGAGTGTGACTCACCTCCACATAAGCAACCCTAATTTTTTAATAAGTTCGGACCTTGGCCTTGTAAAATATTGTTTTCCTCTTTCCTTTTCCAGAAACCATGGGAAAATACCATGGGATGGTTTGTGGTTTGGATTATTTTAATATAAGGGGTCCCAAACCTAAATAATAAAGAATTCTCTCACCTTTCCTATATAAACCCACCCAATCTCTCACTTCCTCCTCACTAAAAGCCCTTGAAGTTCGTCCAACCTCTGCCCTACTCTCTCTATAGTCCTCTCAAGGTGCCCCAAGCTCCCAAGAAGCCTCTCACAAGCCTCTCTCTAGCCTTTGGAAGCACACTTCCAAGTAAGGGGTTTTCTTCCTTTCTCTTTTTTTGTCAATTTTCTTTAAGTTGTATTGCCCTTTTTATTTCAATTATGAATGTTGGGGTATGGTTTCGCACCTCCCCCATAATGCCCTCTTATTGTTTGAATGATGGGAGAACCCTTTCTCTCTCATTAAATGCCTCCCATGTACACCCGTTACTATGCCGAAATTCCGAAAGAAACTTCTCTCTCTTCTTTTATATTCAAGCAATACTTTTGTATCATGAATCTAAATTCCATTTCTATTGTTGGGACATGTATATATATGATCTCCTTACTGTCCATTACATGTAAATATGATGAGGAACCCCTTTCTCTCTCATCAACCTTTTTTTTTATGAATTCTTATGTCACGCCGTTACACTGCCGAAATCACACCGATTTTCTAAGCCAATGTCTTTGTGTAGTGAATACCATGCCCATTTCTCCATCAAGGGTATTCACCTTTTTGCACATTTAATTATTGATTATAAAGTTTCATGTATGAATTCCACATTCCTTTATCGTGGAATAAATTATTATGTTTTATGAATCCATGTTTTATGATCCATGTGGCACACTTATGCATGAAATGAAATGTTTAAGAAGGGTGCGCCCTTTATAGCGCTCCAATGCATTGGGTAATGTATATTATCATGATACGTCATGTGCAATGAGTGTTGACTCATGCTAATTCAAGTTCAACGAGGGTTTACTCGTGCTTCAAGTGCAATGAGGGTTTACTCATGCTCCATGTGCAATGAGCCTTGGCTCATGCTAATTCAATGTTATGTGTTGTTGCCACATTTGCATGTTATGATTATCATGCTTTATAATGCCTTTATGTTCATGTTTCTATTATGCTCTATTGATATGCCTATTTCCTAACATGTATTTCACTCCTCATGTTATTCATTGTTTACTCCCTTACTGAGCTTTATAGCTCACCCTTTTCTTATGCATGTCCTCAGGTTATCCCATGCAATGCTAAGTACGAAGGAATGTAGTGGTCATGTAAAGGAAGTTTTCAATAAAGATGTTGTATTTCAAGTTTAAAGTTTTTATGTAATGATCCTATGCCCAAAGACACTAAACCTCTGGATCTTCTTTGTTGGATCAAGTGATGTTTTATGTAATAAAGCATGTTTAAGTTGTAATAAAAAGCAGGGTTGTCATATGAACCTCCTTGATAATCTTATAATACATTCTTTTGTGGAGTTTGGTGTTATATTGGCATGTATTGGCTATCTTTATACAAATCCAACATCAAATCCTGGGAAAGAAAGATCACTCTTTACTTCCTAAGGAATCCTCCAATTCATATCAAGTGCGAGGAAGAATATTGATCTCTTTTAGAATAATTTTTTCATGTGTGGATATTAATTCCGATTGAGAATGTTTTCCTAGATCTAATGATTTTTGAAATGGAGTGAATCATTGATGAAGACATGTCCATCAAGAGGGATTACAGTAATGTATTCCATAAATAGATTTATGGTCGTCCTCTCAAATAAGAGGATGAGATCCCAATTGAAAATATTCATGTATCCCAACCTATATCAAACAAACCTTATATAATTGAAAACGTAGAGATAAAATAGTTGAAGAATTAGATATAGAAGAATTTGGAGAAATGGTTTATACACCTGAGTGCTTCACTAGGGGTGTGCATTTCCACTTCATAACGAATAAAGATGGTTCAGTGTTCCTCTAAATTGATTATCATGAGCCTAATAAAATCACAATAAAGAATAACTCTCCCCCAACATGGATTGATGACTTGTTCGACCAGCTTCACAGGGCCAGTTATTTCTATAAAGGGGTCCTTCGGTCAGAATATCACCAATTAAAGGTGCCAAAGAAAGATTTTCCAAGAACTACATTATGAAGGAGGTAGGAAAACTATTAATTCTTAGTTATTCCCTTTAGATTAACTAATTATCTATAAATATTCATGGAATTAATGAATAGAGTTATTAGATATTACCTCAAAAAATTTCTTGTATTGTTTATCGATGATATTCTGATATACTCAAAGAGAAAGGAGGAACTTGAGGAACATTTCAAAAATACAAGGGAGAATTTGACTAGGGATAATATATATTCAATGTATAGAACATGTGAGTTCTGGATTGAGGAAGTATCATTCTTGGGCTATTTTATCACCAATAATGGGAAATCAGAAGACCCTCCAAAGACAAAGCCAATTGAATAGTGACCAAAGTTGACATATGTAACAGCGATCCAAAATATTCTGAGTCTATTTGAGTATTATAGATTAATTATGATGAAATTAACATGATTATTGAAGCCAATTACCATGTTAACATAGGAGAGAGTATTCTTTTTCTAGAATCAGGAATATGAAGACTGTTTTATGTAGTATAAAATAGGCTTATCACTACACTAGCACTCACACTCTTAATAAGTGAAAAAATATTTGTGGTGTATAGTGATTATTCAATGAAGGTATTAGGATGTGTGTTGATTTATAATGACAATGTGATAGCCAAAACATCAAAGTATCTGAAAATACATGAGAAAAACTATCCTATGAATGATTTAGAGTTAGTAGCTATGATCTTTCCACTGAAAATCTAACAACATTATCTCAATTGGGAGATGCGTGAGATGTATAGAGATTATGAGAGTCTCAAAAAAATATATTCAAAAATATAACATAAAATCCTCCAGTGAAGATGGTTAGATCTCATCATGGATTATGAATTCATAATTCATTACCATCCCATTAAATAAAATAATGTGGGAGATTCTTTTAGTAGAATGTATCATGCATCATTCTCAATGATGATAATTTGAAAAGATAAAATTTTATTTGATTTGCAGATAATGGACATGGGAATCATTAAGGGAGGAAAATCATCAATAATTTCTCAATTGATTTCTCAACCATCCCTCTTGATTAAAATAATGGATGATCAATGAAAATATGAGGAAATTCAGAAAAGGTTGGAAGCCATTAAAAATTGGAAATCATATGAGTTTCGGATTTATGAGGAAGGAGTTGTAAAATTTGAGGCATAATTTTGTGTACTATTTGATTCATAGATAAATAAGGACCTTTTAAATGAAACTCATAGTTCATCCTTCTCTAGTCACACAGAGAGCACAAAGATGTATCATGATTTATGAGAGAGTTTTTGGTAGAACAATATGAAGAACGAGATTACTGAGTATACCTCAAAGAGCCTGGTATGTAAACAAGTGAAGGATAAAAGAGAAAAGACTAAAGGGATGATTTAACCATATCCCATACCAACATGGAAGTGGGATAACATTACCATAGACTTTTTCACCTGACTTTCGAAGACATCTAGAGGAAACAATCTTATATGGTTCATTATGGATCATCATACAATGGCATCTCAATTTATCATGAATTGAAAGGACTTATTATGGGATCAAATGGCATGAATATATATCAAAGAATTGTTAAAGCTAAAATGATCACCTCAATTTATTATATTCGATTGATATTCAAGATTCAGATCGATTTTCTGGAAAAGTCTTCGACATGTTCTTAGAACTGAACAAAAATTTTGTATTGTCTATCATTATCAAACTAATTGTCAATATAAGTGAAATATTTGGACACTAGAAGATATGTTGAGATCATGTTCTATAGACTTCAAAGGTGGATGGGACCAATATCATCCACTGTTCAAATTCTCCTACAAAAATAGTTACCAGTCAAGAATCTTATGTCACCATACAAGGCCCTTCTATCGGAATGGTGTTGACCACATGCACATTTTGATGAAGTTGGTGAGTGTAAGATAATAGGACCTGAAATGGACTAATAGATGGTATATAGGGTGAAAACCATTCAACAACACATCAAGGTATCTGAAAGTTGAAAAAAATTAATGCAAAAAATCTTCGAGAAGACCTTGGGATCAAATTTGGTGACATGGTATTTTTACGCATACATCCATGGAAGAAGATCATGAGGTATGGAAAGAAAGAAAATTTAATTCCGAGGTACATCTACCCCTTCAAGATTCATGATCGTGTCGGGGACATAGAGTACCAACTGGAACTTCCAACTATCATGTATAAAGTACATGATGTCTTCCATGTATCCCCCTTAATTATGTACATACCACATCCTTCACATGTACTCTTTTCAGTTGTGGTATAGTCAGAGAATGATATTTCTTAAGAGAACTATCCAAGGATGTTATTTGATCATAGATATAATGATCTATGTAACAAGACCACTTACCTAGTCAATGTACTATTGGGGAACTATATGTTCGAAGAGGAAACCTGGAACTAGAGGAGGCAATGTAGGAAAATTACCCACACCAGTTTATATCTTAGAATGTAAAATAAAATTTAAATGGAAAAATTTCAAAAGGGGGGAATAATGTAATGAACCAATGTTTTATCAATTGAAATTCCCATATATTATTATTTCATATGATCACATTAAATCACAACACAATGAACTACTATGTACTATGTGACCTTTAAACATTCCAATGTCACTTCTATTGTTTGAAATTTATATATTTGATATACACAGTTGTGATTATTAATATGTTTTGAGTCCGATAAGGCAAAAATATTTTTTTTGATGAATAGTAACCAATCCTTATGAAATGAAATATTCCTTAATGAATAGTATTATTACCATTAAGATTAATAAATCATACAAAAGCAAAGTAACCTCACACTTGAATGTAAAAATAAGACATAGGCATTATATAATATATAATATTATTATAGATAATGTATTGGTATTTTTGTAATTCATAAAAAATTAATAACCATTACTTAATTAATTTGAAATAAAATTTATTTTCATAAAATGTGTTCATATTTTAAAATTATTATTTCTCTTGGTTTTAATATGATTTTATAACACCTTATTTAATTTTTAATAACGTTGTAAAATAAATTATTGTTTTAAGATCTATTATTTTATGTGAATTTATATTTAAATTAAAATTTTAATTAATCATATTTTTAAAATTAATTTTTAAAAATTGATTTAATTTTTTGATTCTACACATCAAAAAACAGTTAGGGTGATTTTTTTGTTTTTTTTTCTAATATACTTCATTTTTTGGACAATAGTAAATTATTATAATTTAAAATATATACTAAATAAATTAATTTTAGCATCATGGATTAGTCATGGATAATTTAAATGGCCATTGGATAGAAATAACATTCAAATATTTATTTTTTTGGTCACAAAAATCAATAATATTTCTAGGGTTATGGAAAAATAATAAACAAATGATTAAAATATTAAGAAAACCATCCTCCCCTCTACTATAAAAACCACACAAATTCCCCTATTCTCCTCAATCATCTCAAGCCATGTTCCGTTCCAACATTATATTCAAATCACTCCCCAATATCCTCATCCTTGTATATAATCCTTTTTTATCTTCAAAATACTCAATACTATCCCCTTAAGAGGCTCTCGAAGAAGATTAAATCATGTGGTAAATTCCTCTTTTCTTTCTATTCATTTTCTATTAATGTTCCTTTGTTATCTTTTCTTTCCCAACCTCTTCTCATCCAAATGGAATGACAATTATAGTACAATAAATTTATTAGAATGTTTTTATGCTAATGTGACAATTAATTATCATCTTTCATTTCACCTCCTTTTATATGAAAGAAATGGAAACATCCTCCAAGGCATGTAAATTTATCACATTCATGGACGTCAGGTTATCATTTTCTATTACCATCTTAAATTACAGAAATGAAACCATTTTTATTGTAAAAATAGACTATTAGATATTTATTTTATCTTATTTGATGTTCTATAATCATTTTTTAAACATTATGAAGAATAATAACAAGATAAAAGTTTATTGTGAGCAAAATGGCCAATTTAATCGAAGCTTTTCTAATTAATATTTTATATAATGATTCACATTCATTGAAAGTAACCAAATAAATTTTAAAACCATGTAATAATATTTATGTTCACTAATTTTATATAAATTCAATTCTGAACTACCATTCTCATCATAAATGTTTATCTGAACATGAATATAAGTAAACCGATCATTAAAACCAAGGAAGATAACGCTCCGAAACAAAAAAAATTAAACCTATTAACACATAAAAAAGGACATGAATGAACTTAATATGGTTATACTAAGTCAATAACATGTATTAGAGGTTATATAATTATTAATTAGTCAACATAATTTGGTAATTAATTCCATTAAGATCTGGTAAAGGATACCATCAGACTTATGGTAAGGGATCTTCTCTTTCTCACATTTATTCGAGAATTTTCATTATGTTATTACCATTTATGTGTAAATTATAATGATGGGGTAAGATTTAAAACCTATCTCATGCTACCCTTATGATTTATAAAAGATTATAAACCCCTATATCCCACATTAATCCCTCCACAGTAAACCCAATACCATGACGATATTCTGTAAGCGATTCTTCACGAACCTCCATTATTCATTTCGGTTATTCATTATTTCTTCTTCTACCAAAATAAGTCCTATATTTTGTTTAGGTGAATCTTATAATTTATATTTATGTGTTCAAAATCATTTATCAAGATCCATTAATCATTTTCTTTTGGTTATATACATTATCTCAAGTGATTCCCTCCTCAATACTTCTAGATATGCAATCCCATTTAAAGAGAACGTCATAAATTCTTACACAATTTCAAGTAATCTATAATATATATTTTTATTAATCCATTATATTTATAAATCCAATATTTTTATCATGATATCTTTCTTGTTTCACTTCTTTTTTTATTTAAAATATTAATCCTGATTCTATTTTAAATGACCATTGACATTTTCATCAGACCACACTAAAATGTTTTATTTTGAATGTTTCCTAAAAACACATTTACATGTTATAACTATAACCTTCCATCACTTATTATTAAATGTGATTATTTTACCTTATTAATTTCCATGTATGTTTTAATTCCATTCTCTGAGGGACACTTATATGATATTCTCATTCATTATGATTTATTACATGACTAAGATACCCATTTCATTCCATGGGTACCCTTATGTTTATATATGATTGATTATGTACGTTTATAAATTTGGAAACAATATTCACGAACATGTTTTGATGAGTTAAACTAGATAGCGATATATTCTTTTAGGTAAATTTGAGTCTCCGGAGACGTTATGTGCAATAGTCTCGACAATTTTCCTTGACTGGTGCTACAATGAGTAACTGTCTTCATGGATTACCATGACATGAGCTCCACTATGAGAAAAAAGACTTGTATCATAGTAAATTCATGTTTTATTTTGCTAAAAAATTATTATGACTCCATGTTTATATGATCCCATGTTTATATATTTTGATTTTACATGATTCATGACTTTTTATATCATCAGGTCATTCATCTAACCCATGTGCTAAATCATTATTATTGTGATTTTACCTTATCGGGATTTTAGCTCATCCCTTTGTTCATGATATCCCCAGGTTATCCTATTCGGATATATGAGAATAATGGATTATATGATATCATTATTGAGATTAAATAAAAAGTTATTTTTATAATGTTAGATTATGTACCTAGTATTCTAAGAAACCAGTCTTCATGATCATTGGATTGTAATATAATGTTTTATTATGGTTAAAATCATGTAATGATATGTGTAAGAGCATAGTATCTCTATAAAAATACTCCCAATATATTCAATTTTCATCTTATATTAATTTATAAATAACTAATTCATTTTATATTTTATGAAAACCATATATTTACATTATTATTTAATAATATTTATAAAATATAATTAAATGGATAGTTTAATTATATTAATATATATTTATTAATAAAATATTATTATTTAGCTACACTATACCTAACATATTATGAAGGAAATCGGAGAATGTTAATTGTTGTGTGTAACACAAGATATCCACTGTGTTCTCTATAGAGAATTCCACAATTTATGTTTTGTGTAGTACATGTATTCCAATTTTAGTTAATTAATATAAGATAAATTATTTTCAGTGTTGTGTGAAATGAAATATATCAAGAAGAATAAATAAATTTGATAAATATTCAAAAAATCATGATGTGTTACAGGATTTATTGGGGAAATGTTGTTAAATATGTTCCCTTTACACAATACATATATTTTATGATAAGGGATATTTTTATTGAATAAATTTACTATTTGATATATGAGGAATGATTTGTAGAGGTATGATAGGGGTGGGGACCATTTAGAGATAGCCCCTCGATGCATCAGTTGTCTCATGAGACAAATCTTTTGACCAATTATATGAGTTTTTACCAAGTATGTTATAAACCATTTTTTGATAGGAATTGATGGTATAGGTATCATGTACCTGTGAAACATGGCATCCAAAAATTATGAATTTCCGTAATTTATTGTTTAGTTATTACTATCAAGGATATTTTCACTATGGCATTATCACTGGATGCATTTCATTATAAGTTATAAAATAAATATCATTTTCTTTAATTATTTACAGTGTTATATTGATTATACCTTTTATTTCCATGAAATCAAGTTATATAAATGGAATATGTGTTAATTATCTACCATTCCATTTTTATAATGAATATTGATTCATTATGGATTAATCTATACATAATCCTTACAATGAATTAGAGCTAACTTTTATTTTTTACCTTTTATGTAGGATAGGAAGATGAATTATTGTAATTATTTTTGAGGATGCAGATATTTTATTTTATATTTATATTGTATTTCTCTAATGACAATTGGGTATTGAGTATGTAATTGAGATCATTGAAAGTCCAAATCTATTCTGTACTTCCATATGTTGATAATTGTATAAAAATAGGAAATTTTAAGGATTTCTTTTTAAAAATTCTTTGGGATGTTATGAGTACACAGTTTCTAACGACACCTGATTCTGAGGCCTGGTGTGCCCGGAATCAATTTCCAAAGTTTTATCTCAGGTACGTTCTATAAACGAATGAACTTGTTTTGGTAACTACTAAACCGGTGCTCAGAATCGGATTCTGAGGGCACCGTAGAACTCTCCGCGTCAGCGATTGCATAAGGGGGCCTTCACCGTGAACGCAGTCAGGGCGGTGTGGAAGTTAGTTTTCTGGACATCGTGAAATAAAAATAAAATTTATTTTAATTTTATTCATTTGTTTTTGAAATTAAATTTCGTTTTAATTAATGTGGGGTCCCACCATACACATTAATTCAATGAAACTCCTCCCTTAATGAAATAAGGGATGAGCTTACTAGATGAGTGGGAATCTGCTGGAGAAACCCTCACTTCTTATTCTTCCTTCCTCTTCTCCACATCCACCATTGTTGCACCACCAAAGGACCTCCTCCTCCGATGATCGAATGAGCGACAAAACTCTAAAGAAACGACGACGTCACCATCCAAAGTCAACGAATGACACTACCTTTCTTTAGATCTATCGAGTGATCACGTCACGAGGTAGGGGTTATTTATTTTTTCAAGTCTTTATCATCTCACTTCGTTGCATAAGTATTTTCTGTATGATATAGTCTTAATGGGAGGAGATCGGACCGCACGAACACGACCAATTCTCCTCCCCTCTTCTTTGTTAATCTTCGATGATGTTGGAGGCAGAGGCATATGGTGTTGTTGAACCATGCAGTGATCGGCTGGATACCGTGACTAGAGAAGGCCATAGTAGTGGTGCATGGCTCTGTCGCACCATGCTGGTGGGACGAGCCATGACATAAGGCCGCGACGGACCAGCAGGCGCGGCCGGCCGAGGCGGCCCCCAGCATCTCTAGGAGGCAGGACCCCTTCTGGGTCCCGCGACAGTTCAAAAACTGGCCATCCTTAATGGCCAGCCGTTACATGAAAACCAGGGGGTGTAACCCTCCGAACAGCTTTTAGGGTCGACCCCACCGGGTCCCCTGTTTCCAAACACAGGTGGACATGCCCCTTTGCGTCGCGCTCACCTAGTGGCCAAGCTGCGACCAGCTTTTGAGCTGGGCCGGGTCGCGCCAGCCATGGGCCGGGCCACGCCAGCCATCGGTCGGGTCATGCCAGCTACGGCCCAGACCCAGTACCTAGACGGGTCGACCCGGTTCGGGCGAACCCAGGGGGTGTTGGGCCGGGTCGGACCAGGCCCAGACCCCATATTTTCGGAACATTTCGGTTAAACGGACATATCATGAGCTAAGGACCTCCGATTGACGCACTATCTATTTAGTTGGATTCTTATGAATTATATTGTCATTTCAGAATATTACACTTGAGGTTTCGGTGAATTTTGGGTATGGCCGGGTTGGTTCGAACCTAAAACCAACTGGGCCCTTGGAGTAGAAATGCTTATAACTTAAGGAATGAATGTCTGAATTATGTGCCATCAATTACGTTGAATTCTTCTCTGTGAGACAATTCATTTGGCTTACTCCACATATGGTTTGGATGTTGTGGGAGTACGGTCGGGTTGCATTTTGCTTAAAAACCAACTGGGCCGCTGGGACGGATAAGCCAATAACTCTCAGACCGGGCTTCTGATTGACACGCCGTCTATCGCATTCAGTTACTATTGACAAGAAAAAACTATGGGATACATCAACTCTGGACTTTGAGGTAGTTGATGTATCACACCTTGGCTCGTGGAGTGGACCCTCTCGGCATCTCGCGTGCTGTGTGCGGGAACCAAAGAACTAGCTACGATTGTGACGACGACGATGATTGTGCTTCGATCTTCCTTGGGTTTGATAGCGACGACTAGCGTACTAGAATCCTTTGTGGGTTCGATGGAGACGAATACTGTTATTGTATCCTGCGTGGGTCCGGTAGTATTATCCTCTGTACGTGTATCCTGTGTGGGTCCAACAGAGTAGATGGTCTTGTATCTTGTTTGGGTCCGACAACTTTGATGGTCTTCTATCCTATGAGGGTCCAACAACCTAGATGAATCAGTGGCTACATCTAATCATCTCTATCACTATACAATGGATGTATATCTTTGTGAGCTGAGTCTCGACAATCATTCATTATCATTGATATGATTGACATGCTTTCCTGTGTGGACTGGGTTGGGCTTTCCTCATTGGACTGGGTTGTGCATGGGCTTGTGAGTTGGAGTCGAACTGAAATTGATGACTTAGGTATATGTATGGGCATCTACCTTAGTAGAGTCATTTGATACTTTGTGATTGTGTCCTACCTTTGTAGTTTACCCTTTGTGTATTCTGGGAGACCTTTGGGGGTCTCGGGGTCCCTAACGAGTATCGTATACTCACCCCTACACGACCAATGCCCGCACTACGTTGTGTTGGTTGCAGACGACGGACATCACAGATCGTGATTGAGACTAGTGGAGTGACCTGGTATTAGGAGGAGGACTAACAGGAGGGACGTAAACGGAGTGGATGGAAGGATTCGAGTAGTTGAGGAGACCATATGTACCCACCCAACTAGTGGGGTTTACTGGAGGACGTCTCGGTGGTTGCTACATTACTTTTTAGTTGTTGTACTTTAATTTTCTCAGTTGTACTGCACATTTAGTTGGGTTTGTATACTGGAACATTTACCTACCAGCACTTACTTTTGTACTCAGTTTACTTAGTGTTTACTTCAGCTTGCGTACACTATTGTGTTTGTTTTCTTATATAAAATCCATGCCTTCACTTTTTTCGGGATTTACGCCTTTCTTGCTAGTCTCCAGACCCTAGCCTATGAAAGGTGGGCTTGGGGTAGTCAAGGCATGGGCCTCGAGGAAGGGTCATGAAAAATGGGTATCAGAGGAGTCGATTCTACCATAGAACTCGGGACTCTGATTATTTCTTATGTGAAGAAAATGTGATAAGAGTATTGAGTGTGGTTTTAAGTCCAGGGTGTCCAGTATCGGGGAGGTAGCTGACGTATCCATACACCAGGACCATGACTTCTGATTTCCATCTCAGTACTCGAAAACACTAATTTAATTAGTGATTCAAAAGGTTTCTTTGTGATTAATTTGTGTCATCTCACTAGGTATATTGTTTGACCATGGCACACCTATTTCTTTTTTAGGATGGCCCCACAAAGGCAGCCAACTATGGTTCCGAGCCACGTGCGAGATGGAATCCAACCATGCGACAAGGCCTCAGTGTAGGGCCCCATCACAACACAGGCACCAGTGGTACCTCTAACCACTGGGACGCCGATACCACCGGCCCCAGCTGCGGAGAGTGCACACAGCCTGAGTGAGCTGCACGAGTTTCAATGACAGAGGCTGCCTAGGATCCGCAGTTAGATGAACCCTCAGGCAGCTGAGGATTGGCTGGAGGCTATCGTCCGAGTCTTCAGATTGGTAGGGAATGCAGCTTCCATCATGGTGATCCTTGTGGTGAGTCTCCTGAACATAGTAGCAGGTAGATGGTGGAGCCTGATACTCCAGGTGAACGACGAGGCATCTCTACACTGGATGGACTTCGGGAGCCTCTTCTGCTTAGAGTTTTTTCCAGCCACCCTCCGTGTGTTGCGCATCCCTGAGTTACTACAGCTGCGACAGGGCAGCATGACTGTAGCCCAGCACTCTATAAGGTTTAATGACATCTCACGTTACTCCACAGAAATGGTACGAGACCCATTCATTAGGTTCCAGACCTTCTAGCAGGGACTGAGGCACATGATTAGAGCTTCGACGATTCCCCTCAGCATTCCGACGCAGGAAGGGGTGCAGGACCAAGCCCTTTTAGTGGATAGCTTTCTTGCTGAGCAGCCACCAGTAGCGAAGCCAACCGCAAGATGGCACGGAGCGGAGTCTTCTGCAGTAGGTAGTCGACAGATGGCATAAGGGTCCAAGAAGACTATGCCATCAGGAGGGTGACATCAGGATTCAGGCTCGGCTGTGCGGGGCACACGACACAAATCCAGCCTTATGATGAGAAGATAGTGCTATGCATGCGGTGGACAGGGCCACATGGCCCGAGATTATCCTACCCACCATGTAGAGGTGCAGTAGACAGTGGAGGTACCTCCCATGCAGAGGTAGAGGTCTGACCGTGGTGGTCTGTAGGGAGTAGTTGTATTTTTGAATGTGCTTTTGGGTCTCAGTCATGGCATTCTCAACTACACAACAAGTACAATGTTTTCAATTCTTACTAGCCTTAGAGATTTTTTCTAAATATTTTATATAATATTTCTTAGTACTAAAATATATCCCTAATAAATATCCATTTTTTCTTTCCTATAGAATATAATAAAGGGGTATTTCTCAATACTTGTAATTTTAGATTTTATAATGTTTTGATTTAATCAGCGTCAACATTTTTTAGAATGAATAAATGATTTCTTTTTATATTTTTTTTCTTTTAGAATAGTGAAAAGATCATTTTAATAATACCCTAGTAGGCTCTATATTTGTTTTATTTTCATTATATCCACACATAATCCATCATTTAAATTTCAAATTTTCTTCTCCACTATTATTGGAGTAGATTTTGAATGTTCTCTCCAAGCATAACAAAATAGATAAATAATGTGATGTAATTTTAATGACCATGACATAATTACCTGAATAAAAATTAGATTATGATAATTTATAACATAAAGAGCACTCTACGATCACCTTGTGTTCTATAATTGTTCAACATGTCCCAAAATATTGTCTGGGAGAAATTCAATACTAACAAAGGATAACTATAAGGATAGGAAATGGTACATCATAAATGAAACACATGAAATAGAAAAAAAATTAATGTATATAGTAAAAGACAATAAAAATTGTTTTGAAGAGACACATGGTCTTGTGCAATTTAACAATCCAACACATCCACCCCTACCTTGACAACATTGTTTGTCCATGACAAAGCTCTAAGGGCGGTGCTGATCTGCATAGGCTAAAATCTAGTCTATGGGCATCATGGACACACCATTGGGAATAGTTTCATATAATAAAAACAATTTACTTTGGATTCATACAAATAACCCAACATGACACTTCTGTAGATTACAGATTCAAGTAACAATTTAAACAACTAAAAACAATAACTAAATATTCAAATTTTATAATATAATAAGGAAACCATAATAATACCTAACAAATAATATAATAAAATTATCATAAAAAATGATAAAATATTCAATAAATTAAATAAACATGTATAAAATTGTTGGAAATAGAATAAAATTATAAATTGTGATGAAAATCCAATAAGGAGATACAACGAAATGAGTATACTACAAAAAAATCAAAAAAATTGAATAAGAAAACTGATTCCTATCTTTGTGTGGAATTAGGGCTAACTACCACCATTACACATCTCCCAATACTAATCATGACTAACATGAATATCCCCCACCTCCATGAATTTTTATTCCTTTAAATATATCCTTGAAAACAATGTATACATGCACCAGAAGGTGTACATAGTGTGTGAGATGAACCGTCACTATAGGATCCCACAAAGTCTTCCATGAGAATCCCTTTTTGGATAATCTATTAAAGATTTTTTTAAAATAAAAATAAAAAATTACGCTAAAAAATTAGAATTTTGTGAAATTAAATGGACTAGCTTTAATGAAATTTAATAATGAAATTAAAGAGCTAGTAAATTAAACATTTTCAAACAATCAACATAGGAAGAACATCAATTTACTCTATTTATGGATCCCCAAGATCATCAAACTAATCCATATGAAAAATAAGTATCTTAAATAATAGAAATTTAACTAGATATATAAACATCAAAAACTATTAGAATGAATCACTATCCAGAGTAGAATTTATCACTGGTGATGTAATCTAGAATTAAATAGGTAGGCTGAAATCAATAAATAGTGAGGTAAAAATTATACATCAAAACATAAAGACACCAAAATTAACATGAATCTTAAATATTATTAAAGCATTATATTTTTCTTAAAAACCCATTCCATGGAAACCACGTGAGGAATTTCGTAAAACACATAATAGATGTTATTAAATTATATATGTAAAACCTGCCTTGGGTAACATTTTATTGCCCCATATTTGAACATAAATTTTTAAAATAATTATTATATATAAATACATCCTCAATAATATCATATAAATTTTTTAAAAAATATAAAACCTAATTTTACAGAATCAATCACATATTGTTTATCAAAAAAAGGATCACATGAATCCAAATTACTTCAAATGATGAATACCCCAATAGATATTGTGAATAAACTAAACGAGATTTAGTTGAGGAAATTAAGAGAGAATATATACCCCTAAAATTAAAATATCATATCATTATATTTTCCATCATGAACTATAGGCCAATATATTTATAAGAAAAGAAGAAAATTGTGAAGAAGAAATAAAAATAGCCACAGAGGATAGGAAAACTAGTTGCATGAAGTCTCATTGATGGTTATTAATGATATATAATGAAAATTTCAAGAGATATCGGTGGAGTGATAATGGTTTAATATATAGAGATCTAGAAATTTTTAATGGGGAGAGGATAAGGATAAAAAATTTTGAATCAAGAAGGGTAAATGTAGTGTTTTCAAAAAATAATTTTTTTGTGGTAGTTTATATGGTTTCGTAACCAATATACTAACTATTATAATAGAACTAGAATGCATTTTTAGGCCTACATTGATTTTAATATCCATGTACAATTACCTATCATAGTTTCTTCTAACTTTATGATAATAGTGTGACTTATACTTTCCAAGCATTACAATATCACCTAACAGGGCACGTAAAACTCATATTTTCTTTTCTAATCAATGGTTAATATTATATTTGAATAATGATAAATAAAATTATCATAAAAATTTTAAAAAAATTATAAGGAACAGAAAATCAAAATCACAAGATCATTGTATATTATTTATAATTAATATAAACTATTAAGAATTAACTTTTTGATGAATTTTTTATTCATTGAAGGATATGATAACATCTCCACATCATACAATAATTTCAATATAGGAATCAAGAGTATATTAAATCCACTATTGATCAATAAGTCGTCTATGATCCTCTGAACATCGACATAGGAATACTTGTGTTCTAATGTGCTAGATCATTTCACATTCATTATTCATGTTTGATCATCATGAGAATGAATTAAAGAATGAATTATGTATGATCTTTTCATAGTTTAGATTTTTTTTGGAGGGAGATATCTCACAAATATTTATAGAATTATTAAAGGGGGTCTCTCTAGGGCCTAAGATCAGTCTACGGATTTCATTGTGCACAAAAATGGATATCAAGAAATAATTTAATTGGATTTAAATACCTCTATAGTTATAAAATAATAATTAACATTGACCTGTATTATTTAATTAATTACTGTAGAACCCCATTCATAAAAGAATAAAAACCTTATTATTTCAGTACATTTTCCAAACTGTTGAAAAAATTAAATATCATTTATTCAAATAATTTTTAATATATTATTTCATACCAAACATAAAAATGTAGTCTCTCAATCCTCGAAAAAAATTTATGAGGACTTGAATAATGACTATTTATTTAACTAGTAAAAACCACTTAAGTATTTCTTAAAATATAAATAAATAATATATTCACTCAATATGAAATAAATATTCATTAAATATTCTTCTCACCAAATATTATCTTGAATAACAAGTGAAGATTTATATTATTTTAACATAACATGATTAATTATCAAACCAAATGAGAGAATAATATTTACTCAACATGTTAAATACCAAATAATAGTATAATTTAACTGGGGTTACATATACACTTAGTGTGTGACCATCTAGACCACTTTCTGAATGGAATTAACTGAAGGAATCCAATGTCTATTGTTATCATCTTGAAATATTCCATAGAACCCATATAGAAATATGTTAATGTCACAATGCCATAAAACCTCGTATAGATTCTTACTGTGTAATATAATATCTTTTTATATGTCCCTTACAAGGAATGATGATGTTTCTTTCATCAACCTATGTACTCTATGTATTTTACATTTACATTATATAAATGGTAAATTTCTATATAATTTCCTGGGGATAGAATTATTTAAAATAAATCATTACATTCAATGTTCCTAAGATATCATCTTATATTTAAAAACATATGTGAAAAATATTTTAACACATGATTCATTTATGCAATAATAATCATGATGCACCCAACACATCATACTTCTTCATGAACATATTTCATTAGGGTTTTCTTCAATGCATAAAATAACACAAATAATAATGTCTAACAATAATAATGTTAAGTATAAGTATCCAAAAACACATACATATATTGGAACATCCAATGAATCATATAAATGGAGATTTACTAATAGAATGTCTCATTATCATACAATTGTTCACTGTAAATTTCTAAGGATGTACACCACGAGAAGGTGCCTCAATGCCATATGAGTCTCCACCCCTAATAGCGAATATCATTTTTTTCATCAAATTATATAATCAGTGTATAAAAAATATATTTTAGAATACTATCAAGGAAATTTGTGGTTCTCATCATAGTAGGGAGGTACTACGACCTTTCAGTTCGACAAATAATCCCAGAACATTATCAAATACTATGTGAGTAACAATAAAATTATCATGTCATTTAAAATTTATTAATATTCAAAAATATAAATACAATTAATAATAATTTATATATAGGATGATTCAAGGACCCCAACTATTATAGAATCCCACGTTCACATGATCCAACTATTAAAACATCTAGTCCACTAGCTCTCATATACTCATACTTCTACGGAGATAATGATTTAATCAAGGGGTTTACCATGTGTTCTTTTATGTAACCATCACTTATTATAAATTCACTAATCTATGATAATTCCCTTAAGAGGTGACACTTCTATTGTATTTTCATTGTCTATAGGTGTAACTTGGTAACTTTTTCAAGATCCATCACTATAGTATTATCACAATATATTGGGATAGGATATTTACTTCTAAGTACCACATCATGATCCTAGAATAATTTTCATATACTAATGGATTATTTGTCTAAACTAGAAGCTGATATATACTCAGAATCCACTGTAGAATAAAAAACGACTGCATATTTTGAACTCTTTCATCTCACAACTCTTCGATTAGTACTAAAATCATATCCTGAATATAATGTCATATAATTGTTTAAATTTTTTATATTGCCTTAGTAAAACCTATAATGACTATATCCTTATCTCCTATATAATCTATGAACATAACTATAGTGCTTCTCAAATACGTGAAAATATCCTTAACAATATACTATGTTTGTTCACCGAGATTAGCATGATATTTTCCTACCATACACATTGTGTAGAAAACATCACATCTTGTGTTTGATATAGAATACATTATTGATAAAATATATATAGATTATGGGATTTTAAACATTATATAATTCTTTTTATTTGGTTGAGGTTGCAATTTCTTGGAAATATTTATACCATGTGACATATGAACCAATACCCTCTACAGTTGTTCCATAATAAATCGCTTATATATCTAGTCAATATATATACCCTGACATAGCACAAGGAACCTATTCAGTCTATCATGAATGATCTTGATCCCTGGAATATAAGAAGACTAACTTATATTCTTTAATGAGAAACACTTGTTTAACTAGAACATACACAACTAGAAAATCATGATATAGGGACGTACCAATAGCCAATGATATCCAAAACCATGGCTATAGGTAATTAAATTATGGATATAGCCATAGTGTTGTATAAATTGTTGCCATAAACTACCCATATGGATATATAGTGCTTTTTCAAAGGCTAGAGACAAGGATATCTAAAACTGTGGATATAGAATATACCTATAGCCAATGTTTCCTAGAACTGTGGCTATCAAATTGCCACTTAAGCATGGTGAAAACAATTTGTGATGGTATCTATAGTGTAGTGGTAAGTCATATGGTATGTCACAGTGGTGGTATGAAGATCAAACTAGAAACTTATTTTAGATATATATCCATGGTTTTAATCAGATATAACCCTGGTTTTCCACCATTACAATTGACCATACAGCCATAGTTGACAACTATGTGAGTTATTTTCATGTTTTCCAAAAATCGGGATACAAGTTCTATTTTTATGGTTCCAACCATGAATATAGCCTCCAAAAAAATGGCTATATATTTTTTCTATAGCCATACATATCCCATCCATAGACAATTGGAACCATATCTATAACTTATTGCCACTGTTTTGACTCTTACGTCCATGGTCTTGGGCTGTGGATATTTAATGTTTCTACTTATGTTAACATACTATAAGATTGATATATCATTTCTTATAATTTAATATTAAGCCACATTTACTAATATAATAAAAATATCATTCCCTCTAAATTACTTATAAACACATGGTTCAAATTCATTCTTATTGATACCAAATTATTCTAAATCTTCATTAGATTGAATATTCGATGACATTGATGCTTAGTTCTAACCATAAATTTATATCTATAAATTGCATAGATTTCAGGGAATCACATGGAGTCACAAACCATTTTGATAGTTTAATTCAGAAGTCATATTGATGGTTCCTGTTAAGGAATTATTTTTTGACATCCATATTCTAAATTTCAATGTCATGATTAGTTGATATAACATAATGAATTCTGATGGATTTAAACATGGAAAGTAGATAAATGATTCCATTTTAGTCCCTTCCATAACTATTTTTATACCATTTAGATATCATGCTTTCATTATAGGTACATACATTACCTTCCATGTTTATTTTCCCCTAAAATACCAATTTTCACCTAACAAGATTTACATCAATAGGAGAATCAACCAAAACACAAACATAGTTCTGACACATGGGATCCATTTCGAAATATATGGCTTATTCCCTTATTAAAGATTTTGACTTTCCTAATACCCTTTTATGAGAGATAAGATAATTATTGTTATCCAAAAATGAGTCACCATCTTCGATGACTAGGAAACTATATCATTATAGTTCTTTTACCTCTCTGGTGCACCAATGTAGTGCGTATATTTCAGGAATAACATTGGACATGGAAACCTATTGAATATATTCCCAAAATATCTCTTTTGGATCTTAATCACCAACTTATTCAGATTCAATATTTCTTATACATTCATTCAAGAGGTTGTGCACTATCTCAAGAATAATAACTTGTTGTTAAACAAGAACATTATTGTTTGAGGAGTTATATTAGTTGTATACTCTTATTTCCTTATAACACCCTATAAAGATACTCATTGTGCCAAATGGTGATAGTTTTTTCACTAATGGACATAACAAATTACTCACAAGATCATACACATTTATATGAAAGGAATAGGTTTCTTTCCACTTCATAACTCGATGATAATTCCTATTTCGACTTTAGTTAGTACTCTGTTTATTGTGTATTCCCCAATTTGTATTTAATATACCTAATAGTGTAATGAATGATCTATATGAATAATTATCAACCTTATCGTGTCTAATAATGCACAATTCATTCTTTCATGGACTCTATTCCACAATGTTGGTTAAGGTGAAAAGAGTTAAGATAAAATACAAAACTATTACAAAATATTGATAAAATCTTTGTTAATATATTCACCACTTAATTCATATCAAAGGTTACTTATCATAAATTCATGTTAATTATCTAATTCATTCATTAATTCATTTAATTTATCAAAGGACTCATACTTATTACTCTTCATGTAAACATAACCATATCTACTCTAGTCAGTAGTAAATATTATCATGTAAGAATACCCAGATTTGGATTATATTATAAATAGTCAACACACTTTTCTGTGTTCCAATCTTAGGAGATCTATTTCCCTTTCTCCTTATCCACCTAATAGTGGTTTTATTCTTTTTTACATGTAAAAATAATAAAATATCTCATTTGGGTTTAGGGTAAATGATTTTAAAAAACATCCTAAGTGTGATTTTTCAAATGATTCTTGTCTAAATGAAAAATATGAGGATTCAGTAGTTGGGTGTTATAAGAATCATTTGAAAATTTTTTGTTGTCAATATTCCATACATGGTTTTAATAATTTAATACATAAATAATATTCTTAGAATACTCCATACAATAACAGATATGATCTTTATAAAAGAAAAATTATTAAATTCCAAACATAAAAAAACAAATGTATCGTGTTAGGATAAATAAATTATATTTTTTAATATCTTGAAAATTATAAGAATTTCTTTAATCTAATTTCATTTTTGTTGTTAATTGATGTTTTTATCTCTGATGGCTAGAGTAAGTATCATAACAACATTGGAATCCTAAAAACATACATATCCTTTAGTGATATTTTGATATATACATGGTTGTGTAATTTTTTTATATATGTGTGTTCCATGTGTTTTTTATAATACCCAATGTATAGATATAGAAATATTTCTCTCAATAATGAATGCACCATCAAATTACCAATTCTTTTGGGTGTAGTTCCTCTTCAAATGGCCTTTCCCGCAACAAGAAAATCGTAATCATTCCTTTTAATTTCCTTGAATCTGGATCTTCTTATTCTTCATAGGATGGTTCTTGGGAGATTTAGACATATTTTGAGTCCTGGGACCCTTATTCTGGTGCTTAATTTTTTTATTCACCATTATGACCATGGGATTGTCATGAGATATCCTTATCCGCATGGTGAATCAGAGTAAGTGTTTTTGAAATAAACTTCTGATAAATTTTCATGTTATAATTAAAAATAATATTACTAAAGTACTTTGGTATTGTTGAATGTATGAGACCTTAGTAAATCTCATCTTTAAATTTAATGACTGATATGTATCATCTATCTATGTATCCAATAATATTTACAATATGATGCCCAAATAGAACAGAATATCCTTGTTTTCCTCTAAAAAAGACTTAGATATCCGATAACTCTCTTGACTCTCCTCCTCATAATAGAGAGAATGAATTTGATACGTCATTCTATAAAGATTCATTTCATCTTGATTCTTTAGAAACTCATTGGTCCGGGATAATAAAATGAAAATTTTAACATATGTGGAATCATTAAAATGATTCTCATAGAAATAGAACTCTTCCTCAATAGCCTCCGGACTGGGATCTTCAATAATATAGTTTTCTCAAAAATATATTTTCCTCTCAAAGTCTAGGATAAATAATAATTTACATTACCATTCATGGGAGTTTGGGGTTGTGAAATGGTTATACTTCTCAAGTATGGATTGTAGTGATATGTTTGAAGTCAATATTGATACCATTTTGGAGAATAATAAATGATTTTTTATTATTTTAGCTAATAAAAATAGTTAAAAAATATTTTATTATATTTATTAATCTCCCACTATATTTCTCGGAAACCAATACCCAACACTATTTACTTCAGAATATCATTCATCTTATAAATTCATGTGAAAATGACCCATATTACATTTTCTTAACCAATAAATCATCCTAAAAATATATTTTAAGGGTTTTAAGTTTGCATAAAATTTATAAAAGCATTAACTCCTAGTTCCTTTATCTGTTGAATGGACACCACAATCTAGAAAACCTTAAATAGGATTTCATTTACTCTTTGCCTCTTAGTTACACCAAGCCATTCTTGAGAAGTCAACACTTGATGTGAACTATGATAAATTAATCTAAAACATCATGTTACAATTCCATGATAATTGAAAGTGTCATATCTTCTTACGATCATGTTATTTGAACTATGGTTCAATTTTTTACTTATGTAATGGTACACTATACAGATTTAACAAGTATAATTGACATGTTTTTATGTTTATGTACAAAATTACCATTTTTAATCATTATTACATGCTATCTAATGTTATGTTGACTGACACAAGTGATTAATTCTGTATTGGATTAAGTAAATTCTTTGTGTAATTAATTTCAGTTCTATCTTTCATGCTCATTAATTGATTGATTAATGTTATCCTGGAAAAACTTGTATGATAATTTTAACACATAAACATGACACTAAAAAACAATAGTGTGGTATTATCATGATATTTTACTCATGGTTTGTTTATATAGTGGATGATAAACTAGTCATAGACCTAGTTAATAAACACCTTTAACAATGACTTAGTTATTGTTGTAGTTTTCCATTTTTCCACCTATGTATCTCCTATATTAGTTTAACATCACCACCAAAACTGAACCACCTCGGAATTTTTGGTAGATCCATTCATTAAAATATGTTTTAATCACACATAGTTTAGGGGAACTAATGCATTTGTTAGTAGGTTTACATTAGGGGAAACCATAGTCAAAAATACACTTATATAATGAAAGGATGGACGATGTGCATACCATCAATCTAATTTAATAATATATTTAAAATGAAACCAACCACATAAAAAGGTCTGTTTTATGCTCATGATCATCCACATACATGAAATTTATTATTCATTTAATAAAATAGTATTCAATTAGAATTGTTCATATTTAATTTATATCATTATTAAAAAAACTATTAACGTCATTACTTAATAAAATATTTTATCTTTTTTCTCTTCCTTTTATTTCTCGAGATTGTCATCCATTATAATTTCAAACAAATTAAATAAATATGTCTTAAAATAACTATTTACAAAACATGCACCTTGGAGGAAACACAATGAGATCCCATTGGAACTACCCATAATGTATTATATTTTCTACTATTTAATCATGAAACACCTTGAATAAACAACGCATAACATAATATTATGGTTTATATGAGTTAAATAAATGACTATATGAGACACATAGTATTTAAATAGCTTTATACATTTAAATGAAAAATATTAATTATTCAATTCAAAATTATACATGATATGCCATTTTAAAAATTATTATGAAATCAAATAGACACATAATATATATATATAACCCATTACATAGAGTGTATGAGTACAATGAATGAATAAATGGAACACTTTTTGATAAGGTTTAAATAGTACAATAAATTAAGGTTAATTATATATTATTTTGTAATATAAATGGAATATACTATCAAGTAACAAAACATGCATTTTTATCACCATCTATCAATGACACATGCTTAGGGAACCGATGTCTAAAGTTTTCATGAAAATAAATAGAGTATACAATGCATACAAAGGATACATTTGTGTTGTCTTTGAGTTACATAGTGACCATTCATGTTGGTCATGTAAGAATATATGCATCATATATTTGACTAATTGATTATATGTCATGTATAATAGTGACATTCCATATAGTCCATCCAACCATGCACTAAGATAGACCAGTAAACAAATAGTTTATTTAAGTCACATAGTGTGTAATAAATGTTCATAAATTGAATTAATTATGAATTAATTTATTGAATTAAACATGGGTACAAGGTTTTTACGAATAATCTACATGACATAAACTCTTGTGTCATCCAACTAGAATCCTCATCAAATCTATATGAGTTCATAAAATTTATTTATTGCATAAAATTAATTAATTAATGTTAAATTTTAATGAAGGAATTGGTAGAGGAGAATATGTCAGGCTTCATATTAAATAATTATTTATACAGAATTTAAAACTAATAAAAAATTCATCAATAAATCAATACTTTTTAAATAATTATAAATATTTATACCAACACTCTTATACCACTTTTAGTTTCTAGGAGAAGTAATAGTATTAGATCGGGCATGCCTAACTCAATTTATTTTATTATAATCGATTATTAATCTGAGAATGACACAATGATAAAAACAATAATAAGTTTAATTGCATCACAAATTTTTTTAATTATAGAATACTAGAACGAAACCATAAGATTATCACATATTATTAACAGTTAATGTAAACCATTTGGAATTACCATGTGATGAATTATGTCTCCATTGTTGGGTTTGGAAACATCTCAATGTTATGGAATTATTATGTAATAGTAATCTTGTTTATATTCTGACCAGCTATGATCCACATGTTCCCTCTAAACCTCTTAACATCACCATGGGAATCTTTATACGATATCATGGTTGATCCCAATTCTTGTGTCATTCTTCATTGATCACCTTGAGAAATGATTCTTGAAAGAATTTTTCTTTATATATTTTAACATGATAAATTACAGTGGAGGGAGATTAAACTATATTCTTGAGAGAATTATTGGAGATAGGTTTCTATAGGACTTGATAGAATTACCTGGTATTCTTTGTGAACAACAAAATAGCTATCAAGAAAATAATATAATTGGGTTTAAATACCATCATGGGTAGAAAATAATAATTAAATACATGCCCTTGTTATTTTCATAGTCCATTCCGAATATCATGTTTATAATTATAACAATAATAACAATATACTTGTTCTAAACTAGTAAATTAATTAAATTTTATATTTAAAAAATAATATTTAACATAATACATCTCACCTGACCTAAAATCATATTCCACCATTCCTCAAAAATATTTATCAGAAATTGAGTAATGACTATTTATTTAATAAAAAAATATCAAAAAATTATTCAACATTTAATAAATAAATATTATTTTTATTAAAAAACATATAATTAATTAATTAATATTTTTGACAAAAATTTTGTTTCTCAAATAACTAGGGAATACATATATGTGGTAAAGAAAATACGATCAATTATAAAATGTTGATCCCAGAAACTATTTATTCATTATTTTTAGTAAAAAAAATAATATCATTTAACTAATGTTCTATATGTATTTATTGTGTAGTCCTCTAGGCATCGTACATAATGGAATTTGGAGATGAAGATCAATATCCATAGTTATCATCTTGAAACATACCATAGAACCCATAGAGATATATATTGATGTCACAATTTCCTAAAAACTCATATGTATTTTTACTGCGTAATATATTACTATAATCATGATATCTATAATTAGTCAGGTTGCATGCCAGTCCCATCAACCTATGTGATTGATTTATCATTCATTTATTTTTTAGAAATTGAAACTTTTTAAAGAACACCATGGAAAATGACTTATTTATGAAGTATCATTTACATAAAAGGGATTGAGATATTAAAATTAATATAAGAATATAAGGGTTAAAACCTCTCTTGAATTATTCATTAATTTAATATTACTCATGATGCACCCAAGATATCGTAATTCACATTGAACACATACCATCATCGTTTTCAACAATACATCAATGCACGGGACTAATAATATCCATTAATAAAAATATTAAATTCCAAGTATTAGAAAACATATTTGTAGATTCAAACATCCAATAACACATATATATGTTGATTTCCTTCTAAATTTATCATTCTCATTATTTCCACAATTAAAAATTACCAAGGCCATACACCTAGAGAAGGTGAATTAAATATCTATGAGAATCCTCCCATGATAGCCAATATCATTTGTTTCCTAAAAATGATACGATTTGTCTATAAATCATATATTTATCAATATTGTCGTGACACATTTTGGTTCTCATCATAACAGAGAACTAATACGACCTTTTAGTACAAAAACACTATTAGGACATTATGATATACTATAATATGAAGTAGAACAACTGTGATGTGATATGTAGTTTATTAATAATAAAAAATATTAATACAAGTAATTAAATTGTAGAAAAAAGTAGGGTATAGGGATCCAAATCTAAAATTACTCTCACTCAAGGTATAGTTAAGTCTCATGGTTTCTTCTAACCTATTAATGATTAAAAAACATTGTTATTACTATCCTTGAACAAACTGCACACCTTACACTACCATTGGTCCTCATTTCATATGATTAATCATTATAATTACTATTAACCATGTGATTATTGTGTGCCAACTAATCAAATACAACCATTTCCCATTTTCTCCAAAAATTTTAAGGAAAAGTGTCATGAAATTATGTAATAGTGATAAGCATAAGTAGATGATAAACTCTATAACTCGAATGGACACTAAGGTAAGACAATTATCTCAACTATTTAACTATATTACAAAATTAATTCGACCTAATGTATGATGATCATAGAAAAGATTATTCCATTACTCCCTCAAAATATATTCACATACCCATGTGTCATAGGAGTCACTCCCATGCAATAATAACTATTGAAATAATGGAATATATTTTCAATCAAGTACTTAATCTATCATTTGACAATCTATATCGATTTCCAAATCACTGATACATCCAAATATAATAACCAATCTTCCCTACTCAACATATTAGATGGATTTAGATTGTACATTATTATTCATGAAACATGGAAGAAAATTTGAATCAAAATCAGCCACATAGGGAATGCCAACCAATATGTTACATTCTAGATTCGTTCATTGATTTGAATGGGGGCCCACATATATAACTATTAACTTTTTGTGTTTACAAATCCATAGGTCACCAAATATAGATGATATTTTCATGAATACTCATTCAAAATCTAGAAATAATAAAGTTCAGTGATAATTATCGATATAGTCTTTATAATATGTAGAAACAACCATAGAATCTAAATCATATTATTTTTATTCTAAAAAAATATTTATCTCACTAAATTGGCCATACTCACCTTGATACCTAAATGGGTCAAAAATATGACTAATTATATAATTATTTTAATGTATCCATACTAGTAGAGTGTTGAAATCATTTATTATAATAAAACTCAACCAATTACAGATGTGGATTCCATGAGAAAATGACATCCAAGACCTTTGCATAAAGCATGTATTCCATAAATTTTATTTCATGTGTTTTACATTCATCCATTTTCTGATTTTATTCCAAATATAAATTCGATTATAATTTCATATCCCCTGGAAATGCCATCCAAAATTGGGAGTTTAACTAGCGATATCTATTTAAAAAATATAAAAATGAAGACCGTGATGTTTCTTTATCTCATGCTGCGATACCTTCCTAAGATCCACCACATTGGTGAATTATTTGATTGTAATGAAATGAGTTATCTTTTTCAATGAATTAATCGAAACCCTCATAGATTTAATTTCATGAGTTGTTTGAGGTAATACAATAATCATATCATTGGATATATCATTTCATTTCTAGATGGGGTTATGTAGAGGGTGAATTAAACCATATGGTTTCAAATGGTCCATTTTAACATGTTGAAAAGTATAACATAATGATATGAAATCTTCTATGTCATTCCATATACCAAACCAAAAATATTTACATTTTATAAAATATGGAATCTTGATGTATCTTATATGAACTACCCATAGAGAATAATTATAATCATTACTCATTGGTTTCCTCAATGATAGTGGAACCCCATAACGGTTCCTCAAAAATATATTGCACATGTGAGATAAATACCACACACTTACACTCTACCAATCGTATAACAATCCCTAAATATATTAACTCTCTATATCCCTAGGTTTCTATTGAAGAATAAATTTGATGAGATAATGTTTCAACATATAATTATCAAGAAAAATATTATCCTTCTATTCGTTAACCTTAATGTTCATCATAGTAAAGTGGTGTACCCGGTTCCACTAATCACTAGATTCTTTTAATAAATGTGGGAAAAAATTCCTAATAATATAATCAAGGATGAAATTTCCATTTTATGATAAATTGGAACATTCAAAATAAAATGGTTCATAGTATTCTACTAATAATCTCTTCTAAAGGTTCAAATATTTTTTAGGAAAAGTATAAATAAAGAGTTTATGATTGGTGAAAACCATGAATTTTTAATTGAAGAGATATCAATAAAAAAATTGATATCATGAATAACCACATAAATTAATATCTTTGGTTAGATAATTCATTTTTTTTTGGATAAGGATGGTGATATTTATACACCCCCACATAAGAACTTTGTATAATCACAGAACCAAATTCGAGGGATGATGTATCAAAATACATGGAATATCTCTAACCAGACATTGGTTGTTCTAATATCAGAGTTATGGTCAACTACCACTTAAAATCATAACAATACACTTTAAACTCACGGATCAATAAAACCTAAACACAATTTCAAGAGAGCAATATAAAATGATATTCTAGCATAGTGATGTCCTTAAAAAATATCCATAAGTAACCAGCTAGACACATAATTCTATACTTCTTAATAAAATTATTTTGTTCATCCCAATACATAATTGATTTTATCTTTTCGTTATCAACTATTATTACTTTTGTTTACTCCATGTGTCCCAATAACATGACAATATGGTTATAGAGGTCACACAATGAAAACATTTCATAATGGTAAAGATCATAGAGAGTTTCCAAAAGAATGATTCAGTGATTTATATTATCCAATTAATTTTCACATATAAATACCATGAATAAGGATTCAATGTATTTATTATTCATATTATAAGATCCATGGATACCATAAGACCATTAGATAGAATTAAATTCATTATGGGTCAATCAATGTGAAAATACCTACTTCAAAAAGTAGTCATTGGAATATTATAATCCTTTACCTAAGTTGATGGTACAATGAATGAAGGTCAATCTGTAAGAACCACATTTCCTATTTTAATTTAAAGAATATATCATTGAATAATGAAATTGGTTATTAATTATAAACAGTTACTCCTTCAACTTCTAATAGCCAATTTATAAGAAAATATTTCCATTATTTTTCATAGCAAAGAGTACCAGAGTTTCCCAAAGGGAGTCACTAGGTTGAATATAGCTCACAGATTCCAAATAATCAATCTAAATAATTAATTACTATATTATTATATTCTCATTTAATATGAATTTTATTATATTTAATATTTATCAAACATCATATCAATTGAGAATTTGAATTCCCACACCAGAGGCAACCTAGAGAAGTCGGCCATGAGAGCTTCAAAAAACTCTCTAATCATGGGAGGAAGATCTCTGTTGAAATTTCATTCATTAACATCTTCAAAAATATATCATATTCTATATATTAACTATAAAACATTGATTAGAGTATGTATTTCCTTACTGCATACCATGACATATTTTCCTGGAAAGACATGGGATATTCCTTCATAAATAGTAATTTTTTCACTCTAATGATAACAATCAATATGATATTTTAATTTGATCATCTATTATATCTCAATAATAACATATATGATTTTAATATATATAATTATAAGGTCCCTTTCTATTACAGATTAATATTTGAAGGCAATACACAATAGATATTGGAAAAAACTCACTTTAATCTTTCTGTGTGTTGTAATTATATCCACTATATTTGGAAAATGCTATGATGTAATATTTAATAGACCCATGATATATATATATATAAATAAATGAGATTAATCGGTATCATATAATACAGTTTTCATATAATATATAATAATAATCATACCTCATATAGTTTTCTTTCCCACATCAGATCAAATAAATACTTTCACTATTATATTAAACTATTTGGTCCCTGATTAAACTTGAGGCCTACCCCCAATCTACATCTCATCCCTTTTTTATATTTTCCCATTATATGACCTTGATATTACTCTATTCCCATATAGTGAGGACCTCATTTCTATATAAGCATAAAATTACACATATGACACCTTGGGGGTTGAGGAACCCAAACCACTTTTTGGTGAAGTGTTAGTTCTAAACAACCATTAAAGTTGACCCATACACCCACATGTTGGGTATGTCTTGGGGGCCTCCATGAATGAAGGTTTCACATGCTCAATAATGAAATATTGATGGATGATATTTATTTCCTCCAATTGTGGTAGAGGAGGATTATTGTGGTAAAATCCATGAGCCACTTTTAATGTTTTTTTAAAACTCATCAGATTTCTATGTCATCTTAGAAAAACCACCATCACTCCCAATTAGCATGTGAGGATTATCAATAATTATAAACATCTTGTAAAAATAAATTTCCACCACTAGGGATGTGTCCAAAAAATCTAGATAAGTATAGAGTTAAAATATAAATATTTGTGATCAAATGATAGGTTACAAAACCACTTCAAACTACAAGTATATCATTTTGATCATTGGGAGAGAGAAAAAATCTCAACAAACTAATTATTATATTCTATCATTGTTTGATTTACCAACTAGATGAATACTAATTGATGAGAATTTTCTAGATATATAGTTTCTGAATTAAACTTCTAAGTTAACATAAATTTAAATTTGTTCCAATATAGGATCTCATGTAGCTTGTCTTAAAAAATACAATCCATAAATTTACAACTGAGGAATTCAAGAATAAATTTGACACACTCCACATTAATTGATTCAAGAATCATAATAAATTAAAATATCTTCCCAATCATCTCCAACTAATCCTCTTACTATTGGGGATCATTATGACATATAAAAGATGAAGGCTGGTGGAAACAAAATTCTTTGGAATGATCCTCAACTTGACATAGAACTGGTCCTATCAATATAACTAGATCTAGGATAATCCCTATTGATCTTTCTTGAATATTGAAATATTTTTACACATATATTTTTTTAAATAATTTTCTTTTATTATCTAAATAATGTTCTTAATGATTAATAACATTGTGTTTATTATTTGTTATATAATAAATAAAATCAAAATTTATGTTAACATATTTATTTAGATAGTCAATTGTAGTTATTTTTTAAAATTATAGTTTACCCAGTAATTAACATTAGACATCATTTTTATTTTTATTTAAATTTAAATTTTCAGATGTCATTCATTTTTTATTTACTTTTTAATAGTTTTTAAAATTGATTATTTAAATATTAAAACTAGTTTTTGTAGCTAATATTTTTTGGTTTCGTTCCCTATTTTTGAAAATAGTTAATTTATATTTATATTCATTTAAATTTAATTTTTTTGTTTTTAATTTTGATTTTAATATATTTCATTATTAATTTTTTGAAACATGTAGTATTGTGAAACATTACTGAATGTTGTGGTATCATTAAGGGAAATAATTTATTAATTGGCGGTGCCATGTGACCATAATGAAAAGGGGCTACATGCATCATGAAAGAAGAAATGATTTTTATTCTTTCACCGAGATACTATCATGATCTATATATAGACTACGTGTGTAAATTACGAAGTTATAATAAATCAATAGAATGTTATTTTACCTTCTATCTCATCCTACCTCAATCTTAAAGAAGAAAAACCCATTAGGAAAATTAATAGTAAAATTACATAATGTGAATCCTCATCCTACTACAAATGGAATTCTTTTTGAACAATGATCATGATGCTTCAATGAAAACAAAATCAAAGTTTTAGGTTCTCCAAAAAAGTTTATTATGTAGATTATTGAATAAGGAAGAGTGTATTAATTAATACTAATGAAGATCAAATTGAGATTGATGATTAATGTTGGGGTAATTATTATATGATTCCCCATGGTGAACAAAATCACACCATTGTGAGTTGAGGAAGTTAAACTAAAGATGAATAAAAAAATATGGATTTTATTCCTCGATGTTGACTGAACTAAAAGAGGAGAATAAGAACTATTATTTACCCATTGATGAGTTTAGAATAATCACTAATGTACATAAGTATATAAACAGAATCATCAAGGCAATGAAACAGGTGTAAATTTCTTCTCCTTCGATAGAAGTTTGATCTTTGTATGGGTTGTGATCCAACCTCTGTCCCGATTTGGGTATGTTTCCCTAATTTACTTTTACCTTTCCAAAATCTAGTGATTATGTGCTTTCATGGGAACTTGGTTGGACGATTCCAGTGCTCTGTTGCTAGAACCGCCACGGTGAGTCACCCAGTCAATCCTCGACTGTGTGTTGAGGGGGATATCTCAAGACATCTGGTTGAAAGGGTTTGGATTTCTATGGGTCAGAAGTACAGATTGAAGCAGGCAGTGGTTTAGGAATCCTGGATCGATTATTGCAATACCTGAAATAGGTTGGGGCATTTAGATGTTAGCATTCATGATCGACATGGAAATAGGAGGTCTTTAGGTCCGGAGAAAAGGATAGGGAAATCTGTTGATAGGGGGAGGAAGTCTGCTATTGATGATCATGTAGGAAATTCATCTAGACATGGTCCCTGTGCTGCACATATTTTGGAAAAGCCTTATGATTCCACCAATCCTCTATTGTTGGTGGTGATGAATAGACTGAAGAAGGACATACAATGGGGTAATAATTCTAAGGGAGTTGTTTACAGAAGTAGTGCTACTACTAGCATGGTACCATGCACACCGGTGGCTATAGAGGAGAGGCAAGAAGTTCCAGGGATCACTAGTGTTGGCATTTATCCTCTTGATCACCACACGAAGGAATGTGGGTCACTTTTGGGGGGTGCTACTATGATGGGGTGTGGTAGTGACAAGATGAGTAGTGGGAAGCAGGGTCCTTCGATGGATGCTGAGGATAGCAGGCCTGATGTTGCTGTTGCTGATGCTGGGTCTAATTGTGATGGCCCAAATGAGGGGGTATGCATTTGAATTCAGAAGGCCATGGAAAAATGACAGATCCTAGTCAATGTCTGAATAGTGAGAGGAATAAGATGTAGCTACAATCTACTACCTCTGAGAAAAATGTAGCTACCTGCAACTGGTTCAATGTTTTAGAGTCTGACGAGTAGGTGGATGCTAGCCAGGATATTGAAGGGTTGCATGAAGAGATTGGTTCAGTCAATGCAGTGAAGGTGGTGGATGTCAGCCATGTGAAGGAAGGGAAGTTTCCATGTCTGGATTTAATTGATAGTAACAGATGTAATAAACAGGCCTGCGGGGTGGCTGGTGTTTTCAATGATGACATGGTAACTAGAAATCAGGGGTAAATATCGGACATTGACAAGGAAAATCATATTGTGGTGGTTAGGCCTTCTTATTGTTAGGTTCTCAAGGACGGGAAGGGGAAATATGTACATGAGGTGAACATCACTTCAAAAAGAAGGATGATGAAAGACTATTCTGATTTGCCAAAGCAGCTATCCACTAAATCCTCTTTCAAACAATATCTACATGACTTGGTATCATTGGAGAAATTGAACCTTAAAAAGAAGTATGCCAAGTTACTAAAGAACTATGAATGCTCGAAATGGGAGACTTCCACTACGGATGGGGGTTCTTATGGGGGATATAATGGTTATGATGTTTATGATATGTAATTGTGCTTCTATACACTAGTTGTACTTTTCTTTTCATTTAATAAATAGTCTGGGGCCTACCTCTGACTGACTTTCCTGGTATATAAATAAAATCAAAACTGATTGGGTTTCGATTGATGTTCTATTGAAGAGGCCACTGTGAATATTATGATCGATATGTGTGGGCTATGTTTGGGTAACCAAGCCATTCATAATGGTGAAAAAGTTGGTTAGTAAAGATCATTCCATTCCCACATAAAAGAGAACTTGAATATAAATGCTACTTAAGGGCTGAGTTGTGAGGCCATGTAATGGTATCATCAGATATGGGGGCTGCATAAGGGCCAGGTAGTGAGGAAAGCATAAGGGTTTTTCAGTGCGGATCTCATAAGGGTCAGTTAGTAGGTTTCCATAATGCTGCTTTCCAGGTTGTGTATGGATTATAATTTTTTCATAAAGGAAATAACCCATGAAAATGAGGCCTCATAATGATGGAATATCTAATGTTTGGTTCATCTATATTTCAGTTGGACCTATATAAGTGAAGTGAGGTTGTGGTCAAAGTTGAGTGTACAAGTGATGATTCTAGAATTTTTTAATAATAACCAAAATTCATTTGAACTGAAAATACATTTTCATTTGAAATATCAAATCAATTAATGTTCCATGTTGGGATATCAAAATATATTAAGAGAAATGTATGTTAATTCTACATGGATGTGACAATAGACAATCAATGATTCCATGTGTATGTTTTCAAAATCAATGACTAAGATAAAATGGATTTAATTATAGTGAGATAAAGGAATAATATTATAATATTGAGCATTACAATGAATTGTTCATCATTGAAAAATCATGGAGAACATGATCCAACAGATAGAAAATCACGGATCAGGTCTTTGAGATGGATATTGAGGAAGGAATCATTATCCCATGAGATGTTTTCCCTAATAATCAACTATTATTTTTTATTTTAATTCATGATATATTAATCTAAATAGATTAGGGAATTCAAACTATAATGAATTGAAATATTTAAATATAATACTCATTTCATAATTCTAATTTCAAGTGCAATTTATGTTCATAATTCTATTTTTATTCAATCAAGAGTATTAGTTCAAGCTACATAAGACCATAGAGGTCAATGTTGTGAATAAATTATCCTTTGATAATCAAATGAAGTATCAAAAATAGGAAAATGATTTTTTAACTATCCTTCGTAATTAACAAATTAATTTTAATATTTAGATAACGATATTAGGACTAATGAATGATCATTGGCGAGATATCAATGAATCTTCATTTTTTCTCTATGAAATGGATAATTTATTTTCTTTGAGTAGGATAAAAGAATATTTAATGTCCTCATATAACCTTTTTATATTCCTAATAACATTAATTTTCATTTTCATTAAATTACCATTGCACGTTCTATGACACTATTCACATCACATCAATATTTCATTAGTTCGTTGTTACATTATTGACTTGTTTTGTTTTTATTTTTACTTTTTTTTTCATACAATGTTCCATTATCTGTCTTTCTAATGGATGTTACACCCATACCCAACACAAAACTAGTTATAAGTAGTTTTAGGGTTTTATAAATATTTTATTTTGAATATATTCAATGAAATCTATAATCAATGTTTCATTTTCGGGGAATTCACTTATAAATAAAATAAAAAATTTGAAATAAAACATAGATAAAAAATTTTTATAAAACAATTTCCTTTTTCGGCATGTATTCACATTTTATATAGTTTTTTCAATCACAGTTGGGTGTCTATGTTTGGACTTGAAACAATAATATTTGAAATCAATAAACGCTTCTCTATACTTAGAGAGTTTCAGCTACCTTCCATCTTAAGTAATAAGTATTTTATATTTTTCTCTCATTGGTATAATAATTATGATTTAAAACAATCTCATCTCTCGATGCTTCCATTATTCATTGGTCTTTCTAGAGGGTATTCGTTATAATCTATTAGATATTTTTTAAGTTCTTTTTAACAGACACCATTGTTATGTTTTCATGAAGAGGAGTTGAATTTCATATTTATTCCATTATACCACAAAGTAAGTTATATGAGATGGTTTCAAAACATTGTGAAGAAGTATTTTATACTTTGGATGATCTATTAAATTTTTTTCTAAGATATATCATATAAATTCTATAATTGATGTGAGATATAAAATATTTATTTTTGTTTTGGATGAGGGAGATATTATTCATGAGACAAGGTAAAGGTTTAGAACCTTACAATGATAGTTTACAAATCACTAATTGTCCCCCCATCTACTTATGGATACATTATATAATGATGTTACCCAATATAAAGAAAACACCATTGAAAAATATTGTGGTGTAGATTTTTCTAATTTAAAATCTGATGAAATAATTTTTTGTTCAATAAGACTAAAAAATTTCAGCACAAGTGAAAATGAAAGAGACGCATTCATAGAATTAAAATAAACACACAAGATATAGTTATTTATGTTAGAGTTATTATAGAATGATGTTGTAATTATTGGATGTATGAGCATACTAAAAACTACTATCGAAATTTTGATCAACAAATTCTAAATGATGAGAGTTCATATTTTGTGCACTATGTATCTTTAAATCATGGAAATAATGATCACTTTTAAACCCAATAAAATATAGGACATAAAATTCACCCCAAGATGTCCGGGAACAATCAGTGAGTGATTGAAAAAATTATTTCTGTTATTTTTCCACAACAGTCAATAAAATATTTCCAAAATTAATATGGGCCAATGTTATCAAACTAGCAAGGGAAAATAAAGGGAATGTTTTAGTAGGTTATGGGTTAGATTTATTTTTAAAGAATCATACATATTCTAGGATTCATATTATCAAACATAAAATGAGTCAAATGGCTTGGGATCTGGGAGGGACATAAAAAAGGAAAGATTCCTAACACATATGAGCCTAATAAAGGTGTTCATTTAATAGATATGACCACTACATTAATCCATAAAACTCAATAAAATGTTATAGAACTACTAAGTGATGTTAAAACTGATGAACAATCTTATTTTAAGAATTCATATCAGAGAATTTCCATATTTGGAAATATGGATAACAATGTCTAACATACACGGAATAGTAAATCATCAACTAAAAATAAATTGAAAAAAAGTAAATGAATTGAAAATTTAATAAATAAGGAAAAAAAGTGATGTTTGAGGATGAGGTAAAGAATCAAATTATTTTTAAGAATTATGACCCACCCATTCCCTTTTCATGAATAGTTAAAAAGTGATAAACTATATTATATGATTTTTCATCAAATGTTTTGGAGATTTAGTATTAATATTCCATTTACAGATTCCATGACGAATATTTTATCCTATTTCTAATTTCATTAAATTTTCTTATAAAACCAAAGGGATTCAGGATAGTTTACAACCATTAATTTCAGAAAGAATTTTAGTGAAATTATTTAAAAGTAGTTACCGTTTAAATTTAATGACACCCAAATCATTGTTATTTCTTGTTGATTAGATGAAATTAAAGGAATACAATATATTTATGGCTTAGGAGCTAAAATAAACATTATTGCTATGTCATTATTTCAAAATATGTGTCTTAGGGAATTTAATCTAATAATAATTTCAATAATGTTGGTTGATAGGTCTCATTATTATTGTTACAGAAGAGTACATGATATATTAGTTAATGTAGGGATCCTCAAAATACCCACTGATTTTCTTATTCAAGAAATGAAGTGTGGGAGTCACTTTCAGATCAATTTAGGGATACCATTCTAAGATACAACTAGGGATGTCATAGATGTTTCAAAAGGAAAACTCACCCTTTAAGCTGGTGAAGCCCTATAGGAATTTAATACTTTTAATGACTCTCCTATTATCATAAAATGTGACTTCATAGATGTTTCTGAAGAGGTTTTTAGAGAAAATTATATGAGAGTAAACCACCATCCTTTTGCGGATTCGACCCCAATGTTAGATAATTATAATTTCAAATAGATCATTTTCATATTTAAATATATAGACAGACAAGAATATTTTGGGAAATTTATTGTCTAATTATTAAATAAACTACTCTAGACCATGAATTACTCATTCTTAAACAAAGATACCTTACTAGTTGTTTTTTCAGTATGTAAAAATTTAATTACCCTCTCATATACCCAAACTTAATTTAGCATCATTTTCCCACGAAATTTAAAAGTTAATGTATATTAATGTTTCTTCGGCTAAAAAATAATTTTATAAGGGCAAAGATGAGTTTGTAGTTATTTATGTAGATATTGGGATTGATGAATATTTTTTTTGTTCCTTTATGCATGAGTTAGTGTATTTTTTGGGACATTTTCCATGATTTGGAAAACAAGACTATCCTTGATTAATTAAATTACATGGAGGATTAATTTTTTTTAATGACACAAATACTTTATTATAAGAGTCAAGGGACTCTCCACCTAAATTACAAAAAAAATTATTTTTAAGAGTCATTTTATAATTGAAAATGAGTTACCTACATTCACTAAATAATATAATTCTAAAAATGTTAAGATATTATGTTTGAGGGAAAGTGTGAGTGAGGAAATTTAGAGTGAAGTTAGTCATATTGAATATCATGATGAGATATCTTTATCATTTTATGACTATTTTAAATAAAATTTATGGTTTAATTTGAATGGTGGAAGGAGGCTTAGTCATAGATATTTATATTCCATTGGTGGATTTTTTTATGATAATGAGTTAATAAATGTCTTGTAAGAACGTGATAAAACATTCGAACTAAATAGAGAGTTCCCAACTTATGAATCATATCATTAAAATTACAATCGAGAAAATACATTAGGGGTAAATTCAAACAGAATAATATAAATTCAATACTCTATGGGAGGTAACCCATGATTTTAAATTTTCTGTCTTCTTATTTTAGTTAAATAAATTCTTATCACTTGGCAATATTTCACCTTGAATTCATGGAATATATTTTCTGTGGTTTTTCTCCATATTATTTCTCATGTTTGGATAATTTTTAATTATATTTGTCGATGTTTACTAAATACTATATATAGTGGTGTATGATATATGGAGTTACCTAACAAGTATTTATGTAATAGGTAATATAACCATGATAATTTGACACAGTCAGTTATGAGATTTTTTTTACCATAGGTAGAGTTATTTTGATCATTAATTGAAAAATGAGATTATAGTAGGAGAATACTGGGTGAAACATCACTAAAAATTAGCTCTAAATACTTTTAAATTCTAGATATCATTAAGAATTTTAAATGATATTCAATGATTTTTCATTAAGAGAACTATTTAATTTCTTTAAAAGGAGGTTATTCATTTAATATAAATCAATGATTAATGATTCAATATATACATGGAGTAATTATTTCTATTTACTTATTTTAAATTATTTTCAATCTTTTTTAAATGATGAATCATGTATCATGGGATTGAATACTTTCGAATAATTTCTAATGTAATGTAATATGTGTCTGAATATGAGAAAAAAACTTGTTGGTCACTATCATTCTTTGTATAGATTCTCTTTTTTTATAATTGCAGGAAAAATTATTACGATCCTATGAATATAATTCTTTGACTATATAGGTATAATGAAAACATTAGAATTAATTTTTAATGTTCTTAATCCACTATGAAGTGTCCAGTATGGGCCTTTGTGCTTGTTTTTCTTTGTGCAAGTGTTGTGTGTAAAAACGTTTCTGATCTTTCTTATCACCATTAAAAATATTTTTTATCCACTGCATAATCATTTTGAACGTAATTGATAATTGTTTATCTTGATTTTAGAGTTAACATTCTGTAAAATTATTTGACTTATGTGTAGGGGAGGGTTCTATATTTTGATATACTATTCTTTAATTCCAACCAATTAAAACTTTATTAAATGTTTTGAAATTGTTAGTTACCAAGAATCAGTTTAGAATTTTCAATGGATAATAATTATTCATAAAATTAAATGACTTGATTTGACATTATAGTGGTTAATTATTATTACCTAAAGGATTTAATTGGGTAAAACAATTTTTTTTCCTCTTTATTTTTTTTGAAAATATGATTAAATATTATAAAATAATCATTGACCAAAACATTTTTAATTATATTTCAACTAATAATATATTAATCATGATCGATTATGAAATGAAAATCCAAATCCAGCGAGAAATAATAATAATAATAATTTGTTTATTCATTATTCTTTAACTATTGGATGAATTATTTATTCAACCAAAAAATTACCAGTGCACCCCCATTCAATAGAATTTCTATTTATTATGTATTATTAAATATTGTGAGTTAATTCTCTTAGATATAAAGATAGGTTTATACATCCAATTTGATGAAAATCAAAGTTTGTTAATTTTTATTTAGATTTTCACCTTTAATTATTCTAGTAAAAATTTAACAAAATTTTCGTGAAGAAATTTAATTCATGTGGGATATTATAATCTACTACCTGATAGAATACATGAGGTAAAATCATTATGAAAATGATTTCTTTATGGCATTTAAGGTTATTTATTTTGAGATCTATTACCAACCATTGAATGTGATTAAAATTTTTTTAGGATTATAAAACTATCATGCGTGGGTGATTTTTATGGATTTCATTTTTGTAAAATTTTCCATATATTTTCTTATAATTAAATTTGTTTCTATTTTATAAATATTTTTGTTATTTAATATAATTTATTTCGGATAATTATGTTTTGAATTAATATACTCTATATTTTATTTTTAAATATTTTTTACTAGGATAATTTTATTTCAATTGTAAATTTGTAGTTTAATGATTAATTTTTTAACCATTATTTTTATTCTTGTTTTTATGTATTAATTTTAATATTCCATTATTTATTAATATATATTAAATTTTTATCAGTTATTGAAAATATATATTTTAATTTTTTTAATATATTTTTTATATATAACCTTTTTTTTCTTCTATTTTTTTCCATTTAGTTATTTTTATCATTATTATTATTTTGTGTTAATTTATAATTTTTTAATATAAATTTTATTTCGAGTTCATTATGTTTTTATATTTTTTCTTGAATAGTCATTATAATTACAAAATGTCTTCATGAAGTGGCTTCATAAAGGTCTATAGTTACATAAGTGATCGTAAAATGTGACCACATGGAAAAGGGACAACATACTACACGATAATGGTAAGGTAGGTATACCGAACGTAAGACACTCTTATGGTTAGTATACTGACCGAAACTATATATTATAAAGATACCAAAAATTAATGTTAAGTGACCATGTCTCGCATATCATAATACTACATACCTAATGTAGAACTGGATGTGGGGAACTCTCCGGGTAACATTACATACCATGAATCCATAACCGACACCAAATTGAATCTTATTTGAATAAATATCGTGACTTATAATTGAAAATGAAATATAAATATTAGGGTATTCATTAGGTATTATTCCATTGACGATTTAAGAGTGAAGAGTATACAAAACATCACTAATGAAGCTGGAATCGAGCTCAAAGATTAAACTAGGGATCCAAATTTATGGATATTACATGGTGAACAAAAGTACACCAATATAATATTATGATGTCCGAAAAAATAAGAAAAAAAAATATGAATTTTTTTCATAAAATTAGACTGAACTGGAAGATGTTGACAAGAATTGTGCTTGAGATATTTAAAATAATAAAAGAACAACAAAAGTAATGAATTAAATGAATAGAAATGACCCTAATTGGGTTTTTATTAATTCTCTACTATCTAAGTAACCCTTGTAAAGATTATTACTGATTTGTGAAAGCTACGTAAGTGTAAAAAATGTGTGTAAAGGTGATGAAGTTGTTGTCTAATGGCCATTGAATTCTTCTGTAACGGTATCGTTGACTGTAGAGTCTACATAAGTGTAAGATAGTGATGTTATGTAAAGGTACCAGTAGATGTGGGGGATGGGTAAGGGTAAGGATTTGAGGCTTGAATAAGGGTTATGAAATGATGTTCTGAAAAGGTTCAGGAAGTTAAAATTTCATAAGGATCATTTTCAAGTAGTATATGGGTCATCATTTTTTCATAAAGGTAAAAATGAATGAGAATAAGGCTTTATAATGGTGTAATAGCCCACATAAATATTTTTACTAGACTTCATAATGTACAATGAGGCTATGGTTGAAGTTGAGTACAGGTAAAGCATTAAATTTTTTTGGATAACTAATAAAAAAATATTGAACATTTTAATACATCCAAATTCACTACATCAAGTCAGGAAAATATTCATGTGGGGTTTTCACATTTAGTTTCATAGGAATAAGCCTCCATCACATTGAGCTGACAGTTGATAGCGAATTCTAGCATGTGTATGTTTATGAGGATAAGAATTGAGTTATGCCTATTTTATATAAAGTGATATCAAGAGAAAATTTTATAAAATATGCCATTATAAATAAATTATCATCATTGAATGATTAGAGAGAACACGTAAGAAGAGATTACATATCCAAGAGCATGTCCTGATGTTTCAGATTGTGGAAGGAATCATTCTCACAGTAGAGGTTTTATCTTCTCATCCGCATTGATTTTATTTGTTTTCATATGATGTTTAACACAATAGATTAAATAATTGAGGATACGATGAATTAAAATACTTAAACCCATATTTCAATTTTTAATATAATTTTTCAGTGTAATTTATGTTTGGTGTTCTCTTATTTTTCAATTATGAGTATTAGGTCAAGCTAAAGAAACACCAGGTGATGGTAGTCAACCAATTAACATTTGATCATCAATGATAGTATTTTATATTGGAAAAAAAGATGTTTCACTTCCCCTTAATATATTAATTATAATTTTTATTTTGATAGTTCAAGACTAATGATATTTTTTTAACAAGAGGAAGTTCATTGAAGGGGGAGATCAATGAATCTTAAATTTTTATCTACCCATTAACTAATTGAAATTAACATGATTAGGATTGTATAATACTATAAATTAGTTTAAAATAGTTTTAAATTCCAAATATCATCAATTTATGTTTTCCTTGCCCTGACTCTACAAATTCTCATTCACTATTCACATTAAATCATAATTTCTCTATTACATTATTGGTTTTTGTGGGTTGTGATTTACTGATTTTACTATTGTTTGGTCACGAAGACTTTCATTACAATAATTTATTTTGGATTTAAAACCCGTAAACACCACCATACTAGTTTTAGGTATTTTTAGGTATTTATAAATAATTAATTTCACTAGATTTAACAAAATATGATATCAACTGTTCCTTGGATCATGGCTTCAATTAATCACATTTAATAACTACTATTTATTCCTTACATATATTTGGAATATTTTAAGTAATATTTTTAGATCCCACTATTGAGTATTAATGATATTTAGGGACCTAGAGAGACTCAGTATCGATATATTAAAAATATTAAATATATTATATCAGGCATGTAATCATTTTTGGTATAAATTATTTTCCATCAATTCAGATCCTCAGATGAGAAATCAGAGGGCACAGTTAATTATGAAATTCATGGTTTACCATAGGTGTGATATAAAGCTGGTAAATATCAGATGTTACATGGCTGGTGACCCTTTGTGGGTTCTTTATAAAAATTTTAGAAAAATACTTTTTATATTAAATGGTAATGTCCTAATTTATCATCAATAAATACCCAATTATGGGAAATTTTATAGGGTTAGCCACATGACCCTATTATGATTTGAGAGGTGGTAGAGAGTTCATCATTTCATTCAAGAATTTGAGAATATGAATCAATGTATGATGAATGATATTCATGATATGGATGGATAACTCATTAGATGTTATTCTTCATCATTGGAAAATGAGTTCTTCTCTTATAATCAATCCAAACCCCTTATAAGACTCAATATTTATGGATTTCTTCCCATGTTTTGGTTGATAGGAATGGATTTTATTGTCTAATTTTCTTTTTGGGAAATCAACAATCTTCGTATGAGACCCAATTGATAAATATTCTTGATTAAAATTATATGCTATCATTGAAATTGGTATCAAACCTTTTTTTTATTTTTGGATTATTTCATGATATCACGTAAGAAAATGTCTCATTCACTTATTTTAGTTGAATTTCTATCCACATTTCATCACATTATTCTTCATTGGAAAATGAGGTTGAGTTTTTACATTGTTAGATGGGTTAGAGCATGATGAAACCACTAGATTTAGGGTGGTTGTGAGAGATATTCATAGGTGTTTTGTAATAGCCCGAGATTTTATGAAAAATATTTTTTTTAATTTCATTAATGACTTGTGTTGTACGCTACACGTAAAGGATCTTGCATAACACTCATCCTTAACTTTCCTTACATTACACGCAATCATGACCTTCCTCGATAGCGTGTGTAGTACGCAATACCGAGTTTCACTAAACAACGATATGCTATTAAAATATTATTAAAACTAGCTGTTATGAATAGTAATAACAACTTTTTTAAATTTTGTAAATTTTATTTTTCAAAATAGACTTCATTTCTGGATTTGGAATATCGAAATTTTCTTAGGGTGATGTTTTGGTACTTTTTGGATAACTATCATTTTCTGAAGAATAGTGAAAATTACTAAATTTTAATTAAAAACAAGATTTTTAATAGAAATAATTAATAGTGATAAATTATTAATTTGATTGGTTTTAAATTATATTTAGAATATATTTTTACAATTTAATACAATTTTGGTTATTGGATGTAATTTCACAGTTAAACCAGACATAAACAACTGTCAATCTTTTGATAGTTATTTTCTCTTAAGAACTTGCTATTTGTTTTGACAACAGAAATTAATTTTTAAATTAATTAATGCAACTGATATGTTCTGAATTTTCTAAACTATATATCATTTTTGAATTCATAATATCTAATATATCTTAGGCCTAATTTTTGGTATTTTTCTGGAAACTTTCATTTTTTGATGAATAGTGAAACCACTATGTGGTAGTTAAAAAATGAATTTTTCATAAAACATAATTTTACCGCTTCTATGAATGGAATTTCAAAACTCCGAGAGACACGGTTGATGTCAGTAAGTAAAATGTGGTTCAATGAGATGAAAATAATTTTTGGTGAATAGTAACTTTTGACTTTTTTTACCACGGTTAAAAGTAAATATGGTAATTAAGGGTAAAATGATATTACTATCACCCTGACACATGTCCTAATTCTATTGGACAATTTTAATTTGACCAAAAACAACCTTAGGAATAAAATATTACCATTTAGGCCCACTTGGATTAGATTAGGTCATTTATTATTAATTTATTTAAAGAAGGGTTAAAATAGTTGAAATCAATGTTTAACAAGTAAATCATTTTCAATATGGGGTAATACATATGATAAATTCGACTATAAATATTCATTAGAAAGCTAAAAGATTTCCTACATAATGATATTTTATTTATAATTTTTAGACAATAAATAATTTAATTTACTTATGACACAATGATGATGCAGTAATTACCATAATAGTGAAAAATTAGGATAATTGATATTATAAATACCCAAATAAGTGTAATTTGAAACTTTTTATGAATTACAATAATTTTATAGGTTAATATTTCATGTTAATATTGATTTATTTAACATGGTTCGAGGTAATCATTCTGTTATGATTTTCACAAAAATCAATTACTAAATAGTGTCAAAATTGACATAAAATAGTTTTTAAAACAAATATTATATTATTAATTGTTATTTTATTCCTAAAAATTTAAGTATCGTCCAAATGACTTAGATACGGTTATATATATTAATAATAAACAACTTGGGGTTCGTTTGGCTTGATATAGTAAGTTTATTAACCTTATAGTGTAAGAAAACAAGAAGACACGGTGAAAGTTAAATTATCTAACTTAAAGATAAATCTAAATGATAAGGTTAAAATTGATACCTAAACTTGTATAAAATCTATTGGATGGGAGTATTTATACCCCTACCCACCTTATCTTCGAGATATATCAATTTGGAGCTATTTAAAACCTAATTTGACTTTATAATAAAATAATAGTTATAATTATTCCAAAGGTAACCCTCTCCTTCCTTATAAAATGGAACCTCCTCTCCCTCTTCCTTACACCACATTGAGCCTTCAAGATCGTCAAAACCCTGCCAATTTCTCCTCTCCACTTATATAGAAACATCCTCTGGGTTCTGGTCTTCTTCAAAGACCTATTTTAGTGCCCTAAAAGGAGGTCTCAAAGAAGCACTTCAAAGAAGAGCTAATGTCTGTTACCGAATCTTTCATCTTTATTTCTTCTTCCACTTATTATACTTTAGTTGTTTCATTATTAAGTAATAAAATCAGTATCAATAATATACTGATATGTTATTATATGTATGAAACAACCGTATTTAACCATCTATCAATCCTACGGAAAATGAAATCACCGTGCGTGTGTACGTACGGAATACCGTCTCCACGCCGTGGTGTAATCTATTTTCCACCACCACCGTACTTCGATGGGTATAATGGTGTACATAATAACTATATATGATTATTGTAAAGTGAAATTGATTCTGAAATAGTATACATACACTCAAATACAATTCCATGATCATGAGAACGATATCATCGCTCGTGCGTACGTACGGACTACCATCTCCACGACGCGATAGGATTCATTCTCCACGTTAACCATTCATGAATGATTATAAAGTATATATAATATGTAATCATGAAATATATGACATAATAATGATACTGTATTTATGTGTATATATATTTATGTCATCTACATAATTCCATTCAACTCAATAAGGAAATGAAAACAGCGTTCATGCGTACGTACGACCTACTGTCTCCATGAACGGTGAATTTCTTTCCATTTACTGATCTAATATATATATTTATATTATGAATATATATTATATATAAATCATGTTTTATATTCTGGAATTATGTAATCACGATCTAAGTAAACATATGAATAATTACAATTCAAAACACGGACGAAAAATGAAACGATTTTACGCAAAACACTCTTTAACATGGAATTTACAAAAGAATGGTTAATATAAAGTCATAAGAGAACCATATATGATATCATAATAATGAGTATGATTATGAGATAAGTCAATTGCATTATTTAAATCATTTTAAAGGATGTTTGGACACTTACGAAGCGAATCGGACCTAAGGTAAGGGAAAATATCACAATCTCATTTTTATGCGAGATTGTTTATTCTTTGGCATTTACGGGGGTGTATTTTATCATCCACATCCATGTTTCCTCAATATGTAATATTATTTCCATCCACCTAAAATTGTTTAAATCCAACTTTACACTTCAGTGAGTTTTTAGTAAAGGATATGAAAGGAATCTTTTGTCGTTTTCTGTACAAGGTACTTTTTGACTTTTCTGACAAAAGTATGAAGAATGTTTTTTTTTAAATTATGGCATTAATTGATTTTTAAAACATTATTTCCAAGAAGCTTCCTCTACAAGTTTTCAAGTTTATTTTTAATCAACTTCTTTTAGTTTATAATTGTACGACATGTTAAGAAAGGAAAAGTGTTTTTGAAGTAGAAAGGATATTTTTCTCAAGAATGGAGTTCAAGTGTTTTATCAAAATTATTTTCCATCTAAGATAATAAAGGGTTATGTTTTGATCCCTATTAGTACATTTATTTGATTATGTTGTGATGGAATTATATTTTTATGAATTGCATTATCTTATATGAATTGTTTTATGATATCACGATGTTTAAGATTCCCATTTTTATTACATGGGTTATGGTATGATGTATAGTTTTCTGATTTTGTGGAACACGTTAGGATGGTATCATTATTGATGGGTGGGACCTATATCTCCCTCCAATGCATTGGGTGAAGATTTTATATCTCATGAGATAGACATGGCTGGAACGGTAGGTTATACCGGTTCAGTGAAACAGGACTGAAACGAGGAATGAACTCGGTTCAGAAATGGACTTTGTCCACTAAGATAGTCTTGGCAATGAGTCTTGAATAACAAGAAATGATTCTTTATGATTATGTATGTATGCCACAAAGTTTCATGTTTTATGTTATGATTATTGGGATTACATTTCACTATTATGATTTATCCCATGTTATTAAATTATGATCTCTTTTGCAGGTTAAGATTTCCAAAAGCTATGTTCTTATGAATATGACGTGATTGATATTTCTTTTGTTTACCCTTACTGAGCATTTTAGCTCACCCTTTTACGTTTTCTTTTCCCCAGGACATAAAGAAAGGATTCAGGTTTAAAAAAAGATCTTCTTGGGAGATGTTGAAGATCTTTCACCACGATTAGAAGATTATATTCCGAGTTTCCAAAGATACTAAACTTTTACGGTCCTTGTGTGTGTGTTTTTGTTATGTAATAAGTATTCCGAAAATGTAATGTAATGTCCATGTATGTTAGGCTTTGGGTCTCTATAGTTGGTATCAGAGGAAATGTTTAGTCAACCTTTGGAAACTAGGATGCGAAAATGTTAGTAAGATCCCTAGAGATATTTCTAATGTATGTCTAGGGATGTCCCTAAGGATAAGTATACATATAGGATATAGTCCTATAACTATGGTAACGATATCAGATTAAACCAAAGATGGTAGATATTGAAGTTATTCCCCCATTATTATGATTTGTTCCTCTCACACTATTCTTTTGGGATTTTAGAGAATGGCTGGAAACAAGATAATTCCTGATAATGGAGGATATGATGGACAATGGAATGATATTATTCATGAGAAACCAAATGAAATGGGATTTGGAAGTCCGAACATCATTATTATGTCGAATAAGCAATCTCATAATATGTTCAATAAAGTAAAATTTGTTAAGTTTCCTGACTCGGATAATAAGAGAAAGATGGAGTTTCATGATGATCATAGAGGAATGAAAGTTCAATTTCCCCTATGTAAATCATGTGGGAAGAGCTATCAAGGAGAATGTTTCAAAGGAACTGGAAGATGATTTGGGTGTGGAAAAGAAGGACACAAAGCCAGTAAGTGCAAAGGAAAAGGTTCAATTAACACCAGGGATGAGGATAATGGTATTGCTATGACATCAACAATGGTTAAATGTTTTAAATGTTGAATGTACGGGCATTATGCAAACCAATGCCCTATGGGAAAGTCTCATGAAGAGAATCAGTATGGTCATATGGGTAGTATTTATGTTGATGATGATGAAGAGACTACAAATGATATGTGAGATGAAAGAATTGTTGAAGCTCGGTCAATGGTTTTAGAATGTAGTGGAATGATAACATGTTTATCATGTGTAATGTTGTATAAGTAATCTCATGGTACTATGGAATAAAGAGACATCTAAGGATTGTTACACTGTTGTCTTTCATTGAGTTTTGAAAGTGTATGATTAATGGTACCAGTATCCATGAAAGGTTATTCAGATATTTTTGGAATGTAGATGATATGCACATAATGAAGGGATAAGGAGAAAATTAAATGTTTGATAGTATTCATGAGCTCATGACTGATATAAGGAGAAGGTTATATCATGGTTTGAGTATATAGAATTTTACAATTTTGGTATGTGGAAAGAGTTAATTTTTGACTGCATTTATGTTTTCACTAAGGTTCAATGGGTATTCATTCTTCAAGAAAATACATGATTAAGGTTTTCAGATGTTTGTAATTTGACCAACAAGATATATCTTAAGATATATGGGGGATAAATGATGGCATTCACGTGATAATTTTCTTTATACTATGATCTTGGACCAAAGTATTTTAGATAAGCCTAAAGATTGGAATGGATTATGTTGGACATAAGTTAGTAGTGATTAAGGATAGAAGTTTTTTGATATTATTTATGGGATGTTGTAGTAATGTAGTTTTAGAAAAAAGACAACCTGCAGGACGGGCGATAGCCCATCGCGTCGGACAAGGTTGTGGGAATCGAACCCACAACTGAAGTGCGACTGGCCTTTGTCGCCTACTATTGGCCTACAGGAAGTCCATGTTTAGTAGAATCTAGTTTTGTTATATTAAGAAGTATATGAAGTATAAGTCCATTTTAGGAACCATGTATGATTAATCTCACTATAGATGGACTTATGGATTTTTTGATAACTTTTCTAATCGTTTGTTTGAGATAGATGGAATGACCCATCATTCTATCACAAAATCTGCTAACACATCACAAATGAAAAATTCAACTTCATTTATTTTAGAGATGTAGTGGAAATTGTCCAAAGAATGACAAACGGCGAGACTATACAAAAATCACGAAAGTATTACTTCTAATTCCAATTTCATAAACTTTAGGGAAATGATCTTGAAGACCAAAAATGTTGTCCTAGTGATCTTATATCTGATGAATCAGATGGTACCTTAGATCATAAAAAATTTATGGCTTTGTGATTGCTGGCTTTTCCATAGCCATATTCTCTACCACTCTCCATCAGAACATGATGGTTAGATTTCTCTTCCATATCCATATTTTCACCTATGTGGAAACCCAGTGATTAGTTTACTTGGGTAACCATTAAATTTCATACATTTGTTTTTAAAGATTGGTTTTGGTATTCCTTTTTATGATGTGGGTTTCTATTAAATAAACATTTGAATAGTAAACCATTTATAACCCCGACAAATTTCGAGGGTGAAATTTATTTTAATGGGGGTAGAATGTAACAACCCGAGATTTTATGGAAAATATTCCTTTTAGTTTCATTAATTTATTGTGTTGTATGCTACACCAAAAGGATCTTTCACAACACGCATCCTTGACTTGCCATGCATTAAATGTAATCGCGACCTTCTTCGATAGCATGAGTAATACGCAATACCGAGTTTAACTAAACAATAATATGCAATTAAAATATTATTAAAACTACCCCGTATGAATAGTAATAACCACTTTTTGAAATTTTGTAAATTTTATTTTTCAAAATAGACTTCATTTCTGGATTCAGAATATCAAAATTAGCTTAGGGTGAAATTTTGGTACTTTTTAGATAACTTCCACTTTTTGAAGAATAGTGAAAATTACTAAATTTTATTTAAAAACAACCTTTTTAATAGAAATAATTCATAGTGATAAATTATTAATTTGATTGTTTTTAAAGTTTATTTAGAATATATTTTTACAATTTAATACAATTTTGGTTATTGGATGTAATTTCACATTTAAACTAGACATAAACAACTGTCAATCTTTTGATAGTTATTATCTCTTAAGAACACGCTATTTGTTTTGACAATGGGAATTAATTTTTAAATTAATTAATGCAACTGATATGTTTTTAATTTTGTAAAATAGACATCATTTTTGAATTCATAATATCAAATATACCTTAGACCTAATTTTTGTTATTTTTCTGGAAACTTTCATTTTTTAATGAATAGTGAAACCACTAAGTGGTGGTTAAAAAAATGAATTTTTCATAAAACTTAATTTTACCACATTTGTGAGTGGAATTTTAAAAATCCAAGATACCCGGTTGATGTCAGTAAGTAAAATGTGGTTCAATGAGATGAAAATAATTTTTGGTGGATAGTAACTTTTTACTTTTTTACCATGGTTAAAAGTAAATAGGGTAATTAATGGTAAATATGATATTACTATTAACCTAACACAAGTCCTAATTTTATTGGACAAGTGTAATTCTACCAAAAACAGCCTTAGGAATAAAATATGACTATTTAGGCCCAGTTGGATTAGATTAGTACATTTATTATTAATTTATTTAAAGAAGGGTTAAAATAGTTGGAATCAAAGTTTAATAAGTAAATCATTTTTAATATGGGGTTATAGATAAGATAAATTAGACTATAAGTATTAATTATAAAGATAAAAGATTTACTACATAATTATTTTTTATTTATAATTTTGAGACATTAAATAATTTAATTTACTTATGAGAGAATGATGATGCAGTAATACCATAATAGTGAAAATTTTGAATAATTGATATTATAAATACCCAAATAAGTGTAATTTGAGACTTTTTATGAATTACACTAATTTTATAGGTTAATATGACATGTTAATATTGATTTAAGTAACTTTTTTCGAGCTAATAATTCTGTTATGATTTTCACAAAAATCAATTACTAAATAGTGTCAAAATTGACCTAAACTAGTTTTTAAAACAAATATTATATAATTAATTGTTATATTATTCCTAAAAATAAAAGGATCGGCCAAATGAATTAGATAAGGTTATATATATTAATACTAAACAACATGGGGTTCGTTTGGCTTGATATAGTAAGTTTATTAACCTTATAGTGTAAGAAAACAAGAAGACACGGTGAAAGTTAAATTATCTAACTTAAAGTAATGTCTATATGATAAGGTTACAATTGATACCTAAACTTGTCTAAATTCTATTGGATGAGAGGATTTAGACCCCTACCCACCTTAGCTTCGAGATATATAAATTTGGAGCTATTTATAACCGAATTGGACTTTATAATAAAATAATAGTTTTAGTTATTCCAAAGATACCCCCCTCCTCCCTTATAAAAGGGCACCTCCTCCCCCTTTCCTCACACCACTTTGAGCCTTAAATCTCGTCCAAACCATGCCAATTTTTCCTCTACACTTCCCAAGAAACATCCTAGTGGTTCTGTTATTTTTCAAATAACTATTTTAGTGCTCCTAAAGGAGGTCTCAAAGAAGCACTTCAAAGAAGAGGTAATGTCCGTTACCGATTCTTTCATCTTTATTTCTTCTTCCACTTATTCTAATTGAGTTGTTTAATTATGAAGTAATAACATCAGTATCACTCATATACTTATATTTTATTATATGTATGAAACAACCCTATTTCAACATCTATCCATCCTACGGAAAACGAAATCACCGCGCGTGCGTACGTACGGAATACCGTCTCCACGCCGTGGTGTAATCTAGTTTCCACTACCACCTTACTTGGATGGGTATAATGGTATACATAATAACTATATATTATTATTTTAAAGTGATATTGATTCTGAAATAGTATACATACACTCCAATACAAATCCATGATCATGAGAACGATATCATCACTCATGCGTACGTACGGACTACCGTCTCCACGACGCGATGAGATTCATTCTCCACGTTAATCATTCATGAATTATTATAAAGTATATATAATAAGTAATCATGAAATATATGACATAATAATGATATTGGATTTATGTGTATATATATGTGTGTCATCTACATAATTCCATTCAACTCAATAAGGAAACGAAAACAGTGTTCATGCGTACGTACGACCTACTGTCTCCATGAACAGTGTATTTCTTTCCATTTACTGATCTAATATATATATGTATATTATGAATATATATTATATATAAATCATGTTTTATATTATGGAATTATATAATCATGATCTAAGTAATCATATGAATAATTACAAGTCAAAACACGAACGAAAAATGAAACGATTTAACCCAAAACACTCTTTAACATGGAATTTAAAAAAGAACGGTTAATATAAAGTCATAAGAGAACCATATATGATATCATAACAATGAGTATGACTCTGGAATAAGTCAATGATATTATTTAAATCATTATACAGGAGGTTAGGACACTTACGAAGCAAATCGGACCTAAGGTAAGGGAAAATATCACAATCTCATCTTTATACGAGATTGTTTATACTTTGGCATTTACGGGGGTGTATTTTATCATCCACATCCATGTTTCCTCAATATGAAATATTATTTCCATCCACCTACAATTTTTTAAATCCAATTTTACCCTTAGGTGAGTTTTTAGTAAAGGATATGAAAGGAATATTTTGTCATTTTTCATATGAGGTACTTTTTGACTTTTCCGACAAAAGTACGAAGAATGTTTTTTTTAACTTATATGAAATGAATGGATTTTTAAAAAATTATTTCCAAGAATCTTCCTTTACAAGTTCTCAATTTTATTTTCAATCAACTTCTTTTAGTTTATAATGTTACGACATGTTAAGAAAGGAAAAGTGTTTTTGAAGCAGAAATGATATTTTCCTCAAGAATGGAGTTCAAGTGTGTTATCAAAATTATTTTCCATCCAAGATAATAAAGGGTTCTGTTTTTATCCCTATTATTACATTGATTTGATTATGTTGTGATGGAATTATATTTTTATGAATTCCTTTATCTTATATGAATTGTTTTATGATCTCACGATGTTTTAGATTCCCATTTTTATTACATGGGTTATGCTATGATGTATGGTTTTCTGATTTTGTGGAACACATAAGAATGGTATCATTATGAGATGGGTGGGACCTATATCTCCCTCCAATTCATTGGGTAAAGATTTTATATCTCATGAGATAGACATGTCTGGAATGGTAGGTTATACCGGTTTAGTGAAACAAGACTGAAACGAGGAATGAACTCGGTTCAGAAATGGACTTTGTCCACTAAGATAATCTTGGAAATGAGTCTTGACTAACAAGAAATGATTCTCTATGATTATGTGTGTATGACACAAAGTTTCATGTTTTATGTTATATTATTGGGATTACATTTCACTAGTATGATTTATCCCATGTTATGAAATTATGATCTCTTTTGCAAGTTAAGATATCCAAAAGATGTGTTCTTATGAATATGATGTGATTGATATTCCTTTTGTTTACCCTTACTGAGCATTTGAGCTCACCATTTTATGTTTTATTTTCCCCAAGACATAAAGAAAGGATTTAGGTTTAAAAAAAGATATTTATGAGAGATTTTGAAGATCATTCACCGCGATTAGGAGATTATATTCTGATTTTCCAAAGACACTAAACCATTAAGGTCCTTGTGTGTGTGTTTTTGTTATGTACTATGTATTCAGTAAAAGTAATGTAATATACATGTACATCAGGCTTCTGGTCTCTACATGTTTGATTTATGAACTAATGAGGGAGAGTTGTGGGATTCAGGTGATGGATTCTTAGATCTAGGATCCAAAGTGGTTATGTGATGAATGATGGCTATGAATGCATGATAATTTTATAATTTATAGCAATCAAAGACTAGAGATTGATGGCCTATGATGACCCCCTACAATTCCAGATGTTTAATAAGAGTGATTGATAGTATATATGGGATATCTAGGATCCACATGATAGAGATTATAATTTTTGAAAATCCTGATTACATGCTATGTATTGTTGAACAAAACATACCATGTGTTATGGATTTACAAGAAAGTTATGTTTTCAGGTGAGTTATGGATGACACACCAGGTGTCCCATCCCACACATAGTGTGACACTATGCAAGTATCCAAGCCATGTTACAGTTGTACATTCCTAGGACCCATAGTGGTCAAACACATCGGGGACCCCAAGGGAAACAACATATTGCTGGACATGGCATGTTAAGCCACGTGATAACTATACATGCCCAAGACCCTTGGTAATCATTCACGTCATATGCAACGTAGAAAAACTATGAAGTATGACATGGAAAACTGATCTATGTTCCATGACAACACACCCAAGTGATGGGGTGGGGACACCTAATGTGTGGTCCATTATACATGCTATGAATATCTCCGTAGAACCCCCTAAATCTGTATAACCTTCTTCAGTACTTGAATTTTTTCCCATCAGTATCCTATCCTTATTAGTTTTATGTATGGGATGTGATGGTGTAATTTATAGAGGAATATTAGATACGATGTAAGGTTTAATGAGAATAAATATTTTTGAGGTGATTCTTAACCTGTGGATGTTATTGTGAGATATACTAGTGAGTTGTTAGGGTCAGAACTACCATATTTCACCAGGGAATGAGTTCCACATACTCTTCATTTATTTCTATTTGGAACTCACATGTATAGTGGGGTTTGGGTCCTCCATTTATATTGTGTATATTCATTTTTATGTCAATTTTTTGAGGCATAGGTCCTCCTTGGGACTAGTACTCCCTTGAATGTGGAGCGCAATGGTGAAGAGTGGGCCACTCAACACAAATTCTTGTCTAGATGCATATGAAAATCTGAATCTGAGATATGCCATTGGATCATTAGGAAGACTCAAATTTTTCTGCTGGTAGGTATTGATGGAGATCCTCATTATCTCTAATTTCAGATTCATTGAGAATTCATTTATATATATGTTTTTTGGTTGTGCTGACTGATTTAATATTGGGTTCTCTCTCTTGATCAATCATTTGTTTTATGGGTGGCCTACTGGGTATGTATATACATACCCCAGTATGTGGTTCAATCACACGAGTTTTGTATTATGAATATTACAGATAGATTATTAGTGATTAAAGAGGATCATAGTCGTACTGGGGTTCATAGATCATGTGAAGTGTTAGACCGAGATATCATGAGAGAGTCTCTCTTCAATATCCTTCTTTTTATAATTTTTTTAGGTTGAGACTTCGTTTTTGTGGGGTGTTTATTTCACCCCTTACACTATTGATATATTGTTGTACAATGATGTATTACCTAGAGTTTATGCATGTATGGTTGTACTCTAGATGTTACTCTCTTTTTATCATTCTGATAATTTTTTCTTTGAGATGGTTGTGTTTATGAATACATGGGCATTTGGATAAGGAATACCATATCAAATTAGGAATTCATATAAATTTTCACCATCCCCTGTCCTTTTAGTGGTCAGATTTTGGTTGAAATGACTCAACCACTCACTGTCTAGGTGAGCCCTGACAGGTTAGGTCATGACATCACACCACCATCTCAATTAGTATCAAATCTACTAGAGGAATAGATCCTGAGGATTTATCCATGTATCCTTATTAAATATTAGATATGGGACTTCAAGGGTATATTATACTACATAAAATCTCATAAAGACTAGGAAATCAATTAAAAGAGATAGATAACACCAATTATAACAATTAAAATCTACAAACAATGTATAAGAAGCATGAACTAGATTATAAAAGATATAAAATAGGAAAATGCACACATTCCCTAGTATTAATGGTTTGACCGCATTGTTCACCAAACCACACACTAACCATGTCATTTTTAATGAATGGTATTTATATGGATAACTTTTTTAATAAACAGTTCACTATGAATGCAAGGAACACTATATTACTTCTCTAGATTAGGATTCATGGACACTTTATGGTCTATAGTCCATGTGGATTAACCACTATCGATATAAATTCACTTTTTAAATATATTTTTGAATATATAACATTATGTTAATATAAATTCAAAATACTATTTTCTTCGTAGTTTATGGTAGCATATGTTTTTTTATGATTGGTGTTGTCCAGAAGCATACTCGCAACCAAGCCCTTGACTATTGGTGATCCTATCACATTTCTACCATAGAATTTCCAGAAAAAATAGACATGAAATAAATTTTAATTCAATATTTTCATGATTTTATCTAGGATAATCCTATACCAACACTTTAGACGTCCTAATAAATGGGCTAAAGGGAATTCTTGATCCACATGGGATTAAAAAAGTGCCTACGAATCAAGGGATTACCTTTGGGAATATATTCACCAAATAAAAAACTATTAAAGGTCCATCCAATTAACTTAACATGACTATACCCTCGATTTGAAAGTCAAGGAACATATTAAATTGCTTGAAATCATAAATGATGCAAAACATTCCTTAATACTACATAGAAATCATAACAATTCATAATAAATTTAAAATAAAATATTTATCCCCAACATCAACACATAATATTGATGTAAATAATACATAGAAAAAATGTTCTAAAATATAATATATTGGAAATCGTTGAGTGGAAGATAACAAGGAAATACAATAATCTAATTATATAGAAAACTGAATCTAAAAATATTACACCCATCAATTTTTTAAGTGAGGTCTAACTTCCACCATTTCACCTCCTCCAAAACTATGCTCAAATAACCAGAATATTCACTACATCAAAGTAGTACCTTTCATTTTTCTATATAATTTAAAAAAAAACTTCATAAACATGGATAAATTACATAGGATGTGATAATAATAATTCCATTGCAATCCCACCAAGTATTCCATGAGTAACTCTGGTTAGATAATCCAAGCTTACTGGTTTGATAATAGAGATATGAAGATACACATTTATTTTTAAAAATGGATAATGTGAAGTTTGGAAAGTAAAAAACAGTAATAAAAATTGAACAAGAATGTGAAGAGAAATATAAACAAACATTTTTAATCAAGAATCATGTGAAAATTCCTAGGGTGACCAATGTTAGGGATCCCTAAATTCCATTGACACATCTATATCGAAACTAATTATATTAAACAATGCATTAGATACCAGCCATAATTGTATCCTTATATATTGAAAAGAATAACTAGCATATGTTTACTCATTGACAGGTTATGTAATCTAGAATTAAATATGAAGCTTTATATCAATACCTAGCAAGGTACATGTCTCTGATTCCCTATCCATGTCTCGTGGAATCCCAATATGCATATCCACTCATAAAAAAATATAATTTCATCACAAAACCATTCCATGTGCATTCAGAAATGATTCAAATTTCATTAAAAACCATTAAATGATAATAATTTGTAAAATTGTATAATACACATTGTTGATATCATTAAATATTTTATGTCAAACATGCCTTCGAGATCATTTTATATTTCCATGTTAAATGGGAAATATTAGAGAAATTATTGTCTTTATATTAGGTTTGAATGATATAATATAGTAATTTTAAATAATTTTTTCCTTATTTTAGAAAATCTACAAGACATGATTCATTTAAAAATTGTAACAAAGATAAAATTCTAACTTAAAATGATTAAATCACTAGTGGATAGTGTGAATCCACCAAAGAACAAAAGAGGAAGCTCTTAAGAGAAAAGAAAATTCACTAACATAAAAAACCTCCCATAATTATGTTTATCCAATATAATCTATAGGCACTATGTCTATATGGAAAGAATAAAACCCAAAAAAATAATGGAAGAAATAACGGATTAGGAAAAACAACTTACATAAATAATTTTTATGGTTCATGATGTTTAAGCCACAAGTTTTCAAGAGATATGAGAGGAGTGAAAACTGGTTGATGGTCGGAGACTACGAAATTTTAAATTGGGATAGGAGAAAGCCAAAATGGGTTAAATCAAGTAGGTATATGAGGGTAATTTCATATAATTAAAATTTTTAGTTGGTCATCATGGTTTGGACACATGGTTTTATAAACCTTAAATTAATCATGATAATGACATTAGAACCCCGTTCAAAAACCAAAATTTTTCCCTTGACCACTTATGATTAACCTAAATTGATACTTCTTATCATGTGCTAATCATGTAACTCTCACCCTTTGTGAGGATAAATTACACACTTTATACTATTATTTGTATGATTAGGGAGCACAATTACAAATAATAATGAAGTAACCTTGTCCCTTACTCTTCTATGGGGTCACCCTATGTATGATTAAGATGCATGGAAACTAGAATAAATGTGGTAACCATGAATATCCCATGGATTCCCTTTTTCTACAAACATTTAATAAAAAATTACCATGAATTAATAAATTGAGATAAAAATCAATAAATATGAGATTTCATACCTGAAAATAACCGACAGTTGTGACATGCGAACTAACACTCTAATATACAACTAAAACATTATGTGAAACATGACTCATACTCATGTTGGTCATACACAAGAAAAACCATCTAACATATTATAGTACCAGTCAGTTCTTTTAAAACATACCAAGAAACTACATGGTCACAGGATTGCACATGTATGACATAACCATATAATACTTATTTAAAAAAAATTAGTCGTGTAATATATATATATATGTACATTAGGTTTTCATTAGATCAGTATACCCATTTACAAAAATATATAACGAAATTATTCAATTGAAATAATAAATTATAACTGTAACAGACCCTTGTAATAATTGGAAAGATAAAAAATAATCTATAATGAATAATGACTCTATACTAGGTGAATCCTCACACAATCTCCCATGATTCAATCCTAACAAATAGATTTGAGATGAATTGGGAAATGAAATTGTCTAACCCATCCTAGTGAAAACTTTCCCAATGGAACTAATATGACATGCTTTTCTCAGTGGGAAAGGGAATGTTACATACTATGTCAAGAGAATCACACAGTCATCAATACATGGGACTATGGGAAATTTGAATAAAATAGTTAATATTGTGATATTGACTCACATTATCCCTAATAATATCTTATCCAAAATATATTTTATAAAACAATGACATTCCAAATTTTAATCATTCTCATTAAATTAAAAAAATTATCTATTCTTCAAACAATTAAATCATAAAAACTAGTAAACAAAGTAAAATAGAAACAATATTTTATAGAATATTATAAAGTTATTATCATAAAATAAGGTGAAATCACATTTTAAAAAATTAAATCATATATAATTATAGTATACAAACACCAAATTCTGAATTATAAAAAATTATAACTGAATTAATTTCAAAAATAATTAATGTTATAGAACATTATTCTACTTGATATACTTTAGAAACTTTCCATTTTAATTAAAATATTTCAATGAGGTGGGATTTATTCTTCTTGAGCCCAAATAGAAATATGGCTCTAATTCATCCATGGGTAACAACTATTATTCATTATTAGATTAATAGGTAGAAAACCTATTATAATATCACTCATAAAAAATAAAAACCCAAATTACAATTGATAAAGATCTTCAGAAAGTATTAATTATAAATTTATAATGTTCGATTTAAATTATATTTATCTTCAAATTATATTTTTTATATAATGAATTTACTTTATAGAAAACATAAATTTGTGTTTCTATGTTAGAAAAATATTTACATTGAATAATCTTATTTTAAACAATATATGGGAAATGAATAGATATAGTTTTTTTTTCACAAAATCATTATATCGTGAAAAGGATTTTTATGAAATCAAGAGAGGATGTAAATCCTTATAAAAAGATTGTATGTTAATGTTTTCAAAACTAGATTTCGAGTTCTGGTAGGAACCCAATTAATGATACCAATTGTGTTTAGGTATCTATCAATTATATTATAATTAAACCAAATAATTCATTATATCATCACTGATTAAAATCATGAAAAAATTTATGTTCGCGTCACTAATATATAACTATTGAAGTTAATATAGTGGACCATTGATTCAATAAAATTTATACGTTAAATACACAATAAAAAAATATTTATTTTAAATTTAGTAACCCTACTAATGTTTAAAATCTTATTTTACAATAAATTTCATTTATATTATCATTATAATTCTATTGGGGGTAAATATTCACACTTTTATGTTATATGGAAATGTTAATTGTCCTCAAAAATGTTTATTTGTAATCATACATTATGTAAATTATATATACATATTAAAATATAATTGATACATTCCTAAGTAAATTAGAATTTTATAAAGTTTTAATAATATTAAAAACATTAAAAGAAATCATTTATAGAGTATTGACATCACTAGTTTCATTTATAAATTATTATACACTAATACCAAAGACCCTGCGATAAATGGTAAATAGTTAAGATAAAAAATATTACTAAATTGGACACTTGAGAGACTTAATTCTGAATTTTTTTGAAGTTAAATTTTAAATTTAATTAAAACAAGTTAATTAAATTTTTTTATTTAAAATAGTTTATTTTAAGGTGAATTGTTGAAATACAATTTATATCAAAAATGTAACTTTTATGGAATTATTATTATATGGCCAACAACTATAAATTTAAAAAAACTTTTAATTAATAAATTATTTGTTCATGGAGTAAAAATATATGTTTCAAATTATTATTATTAATTTAAAAACTCAATTTTTAACATTTTATGAACTTATAAAACATTATCTAACAAAAATAGTGGTTTTTTTAAATAATATATTAATTTGGTGAAATTTGGTTTTGTATAGATTTAAACACCACATAAATTTTATTTGGTTTATAATAAACGAATTTATACTATGGAAATAAATTTCCATGATAATTGTTCCTAACATATAAATTTTACAATAAAATATACACTTATTTTAAATACATGTGTTTACACGCATCATGTTCTAATGTTAAAATTAATATCACAGACATATAGAAACTTTATTTCATAAAATATAGTTCATGTTTTTAACCATTATTTATAAATTATTTTATATGATACATTTCATTTTAGGCATAAATAAATATTTACATTTGTTCAAACTAGTTACCACACTAAAACCAAAAATTGTATAACTATTAAATCTAAGCGAAAATGTATTTAAACATGTTGAAAAACGTGTCTTATTTGGGTTTTGAGTTTATATATATATTTATATATATTTATATTAAAATATTGAAAAATCTATTATTTTCTAATTGTTGAGCCACATAGAATGTGAGATATGAGCTCTTTGTATATATAGTTTAAACAATTACAAAAATGCCATTCTCACCCTTTATAAAAGGGCCTCTCAGCACCCTTTCATAACAACCCAAAAGAATTTGGTTTCCTATTTCAAATATTAAATTATTCCAACTCCTAGAATATATTATCACCCTATTAGTCTTCTATTCAACAGATATTATACAAACCCCCATCCATGGAGTCCTATAATTGAATGCCCAATTCTTCAATGTGATTACTAATTTTTACAATTTTTTTCTATTTTAATTTTTCAATTTTTTTTTATAATTTCTATATAATGAAAAAAGTATTGTTTTTATGAATAAATTTTTTATTATAAGGGGGTAAATTTAAACCTCATTTCCCATTTTCAATTAAGGAAACCCAAAATTACATTTGTACATGTGTATAGACTACAACCTCTACAAAGTGTCATGTTTTGTTTTCATAGTGCACATAATGTTGATGGCCTTAATGTTGAATTTAATTAATAGCTATGATATTAAAAACTAATTATTTATTTCTAAATTATATATCATGTTATACATTTCTACCATTGAAGGTAAAATAAAAAAATTAATGTAGTGCACATATAAACTATTTCTTTCTTGGAATGTTTATTATCAATTTTTTTTCTTTTCATCAACGCATTTCATGGATTTTAACTAGAATGATTTTAAAGGATATAAATTTTTTTTGAAATTATTAATTTTATTTAAAGAAAAAATTTAAAATATACAAACAATATTAGAAATAAATAATCATTGAAAATTCAATCATCCAAAAGATTATTCTAAGAGAAAAAATATTTCTCTGCATGATGTAATAACATCATAAATGTTGTATTCTATTTATAATTATTTAAAATTATGATATACCACACCAATAGTTACTTTATAATAACAATATTCTTATTTTATAATGATATTAATTCTAAAACACTTTACCATCAATTGATTTTGAGATGTTCTTTTGTGAGTTGGTTTAACAACCTACTTGAACAAGAATATAAATTTATACCATGAATGAATAAGAGAATTTAATTTATAGTCATATATTATGTAAATTAATAAATATTTATTTTATTTTAGTTATATAATTATAATTATAATATTGATCTTATCAGTTAATATTCCAATGTTCGTTTGTTAAAAATCACTAAAACATGCTCATGACTAATTTAATCATTAATGATTAAAACAAAAACTTAAATATAATGAAATTATAACATTATAAATAATTATAAATAAAAAATTATAGTATCTTATATGATTTGGGAATGAAATATTTTGAGAGAAGAATGAGAAATTATAAAACTACTAAGAAACTAGTTCAAAACGATCATGATCACTAACACCCAATATTAAAAATAGATAATAATTAACTAATATACATTTTGAGAATAATTATAAATTAATTTTTAAATAGATTATATTTATAAAAAAATGTAATCATATATAGGATTAGGATTGTTCTTTTTCTAACATAGTAAGTTAGAAAACATTCAGTTAAGTGTGGATAATGGTATGTGTTCTTTGTTTCAATTTTCTATTCCTTGAGATAAGATTGTATTATACACCATTGTTTCTATTGTATGATTTTCAAATATTTTTTATTTAATATTATAATTCTATAATTATTAATGATATTTTATTGTTTAAATTAAATTATATCCTTAAATGTATTTTTATTGAAATGTTACATAAATGTATCATAATGCCCAAAAATCCATGATTTTGGAAATTAATATGTCTCTGTGGTTTAAATTACAATTAAAGGCATGTATGAAAACTTATAAATGGTTGTGTATATGGTATAGATATACCTAGGTGTAATAATCCTAAAATTTATGGTTGAGTATCAACCCAATATTCACTCTTTGCATGATGAGTGGGCATAAGATCGCACACCTGGCTAGGCACTCTTGGGGATATGAATTTTATAATTCCCACAATCCATATGAAACTTAAATAATGATTTTACTACTATTTAATGATATTAAACCCAAATACAATGTTATAATTAAAACATAATACTTTTAAAGTACCCTATACAACTCATTTTCATTATCTCATTCATAATGTTACTTCTGATTACATTGTGAATACCTGATAGTTTCTATGATGATAACATGATATTGTCTAAGATTTAAACATTATTAAATTTGTTTATTGTGGAAATAATTTATATAACCATATACCATTACTACATGAAATATTCTTTTATGGGTTCTTTATATATAAGGATATTATAATTTATCTATTATTGAAATATTGATAATTGGTATACATATTATTTCAATATGGATGTTTACTAATAACTAAAAAATATTGGTTATTTAAGGTTTAGATTATTCCTACTTTAATAAGATGAATGAATTAAATTTAATTACTTATGGAAGTGTCCTAACATATATATCCCATCAATACATAGATAGAACCCATGTAAAAAACTAACTAAAATGTTGGAAAATTCCTTCCCCATTTACATATGATGTCTTGGAAGAATGATTTGAAGAAATATTTATAATGTAGATAATTATTAATTACATTAGTATGAGATAATTATTTATTATCCATTTTCTTATTTTTTATAATATTTGTAGTTTTACCTTATTTCATTATATGATATTATTATTTTGATCCTTTAATTCTACTATAATTTATATTCTATGCTTAATTATTGATAACTTCCATTTTACACTACTCCCAATTGAGAATCTAAGATCACCCTTAATATTTATAATTTTAGCAGGAAACCTATAAGAGAGTTATGTATAATTTTAAAAGATCATATGGAATACATATTTTTTTCCAAATGGTTTTTATGATATATTTTATCTTTACATGTGAAATGAGAAAAATATATAACTTTCTTGTCTTATAAGACTACTATGCTATTATATCCATTGGGAACTCTTTTATTATATACCAATAATGTAGTATAACTACCAAAAATTGGAATATGAAGGGCTTGTTATTAAAAATACTCATTATATTTCGTTACATCTTCATTTAACCATAATCAATGTTCTTTTCATAACTCTTCAGAATTTACCTTTGAGAAGAGTAGGGAATGATGTGAAAATTTCAATCATGTTGAACAAAATCAAAAATTTTGAGAAATTATTAATTGATGAATATCCAAACAAGACCATTCACACATGTTGAGCATAGATAATAGTTTAAAAACAATTTAAAATTTAAATTAAGAGGAGTATTTCTATAGGAAAGTTAATTTAATATCCAAGTATGACATTTATTTAATAATCGAAATTAATTTATTTAAAAGAAATGAATAATTTCCTTTTTTAATTTAAATTATAAAAGTTATAGTTGAATCGCAAAAAATTGATCTATAGATTGTTATATGGATTAGAACCACAAAAAAATGAAATAATGTTGATGAGTTTCCTAGGGTTCTCCAATAATGTCATAAATCCCCAAAAATCACCATAACAAAGTCAATAAACAATAAAAATAAATTAAACAGAAAATAAAAATAATTTTATAAAAAACATATCGAATCCTTGATGATACTTCAGTATAAAATCAATGAAATTATACTAATAAATATATATATTAAAGCTATAATTAAACCAAACCTAATGATACTAAATTAATAGTTCCAAATTTAAAACCCCTAATATATTCACTCCAAATGAAGACATCACTAAATCTTTGAATAACCACTAAGAAAGAACAACCATTGAATTATTTTATGACATATAAGAAAGAACTAATGAATAAGATTTTACATTACCATGACATTGGTGAAATATATAATAATGAGATATATTTTCATCAAATAAATTTTCAATGATTATAAGAGGAGGGAATGATAGATAAATGAAGCTTATATTTTGATATAAAAACAACACTAGAAAAAAATTGGGATAGAGGAATTGGAGATCAAGACCACAAATATTCAATATAGAAACTCACAATTATTTGGGAGAGATGTGGCTTCTAAGTGTAGAATGAAGGGGAAAATATTATTTATGTGAAAATAAAATATTTACCTTATTTTAATGGGAAATATAATAGTGCATACCTAATATCCATTGTAGCTCCATTTGGTACATTGTAGTCTCAAAGAAATACCTAATTTATTTCCCAGCTCCAATTCCTACATACAAAACCACACTAGGTACTTGGTGATACCAATATTATTAATAATATAGATGGATCCACTTTTTGGAAAGAAAAAACCTAGAACCCTCCACTGAAAATCTAAACCTATAGAAAAATAGTTATGAATTCACCCACAAACACTAAATTACGAACATTAATTAAAAGTACAATAACCCCAAAATTTAGTGAAAAATATAAAATTATTCCTTATTATTACATCACATAAAAACCACCAAATTCACTAAATGTCAATTGATATGGACACAAGACACAAGAAAGATGCTGGAAATTTTAATTATTGTTAAAATCACAACACCTTTGATGGAATACAATGTAATTTAATATTTAAAATTTACATGAAATTGAATAGTTTTATTGAGAAGGGGGATGATGAAGAGATTAAAATAACGAAAAAAGAAATAGTTTATATGGGGATATGTGTATAGTTTATAGGGTGGAAGTTTTTGGATGTTTATATATGAATGTGGGGATATGTAGTGTTGCATGAATAAAAATAAAATTTTTATCACCTTAAAATAATGGAACCCTAACATCACATAGGTCATAAATTCATTTATAACCATTTTAATGCTCATTTGTTCTTCAGATATAGAAAAATAGTGTTTAATTCTATTTTTTTCATGTTCCATGATGTCATGAATGGTCATTTTGATGAACACATTCTTCCCTTTAATTAGGATCATTGACACTAAAATATCCACACTAACTTAAATTAACTCATAATACATGATCATTAATAGTTCTAGTGAGTCCTCTTTCACATGTACCAGGTTAACTACCCCCTTGTTATGTGTAATAGTTTTTTACACTACCATGAGTATTGACCATGGTTATTATATTTTAATAACCTGACCTGAGTAATGTTAGGGATTCTTTATGCATTGTAAAATCAATTCAATTTAGGCATGTATTGTAACCCCAGTTTCTAAATTTCTTAAAAAAAATATGGTAGTCACCGACATTGATATATAATCTCTCAAAGACTTTGGGGATCTCAATGGGTTCCCTCCTCACCACACATGTGATCCACTAATTAGTTAGTAGAACGAAACTATTTTGGTCATAAGTATTTTCTTTATTCATATTGTTTATGATATTCATAGCATCTGATTCTTATTTTTGCGTGTTCTTGATGCTTATTTTTTTCAAAATATAAAATGGAAAAACAAAGATATTGAAATAATGTTCCATTCAATCATCATGGTAGTCGGAAAGTCTGGGGTAGATCACTTCTCAATGCCCCTACATTGTTCTGTTAATCCCCTTTATCACCTTCCACACCACAATTTTCCAACCATCATTGTTTCTTCTACATTTAGGATAATTTTTTAGTGGTGGTATAGTATTAAATATGAGTTTTCATCTATATATCGTCAAATTAGAATAATTGATTGATCAAAATTTGACTATAGTTATTACGGAAAAATTGGAACATACACTTGCAGTGATGAAAAAATATAATATCATGGGGTTAAGAATAATTGAAATTTTAATTAATATTAATATCACATTATCATTACTAGAATAAAATTCATACATATATAAAAAAAATATTAGTTTACAGTTAAATGGATAAAGGGGTCTGATGCGATGACTAAACAAAATTAACATGTAATAGATTAGTGGGGTATGTGGGTCTTATATAGAGGGCAGATGTGTATGGAGGTTTTGAGGTAAACATGGTGATGAAGGGAATGTCATGATTAAAAATAATATAAAACATTATCAAAACAACTCGTTCTATCACCATTATATATCACTTTAATTATCTATCTTTCAATTATGCATGTCCATAGTCACCAATAAATTTTAATATAAGATTACATCAGTCATTGTTAGTCACTGTTAATTATTTTGAGTGCTACATTGAAATGATTTTTGAAACGTTATGTGAAAAATATAAAAATATTATATATCAGTAAAATTTATCATACTATATATAAATGAATTAAAATAAGGTTTAAATCATGTTCAATGATTTGGATTAGTTTAAGTGTTATAAAATTTAATAATTTGATCAAAATAACTGATTTAATATAATTAAATACCTGAATTAATTAGAATTACATTATCCTAAACACATAACATGTATTTTTTATTTTGGAAGAGGAACCCAATTACATCATAAAAAACTAAAACAGAACAAGAAAAATAAATAACATGTTAATTACATTATTATGTAGTGTGCATACATAAATTTTTGAAGAAGAAAAGATTTCTTATTTCTCCTTTAATATAAATTCTAGAGGAGACAGCAGTGTTAAAAATCATGGGACTCAATCCCATATTAAAGTGTAAGGAAAAAATCTCTATCAATTGGGTTTGGGACAACTCATATAAGCCTGAAAATTTCCCCTTTCTACCACATTTCACAACTATGGTTGGATTGGTTAGATACAACATTACTTATCCAATAAATTTATTCTTATATGAAGTAATTTCATTAAATAATTGTTTTCTCTATATTCCTTTTTAAATATAAACATATTATTGCGATTTAACCCAAAAAAATCTCCCCCTCACAACACAATCTGGGGATGATTCTAGACCTACATTCTCCATACATGATTCTAGACTCTCTTTTGATAATTAATTTTTCATCATGTGTGCCAAATTATCATTGTTTTAGATTATATTAATTTTTAATAATATATCTTAAAATACATTTCAGATCCTGTGATATCAAACATAGATGTTTTTTGGAACTCGATTGTCATACTGGGTTCTATCAAAGATTAATATCACTTTGAATATAATAATAGAGATTATAATTGTCCCATTTTGGTCCAAGATCTTATAAAAACTTCTTCATCTAAAAAATCTCAATATAACCCTCAGTGATTGAAATATCCTCTTCTTTTATAGTAGATTAGGAATCACACTTATGAAGTTATTTTTTTTAAAGAACTCCACATTCAAATAATAATTGGTATCTAGATATATATATATCTGTGTGTGTGTGTGTGCTTATGTTTATATCTCAAACAATATGAACATCTTTATATCAATATATAATAGTCTTATCAGTTCCAAAAAAAATTAATATTGGTTATACCTCATAGATACCTCAATATCCACTGAACAACTTTCCAATGTTCTTTTCATAAAATATTTAATAATATAATCTCCATGAAAACCACATGATAAATATATATATTAGTGTACATAATAGCATATTTAAGAAATCAAAATGCTAAAAGATCATGAAATTTTTCCATATTAATGTTTGATGAGGAAGAAGTACAAAAGCATTGATATATGTTGGGTGTTTTTTAGATTCATAATATATTTAATAAGCTAAAAAATAATTTTTTCCGGACTATGAGGCATATTTATTAGGGTTTGTAATATATTATGGTGTATTTGGTTTTGATACTTCAATTATTGAGTATGATATTTTTTATTTAGTACTTAAGAATATAGAAAATGTGTGGAGATTCCATGGTGTTGCTGGTTTTTACAAGAGGTTTATACCAAAATTACCTTGAGTTATGAATTTTATGATATCATTTAATATAAATGATAAAATATCCATATATTGGATATTTCAAGACTATTTTTGATTATTTTAATATGAATTAGGTCAAATGTTCAATTATTCATTTTCCGAAGTGCGAGGTTACATTTGAGGTTTATTGTGATACTTTTCAAATTTTCATGGGATTCATCTTGATGTATCATGGAAAAATAATATCTTATGGGATTTTAAAGTTATAACCCCATGTTAGTCATTATTCCACCCATGGTATTTATTTTTATGAAATTATGTTTGACTTGATGTTATGATAGAATTGCCTCTTTGTTGAACATTTTTTACTCTTCCTAGATCATAAGAGTTTAATGCATATCAACTTCCAGTCTGAATATAATTTCTAACAGTGAAAATGTATGGAATTATTATCAGAAATAATCATTTAGATTTCATTTCAACGTAGTAATGTGAATTTTTCAGTAGATCCCTTGATCACAAAGTACTATGGTGGTGTTGAATGCTTTTCTGGACACTCATAGAGACTGATGTATGGGATGGTTGTGATGTACCTAAAGAAGGGATGAGTTGATGGTAGAGGGTGACATTTATCTAATAATGGTGTGATCATATATGGTGTATCAGGTAGAGGAAACCGAATAAGAGTTCATTAGATAGAGGATTGAAATGATCCGGTTTTCTTGTACATATATTTTTCAATGGTGTTCTAAGGATAGTCATCTTTATGTGCAACTTATGGTACTAATCATTGTTACTTAGGAAATGTGTTGTGTGGTTCTCCATGAATCCCCATGTTATCCCATGGTGGTATATATTTGTGTAGAAAAAATATCTAAAGCATTGAGATGATAGTTTTGATGGTATAATTTTATGTTCTCGATCATAAAGTTTGTATCTCGATGTATGGTTTTACAATGAGTGAAGGAAGAAAATCATGTTCTATAAAATTAGATTCATCCGATTGATGTTCCCTAATAGAAGTGATAGTAAATTTTGGTGGAATTCATCACCGATTTTCCTAATGATTATGGTGGCTATGATTATATATGTGTGATCATATTCCACTTGATTATGTCAACTAACATATTAGATATTAAGGATTCCATCTCTGTGGATTTTGTGAGGTAGTATTTAAAGGAGGCGGTGAGTCTTCATGGGGTTCCAAAGATGATCATCTCAAATCATGATCGATATTTCAACTCTAGTTTATGGATATTTATTCTACATGATTTTTCATATTATTTATTCCATGAAACCAAATTTCATTAAAAGATAAATGTTAATTTAAATCGAAGTATCTAGATATTATATGTCATGTAATGCATGTGTATTCTAGATTTTGGAGGATTGTGGGAGATGCATTAAACCTATGCAAATTTTTATTAAAACCAAAATTAAAACTCCATTGTTGGAATGGTTTTTTTGAAGCATTGTGTGACTGAAATATCTGAGCTCTATTGTGTTGGAATAGTTTTTAGGAGTCATCAATTATTCAACCAGTTTTATTGGAGAGAACGACATACAAATTACATGTGATCCACAACTAACAGATGGTTATACATGACAGTTGGAAATCCTATATTGATCATAAGAGGAGTCTATAATGTTTGATGTTGGGTATTATATATTCATTAACTTTTATCCTCATCATGTATATTGAATGATTCATCATTAGATTAATATTACTCTATGATTAATTACACCTTTCAAGGGGTAGCATGTTAGAGTTTTAGGATATCAGTTTGAACTTCCCCAAAAAGATGATTTGGATGAATAATTTATTTCCATTCCTTGGACGGGTTTTACCATCTATTTCCGGTGGATTAAATTAATTAACAACAAAGGGATCTTGTTGAGAAAATTAATTTGGGTTATTGGTTACCCAATGAATAGGTAATCAGAGTTTGGTTCTTTTTATTCCATTCTATCTTGGAGAATGTTGAGAACATCCTACTGTGGTTAGAGATTCACTATCATTGTATTTTTAAATTGAATGTGTGGGAATATCATTATTAATTATTTTTTAACACAACATAAATAACTAAAAAATATTATACATTGGGATTAAAGGAATAATGGATTCTGGTTTTACATGCATATTTTTTCTATGTTGTGGTTGCCTATGGAATTTCTAGATAGTGTGATATAATATTTTATTGGTTTTTTTAATTTTCAGGGTTAAATATCTATAAATATGAAAAAAAAATTGGGGTTATGTTGATATGCTTAAATTTATTTTCATGTTAATTTAGAACTATTATTCATATAAATTTGACAAAAACTGGAATTAAAACTAACAGAATGTTTGAGTTGATACATAGATTTTGATTGTTGATAATTTATAATTTCTATTTCTTGAAAACCTATTCTTAATAAACAAGTTAATTCATGATGATAATTATAGTTGTTTTTATAATGATATATGACATGGGTGATGAGCTAGTGTATTTTTATTTAGAAAGGATTGTATTCCTATGTTTTATGGATATAATTTCAGTATGATTATTTTAGGGTAAAAATATCTATTTTTGTGAATCTTGTTACACTAGTATGTTAGAGACATGATATTTTTTTATGATAAGCAGATAAGATTGAAAATATTTTATGATCAATGGGTTATAATTTTTTAGGGTTGTGGAGGTAATGATGTTGGTGATGGGGGGACAAATTAATTACTGAAAAAATAGTGTCAGGGATGACATCATGGTTGTAAATTTGATTTAAAAATCGAAAATTATTATTGATTATTTAATTATTATTAGTTGATGGATTATTGGCATAATACTATTTAGTATGGTTTCAAAATTCTTGATAGTGTTATAATCTATAAATTACAAGTGTTTTTTTAATTCAGTATCTTGGGATATTTATTAGAGTTCCTAATGAATTGAGACATTATTAATGGAAATTATAAAAGAAAAATATTTCTTATTTTTAAATTATACAAAATAATCCTATAATATATCCACATTAAATGAAATATGGATATATGGGGCTGAAGGATCGCAGATTAGATTATTAATTTATTAATCATGGAAGTGAATTCAACCTAATATAAATTAATGGGTAATTAATAATAATTATTATAATTGATTATTATGTTCATGTTTTGGATCTAATCCATAGTGTTGGTAGTTGGTTTGCCCTTGTAAAAATTGTGATAGATGAGTCTAAGACTATACTGTTTCAATTATTTTGTGCATGGATGATTTATATATATATATATATATTAATTATAATTCTTTACCACCCATATCATTATGTCAACATACACCAAAATAATTTAGGAGTTCTTTCTCCCACTTCTGAGACAGTAAGGGAATATATAAATGAATTATCCATTCATCCCTCTCCCATTAGCTGTATTATTGTTTGTAGACTGACATTATCTATCATAGATCTCAATTATATTATGAATTTATTGGTAGGATATAACAAGTTTATTTTATAACACATACATATATCTGGTCATGGTGGCCATGGATTCCCAAGGGTTTATGTGAATAGGTTATGATGGATTGAAGTATAAAGAATTTAAATAGGTTATAATACTTTTGGAATATACACATGGTAACATATGATTTAATGGTGATGAGGTTCTTGCAAGTGTCACATGAGGTAGACTGGCTATAATGGGATTACATGACATACAATATGATTTAGTGATGGGATTTGCATTGAAAATGAGATGTTTGGGGATGAGAGAGTAAAAATGTAGGGGATTGGAAGTTGGGAATGTAATACATAAATATTATATATGTATTCCTTTGAAATAAATTTCACGTATTCAATAGATTTATGTCCACACGACCCTCAGTCCAAATGAATAGTGGTATACTATATCCTTAATAACCAAGCCATTGCATTGGAGGGTATGAATAAGGTTTAATAAATTACAAAAAATATATAGACATGTTTTCTTTAATTAAAATGTATTTATTAATTCCACAAAATTAATCAATACATTTATAATAAAACCATTTCATGATTAAAAAATATATTTTTTGTTATAAATATATTTTTTAGGTGTTATAATTTTTATTAAAAATATATATCGTTAACTATTTAAAAATATTTTTTCATTAAATTTACTAAGAATATATTAATAATAATGCATACATTTTTTAGATATTGGAAAATGATAATTCCACTCATGTGTACATATGTACTATCACCTCCAAGAAGCAATGCGATTTTTTTTATCAAAGATTTATTGAATGATTGTAAAATTTTAAAAAATAGTTATATATGTTACTTATGACATGAATAATAATTTTGAGATGATGTAACTAGGGTCAGAGTGTAAGGACTGTAACCACTGAACTAAACCATTTATGAAAAATGAAGATATTAATACCCAACACAATGATGAAACTGAAATACTATTAATGGTTGGGTGAAATGATTTCATAAGTAAACCATGATTGGTATTTTAAGAATTAATATTTCTATTCAATTAAATAATATTAATTAAATTTTAATATACATTATTTTAAAATCTCTGATGAAACAAGTTGGAACCGAGATATGATTTTCTCATTTAAATATTATTTTCTATGAGACACATTCCATATACATTACTTTTTTCTTTAATTTTGTGTAAAAATTTTCCTTTTTTTACTTTATATAATGAATATATTTTTAGTGATTTTATTTAATGTTTTAAATTATGTTATTTCATTCATAGGGTTATGATTCAATATTTACCAACGTTATAAGTGTTTTATGTTACAATCTCAATTTTTGACGTGATTATTTATTCATAAATTTATGATGATGAAATTGTATGATATAACTGTAAAAAATTATTTATTTTATTCTCCAATATTTCATTCCATATAACAAAATCTTTTATTTAATTGTTTTCTCTTTCTGTACTAAAAAGTTCCAAATAATGATTTTAGGTAATAGCAACAATATTTCTATCTTCGAATGCAAATATTTTTCTTCCATGTTCATGTTCTGTTTAAATAATTTATATTATTTTTTATGTAGATTAAAATGATTTATTAATTTCATTTTTACCAATTATTTACTATTCATATATTTATATCTTAAAAGGACTATTAGTATCATTTTCCAAATAAGGTACTTCTCAACAATGGTATGAATGAAATATTTGTTTTCATGTTTAACACAAAAATAAATTTTCACAATGTGGTTAATACTGTTATATATGATTCTTCCTATAAAATTTTCCATGGTTATTTTTTTATAATTATCCCCAATTTTATATAATTTTCAAAATTTTAAATATGTATTTTGTAAAGGTTATTTTTATTTTTATCCAGAAATGTTCAAGTGATCGTATACTTGTATTTTCTACTATGAAAACATAAAATGATATTACATATGATTCAATAAGGATATTATCCAATACTAACATCCAAATTCATTATTTGGTCTATTAATTATTATATTAAATAAATATTAAGGAAACCTATAATCTTTTACAGGGGTTAAGTTATAATTAAATGATAAATGTTTTAATTCTCTTATAGAATAAATATAATTATATTGTGATTAAGTGATGGGTATCTCTATTAAGTCCCTCTAATTCATTTTTTAGTGTATAAATTTTATGATGTTAAAGGGTACATATAAGGTTATTCCATTCCAAAAAGTGGGTACAAAAGTGGTCATCTCATGATCTAAAAATGGTAAAAATGAAGATATCCCAATACCAAAGATTACAAATAGGTGGTTAGACTGTTCCCAACATGCGATCAATGTTTTAATTGATATCCTTAAAAAAATTATGATTATAAATATTCCAGAAATTATGCGACACTCTTATAGAATTTTCTTATTCGAAAGTTATATTATCATTTGTCGTGATCTATGATTCTATAATGAATCTTGTATTAAGAACAAAATAATGATTTATTCCATTATATAGGAATTATTGATTTTTATTTTCTAAAGTAACCACATGATCTTACCTAACAGTCTGGGTCATTCTCAATGTTTTCCTCATAGTTCCTCGCTAGGTGTTCCCATGTATTTATATATATTCTACTCTAGTGATCATCTCCATATTGGAGCCTCTAAAAAATATTTGATCTTTCATGTCATTCCATTTCGCTTGATCCCTGGGAACATCCACTTGAATCATTCATAACATCATTTGGTTGACGTCTTCCCTCTCTACCTTGATCACTAGGACACCCTCCATCATTTATTCGCCATAATGCATTAGTTATACCATCTGAGTTTCCATATCCTCATACATCAGGCACTAAAATCCATCTAGAGAGCCTACCTCACATTATTGTCCAGGGGAAATAACATCCCCCTTCACCAGCCTCATATCCTCAAAATGCATATTCACTTCTACATCAACTGCCATTGAGTCTCCTTTATCCTCTAATTGAGGCTCTACGACGCCAACCTATTAATCCTCCTCTCCTACCTCTAACTCGATCTCATGCCCCACGAGTTTACCATCATTTATGGCCAATCTTGTTTCTATCGGTTTTGGAAGATATGAGTAGTCCTTACGACCATTAGATTTCGGCTTCATGGATACTATATAGATCCTCGGGTCTCTATTTTCCTTACTACATTTCATTATACTTTTGTTGTGTAGACCATTACTAACTCCTACCAAATCAGTTTCATCTGAGGGCTGTCTATCTCCATCAGACTCGACCTCGTAGGGATAGATGGATTTTCCTTTAAGCTCTACCTAACTACTTAAAATCTCAAATTGGTTGTTTAGTTTGAGGCATGACAACATCCTCTCCATGTTGATTCTCGAACTGGTAATCATATTTTTTCCAACAACATGTACAGGCTTCTCCTACTCTTGACCGTCCTTGTGCTTACCCATTCCAGTAGAAAGCACCATTCTGTCATAGTTATTGTAATCAGTAAGGATCACTAATTTTGCATAGGTATAAGGATGAAGACTCACTGAACCATTTGAATTTAAACAAGTACCTCTAGTAGTGTACAATGGGTCCTGAGACTGTGCATTGTACAAATCCGTAGATTCCTCAACCACTACATAGGTCTGGGCACCCAGAGTAAATGATCTGTAGTTCAGAGGAATCTCTAGATCGCTTCGCAACCTATTAAAGATCTATGATACATTGGGTTTAGAAGGTATGATATTAACTCGTTTCTACATTACTGCTCCATTTTTACACTTGATATTCTTAGCCTTTCCAGTCCCCTTTTCAAAACAAGCACAACCATCTCCATACCATTCAACTGTCCTAACTGGGCACTGGTCCTAAACAATCTTATTGAAACATGAATCACCATTCTCTTCAACCTCACTGACTTATGGATTGCATGTAATCAATTAAATCTAATCATATTAAGGGAGGCCATCCCCACCTCTACCGTGCAGATCCATCATGTTGTTGTAGGCCACAACAACTATTACACCAGAAGAACATCGATGACATCTGAATGAATCATGACCCAGATGACAACAAAAAAATATAATGGATCATAAGAGTCGTTACATATCTTTTGATTTCAGGGGATCTCTCCTTCTATCTCAATGACAATGGAGTCTAACTATCCCTTTGAGACATCTACTTTTACATTAATTCTCGAGGAGACTAGATGACACATGGTGCTAGTGCGGGCATCCGAATAGAGGTAGCATCTGATCATATTTCCGATTAATGGAAGAATTTTCAGATTTTGGGAAGTGGTGGAAGACTGAGAAGTGAAATACATAGAGTCGTAAATAGGGATTCATGCATCTGATGAAAATCAAAGGACCACTGAAATAAATTGAACTGGAATCCATCGAAAGCTCGTGAATCATATGCCCATATATAGGTCAGATCTTCCTCCGATGAAGAATGAATCAGAATATTCCTTGAATATAAAATACCAAAAACCATCTGATCATGTAGATCCATATAAGAGAAAAAAAACCTTGTTGAAGGAGTCAACCGAGGGGAGTTGTATCCCAAAACGAGCAACTAGGTTAAGATCTAGCATTTTTGAAGCATTTTTGAACTCCAAGGGATAAATCGAATCTCAAGGAATTCCATTCTCACAAGAGTGGACTTTAAGTATCACATTGATATGAGGAATGAGAGTTAGATAAGCTAGTTCAGTGAAAGGGGAAAAGTGATTGGGGAAGGAGCGTTAACCCTACTCCCCAGCTTGATCGATCTGGGGAGGGGAGTTGGGGGTGCAGCCATGACCTAATCCATTATCTCCATGGCCTCTCATGGAGCGAAAACTCATCTATTAACCTTATGATCTCATACCCTCATACATATCATATTCTCACTTATGATAATTGAATGATATATCCCATGCCTAAACATATTAAGTATTTGAGATAAAACATTCTTATGTTTCCTTTCCTAGGTTATATAGAATTTCTATAAGTAGGGTATGAATATGATGTGTATTATGTGATAAGAACATGGGGGATATATTTAATATCTTTCATGAAATTTGATGATTATCTAACTAGTTTCAAAAAAACTATACCATTAAATTACTTATGTATGTATTACTATGATATGTTTTAAATATTCATCTAAAATTACGTAATATTTATGTATGTATTGTATGGGTCCATAGAATTGATATCAGATAAATATTTAGTTATTTTTAGAGACTATGATTATAAAACACTATCAAGATCCCTTATTATAATGCTCTATATATGAAAAAATATTATGTTATTTTTAATAATGGATTGTTTCTATTCATGAAAACACATATTATTTCTATATGAAATGTGGAAGAAAATATTGAAAAGATGTGCATAGAGATTTCTATTCTAAAACTGGTGGATTAAGTTTTAACAATATCATCACTAGTGCATAATGAGAGGGCATAAAACTATAAAACTAGAGAGAAATTCTTAGGTGATATGATTTTGTTAATTCACATTTTCATTTTGAATTTTTATGAAGGACATGAACACACAATAACTTTTGATGGACTAGATAAAACCTAAGATGTCCTAGATTGAATAGGATATATTTTTTAGACATCTAATTAATTATTTTTCATGGTTATATGTTTTAGAAATATGTTTATTGTTACTCAAACTATGTTATTTTTGTTTTTATTCAATTTATAGAACTAAATGGAATCATTTTAATAACGAATTATATGAATAATGGAATTATTTTTCCCCTGATTTTTTTATTTTATGAGAGATAAAGTGAAAAAATATTATTTCTATTTTCATAAAACTCTATGAACCTATCAATTATGCCGAGCATAAAAATTAGTAAAAGATAGAACAATATATTATCAATTAGTTTTTAGGAAAAACCAACATTCTTTAGTGGGTTATATCATCCAATAATTACTTATTAATTGATCAATACCAATAAAAATAACTGGTATTCATTAATTATTTACTAATGAAAAAGTTATCTTATATTTTTGTCATTATAAATATGAAACAAATCAATTATATAATATTATAAAGAATATAGGGAAATAGAAACAAACTCCATGTAGTGGGATGAGTTTCACAGATAATTTTTAAATAAGTAATTTCAGCATAATTTTATTACCAAAATAGAGATGGAATTCCTTGAGCAAAATAATAAGAATATTGAATACATTAGTTCCTAGGAGTTAAATTTTATAAGTCTTGTGGGTTACAATTTTGGTATTATCATTGAACCTTAATGTAAGATTGAAAGAATTTTTAGTTTCATAAAACCAAGTACTCGAGGGGTTTTACCCAGAAGATAGTTTAATAGATATGAATGAATAACATAATATACTCTCAAGGTATAAATCAAGATCAGATTAACCAATCAATCTCATTGACTGGATAGGAAATTGAGTATGTAATTCAAAGGAAATACTGTTAGTAAAAACTATGGAGGGAAGAAGATGAGTCTTCATTTATAATTGATGCGTGGAAGAAAATATGATAGACATTGAAATAAATGAACTAGAAAATGATTTATGCTTGGAGATGAAGGTTATAATGAAAATTAATATTAGAGTAATTGGAATAATTAAACTATTCATGTGAATAGAGATAAATATCCTTTGAATTCATCAATCTCACTCTATGGTTTCAAATGCAAGAAGCATGGGCATTATGATGAATAGTGCACAAATCTAATGATTAATGAAGCTGATTAATGTTAGAAACATATTAAGACCATAGACAAAGTAAAATATCATGTTATTACTATTTCTGATGACTTTTATTAGAATTAAGTTGTAAAATGTTCACTTACCAACTTTTCTACAACTATTATGCATTTTTATTTATGATTCATCCCTCTAATTTATATAGAAATAAATTTATAATGGTATAACATTACCATATTAATTTATATATGTTAAATAATTATTGAAAATTTCTAGTGGTATGATGTTTGAATCTTAAGTGTATTACTCATTTTGATTTAATTTATATTGGAATTTCATTCCAAAATATCTAATTATTCTTCATATAGTTGAATTTGATGCATCTGTTGGCATATATTTTCTCTCTCAATATATATCATATATCAATTTGTAATGATGTAATGCCACATTTCATATTTTAAATGAATCTTTTATCAATTTTTAATGTGAAGATGAATATGATATTACAACGTAAATTAATTCTATTTTATGGGTCTTGATTACTTTTTATAATTGTATATATCTCATATGGTTGGGGAAAAATAAAAATATAATATATGTATACTGTATGGTATTTTTCTGATTTATTTTCAAAAAAAATTTCATGTATTCGTAGGAATCCTAATTTTTTTTGATACAACACATACCCAATGTTATAGTAATGTCAAATAATTCGTCTATAATGGATCAGATTTTGTTTATGAAATGAAGAACAAACTCATGATGAATCCAGATGAGGGATTCAGTCAACCAAGTGCATCACCATAGGGTGTACAATATTGTTTCATTAAAATTAAATCTAGATCAATGTGACTCTGTATTTAATATCATGTAATATACATGATCATGATCATGTATAAGTATACTTTACACTGTATTCATGATTCTTTTTTGACTAAATAAATGGATATAATCACTATTCCATGATTAATCATCATTTTGGATACTATCGATTATGTTAATAAGAAATTAAATATCTAATATAGCATTCCAAGTGAGGTATGAAAAATATCAATTTATACTGATTCCATTTGTTCTTAATAATTTTCTCACAATCATCATGAATCTTGTTAATATATTCATTAGATATTTTTATAATAAGTTTGTGGAAGTCTTCATTGAAATTATTTTTATTTATTACAATATTATGGAAGTTAATGAATAACACATAATTATTGTACTAATGTACCTAATGTAGGATTAGTTCTATGTAAATTTATTAATTCTGAATTTTCTAAAAAAATACCATTCTTGGGACATATAATGTCATGAAACGGTATATCAGTATATCATTATGAGATGAATGTCAATGAACATTGTCCCATACCAACCACTATGATTATGATCTTATGATTTCTTATATTAGAAGAATATTATTAATGTCTTTTATGAATTTATCATATATTATAACCCACTAACAATGTTACCTTGAAATTTAGTTATGCCATTTTGGACCATGGAATGTGAATAAAATTTCTAGGAGCTGAAGACAATGATAGTTAGTGAACCTATTCTTATAGAACCCTTATATGGAAAAGGTTTTATGATATATAGTGATCCATTTAATAGGGGACTAGATTTTGTTTTTATGTTGAATGAGATGGTAATAAATTATTACACACATCAATTTTAGGTTCATTTGAAAAATTAACTCAATCATTATTTAGCATTTTCTGTAGTAAATTTTTTGTTCAATATATAAATGAATTATTTATATAGTTAATGGTTTTAAATATATATTTATGACAAAATATTGATGTATATATTAACATATAAATATTCAAATATTCACTAAAGGATATTTGTTTAATTGATTAAATATTATGACTAAAAAATACATTACTACAATGGGAATGAAATCAAGCTGGATGATGCATTGATTCCAAAGGATCACACAAGGTTTTCTAGGATTAGCAAAAAAAAAAGTATAATACTAATGAATTTTCAAAAGTAAATACCTATAAATGATGATGGAAGTGAAAAAATATTATACTTCTAAAATGATTGTTAAACCATATATCCATGTGAAGAGTAAATATGCACAAAAGGAATATGTAATGCTATAAAAGAATGTGAGAATTGTTCTTGAGATGAACCCCAATTATGATTGAATGATAAGGATCAAGAATAAGGTATGTGTCCTATTAGTACCAAAATTGAAGAATGATATTTACGAGGAATCTCAACATTCATCATTATTTTTTCTTCCTAGATGTAAAAAGATTTATAGAGACTATAAGAATAATTTATGATGTGATACGGTGATGAGAGATATTATTGAGTATGTATCTCAATGCATAGTAATTCTACTTTTTATGGAAGAGAGAGATAATTTTAATGGTATGTTACAACTATTACACATACATATATTTAAATGTCAAATATTCACCATGGATTTTATAATAAGAATCCCAAAGAAATCTAATTGATATTAATATATTTGGTCTATAGTAGAATGTCTTACGAATTTAGATTATTTATTGACATTAGAGAATATATATCTCTTAAACAAGATGAAAATATATATATTAAGGAATTGGTATGGTTTCATGTAGTTCCACATTATAATTTATTTGATTGAGAATTGTGGTTTTCATAAATGTTACAGAGAAGTCTTCTACAAGATCTTGAAAAAGTGTAGTGTTTTTGAACTACTTATCATCATTACATGGATAGTCAGTCTGAGAGAACCATTTATAAACTAAAGGATCATATAAGATTATATTGTCTATATATAAATGGTGGTAGGTATGAACATTGTCCTCTAGTTTATTTTGTTAAATAATAGACATCACTCGAGCATTTAGATAAAATTCATTTATACATCTGTAGAAATAAATCAATAAATTTAAAAAGGATGTATGATGTTGGATAACGAAAGATATTTGGAACTAATCTGGATGAGGAAATAGAAGATATGGTAATTTCCATTTGAAAAACATTAGAGAGTCACATAGTCGACATAAGTGTTATGCTGACAATCATTAGATAGATCTTGAATTAAAAGTTAGTGATATATTATTCTTATTAATTTCTCTATAGATGAAGGTTATTTGATTCATATGGAATAAAATGTTGAAATCCAAGTATATTGGACACTTAGAGATTATTAATTATTTATGGATAATAACTTATTTCATAGATCATCCATTATTCATCTCTCATGTTCATGATGTGTTTCATGCATATCTTTTTAAGTAATACTTAAATAATCATTCACATGTACTAAAATAAAATATTATAGCTCTTATGAATTAAATTTCATATGAATAGAAATGATTGGAGATTCAATATAATTGATATAATTATTTTCAAATAATACCACTCACATGGAAAATGTTTTGCGAAGAAACCATAAATTTGAGGAACCCATGTGGGAACCCAATGATGTGATGTGGCAAAAGTACCCTCTATTGATTTTATTATTATTATGTAATTTCATTAGTGTTATAATTTATGAACCTAATATTTTATATACATTCATATGTAATAACTTTTTTATTATTCAATAGCATATTTTACGAACAACCCATATTCTAAATTAGCTATGATATATTATGGATTTTATATCATAGCTGTTGGATTAGAGAGTATGAATATTATTAAAAAAAATTATGATATATATATAAATAGATATATATTTTATTTAATTAATCTAAATTTAATTATTCATTCCTAATAAATAATATTTGAATTTTAAATAAAGTCATTTTAGTGATAAAAGTCTTATTTTTATGATGAATTTTATATTTCATGGCGTTTTTAATTTTTATATAATATAATATATTGAAAACTATTTAAAATGAATTTAGAAAATTTTATTGATTATTGATTATTAATAATTCATATATTAGTTATCTAATGGTTAGTAATAAATATAAAATCATTTTTCTGTAAAATGTGTTATTTTTCAGAAAACCATTTTCATGTGTGAAATGTATTTTAAAAATATTTAAATTAATAACTGAATAATAATGATTTTAATGAAATATTTTTATTTTATATACAATAAAATATATTAATATCTATATAATATTTTTTACTAGGCAGTGACTAAAAGAAGACTCAGTTTTATGCTAAAAATGTATTTTTCTAAGAAACGGTTTCTATTGGATTTTGCGTGAATATTTTAAAATTAATTTTTTTCACTATTAAAAATGTATTTTAAAAAATTTATTGCATAATTGTAACAATATGGTAAAAATGACACTTTAATATTTTTCCTAATAAATAGTAAAAACAATATAAAAATATCTTACCACATTTTAGGTTAAAACATGATTGTTGGGGGTTAAACTAAAAGATTGGTTTGAAAGTAAAAAATTAAACATCTATAAATATTTTTATATACATTTAATCTTTATATTGTATTATATTCAAATATATGTACAGTTGTTTCTAATTTCACATGAACATAACCTTATATTTCTAAAAATTATATGAAATTTCATATTTGTCCCTCCCCTCACTTACAAAATGAAACCTATTATCCTCCCTTAGTCAAACAATTTAAGCCTTATAAATCAACCATTAACCAACAAATTATTCTTTTATTCATTAAATTATTTCTTGATCTATGTTTCTTATCATAAGACCATTCTCATAGTTCATAAGGTGTAATCCAAAGGAGATCTATCAAATAAGAGGTAATCATCTTACCCGACTATTTTATCCTTTATTTCTTATTATACCTCATATAAATATAATTTATACATAATAATATAATATATATACTATAATTAATATTATTTGCCTTTATATTGATTATTTAACAACAATTTTCATCCTTCTTTCCATCGAAAGAGAAATGAATTTATTGCTCGTCTGTTTCTGTGGACTACCACCAACACATCGTGATATGATTCATTTTCCATAAACATCATTCAAAGTTGATTATTATGATGGGTATAATATATATATATATGATATTTATATAATAATTTCTCTATTTTAATTATAATATCTTACCTACCTTCAAACATTTCCATTCTTTGGAAAAATGATAATGTCACTCATGCATAACTGTGGATTACCAACATCATTAAGCGATGTGACTCATTTTTCAGCACTTATTTATATAAATGATAAGTTTATATAATGAATAAATATAATAATTATTTAATAATTAATATTATATTTATTATATAAATATTATGAATGTTTAAGGATCATATCCAATGAACCAAAACATACATAATAAATAAAGGAGATAACACCTGAAATGATGACGATAACGAATGGATACAAATGAATGGGTTAAAAGATATTATAAGTAGAACAAGTATTATATTATAATTAAGAATATGGTTATTTAATAGTGTAATAAAATATTTTAATTTATTATAATAGAGATTAAAACATATTACAATGAATGTCGGACCTCAGGTAATAGTTTTTTTTCATAGTTTTGTTTCAAAGAGAAATATTATTTATTAACCTCTTATATCATTCATGTGGTATATATACTAATACTATAATATGATATGTCATAAATATATTAAAATTATTGTGATTTAATGTTTCATTTGATGTTATTTTTTTTCAAGGGATATGATTCAAAAGATACCAAAGTGGTAATAAGGGTTTAAGCTTACAATCTCACTTTTTACCGGGATTTTTTTGATAAATTTATGATGATCAAATTATATGATCTATATATCTGAAATATTATTTATTTTATTCCCATATAGTTATTTATAATTATTATAAGTTTTAATTTCATCTTCCTCTCTCTAACTACTCCAAATTCCAAAATATTTTTTAAGGAAAATTCTTTTTATTTCTCTCTTTTCCCAAAGAATATTTTTATTAAATGTCAAAATTTTATTTAAAATGTTTTAAATAAAATTTTTACTATTATACTATTAATTATTGAACTTATTTTTCCTATTTTTTAATTTATATTAATTTTATAATTGAATAATTTTTACCAAATGAAGTAATATTTAACAAGGTTGTGAAATAAATATTTCCATGAACCATTACTGGTTGAATTTTTTACCACATTTATGGAAAATAATTTATTTTATGATTATATTACATGTTTAAATGTATATTTTAAAATGAATGGTTTTCTTAATATTTATGAAAATATTAAATTTTGTAAAATATTTCTCCAAAATGGAGATGTTTATTTTACCCATGAAATATTCTTGAGATCATTTAAACGATTTTTCCACTTTGAAAACATCTATTAATATTATATATAATTAATTGGGGATATAATCCAATGATACCATTTTAATTATTTCTTTATATTTTTACTCATTATGATAATTAATTATTTATAAAAAACCTTTTTTCATAGGTTATGATTTCAGAAAATATTTTTCACAATATTGTGTTCTAAATATGAAAGGATTATGATTAGTTGGTGGTTGGGTCCATTAAATCCCTCCAATTCATTAGGAAATGTTTAAATATTATAATCTTAAGGGGAACTTTAGAGGTTCTACAAATCATGAATGAAGATACGTTAGAGGATATACACTTCCAAAAAGATGGTATATGGGAGGTTATCCCAAACTAGAAGTAGGTACACAAGATTTCATACCAGCCCAAGAGGATACATGGGTGGTTATCCCAAGCCCAACATCTCATGAATCTATTTATATATAGCATGGAAAAATGATTTCAATTATTTTTATTCCTCCACACTTTGTGCCAAAATATTATGTCATGTTATTATTCCAATGTAATATACCCTTGGTTAATGATATTTGATTCTATTATGATTCATTTATTATGAGTCACCAACGAATTATTCCATGATTCATGAGTCTTAGGGTATTAAAATCTAATGTTAGGCGCATGTTGTCATACCCTTAAACATATATTATTCTAACTTTTGATCATTGACTGATATCTTACATGTTTACACTTATTGAGAATTTGAACTCACCATTTTTATGTATTCATTTCCCATGATATTCAAAAATATTTTAATTGGTATTGACTAATAAATATACAATGTGATAAGATATTTTGGGATATGTTAAATATATTTCATGAAATAAGATGATTATATGTCTATTCTCTAAAGAAACATTACATTTTACGGTTGATGGGCATGTATTATTGTGTTTTGTTTTGAATATTAAACTAATATAAAATAATATTTATGTATGTAATGTTTTGGGAATAGTTATTTATTGATGCATAATTTTGTTTGGTGGTTTCTTATCTCATATATTATTCTATAAATGTATATCTGAGGGTAATTACTCTAATTTTTGTTGGTCATATACCCTCAATTATAGTCCCTAACAAATTTCTTATTAGAGGTGGGCTTCAGGGGTCATTATATCCCTTTCATCAAAGCCATACTAGGAGGGGTACCCATGGAGGTAGGGGTCATGATATATTCGAAGCCATTATATTCAGTATGGTGATATCAACTTAATCACTCCAGGTCTTCCTTTTGTAAGCATACATAATTGTATATGTCAATTAGTTTTCCTTATAAATCATCTTCTTGGTATTTTTATTTCAATGGATATCCCTCATCACTTAATAATAGATTTTCTTTATCATTATTCTTAATAACATCTCCTTCATTGTAACATTCTCAATATTAACAATAGTTCAAATACCAAACCATTAAATACTCTACAATCTTTATCTAACAATAATTAAAATATAAAAAATATTATATATATCTTTTTAGTTATAAAACAATAACGCTGTATATATTTTATCAATACTTTCCTAAATTCAACTCTATAATGTATATTCTCTCCAATATCATTATGGTTTTATGGTGATCTCTATATCCCCCATCTTACGAAATAAAATTAATGGGATATAATTACAAGTTTTTTATCACTTTTAATAATTTCATTAGAGTAATAAAAGTATCCCCTTAACACTAAAAGTCATTGATCATATATATTCACCTCATTAAAATTTTAAAATGGTATTTGTATATTTTTTTAAAAAAAATTAACATCTCCCAATTAATAAATTAATACTTATCAACAACATACAATAATCACTCATCCTTACTACTAATTTTTTAACACCAAATATCGTGCTATGTAAAATTTAATGATGTATGAAATAATCCTCATAGCACTGTATCAACTTCACAAAGATTTTAACTAATTGAACTAACCACTTTGCAATGAGCTATAAAAAAATACATGAAGAATACTTTCGTTAATTCTCACTAAAATAAAAAAACTGGTTAATAATATAAAATATTTTATAGTATATTTAATTCCATGAGAGTTTTGAAAATGATTATTTACATCCTTAAAAATCTTACATTTATATGAATGTCACTTTCAAAAGAATATAATAAAATAAACACGAAATCAAAAATGAGAGATTAGTATGAATTATTGAAATATGTTTTCCTCTTCTAAATGGTAATATTATTTTGTAAATAATTATAACAATTTTATAATCCCAATAAAAACTCACCTTATGTTCCACCATCAGTAGAATTATATTTAAGAATGACATTCATCATCTTAGTCACCTTTTATAACCTCAAGTGTCTGAAAATTATATTATATTGTTTTTAGATTAAAATAAATATATAATTCAATAAATCATACTTGAATGTTTTTGTTGCTCCTCTATATTCATGATTTCCATATACTTAGTCATGATATATAAAAACATGATACATGTTTGATACCACTTGTTATGAACTATTCTCAAATACCAATTCTATGAAATATCAATTTCAAAACTAAATATGGTCATTTAGAAAATCATATCCACATGTATTTTTTGATATAACCAATTAAAAATTATTAATATCAATATATATGATGTATTCCATCATTTTTATTCATTTAAATGTATTATATTTTATCAATTAACTCACCCCATGGAACATATCCCCACCTTGATTTGGAATCACTCCAAGAACAATTATTCTAATTAAATACATGGGAAGTGGGGTAATTCCCCAGAATCACCAAGTTTGTGAATTTATATCCCCCATAGAAAATAAAATATCGGTATAACAAAAAATAATATAAAATAAAAGACTTGGAAGACATCAATGGAATATAAAAACACATTATATCACTGTCAAATACTTTACAAAACCCATAAAAACACATGCATAATCAAAAAATTAATGAATACCACTAAAATTGGAGAATCAACCTAAAAACACTAATAATATAATGGCTCTAACAAAAATCCATTCAACATTAATATAGATCAGGGACCTAATTAATTATATATTTTATACACAAATATTTTAGTAGAAAACAAAATTTTATAGATCCACCACTAGAGAGAACATCTACATTACCACAAAAAATATCAAAAATAAAAAGGGTAAAATTAATAACTGGATTAGGGAAGTAAATAAAGTATATAATAAGATTTTGGGAACACCTCACTAATGATGTTCTAAGTACATAAGGAAAAATAAGGGAGAAATGATGAAATATAGAATATTCTTCCCACAGAGAGTATCCCTAATTGATGAAATGAACACTTTATTTCAATCACCCTTGAAAAATTTATAAATACATATAGAAATACTTTTTTCAATTAGAAATTTAAAAAAAACAGATCAATTTTTATGTGTTATATTACTGATTTGGTCTAGGATGACCATAAATAAGACTCTGGTGAACCATCAGTAATAAAACATGGGTTATCCAAAAATATGATTATCAGTAAGGGGGATAAGATACACACCATAGAAAACATCATGAATATCTATCAGTATATGATATAGAAATTAAATTAAATAATTAAAAAAATTCTAATGGAAAATCTCTAATTAACTTTTAACCATACATGTGTGGTGAAAGAAAATAATATAATAAAGAATGATGACAGATTGGAACCACAATGTATGTAATACTGTATAATGGGAATGAGAAAATAAGATCACTGAAATATTCTTGATGACTCTTCTGCTAAATGTGTGATATTACACATATATTCCTCTATTTCATTTTATGGGAAAATATTTGTATACTAAGACAAGCTTTGTTCTTCTCTTCTATGAAAACCATTAAAAACATGTAAAATTTATACATCTTGGGGATTTATTATTTTTAAAATTCATCCTTATTTTTTAAAATCGAGGCTTTATCTATCATCAATTTATTGATTTTCCACCTTTATTTCCATGATGGGTTTTTCACATTCATATTCATCAGTGTATTATATATGATCCTTTCCATTTTAAATTTCTTTTATTCCAATATCATGATTCTCTTTTTTATAGTAACAATGTTAATTTATTTTTATACTTAACCCCTTGACATATGGACGATGAATTTATTATTTACACATTATATTACATTTGATACTATAATATAGTTACGTATGAAAATATTTGTCATAGATGAAACATCTCCCAATAGAAAATTTCTTTTATATTTCTTTCATATATGATATGTAATATCATATTTTATTTTATCACATTTATCATTGGACTTGAAACACAAATAAATAATGTATCAAAAGAACTTGTTACAATAATATCTACATACAATTATTTTTTTGGAATTGTTATCTCATAATTTAATAATAACACTTCTAATATTCTTTAATTTGAAATCGATTTTTTTGAAATCATCACTTATTAATTTACTCAAATTATGAATCCCTTATTTCAACTTCTCTATCGAGGGATTAAACATATATTCATTTTTATTTATATTTAAATCATATTTATTTCATTAGAAACACATATCAATCACTCTATAATAATCATATTAGTAACATTTTCTCTCTCAATCTACACATAATTGTTTTATATGTATAATATTAGATATAATATCCTTTTCTTTGATCAGTTGATCATTAATTTTTTATGCAAAATTCTATTGTAAATTGAATTAAATTTTAATGTTTACACTCATTTTATGACTATACATTAAATCCTCTCCCCTATTTCATTATTTTACAAATATAATTCTACTATGAAAATAGAATTCAATCAATCATTTTTTCTAAATGGTTAACATTTTGTTATAAGGGATGGATCCATCTTGATATCTTCTTTTAACCTCTACAAATGTATTTACATTACAAAACAACATATTGTTAAATATAATCATCACTTATTTCAATGATCAAAAAAAATATAAATATCTTTGTTTTTAAAATTTTCTAAGGTAAAATTATATATAAATAATTTAATTACATGAGAGCCAATCTGCTCAATTGGAGTACCCATATTTTCACTGAGTATTTTTACTTTTCTTATTGTTATCTTTTTTTAAGATAAATTGAAATTAACTCTAATTTATTTCACAATTACCATATCATCACTAGAGTTACATCCATCACTAATGGTATGACTTATAACATTATAGTCTTTCTTATTTTACTTATAAATTACCATTAAATTCATCATCAATTCAAATGATAATACATAATGGAAGATATTTTTGAATATATCATATGTCATTTTATATTTGGAATCCCAGTTTCTACTACATCATAAATTTATTGATTGTGATTTTAAAAATCAGAATCATGATAAATAAATTCTAGTATATCAAATACTAATGTGAAAACTAAAATTTTTGAATGTTTTTATATTGATTATTCCATTGATATTTGATTTAATATAACATAACTTGAGATCTTTATATTATTTTATGAGATTATTTTACTTGAAGGTTAATTTGGTAGTGTTTATAATATTGTGGTGAAAGAACCTGAAAATCACGGGGAAACATGATTTCATTACAACCATGGATAATGAGGCATGGAATAAACTATATTTTATGAGTTAAAGACTACATCATAAAGAGATTAATATGATTAAATTTAAATAAATTAGAATTATTTTACCTATAGTTACGAGAGTTAAATTGTTATTAGATTTAATGATTGAAGACGTTAATTTTTTTCAAGGTAAATATTATGATTGGATTAAAAGTATGGATGTATGATCCCTTATGTTAAAATATAATGAAGATGAGTAATATAGAAAAAGGTCTATAATTAAATGTTACACCATAATCAATTGTGAGTAATAGTTTCAGTGAGATTAGAGATGGAAAAAATATTCAAGATTCATGTATTAGAAATTAAGAGTTACTACATAATCTATGGAAGACACAAGTGTTGTGGTATGATGGATCCCCTTATTCTATTGTGTTTGAGTTTAAAATATATATATAAAGTTTCTCATATCCAATAGTTTTGAAACATGAAGATATATTTTAGGAGATCCTTTACATATAACATTATCCTTTTATTGAATTTTTTAATATGTATTGGGATACAAAATAGATGAAAAATTCAAGGGAGATGTAATCATATATTTAGGAGTATTTTTAAATATATATGGGTTCCTTTTCTTATAAATTGGAATTAACACACAATAGAAATAAGAGGGAAGAAATTGCTTCAATGGGATTGAGGTCAATTTATATAATTGGGATTTATATTTTTCCTATATACTCTCTAATTCATAAAATAGTTAAAATTGACGATTTTTGTTAAAAATCTTGGGTATACATATTTTTTTTCTAGTTTTCCTATTAATGTAAACTCAAATAATTTTTTTCTTCTTTTCAATGATGATTCTTTTTGGGTATCTATATTCATATTTTCCATGTTTTATATTCCCATCTATATTTAATTATGTTTATTATTAATTGATTGATGAATTTCTATTTTTTTGGTGATCTTGTTGGATGAATCTCTTTTGATAATAATATGTTTTTAAGATATATATGTATATATATGGATCAAACATAACTTAAATGAACCAAAGTAATTTACCGTATGAAAAGGATTCATTATTAATTAATGATTAAATTCAGACTCATCTGATTTTGTTAAATTAAATCTAGATAAAAATTGAAATTATCTATAATACATAAGTATCAATTATCTGATAATAACAAATTTATAAAATTTTAGTTCTTATATTTTAATTAAATTTTATAAAATTAGTTTTATATTTACTTTTAATAATTAAAATCCAAATTCCTAAAATTTTAATTAATGTTTCAAGTTATGGACCACTAGTTATTATGGGTTTGACCATGAATTTAAACTATTAGAAATCTTAATATTTTTATAATCATAGAAGAGTAAAAAAATTATAAAATTGATTCCCACTTAGATTAAACAGAAACCAATGGGTGAAAAGGTTTTTAGAACTATTTTCAAGGTATACTAACATAGTATAGATATTTGTATGAAATATTAGTAAAAACTATTTTATTTTATATTTTTTATCTTTGATAATTATTATTATTGATGGTATTATTGTAATGTGATTTTCAGTGTATACTATATTGATTTATTAGTACTCAAGATGGAAAATGTTTGTGAAATCTAGAGGGCAACTTTTTTATTGGGATGATAATATAGGTAAGTGATATAGTAATAAAAAGAAGGAAGACAGCATTTATGGAGTATATCAAGTGAAATAAACTGATCAAGTTTTTTCAATGAAGATTATTATGAAAAAGAAAACACGTAGAGTATGGATTAACTACTATTGTAAATATTTAAAATATATTTCTGTGATTTTGGGTTTTTATGAATCACTTCAATATAACAATAAAAATAATGAAAATGATCAAAAATTCAATTAATGTATTCATGCTAAAACAGGTAGACCCAAACACAATCATTATTAGATTTTTTATGATATGTGCTACTTTATATAAATCCATGATTTTTCATTTAATGAATCAATTTTAATTGTTAAAAAAATTAACTAGATTTATTTTATTTAAATGTTTGAGGTGTTGATAGTGACTCAATGGTTGGGTATTAGAAGTCTTATCGGTACCTATATATGAATATTTACTACATTTTGTGTGGTTTTGGTGAGGTTGTTGAGTACCATAGTGAGACACCAAAATCCTGGAGGCTCTAAAATTTTGGATGAAAGGGTGCACTATAATGGTATATGTATAGAGGATTGAGCATGTTTCCTAGGTAATATCACACCATATCTGAGAGGGGATAAATAGTGGTCGATCCAGGAGGTGGTGTGACACACTATGACCATTAATGTCACATCAAAACCCATTCACATTATTTTTTTAAGAGATAAAATTTTAATTTCACCATTGACATTTATCGGTTACTCTAATCCTCTACTACAATATCTACTCTTTCAGGGATAATTTTAATGCTCTTCCAAGTCATTATATTCCCCTTCACCATATTGCTTTATCCATTTAAGGTGTAATTAATTCTATGGTTCTTATTTTGGAATGTTTTGGTCTGTGTAAGGATTAAATTCCACCTCCCCCACTGTTTACTTGATTTTCTTTCTAGAATAGTTACTTTATATAGGTGGGGTTAATTTTTTCATTTCAAATGATTGGGTTTGAATCAAGTAGAGTAATTTGGATAATGTGAATCACCATGCTTATGGTAGGTCGTTACTAAGATATCATTACGGCCTTTTTTACACATTCATGTGACTTTTGTTTTTACCAAACTAAAAAACACTTGTCTAATAACCAATGTAGAAAATTTATATGTTTTTACATGTGAATAACTTGTACATCAATACATGAGAAGTTTACATGTGTTGAAAATCTATAATTAAGGCCAAAAAGTGAGGTGTACCATATTTTTTAAGAAAAATTTGGAATATAAAAAAGAAAACCATGAGGTTCCATTGTTTTACCATGATACTTTTTGATATATTTATCTTATAATATTTTTTTTGATAAACTGTGATACATGCCATCCTGAGTCTAAATGACCTGTAATATGGTATATCCTTATAATATTACCATTAAATTGGTATTATAAATAGTGATATAAACAATATAAATATATATATAAAGGCATTATAATAATCAAACATATTATGTAATGAATTTTTAGTAATTCTGTTATATGCTTCAAAAATACCTTTTCCCTAAAAAATTTTTTTATTAGTTTAATTGCCAAAATAATATAATTAACATATAAAAAATATAAATTTTTTTGGAAAAAATAAATATATTTTTGAAATAGAAATTTCTAAATTTTATAATACAAATATTTTGAGATTTTTTTTAAAATGACAGGTATTTTAGTGAATTATGAAAAATTCTGTTTTTTATTAAAACAGACTTTTCATTTTATTTATTTTCAATGTTTAATTTTGAATTAAAATATTTTTTAAATTATATATCTATTTATATAATTCCAATTAAAATAATTCCATTATAAATAATTATATGTTGAATATTTGTGTAAAAAATTTTAATACTTAATTAAATAATTTTTCATTAATCCTTCTTTTCGTCGTGTATTACGGAAATAATTCAAAATAAAAAATTTCAACTTATGTGAATTGAATTTGATAAAATTTATTTGATATTTTCAATTAGGATATTCTAATTTTATTAAAAGATCAATTTCTATTGTTTCTCATTATGAATAGTAATTGTTGTAAATATTTTTCACTTTAGTAAGGGTAAAACAGGATAAATAGAGAGAAAATAATGAGATAAGGTCCAAAAATCAACCCAAAACTATTATTTTTTTATTTTATGTGATTAAATCTATAATATCCATTCCATACTCAAATATATAGAATTTTGGTGACATTTTCCCTCAATAATGGAATTTATATTTTTTATGTAAGGAAAATTATACAATGTTAGAATCTTACATTTAATGTTTTTATTTGTTCACATAGGGATATGAATATTACATAAATGAATCTAAAATTTTATTTTAAAATTTATAAATTATTTTATAATTGTAATTTCTTTTCAATTATTAGTAATGATATAATTAGATTAAATGATTGTGCAATGCCAACATAGTATTTGTTAAAATAATTGAAAAGTAGAATAAATGAATTTAAAATATTAAATGCAATAAACTTTTGTAGAAATATTATGTTAGATGAATTTTTAATAAAAATATACTATATTATTGATGATTAAATGTTTTATATTTGAATTATATAATTATATTGATGCCTTCAAAATATAATTAATTAAATAGTGTCAAAAATGACATTAATGATATTATAAGAACATTATATTTAGTAAATACTTATTTAAAACATAAAAAATGTAAGTGAATAAGTTGGATGATACATGGTCTTAAATTACATCCATTATACATTTATGGGACAATTTTCAACTCATTATTAAAATTAAAACACATTATGATGGAAATAGTTGTTACCGTGGTTAAGGATAAATATGGTTAAAGAATCGGTGATTTAAAAATATAAGGATAAAAATGAAATTAAAACTTGTAAAATTTAAATTTTGTGATTTCATTTCGACCATATAAAATTTTCATTCAAATTCATTTCCCCTTGGAATCATTTTTCGTTAAAATTAAATTATTATATTTTAATCATTTAATAAATTTGAAGTGTTTTATATCCCTCCCTTATAAAAGGACACCCTTCCTTAATCCTCATTAAACCAATTTTAGACAGTTAGATCATATAACCACATTGAGACATATAGATCATCTGAATACGTATAATATCAATATAAATTATATTTATACAAAGATTAAAAATATGGATATTCTATAACCTTGATCAATATACCAGGGTTAGGTCCATGAAATTGAAAATCTAATGAAAAATGAAATTGTTGACAACAATAAATGATGATTTGAATAAATAATTATTAATAAAGGGGAGTTAAAATGTTAACAATTGATAATATATGATATTATAACTATGAACATATTTTTGAAATAAATTATAATAATTAAATGTTTTAAATAGGATTCTAAATTTTTCGAAATCAAGTCAAACCTAAGGTAAGAGATTTATGTTACAATAACATTTTTATCATCAATTTTTATGTTTAGGTTTATAATGAAGATATTTAATGATATATGTCACAATAATCCCAAGATTTTTCTTATAATTATTTTATTTTTCTTGATCATAATTTTTTCTACCATTATATTCTATTTTAGTAGTCAATAGATTGAAATTTTTATATTATGGAAAAAAAAATTTATTTTTATCTTCAGTTGAAAATATTTATTCATCAATATACATGTATCTAAAACAATTTTAAGGAATATTTATTTTATTATTCTTATGTAATTTCATAAATTTATTTTCTCCCAATATTTAATTATGAAAACATTTTTTAAATGTAATATTATTTTCATTTTTTGAACGATATACATGTTTGAAAGTATTAATATAATTTAGGCACCTTGATTAAGTAATGTGATTCAATAAAATGGTTAAATAACGGTTTCATAAATTATTATTCAAGTATTAGTTTTTTCAGGTGAATAGTGTTTTTAATTAAAAATTAATTTAAAAATATTTAGAATATTATTTTTATAAAATTGATTTCATTTTTGAACTCAGAGCATTGATATTATATTAAGGTAATTTTTGGGGATTTTTCTGAAAAAAATGAATTTTCAGTGAATAGTGTATTTATATAAAAAAATAAATTAAAATTATTTAGAAAATTATTTTTTATAAAATGGAGTTAATTTTTGAAATCAGAACATTGATATTTGATTAAGGTGAAATTTTGGGATTTTTCTGAGAAAGTTGAATTTTCAGTGAATAGTAAAAATACAGTTTTAGGGTTTCGGTATGTTTAATGACATCATAACTGTGTCATGGTGATTTCATGAAGTATTTTATGGGTTGGCCGACCAAAGGTGATGAATTATGGTATTGGGGGCCCCATGTGGACTAACTTCATGAGAAATACCATTGGAGAGCACATGGTTTTGAGAAAACCACTTTTGAGGTGTCCCTTGGCCATTAATGCCTTGTCCCCTCACATTCCCTATAAATACCAAGCCATCCTCTCATCCATTTAGACTCCCCACTCTCCCACAACGAATTTCTGGTGTCATTACCTCTCAAGGAGTCCTCCCAAGGTGCCCCAAAGCCCTCAAGGTCCCAACCATTGAGTTTTAAGAGTTACGTTTTAAGGTAAGGGATTCGACCTCTCTCTTTCTTTTCAAGAAATCACTTTTATGTAATTTCTTTTATGCTCCATGTTCTTGTGTTAAAGGATGTTATTTTATACTCATCTTAATTCCATTTTCATGTTCATATAATGCTAGATCCCCTCTTACTCTGATTATTTCGTTTTATGAAGTTTTAAGTGGCACCGTTAGGCTGCCGAAATTTTTGTAACATATTCTTTCTCCCTTCTCATTTTTCAAGATCTATTTTCATGTGAAGTATTTTACGTTGCTTTTTATTATGTTGGGGTATGATCTATAAATTTATCATACTGATATTTTATGATCATATGATGAGAGACCCCATTTGATCTCTTCAATTCAGTATTTTATAGTTTTAAGTGGCTTCTTTAGGCTGCCGAATTTTTAAGTGGTTTTTTCACCATTCTCCTTTTTCAAAGTTCTAATTCCATGTCAAGTCTAGAAAGTTCCTTTTTATTATGTTGGGGTATGATCTCTAAATATATCATACTGATATTTTATATTCATATGATGAGAGACCCTATTTGATCACATCAATTCATTTTTTGTTGATGTTTAAGTGGCACCGTTAGGCTGCCAAATTTCTAAGGGGTTCTTTCACCCTTCTCGTTTTCAAGATATACTCTCATGTCAAGTATTTCAAGTTCCTTTTTATTATTTTGTAGTATTATATCTATATCTATCATACTTATTAATTATGTTCATATGATGAGAGACCCTATTTGATCTTATCAATTCAATTTTTTTGATGTTTAAGTGGCGTCGTTAGGCTGCCAAATTTCTAAGGGGTTCTTTCACCCTTCTCTTTTTCAAGATCGAATTTCATGTCAAGTCTTTCAAGTTCCTTTTTATTATGTTGGATTATAATATCTATATCTTTCATACTGATCATTTATGTTCATATGATGAGAGACCCTATTTGATCTCATCAATTCATTTTTTGTTGAAGTTTAAGTGGCACCGTTAGGCTGCCATATTTATAAGGGGTTCGTTCACCCTTCTCGTTTTCAAGATCTACTTTCATGTCAAGTCTTTCAAGTTCCTTTTTATTATGATCTTTATATATATCATACTTATCATTTATTTCCATATGATGAGATACCCTATTTGATCTCGTCAATCCATTATTGGAAGTTTTATGTGACGCCGTTAGGCTGCCAAATTCTCATAAGAGAAATCTTATTTTTTTCTTCCTTTCATGTTCTTCATTTCATATGGTATATCATTAAATTTTTTTACCATGTTCTCAAATACTATATATTCTGTTCTCCTACTGTTTTATGTATCATTTTTGAGTGGGTGACCCATTTCCCCTCTCTTTTCAATGTTTTCTAAAACCATGTATCGTAGACGTTGTGCTGCATAGTTTTCGTCTCAAAATGCCTCCCTCTTTATCTCAAAATTATTTTATGTTATTAAGTGAATACTCAAATATCGTTTTTCTATAGGGGTATTCACACATATATCAAAATGTTATATTTTAAATTCTTGGATTTACATACATGAAACCCACTTTCCCTTTTCCGTGGGTTTAAAGTGACATAAAGATCATGTCTTTAAAGCAGTTTTTAAAACGTTATGATTATGAAATGAAACCCATTTCTTTTATGATATATGGGTTGTTTATGAAATGATTTATGATGATATATTTGGATCACATGATAATAAAGACATTTCAAGGGTGCGCCCAGATAGCGCTCGAATGCATTGGGTAAAGACTTAGTCTCTAGAGATGACCTTTTAGACTGATACCTTGGTGAATAACCTTGGTAATTTTTACTGACACCTTGGGGATGGACCTTGGTGAAACGAAATGATTGTCAATATTAAATGTTGTAGCCACATCTTCAAGTTATGAAAAATGTTATTTTTATTATAATATATCTCATGATTTCTTTCTCATTACATAAAGTTCTTTTCATGACCTTATTGAAGTATCTCAAGTTCACATGTAAAATGTTTCTCTTGTTTCCCTTACTGGGCCTTCTACTCACCCTCTCTTTTGATGTATTTACCCAGGTTATGAGATGCAGTAATGAACCTAGGGTGAACATGAGGAGAATCCTTTCAAGTGTTTAAGAAGAATGTTTTTTTGCTTCATGTTTTAAGTTCCTGGTTTCCAAGACACTGAACCTTAATGATCCTCGGTTTTGTAAAATGTAATGAAAGTTTACGTGATAAAAAGGCGGGATGCTATAGTTGGTATCAAAGGATGGTTTAGTTATTTGTGGAAATTAGGATATGAAAACCATAGGAAGAACCATATAGAAAATTTTAAATATAAGAAATCTTCCTGGTATTTTGGTGAGTATTGAGTAAGGGGTTTCCAAGTAAATACATCCAGGTCTGGATACGAGGTGGTAGAGGCGGCTCTGGCACTGATGTACATAGGGGTAAAACCCGAAAACACTGCTTTGAGCTAGACTCGAACGGGAACTGGTACACGAAAACGGGCCTTGCTGCACTCTTGGTTACGACACTCCCGGGGGATATGCTTTGGTAAATTCATAAGCATAGTTTGAACCATTGTTAATGGAATGAAGATAAAATAAAATAAAGATTCACATAAGAATATATGATCATGTAAAACCTAGATGGGAACCTAGGGGATCACAAGTTAGGGTATACTATTCTTCTACAAGTTATCCTTATATGCTTTAAGTTCCTTTTCATGATTATTGGCTATGTATTTAAGCCCCTAAATTATACTTTCTATTTTTAGTTAATGGTGGGAAATGGAATAACATGTCCAAACAACCAATGTGATATGAAATGCGACGATTTCCGTATTAATATGACAGAGATGATTAGGGGATTAAATGATTATTATTATTTTGGAAGATGTTCACTATTTTGGGGACCCTATATGATCGAGGTAAATAGATTACTAGGGTATTTTCATTGAGGAGTAAGGTTGACTTATATTTTGAATAATCGATGAATTTGTTGTGGACTTATAGTAATTTAGGTTACTTATGGAAATGATTAACCTATCTTGGGTAAAATATGTTTAGTTTAGCTACTTTTGTTATAAGATGTTAGGAGTGGTTGATGTGTTTTGGAGATGAACAATGAAGTTTATTTTGGAAGACTATGTTATCAAATCCTTCTTGTATTTGGGTTTCAATCTTAGTTTGGTTTATTTTGAGGAAATTTAAGAACAATTATTTATGGAATGGTCTATGATGAACTTTGGGTAGTACCATGGATCTTTGAAGATTTAAAAGTAGTTTCCCTTCCTATGGGATTCTTTCTTTTTGAAGAGTTTTTTTATCTTACCATTATTGTTTTGGGAATAATGTTTAAAGGTAGAAGAAATTGATAGTTAATATTTTTTGGATTAAGTGACTCTCAAGAAGATGATTCTTGTGTTTTGATGAGACCAAGTATTTTTGAATTCTCATCGTTTGGAGAAAATACTCGCTTTGGGTAGAAACTTATTAAAGGATGAAACTCTACATGAAGGTAGGTATATTTTCTTATGTTTTTGTTCTATGTAGTAAATGAATTCCTCAAAATTATGCAAAGGAATGTAAAACAAAAACGTTGTAAGTTTACGTTTCCTACTAGGTAATCAAAGACCATTTACACACATCATAAGTTTGGGATTTTCTTATGGTTAACTTTCTCCTAATAATTTTCTCTATCACTCTCCCTCAGAACATGACCCTTTGCTTTTCCTCCATGGCCATGTTTTCCTACATGGAATCCTAGTGTGGGTTAACTCGGGTGTCCTTTGTACTTCACTTTCTTTCTTTTAAAGTAATAGTTTTACTAAATTCTTTTCTGATGTCAAACATTCAATGAAATTTCAAAACACAATATTAGAAATTGCATGGATGTAATTTCATAAGGGGGGAAGATTGTAACGACACGAAATTTTGAATAAATTTTTGTTTCCTAATTTTTTGTGTTAGTTTATTTTATTTTTATACTCAACAAAAAAATTTCATTTGATAACATGAGTATAATTAAAATGAGACCGTTGGGTTTTGACTGTTATATGACCATTGGTCAATATGACTGCTGGAAACTAAATGTTTTGATTATTGTCTCTAAATACAAGTAATCTTGGTTAATTAATATAAAAAGAAGATTCGATGGCCTCACCTAGTAGTCTTGGACCGATCGAAGCCCATCTAACAGAACTTGGGAAGGAGGTAGCACCACTGGGTTTTGCTCCCGACCAAACTCAAGCCGAACATCATTGTGTGAAACTAGAACGGAATCGCCTTTGCGAGAAGTTCAAATTGATAGAAATTACTACTTGTGCGATGTTGGCCGAGCCTCCCTCAGATTCTCTCACCTTAGCACACCTTAAACTTAGGTCCAATGCTGGTCTGATAAGGGGGTATGTAAGGAGACTGTAACTGCCTTGTGTAATCCTTTGTTTTAAATAAAAAATCGGGATTTCTTCTTATGATGATGTTTATGAATTTTCAACTGACCGGATAAATTTAGTATGCATATTTTTGATGAATTTTAGAAAAAGGATATTTTAAAAATGTTTAGGTAAACCTTAAATAATTATAAACGTGTATTGATTTTCAAAAAATGGTCTTCTACAATTATGTTCAGTACGAAATTTAGAGTCTAATAAGATCAACTTGATTTTTGAAGAATAGTAAATTATGAATAGTGATTTTATGCTTAGGATTACTAATGTGACCAGACGGATTAGTAATCTCACTTAATGAAAGTATTAATATAATCTAGGCACCTTGATTAAGTAATGTGATTCAATAAAATGGTTAAATAAGGGTTTCATAAATTATTATTCAAGTATTAGTTTTTTCGGGTGAATAGTTTTTTTAATTAAAAATTAAATTAAAAATATTTAGAAAATTATTTTTATAAAATGGATTTCTTTTTTGAACTCAGAGCATCGATATTATGTTAAGGTAATTTTTTTGGGATTTTTCTGAAAAAAATGAATATTCGGTGAATAGTGTATTTATTTAAAAAAATAAATTAAAATTATTTAGAAAATTATTTTAATAAAATGGAGTTCATTTTTGAAATCAAAGCATTGATATTTGATTAAGGTGAAATTTTGGGATTTTTCTGAGAAAGTTGAATTTTCAGTGAATAGTAAAAATACAGTTTTAGGGTTTTGGTATGTTTAATGACATCATAACTATGTCATGGTGATTTTATGAGATATTTTATGGGTTGGCCGACCAAAGGTGATGAATTATTGTATTGGGGGCCCCATGTGGCCTAACTTCATGGGAAATACCATGGGAGAGCACATGGTTTTGAGAAAACCACTTTTGAGGTGTCCCTTGGCCATTAATGCCTTGTCCCCTCACTTTCCCTATAAATACCCAGCCATCCTCTCATACATTTGGACTCCCCACTCTCCCCCAACAATTTTCCGGTCTCATTACCTCCCAATGAGTCCTCCCAAGGTTCCCCCAAGCCCTCAAAGTCCCAATCTTTGAGTTTTAAGAGTTATGTTTTAAGGTAAGGGATCTGACCTCTCTCTTTCTTTTCAAGAAATCTCTTTTATGTAATTTCTTTTATGATCCATGTTCTTATGTTAAATTATGTTCTTTTATACTCCTCTTACATCCCTTTTCATGTTCATATAATTATATATCCACTATTACTCTCATTATTTAGTTTTTTGATGTTTTAAGTGGCGTTGTTAGGCTGCCGAAAGTTTTGTAACGGATTCTTTATCCCTTCTAATTTTTCATGATCTATTTTCATTTAAAGTTTTTCAAGTTATTTTTTATTATTTTGGGGTATGATCTCTAAATTTATCTTACTTATCTTTTATGATCATATGATGAGATACCCCATTTGATCTCTTCATTTCAGTATTTTGATGTTTTAAGTGGCGCCGTTAGGCTGCCGAATTTTTACGTTGTTCTTTCACCATTCTCCTCTTTCAATGTTCTAATTCCATGTCATGTCTTGAAAGTTCCTTTTTATTATGTTGGGGTATGATATATAAATCTTTCATACTGATCTTTTATGTTCATATGATTAGAGACCCTATTTGATCTCATCAATTCATTTTTTTTGAAGTTTAAGTGGCGCCGTTAGGCTGCCAAATTTCTAAGGGGTTCTTTCACCCTTCTCGTTTTCAAGATCTACTTTCATGTCAAGTCTTTCAAGTTCCTTTTTGTTATGTTGGAGTATGATCGCTATATCTATCATACTGATCATTTATATTCGTATGATGAGAGACCCTATTTGATCTCATCAATTCATTTTTTGTTGAAGTTTAAGTGGCGCTGTTAGGCTGCCAAATTTCTAAGGGGTTCTTTCACCCTTCTCGTTTTCATGATCTACTTTCATGTCAAGTCTTTCATGTTCCTTTTTATTATGTTGGAGTATGATCTCTATATCTATCATACTGATCATTTATGTTCATATGATGAGAGACCCTATTTAATCTCATCAATTCATTTTTTGTTGAAGTTTAAGTGGCACCGTTAGGCTGCCAAATTTCTAAGGGGTTCTTTCACCCTTCTCATTTTCAAGATCTACTTTCATGTCAAGTCTTTCATGTTCCTTTTTATTATGATCTCTATATCAATCATACTGATCATTTATGTTCATATGATTAGATACCCTATTTGATCTCGTCAATCCATTTTTGGAAGTTTTAAGTGACGCCGTTAGGCTGCCGAATTCTCATAAGAGAAATCTTATTTTTGTCTTCCTTTCAAGTTCCTCGTTTCATATGGTATATCATTAAAATTTTATTACCATGTTCTGAAATACTGTATATTCTGTTCTCCTACTGTTTTATGTATCATTTTTGAGTGGTTGACCCATGTCCCCTCTCTTTTCAATTTTTTCTAAAACCATGTATCGTAGACGTTATGCTGCATAATTTTCGTCTCAAAATGCCTCCCTCTTTATCTCAAAATTATTTTATGTTATTAGGTGAATAATCAAAGCTCTAATTTCTATAGGGGTATTCACATATATATCAAAATGTTATATTTAAAATTTTGGGATTTACATACATGAAACCCGCTTTACCTTTTCTGTGGGTTTAAAGTGATATAAAGATCATGTCTTTAAAGCATTTTTTAAAACGTTATTATAATGAAATGAAACCCATTTATTTTATGCTATATCGGTTGTTTATGAAATGATTGATGATGATATATGTGGATCACATGACAATAAATACATTTCAAGGGTGCGCCCCGATAGCGCTCCATTGCATTGGGTAAAGACTTAATCTCTAGAGATGACCTTTTAGATTGATACCTTGGTGAATAACCTTGGTAATTTTTAATGACACCTTGGTGATGGACCTTGGTGAAACGAAATTATTGTCAATATTAAATGTTTTAGCCACATCTTCATGTTATGAACAATTTTATTTTTATTATGATATATCTCATGATTTCTTTCTCATGCCTTAAAGTTATTTTCATGACCTTATTGAAGTATCTCAAGTTCACATGTAAAATGTTTCTCTTGTTTCCTTTACTGGGCCTTCTGATCACCATTTATTTTGATGTATGTCCCCATGTTATTAGATGCAGTAATGAACCTTGGGTGAACATTTGGAGAAGCCTTTTAAGTGTTGAAGAAGAATGTTTTTTTTGTTTCATGTTTTAAGTTCCTGGTTTCCAAGACACTAAACCATAAAGATCCTCGGTTTTGTAAAATGTAATGAAATTTTATGGGATAAAAAGGTGGGATGCTATATTACAGTATCTCAAAAGGGCAAATGTATCTAGGAGATAACTTTCCCTGCTTCTCGAAATGACGATGTCTAAGATTTGGAGTGATTCTCCAGAAGACATGATCACTGACAACAAACGACAACGGTCTCGACGGTGATCTGCATAATATTTCTGACGACTTTGATCCATCTGCATCCTCTTCCTAATCACTTGTATCTTATCTATTGTCTCTTGGAAAACGATTGTCCAGACTAGTGAATTTTCACCTGTTTCCACCCATCATAGTGGAGAACGACAAGGACGCCCATACATTTCTTCAAACAGAGCCATGTGTATCGAGGCTTGATAATTGTTATTGTATTAGAACTCCACTAAGGGTATATGATCCTCCCATGAACCACTAAAATCCATTATAAAATCCTTAAAAATATCTTCCAACGTTTGTATCATCCTCTCAGATTTCCCTTCCATCTGAGGATGATACGCCATGCTCATCGTCAACTGAGTCCCAAGGGATCGCTGTAACGATTTCCAGAAACGAGATGTGAACCTCAGATCTCAATCTGAGACTATAGACCCTGGTACACCATGACTCTTTACCACTTCTCGGATATATTTTTTTGAATGATATTCCACCATATGGGTTTCAAGAATAGGGATGAAATGGGATGACTTGATTAGACGATCCACTATCACCCAAATGGAATCATGTTTCCGGACCGTTCCTGGAAGACCTGAAACAAAATCCATTGCTATATGATCCCATTTCCACACTAGAATAGGTCAATATTGTAACATACCAGCTGGTCTCTGATGTTCTAAATTAATCTACTAACAAGTTAAGCACCGTTAGATGAACTCAGCCACTTTCCTTTTCACGCCGCTCTACCAAAACTGCGCCTACAACACCATATACATCTTCTGTGTACCTGGGTGTACAGACCATCTTGAATAGAGATATGCATGAATGAGTTGTTCATAACAAACCATAGGTACAACCATCTAATATCTGAAACACAAAACTGAACCCGCATCAATTTTCCATCCAAAAATGGTCTCCCCCCCATTGTGTTTTGAACTTACAACCAGATATTCTGCATTAGATTTTTGTGCTTCTTTGATTATCTTTACTAAATCATAGACAAGTATAGCTAAAAAACGGCCACATCACCTTAGTATTCACATTCCACATAACGCCCCGACCCTAGTTACCCTTTGTCGATGCATTATTACATAAAATTGGCATGATCAAAAAAGATAATGTCTCAAAATACCGATTAGTTTAGTATCCTTGGAATCACTAGATACATTCATAAAGTTTAAATTTACCTCATAAAGTGAAAACTACAACAACATCTTGTCTCCACACTCATATCCCCTTATACTATGTAACACCCCGAGATTTTATGAAAAATATTCTTTTAATTTCATTAATGTCTTGTGTTGTATTCTACACCAAGATTACCTTGCGCTATACGCAACACCGTATTAGCTTGCAGTATACGCAACACTATTCTTGGATCGTGTTACACACAATTTTGATAATAGTTATTCTACGCAACATTGAGTATATATATATATAAGAAATGTATAAATGAAATATGGTTGGATTCTGTTATACGAAACAATGAAGGATTCTTTCACAACACGCAACCCTGACTTGGCTTGCATTACACGCAATCGCGACCTTCCTCGATAGCGTGTGTTGTTCGCAATACCGGGTTTTAATAAACAATGTTATATTATTATAATATTGTCATGAACTAGACGTTATGAATAGTATTAACTAAATTTTGAATTTTATAACATTATTATTCATCTTACACATTTCTAGAACATGGTATAAGAACAAAATAAATTTTTCGGGTAAAATAAGTATTTTTCAAAAAATGCAGTTTTACCGCCTTTTGATGGCGCACCCAATTTAAATATAGTTTTTGACATGTTTATATGTTCAATTTGACAAAATAATATTCTTCTTTTGAATCAGGATGTAAAAATTTACATTAGATAAATTTTTGATACTTTTCCGATAACTTTCATATTTTAATGAATACTAAAAACACGCTATATTTTAATTAAAAACAACTTTTTTCATCGTAATATCTTATGTGGTTAAATTATAATATTGAATGGTTTTAAAGTATATTTAGAATATATTTTTACCACTTAATATAATGTTGGTCATTGGACACAATTTTACAATTAAACCGAACATAAACAAGTGTCAATCTTTTGATAGTTATTATCTCTTAAAAACACGCTTTTTGTTTTGACAGCGGGAATTAATTTTAAATTAATTTCTGCCACTTCTGTGTTTTGAATTTAGAAAAATGGATTCCATATTTGGAATCAGGATGTTCAAATTGTGTAAATAGGTAACTTTTATTTTTAGACATTTTGAATAATTACTGCGGTAAATATTTTATTTACCATGGTTAAGGGTAAATCAGGTAAATAAGGGTTAAAAAATAATATTATAATAATATTAAATTACCCTAAAACGTGTCTTAACCCCATTGGTTGATACATGGTCGACCATGGGCATCTTTGGGTCGATTTTGGGACCCCATTGATCCACTTGTAAGTGATAATGACACTTTATTTTAATTAAGTTAAAATGAATACAAAAATGACACAAGCCTATATCTTTTAGAATAACAATTGTTACATAAGGTTATATATGTTGGATTTTAGATTATAAATATTAATTAGAAAGATAAAAAGATTTCCTACATGATGGTAGTTTATTTGTAATTTTTAGACATCAAATAATTTAATTTATTTATGACACAAAGATGATGCAGTAATTATCTTATTAATGAAATATTGACATAATTGATGTTATAAACACCAAAATAAATGTAATTTGAGACTTTTTATGAATTCCACTAATTTTCTAGGTTACTATGATATATTAATGTTGATTTAATTAACTTTGTTCGAACATTTAATTCTGTTATGACTCTTACACAAACCATATATCAAATAGTGTCAAAATTGACACAAAATAGTTTTTAAATCAAATATTATATTATTAATTGTTATTTTATTCCTAAAAATCTAAGGTTCGGCCAAATGAATTAGATAAGGATATATATATTAATAATAAACAATTTGGGATTCGTTTGGCATGTTATAGTAAGTGTATTAACCATATAGTGAAAGAAAACAAAAAGACATGGTAAAAGTTAAATTATTTAACTTAGAGTTAAATCTAATTGATAAGGTTAAAATAATATCCTAAACTTGTCTAAATTCTATTGGTTGATATGATTTCGACCCATACCCACTTTAGCTTCGAAATAAGACCCTTTGGAACCATTATAAACAGATTTTGACTTTAATATAAAATAATATTTTGAGATATTCCTAAGGTGCCCCACTCCTCCCCTATAAAAGGACACCTCCTCCCTCTCCTCCTCACACCAATTTGAGCACTCAAGCTCGGCCAACCCCTGCCAAAATCCCTTCTCCACTTCTCTAGCAACATCCTAGAGGTTCTGGTCTTCCTCAAGGACCAATTCTAGTTCCCTAAGAGGAGGTCTCAAAGAGGCACTTCAAAGAAGAGGTAATTACCGTTACCAATTCTTTCATCTTTATTTCTTCTTCCACTTCTTCTTCTTAGGTTGTTTCATTATGAAGTAATAACATCAGTATCACTCATATACTGATATGTTATTATATGTATGAAACAACCCTATTTCACCATCTATCCATCCTACGGAAAAAGAAATCACCGCGCGTGCGTACGTACGGAATACCGTCTCCACGCCGTGGTGTAATCTATTTTCCACCACCACCTTACATGGATGGGTATAATGGTGTAAAGAATAACTATACATAGTTATTACAACATCATATTGATTCTGATATATTGTATAATCCACTCCAATTTAATTCAATATTTATAGAAATGATATCATCGCTCGTGCGTACGTACGGACTACCGTCTCCACGACGCGATGAGATTCATTCTCCATGTTAACCATTTAAGAATGATTATAAAGTATATATAAGAAATAATAATGAAATATATGACATTATAAAGCTACTGGATTTATGTATATATATATATATGTATGTCATCTACTTACTTCCATTTCAAGACAATAAGGAAAGTAAAACAGCGTTCATGCGTACGTACGGACTACCGTCTCCATGATCGGTGTTTTTCATTTTATTTATCTATCTATTATATATATATATATACTGAATATATATGATATATAAATCATATTTTATATTCTGGAAGTAAGTAAATCATGATATAAGTAATAATGATGTCAAGAACAACAAGTCAAAACACCTACGATAAATGAAACGATTTTACCCAAAACGCTTCTTTAACATGGAATTTACAAAAGAACGGGTAATATAATGTCATAAGTGAACCATATATTATATCATAACAATGAATATGATTCTGTAATAAGTCAATAACATGATTTAAATCATTATACAGGAGGTTTGGACACATACAAAGCAAGTCGGACCTAAGGTAAGGAAAATGTCACAATCTCATTTTTATCCGAGATTGTTTTTACTTTTTTATTTACTGGGGTGTATTTTATCATCCAAATCCATGTTCCCTCAATATGTAAAATTATTTCCATCCTTCTACAATAGTTTATATCCTATTTTACCCTTCGGTGAGTTTTTTGAAAAAGATATGAAAGGAATCTTTTGTCGTTTTTCTTACGAGGTACTTTTTGACTTTTCCGACAAAAGTACGAAGAATGTTTTTTTTAACTTATACGGCACGAACAGATTTCTACTGTTTTATAAAGACTTATTTTCATGAAGCATCCTCTAAAATATTTCATGACTATTTTCAATAAAATCTCTTTCTTTTAAAATTGCATGATGTTTTGTGAAAAGAAATTGATTTTGAAGAAGAAAGGATATTTTCCTCAAGAATTCAATTCAAGTGTTTTATCAAAATATTTTCCATCTAAGATAATAAAGGGTTCTGTTTCTATCCATATTTTTACATTGATTTGACTATGTTGTGATGGAATTATGTTTATGAATTCCTTTATCTTATATTAATTGATTTATGATGTCATGATGTTTCAAGAATCCCATTTTTGTTACATGTGTTATGCGATGATGTATGTTTTATGATTATGTGGCACACATAAGAAAGGATTCATTATAAGATGGGTGGGACCTATATCTCCCTCCAATGCATTGGGTAAAGATTTTATATCTCATGAGATAGACATGGCTGGAATGGTAGGTTATACCGGTTCAGTGAAACAGGACTGAAACGAGGGTTACTCAATTCAGAAAGGGACTTTGTCCACTAAGATAGTCTTGGAAATGAGTCATGACTAACAAGAAATGATTTTCCATGATTATGTGTGCATGCCACAAAGTTTCAAGTTTCATGTTATGATTATGGTGATCTCATTTTCACTTCTATGATTTGTTCCATGTTAATATTTTATGATCTCTTTTGCAGGTTATGATTTTCAAAAAGATATGATATGATTTTTATTTCTTTTGTATACCCTTACTGAGCATTTGAGCTCACCCTTTTATGTTTTCTTTTCCCCAGGACATAAAGAAAGGTTTTAGGTAAAAAAAAGGGAAGATCTTTATGGGAGATGTTGAAGATCTTTCCCCACGATTAGAAGATTTTATTCCGAGTTTCCAAAGACACTAAACTATTACGATCCTTGTGTGTGTGTTTTTGTTATGTACTAAGTATTCCAAAAAAGTAATGTAATGTCCATGTACGTCAGGCTTCGGGTCTCTACAGTTGGTATCAGAGGAAAGGTTTAGTCAACCTTTGGAAACTAGGATGCGAAAACGTTAGTGAGATCCCTAGAGATATTTCTAAGGTATGTCTAGGGATGTCCCTAGGGATAAGTATACGTATAGGTTATAGTAATAGAATTACGCTAACGATCATAGAATTAAACCTAAGATGTTGGATATTGAAGGTACTCCCTCTTTATTATGTTGTTTTCCCTAGCATGATTTTTGCCTCTCACACTATTCTTTTTGGGTTTTAGACGATGGCTGGAACCCGAAGGAACCGTGTTGATCAATGCAATGGACAATGCAATGATTGCCCTCCTGAACAAACAAATGTTATGGGAGATGGAGTGCAAAATCTTATTGCTATACTTACACAAGCTATGAATCATTCTGGACTTCCAAATGAGCCGAGAAGGGAACAATATTCTATTGAGTCCTTCATGAGGCAACGTCCACCTTCTTTCAGTGGGTCTTCTGATCCACTTGTGGCTGAACAATGGATCAGTACTACTGAAAAGATATTTTCAGTTCTTCAATGTTCTGAACATGATAAAGTCATCTTAGCAGTATATCGTTTGGAAGGTGAAGCTGATCAATGGTGGAATCTTATCAAGAATACGAGGCCAAGAGATGAAATTGAGTCCATGGAATGGGACGAGTTCAAGAACTTGTTTTTCAGTAAGTACTTCCCTCGTATTCTTCGAACAAAGATGGAGAATGAGTTTCTTGAACTGAAGCAAAGGGACGATGAATCTGTTGGTACCTATGAAGAAAATTTTACAAGACTTGAAAGGTATGCTTCTGGTATTATCATCCAACCTGAAAGTAAAGTTGATCGATTTTTCAGTGGCTTAAAACCAAGTCTTCGAAGGGCATTAGCTATAAGAGACTTCAGTAGCTATGAAGAAATTGTGCGTTGTGCTATCAAGGTAGAAATGGAATTTGGTGTTACATATCCATCTCATGGTTTTGACAAGAAACGAAAGATGGAGTTCAAGGAGAAATCTCAGAATAATGGTGAAAAGAAGATGAATGTTTCCTTATGCACAAAGTGTGGAAAGCAGCATGGTGGAGATTGTCTTAAAGGGACTAGAAAATGTTTTAAGTGTGGAAAAGAAGGTCATCGAGCAGCTGAGTGTCGAAGTAATGGAAAAAGGGTTTCTAATGATGTGAATAAATCAAACACTGTAGAGAACGCACCACCAACACGTCAATGCTTCAAGTGCAAGGAAATGGGGCATTATGCTAATAATTTCCCTAATCCAAGGGTTAGTGATGATCAACATGAGCAACCACTGAAGGCAAAGGACAAAGGGAAGTCACATGCGATCACTATTGGCGATGTTGAATATGATAACGATGTGGTGGAATGATTAAGCGTTTATGTAATGGGATTCTAAAATAATGTTGTATCATGAAGTATTGGAATATTTATGTATTGGTTTAATGTGGTATTCAAAGTGATTGAGATATTTTTGGAAATAAGATGATATGCGCATAATGAAGGGAAAACAAGAAAATGAAATGTTTAATAGTATTCATGAGCTCATGATTGATATAAGGACTAAGTGATATCATGGTTTGAGTATATAGAATTTTGAGGATTTTGGTATGTGGAAAGTGTTAACTTTAAACTGCATTCATGTTTTCACTAAGGTATTCAAGCGAATACATGATTAAGGACTTTGAATGTTTAGAATGTGACCAACAAGACATATCTTATGGGGATCGACGATGGTGTTAAATCTCTGGTAATCGTTTTCACTATGTTATGAGAGTGGACTGCAGTATTATGGATAATCCTAAAGATTGGAATGGATTATGTTGGACATAAGTTAGTATTGTTTAAGGATAGAAGTTTTCTCGATATTATTGATGGGGTGTTATAGTAATATAGTTTTAGGAAAAGGACAACCTGCAGGATGGGCGACAGCCCATCGCTTCGGACAAGGCTGTAGGAATCGAACCCACAACCGAAGTGCGACTGGCCTTTATCGCCTACCACTGACCTACAGGAAGTCCCTGTTTAGTAGAAACTAGTTTTATTATATTAAGCAGTATGATATATGAAGTATAAGTCCATTTTAGGAACCATATATGATTAATCTCACTATAGATCGACTTATGTATATAATTTTTGCTACCATTTTGTTTGAGACAGATGGAATGACCTGTCATTCTATCACATGATCTGCTAACACATCACGAATAACAAATTCAACTTCATTTCCTTAAGGGAAGAAGTGTAAATTGTTCAATTCACGAACAACAGTGAGATTATACCAAAATCAAGTAAGTATTTCTTCTAATTCAAAATTTTCAACTTTAGGGAAATGATATTGAAAACCAAAAATGTTGTCCTAGTGATCTTATATCTGATGAATCGGATGGTACCTTAGATCGTCACAAATTTATGGCTTTGTGATTGCTAGCTTTTCCATAGCCATGTTCTCTACCACTCTCCATCAGAACATGATTGTTAGATTTCTCTTCCATATCCATATTTTCACCTATGTGGAAACCCAGTGATTAGTTTATTTGGGTAACCGTTACGTTTCATACTTTTGTTTTTAAAGATAAGTTTTGGTATTTTTTTTACGATGTGGGTTTCTATCAAAGAAACTTTCGAATAGTAAACCATTTATAATCCCGACGAATTTCGAGGGCGAAATTCATTTTATGGGGGGTAGAATGTAACACCCCGAGATTTTATGAAAAATATTATTTTAATTTCATTAATGTCTTGTGTTGTATTCTACACCAAGATTACCTTGCGCTATACGCAACACCGTATTAGCTTGCAGTATACGCAACACTATTCTTGGATCGTGTTACACACAATTTTGATAATAGTTATTCTACGCAACATTGAGTATATATATATATATATATTAAATGTATAAATGAAATATGGTTGGATTATGTTATACGAAACAATGAAGGATTCTTTCACAACACGCAACCCTGACTTGGCTTGCATTACACGCAATCGCGACCTTCCTCGATAGCGTGTGTTGTACGCAATACCGGGTTTTAATAAACAATGTTATATTATTAAAATATTGTCATGAACTAGCCATTATGAATAGTATTAACTAAAATTTGAATTTTATAACATTATTATTCATCTTACACATTTCTAGAACATGGTATAAGAACAAAATAAATTTTTCGGGTAAAATAAGTATTTTTCAAAAAATGAAGTTTTACCGCCTTTTGATGGTGCACCCACTTTAAATATAGTTTTTGACATGTTTATATGTTCAATTTGACAAAATAATATTCTTCTTTTGAATCAGGATGTAAAAATTTACATTAGATAAATTTTTGATACTTTTCCGATAACTTTCATATTTTAATGAATACTAAAAACACGCTATATTTTAATTAAAAACAACTTTTTTCATCGTAATATCTTATGTGGTTAAATTATAATATTGAATGGTTTTAAATTATATTTAGAATATATTTTTACCACTTAGTATAATGTTGGTAATTGGACACAATTTTACAATTAAACCGAACATAAACAAGTGTCAATCTTTTGATAGTTTTTATCTCTTAAAAACACGCTTTTTGTTTTGACAGCGGGAATTAATTTTAAATTAATTTCTGACACTTCTGTGTTTTGAATTTAGAAAAATGGATTCCATATTTGGAATCAGGATGTTCAAATTGTGTAAATAGGTAACTTTTATTTTTAGACATTTTGAATAATTACTGCGGTAAATATTTTATTTACCATCGTTAAGGGTAAATCCGGTAAATAAGGGTTAAAAAATAATATTATAATAATATTAAATTACCCTAAAACGTGTCTTAACCCCATTGGATGATACATGGTCGACCATGGGCATCTTTGGGTCGATTTTGGGACCCCATTGATCCACTTGTAAGTGTTAATGACACTTTATTTTAATTAAGTTAAAATGAATACAAAAATGACACAAGCATATATCTTTTAGAAAAACAATTGTTACATAGGGTTATATATGTTGGATTTTAGATTATAAATATTCATTAGAAAGATAAAAAGATTTCCTACATGATGGTATTTTATTTGTAATTTTTAGACATCAAATAATTTAATTTATTTTTGACACAAATATGATGCAGTAATTATCTTATTAATGAAATATTGACATAATTGATGTTATAAACACCAAAGTAAATGTAATTTGAGACTTTTTATGAATTCCACTAATTTTATAGGTTGCTATGATATATTAATGTTGATTTAATTAACTTTGTTCGAACATTTAATTTTGTTATGACTCTCACAAAAATCATATATCAAATAGTGTCAAAATTGACACAAAATAGTTTTTAAATCAAATATTATATTATTAATTGTTATTTTATTCCTAAAAATCTAAGGTTCGTCCAAATGACTTAGATAAGGATATATATATTAATAATAAACAATTTGGGGTTATTTTGGCATGTTATAGTAAGTGTATTAACCATATAGTGAAAGAAAACAAAAAGACATGGTAAAAGTTAAATTATTTAACTTAGAGTTAAATCTAATTGATAAGGTTAAAATAATATCCTAAACTTGTCTAAATTCTATTGGTTGATAGGATTTAGACCCATCCCCACTTTATCTTCGAAATAAGACCCTTTGGAACCATTATAAACCGATTTTGACTTTAATATAAAATAATAATTTGAGATATTCCTAAGGTGCCCCTCTCCTCCCCTATAAAAGGACACCTCCTCCCTCTCCTCCTCACACCAATTTGAGCACTCAAGCTCGGCCAACCCCTGCCAAAATCCCTTCTCCACTTCCCTAGAAACATCCTAGAGGTTCTGGTCTTCCTCAAACACCAATTCTAGTGCCCTAAGAGGAGGTCTCAAAGAGGCACTTCAAAGAAGAGGTAATTACCGTTACCATTTCTTTCATCTTTATTTCTTCTTCCACTTCTTCTTCTTAGAATGTTTCATTATGAAGTAATAACATCAGTATCACTCATATACTGATATGTTATTATATGTATGAAACAACCCTATTTCACCATCTATCCATCCTACGGAAAAAGAAATCACCGCGCGTGCGTACGTACGGAATACCGTCTCCACGCCGTGGTGTAATCTATTTTCCACCACCACCTTACATGGATGGGTATAATGATGTAAAAAATAACTATACATAGTTATTACAACATCATATTGATTCTGATATTTTGTATAATCCACTCCAATTCAATTCAATATTTATAGAAATGATATCATCGCTCGTGCGTACGTACGGACTACCGTCTCCACGACGCGATGAGATTCATTCTCCATGTTAACCATTTAAGAATGATTATAAAGTATATATAAGAAATAATAATGAAATATATGACATTATAAAACTACTGGATTTATGTATATATATATATGTATGTCATCTACTTACTTCCATTTCAAGACAATAAGGAAAGTAAAATAGCGTTCATGCGTACGTACGGACTACCGTCTCCATGAACGGTGTTTTTCATTTTATTTATATATCTATTATATATATATATATACTGAATATATATGATATATAAATCATATTTTATATTCTGGAAGTAATTAAATCATGATATAAGTAATAATGATGTCAAGAACAACAAGTCAAAACACCTACGATAAATGAAACGATTTTACCCAAAACGCTTCTTTAACATGGAATTTACAAAAGAACTGGTAATATAATGTCATAAGTGAACCATATATGATATCATAACAATGAATATGATTCTGTAATAAGTCAATAACATGATTTAAATCATTATACAGGAGGTTCGGACAGTTACAAAGCAAGTCGGACCTAAGGTAAGGGAAATGTCACAATCTCATTTTTATCCGAGATTGTTTTTACTTTGTTATTTACTGGGGGGTATTTTATCATCCACATCCATGTTCCCTCAATATGTAAAATTATTTCCATCCTTCTACAATAGTTTATATCCTATTTTACCCTTCGGTGAGTTTTTTGAAAATGATATGAAAGGAATCTTTTGTCGTTTTTCGTACGAGGTACTTTTTGACTTTTCCGACAAAAGTACGAAGAATGTTTTTTTTAACTTATACGGCACGAACGGATTTCTAATGTTTTATAAAGCCTTATTTTCATGATGCTTCCTCTAAAAGATTTCATGACTATTTTCAATAAAATCTCTTTCTTTTAAAATTGCATGATGTTTTGTGAAAAGAAATTGATTTTGAAGAAGAAAGGATATTTTCCTCAAGAATTCAATTCAAGTGTTTTATCAAAATATTTTCCATCTAAGATAATAAAGGGTTCTATTTCTATCCATATTTTTACATTGATTTGACTATGTTGTGATGGAATTATGTTTATTAATTCCTTTATCTTATATTAATTGATTTATGATGTCATGATGTTTCAAGAATCCCATTTTTGTTACATGTGTTATGCGATGATGTATGTTTTATGATTATGTGGCACACATAAGAAAGGATTCATTATAAGATGGGTGGGACCTATATCTACCTCCAATGCATTGGGTAAAGATTTCATATCTCATGAGATAGACATGGCTGGAATGGTAGGTTATACTGGTTCAGTGAAACAGGACTGAAACGAGGGTTACTCGATTCAGAAAGGGACTTTGTCCACTAAGATAGTCTTGGCAATGAGTCATGACTAACAAGAAATGATTTTCCATGATTATGTGTGCATGCCACAAAGTTTCAAGTTTCATGTTATGATTATGGTGATCTCATTTTCACTTCTATGATTTGTTCCATGTTAAGATTTTATGATCTCTTTTGCAGGTTATGATTTTCAAAAAGATATGATATGATTTTTATATCTTTTGTATACCCTTACTGAGCATTTGAGCTCACCCTTTTATGTTTTCTTTTCCCCAGGACATAAAGAAAGGTTTTAGGTAAAAAAAAGGGAAGATCATTATGGGAGATGATGAAGATCTTTCCCCACGATTAGAAGATTTTATTCCGAGTTTCCAAAGACACTAAACTATTACGATCCTTGTGTGTGTGTTTTTGTTATGTACTAAGTATTCCGCAAAAGTAATGTAATGTCCATGTACGTCAGGCTTCGGGTCTCTACATACTATCCCTACAGGTCTTTCATAAAATACTTATTCACATCTTGGGAAAAATAAAACATAGAAAGGGGTGAGATCAAATTCGTAGTAAGGATAACAATATAGCTGAAACTTTCATAAATAAACATAAACATTTAAGGCAATGTATAAGTAAAACAAAATACTTTTAAACTTAAAATTCAGCATAATATGAAAAATATAAAATGGAATAATTCATTCTACTTATTCACATGGATATTATACTAGTCGAATAATCACACGAAATATTAATAACCACTTTCATAATGATGGAATGCATAATACCAGACTATCATAACCACATATTCAAGGCCTTGTGCCAAGACTACAAATAGGATTTTGTCAAGGCCTTGTGCCAAGACCCCAGTTTGTCTCATGAGACCTACAGATGCATTGAGGAGCTATAGTGGGCTCCACCCGTCACATATTAAGTCCAATGCATTCCTCAAATGAATAGGTTTAAACATAACATAAACATTCGTATTAAAACCAGCATACGAAATGTCAATACTTTCTCCATAAACCATGAATGGTAAAAAAATAACACATCCATAGTCAAACATATCAAAAAACCTTCAATAAAAGATGTAAGTTTTGTATCATAATAAATCAACTTCAAATAATCTTAAAATACATCAAAGGATGTTGATATAGATGAAATCAATACTATTTGAGAGAAATACCTCTTTTTTAAATCTTTTAAAAGTAACATAATTATAAAAGAAAACATTCACTTTGAAAATATTCTTATAATATTGTAAGGTAAGCTTTGACGATTTCATAACGGTGGAAAATATCCGCACTCGTCGTAATGTTAAAAATAAATTCTTTCCTTAATTCTGTCGAAAAGGTTAGAAATGACCTTGTTTGGAAAACGACGGAAATATTCCTTTATAAACATCTTATAAAAAGTCAAAAAAGGGTATAAATGACGTTAAACCATTGTCTATAAAATAGTAAGAATATTTTTAAATACATTTTTATGAAACATGTATGTGGATGATAAAGAGGTCGCAGTAGATAATTACATATAAACAACCTCGAATAATGAAGAGATTGTGAAATAAACCCTTACCTTGTACTTTTTCTTGGTTGAGGGTAGGTTAACTGCCTGTATAATGGTAAAATAATTTTTATTAAATTTTACAAGAATCAAATACATTAATATGATATCATATATGATCTTTTAACATTTCTTTGTTAATAATATCTCAGTATTATCGTCATTTCTGGTGTTAAACAACTCGTTTTTTTTTATATGTTTTGTTACATAAGTCGTGTTTGTTATGGATAGGATGTATCATATTCATATACAGAATGATATCAAGTCCTTAAACATTATTTTTAATCATAAAATGAAAATATAATTATCATGTTATATTTATTATTTACATCAATTACACATCATTATCATACCCATCCAAATAATAATGTTTTGAATAACAATTACACCACGGCGTGGAGACGGCAAGTTGTATGTACGCATGTATGGTGACATGTCATTCATGGATGGATAGAATACTGAATGTGGTTATACCATATTTATAATAACATCACAGTATATATAATATATTGGGGTTATTATTTTATAATGTAAATAACAATGAAATAAGAAGTTGAAGAAGAAAGGAACTTGAAAGAGGGTGGTGAAAACATTACCTCTTCTTCGGGTTCTTCCTTTTGATTTGATCAAAAGGGATCCTTAGGTTGTCATTCTGATCAAAATAAGGCCTCTAGGTTGAATTTAGGGAAGTTTATAGAATATTTGGGCAGGTTTTGGCCGAGAAAAAAGGCTTTGAAGGTATGAATTTGAGAGAAGGGTGGTTCCCTTTTATAAGAGGGGTGAGGGGCACCTTAGGAAAATCTAGAAATATTATTTTATAATAAATTCATATCTGATTTCTAGTGTCTCCAAAGTGACTTATTTCGAAGATATGGTTGGTATGGATCAAAATCCTTTCAACCAATACATTTTAGATAGGTTTGGGTCACTAAATTAACATTATCATTTAAATTTAACTCTTAGTTAAATAGTTTGACATTTACCATGTCTCTTTGTTTTTTTATATTATATATTTAATAAACTTACTATAAACTTAAAAACGAACCCCAAGTGGTCCATTAAATATACAACTATCATTATATAAGTCCTTTTGCAGAACCTTAGATTTTTAGGAATATAGTTACATTTAAAAATATAATATTTGTTTTAAAAACTCTTTTATGTCAATTTTGACAATATTGGGTATTTTGTTTTTGATATATTCTAAACAGGATTATTACTTCAAATAAAATTCATATAACCAATAATAATATGTTATATTATCTTAGAAAATTAGTTTAATTCCTAAAAAGTTTCAAATTATATTTATTTGGCTATTTATAATATCAATTATCTTAATATTTCATTAATATGGTAATTACTGCATCATCATTGTGTCATAAATAAATTAAATTATTTAATTAATAAAAATTATAAATAAATTTCCATTATGTAGGAAATATTTTTAGCTTTCTAAAGAATATTTATAATCTAATTTGTCTTATGTATAACCCTATATTAAAAATGTTTTAGTTAATAAACTTTGATTTTAAATCTTTTAACTCTTCGTTGAATTAAATAATAATAAATTTCCTAATATAATCCAAGTGGACATAAATGATATTATTTTATTCCTAAGGTTGTTTTGGGTCGATATAAACGTGTATGATAGAATTAGGACATGTGTTATGGTAATATTAATATCATTTTTACCCTTAATTACCCTATTTACTTTTAACCGTGGTAAATAAAAGTAAAAAGTTACTATTCACCAAAATTATTTTTATCTTATTAAAAAAAATTACTCCTTGATATTAACCATGTCTCTCGAATTTTAGAAATTCCACTCACAGAAGCAGTAAAGTTATGTTTTATGTGAATTTCCAAATTCTCATAGGAGGTGGGTAAAAGACGGTGAAAAGTTCAATAAAATTTTTATATATCTCAAATTATTCTAAACTAACTCCAATGAATTAAATTGAAATTATATAGGTATTATGTATCAATTTTGAAATTAATTAAATTTAAATAAAAAAAATAATTATTTAAATAAAAATTCAATTTTAAACTATAACCTAGTGTTTTTTTACTATTCATCAAAAATTGAATGTTTTCAGAAAAATACCAAAAAATCACCCTAAGAAAATTTTGATATTCCGAATCTAAAAATGAAGTCCATTTTGAAAGATAAAATTTATAAAATTTCAAAAATTGGGTATTACTATTCATAACCTCTAGATTGATTGGTTGTGGTGTGTGTTAGAACACAAAGTTGCATACAACACATGCTACTGTATTATTCAAAGGGAAGTGTACCGTGGAAGCTTGGGGTGTTACATTCCACATGCATGTTATCTAAGACGGAAATCAACTGCCATTCATTTGAGGCTTCTTTATCCAATTTAGCATATGACTTTCTACTCAATTCATTCGGTCTTTTCCTGGTGTGTACATCAAGTAAAAGTGAAACATCTGGAAATACTCTATCCATCTCCTTTGCCTCAGATTCAAATCTCTCTATGAGAAAATGTGTTTCAAGATTTTTTGATCTATAAACACCATAAATTTCTCCCCAAAGAGATTATGTATCCATGTTTTCATAGCAAGGACGACTGTAGCCAACTCTAAATCGTGTGTTGGGTAATTCTTCTCATGCACCCTCAACTGCCTTGACCCATAAGCAACCACATAGTCTCCTTTCATGAGAACACAACCCAACCCTGATCCCAAAGCATCACAATACACCACATACCCTTGTCCTGATTCTGGTAGGATTAAGATAGGTGCCAACGTAAGGAGAGATTTCAGTTCCTGGAAAGACTTCTGACATTATTCCGTCCATTGAAATGGAGAATTCTTCTTTGTCAGAGATATCATTGGCGAAGCTAGTCGTGAGAAATCACGCCCAAATTGTTAGTAGTAACCAGTTTGACCACGAAAACTTTGTACCTCGAACACATTCTTTATTGGTGGCCACAAGATAACGGCTTCTATCTTTTCTGGATCCACTGAAACACCCTTCTTAGAAACAACATGGCCCAGAAAGCGTACCTCTTGTATCCAAAAATCGCACTTTGATAATTTTTCATATAGCTGATGGTCTCTCAAGATTTCCAAAACTGTAGCCAAGTGTTACTCATGCTCAACCCTTGTTCTTGAATACACTAAGATATCATTAACAAACACCACAACAAAAGAATCCAGATATTGGTGGAATATCCGATTCATCCAAGCCATGAATACTACTAGTGCATTAGTAAGATCAAAAGGCATGACTATATATTCGTAGTGGCCATATTTTCTTCTGAAGGCTGTCTTCGGAATATCCTACTTCCATACTCACAACTAGTGATATCCTTATCACAAGTCAATTTAGGAGAACCATTGGGCTCCCCTTAATTGATCGAACAAGCCATCAATGCATGGATGTGGATATGTATTCATTATCGTAACTTTGTTAAGTTTACGATAATCCAAACATAGCCTCAAAGTTCCATATGCTTTCTTTAAAAACAAAACTAGTGCTGCCCACAGAGATATGCTTGGCCGAATAAAACCTTTGTTCTCCAGTTCATCCAACTGCACTTTCAATTCCTTTAACTCCATTGGTTCTATCCTATAAGATGGAATTGAGATATGACTGGTCCCTAGAAGGATATCAATCATAAAATACACTTCTCTTAGATGTGGTAACCCTAAGATATTTTCCTGAAAAAACATCAGGAAATTGATCCACAACAACTGGAAAACTATTTTCCTCAATCTCTTCCATTGATTCCAAAGTCAACGTTGCCAATTGGTGAGAGATCGTTGCCACTACTAGTGCCAACACACACGTTGCACCCACCTTCACCACTCTTTCTTCTCTAAATAGATGCTCCATGCACTCCTCAGTCACAAAACCGACTGTTCTGCTATAGTAGTCGATATGAGCCCTGAAATCTGTCAACCAATCCATACCCAGGATAGTATCATGGACATCCATCTCCTGCATAGAGAAATCGAATTTCAGCTTAACTCTATCAACTGTTATAGAACAGGCTCTACACATGAAGGATCTACATTTTTTTTTCACCGAGAGGAGTTTGAAGTTTTATCACAGAAGGAATCATTTCATGTTTTATGTTCAGAAAATCTGAAATATGAGAGGCAAGAAAAGAATGCTATGTACCAGTATCAAACAACACTTTCATGAGGGTAGAATTCAAAATAATTATACCTCTCATCGTAGATGGTCCAGCCGGATCATCCACAATCATCTTCTCATCTCCATATAATTGCTTCGTTGCTTCACTATTCTCCTTATTGCCTTTCTGAGATTACGATGGTTGAGGAGTCGTGGTATTTCGAGAATCACCATGGCCAGCTCTATTATGCAGACGAGACTCATTCTGCTATCCTCGTCCTGTCGAAGCATATAATGCTTGTGATTCCTGAGAATTGTCACGATCACCCGATCGTGGAGAACTGTGACAATATCACTAAAGATACCCCATTTAGTTGCAATTGTGTCATGCTATCGGTGGTGCTGTACATTATCGTTTCATGTGATCAATCGAGCCATATTGAAAACATTCGGCATTCATCATGGGTTGTGGAGGAAGATTCACCGATCCATCCCTATGATTCTGATTCGCACTCCCACCTTGGAAGTAGGTTTCCCTATTTCACTTGTTCCCAGCATTAGAGTTCCCACCCATTCCCATGGGTATCATCATACTTCCTCCTCCCACAACTCCTGATATGTCTCTTTCATCTATTGTTGCTCTATTTACCAACTTAGTATAATCCTTAATATAGAGCAGAACTATCTTCAAACGAATCTCCTGTTGCATCCCTGGTTCAAAGATGCGTGCCTTCAGCAACACACTTGCAGCAACTTCTGGTACAAATTGCACTAAATTCATGAATTTAGCTACATAATCCAGGATAGATAGATTCTACAACCTCAGGCTGAAAACGTTTTTCGTCCTATGGATCTTGAACATTAAGGATAAAATTGTTTATTGAACAATTCCTCAAATTCCTCCCAGCCCAGGCCTTGATCCACCGTAGCCGGCACCACAATCCCACACCACTATCATGAAAGATCCTACATCATATACGTCGCCAACATTACTTTCAGCTCTACTATTGTGCTGATGAAATCAAAGATATGATTCATCCTACTTAGCCACACCTCCACCTTTTCGGGTTCAGAATCACCACGAAAGTTTGGTGGATTCTGCTTAATGAACTAGATTGTATGATCAACATGCCTTGGTTTATTCCTCTAGTTCTCCATATCCATAGCTTTAAAATCATGGAAAATACTGTGAACCAACTCTTGGTTCACATGTGGTTCTGGCGTAATCACATTCTACGCAGCTTCTTCGGGTTGGTTCCGACGATGCCTACCAAGTTCCATTTTCTAATCCAACAACAAACTCAGTCAATCTCACTCTCTAGCAACTGATGGATTACATTCCAAATTCTATTACATCATCTATCACAATTTTTTTTCCAACCATCAATATTTTACACATGTTCAACCATTTTTTAGAACATCCCACATTCTTTTTGAAAATCCTCTTGTTTTCAAAATACGGCAAATATCCACTTTTCAAAATCATTCATTTTAAAATCAATTTCTGCACTTTTCAAAAAAATTCACCTTGCCCGAAATCATAAATAATTCTTCATAATGAGATATTCAATCCTAGTGGGAATTCATTCCTATAATGGATGTCATGCTCATCTCATTAGCTAAACCCATGACAATGAGATTTCCAACATACTAGAATTGTATCCAAAACACTTATGTACCCAACACCCTGGTAACTTGAATTTCATCATAAACGGGTTATCTACGTCATTTTATACTATAATTTTCATGTTCCGACAATCCTACTTCTGTATAAGATTTTGACCCAAGTAATAGACAAGAATGAATTTCAACTCCAAGATCAAGGACATCGATGACTACTTGTTAGGCAGGGACCGAACATGTTGATACCATTTGTAATGACACGCCCATTTCCATTGGCATGAGAGTTCAATGAGTCATTACTAGGCCTTAAGCGATATCCCCAACGCAACAAAGGCTGGAAATAAATTCCTAAGGGTTTCAATGAAAGTGGGGGACGATATACACTTTGAGAAATAAACCAACCCAAACATCACTAATAACCACTATATGATGCATGCGAAAGAAAAAACCAACTCATGCATTACCAAAAGAGAACTACACTGTTCCACAAACCAATAAAAAAATAACAAAATATCAAATTACCAAGATGAAGACTAAAAAACACCCCAAAAAAGCCAAGAAACTCTCCATAGCACCACAACGAGCTCCATGCACCAAGCACTACCTCATCTCCCAAGAATCACCACGAACCACAATTAGTGAGATGCTTTTCCATTAACTGTGTCCCGGAATACGAAATCTGAAAAAGCACCAATGTGCCAAAGCAGGGGTGAGTATAAACTCAGTAAGATTTCCCCAATGACTTCCCTACTCACACCACTAGGATTGAAGAGTTAACAACAATTATATAAAGATAGTTTATATAAAACATTTTATCAAAAGCAATTTGTAATTAAATGTAAATATGTTTCCAAAACCATTCGTAACCAAAAGCATCCAAGAGAAATTGAAACCAATTTTCCAACAAGTCATGCTTCCAGAAACATAGCCAATATATCTTTAGAACCATTTCACAAAATCCCTTTTTGGCATCCTCAACCATTTCACAAACCTATGAAATCAACCATGCATGCTTCGTTATGACAGATCCATAATCATGAACGGATTCACATAGATTTTCCAAGTCGTCATAAGTTAATTGTTTCCCATGTGCCATTACACCTTTGGCACTGAGCACAAGGTCATATTTCAACCAATCCTCATACTTAAAAGTGTCATGTTCCATTAAACGTTTTGCACCGAGAACAAGGTCATATTTCAACCAAGCCTCATATATTCAACATGAACACACACCACATATTCACAACAATAAAGAAAAAACCATCCTTTCAATAAAATACCATTTTATTGAAAACCATTTCCATCACAACCAAGTGTGTTCAACCATTTCAAACCAATTCAATAAAACTGTACTTTTATTGAAACCCAAAGAATAAACCAATTTCATTAAGCCATTTCAATACCAACCCATTTTAATAAAACACACCTTTTTATTGAAAACACATCTTTCATCAAACCATTACCCATTACAGAAAATCCATAATTTAAAATAAATATTTTAAATTCAAGAATCCAAATCACTTTGCACAACCATTCACAATGATTACACAATTTCATCAAAACCAAAAATCATCACTAAAGAATATTTATTCCATGCTTTGCAAAATAAATTTCATTCAAATAATCTGATTTGAATTTAATCCAATAAATTCTAACAAGAGGAGTCGAGAGTGAATCCACCTACCTCAATGGTTTTGACAAAAAACCCTAACAAACGGATAACGGACAAGAAAACTCGGCCGAATCACCAAAGATCCTCCTTAGATATCTTCTCCTAACACAACCAAGACCAAATATCATCATGTTTGGCATCCACACACATGTCCACCTACCTTTTAAAAAAATTATTCTATGAAAACAACCTCTGATGTTACTTATTTTTTATTAGGGATATGATACAATCATAAGATCCTACTTTTTTATCTAGATGTTTTATAACTATGATGAAAATATTTTTGTGGGACATATTTCATTTCCTGAGGTTATGCTATGATTAAATATTAATGAAAGATGTATCCTCTCCTTGGGTAATGATATGATGAAATTGTTATGAATAAAATTTTATTAACATGTGTTTTTATGTGATGAAAGTTTTATAATCTTTTGGAACACATATGAATGATTTTCATTATGTTATGGGTGTGGACAAAATTATATAGCCCTCAAATTCACTTAGTAAAGTTGAATATCTCATGAGGTAAACAAGACTAAAATAGGGTGTCTGTAACACCCTGAGATTTTATGAGACATTTTCATTTTAATTTCATTGATGTCATTTGTTATATGCTTCTCCAAGATTAACTTGCGCTATATGCAACATCGTATTTGCTTGTAGATACACAACACTATTCTAGGCTTGTGACGCACACAATTTCATGTTTTTTTTGAAAAAAGTTCATTTTCCACAAAACCATGTATAGATTTGGATCAATGTATAAGTCAAATATATTTTGAGTGTGTTATATGCAACACCGAAGGAATCATTCACTACAGGAAACCCCGACATGGCTTGCTTTACACGCAAGAGAGACCTTCCTCTATAGCGTGTGTTGTATGAAATACTGAGCTTCACTAAACAATGATATATTATATTCTGGACGTTATGAATATTATTAACCGCATTTTGAATTTTGTAAAATTATAATTCATCTTACCAATTTTCTGGAATAAGGTACGCGAACAAAATCAATTTTTCGGGTAAAAGATGTATTTTTCCAAAAAATGCAGTTTTTCCACCTTTTGATCATGCATCAATTTTAAATTTAATTTTTTGACATGTTTATAAGTTCATTTTTAAAAACTTTACTTCTTCTTTTGAATAAGGATATAAAAATTTACATTGGATAATGTTTTGATATTTTTCTGACAATGTTCTTATTTCGATAAATAAAAAAACATGATAAATTTTACTAAAAAACAACTTTTTTCATCGATATAATTTATATGGTTAAATTATAACAGTACATTTTTTATGTATAAATATAATATATTTTAAACATTTAATATAATTTATTTCATTAGCATTAATTTTACAATGAATTCAAAGGTAAAAATATTTCAATCTTTGACAATGTTTTAACTTTTAAAACCAATTTTCTTAACAATATGATTAATTTTAAATTAATTACTGCAACTTCTGTGTTTTGAATTTTGAAAAATGGATTTAATATTTGGATTTAATTAGTCGAAATTAATTTAATAGGTTACATTTGTTTTTTTATTATTAATAGTAACTATGGTAATTTTTATTTACTACAGTTGAAGGTAAATCGTTTAATTAAGGTTAAAAATAAGGTTATAAAATTACCCTAAGACCTGCCAAAAATCTATTGGATGAATAAAAGTTGACCCAAATCATTTATGGGTCTGAATAAATTCATTTCATGGACTTTTGACCTGGAAAATGTTATAATTATTATTAAATCCAAAGAAAGTGAAAATATGTCACTCTCTTATATCTTATAAGTGTAATAATTTTAATTTAGTGATAAACCTTATGAAACATTGAATATAAATAGTCCAAAAAAATCAAATAAAATTATCTACATCATGAAAATTTATTTATAATTTTTAAGGGTATATTATTATCATTAATGATGACAAAATATTGATGTAGAAATTAATTTATTGATTGAAATATCAAATAAATGGTTTTAAAAATATTAAAATAAATATTATATGAACTACTTAATGTTCTACAAAAATTTTATAAAATAATATGATATGTTAGGAGTATATTAAATATATTTATTTTAATATATCCTATGTTTGGATTTTATTTCAATTCAAATAAATGAATAGTTTCAAAATTGACACTATTGTTATTTTATAAAAATTACATATTATAAAATTGTTTAAAAATCACAATAATATTTAAAAATTATAAATTGAAATTTTTATGGTGTAAAATTTCATAATGTATCCAATTATGGACAATTCAAAACACTTATGTAATTATTTATGACAATATAATATTTAGAATATTATTATCACAAATAAAATAAAATAGATTAAATAAAGATAAATCAAGTTGATATGGATTAAAATTATTTATCAGAATGTCACAATCATATAGGATGATAATATTACAAATGTATCTCTTATAATATTTGAATTTGTGTTATTTTGGGATATTTTTTAATAGGGTTTGTGTTGATTATAAATTAATTTTTTAGAGGTGTCCAAAAGTGCCCCTCTCCGCTCTTATAAAAGGGAAACTCCTCCCTCTCCTCCTCACACCAGATTGATCCATAATGCTTGGAAAAACCCTATCCATTTCTCTTCTCCACTTCCCTATAAAAATAATAATGGTCCTTGTCTTCTTTAAGGACAAACTTTACTGCCATGAGAAGAGGTTTTGAGGAGGCGCATCGAAGAAGTGGTAATATCCATTACCTATTGTTTCATGTTCATTTCTTCTTCTACTTCCTCATAATTTGTTAATTAATAATAAGGTAATAACATCAGTATCATTAATATACTAATATTTTATTATAAATATAAAACAACCCTATTTTACCTTCTATCCACTTTATGGAAAACAAAATCACAGCTCGAGCGTACGTACGGAATACCATCTCCATGTCATGGTGTAATCTGTTTTTCTACCACCACATTACATGGATGGGTATAATTTTCTAAATAATAACTATATATAGTTATTATAAAATTATAATAATTCTTAGATATTATATCATCCACTCAAATTCCATTCAATAATTATGGTAATGATATCATCTCTCATGCGTACGTATGGATTACCGTCTTCACAACGCGATGAGATTCATTCTACATGTTTACCATTCAATAATGATTATAATGTATATATAATAAATAATCATTAAATATATGACTTATTAATGATAATGTATTTATGTATATTTTATTTACTTATTTCCATTTAATTTAATAACGAAATGAAAACAGCATTCATGCGTACGTATGACCTACCTTCACCATGAACGGTGTATTTCGTTCCATTTATTGATATATTAAATATATGCATATTCTGAATATATATATTATATATAAATCATGTTTTACATTCTTGAATTATTTGATATTGATATATGTAATCATATGAATAATTACAAGTCAAAACACGGACAATAAATGAAATTATTTTACCCAAAACGCTACATTAACATGGAATTGACAAATTTATGTTTAATATAAAGTCGTATGTGAATCATATATGATATCATGAATATTATTTTGGTTCTATTAAAAGTTCATAATATGTTTAAACCCACTATATAAGAGTCTTGGACACATATGGAAGAAAATAGAGACGAGGTAAGGGAAAATTTTTCAATCTCATTTTTATCCAAGATTGATTATACATAAGTATTTACTAGGGTTATATTTTTCATCCATGTCCATAAATATGTTTTTGATAAAGTGTTTAATATTTTTACATGTATGTTTAAATTCATGATTACCCCTCTTTGACTTTTTTATTATGTTAGGGAAGGAATATTTTTTTGTTTACCATACATGGAACTATTTTTCTTTTCTGGTAAAAGTATGAGGAAAATGTTTTTTAAACTTATATCGAATGAACACATTTTTACAGTTTTATAACGCTTTTTTTCCATGAAGATACCTATTCAAGATTTCATGATTATTTTTTTTAAAATCATCTCTTTTAAAATTGTATGTCATCTTGTGAAAGGAAATTGATTTTGTAGAAAAAAGGATATTTTCCTTAAGAATTCATTTCATGTTTTTTATCAAGACTATTTTCCATATTAGATGAAATTTTATTTAATGTTTAAGTTTCATGTATAATATCTCTATTATATAAATGGTTTTATTTTTCTTACGATGAAATGAAATCCATTTGTTTTATATGGATTATGTTATGAAGGGATCATGGTTATGAAACCCATTTTATTAATAGGATTATGATGAATGATTTATGATTGTTTTGTGGCACACGTAATAATGATTTCAATATGAGATGTGTGGGACCAATATCTCCCTCCAATTCAATGGATAAAGATTTATATCTCGTGAGATAGAAATAGCTGAATCATCAAGAGAATCGGGTTCAGTAATTCAGGGCCAGAATGGAAAGTAAACCCAGTTCAGTAATGGAATTTTTCTTCTATGATGGTCTTGGAAACAATGACCTAGCTACTATAGAAAACATAACATCTGCTTAATAGTTTTCCACATATGCATGTTTTATTCCCATGCTATTTTATCATGAATAATGTTCCTTTAAGATTAATTCCATATGTAATACTATGATTTATATCATTTCCAATGAATTTGATGTTTTATGTTCATGTTTTTATGATCATATGTTTATGGATTGTATTTATGTTCTCCATGTTTACCCTTACTGAGAATTTGAGCTCGCCATATTTATGTTTTCTTTTCCCCAAGATATTAATAAGGGTTTTAGGTAATAAAACAAAAGGGTAAGATATTTATGGGAGATGATGAAGATCTTTCACCATGATTAGAAGATTATTTTTTGAGTTTTCAAAGACACAAAACAAATGAGGACTTTGGGATTCTGTTTTTTCTATGTATTAAGTATTTCGCAAAAGTTACGCAATGTCTATGTATGTCATGTTTGGTTCGTTATAGAAGGTATTAGGGCGAAGGTTTAGTTGACCTTTGGAAACTATGAAGCGAAGAAAAATTAGGGAAATCCTTACAGATATTTCTATGGTATGTCTAGGGATGTCCTTATGGTTAAGTATAAGTTAAAGTTATAATCCTTCAATTACGTAAACGATCATTGATTTAAACCTAAGATGTTATATATTGAAGGTACCCCCCCCCCCTTTATTATGTTGTTTTCCTAGCATGATTTTTTTCCACTCACGCTATTCTTTTTTGGTTTTAGACAAGGGCTGGAACCTAAAGGAACTGTGTTGATCATTGTAATGGAAAATGAAAGGATTTTCCTCCTAAACAAAACAATGTTATAGGAGATGGAGTGAAAATCTTATTGCTGTACTTACACAATTTATGAATCATTCTGAACATCCAAATGAGCAGAGAAGGGAACAATATTCTATTGAGTCATTCATGAGGAAACGTAAACCATCATTCAATGGGTATTCTGATACACTTATTGCTGAACAATGGATCAGTACCATTGAAAAGATATTTTAATTACATCGATGATCAGAACATGAAAAAGTCATTTTGGCTATTTACCATTTAGAAGGTTATGCAGACTAGTGGTGGACTCTAATTACGAATAAAAGTCCCCAAGTTGAAATTGAATCCATAGAATGGGATGAGTTAAAGAACATATTTTTCAATAAGTACTTCCCTCGTACTCATCGAACAAAGATGGAAATTTCATTCCTTGTGCTTAAGAAAAAGGATGATGAATTTGTTGGTATATACGAGGACTATTTTACAATGCTTTCATGGTATGCATCTAGTTTTATCATCCAACCTGAATGTAATGTTGATCTATTCTTCAGTGGCTTAAATCCAAGTCTTCGAATGGAATTAACTATAAGTGACTTCAGTAGCTATGATGAAATTGTACATTGTTCTATCAAGGTAGAACTGGAAGTTGGTGTTACATATACATCTCATGGTTTTGACAAAAAATGAAATATAAAGTTCAAAGAAAAATCATAGAACAATGGTGAAATTTTTTTTAATGATTCTTTATGCTCAAAGTGTGGAAAGTAGCATAGTAGAGATTGTTGAAAGGGTACTAGGAAAAGATTCCAGTGTGGAAAAGAAGATCATCGAGAAGATGAGATCCGAAGTAATGGGAAAAAGGTTTATAATGACGTGAATGGAGAAAAGACTAGATTGAACACTCCACCAACACTTGAATGCTTCATGTGCAAGGAAATAGGACATTTTGCTAATCAATGACCTAATCCATGGGTTCATGATGATCGATGTGAGAAACCCCTTAAGGCAAAGGAAAAAGGGAAGTAACATGTGATCACTATTTGTGATGTTGAGTATAACAATGATATTATGGAATGATTATGTTTTTAGGTAATTGGATTTAAAAATAGTATCATGGAATCTCGTTTATAGTATCGTTGAATTTTGGAATCTCTGTGTATTGGTTTTTAATAATTGTATGGTGCCAGTAACCATGAAAAATGATTGAAATATTTTTGGAAAGTAGATGATATGCGCATAATGAAGGGATAATGAAAAAAATTAAATGTTTGATTGTATTAATGAGCTCATGACTGATATAAGGACAATGTTTTATCATGGTTTGAGTATATAGAAATTTTTGGATTTTAATATGTTGAAAGTTTTAACTTTTGACAGCATTAGTGTATTCACTAATGTTAAATGGGTATTATTTTTTAAAGAGAATACATGATTAAGGTATTCACATGTTTGGAATGTGACCAACAAAATATATCTTATCATATATGGGGGATAAATGATGGTATTCACATTCTTGGTTGTTGACATTTATAGTAATCATTATCTTTATACTATGATCATGGATATAAGTATTTATGATAAGCCTAAATATTTAAAATGGATTATGTTGGACATAAGATAATATTTTTTAAGGATATAACCTTTTTTTTAATATTATTTGTTTAATGTTATAATAGTGTAGTTTTAGAAAAAGGATAACCTGCAGGACGGGCGATAACCCATCACTTCAGTCAGGGTTGTGGGAATTGAACCCACAACCAAATTGCGACATGTCTTTATCGCTTACTACCATCCTAGAATAAGTCCCTAGATAGTATAAACTAGTTTTTTTTATTAAACCGTATGATAAATAAAGTATAAGTTCATTTTTGGAACCATCTACGATTAATCTCACAATAAAATTGACTTATGTATATAACATTTTCTAACCTTATGTTTGAGACAAATGGAATGACCTATCATTCTATCTCATGATCTGCTTACACTTTACAGAAGTCAAATTCAACTTCATTTCTTTATGAGATGAAGTGAAAAATTTTCAAGGCCCAAAACACAGTGAGATTGTACCAAAATCAAGTAAGTATTTATTTTAATTGATAAATTATTCAACATTAGGGAAATGATCTTGAAAACAAAAAATGTTGTCCTAGTGCCCTCATATATGATGAATCAGATGGTTCCATAGAGCATCAAAAATTTATGGCTTTTTGATTATTGGATTTTTCATATCCACGTTATCTACCACTCTTCATCCAAACATGATGGTCGAATTTCACTTCCATATCCATATTTCCACCTATATTCTCCAATGTGGAAACCTATTGATGAGTTACATTGGCCATTCATTATTTTTTTAACGTTCCTTTATAAAAATGATGATTTAGTATTTCTTTTTATGATGTGGGTTTCTATAAAAGAAACATTCAAGTAGAATAAAATTTATAACCCTAACTAATTTCAAGGGCGAAATTCATTTTATGGGGGGTAAATGTAACACCCAGAGATTTTATGAAAATAATTCCTTTTAGTTTCATTGATGTCGTTTGTTGTAGGCTTCACCAATACTATCTTGTGCTATATGAAACATCGTATTAGCTTGTAGTATATACAACACTATTCTTGGCTTGTGATGCACACAATTTCAAGTTTTTTCGAATAAAATTTCATTTTACACTACACCAAGTATATATTGTTATCAATGTATAATTTAAATATATTTTGAGTATGTTATATGCAACACCAAAGGAATATTTTCCTACACGCAACCCCGACTTGGCTTCCATTACATGCAAAAGCAACCATCCTCAATAGCCTGTGTTGTATGGAATACCAAGTTTCAATAAACAACTATATATTATGAACATGCTGTTATGAATAGTATTAACTGCATTATGAATTTTATAACATTATAATTCATCATACACATTTTCTAGAATGAGATATGAGAACAAAATCAATTTTTCAGATAAAAGATGTAAATTTAAATAAAATGCAGTGTTTCCACCTTATTATGGAACATCCATTTGAAATTTAATATTTTCACAAGTTTATAATATAAATAATAAAAAATAAACTTCTTCTTTTGAATCAGCATATAAAATTCTACATTGGTAATTGTTTTGATATTTTTCTAACAACGTTCATATTGAAATGAATAGTAAAAACACGATAAATTTTAGTTAAAACAACTTCTTTCATCTATATAATTTATATGTTTAAATTATAATATTAAATTTTTTTAATGTACAAATAGAATATAATTTATTAGAATTAAATTTACATTGAATTCATAGGTAAAAACATTTCAATCATTGACAGTGTTTTAACTTTTAAAACCCATTTTCTTAACAATGGGATTGTTATTAAATTAATTTCTACAACTTATATGTTTTCAATTTTAAAAAAGTGTTTCCATTTTTTTTTGTCGCTCAAAATTATGTTAATAAGTTAATTTTAATTTTTTTAGGAATAGTAACTATGATAATTTTTATTTAATGTCTTCAAAGCTAAATCGGTTAATTATGGGTAAAATTAAGATTATAAAATTACCGTATGACCTTACAAAACTCATTTGGATGGATAAAAGTCTACTTATATAATTTTTGGGTCGTAATAGATTCATTTCATGTACTTTTGACCATAAAAATGATATAATTATTTTTAAATCAAAAGAAAGTGACAACATGTCACTCTCTTATATCATATAAGTGTAATAATTTTAATTTAGTGATAAATCACATAAAACCTCAAGTATATATAGTCTCAAAAAATCTAGTAAAATTATCTACATAATTAGAATTTATTTTGAATTTTTAGGGATTATATAACTATCATAAATGATGAAACAATAGTGATGTAGAAATTATTTTGTTGATTGAAATATCAAATAAATGGTTTTAAATATATTAAAATAAATATTATATTAACAAATTAATGTTCTCCATAAATTTTTTAGATGAATATGACATTTTATGAGTTTATTAAATATTTTGGTTCGAATATATCCTCTGTGTGGAGTTTATATAAATTCAAATAAATGTATAGTGTCAAAATGGACACTATTGTTATTTTATAAAAATAACATATTATAAAATTGTTTAAAAATAACAAAAAAATTTAAAAATTATAAAATAATATTTATATGGTCTAAAATGTCATAAATGATCTATGTTTGGTCAATTCACAAAACCTAAGTAATTATTTATAAAAATTTAAAATTTAGAATTTTATTACAACAAATAAAATTAAATAGATTAAATAAAGATAAATCAAGTCGATAAGGTTTAAAATAAATTACAAACATGTTTAAATCATATTAGATTATGATATTTAAACACTATCGAATCTATTATTTTCATTTGAGTCATTTTTGGTGGTTTTATGTGGCGTTTGAGTTTATTATAATTTAATATTTTTGAGGTTTCCAAAAGTGTCCCTCCGCTCTCATATAAAATGAAACATCCTCCCTCTCCTGCTCACACCACTTTGAGCCTAAATCGTGGCCAAAACCTTCCCATTTCACATCTCCACTTCCATGAAAACATACTAGAGGTTCAAGTCTTCTTCAAAAACCAACTTCTATACCCTAAGGAAAGGTTTAGAATAGGAGCGTTGAAGAAAAGGTAATATCCATTAATAATTCTTTCATGTTCATTTCTTCTTTTACATCCTCATATTTTGTAGTTTAATAATAAAATAATAACATCAGTATTAATAATATACTAATATTTTATTATAAATATGAACCAATCTTATTTCACCTTCTATCTAATCTACGGAAAATGAAATCACCACCTCGTGCATGCGTACGGAATACCGTCTCCTCGCTGTGGTATAATCTGTTTTTTCTACCACCACCTAACTTGGATGGGTATAATGGTGTAAATAATAACTATATATGTTTATTATAACATGATACTAATTTTGAGATATTATATCATCCACGCTAATACTATTCAATAAATATGGGAACGATATCATCGCTCGTGTGTACGAACGAATTACCGTCTCCACGACGCGATGGGATTCATTATCCAAGTTAACCATTAAAGAATTATTATAAATTATATATAATAAAAAATCCTTAAATATATGAAATTGTAATGATACTGGATTTATGTATATGTTATTTACATACATCTATTAAATTTAATAAGGAATCAAAAATAGAGTTCATGCGTAAGTACGGCCTACCGTTTCATTGAACGGTGTATTTCATTCCATTTATCGATCTATTATATATATATATGTATATTATTAATATATATTATATATAAATATATATGTATATATCATTTTTTACATTCTTGATGTATTTAATGATGATCTAAGTAAACATATGAATAATTACAATTTAAAACACAGATGATAAATGAAACGATTTTACCCAAAATGTTACTTTAACATGAAAATGGCAAATGAACGGGTAATATAAAGTACTAAGTGAATCCTATATGATATCATAAATATTATTATGTTTCTATTACATTTTAGTAAAATTTTTATTCACACTATATACTAGTGTCGGACAGATATGTAAGAAATTGGTCATAAGGTAAGGGATAATTTTGCAATCTCATTTTTATCTGAGATTTATTATACATAAATATTTACTGGGGTTATATTTTTCATCCAAGTCCATAAGATGTTTTTCATAAAGGGTTGAATATTCTTTCATGTATGTTTAAATTCATGTTTACCCATCTTTGTATTTTATATTTTGTTATGGAAGGAATCATTCTTTAGTTTACCATATGAAGAACATTTTGAAATTCCTGGTACAAGTACGAGGAGAATGTTTTTTTAACATCTACGGAGTGAATGGATTTTTATGGTTTCATAAAGCCTAATCTACATGAAGCTTCCATTGCTATATTTCATGATTATTTTCAACAAAAATTATCCTCTTTTAATATTTTATATCATTTTGGGAAATGAAAATGATTTTGAAAATAAGAGGATATTTCTTCTAGAATTTATTTCAAGTATTTTATCAAAACTTTTTTCCATCTAAGATGACATTATTTAGTATATTTTTGTTTAAAGTATAATGAATCTATTATATACATAGTTTGAATTTTCTTATGATGAAATGATATCAATTAGTTTTATATGGATTATGTAATGAATGGATGATGTTAATGAATCCCATTTTATTCTTTTGGTTATGATGAATGATTTATAATTGTTTTGTGGAACAAGTAAGAATGATTTAACTATTATATGGGTGGGACCTATATCTCCATCCAATTAATTGGGTAATGATTTATACCTTAGGATATACACACGGATGGAACATCAATTGATTCTGGACCAGCAATACAGGGCTGGAATGACAACTAAACTCGGTTCAGTAATGGACATTGTCCACTATAATGGTATGAGAAACAATGCCTTTGCTTCTATTTAAAACATAACATGTGATTAATGGCTTTCAATAATTTCATGTTTAATTCCCATGATATTTTATCAGGATTAATGTTCCTTTATGATCTATAACTTATGTACTACCAAGATTTATGTCATTGCTCATGATTTTTATTTATTATGTTCATTTTTTTACGTTCAACTGTTTATGGATTGTTTTTATGTTATCAATGTTTACCCTTAATCAGCATTTGAGATCACCCTTTTTATGTTTTCTTTTCCCCAGGATATAAATACAGGTTTTAGGTATGAAAACAATAGGGGAATATATTTATGGGAGATGTTGAAGATCATTCACCATGATTATAAGATTATGTTCTCAGTTTACAAAGACACTAATCTAATATAGTCTTTGGGCATCTATATTTTTTATGTATTAAGTGTTCCAAAAAAAGTAATTTAATGTCTATGTACGTCAAATTTGGGACGTTATAGTGTGGACCAAGTTTAACAATGTAATTTTTCCAATAGGATAGTATTGGTAATTAACCATGGCTAATATAATGGAATTGGGATTGAACCCAATTTTCTAGGATATTCTTGAATATTATCCTTGAAAACAAAAGAAATTATTTTCCATTATTAAGTACATTGAAAAAAAAATATCTAATGTAAATGGTATGATCTCATATCTCATGATCTTTGATTATTTTATGATTCCTGTCTCATAAAATGAAAATATGTTTGCCAAGTCTCATTATTATGATATATGACATCATTTGTATGGTTTTAAAATGTTATTGTCATGTTATTATAACCTTATGATAATTTTATGTTTTAATGCTCAATGATATGTTCAATGATTACCCATACTAGGAATCTCATCTTACACTTTCTTATGATTCATTTCCAAAAGGTAATGATAAATGGTTTCAATTATGATATGTAAAAAAATGGTAATGTTATGATGAATTTAGTTGGATATGAATTAGATCTCTTATGATTTGTTATGCATCCATGTTTTCAATGTTAGAGGACCTATAAGATTTTATCATGGGTCATAATAATATATAATTAATATTCACTTAATAAGATAAAGAATATATATATGAAAATTATGAGTCACTATAATTGATATTATAGTAAGGTTTATAGAACCATTATAAATGAGAATGAGAAATATATAGTGATAATCCTTATTATAATACATTATATAGGTGAAGGTATTAATTTACAGTAAAAAAGAGTACTATTTTCCCATAAAACATCCCTCTATAGATTCTACTAGTAGATTTAGTTTTGGAACTAATTAATCCAAGTGTAATAATCTCCAAAATAGTTGGTCAAGTATATATCCACAGTCAATTTAGTTCATAGTGAGTGTTCCCTTATTCAGTATGTGGTTTGAAGCTCTTGAAGGATATGTTGGGGGCAATGTGACATTTTTTTTATGAACCATTTTAATGGATTTTAATAGATGATGATCAGGGATTACGTATGTTAATCCTATGGTTTCATTTATTAAAAATTATTGGTTATGATTTAGACATACTACAAATTATTATTCATGATTAAGAGGTTTTTCAATATGATTATTATTTCCCACACTATAAGGTTTTTTTATTAAATGTCTAAAAGCGGGTGGACATCATTAATTTTGAATGTGGTAGAAAATTAAATTATTTTCATCCTAAGAAACCAAATGTTATGAGAGTTGGGATGAAAAATTTTTTTTCTCTGATTATGAATATTTCTCTTGCCAAAAATTACATTGACATTTTGAATGAGAAAAGGAAGGAACAATGTCATGTTGTGACCTTCCTATGGATTCATCCACTATCAATATGTGGGTCTTATGATCTTGTAGATTTGGAGAAATGAATGAATTATTTTGAAAATCATTTTTTATACAATGTATAGAACATGAAAATTTTATTTGGTATTTTTATCATTTGGTTGGTGAATTGGATGAATTATGTAATCTTATAAATAATATTAGGTAATGAGAATAATTTGACTCTATCGAGTGGGATAAGATTGTGATCTTACAGTTTAATATATAAATTCATCATAATATACTTATTAAAATAGATAATTAATTCTTTGTGTTACAAAAGTAGGATGGCGAATCTGTTAGTACATATGAGGAAAATATTATAAGGCTTATGAAGTACTCTTTTGGAATTATCATCCAACCTGAAATTAATGTTTATCCATTGATTAGTGGCTTAAAAAATTCTTATATGGGAATTATACATAAGAGTCATCAATAGATGTGAAAAAATCATACAATGTTATATAAATATTGAAAAAATGATTTATGATACCCATCAACCTCATGGTTTTTATAAGAAAAGAATGATTGAATTCAATCTAAATTCTAAAAACCACAGAGAGATAATATGATAATTACTCTATGCTCAAATCGTGTAATGAAATATGGTGGAAAGATTATTAATTGTATTGGTAAATGTTTTATGCGTGGAACGAAAGGTTATATGGACAATGAATGTTGAAGTGATGCATAGAAGATAGCTAATGACACAAATAGAGAGAAAGATCCACATAATGATCCCCTAACAATTCATGGATTCAAATTAAAATAGTATATGAAATATTATAACAAAATCTAAAATACCATGTTAAATGATGATGATCTATGTTAGTAACCTCTTAATCCTAGAGACAATGGATAGTACCATGATATCACTATTCCTATTTGTGGATCATAATAATGTAGTGGGGAATGGTACAATTTCCATCCAATATAAAACTTCTAATTAATTGTCTTATTCTATTTATAACAAATCAATTGTATATGAATAATTTTTATAATGGTGTCAGAGTACCACCTCAGTGATTATATATTGAATTAGTAGAAAAAACACATAAATATAAAATGATAACATATTATGTTTAATATTATTCTCCGATTGATGTTTGTGGGAATGTGATTATTGAAAATATAATTATTATCCCATTAGTTGATTTTGATGTTTTCATATGCATGTATTTCATTTATTTTTATAAATCCAATATCAGTTGTGGGGGAAGGGAAGTGATGCTAGATATTCTGAACCAATGTATGATCATCTATCATGGAGGTGATAAATATAAATATGAAATGGTAATAATATCCATTATGTATGTATTGATTCATATTTATAAGGTATTTTTATCAATAATGGTTGGGGAAAAGTAAAAAAATAATGATATTCATATTTTACTAGTGTTTGTTGATGTATTTTAGGAATAATTTCTCAGTATACCTCCAAATATTCAAGTTGGGATTTAAATATAACTCATGACCAATGCTATACAAATTTCAAATGCTCCATATAGGGTGGCCCTAAATTGATTTTAGTAATTGAAGGTGAATCTCTTTGATAAACTTTTCTAATGATTAATTTGGATAAGTGAATAACCATAATGTTATACTATTTATTTATTAAGAAAAAATACAAATAAATGAGAGGTTGTGTTTTTTATAAAAAAACATACTGGATAATAATCATGATTAAGTATCCTATACCCATTTTATATAATTTTTTTTAATAAATTATGAGAATATAAATATAATTCCTTGATTGATATTCAATCTGAATACTAACAGTTGGTGGTCAAAAGTAGTGACATATCCAAGATAACCCTATGTATTAGGTATGGAAAATATGGATTTATAGTGATGTGATTTTTTCTTACTAATTACCCCACTACCATTATAGGTTTATGGAATATAGTATTTATTAGTTACCATTAGTAGTCTTTAGTAGTATTTATAAATGATATTATTATAATTTCATTGAGAAGGGAAGAGCACAAAAATCATAAGATAATTGTATTGATTGTCATGGGGAAGGAGACATAGTATATAAAATTTACCAATTGTTAACTTCAGTTACAAATAGTATCATTTTTAGGTCATATAATATCATGCACGTATATATCGTTGGTTCCATTAAAGACAAACGATACTAAACATTGGATTAGACCAGCGCTAGTGAATGATATTAGTAGTTTTATTGGTTTTGATGGATATATTCAATGATTTTTGTAGAATTTATCATTTCCATCTAATCCATTTACATAGATAACTAATAATGGATCCAATTTCCTTTAAACATATGAATGTGATTAAAATTTCTAGGAAATAATGATAAGGCTAGTTAGTGCACTTATGCTTGCAGTTCATTATATTAAAGAATGGTTAGATATCTATAGTGATGAATTGAATAAGGTAATTAGATTAATAATCATGTACAATGATTTGATTATATCCTATAACTCATGCTAAATAAATGTCCTTAATAAAAATTACCCAACCCAAGAGTTGGTTTTATTTTTATTATGTTTGTCATTAAAAATTTGGATGCTTTTTTATTTATGTAAAATGGTTTGATATATATTGTTGCCAAAAAAAATTATACCATATATTCACTAAGAAATAGTTGAATATGAACAAAAAAATCTGGTTGGAATTTATTATAGATTATGGATGGTTATTACATTAAACAATTAGGAAGGAAAACAAGATGGAAGATGAACTGATTTGAAGGTATCATGCATGGTTTTCTACAAGTAGAATCATAAATGATTACATATTTATGGATTTTAAAATAATATATTTAGAAATAATTGTTATAGTGGAAGATATAATATCTATTTAAAATATATATATAGTCAGCTATTCAAGTGTATATTAAAGAGACACAAAAGGAATTCATAGATTTGAACATTAATGTAAAAAACGTTCTTAAGTAAAATATTTATTTCAAAGGATTGACAATGCTTAGGAACCATATATTTTTTTTATACATAACATAGATAAATGAGAAGTTGGATTAACTTCATAGTTTATAATTTTTTATTCATTCTCAATGAATGAATATTTATAGAGATATGAATGATTATTTCTTGTGGGAAAAAATGAAAATAGATATTACTGAATTTGTATGTCAATTATTGTTATGATGAAAAGTTATGGTTACAATATAGATTTCTAAGGGGATGTTACATCCATTTCTTATGCCGAGATGGAAATTTAAAACATCACCACAAATTTTGTCATCGATCTCCTAAAAATTTCAAAAGGCATTAATCCTATTTGGGTTATATTTTATCCCATCAAGAAGTAAGCATAATTAATTTCTACCAGAGAATATTTCTCTCATTATCATCTTGGTAGAATTTATATTATGGAAGTGTTAATATTTCCTTGAGTACCATATTATATTTTATTTGATCAAGATTTGTGGTTTACCTAAATTTCTATTAGTAGACATCAATAATATTTGATTTTGGGGTAGATTTTTAAAATATCATATAATCTTTAGATGGATTATTAGATTTATTGAACCATTAAAACCCAATATAATATATACTAAGATCTTATATTATGGATTTCAAAGATAATCAGATTCAACACCTTCCACTAGATGAGTTTTATTACAAGAGTAGATTTCAATTGAGTATTTATATAGATCTTTTTGAATCTATCACTGTAAAAAGGTTTGACAATCTACATTTTTAGGATGGAGCAGGATAATGAAATCTATTGGGAACTAAGTTGACTAAGAAAATGGGAAGGAAGGTTAAATCCCTTCAGCAGCCTATTAATGTAGTTCAGAGTAATCAGAAATGTTATACTTAAAATTATTGGTGTAATATGGAATAATATTTTTTTGAGAGGGAATTTTTATGAATTTTACTATGGAAAATGGTTATGAGTTTCAGAAATATGTGAAATATATTGCCATGAAATGTTCCCCTATCATGATTATTTATCGAGTAGGGATGGTATCTTTTCAAAGGGTGCTTCCACTAAACTAATCTCAAGTTCATGATGTGTTCCATTTATCTATCCAAAGTATGTTCATACATTATCATTTAGATGTACCAAAATCGGAGGTCATACCATAAGGTTATGACATTTCTTTAGAAAAACAATAAGTAAAAATCATGTATCATAGAGATAAAGAGATATGAAAGAAGATTATTCACATGAAAAAAGTATATAGTAGAATTTTAAATTTTATAAAATTACAAGGGATCCTAAGGGTGTTATTAAACAAAATATTTTTAGGTGGTATAATGTAACACCCAAATATTTTATGACATATGTTTCTTTAAAAAAAATTTGATAGGTGTCATTACCAGAAACACCAAGTCTAAATGGACAATAATATAGTATACCATTATATCCTTGAAGATAAATTTTATGTATGAATAAAAAAATCACAGTTTTAAAAATATTTATAATTGTTTTATATAATGTAAATATATTAAGAAAACAATTTATATAAGGACATTATAGGCATCAAAATTATATTTTTCTTTAAAAGTGGGTTTTATTTCTTTTTGTTAGAAAATATTATAATAAGTTTAGGTCACATTTAAAAAATAATTATAAAAACTGAACATAATTTTTGAAATCATCATTTCAAAATTTTCATAAATTTATTCTTTGAATGTTTTCTGAAAACATTGATTTTCATTGAAAAGTAAAAAAATTCCAATTTTTATTAAAAACAATCTCTCATTTTAATTTCTATTCTATGTATATTTGTTTAAAATGGTATATAAGATAAATTATATCATTAATTTTATTAATAATCCAAATATAGTCATTATATTTACTTTTTAAAATAATTTTTCTAAAAATAATTTATATTCGTAAGAAAACAATTTTTATGGAAAAGTCGTTTTGTTGCATAATGTTGATTTAATTTTAAATTAAATACCCGAAATTAATTAATTTTAAAATTTTAAAATTTATTAAATATTTGAAATTATTATTTTCATGGTTTTTAAATAGGCCACATGTATTGTTGGTCAATATGAATAGTAATCATGGTAAATATTTGTTAACTCAAAACGGGTAAAACAAATAAAATAAAGTTAAACAAATATATAATTTCTGAAAAGAAACCCCAAACAATATTGAAATCATAATATTATATTAGTTCACTAATATTCATCCAAATTTATCATATATGATATTTTGGAATGATTTTCTTTCAATAATGATATTTATATTATTCTATGTATTGAAAAATCGAAAATATTATTCTCTTTCCATTAATTCATTTTATATGTTCACAACGGGATAATAATATGAAATTAATGATTCTAAAATTTTATTTTTCACTTGGTTATTTTATTTTTGTGATGGTAATTTATTTTAAATTTTTAGTGATGATATAGTTAACATAAATTAGTATGAAAGACCGACACAATTATGTAAAAATAATAAAATAATGAAATAAATGTTTTTTAAAATATTAAAAATTATAAGCATGTATTAATTATTGTTTTAAAATAGTTTTTTAGATACATAAAACATAATGGGTTTGTGTTAAAGGATTATATTACAATCCATCACTATATTTATGTCTTCAAAGTCAAAATAATTGAATAGTGTTAAAATAGAACTAATAATATTTTATGAAAATAATATTTGAGTAAATTATATAAAAATTCAGAAAATAATAAATTATGAAAGGATGGAAAATATATGTTATAATATTTAATCCCTTGTACATTTATTATGTATTTATAGCCTTATAAATTAAATTATATCACAATAAGTTTGAAATAGTTGTTTCCACAATTAAGGATATAAATAGTTAACAAGGGGGTTAATAAAACAAATATTGTATAAAATCACACCCAATACTTTATAAATTATATTATATTATTATATGATTATAATAATTTATTTTTATTATAATTTATTTCCATTTGGAATCATTTGGATTGATCATGAATTTATTATATCTTAATTATCTATGAAATTTTAAGTATGTCCTCCCCCTCCCTTATAAATAGACACCCTTATTTCTCTTATTTAGAATAATTTGAGCCTTATAGAAAAATAAACATATAAATATTATCTTTTAGACTTCCCTATCCACAAATTAGTGGTTCTGGACCAATTATATGTTCATTACAAGGGCCTTTATGGAATGGCCTAAATGAGGCCAACTGATGGAGATGTATACATATTCTACGAAATCTGTCAATTTATTTATTCTTATAACTTTTATAAATTTATTATATTAATAATAAAATAATAAATTTATTATCATAAATATTCGGAAATTTTTTTTGATCATGAAATCACCATTATGCACTATTAATTTCATCAAATAAGAAGTGAATGTATCGCTCGTACGTACGTGCAGACTACCGCCACCACGTAGTGATACTATTTATTTTCTCTCACTATATTTAATTGATGGTAATTATAATATGATTAATGCATATAAAGATTATTTTTGATATAATTATACATCTATAATTATAATATCAAATCAACTATCTTATTTCTCAATCATTTGGAAAATCATAACGATGCTCAAGTATATGCGTGGGAAGCCACTTGGATAAAGTATTGTGATTTATTTTTCATTTTAATTTTAATTAGATGGAAATAAGAATAGATTTAAAAAATATAAAAGATATATATTATATAATAATTATTTTTTAATTATTTTTTTTACCATTCTTATGTTTCATACATTGAAAAGTGAAAAATTGTGTTCATTCGTATATGCGACCTACCATCTCCATAAACAATGAAATTGATTTTTCTATATATTACTCTGATTTTTTATTATAAATATGTATATAATGAATAAATATGAAATATATATATATATATATCAGGATTAATATTATTGATATTATGTAAACATGATCAAATTTGAGGTTTTGGAACTACCGAACTAGAATTCCAATGAAAATGAAAATACTAATACCTAGAAATGTAAAATTTAAATAGAAATTATTAATAAATGGGTATTAAAATGTTATAAATGGATCATATATGATATTATAAATATTTAAATTACTATGGTATATAAGTCAAATAAATTTAAAATTACTATACAAATGGAGATAATTTTTTAAAATTTAAGTCAAACTCTTGGTATGGGATTTATGTAACTCTGTTATTATTTAACATGATTATTTGTGAATAAGATTATGATGATAAAATTTCATGATATATCACTTTGTAATACAAAAAAATTTCTTTTTTACATGGTTATTTATAGATGTTAATTGTTCTTCTTTTATTTTCGTATGATTAATAACTCAAGAGATAAATGGAATTTTTTAATGAAAATTGACTTTATTTCCATCCTGGTTCAAAATTATTTTTTATCCCGTGTCAAGTTTGTATAAAAAAATTATATTATTTTTTTATTATCCTATTATTATTTAAATACATTTTCCTCATGATTTAATTTCAATATAATTATTAAAAATCATCTCTTTTATTTTATAAAAGTTGTAATTTTTGAATTTTTTTATAAATGTGTGAATGGAATGTTTCTTTTTACTTTTTCGGTATGAATGAAATTTACCTCATCCATAACCATGCAATGATATGAATATTCCATTCCATTTTCCATGGATTTTTATAAAAAAATTCAATAATATTTTTAAATTTATTATATTTTAGAATGATGAATAGACAGTGAAAAGGTTATTATCATCTTCATATTTCCCAATGATTTTGTAATGAAATTTTCATTTATGATAACATAATTTGAAGATACCTGTGGTTTATTGGGAATATGATCCTATTATTACCATGATGGTTTATTATTATGATGGTAATATGTTTACAAAAACAATTTATTTTCCACCCGAAATGCTATAATGAAATTTTATTAAAACATGATTCATTCACATTAGTTAAGCTATGATGAATTATTTTAAAAACCCATTTACTTTTCAGGGTTTATCATATAATTATTTTTTTATGATCTTATTTAACACATATGTATGATTTTTATTATGTGATGGGGGGTGATGAAATTGTTTATCCCTCTAATGTGTTGGGTAAATATGCATATATCATGACATAAATAAGACTAGAATGGGAAATATACCTTATTAAGTAAGGGAAATTACCCACTATGGTAGTATTTGGAGTGAATCATGAATAATATGATGGAATGGGTAGTGAACCGAATCAACTACGATAGTCCTGGAAGAGTTCATTGATTACTAAGGATATTTTTTTATGTTATTGTGTGTGTGAAATTAATTTATGACGTATACCAATGTTATGACCTCTTGGATCATGTAATCTTATTTCCTTATGATTCATGTCTTAAAAACTACCACGATTTATGGAATGACTCAATAATATAATATATGATAGGATGGGTATGGGTTTCAAATGTTTTTCTCTTGATCACATAACCTTTTTGGGAATTTTCATGGATTTGTTGGGAACTTTTCCCCCGGATTCACTGTTGAAAATCCTTGAATGGTGTAGTTTGGTTCATGAGTTTTTGAGGGGAAACTGTGGGATGTTCCTTGTTTTCTACAGTGTGATCTTTACAAAGGTTTTGTTTTATTCTGTTTTCCTTTTTCCTTTTTCTACTTCTTGTTCTTGAGTTGCATCATGCTTTTTGGGTTTTGTTTCTCCGTATTTAATTTGGAACTACAACACAATATTAGAGTGTGGTTGGGTGGGTGGCATCGAAATATGGAGGGATCTATTGACTTTTATCATCCTTTCATGCATAATCTATTTGATGGGATTATGGGTTCCATTCCATGTCATATGAGCAATGATTCAACAATTTTTTTTGAATTGCATCAGGTTGAAATTGTCGAAGTTCCCTTGATGTTTTTTCAGTTGGGTGGCTAGCAAGAGAGAAAGGTGTGATGGAAGCATTCATCTGGATCTCATCCACGTCGTTGGTTGGGGATGTGTTCTGTTACATTGCACCTCTAGCATAGTGCAACATCATGGCAGAGGGGGCGACACAATTTCTTGATGGGACTCACATTGTGATTCATGGAAATGGTGCGATGAGGTTTTATAATGTTCACTTGGATGTTTGTTTCTTTTAAATTTTTCTTGAATTTTTTTTATGGCTTGTTCCCTTCTTATAATTGTTTTCTTATTTCAATACAAAAACAAGGGTATTTCATTCTTAATCTAACAGGTCTTTCCCACCCCCCTTCACAAAAAACATAACCTTTTTCTGTGGTGATGTTTATGTGTTCATTGATATAACAACTATTTTCCATTATAAATAATTTGATATCACCCTTTCATTTTTTTATATTCCCCAATTTATGAATCGAGGTTTTATGTATGATTAGTATAATAAGGGTCCTATTTATGAAGAAATTAGTGGGAGGTGATGTAGATCTCTTATTTACATGGTTTATATATATATCAATGGTTATAAAGGCACCTTAACAATATGATTTCCGAATGGATAATAATGTTATGTAATTAATATTCATCTAACAAGATGTAATAGCCTTGTATAAAAAGTACAATTCACTATAGACCTAGTGGAATAACAACACATTAAGATTATACTTAGGATGTAAATCATGATGGTTATGGTATTGGTTAGTGGTATCTGTAAAGACCAGGATATTTCAAGGAATTTTTTTTCTTAATTCTAAAGATTTTTTCAAGTCTATTGCTTCCGAAGACACTGGATTCCGAGTCTCATTGTGCCCGGAATCAATTTCCAAAGTTTAGGTCGGGTATATTCATTGAACGAACGAGCAGGGTTTTCTATCCTTTGAACTGGTGCTCGGAATTGAAATCTGAGGGCACCGATGAACTCGCAGGGCCGGTAATTTCTTAAGAGGATCTTAAGTGAACTTGCGTTTTTTCACATGAGGTAGTGAATTTTTTGGGATTCGATATGTCTTAAATAAATTGTAGTGTTACAATTTAATTTTTGTGGAAGTTAATTTCTCCACAAAGAAGTTGGAGGTGGGGCCACACCCCACATAACTTCCCATGAGAGGGTATGTCCAAGGGTGGTGGGGTCCACATGAAACCCTAACCCTTCACCATCCCTTTGACTCCCACAAACATTCCCTCATTTAACACCCCTTGGGTTTATATGTATAACTCCACAGTCCCTATTTAATTTTGTAAAATCATTTTTATGGGAAAACCATTCCTCTCCCTCCCTCACACCATTAATGTTTCCAACCAACCTCTTATTAATTAAAAAAAATTACATTTAATTAATTAAGGTTTTTGATTTATGTATTTTTTAATGCATGACAAGGATAATTAAAATAATGTATTGCCTTATTTTAATTGAGATTCCTTATTGTGTGGGGATTGGGGGAGAGAACGTTTGAGAAGAATAAGTGGTTTCATCCTTTGTTGAAGTTCTTCATCTTAGAATGAAGAACAGATCTCCATTTTCTTCTTCCTCCATGGAAAGGGAGGAGGCACTGACGCGGGGAACATGGAAACGACTGTCATCCCCTTCATCTCATCCCTTGCATCGACATCAATGAGCCGATGACCCCCCTTTCGCATCACCATCATCAACGATGCCCGATTACTGCAGATCTTCCATGAGGTAGGGGATTAATTTTATAATGTTAATATTCTCATTATTCATCCCTTCTAAACAGAGAACATGAATCAACTCATTATCAAGTTGATCCGTGAATGTTTCTATTTACAGGATGAGAATATTTAATTATGGGAGTATTGTTGTGAATTAGGTTCAATTCTAATTGATTAAAATTGAGCCTTGTTAAGTTTTTATTATCATGTGTTGATTATTTCCAATTGGTAACACCTAACATGGAGGGCATGGGCCGAAAAAACATGGCCCGAAAAACCTCTGCAGAATTTTGTTGGTGAGTGGATTGATGGTGACGACGAAGCGGGAACACAATATTGATTTGAGGCCTTCGCAGTAAAGTATGAGACCCAAGATGACCGTCGTTGCAGATGAAAGATTAATCGGACCACCGAAGCAACTACGGTGGCCCGCGGATCCTCAAGGCGGCGCGTGACGCAGGGAGGGTGGTGCCGACGACCGAAGGCGTCGGCCGGAGCCGTCTGGCCACCTAGAGGCGGCAGTGCCCCAGCGCACCGCTGGAGAAGACCCACCACAGATGTTCCGTGGTGGAGAGGCGATGTATCCCGTGGCCAGGCGGGATCCCGGAACGATGGTGGGGCAGCGCCTCCTGGTGCCGCCGGTGGTAATTAGCAGTGCGGGTCGAGCCCCCCCCCCCCCCCCCCCCCCCGCTCTGCGTCTGCTCGACCATGCTTGTCGAGCCATAATCGGCCGGGTCGGGGCTCCTACGCCAGGCGGGGCTGCCAGCGTCACGCCGTGCCGGGCCGCCAGCATTGGGCCAGGCTGCGCTAGCCGGTCTAGGCTGCACCCTATCGGGCTAAATCCGAGCTCGGGTCGGGTCGACCCTGGGGGTATTGGGCCGGGTCAGACCGGGCCCACACCCCCTAATTTCTGAACATTTTCTATTAAATGGACATATATTGATCTTCAGGGCTCCTATTGACACACAATCAGTTGTGTATAATTCCATGAATCAATACGGTCATTTCGATATATTACAGTGAAGCTTTTCGTAAAGTTTGTGTATGGTCGGGTTGGTACGAACTCACAGCAAACCGGGCCCTCGGAGCGGAAACAGTTATAACCTGAGTTCCGGATGTTCGATTGATGTGTCGTTGACTTTGTTGGATTCCTTTTGGTGGTACATATATTTTGGTATACATCAAATAAGGATTCGACCCAGTTGTCGTATGGCTAGGCTGGATTGTACCCGAAAACCAACCGGGCCCCTGGAATGGAAAAGACGATAACTTTCAGACCGGAGGTCCGTTTGACGAACCCTTAGCGGCGTTGGTGTTCACGTTGAGAAACGATCCCTTTGAGTATATACTATGAGTGTTCAGGGTACAGTTGAGATACGTCCGGGTTGGTTTGTACACGAAACCAACCGGGCCCCCAGGACTAAAATGCTAATAACTCACAGACCGGGCATCCAATTGACGCGCCATCTGTTGCGTTGAGAATCCTATGATGAGGCGGTCCATTGAGATAATTTTTCATGGGATTTTGTGATACTTGTAGTATCGACCAATAGCTCATGGAGCGGATTCTCTCGGAGATGATCATACGGAGTACGGAGACCATGTAGTTGGTTGAGACCTGATAACTGCTTGTCAGATTCGAGTCGGAGTGACTTGTATAGCCCAGTGGGGAGCACTACTGTTTTTGGGTGGCAGACCCACAGTGGGGAGCAATACTGTGTGAGGTGGCAGACCCACGATACTCAACATAAAGAGTACATCGCATGCTATTAGGGGGGAGCACTACTGTGTTTGGGTGGATGACCCATGGTACTCGACTGGAGGATTACCTCAGCAGTCTAAGGATAGTGAGAAGCGCCTCAGAGTCATGATAGGATCACTATACTCATCATAGGAGGAGCTCTTCAGCAGTTTTGGTTTCGATATCATTAATGAAAATACTGGTTTGAGTTGAGTCAATTACCTTTGTGTTTTCCTCAATATTGAGATGGGATACTAGATAACTTACGTATATGTATGGGCATATACCTATGTAGTGGTTATCCGTCATCATCATAAATGTGTGATACCTTGTGGCTGAGATGGGTTGGTTGATAACATAGGTATAAGAATGGGTTTATACCTAAGTATGGGTTATCCATTAAGATCTTTCATTGGGATTATGCTTGTTGGATTTAGTGAGACCTGAGGGTCTTGGGGTCCCTACTGAGTATCGTATACTCACCCCTGCACGGGTTATGCCCGCACCACGTTGTGTTGGATGAAAACGACGGACAGCACTGACTGAGATCAAGTGTATGAGGACTTGATGGAACCTGGAGGTGGACCTCAAGATGAGTCAGTACCCGGAGGTGGACATCATGACGAGATGGTACTCGTAGGAGGTTAGCGGGCGAGAGCATTGAGGAGGCTATCTATACCTAACCTTCAGGTATGATCCATGGTGGACGCTCTAGGAGCTGCTTCTATATTCTAGCTATTTGTCTTTTTTATTTTACTTCGTTCAGTTGTAGCTGTACTTCTCAGTTGGGTTTGTATTCTGTACCATTTACTTTTCATCACCTTCTTTTGTACATAGTGTATTTCTTCCTCTTGTACTCTGGTTATATGTGTTTATGTTTTACAAAGGCAATGCCTTCCCATATACTGAGATTTATGCCTTTATTCCTAGTCACCATCCCCTGACCAATGGAAGGTGGGCATAGGGTAGCCACGACACAGGCCCCGAGGATGGGTTGTGAAAAATTGGTATCAGAGGAGTCAGTTCTACCGCAGAACATATAACTGTGATATATCTTTTTTTTTGAAGAAATAGTGTTAATGGTGTCGAGTGTGGTTTTCAGTTTTGGGAGTCCAGTGTTGGTGCTGGCAGCTGACGTATCCATACACCAGGACCCTGACTTCTGATTTCTGACTTAGTGCAGGAAAACACTAATTCCATGTGTGTTTTCTATGGTTTCCCATTAAAATAGCTCAAACCAGGTCATCTCACTAGGTATCATCATTTAACCATGTCACATCTATTTCATTTCGGATGCCTTTCCACGGACGACCAGCTAGAGCCCCGAGAGATGTATGTACTGACAGCCCGCCGAGTGACGAGGCCTCAGTGTAGGGCTCTCTTCTAGTAGAGGCACCAGCATTACTACCGAACTTTGGTCCACTGATGCCACTAGCCCCAGCAGCAGGCGATGCACGCTACTTGAGCATGCTTCCCAAGTTCCAGCGCCAGAGGCCACCTAGGATCTGGGGAGAGATGGACCCGCAGGCGGTTGAGGATTGGTCGAAGGCTGTGGTGAGAGTAATCAGGAGAGTAGGTACACCACCATACTTAATGGTGATCCTTGTTTCCAGCCTCTTGCAGGAAGCATCAGGCAGATGGTAGAGACGAATGCACCAGTTTTGCGATTAGTTGACCTTATCCTGGGGAGACTTAGAGACCTTCTTCCGGGAGGAGTTTATTCCAGTGACTCTAGACTCTGAGTGTGCTCAGGAGCTGCTGCCTTTGCCGCCGGAATTTCCATCAGTAGCTGAGTCATCTGTAGGCAGTAAAAAGATGATACAGAGGTCCCAAGGGACCAGACCAGCAAGTGGGTGACATCGGGATATAGGATCGGTCGTGTGGGGAACCCTGGGTGGAGTCAGAGCTAGGAATTCCAGAAACAAACAATGTTTTTCCAATGGAAGTAAGGGTAACATGGAACGTGGATATCTAACTCCCCGCAATGATGATCCACATGCATTGGAGGAGCCACTGAGACAGAAGCAGCGGCGAGTTCTTGAGCAACAGCCGAGTGGTGGACAAGGCTTTGGAACTCCGGATGCATGTGGACAGGAGCAGAACTAGTGGATGCCTTTTTGTTCTTAGTTCTTCAAATTCCATGTAGTTGTTGTATTTGTGTCTTTCTACTTCGAGCTGCAGTAATAATAGATACATATCATTGTGATGTTTACATTCATGTCCTTTTGTTTGGTTGATAATGAGAGGTCCCGGTTAAAATTGTTGACATGACCCTCACATTCAAGATTTCCACTAGAGGATACCTAGTAACCTCACCCTGATGTCGATAGTGTGAATTGACCCTTGGAGGCGAGAGTGATGGTTGGATCTCTTGGTAGTGACGTTGAGGCCATACGACGTCATCCATGGAATGAATGCACCATTCATGTCAGGATTCACTGTATTAGGCAATGGACATGGTTCATCCGGGGAATAAGACCAAGATTCTCCTTTCGGTAAAGGAGAAATCTGAGTAGATCTTATAGATCGTAGGTGAAGAAGGGTGGTCATTGACCGACATACCCCGTCATCAAACATCCTACTGACCAGAAATGATACGAGCTACGACGGAGATGGTGCAGATCATCCAGGAGCAGATGATGACTGTACAGTGAAGGAAGAAATCCTATGTTGATAGGAGACAAAGACTTGGGCATGTAAAATGTTCCAAGAAGAAGAAGCATCAAGGATAGATGAATCTGCAGAGCAGTAGAAGTTAGAAGCAGAGCTAGGAGAGCAGTTTGTGATGGTGTATATTTCAACATGTTACAACAACCAACCTTTTTTGTCTCCGCTAGGATCAGGGAGCTGGAGGTCAGGGTAAGAGAGAAGCTGTAGGTGGTCAAGGATTGTAAACGAATGTCTCCATGAATGATTCGAGGGGCAGTCTGTGTCCACTCTTAGCTGTTGTTACAAAAGACGTTGATACGAATCATTCCTTCCTTCCACGAATCTTGTCCCAAACCTTGAGTTTCTAGTAAACTGTATAATTGACCCTCACGTCTAGAGATACCATTGGGAGAAGAATAGATAATCATACTTATGCCGATAGTGTGATCTGACTCTCGAGGCCAGAGTTTTGATTGAAATCTCTTGGTGGAATTGTCGATACCTTACGATGTTGGTCTGGGAATGGATGGGATTCAACATTCATACTCATATTGACAGTATTAGGCAAAAGGGTTGTTGACTACCTAAAACCTTGGGATATGATTTCCTTGTTTTGGAGAAATGGAAACTCCTGGCAACACATGATAAACTCATATAAAGGAGGGTGTGGTCGACCACTCTTGAGTCAGTCAACCATACCCTCCTGGCAGTAGGATTTTTGATATTCAGTTCTAATCAGGAAATTGAGACCTCTAGAGTTCGAGGATGGAGACCACGTCCTTATACGGGTCTCACCTCGATGAGGTATACAGAGATGTGGTCGAGGCGGAATGTTATCTCTGAGGATCAACAGAACTTTCTAGGTCCTCAGTATGGTAGACGAGGTTGTTTATCAATTGACCTTTCTACCTCAATTGCACAGGGGGCACGATTTCATCCACATATCTTTGTAGAGGAGATATGTGCACCGTCACTCATGCATCATTGACCACATGGAGTTGGACATCGATGATAGGGTGACATTCATGGAGTTTTAAGTAGAGGTCAAAGATCCATAGGAGCGAGTCCTACGTGGACAGTCGATTCCTCAAGTGTTCTTCCACTTACAACACGAGAACCTCCAAGAGAGAACATGGGAGTGGAAGGATCAGATGAGTTCTCAGTAACACATTGTTTTCCCTAGTGTATGTTGAAGATTTACGGGGAATTAAATCCCTTAGGTTGGAGTAATATAAAGATCCTAAAATTTCAAGGATTTTTTTTCTTAATTATTTAGAATTTTATTGGTCTGTGGCTTCTGACGGCACTTGATTCCAAGGCCCAGTGTTCCCGGAATAAATTTCCAATGTTTAGCTTCGGTACGTTCTGTGAATGAACAAACGGTATTTTCTATCTTTTGAACCGGTTCTCGGAATTAAAATCTAAGGGCACCAATGAACTCGCAGCACCGGTAATTGCTTAATGGGACATTTAGCATAGTTGTGTTTTTTCGCATGTGGTAGTTAATTTTTGGGGATTCAATAAGTCCTAAATAAATTGTAGTGTTACAATTTATTTTAAGTGGAAGTTAATTTCTCCATAGAGAAGTTGGAGGTGGGGCCACACCCCACCTAACTTCCCATGATAGGGTATGACCAAGGGTGGAGGGGTCCGCACAAAACCCCAACCGTTTACCTTCCATTTAACTCCCACGAACATCCCCAATTTAACACCCCTTGTGATTATATGTATAACTCCTCACTCCCTCATTAATTTTGTTAACTCATCTTAATTTGAGTAAACTTTCATCTCCCTCCCTAACACCATTAATTTTTCCAACCATCCTCTTATTAATTAAACAAACTTACTTTTAATTAATTAAGTGATTTGATTTATCAATTTGGTAATGCATGAAAATATTAATTAAAATAAGGTCTGGCCTTATTTTAATTGAGAGGCCTCATTGTGTGGGGATTCGGGGAGTGAAGTTTTGAGAAGAAGAGGTGGTTTCCTCCTTGGTTGAAGTTCTTCATCTTAGAACGAAGAACAGATCTCATTTTTCTTCCTCCTCTGTGGAAAGGGTGGAGACACCGATTTGGGGAACTTTCCGATGACCGTCATCACCTTCATCTCATCACATTCATCGACGTCAATGAGCCGAAGTCCCCCCTTTCGCATCACCATCATCCACGATGCTCTGCTACCATGGATCTTCCTCGAGGTAGGGGTTTGATTTTAGAATGTTATTATTCTCTTGATTTTTCCCTTCTGAACAAAGAACACATATCAACTCATTGTCAAGTTCATCCATGAATGTTTTTATTTGTGGGATGAGAATATTTAATTATGAGAGTAATGTTGGGAATTAGGTTCAAATCTTATTGATTAAAACTGTGCCTTGTTAAGTTGTAATTATCAACTGTTGATTATTTCCAATTGATAACAACTAAAGTGGAGGGCACGGGCCGAAAATACACGAACCGACAACCATCCGCAAATTTTTGATGGTGCAAGGATTGATGGTGACGATGAAGCGGGACCACAACAGTGATTTTAGGCATTCACAAAAATGTACGGGACTTGAGATGACCGCTGGCGTAGACGAAAGTTGAATCGGACCACCGGAGCAACTCTGGTGGCCCGCGAAACCTTAAGGTGGCATGGGTCACCGACGCGCCGGCGCCGGCGATCAGAGGCGGCGGTGCACCAGCGTGCCACCAGAGAAGAACCGCCTCGGCTATGATGCGGTGGCGCAGCGATGGAACTTGTGGCCACAACGGATCTCGGGATGACGAAAGGGTGACGCCAGCTGGCGCCGCCGGTGGCAATTAACGTGAAGGGGATGAGCCCCCCCCCCCCCCCCCCGCTCTGCGTCTACTCGGCCACGCTGGTCGAGCCTCAACCAGCCGAGTTGGGCCGCCGGCGCCGGGCCGGGCCACCATCACCGGGCCGGGCCACCAACGTCGGGCTGGCCTGCACCCTATTGGGCCGGATCAAGAACCGGGTCGAACCGGGCCCAGAACCCATATTTTCGGACCGTTTTCAGTTAAATGGACATATCTTGTGCTTCGGGACTCCGATAGACACAACTTCAGTTTCGTATGATTCCATGGATCGAGATGGTCGTTTTGGTATAATCTACTCAAGATTTTGTTAATTTTTGGCTATGGACAGGTTGGTACGAACCTGCAACCAACCGAGCCATCGTAGCGGAAATAGTTATAACTTGAGTTCCGGACATCCTATTGATGTGCCATCAAATTTTTTGATTCTTTTGGTGAGACAAATCTTTAGGTATACTTCACCTAAATTCTAGACCCAGTTGTATTATGGCCAGGTTGGATTGTACCTGAAATCCAACTGGGCCCCTAGAAGAAAAAAGTCTATAACATTCAAACCGGAAGTCGGTTTGACGAACCGTCAGCAGCGTTGGTGTTCACATTGAGAAATGATCCCTTTGAGTATAACCTATTATATTTCATGGTACATTTGAGTTATGGATGGTTTGGTTCATACACGAAACCAACCGCACCATGGGGACAAAAAGGCTAATAACTCACAGACCGAATATCCAATTGACACGTCGTCTGTTGTGTTGAGACTCCTATGATGAGGTGGTCCATTGAGATTCTTCATCATGGGATTTTGTGATATTTCGAGTATTGACCAGTAGTACGTGGAGAAGATCCTCCTGGAGACGACCATACAATGTACAGAGACCATGTAGCTGGCTGAGACTGGATGACTGGTTGTCTGATTCGAGTCTGAGTGACTAGTATAGCCCAGTGAGGAGTGCTACTATGTTTGGGTGGTAGAACCATGATGGGGAGAACTATTGTGTGAGGTGGAAGACCCATGGTACTCAATAGAATAGGTACCTCTGCAGGCTATTAGGGGGGGATCACTGCTGTGTTTGGGTGGCAGACCCCGGTGGGAAGCACTACTGTGTTTGGGTGTCTGACCCACGGTACTCAACATGAGGAGTACCACATCGGTCTAAGTTTGGGGATAAGCGCCTCAGAGTCGTGACAGGATCACTGTACTCTTCAGAGGAGGTCCACTTCAACAGTTTTGGTTTCGATATCATTAATGAAAATCTTGGTTTGAGCTGAATCAATGACCTTTTGGTTTTCCTCAAGATTGATATGGGATACATGATGACTTAGGAATATGTATGGGAATATACCAAAGTAGTGGATATCCGTCGACATCATACCTATGCGATACCAAATCGCTGAGATGGGTTACATGATAACTTAGGTATAAGTATGGGATTAAACCTATGTAAGGGTTTTCTGTTGAGAACTTTCTTTGTGTTTATCCTTGGTGGATTTAGTGAGACCTTGAGAGTCTCGGGGTCCCTACTGAGTATCATATACTAACCCCTACACAAGCTATGCCTGCACCTCTTTGTGTTGGATGCATATGATGGACAGCGCTGACTGAGATCTAGTGTTTGAGGACTGGATGGAACCTGGAGGTGGACCTCAGGACAAGTCAGTACCTGGAGGTGGACCTCAGGACAAGTCAGTACCTAGAGGTTGACTTCACGGTGAGATTGTACTCGGTGGAGGTTTACGGGAGAGAGAATTGAGGAGGCTATCTGTTCCGACCCTTCAGGTAGGATCTGTGGTGGATGCCCCAGGAGCTGCTTCTATCTTCCAGTTGTTTGTCTTTTCTGTTGTACTTCATTTAGTTGTTGTTGTACTTCTTAGTTTGGTTTGTATTTTGGCCCATTTACTTTTAAGCACACTATTTTGTACTTAGTGTATTATTTCCACTTGTACTCTGTTTGTATGTGTTTATGTTTTATAAAGGCAATGCCTTCCCAGATACCGAGATTTAAGCCTTTGGTGCTAGTCACCAGCCCCTGGCCAATGGATGGCGGGCTTGGGGTAGTCACGACATAGGCCACAAGGATGGGCCGTTATAGTATCCTTAGACAGTAAGATTATATTCCCTTGAATTGTGAGTTATCCTCTAGAATAAAAATCCCAACCATTTTACCCGGAACAGATATTACATTACATGTAAAATTTATGATGAAATTATGAAATTTTAAATGTTAAAATTTTATGGACTCAATGTATGACTTTTTTATCATGTGTAGGGAGTGTGTTTTTCTGTAGGTTCTAGATAATGTGAAATATGTTTCATAGGTTGAAAGAATGTATTCATATGGTCTCAATTATGTGACTTATGTTTCTTTTGTCGGTACTATATTATATAATGTTATAGATGATGTGATTTAGGTTTCTTATATATGGAGTGTGTATGACCCTGGGTTCTTGATGGTGTATTTTATAATTCACAGGTTAAGAGTATGTTCATAGAGTTCCAAATTATATGAATTGTGTTTCATGGGTGGGTAGTGTGTTTGAACCACATACCATATTATGAATATTATTATTCATTGGTGAGGTGTGTATTTCCTATTCATTATTTGATATGATGTATGTTTCCTATATGATAATTATTTTCCCTCTGTATACAGATGATGTGACTTATGCTTTCTTAAAAGGGAGTATACGCCCATGAGTTCCAAATGTTGTAAACTATGATTCATTAGAATAGAGAGCATGGTTCCTCATACCCAATAATTTTAATTATTCATCACTGGTGGGGAGATTTTGTAACTTCAGGTTCTATATAGGGTTAATTTTATTTCTAAGTTAGGGATAAAGTATGCACCTAGGTTCCTGATGTTGGTATTTCATTCAGAGACATTTGGCACGGCTGTTGTATTTATAGTTGATCTCAGGTGTCACCTTATAACCTACAGATTGAAAATTATTTATATGAATCAAATTAATTTGTATTCTGTGACACATTGGCATGAAATGTTTTTCACAGTGGATATATTTAATTATGTTGTTAGTCAGAGCCTATTGAATTTTACCCACACCCATTTCAGGATGCCATTGGTACCTTATTAAACATCATGGTTACAAGACTGGATAACAGAAAAATACCTATGATGGATTGTTGACCCAAAATAGATATAATAGAATATGGTGGATGTTATAGGTACAAGAAAATAGACTACATTTGTGGACTTCTCAATGATAGAATATTTGGGTAATTTTAGGATATTGATGTTTATGGTCCTCCCAAGAGGGATCTGATTTATATGTATGTCCTGTATTTCATTTATATACTTAATTTTGGTATAACAAGTGTTATGTTTGATGGTTAATAATGATTTAAATCATTTCTTAAATCTTATTCATAAGGATGTATGATATTATATTTATCTACAATGTTATTTCTCAAGAAAATAAGAGGGAATAGTCAACCCATGGTATTACCATAGACACCTTCAACATATCGGTAGCCTATAGAATATAGTGAGTCATGACATAGGTACTGTGATGTAGTGAATATGAAACTAGAGAGTGGTATTAGGATAGGGAATTATAATTTCAAATTCAATATTGTTTTAAATAACATTTTAAGGACGAGTTTGACCAAATTAAAACTATGATACAAGGATAAAGAATAAATCCAAATCATTAAACCATTTTCTATAATTATATGTGATATGATAGAAAGAAACATCATAAATATATTAATTCCACTACATAAAAGAATTATTTTTTATTAATTATTTTAAATTTCATTCAATTTAAATTAGATTCATTTTATGAAATAAATAATATATTGAAATAGATTTTAAGAAGGTGTCCCTATAACTAAAAAGAGACATGGATCATTATGAATAAAAATTAAATGATTTATCTCACGGTTATAGGATAGTCATATATTAAGACACAATATGATCAATAATAAATAATAATTGAAAAGAGAGTTTGGAACTTTTATATGGAAATCATAATAATAGTTGTCATTAGAAATTAATGGATGCATGATATCAAAATAGATTGCATATGGTGATCAAAAATAGAAGAATTAATAATAACTCAACAATAATTTATATTATTATGTACATCATTAAAAAAAGGAAAGCAACAAAAATTCTATATGTGGAATATACTATTTTTAATCATTAATGTAATTTTTACGGATGAATGCCACAATAGAATCAAGATTTTTAATAAAGATATCCTCAATTCAAACAAAAATAACAAGAGCCTCTTATTAAATGAAAAATTAATTCATGAGTTTAATATTTATTCATATTAATGAAAACCAATAGGGATTCAATAAATAATTTTAATGAATATTCAATAGATCAAAATGAATCCACTAAAAATCTTAAATTTCTAGTTGTTAAAATTGATAATCTATTAAAGAAGTGTCATAAAAGAGTACTTATGAATGATCAATGAACCAATGAATATAGAAAAATGAAGTTGAAAACTCTTAAGAGTGAACGAACCAAAGAATAGAGTAAAAAAGAAAGATAAAATAGAAAGATAATACATTGGAAATAGAGAAAATAGGAGTAAATATGAAGGGGATGGAAAAGGAAGTTGAGAATAAAGTTAGAGAATAATACTCTCTATACTACAAACCATCACTACCATTCATTGGAATGATGAATAAATTTATTAAATTATATTTATATTTGATTAAATATACTTATAAAACCAATTAAATTAAAGAATAAACTATTACTAGGAAGAATAAAATAGAGGAATGGATGAAAATAATGGGAAATAGTTCTAATCGAATGGATAGATAATTATAGAAATGATACTAATTGTAATTATATAAGGGATGAATATATGATTTGGTTATTAAATTAAATGACCTATAGTTTTTCATGATTAACTAAATATTATTGTCTAGTATTCATGGAAATTGAAATAATGAATATTCATGGAAGATTAAATATGAATTTATAGAAAGAAAGAAAACACATATTTAAGGGAATCTCAAATTAGATCAATCATTGATACACATTGGGTATCTTCTTTCTATTATATTATTATATGTCATGGTAAGGTCATTTATATATAAAATGTGACAAATTATTTTGCTTAAAATGTATAGATTCCCTAATTTCAACATAAATAAGTTATATTACTTAATAATGATTCTTAAGAGAAAGTGGAATGTGTTGGATGATTATAGGCTTCTCGGAATCATAATGCTCGGATTTTTTTGGAATGATAAGGTAAGTATCTTAGTTAGAACATGGTTAGTTCTAACCATTCACCTAAATAATAAATCCATGTTAGTTTCCATGCGGTAAAATTATCCATGTGATAGTGGAAATGTACCCATATAAATTGTTGCAGGAATGTGATAGAGGAGAAATGCACTGTTTGTGCATGGTTTCTCTAACCATTGCCATATAACATGAAAGGGGAGTTCTTCAATGGTGATCCTTTCATTGTTAACACGTTGTTTGGAAAACTGTACGGCTAAACCAGGAGCATCTTAAAAATATGGGAAATTACCATTTTCCCCCTAATTCATATAAATTGACTCCTCTGGTTTTCTATTCCAAATCACATAGAATCCTCTCACTCCCATGAAGATCTCCACAGATCTACTCATAGGCAATGAGTGATATCATCAATAAAACATTTTATTCATGTGAAGTTAATCATTTTGATTTTCAAATGGTTAGGAAATAATCCCTCTTCCATACAATAATTTTTTATTACACTATACAGATTTATGTAGGCATGTGATCAATTTATCTATATTTTTATATTGTTTTTTTCATTTCTATAGTTTCTTCTATTCTAGACTGAATCCAAATATTAAATCTAATGAGTAGTCATCTACAATTCTAGGGTATGTGTTCATGAGTTTTTTTCCGAAAAAATTAGGTGTTTATATTATATTTCTATTATAACAATCATGAGTTGTTCCTGTAATTTCATCTACAAATGGTTAAACATTATATTAATTTTTTTAAACCATCAAATTTTCATTTTTTGACACACTTATACTCTATTGGAAGTTGACGGTCTCAATCCAAACCACCCCTTGGGTATGTTTAGTTATATTATTAACATAAATATTCTTCTATTGTAACAAAAACACAACTATGGTGAGTTTGTATATGAATTGGATAGTGAAATGTGATAAAGTGAGTAACTAAAATATTGTAGTGTCCTTGATCATAAACATTTTCTCCCGTCTTATTACCATTCGTTAGTAAGACATAAATTATGAAATGAGTTGAATAATAGAATGAGTGATATTCATTAGCCCCAAATGTTATTTAACATGGATGTGATTACATCAATATTATCTTTTATAATGGACACAACACAATTTTTTATTTATTTATAAATTATTGAAATAATTTTCCTTATTGTTCCCCTGAAATTTATGAACATGAAGTTACACATTATTTACCTGAAATTTAATAGATATAACACTCTATATTGGTTATGTATAATTAATGGATATTAAATTATATATTAATAATTTGTAATTAATGAAAATGTTGTTCCATACTATTCATTTATTTTTAATGGAGATGGCATTACATATTGCTTATTTAGAATTGATGGACAATATATTCCACATTTTCTATTAGTAATTGAAGGAAATGGTGTACCATATTAAATTTTCCTAATTAATTTACATGGAGACCATTATATTAATAATGATATAAATATTCAAATATATTCCAGATTATTCCAAAGATGGTAGAGACAGATGGGTGCTCTTTGGGGAACTCAAGATGAGAAGATATTTATTCAATTTTTAATAATTTGTATATGACATGCAAACAATTTTATTATATAACCAAATACCAGGTAGCACTATACACTATTGGTGGAGGTTACTATGTTTATCTCACACTATATCTCAGATTCTATTTGGTACTTGACTAGTCTATAAGATTTTCGGTGTGAAAAAAGATAAGAATCATGCATTGAATGATTGATTCTTAGTTCTAGGATGGACTACGGTGGAAGAAGACGATGATTATTCTCACAATTCTACTAAGATTGGATATTTTTCTTTTTTATATCATGCTTTATATGATCATTCCCCTTCTATTCCTCATTTTTTAATTGAATACATACATGAAATTGTTTTGTGTATGATACTGAGTACTAGATATTGTTTATACATTTTTACCAATTATTTTTCATGATTACACATTCTACTACTTTTTAATATAATTTTTAATACTCATTTTCATAATTATTATATAACATAAATTACTCACATTTATCATGAGGGTACACTCTCCCTACCATACCATAATAGACATTCGCTTCAAGTTAGAATCCCCTAGTGATTGTGGGGAGTGCGTGAGGCTATGTGGTTCTCAGGATCAGTTTCTTATTAGTGATCCAGACCCAGGACATTACAAAGTGTATTGGGTCAATTTTTTCATTTTATTAATATTATGGTTATCAGAAAGGATAATAGGATGTATGGGAATTTGGAAAGGAGAATATACTTGGGATTAGATGAATCATGTATTAATGAAAAAGAAAATTACCAGGGATTTGAATTAATTTTTTGGGTTATTTTAAATATATGTGAACTGATTTCAATAATGAGTGACACATGTTACTTTTGGGTTTTATTTTCTCAATTATTGATTTTTACCCTTATCCTAGTATGAAAAGTAGGTATTATATTATATATCATTATTGTAACCTCAGGATTTTTATTCCTTTTATATTTCACTCCATGACTATTTATTGCATTCATTTCCCGCATCATGTTGTACATTTATTATTAACACATTTAGGTTGAGGATTTTTATTCCTTTCATATTTCACACCATGACTATTTATTGCATTAATTTCCTGCATTATGTGGTACTTTTATTTTTTTTATGTTTTAAATGTGTTAATATTTCTTATAGGGAAAAGTAAATTATTTATTACTAAATTTTTTGCCTCAACCTCAACATTTTTTCCACATAGATTGAGGGTGACACCAAAACTAATTGATTATTTATATTTGATCTATGTATGAATGGTTGTATGAGTTGAAAAATTACTTAGTTATGATTACATGAATGCAAATTTAAATTAAAAAAAACTATTGAACTCTATAAATTTTTAATGGTTATTAATCAAATCAAGAATCATATATGAACTGTTCTATTCTATGACTAAATTTAACAGGTTGGTTTTAGTTATATGACATTCTAATTTTAATTTAAAAGAAATATACTTATTTAAATACGAAATGGTGACTCATATAACTCAAATGAATGATATATATTTTTATACATATATGCACATTTGAACTGATGAGTTATAAATGTTCATATAAATGGTTATTGATAAATGAGGATTCTAGTTGAAGTTAAAAGCATATTTTAATTTATAACATGAAATTGAAACATCATATATAAGAACCCCTGATGTGAAATAGAAAGCTTGACTCTAACATATTAATGACCCAAAGTTTTTTCAATGAAATTATTTCTTTATAATTTTTGTTTATAGTATAATCAAATTTGGAAGCACAATGACATATCATTATACTAAATACTATGTGACCATTTAATATAATGTTTCCACATCATTGATATGATTTTTAAAAACCTCAAATGAATTATTGTGATCAGTAATATGTTTGGAGTCCGATAGGACAAACATAATTTTTGGTGAATAGTAACCAACCTATATGAAAAAAAATCGACCCTTATAAATAGTAGTATGAACCTTATTAATAGTAAATCATCCTAAATAATAGTAACCATACACATGAGTGATTAAATAAAAAATTGGCATCTTATAAGTGATAATTTTACCTTAGTAAAAGTATCAATATTTGTCAAGTCATAAATAATTATTTATATGTAATTAATTAATTTATAATAAATTTCATTTTTCTAAATTGTATTCCTAAATTAAAAATTCTATGTCTTAGGGTTTTGAGATTATTTTATAAGAACTTATGTAATTTTTGAAATCAATATGAAATCAGTTTTAATTTTAAAATATGTATTTTACAAGTATATTATGATTTTATTCAATAATTCAGTTAATAATATATATGAAATTATTTTTGGAAAATGGAATTAATTTTTTGATTCTACACATAAAAAATGGGTAGGGGTAATTTTTTGGAATTTTAAAAAATACTTTAATTTTTTATGAATTTTGAAATACTATAATTTGACAAATATAAAAAATACATTAATTATCGAGCCATGTATGATGTTATTCTGAGGAAATCCTAATTATTTATGACTCATGTAAAATTATTACTATTATTCATTAGGGAATAATCACTATTACTTTTATTGTGCAGAAATAATAAATTAATGATTTTAATATTGATAAATCTCCTCTCCCCTCCAATATAAATAACACCCTTCACACCCTCATTTCCTCACACCTCTCAAGATTAATGCCTTGTATAAACATTCCCTGAAAAACATTTCTAGCACCTCCCCTATGATCATGAGCTTCTGGTCTCATCTAAATACCAATCCATGGTTCATTAAGAAGGATTCAAGAGGTAATTCCCCCCTCTCTTTTTCTTTAATTTCCTTTCAACTTCATTCTCATTTTATAATCTCTACAAATCTATCCTATTCTATATTGTATATTAAATCTAGTATCCTATGTACAATGGAATGGTATGATACTAATGGGACAATATATCAACTAATCCACCATTCCACTTCCTTTTTTTCAAAATGAAAATGTTGTTTGTGATTTGTTTATTTATCACCATCAAGAACCCCATATTTCCATTTTATATTACCATCTTTAGATCAGGTCATGAATCCATTTTTATAGTTGAAACAAATTATTTTTTAAATATTATATCCAATTTAATGTTCTGGGACTAACTTATGTTAACATTACAAAATGATTAATCAAAATGAATTTGTTGTGGTTGATGAACTACCAGAATTAACCCAAACGATCATCATTAAATTCTTATCTAATGAGTAATTATTATCGTATGTAAATTTTATATTTATGACCATTTAATGTTCTGAAACATCATTAATAAAATGTAATATCAGTTCTGTATGTTTATCCATATTCTACTTGAACTTCCATTAATGTGCACAAGTCATCTGTTCATGAAGAATAGGAAAAAGAACACCTTCAAGCAATGTATTTAAACTATATAACTAATAATAATGCCCAAAAAAGTAAATAACGAAACCATAATAAACCATATTCATTTATAAAATGTTCTATAATTTCTAATTAATTAATACATTTACATTATATTGTACAATAAAGCGAGGAAAGTGTTTCAATACAAGGTAAGGGGAAATTATCAAACCCAACATTCATTCTTCGGGTTCTCCCTCATTCAGTCAATTTTCAGTATGGTTACTCTAATAAAATAATTTTGTCAAAATAATATTAACATTTAGGTGATATAAATATTTTCCACTAGTGTTTATTTTTAAGAAAATTCTTTTCCAAAAAAACACCTTTTTCAAAACCACACCTTTTACTTCTCACTCAAGGTTGCTCGATCTTGTATCAATTATGTCATTCCATCTTTCATTAGGGAAAACAATTTTTCTGAATGTGTTCTTATGAAATGAAACCCATTACATTAAAAGTGTTATTTATGTTCATTAATAATATATGTTCAATGTTTGATGCAGGATATTGAAAATGTTATGATGTGACATGTGCACATGGAAATATATATCGTTGTATGGATGCATCATTGTGACGGGTGTTCCTGCAATTATACCGCTCTCCAATACATTGGGTTAAGTGATTAATCTCTTGAGTTAAACTTAAATGATGTGTGAACATGATGCTAGTTTTTTCCCCAACTATGTTGGGTATTTGGCCACTAAGGCATGAGGCTTCATTTTTATGCTTTTCAACATTCCAGGCTTTAATATAATGATTCATCTCATTATTTCTATGTTGATGTTTTTATTATTCTCACCCCATGATATATTGTTCTTATCCATCTTCTTACTAGGATTTTATCTCACCCATTATGATGTATATCCTCAGGTATTTATGTGTACTAAGGTGTTTTCATGGGATTATAAGAAGCTAGAGATAAATGAATTAAATAAATGTTTATGTTTGATTTTGGGAATGTTACATCTTGTTCTAGTTATCCCACAGCACTAAACCTCTATATCCTTGTTTTATAATACAATTTTGTTGTTTATCTTTATAAATATGTAATAGTAACATTAGAAATCATCGGGTCGCTATAGTTAGTATGAAAGGCATCATCTAGATAAAGTGGGAATTCGTATTAGTGAACTATAAAGAAAACCTCTTGAATGAGACTATTTACAGATATACAGAAAATAAACATTTATAAACATAAGGATCCTAAAATATATGCTTTTAATTGCACAAATGAATAATTTATTTATTCACAACTAATTGGTAAAAAAATTCTAACAATTTCTAATTTAGAAAATGGTGCGAAATAAGGGAAACCAGGCCAACAAACCAAACGAGGGCTAATGCAACGATTTCCAAAACAAAATCCCCAATACATTGGGAGGTGGAGCTCAAAACCCCATGGAGTTTATCACCCAAATATCACAGGTTATGTACAACAACTAGATTACTGGGGAACGTCCTCCTTCACATAAGAGCCAAAAACAGTATATCAACTAATTTATACGACAAAGACCATCATAATTTAGTGGGTCTTCTGATCCACTAGTTGCAGAATAGTGGGTCAAATCCATGGAGAAGATCATTTTTGTACTTCACTATTATTAAATGGATAAGGTGTCTCTAGCCATTTATCTTCTAGATCGAGAGGCTGACCAATGGTGGTATTTGGATACGAACACATTGTTGATTGACGAAATTGAAGAGATGATATTGAAAGACTATAAAATAATGTTTCATAAAAAATATTTCCCATGAAATCTTCACATAAATAATGACATATAATTCATAGAGCTCAAGAAAAAATCAATTATAATCTATCTCAAACTATGAAGAAAGTATCCCATTTCATTCATTGTATGCTTTGAGTTTTTTATCAAAAAAGATAACAATATTGGTAGATTATATATTGATTGAAACAACACCTTCAAAAGGCTCTTCCAATTTGGGACATTGATAGTTATGAAGAATTTGATCGAGGCATTCTCAATGTGGAGATGGAGTTCGAGGAATGGTTTCCAGGCTATGGTGATTTGAAAAAAGAATATGGAGTTTCACGATGGGGGATCAAATGATAGAGGATTGAAGAAAACTCTTCCACCCACAAGCCAAAAACATGGGAAGATGCATCATGGGAACTTCATCAATGGGATAGAGAAATTCATCATGTTGGGAAACGATGTCCACAACAATATAGAGTGTCAAAAATACATGATAAGTATGAAGAATGTGGTGGTATAAAGGATTTCATCACCCACAGTCTGATACTACAACTGTAGGGAGAAAGGGAACTATGAAACCCAGTTCACAAACGCTCGATTCCCTGAGGGTAATCAGCATCATCAGCCACAAAATACCGTGGAACAAGGAATGGATTATTCAATCACTACTGAGGATGTGGAGCCTGATAATGAAGGTGTACAAGGTACCCTTTCTATTCACTAAATAATGGGAAAAAATCTTTTTCGATTCTGATTCTACAGATTCCAAAAAATATGACATGTTTTTGAGATCTATAGAATCGAAGCCCCGAAACAATGAAGTAGAGATATGTGTAATAACACCAAGTGGTGTAGTCTTTTCAACCCACGTGTTTTAATCTTTTATAGTTGGCGTATGTGGGATGATTATTCCAACAAATCCTGTAATGCATCCCTTGGTGGAATTAGAAACTATTATGATAATGTATTGGATCTCATTATATAGAGCACATATCAAATGTTAGGGAAAAGAAAATATCATTTCATATTTAGAACCATCCCATTATTCTCTACAATTGAAAGGAAGATCATGATTCTCCTTTTAAAAATCTTTTAATGGTGTGGGTGTTAATTATATCTGAATAGGGATACCTTGCTCAAATGGTTGAGTCAAATGAAAGTGTCAACCTTGCATAAATGGCTATGAAGAGGGAATATGATGACATTTTTCCTAATGAGTAACCCAGTCTTCCCCCCAGATCATGAGGTATAGTTCTCCATAGAACACATACATATAGCTACTCTTATATCAATGTGTCCCTACAGGATGGATCCCATCGATCTGGAGAGGTGAATGAAGAAGCTGCAAGATCATTTGGACAAAGGGTTCATATACCCAAGTGCATCACCTTGGGGTGCGCCAGTTCTCCGTGTAAAGAAGAAGGAAAGATAAATGTGGTTATATATCAATTATCAAGAACTCAACAAGATCACCATAAATAACATGTATCCTATTCCAAGGATTTATGATTGTTTGATCAGTAAAAAATACCTAAATACTTCTCAAAGGATAACATTAGTCCTGGATATCATTAGATAAAGCTGAAGAAAGAAGATATTTAGAAGCTTTTCTTTCTTACATGCTATGGGAACTATGAGTTTTTGTTGATGCACTTTCGACTTACTAATTCCTCTAAAATATTCATATATTTGATCAATAGGTTCGTTAGATATTAACTCAACATATTTGTTGTAGTGTTTATTGATGATATTATCATCTAAACCCAGTTGAAGAAGGAACATGGAGAATAACTCAACCATGAGTTTCGGACATTGAGAATGGAGTAGTTTTATGAAATGTTTAGAAAATGTGACTTTTGGATGAAGAAAGTCATGTTCCTGGGACATGTGATCACATGTGTGGGAATTCATGAGGATCCTTAAAAACAAAGGGGATTATAGAATGGTCCAGAACCTATAGTGTCATAGAAATCCGTATTTTCTGGGATAAGCTGGGTATTATTGAAATTTTGTGAATAATTTCTCTCTATTTTCTTTCCAACTAACTTAGTTAATGACAAATGGGGTGATGTATTTTGGGACAGATGAATGTGAGGAATGCTTCGTGGAGCTAAAGGGATGGTTGATCACTACACCCATACTCACATTATCGAAGAGTGGAGAATTTTTTTTGTTATACCGTGATGTGTCAAAAGAAGGAATGAGTTGTGTAATCCTGAAAAATGATAATTTTATAGCCTATGTCTCACAGAAGATGAAGATATAGGAGAAGAAGTACCTGATGTATGATCTGGAGCTAGTAGTTGTGAGTTTTTCTATGACTGTATAGTGGTACTACCTTTATGATGAGCAGTATGACTAATACACCGACCAAAAGATCCTAAAGTATATATTCAAATAAAAGGATCTCGACATTCCTCAAATGAGTTGGTTTGAGATAATAATATATTATGGTTTTTCAATTCATTATCATCCAGGAAAGGAAAACAAGGTTATTGATGCTATTAGTAGAAAAGAACCTAATAATCTGTCCATGTTGTGGATTGAGAAATATCCTCTCTTCATGGATATTAAATGGATGGATTTGAAGTTCATAATGAAACAGAATACATCCTAACTTTCCCAATTGATTTCCCAACCATATATCCATGTGAAGATTAAATAGGTACAAAGGTATGATCTATATTTACAAACGAAGGTGACTACTGTAATAGAAGAAATGCTCCAAGAGTTCCAAATCGACGATGAGGGAATGATTCTATTTGTAATGAGAATTTGTGTGTCTTCCTCAATTGGGATAAATAATGACCTATTTGATAATTAAAATATTTCAATATTATCTTTCCATCCTGGGAGTACCAAGATGTACTGTGATCTTTGAGAAACATTATTGGGGGATAACATGAAGAAAGAGATTTCAGAGTATAACTCAAGGATCTTAACATGTAATCCACATAAAGAAGAGTGGAAAATTTCCATAGGTATGATAAAACCATTTCCTATACGCATGTGTAAATGTGAGAGTGTCAATATGTAATTTTTCATGAGTCACCTGAAGGCATCGAAGGGAAATAATACAATATGGGTGCTGGTTGACTAACTCAACAAGAATTTTTATTTTATCACTATTTGGGAAGATCTCTCACATGAACCCCATTAAATGATATATATGAAGGAAGTGGTGAGACTGCATGGTGTTCCACTATCTATTTTTACTAATCATCATCTAAGGATCACATCTAAATTTTTTAGGATTCATCAACATGCATGGAGTACTAAATTAAATTTCATCATGACCTATCATCCCAAAACTAATGGCAAATTTTAGTGGACTATTCAGATACATTAAGAAATGATAAAACACATATATTTTGAATTAAAAGTTGGATGAGATAATCATCTCCCATTTTTTTAATTCTCATACAAAAATAGATTCCACTCGAGTACTCAGATAACTCCATATGAAGCTCCGTATGGAAAGAGTTGTTGAACTCCAACCTATTGGGATTGAGTTGTAGATAGAAATCTATGTGGACCTGATCTTGAACATGAGATGAAGAAGATGGTTCAAGCCATCTAAAAACAAATCAACGATACTCAATGTTGGAAAAAGAGCTATGATAACAATTTTCGACGGGACATGGAGTCCGATATTGGAGATAAAGTCTTCCTTCGAATATCACCATGGAAGAGAGTCATCTATTTTAGAAAGAACGGGAGGTTAATCCCAAGGTAAATTGGCCCCATACCTTATAGGATATTTGGCCTACCACCTGGAACATTTACCAAATATGGATCACGTTTATGACATGTTTCATGAAACTCTCTGGAAGAATTACATACCAGATCCCCCACATATATTGAACTCAAAGGTGGTACAATTGAAAGATGATCTCTCTTATGAGGATCATCCAGAAAAGATTCTAGACCAGAGAGATAAGTTTCAACACAATAATACAACCCCCACATCAAAGTGTTGTGGAAGATCCACATTTTTGAAAAAGAAACTTGGAAGTTAGAAGAGGTGATGAAGGAGAAGTACACTCACTTGTATGTGTAAAATGAAATTTTGAGGGTGAAATTTCAAAATATGGGAAGCATTTAATGAACCATAGTTTTATAAATGGAATTACCTTCTTATAATTATGCATTATAGTATAATCACATTTGGATGCACGAAAACATATCATGATTGTAAATACTATGTGATCATTAAATATAATTTTTCCACTTCTGTGTTTTGATTTTAGAAAATCGGACATACATGGTTGCGATTAGTATGATGTTTGGAGTCCAATGGGAAAGAATTAATTTTTTTAAATAGTTGAAAACCATGAATAATTACATCTTATCGTTATGAAATTTACAATGACCCTTATGAATTGTAAATTTTCCAAAGTAAATTGACCTTTTCCATGAATGGTTAAATAAAATTTAGGCATCCTATAAGTGAAATTTTGATAATAGTAAAAGTAATAATATTTTAGTAAGTCATAAATAAATAATTATAATAAAATAATTAATTTAGATGAAAAAATATTTTCTTAAAATGGTTTTATTAATTAATAGTTCCTTGTCTTATTGTTTAAAGATTAATTTATATGAACTTATGTAATTTTTGAATGTATTATGAAATCAGTTTTAATATTAATATATGTATTTTTCCCGTAAATTAAGATTCTAATTAAAAATTCAGTTTATAATTTTTATAAAATTATTTTTTTAATAATGGAGTTTTTTTATTCTAAACATCGTAAAATTGTTAAGGTGAATATTTTGGATTTTTCTGAAATACATTAATTTTTATGAATAGTGAAATACTATAATTTACAAATTATGCACAATACAATAAGTATAGATTCATGAACAATGTTCTACTAATATCAGACCAATTGGTTTGATATCACATGGACTAATTACTATTATTGATCATGTAATCATCACTAGTACTCTTCTTGTGGAGAAATAATAAATTAATAAATATAATATTGAGAAAACCCCTCTCCCCTCAAATATAAATACCACCCATCACAACCTTCTTTCCCCACACCTATAAAGCTTCAATCCTTGACTAAACTCATCCCAAACATCTTCGCTATCCCCTTTCCCTCGTCTAAGAGTCTTTGGTCTCATCAGGAGATCAATTCAATGTTCTTTAGGGAGGATTCGAGAGGTAATTCGCATCTCTCACATTTCCTTTAATTTCTTTTCAATTTCATGCTCTTTTCTTAATGTGTCCCAACATATTCTCATACACATGGTATGGTAACTCTATTATGATACATATAATGGAATTTTATGATACAAATTGGATAATATATATCCCATCCCCCTCCTCATATTACTTGTATTTTAGAAAGGAAAACATTGTCTATGATGTGTTAATTTATCACCTTCATGAATGACATGTTTTCATTTTCCATTACCTCCTTCAGATGTGGTCATTAAACCATTTTTAAGGTTGAACCAGATTATTATATATGTATTAAATCATATATAATTTTCTATAAATAAATTACATACATATTACTAAATAATTAAGCAAAACATGTTCGGTGTGGTCAAAAAACTGAACGAATTATCCCGAACGATCATTAAAAAATTCTAATTTAATGATTCATCCCATTATATATATAAAAACTATTTGTAATATCATTTCATGTTATATAACATAATTAATGAAATGTAATATCAGTTCTGGATGTTTATCCATGTTCTACATGAACATCTATTCATGGGTACAAGTGATCCGTTCATGAAAACTAAGAAAAAGAACACTCCCAAACAATGGATTTAAACTCTATAACTCATTTGAATTCCCATAAAAGATCATAAAGAAACTATAATAAACCATATTCATGTATTAAATGTTCAGTAATTTCCAATTAATTAATATGATGTTGTTATACTTGATAATATTGTAAATAAAGCATTGGGATACATGGTTAGGGGAAATTCTCAAACCCAACATTCTTTCTTCAGGATCTCCCTCTTTCACACCATTTTTTGTATGGATACTCCTTAAAAATAATTTTTCCTCATTTTATTACCATTTTGGGGATATAGATGTTTTTCACTAGAGTTTATATGAAACAAATTTTTTTATGAACTCTTCTTTCAAAACAACTCCTTTTAATTCTCACTCATGTTTGACAATTCTTGAATCATGTATGCCATTATATCATTCATTTGGGAACCCAATTTTTATGAATGTTATATTATGAGATGAAAACCATTGCCTAACATAGGTAATTTATTATCTTTATTTAAACAATTTTCATATTGTATTCATGATAATTAAAATGTTATGATGTGACGGGTGCTTGTTGAATTATATAGTGCTATAAAAGTTTCTGAAAGTGTGAGGTGCACCTAAAAATATACAGTGATCCTATGTATTGGGTAAAATAAAGAATATCATAATATAATGTGAAATTATGTGTGGAATGATGATATTTTTTCACAACTATGTGTGGTATTTGACCACTATGACATGATGATTCATTTTTATGCATTTCCACAATACATGCCTTTATCTAATTATTCCTCTCATGATTTTCATAATGATGTTTTGATTATGATCAGACCAGGATATATTTTTCCTATCAATCCTCTTACTAGTATTTTATCTCACCACTTTCTAATGTATATCCTTAGGTGATTATGTGTACTAAGGAGTTTTCAAGGGACAACAAGAAGCTGAAGAAAAATGAATTAAATTATTGTTTATATATGATGTTGTAAATGATATGTTTTGTTTTAGTTTTCAAATGAAAATAATCCTATGGATCCTCATGTTTTTATAATATTTTGTTTCTTATATTTATAAATATGAAATAGTCATCTATGAAATGTCAGGTTCACTGTAAACCTAGTCCTAATATTGAGAAATTGGTAGTTTCTCTATGTTATTTTATAATATTATCACCCATATACCAAGAATTAAGACTAGATAGAGAGGTATTGACTCATATTAAATAAGTATTTTACCTATAAAATTTATTTATCTATGATATCCTATTCTCAAAGAATTTTTTATTAATTAGATTATAATTGAATAAATATGACACTATTAAGACCTTGCGTTGAATAACATAATGGTGGCGATGACTATGCTCTAGCTGTAGTGGCCCTAATGAATTAGTATTACCTTCATTAGTATCATCTGTGTGACATCCTAAAATTAATTATATGAGAATTGATTCACAATTTATTGGGGATTTATTTTGACCAGTGAAGTATATATTGGGTGCTACGCAACCTACCTATTCTATAGAAGAGTCGAATAAGGAGTTCCAGTAGCATCATCCTCCTACCATTTTGGGATAGGGTTGTCCCTAGGTTTATGAGTCATTGATAAAGGCCCTGATCTCAATATTTTATCATTTTGAGAAATCTTCTGAGGAGATAGTGAAGCTTTCCACATAAATAAATCAAGTATCCTATAAAATATGGTTGAAATTTATCATGTAATATCATTAGTATATGTCCATGGTTTGGAGTTACATCAAGACAGGCTTATATGATTATTTCAATCATCAAAATTTGACAGATTATTGAGCTAGGGAGTTCATATAGCTATAAAGATAAACTATATTAATTGTATCAAATTAATCTCTCTTTTTAGAGCTTCGACATTTTATAAAGATTCTTCTGGTTGTTTATATATCCATAGCTAGGCTATTGGAGGATAAAATCTGAAATGAAATTTGAACTTAGTTGAATCTCACATAGTTTACTACCATATCATGGATAGTGAATCATTCCCTCACTACTGAGAGTAATATGAGATAGGGTGAATGTGTCGGCCAAGTCTATTCAATAGTAAGACAAGATAGTACATTGAAAAGGGGTAGTAATTTTCACCTAAAATCATTACATTAGGGTGGTAGTAGTCAGAGTAACCATAATGGTAGCGATGTGATAGGCCATCAGTGTGGGAAGCTAGGTCACACAAATCACCCAGTGTGATAGAGACCCCTTCAAGTGAAGATATTATGGTTGGATGGGGTATATCCATAGATTTTTGTGATTATGCTCTATTGTCTAGTGAGAGATGGTATAAAAAAAGTCCCATTAAAATGTTAGGGTAGTAACTCCTTTCAAAATTAAGAATAAGGAGTGCAACTGACTATAAAAGCTGGGGTGGTGATCATTGATGGGGGAGACAAACCTAGAATATGCAGTACCAGAAGAGCCAACATGCCCAGTGTAATAATGTTAAATATCAAGGCTATGGATTAGTCCATATATATGTAGTGTAGCCTACATACAAGGGGAATAGTTCTAAGTCTTCTACATTCCGAGGTATGATTTTAGTATCCCCAAATTTTGTATCTTCTGTATTTGATATGATCACTTATCAATCATTCATATCTATAGTGATTATAGAATTTATTTGAATAAATTTTATTTATTTATTTGGAATTATGAATATTGACTCTACATTGGGGATTCGATTAGAATAATTATTCAAATTTATGGAATTATCTCATAAGATAGGTGACAATCATTTCATATAGATCCTCTTTATCCTTGAGATGAATGTTTTTCACATTATTCTCATGAAGGACTAGTTGGTTCTTTATTATTATCAAGATGATTCTTATTAATGGAGGGTGTCTATTAGAAAACCCATGAGGGGGAAACTATATACACAATTGAGAATGGAAATTCTATGAGATTTTTGAGGGAACCGAGCATCATGGGCTGGGTGGACTAATAAGCTAAATTTATAGATGTTATCTGGATGATCCGAGAACATGACATACATATGTTCATCCTGTAGTGTATTATCTTAGGGGCATATTCAATGATTATTTTTCTTGAATTTCTCCATAGAGGGAGGGAGAGGTTACCATTGTGCTAGTTCCTTTAGTGGTACCAATATCTATTACAACTTATAATATCAATCTTTCTGAGAATCTGGAATAAAATATATATTTGGAGTACATAGAATTGAATAGGTTATATGAATTAGTGTTTCACATTGGTGATTTCATGTGCTTTTATCCAATAAGGTGGATGACAACCCATAGGTTGTAAATTGATTACAAGAAATTAAATTATCCAAGAGTTATGAATTATTATCCTTCAACACATTTAGATGATATTTTGGAAAAACTCTGAGGAGAAATATTTTTCTAAAAAAAATATTCGTTGTCAGGACATCATCAGTTTTGTGTTAGGTATTTAGATATATCATATAATAAATTCTATAATAGATATTTATTGTATAAGTATTTCGTAATGTTGTTCAATATCCTGAAAGAACCACTTGTCTTCATGGCATTGATAAATCATGATTTCCACCACTACATGGACTCTTTCATTTTTAATTTCAGCGATGATATTTTGTTGTCTTCTTATACTCAACACGATCATGAGAAAAACCAAACCATCATTTTGAGTACACCAAGATTGAATATATATTATTCTACACTCACATAATTCCATTTCAGGATTGATAAAGTTCAAATCTTGGGTGAAATTAACATAGAGTAAGGAGTATTTCTGGATATAGAGAAGGTGAGATCAAAAGATTCCTAGCATAATCCTATAAATTATTCTATTTTAGAGATTTTATTTTGGATATTTATTTATTAGGGTGTTTTATTCAGAATGTTTCACACCATAAAAACCACTTACTGGATAAAAAGAGTGGGGAATTATGTTTTTATGGTTAGAAACATGTGAAGAATAATTTGAATAGTAGAATGAAATATTGATTTCAAAATTGATATGGATTCTTCTAGAGCATGGATGAATGTATATAATTTATTTTGATTAATCTAGAATCAAGTTAAGAGAATTTATTATGTAGGGTGATAGATTGTGGTGTATATGTCTTGATAATTGAGGCCTTGTTATTGAAATTACATGACACACGATCTCAAGATAGACACTATTGTTCATTCCTTTTGTATCTGGATGCACTACTTTCATGGAGTGCAGTTTGTGGTTTATATAGACCACAAACACCAAAAATCCATCTTAATGGGGAGTGAATTGAATCTCATATAGTGTGGGTGGGATAATACCTATATTAAATTTATATTAAGCATCCCTATATTCTCTGGAAAGGCAATACAATGTTTGGTACTATGAGTTGTAATTCAAAGACAATGACGGATTAAGAAGCTAGTAGTGAATAAAAACATAAGGATTTGTAATATGATATGAATTTAAATGTGTAATACCATAACAAGAAGCCTGTATTTACATCATTATTAGAGACTTATTCACATCCCTATAGATCGAGGTTGATGCAACTATCAGATCTCAAGGTCTTGGTCCTTTGAAATAACATTGCAATAAATGGAACACTTTTTATTTCGGTCATTGATGTGGATGATAGCTTCTATATTCATAGATGATTTTGGGTTACTATAGATATATATAAGAAATTGATGATAGGGTCTTGTTCCTTCAGTTGGGAAATGAATCCCACACTCACAATGTGTAGTATTGTTTATTCCTCCTATATCAGTGGCATAGAATGAAGTGATAGATAGAGGGTTTTCTTATGCAATATTTCGCTTGTCCGTAGTTGATGGTGGAACACCATAGACTAGAGGGACCTTTTCACCCACTCCAAATTCTTGTGTGGAAATGGTATGACATTACTATGGATTTCCTTATGGGTTTTTTGACAGCTCTTTAGGGCAATGACGTAGTATGGGTGACCATAGATAGGTTGAAAAAAGAGACTCAATTATTACTTAATAGATAGAACATTAATGTGGATGATCATGGATTGATATATGCATAAATCCCCAAGATATTGAGAAATATAATTTTCAAATATATTTAACCTCTTCATTAGTTTAAAAATCACTGATTTTAGCCTTCATTGCATGAAACGTCATGTTCAAAAGAAAACATGAAATCATTATAAATCATTGTTATTATTATTATTATAATTATCACCTTGATTCTAGAATGGTTTGTACTAATAAAATTAACTAGATTATAAAAATATGTATTGTACATGTATATAAAATGAGTTCTTTAGAAACCAATTTATTATAAATGAAAATATAATACTTTTGAAAATAATAATATTATTATTCTAGAAATCTTTTTTTTATTCTCAGAAAATTATTTAACATATATAAATCAACTAAATCACTTTTGGTGAATAATTTTAATGATATATTTATATAATACCAAATTATTAAGATTCAAGTAAAGTGTTATAGAAATAATAAAAGAATAAATTCGACTTTATGCTAAAACATGTATCATTTTAAAAAAAAATTGCCACTTTTTTTGCAGTTATAATTAAATTAATTTTTGAAAATATTAAAAAATTTATTTGATAAAATTAACATCATCTTTAAAATCATTATGTAAATATTATCATAGGGTGAATTTTTATAATCTTTCAAAAAAATTTGGTTTTTTTATGAATAGTGAAAAAATTGAATGTTAATTGGAAAATCGATTTTCATTTATATTATTTTGAAAGATAATATTTTTTAATTTTTTTAAATATAAAACTAAATAAATTTTTATGAGTATATTTTATATTTAATTGTTATATAAAGACTTTGTAAACTATTGAAAATTTTCTCAATGAAATCCTTTTTTCTCACAATGATTATAAGAATATTTTTAAATTAAATTCTTACATTTATGTGAATTGATTTGGGAAAAAAGGATTTGATATTTGTATTTAACATAATATATATTATATAATAATATGGATGTAAATTTTTTATCATAATTATTAGTGGAACGAGATAAAACTAATTAATGTGATTAAGGTTAAAATTGAATTTTATACATTACATGTGTTTGTATGAAAATGAATTTCACACTGACATAATTTTTTAATTAATAAATTGGATTTCATATTTAGGATCAATATGCTCATGTTAATTAATAAACATAATTTTTTTATTATTAAATTTTAAATTTCTGTGGTGAAAAAAATGTTATAAATTACCAAAGAAAAAAAACCAAAAGTATAAAATTTATTAATCTTCATGACTAAGAAATAAAAAGATAAAAATTGTGTTTATTTAATGTATTAGACGTTAATATAGACCTAATAATTCATTAAATACATTGTTGATATAAAATCATGGAAAATATGGAATCATTGACCTCTTAATAGAGAATACTTTGGTAATACAAAGATTCCACCTCTCCTCAATTAAGAATGTTCACTCAATCCCCTCAGTTTTTAACATTACTATAACATTTTGGGGAAAATATACCTACCCAAATAATTTCACTATTTCCAAAATCTCATTATATAGACATTATTTTTGTAATAAATCCAACCATGTATGGATTTATTATAAATCAATGGTGTATACCCAAAGAAGAGGTAACATTCTCTAATTAGTTTTTTTTATTTCTTTCCTTACCTAATTCAATTATTATAAAACCATAATTATATAATAATATTAGTTTATTCCATATACTAAACTATTTCTACATTATTTTTATGACCTATAAATACCTCAACATCCATAAAATGGGTTATGAAGTAATCATTTGTGGGTATGGTGGACTACCATCTGATGAACCAATGCCATTCGTTTTTCCACTACCTTCTCTCATGGTAGGATGAGATGATGGATTTAAAATATATATATATATATATATATATATGAATATTATAAATTAATTATACCACTTGATTCATTTTAATATATTTATATTTTTTTCATTTACATTCAATGTGGATACGATAATGTCGTTCATGGGTATGGCAGTCTACCACCTCGCGAACCAATGTGATTCGTTTTCCACTAACCCTTTACATGGAACGTAATAAGAAAATATGAAATAAATATATATGATATTTCATTATAAATATTATATTTATGGAATTATAATTATCTATTAAGTGTCATATATAATTTACCTTTCTAACATTATATTCATCGAGAAAATTGATATAGTGGTCATGCATACGTACGACCGACCATCTAAATAAACGATGTAGTTCACTTAATGTATCTAAGATTAACAGATTACTAAAAATAAATACACAATGAATATATATGATTTTTATATCAATTTTACTATTACTTATGTGATGGAACCCTTATCAATGAAAAATATCAAAAAAAAAACAAAACCCAAACAGACATGAAAATTGATATTGTTATTACCCAAACCATAATTTTAACATAGAATTGTTAATAAATGGGTAATAAAATTCTCTAAGTAACTCCAATATGATATGATGAAAATAATTATGTTCATTTATACATATATAATATCCTTATATTTATTATATAGTATGTTTGAATGTGTATGGAGGAATCCAAGACTTAAGATAATGAATTTTTTCTGTCACTTTTATTTTCTGGAAGACACATGCCTTATTCACCACATATTTTTTCATATGAGGTGTATTCAATAACCATGATGGTATTTTATTATGATTTTAATTTGGATTATTTTTATTTAAATGTACCTTTTAGGATTACATTTTTTGGATTTATATTTCAAATTTTATGAAATCGGTAAGGGATTTTAGCATTCATTTTCCTTATTTGTTACATATGGTTATGTTATACACGTATCATATTTTAAGAGGTGTATATTCCAAATTGTTGAAATATAATATCATGAATGTTTTTTTACTCATTATATTTTCTGAATCATTTAATGATATCCCTTCATGGAACTTACATTTTAAATTTATCATAGTGATATATATTTTATGTTACTATATTATTGTGTCTCGAGATTGTTTTCGGCTAAATTTCCCATGATCAAATATTATGATACATCTCTCCATAAAATTATGAATTATATTCTCATTATTTTATTGATGATATTTATATATAATAGTAATATTTTCAACTATTTTGTACATAAAATATGTGAAAATGTTTTTAATGAAAATATGATTTTATTTTTCATTTCGGTTGAAAAATCATTTTTTAACCAATACAATTTTTTCTTAAAAATTGTACTTCAATTATGTTTTAACATTAAAATAATTATTTTTAGAATTGAATATTTTTGAAAACCTGTTTATTTGAAATAATGAAAAATATATTTTCCTCAACAACGGTTTTAAAAGATTTTAATGATTTATTTATGAGATTTCAAGGTAATTTTTGAAGAATATGATTTTTAAAAGGTTATTAGTTTTGAAATGTGATTTTCAAATAAAATATATATTCCTTAAAAAATGTTCCAATTTATTTATATTTCAAAGTCATTTTACTTCTAAGATGACAACTTTTGTGGTAACTTATGCTTTGTTGGGGATATATACAATGGATATAATTCTCATTATTTTTCTAATTAGTTTATGATGAAAATATGTTTATGAAATTTTATTCTCCTCAGTTGGTTAATCGATGATAAAATATCTTTTTAAACCAACATATATTTCAATGAATTATGTTATGATGAAATGATGAAATGATTACGAACCCTATCTTTTTTCCATAAATAATGATATGATGATATCTTTATGAAAACTATTTCATATCTTAGAATATGATATGATGAAATTTTTATGATATCATGGCTCACATAAATATGATATTAATTATTTGATAGGTGGGACATCTATATCCCTTTAATGCATTGGGTAATAAAGGATAACTTGTGAGTAAGTATGTTATTCATGAAATTGATTACATGTTCACAATGTTATGTGTGAACCTGATTAAAAGTTCACAATGTTATTCATGAACATGATTATATAATCGTATTATTATATATAAACCTGATTACATGTTAACAATTTTTTACATGAACCTAATTACATATTCACAATGTTATACATGAACTATATTACCTCTTCACAATGTTTTGTGTAGACTTGATTACATTTTCATTGTGTCATGTGTAGAACTATCGTTCATGTCCATTATTTAATGTTTGGACCTATTTTCATGGTCATAATTTTATTTGAGGTCCAAATTATTCATCCTTAAACTAATGAGTGAACCTTTTTCAATATATACATGTTCATAATGTTATAAGATGATTTGTATTCCACATATCAACATCATAAAACAAAGTTAAGTTTTCAAAACACTAAAAAAATTTCCCCTAAAACATGGTGTTATGTATCTATTTTGATGGGATTATAACCCATATAAACACATTAGTAGTGTTTGTGGTTAACCACTAAGAATGTGGCGACCCTATCCTTTGAGGGGAGGTTTTGATGAAGTGCTGGTAATTTGTAGAAGAATTTTGTGGCGGTTAAATTTGAGAGGATTTAAACCCCAAGTAATTTTTCTATAAATTCCCTATAAATAGATAGATTTGGGGTAGTTATGACAAGCACTATATAAATTTCATTTATTTTTCATTATGGGTGGCTACCCCATACCTGCCCCAAAATTTTCACTTTTTTAAAAAAATTATCACCTAGGCCCCCTCTCCATTGTCCCTGGGAAAATCTCAGAAACCACCCATGACTCCACCAATACTCCCAACAAAACCCACTATCACACCACCTTTATCACTTAGGCCTACCCCAAATGATCACCATTTCACCACAGGACACCCCCATCCATTTTCACCTAGGCCCAACTAGGCACCCCCGGACAACGCCCCCCAGATGCCCCAAACACCAGTAAACACTTCCCCCAATACATGAATTCATTTTAACCCCCTAACCATTACTTCAAGTGAAAATATCCAGAAAGATGGGTTTCAAGCCGTGGTCACCATGGATCATATTGCACAACTATAACACTATGATGGAGTTGTTTTCATTTAATATGTATAGTAATATTTAATTATTTAGAGAAATAAATATAAGATTATATATATCTCTGTGTATGTGTGTCTGTGTGTGATTGTGTCTGTGTGTCTACGGGTGTAAAAATTAAATTAAATTAATATATTTTTATAGATAAAAAATTATATTTTTGTATATAAAATATATATAAATAACAATATTTACAAATATAAATATAAATATAAATATATATATTTGAAAATACATTTATAATTATGTGTGTTAGTGTACAAATTTTTATATATTTATATAAAATTTATATATGTAAAATATATATATCTATAATTATTTTTAATACTTATATATTTTTGTGTCCGTGTGTGTCTGCAACAATAATATTTTTAATTATTATTATTATTACAACAATTTTATAAACTATATAAATTATATGTGGGATTTATAAATACTGTACATTTAATTAATGATTTATATTATACATGTATTATCTTAAATATATTTATATTATATATTTATGTATGTAATTACAAACATTTATATTATATCAGGCATATTTATATATACACACACACAAATTTATATACATTTATATAATTAGAAATATATAATATAATTAAATATTATATATATACTAATTTGATTTTAAATTAATTTGTTATTTCAGAATGTATAAAACATAATTATATAATTTATATAAATTTATATATAAAAAAATTTATAATATAATGTATGTAATATAATTGTCACACACATATATATATATATATATTTAATTTTTTCTATATTATATATATTTTTCAAAAAATATGTTATAAATGTATGTATACATAAATATACAATACAAATGTATTAAATATAATATATTTATTATATAGATGTATTTAATAAATTTATAGTATTTATAAAACAACATATATATTTTATATATTTGAATAATCATATTTATAACTAATTTAATATTATAATAACAAATAAGTTTATATGGTTACAATTTTTTTTGTATGGGAATTTATTTAATATATTTAAATAATATATGTGTGTGTGTGTGTTTAGAATGTGTTAAATATATTTATATGATGTGTTAATGTAAAATATATACATAGACATGCGCACACAAACAAACACACATATATATTATAAAACATGAATTTATATGGGATTTATTTTAAACACATTGGAGGGTGTTAAAAACCCTATAATTTCATAAAATAGAAGGTATTTTGAAACCCCTCTAATGTAATAATTATAGGGGGTTTGAAACCCCTTATAATATAAGGGAATTGAGGAGATTTTGACCACCTTTGATATCATACATTTGAGGGGGTTGTGAACCCGACATATTTTCTACTAAAAAAATCATTTATATATATATCCTTTAAATTCAAAAAGAATATTATATATTTGTATATATTTCCTCTGAAATTCAACCGAGTATACAGAACCATTAATTATTATATTATTGGAGGTTTTTTCCAAATCTCCACTAAAATCAATCAATTACATAAAAATTATTATTAAAAAATTATAAGGGGTTATAGACCCGATCTAAATTATTTGACTATAAATGGTTTTTCATAAACCCTTCTATTTTACATAGAAGACGAAATTAGTTGGGGATGTTCATATCCCCCCTAAAAACCCACTAATTTTATATTGATTTTTAGTGTAGGTCCTGTTATTTCATTTCATATGATTCATGTCATATAAACTTCCATTATTTATTATGTGACTCACGATTATGTTCATTTATTTGTAGGGAATGGTTTTCTATCTCATGTACTTGAAAATTATGATCATGTTATGTTTATGTATCACCATTGAATACCATTACTGAGAATTCAATAACATTATTTCTTATGTTTTATTTCAAAAAGGTAATTAAAATGTTTTTATGTAGGTAATGTTTGTGAAGATTACTAAAGGGAGTATCATTATTTGGGAATTTGAAGATGTTTCACCAAATAAGATGATTGTGTACCTTGACACCAAAGGAACTAAACTATTATGATCCTCAAGTGCGTGACTATGTAATTTAATTAATATTCATACAAAAATATGTAATATCTATTTATAAAAATCATTGGTCACTATACCTTGTTTTAGTGGAATGGATTAGTTAATCATGGGAAACTAGAAAGAGAAAACATTATTATGATTCCTAGGGATATTTTTATAGATATTTCTAGGGATATGTCTAAGGATAAATATATGAGTAAGTAAAAGTATGAAAAATGTTCCCAAATTCTAGTGAATGATATAGTGAGTGGATTCTATGAAATTACATCCAGATATGAATTCTAAAGGTGGATGTGGTTGTGAACCTGACGTACCTAGTGGTAATAACTCTAAAAAGGGTGTATTGAGATGGACTTAATCATCACCTAGTGCCTGAAAACAAGCCTTTCTTAACAAATAGTTTAAACCACTCAGGAGATATGATTTGAAAATAGGCAAACACTTTTCAAACCGTTATGAGGAATTTAAATAGATGATGATCACGAATTAACTTGGAAAAATTGAAACTACCATGGATTTAAAAGAAGGTGTCGTGACTAAGAAATAATAAATTGTTTTTTATAGTATGTGGTTTTCATTATGATTAGTCTTCCTGACACGATGTATTGTTGTTTTTGTTAGTTGTAGGAAGCAGAAGAAACTGGGTTAATATTTAATGTGTTATAAAATGTTCAGATAAGAAGCCAAATGGGAAAATTATTAGAGTAAAGGATGTTGGGATTATTAATAATCAGATATCACATAATATGATTATAAATGTGAATCACTATCAACTTTTAAACACACCTACAAGGATATAAAAAGAGCTGGATGAGGATTCAGGTGATGGAGACTAAATAAAAAAATATTAATTTTTTTATATTTCAATAATGTGGGGAAGACTTACACAAGTGAATGTCTCAAAGGAACATGAAGTTGTTTTGATAGTGGAGAAGAAGGAAAAAAACATTTTGTTAAAAAAGAGATAAATGAAAATCGTGTTTAATTATAGGGATGAAAATTAGATTCTCCATAAGATATCATTTACCATTGATTGTTTTTATGTGAAATGTATAAATATTATGAAAATCGATTTCCTAAGGGTAAAACTCATGATGAAAATCAATAGGGTTGTATGATTTATGGTTTTCCCAAGTTGTTGAAGAGTATATGAATAATGTATGAATGAAAAGTGGTATTAAAGAATAATATGGCGAATCATAGATAATATTTTGAGAGGGAGGTGGGATGATTTATTTTTTTATGTTTTATAATTCAAAAACTAAAAACTATGATATATATAAGGATTGTTCAGTATATTTATTACATTAATGATTTAAGAGACTATTTTGAATGATGATGATGACATTGAAATTTGATTTAATGATAGGGTTATATTTTATGTAGAACTCTTAATTAAGGGAAGGAAACCCATATATTTTTCATAATGTTGTGAAAATAGTGTTTTGATTTGAATATGAGATGATTGATATAGATAAAATAAATTCTTAAATATTGATCACCTCAAAACTGATAAATGATTTCTTAATAAAGTGGTTTATGTTATCATTGTTTTAGTTTAATAAAAATTGGATATAAAGAATATATTCCATTATCATATGTTTTATTCAATGAATGAGTAAGCATGCATATTTTCATTATTGTTTTGTGGTAATTTGGGTTATTAACCTTTTTCAAATGAATAGATTATGATGGTATTAATGTGTTTGGTTGTTGGAAGTTATTATTAAATTCATGATTTTTGGGGGACCAATGAAATGCTCATTTTTTATATTTAGAGACCATAATTCTCTATTTTTGGATTTTAACCTTTTGAATGTTTATAATGCTAACCATTTATCAAATGTTTTATGTTGAAATTTGGATGAGGCTCTAGAGATTAATGTATTACATCAGTATATGATGATCTATTAATATTGGATAACTTCCTATAATAATTATATTTTTATGATTACTAGAGATAGATGGAATAACCATTCATTCTATTTACCGATATTACAATCATTTAGTTTTTTTGGAATAAAACTTTCACCATTATTTCTTAGAGTATGGGATGAAGTGAAACCTCATCAAGGAACAACCAAAGGATGATATTGTGCTTATTTAATATAATTAAATAAATTAATTATATCTTCTCATGAAAATAATTTAACTTTTGGAAATTTTTATTGAAATAAAATGTTTTCATATTATCATCATTTTGTGGATACTAATGACCTTTTTTCAAACCTTTTTGGTTGTTTTTTGTGTTCATTATTCTACTTCTGATCACTAACATTATGAGGATCAATGATCTGTATCACTCTCTATAATTATATATTCTTTTCTTACATGTGTAAATATTCACATTCCACCTATGTTAACCCATGTTAATACCTAGTTGTGAGTTAATTTACAAAGTCATTATTTTTCAAAATATAAATTTTTAAGGGAATCATTATTATTAATTTTTATGATTTGGGTTTCTATTATATAATTTTAAATTTTTAAACCTATAATGATGGAAATTAATGTCAATGTTAAAATTCCTTTTATGTGGGGTAGAAAGTAACACCCTAAAATTTTATAAAAAATGATCAGATATATTTAATTACTTCGATTGTTTATGCCAAACAAAGCTTAAATGAAACCTGACATACTGTTAAAACATTATTATTTAATATAATATTTATCATCAAGACATTATGATAGAGAGTAATAATAGTGTTAAAAATGTTATGAAAATATAGTTTATATATGTATATGTTAATAATTCTTTGGTGACCAACTAACTAGAATAGAAAATAAAAGCATTTTGAAAATAAAAGAAAATGTTGTATTAAAAAAACTATTTTTTGTTGTAAAAATGTGAATTAAATTAAAAAATTAAACAAGTCACTTTATGTAAATTATATTAATTTAATTTATTTATTATATGACATTTTTAACAATTTTTTTTCTAAAAATATTACAATAAGTCAAAATTTATTCTCCAATGTTTTTAAAAAAACACTTTTCATTCTTATCAGTATTTATAATAAAATTAATTTTTTAAACATTTAGAAAATTGTTTTGATAAAATTAAATAAATATATAAATCAGAATGTAAATTTTATCTTAGTTTGAATTTTAGGAATCTTTCAAAAAAATCATTTTTTGATTTGTAGAGAAAATGATTTCTTTATAATTTAAATTTTCATTTTGTTTAAATTATTTTTAATGTTAAATTTTATTTTAATTTGGTTTTAAAGAAACAATAGAATATATATATATATATTAATAAATTTTTTTCATTAGAAACAATTTCATCTATAATTTTGATATAAAACCATTGTACATTTTTGAAATTTTTTTATTGAAATACCTCTTTCTCATCGCGTCTTCGAGATTAATTTTAAATTAAATTATACAATTTATGTGAATTGATTTTGGAAAAATAGATTTCATATTTCTAAAGAAAATAATTTAAATTATATAATATGTTTAAAAAAATTCCTTTAATTATTAGTGAAAACATTTAAAATTATTTATCATGATTATGGTTACAATGTGGATTTATGCATTACATTTGCCTTTATTAATATTAATTTTACACACCAATAGGTTTTAGATTATGAAATTGGACTTAATATATTGAATAATTAGGTAAAAATTATTAGTTAAAATTAATTTTATTTTTATTGTCAATAGCATAATTACAATGGTAACTAAAAATATTCAAGTAATTGTTGTAAAAAAAACTAAAAGAATTAAATTGTCTAAACATAAAGACTAAAGAATAACATGAAGAAAATGTGCTTATATTATTTGGTTTATTTTTTTATTGATCAAATAGTTTATCTAATCCATTATAAATATATTTTGGAGCCACATGAACTAAGAGTGACCTCACAATAGTGAATACATTTCGTTATTTATGAAAATGAAATCCATCAATAATAATAAAAATAGGTTCACTCCCATCACTTTTTCACACTAATCAGGCATTTTGGATCGTCCCAAACCTACCAAAATAATATAAAAAATTCAATTATCTCATGTTAATTGATTCATTTTATTCATAAATCCATCCTAGGAAATATTTTTTGAACACCTAAGAAGGATGCAAGATGAAGAAGTAATGTTCTTCAATGAGTGTCTTTTATTTCATCCCCCACCACCATGAATTATTATTAAATCATTATGATATATTAATCTAATTTAATTTCATATTATAAGATTATATTATGTAAATTTAATGACATAAAAATTCTTACACGTCTATCATATGGGTTTTTAAATGGTCGTTCGTGTGTACGGTAGACTACAAACTTGTGAACCAATATTATTCACTTTTCCATTAACACATCTCTTTGTAGGGTATGATGATGGATTAAAAGTATATATATTATGTTTATTACAAAATTATACATCTTTTTAAATTATATAATATGTACAATTTAAATTTTCATTCAGTAAATGATACGATAACTTCGTTCATGTGTACGGTGGACTACCGCGTCTCAAAGCGATGTGATTTGTTTTTCACTAATGTTTTAAATGGATGTTAATAAAGATATAAATAAGGAATATATATATATATATATATGATATGTATGAAATAGGAATTATTCGGAAATAGTGATATATTATTTTCTTTTCTTATGTTCTGTATATCGAGAAAATGGAAACAACGTTCATACCTACGTACATCCTACCTTCTCCATGAACACATAAGTAATATTACTTATACAACATTAATGAATGATTAAAATTCATATATAATAAATATATATTACATTTATGTCTTTTTTAATATAATGTATTTTATATAACAATGATCACTATGATAGACAAAAAACAGCCAACCAAAAAAATGTGAAAAATGAAGCAGTTTTTACCAGAAACGTAATATTAAAAGGTAATTATTAATCAAAATGTAATAAAATGTCTTAAAAAATAAAATATAGTGAGATAAATATGATTAATGTTCATTAATAAATCTACAATAAACATATACTTATTTTACTAATGTTTTGAATGTGTACTATGGATGTAATGTCTTAGGGTATGTGATTTTCATCTAACTTTTAAATTTTTGAGACACATTCCATATTCAAAAGCTATTCATTTTATGTTTTTTATATAATCATATGAATGAATTTTATTGTTATTTTATTTAATATTATTTTTATTCAAATATCCAATTTTCTATATATCATTCATGGGGGTGAAGTTCAAAAGTAACCAAATCTACATGAGATTTCTCCCTCCATTTGCATTATTTGAGACATATGGTTTTTTATACACCTATATTATTAGAAAAGGTGTATATAAAGCCCCTAGGAAATTTATTATAATTATTATATTTATCCTAATGATATTTTATGGTTCTTTTATTGTTATTATTTCATGTGTCCTTTGTTTTTATTTTACCAATGTTGTAAATATTTTATGATTCTATATCAATATTTGTCGAGATTGTTTATTACTATGTTTCTAATGATCAAATATTTTTATACATATATCAATAGAAACATTATATATATTATTATATATACCCTCATGATATTTAAACGATATTTTACTATTTTTCACGGTTTGGTACTTTGGGAACGTGAGTTTTTTAAGAAAATATGACTTTATTTATCCTCACAATCAAAAATCAGTTTTCCTTCTAGAACCATGTTTTCTAAAAAATGTGTATTAAAATATGTTTTAAAATTATAAAAAGTAATTAAAAATTGTTTTATGTTTTTTTTAAATAAAAAAGGATATTTTCATAAAAAAATAATCAAATGATTTGTAAAGATTTATTTATAAGTCTTCAAAGTAATTTTCAAAGACAATGATTTTAAAAATATTATTGTTTTAAAAATTAATTTTAATGAAATTTTTAACTTCATAAATAAAATTTCTAGACGTTTTTACTTTAAAAATAATTTTACATATTAGATAGAATCCTTTGATTTAACTTATTCTTCTTTGGGGAAATGATCCTAGAATACAATTATTATTATTTCATTGAATAGATTATGATGAAAAAGTTTTTATGAAAATTATTTTTCTTTAACAAGATATTCCATGATAAAAATTCAAATGAAACTCACTTATTATTTTAGGGTTATAATGTGATGTAATGATAAAATTATTATAAAAACATTTTCTTTTCCATAGGTTATGATTTGATGAAATATTTATAAAACATATTTAATTTCCTAGGTTATTATATAATGAAAGTTTTATGATATTTTGGCACACATATGTATGATTTTCTTTATGTTATGGGTGGGAACTGTATCTACATCCAACTCATTTGGTAAATATGGATATCTCATAAGAAATATATTATGATTCAACCTGATTATAAATTCTAAATGTTGGGTGTGAGCCTAGTTACAAGTTCACAATGTTATGTGTGATCTTCATTATATGTGTGCAATGTTATATGTGAACTTGATTAGATGTTCATAGTATTATGTGTGTACTAGATTAAATGTTCACAATGTTATGCATGACCCGAATGACATGTTTATAATATTATGCTAGAACCTTGTAACATATTCACATTTTTATGTGGGGAAATTTCTCACTTGTCAATAATATAATGTTTGATGTTGGTTTTAGGTCCATAAGTTTATGAAAGGGTTTGATTTTATTTCAATGAACTAATGAGTGAACATTTTTATATTTATATATATTCAAAATGTTATATTATTATGTGTAAACAACAAATCTATGTCTAATGAAAATGTTATTTTCACATTGATCAGATACATTATTTCCTATGATTTTTGTAATATTATTTTTCAATATTTATTTAAATTTAAAATATTACGATATTCAATTTTAAGGGTATGGTTTTGATATGTTATGATACTGTTCTCATACCCTTATGGTTATGATATGATTATGTATCTCCCATTTTTAACCATACTATGAAAATGAGATCACCATTTCTTAAGTTTCTGTTCCATAGGTTATGAAGGAATGTTTTTAGTGGGGTATTTAATTAAACGATACTAATGGGGATGTTATTTGGGGGAGATTTGGAATATCATTCACCATATTACAATATTATCTACTTATTCCCTAAAGTAACTAAACTATTTTGGTCCCCGGGTGTCTATTTGGGTATTGTGATGAATATTTATATAAAATCATGTAATATAAATACAAAAAAATACTAGAATATAATAATATGTCATGGAGATCAAATGGTTTCATGGGGTTCCATTCACTATTTTATCTTATAGAGATACTCATTTCATGTTTCAGTTCTATAAAGGGTTGTAGATTGATTTGGGATTGCATGTATTAATCAGTACATCGTATCAAACATATGTTTATGGTCATTCTAAGGATGTAATTTAGGCATTTGATGATATTCTCCTAGAATCATTGACTTTGGATGTACAAGGAAGAAACACTTACTTCTAATTAAATATGATTATAATAAATGTTTTTCGAAATGATATATATGGCACCATATGTTGACCTATATGGTAGTTCATTATATTCACCACTATGTTAATTAGAGGAAGGTGTGGTAATGGTACCTCATTTCATTTTTGAGACATCAGAACATGTATAACTATTGGGTATGTATTTTCTCAACAATACTCTACAATAAAAGATGATTTTGATGCTCAAAAAAACCCTTGTTTCTTTTCTAATGAAGTTTCATTAAGAATGTTTCAAGACTATATATCATGTTTTTATTTATATTTTTTATGGAATGAAGACATATAAAATGTTTTATGGAAACACTATTCAAAACCGACAGTCAGCTAATGAACATATGTATTATCATCCCTACAATATACTAGATATTAAGTGTACGGATCATCAACCCAACATTCTGGAATTTGAACGTATGGTTAATCAATGATAAATTTGATTTCTATTCTGAAATGTATAAATTAATAGATCTTCATCCCTACATTACTTTTGTTCCTTACGCTAAGAAATGGATCCATACACTACACAATGGAACCCGACCCTACACATTAGAACCGTATGCCACACAGTTCAAACATATCTTTGTATACTCATTATTATAGTGATAAAACCTAGATTTTATTAGGGTTTCATGAAAAAATGGTGACAAGATATCAGGTTGATTCCATTCTTGTTATGATTGATTCAAAGAACAATGTTTATTGGTGAAATTCAATCATGTTTTTAAGGGATGTTACAACTCCCATGGTCAATTAATGATTTAATTTTTTTCATTCTTTCGGACATTTTTCATGGCTTTTGAATATCGACACATGTTATCTTCTCTATATATTCTATCAAAACTAATTTTTAAATATACAAGGAAAAATTAACAAATACATTTTTATATTGTGAATATCATTTACAATATTACTATGGTGAATGATCGACTCAAAAGAGAAAATACAATTTTGAGACAAACATGTCCAACATCATCCTTCAATAAGATTAATGTTTCTATTTGTTACTGTTATTATAAAAGAAAATTTGCAACCATGATAGCTACAAAATAACTCTTTCATGAAGAACTTCTTTTCTGAAGAATATTATCCCTCTAATTTTATTTTTTTCTACTGGGACTATGAAATTCAACCATAACAATTAAATCAAAATCTTTTGATTTGTAGAAGTTTCAACTTCTCATACTCAGTTGTGGTGAAGTGTCTACTTCTTATACTAAGATGATGATAATAGGTTCTCTATTATAAAACCTGAAGGCTCTTTGTTTATCCTTGTAGTAATGGTATCAGCATCATGGAATTTTTTGTGGATTTTTGGATTTGTGATAAGAGGTCAATTCTAGTTAAATTCATTAATCAAACAAAGAAAGTGTTGGTGGAGTAGACTAGGGAATCATTATGCCCTGAACCACTATAAAAATATGTTTCATTTCATTTTTATTATCCACTTCTTATCCATTCATATAAAATAAAACCCTTTGTATCCTCATAAATCACAAAGGGGTTAAAATCATTTATTATAAAAGGTTTTTTGGAAAGACAAAATTCTACCTCATGTGTTACTTTTTATTATTCCTAAATAATAATTGGTCTTAGAGGATATATTTTTATCTAATTCTAAAAAAATATAACTATAAGGATTATGAAAATCATATGTTACTAGATGATTCTAGAGAAGAAAATACTACGATTTGTGCTTTATATTTTAATGGTGAAAATTATCGATGCTGGATGACAAGAATGATTATATATCTGATGAATCATGGATTCAAAATCTATTTTAAAATTATTACTCCTTATAAGAATCTTGAGAAACCAAAAACATGGACTACTGAAACTGAATCTGAATATGAAATCAATTCAAAATCAATGAATGCTATTTTCTATGGATTTTGTCTTGATGTGTTTAATCATGTATCACAATTTCATACTACCTATGAAATATGGTAAACTATTACAGTTTCCAATGAAGAAACAAACAGTGTTCGACAGATGAGGTGTGTTATAGTAAAGATAATTTTTGACACCATTAGAATGATTTATGGTGAAAGAGTCATGTAGATGTATAGAAGTCTTATAGATATTATCAATAATATTATTCCTTGGTAAAACAATCAAACAATAGAAACAAGATCTAAATGTACATAGAGTACTACCCTCAAAATAGAATGTCATATCAGTAGTTATTCATCACTAATCACCTTTTAAGGATCTAACGATGAAATAACTGATTTGAAAAATTATGATGTATAGAGAAAAAATTCTTGATAAAGTTAAATATTATATAATTTTAGTGAAAAATAAATAATCTACTCCCAATGTAACATCTCAAAAACATAGTAGAAAAATAAAACCAGATGTCAATACAAACAAGAATTCAGACTCCTTAGATCGTGAAATGGAACTATATCAGCTATCCAAAAATTTCAGAAAATTATACAAGAAAAAAAGAGGCATTAAAACCCCTTTAAGAAGAAAAATAGAGAACTCGAAGTGTTCGATGCATTGAAAGAATCAAATAATGTCACATAAGACTTGATTTTACTCAATTGAGAGAAAAAATAAAAATATAAAAGGAAATATCATAAGAATGATGATTATGAGTTTAATAGAAATTGATCAATGAATCATATGTGGTGTGTATCATGATGACTCTTGTAGAACCTCACAATCTGATTTAGGTAATGTGTCAAAAAATCAAGAAGAGAACATGTTCTTTATGGTTAAATAATAAGAAGAGATGAAATTCTATACAATTTTGATTCTGGCACTAATAGTTTCTCAAGTGAAAAAATATCATCTTATTATACAATTTTGGTAAGAACCCGTATCTTTTTATTAGGTATGTCCTTCCTTTTATGGCAGTTTTTGAGAAAAATGGTATAATCTAGAAATTTTCAGAGTACACGCCGTGTACATATTAGGTACACGCTATGTACTTTCTTGTAGTGACAGGCCATGTGGTGCTCATGTCCGGGTCACACACCCGGTGTGTAGGGGCATTGTGGAGGCCTCTTAAAGCGGAGTGCGCAATGGGAAAATACACGCCATGTACCCCAGAAGTACACACCGTTTACATTCTTTGTTTCATTAAACGGTTCGGGGACACGTTTAATCGTCGAATCCATCTTCTTCTTTAGGTTCTTCAACTGAGATCTCCCATAAAGTTGTGAACACCCTATGAGACTCCAAGCCTCTGTGTATTAGCCGAATCGACCACCGTCGATTGTGTTGATAATGTAGAGGAGATATCTCGATTCTGCTTGAGTCTTAATCCATGTTTTTTCCTATTTCTCATGATATCTTGGTTTGAGCGATTTGTGAATTTTCATAGATCTACGACATTATAAGGAGAATCAAGCCTCGTTGTTCAAGTATATTGATATCCTAGCATCGAGTTACGTGGTTTTTCCTTACTTTTAGAAGTCTTTGAGTTTTATGTGAAAATATCCCCAATATTCGTGAACAGGGTATCGCATGTTTACCTTTTTTCACCTATTGTTTTCCTACCATGCATGTATACTTGTGTAGAGGTAATTTGAACATGTATGTGGATGATTGTTGTTCTTGGATGTTTTTACCATGCCTTGTTCTTGTTATTCTTTGGCCATTATACGTGTTTTACATGACTTGTGGCCATATGATGGAATGATATTCTTAACATGCTTGTATTGTTGTAGACTGTTTATCCAAGTAGTATTGTAGGTGTACATTTTCCTTATAGCATTATTATGCACTGACTGGCATGGGACCGAGAGAACTAGGTGCTACATACCATAAGGGATAGACCGAGTGAGCTTCCCAGAGGGTCTTGGATGTTATAGACTATAGGAGGGTAGACTGAGTGAGATTTCCCAGTGATTCTTGCACAGTATAGACTATATGAGGATGGACCGAGTGAGTTTCCCTGATAGTCTTGGATATTATAGACTACAGGGGGATAGACCGAGTGAGCTTCCTCAGAGTGTCATTACCTTGTTTGATTTTCCTTGAATCCTTTTTACATGATATAGAATGAATTGACTAAGTGAGTTTCCTTAGAGAGTCTGTGATAGACCTAAAACTATAGGAGGAATTGACCGTGTGCGCTTCCTCAGAGAGTTTCTAGACCATGGGGCTATAAGGGGATTAGACCACATGATCTACCTCAGAGAGTCCCTCACTACCCTAGACTATAAGTGGAATTGACCGAGAAAGCTTCCCCATAGTGTCATATAATTTCGTATGACCATACCAGAGAGGTTAGGCTGAGTGCACTGCCCAGAGGGTTGATGGTACTTTTTGGTTAGGACCAGAGGGTTTGGTTGCAACTACTTCCCTGAGGGTTTTAGGTTGTGGTTAGATGTTTTCTTCACTGCTTCTTGTTGTTTTGCAGATTTATAACTGTGGATATCATCCTGTTATTATTTATTGCCTGTTCTTTACTATTACTATTTACTTATTACTGTACTTTTACCTTCCATATACTCACTGACTGTTAGGCATAGATCTTCGGGTGGTTTCCTACTTGGATTTAGTCTCACAACCTATTTTGGCGATGCTTTTTTTGGCCCATGTAGTCTATGTTTTTGCATGGATAGACAAGGGAAATCTATCTTTGACTTCTAGTACTTGATTGCATTAGAGCAGTAGAGAACAGGACCAAACCGAGGCTTGCGATGCTGAGGTCTTACTAATTTGTTTTTCTTCTATACATTGGTTTAGTTTTGTATTCAACATTGTGAATTTTTTGGCTACTTTCATAGACATATGTATCATGCATCATTTCATATATACAATATTCTCCAGTTGTTTATTTCATTAGTCTTACTCTGTTGAATGTTGTTGGATATTTTCTGCTTCCGCTATTATATGATTTGTTTACTTCCCCTGAGTACTATGCCAATGAGGACATAGATTCCCCAAAATCACACACAAGGCCCTCACTACTTGTTGGCAACCTCTGTCATTTTGGAAAAAGTGCTTGAGGCCATGTGACCAACTGGGTTCGGGGCACCTCTTGGTGGCTTCTGAAACTGGGATGTTATAGAGTGGAATTTGAGGAATTATTTTCTCTTGACATACTATTTGGAGGCATTATCCATGGATAAGACGGATATTGTACTTGGTAAAAAGATGTGCCTGAGAGTAGCTAACACATGTATAAGGAAACGCCAATCTACCTCATTTATTTCATTTTTTCTGGTTTTGAAATTTTACGGTTGATATGATTTCACCAAGACTGATTCAGATGCTTTGGGATGTTATTGATGTGCTATTACAGTTCAATTTCTATCACACTCTGATGAGTTGAGGGTATTCTATCTCATGTATCATATAGGCACATGATAGAAATCACATGACATGCATTGTTTCCATTCCATCTAGGCTGTATTAGCGATTGCATGATGTTGTGATAGACGTTTTATTCATTATGCATGCTGTTGTGATAGATACTATTATAGAATCCCTACAGTTTGATAAAGGAATTGTTTGTGTTCTACCTTTACATAAATGAACACAAATTTTTTGATTCTTTAGGAGTTATGGGTCCTCGTGAATCGGAGTTTGGTGGATCATTGACTTTTTTTTCTTGTATTTGATATGTATGGGATGAAAAACATTGATTCATGGGGAGTATGTGCCCTCATGGATCAGAATTTGGAACCTCTATGTTTGTTTTTCAAGGTTTTCTGGGCTTCGGTGCAGATTTTGTTCTACTCATAGAAAAACCAAAAATACACGACATGTAATTGACTACAAACCATGTAGTGTTAATTTTGTGTCACTGACTGTGTGAGCAGAGACATGGGGTGGAGGAATAGTTTTCAAGAGCATGCTGTGTACGGTAGTTACACGTTGTATAGTAGTGAGCAGTGTACCTGACCATGTCACTAAAAACACGGGTCGGGGAACTCACGTATTATACTCCTTGTTTGATATGAACACGTTGTGTAGCCTTGTTTTTGGTGCCCGACCTTGTCACGAACAATACGAGTCAGTGAAATAATGTCCTATATAAGTCGTGTTTGTTCAGAACATGCCATGTAAAAGGCCATCCATGTAGTTGCCCGTGTTACTAACAACATGGTTACCGAAACAATGTCCAGTACACGTCGTGTCCTTAGTGAACACACTGTGTAGTCTCAACTTAGGAGGACATTGTGGGTTAGCCATGTAAAGAGACTCGGTCAGAGGAATGAAGTTCATGTACATGCTGTGTGTGGTGACAACACACCATGTAGTCTGGGGTGTTACATGACCAGTGGTGGCACAAGTACACACCAATGTGAATAAGTTTAAGGGACACGGTTTGTTGTTTTTTACATGTCATATAGTCTTGTTTTGTGAAACATGAGTTCTCTTTCTCCTGATCCCATTATGTACTCTTGTTCCCTCTATCCTTGATAATCCTGATCTGAGGTGTGCTTTTGATCTTTCAGATCTATGCCTCAGAGACGTACTTCGGTTGTAAGTCAGCTTCCAGACAGTGATCAGACACCAGATCTGGCCAATCAGGGATCTCTTGCAGATCCTCCTGTAGATACTCCTACTGTGTCAGCCTTGGCACTCGCAGTTTTACCCGTTGTAGGTGCTGATACACAATTCTAGGTGGACATCCTAATGATGTTGCAGACCTTTCAGAGAGCACCACCTCCTGCACCGTCAATGGATGAATTGACATGGGTTTTCCAATAGAAGCATCCTACCACATTCTCTGGGTATAGAGGACCCCAAGCTTCATAGTCATGGTTAGAGGCCACACTAGAAATCATCGAGCACCTAGAGATATATACTGAGAAAAGGGAAATGCTGGCTACTTATATGCTCTGAGACACCGCCCCGAGGCGGTGGGTGGTGATCTCAAAGTCTGCGTGCCAACTGAGTGTGACTTGGGATGAGTTTTGACGTGTCTTCTATGATTACATCTACCCAAGGACCTTGAGGGCCGATCGAGCCCAATAGTTTTTGAGTCTCAAGTTGGGTACCCTTTCTATTATAGATTACTGATCTTGTTTTACTGTGTTACAGCACATCACACTGATTCCAGCAGGTGATGAGCTGTTCCTTGCTAGGATGTTTGAGGATGGTCCCAGGTAGAAGGTCTGTTCCAAGGTGAATATCTTTAGGTTGACTTCGATATCCACTATCGTCAACCAGGAGAAGATCACTGAGCAAAATCAGAGAGATTCTGGAGCAGTGAGCCGGGTCTGTTCGACATCCAGAGTCAATGTTCCTCTAACTGATAGAATGAAGCACTGCAGGGAGTCTGCTCGAAGAGATCATGGTAGGCAGAATGTTTCTTCCGGTAGCCATTTTGTATTCTACCAGTGTGGTAGGAGTGGACATACAGTGCATCACTATCAGAGAGACCTGATGGAGTGCCGATCTTGTGGAAAGATGGGCCATCTTTAGTGTTTTTGTCAGATATTATCGCCTATAGTTGGTTGTAGGGGTTCATTAATCACCCTGTGTTTAGGTGATGCTTCGCCATCTTCTAACCACTCTGGAAACTGGAGTTCTTTCGGTCGTTCGGCCCGTGGTGGAGGTCTCGGCCATGGTGTTCAGTCACTAGGATTCAAGTGGCAGTAGAGTGGATCATCTTAGAGTGGTCATCCAGGGGTGCAGGGCTGCGGTTCAGGCCATATATTCACCATGGAGCAGACCTATCAGAAGTAGGATCACATCCCTTCTACAGTTCGAGGTACAATCTCAGAAGCCTCGTTTTTATCGTCAGACATTTTTGATACGTGTTCTTTACACAACTTTATCTTTGTTGTCGTTGTGGATAGCCTTGGTTTCTGTATCTTTTCGTCTGCCGATAGGTTGACTCTTGATTTCACCGCTGGGAATAAGGACGTCTAGTGTACATCAGTGCTGAGAGTGCACACTTGAGGTTGTAGGGTGTCACATCATATGGCACATCTATGTACTGAAGATGATAGGTTATGATATCATTCTCTGTATGGACTTGTTATTTACTTTCCTAGATATTGTAGATTACTATCGACGTAGGGTGAGTTTCGTATCACCAGAGGGAGGATCTTTTCTTCATGGAGGCGAATGGGATGTCGAGGAGAGTAGAGCTAGACTAGAGCATCATGGGCTAGGAGAAGATACATCCTATATTTACAGTCTTTATCTAGATGACCTGGGGACTTCACATTTTGAATTTCCTCCAGTGGTGGATCATTTCAGGGATGTTTTTACAGAGGACTTTTCAGGTTTTCCTCTGGAGCGTGATGTAGACTTAACGATTGATCTGGTTCCAAGAGTGGCACCAGTGTCCATTCCAACATATTGGATGGCTACACCTAAGTTTCAAGAGCTCAAGAAGTAGTTGGAGGAGTTGTAGGAAAAGTGTTTCATCCGACCCAGTACATCTCCTTCGGGATCGCCTACCCTATTTTCATAGAAGGCAGACATCACCCTTAGGCTCTGCGTGGATTTTTAGAAGTTGAACATGTTAATGGTCAAGAACCAATATCCATTGTCTAGGATCAATGACCTTTTTGATCAGCTTTGAGGATCATGGGTGTTCTTGAATATCGATTTGAGGTCTGGTTATCAGGAGTTTCACTTTAGACTATCGGACATGCCTCTTACAGCCTCCAGAAGCAGGTATGGCCTATAAGAGTATATGGTCATGCCATTTGGTCTCACGAATGTGCCCATAGTTTGTATGGATTTGATGAACCGACAGTTCCATTCATACTTGTATTCCTTCGAGGAGGTTTTCGTTGATGACATCTTGGTGTACTCTCACACTCGACACGACCACACTACCCATACTGAGATCGTTCTGAGTGCCCTGAGGGAAGAGCATTTATATTCTATTCTATCAAAATGTATCTTTTGGATAGACCAGATTCACTACTTGGGTCACGTTATCTCAGAGACAAGAGTATCAGTAGACTAAGTGAAAGTGAGAGCAGTATCTTCCTAGGATAAGTCGAAGAATGTCTTTGAGATGAGGAATTTCCTAGGGATGGAAGGATAATACATGCATTTCATCCAATACTTTTCACACCTTGTAGCACTGCTGACAGGTCTTACCAAGAAGGGTGTGATGTTCGTGTTGTCAGATTCCTATGAGTCAGCCTTTCAAGAGCTGAAGGGGAGTTTGATGTTATCATCGATACTAGTGTCTCCAAAGCCGTGAAAGAGCTATACAGTCTACTGTGATTCTTCAGGTGTCGTTTTGGGAGTTGTGCTTATGTTGGGAGATGGAGTCGTTGCGTACGGGTCTCGGTAGTTGAGGCCATACGAGAGGAACTACCTGGCGCATGATCTAGAGTTGGAAGTTGTTGTTCAGGCCTTAGGCTATTGGAGACATTACCTTCTGGGAGAGCACTTTGTGTTTTTCAATGACCAAATGGGCCTCAAGTACATCTTCACTCTGTATGATCTGAATCTGAGAGAGTGTAGGTGGGTTGTGAATCATCAGTCCTTCGACTTTGAGATTGCCTATTCACCGGGAAAGGGAAATGTAGTGGCTGATGCGTTGAGCAAGAGAACTATGAATTAGGAAGTTAAGCAGGCCAACATTGAGTGGCAGCTCATGGCTCCATTCTCTGAGATGCATTTTATGGTGCACAACAAACAGGGTCGGACTTCCCTTTCTTCTGTAGTTTTTACCTCTACCCATCATGATCGGGTACAAATGAGGCAGTTATCAGACTCAGAAGGCCTTATCTTGAAGGAGAGTGTGTCAGGAGAGGACCCGCCTCCTAGATGGACAGTGGGTGAGGATGAGATCTTATGTTTCCAAGGATGTGTATGGGTTTTAGTAGACATATGCAAGGAACTGATGCAGTTTTTTCATTCTTCAGTTTGGGTAGTTCGTCTTGGTATCATCAGGATGTATCATGATCTACACCACCAGTACTGGTGGCCAGGTATGAAGAGAGATGTTGAAAGGTTTGTCATGAGATGTTCTACATGTTAGCAGGTTAAAGAAGAGAATCAGCTACCAATATGGCTATTATAGTAGTTAGCCATTCTCGAGTGGAAGTGGAACAATTTCGCGATGGACATCGTGACTGGGTTGTGGTGGTCACCTCGAGGGAGTGATGCTGTTTGGGTTTTCATCGATAGGCTTAGGAAGGTTTCTCAAATCTTTCTATTCAAGGAGACCTTTGTGTGGAAGAGCTGGGACGGTTGTACGACCAAGAGATTGTACATCTGCATGGTGTTCCACACTCCATTGTTTTAGACAGGGATGCACATTTTACTTCTCGGTTTTGATAGGGACATCCAAAGGCATTGGGTACCTAGGAACTTTTGAGTACAAACTAACATCCCCAGACAGATGGTTAGTCTGAGCATACGATTCAGGTGCTTGAGGATATTCTCCATGATTGAATTCTAGACATTGTAATTTCTTGAGATAAGAATATCCCTCTTGTGGAGATTTCCTATAAAAACAGTTTTTATGTGACTATTCAGATGGAATGTTACGAGCTTTGTATGGTAGGCCATGCCGATCAACTTTGGGCTGGCTGGAGGTAGGAGAGGCAGCTTTGCTGGGACCTCATCTGGTTCAGGAGACCTCAGAGCAGATAGAGTTTATTCAAAAAATGATGGTTGGAGCACACTCTAGACAGAAGACTGATGCTTATTAGAGGAGAAGACCTCTGGAGTTCGTGGTCGGGGAATATTTTTTCTAGTGTGTCACACCTAGGTTGGTAACCAAGTGAATTCAGAGACATGGTAATCTTTCACCATGGTACTTCAGGCCGTTTGAGGTGTCTAAGAGAGTTGGACTTGTTGCTTATCGGTTGCAGTTACCCTAGAGGTACCGGGCTATGCACGATGTCTTCCACGTTTCTCATCTCTGTTGTCACTTTTCAGAAATGTCTCATGCCATTCAAACTGAGGAGGTTGATCTAGAAGTGGATGCTTCATATGAGGAGTATCCTATATGGATGTTCGATCGCAGTACAAAGGTTCTCCGTGGCCTGTATATTCCTCCGGTACGAGTGCTATGGAAGCACGGGCAAGTATAGGACGAGACCTGGGAGAGAGCGGCCGATGGACGATCGTAGTGGCCGGAGCTGTTCAGGGATTCTACTTATACGCCTCACATGTAAAATTCGGGGACGAATTTTATTAGGGGGGGAATTTTTTAAGAACCCGGATCTCTGTTTTAGGTATTTTTTTCCTTTTCTGATCATTTTTGAGAAAAAGAGGAAAATCTGGAAATTTTTAGACTATATGTTGTGTACTTATTTATTACACATTGTGTACTATGTTGCAACGTCAGGCCGTGTGATGGCCGTGTCTGGGCCACACACATGGTGTGTAAGGGTGATGTGGAGGCATCTTAAAGAAGAGTACGGAAATGCCATGTACAAATAATGTACCACAAAAGCACACGCCGTGTACAATATTTTTTTCATTAAATGGACTGGGGCCGTGTCAAATTGTTGAAACCGTATTCTTCTTCATGTTCTTCAACTGGGAGCGCTCGTACAGCCACGAACACCCTCAAAGCCCCTGATCCTCCATCTTTTGGCTGAATCGACCATCTTCGATTACATTGGAACCACAGTGGTGAGCTCTCCCTCTTCTTGAGTCTTGTTCTATAACAAGATATACTTTACATACATTGTTATTACATCAGAATTGAAGTACACTTATTACAACATATAACAAATCCAAGAAAGGACCGTATAGGTATAGAGTCTTTAGAAACTGGGAAACATAAACAACTGGTTTATAAAGCATCTACATTGTCTCTCATTTATTTCATCATATCTAGTGTCCCTTTTTTGGCATATCCTACTTAATAACCTTCTTCCTGGCCTGGGGAAATAAAACTTACAAAAGGGTGATCTCAAATGCTCAGTAAGGGTAAACAAATGAAATATCAATCACATCATATACATAAGAACATAACATTTGGAAATATTAACCTGCAAAAGAGATCATAATATCATAACATGGTATAAATTATAGAAGTGAAATGTAATCCCAATAATCATAACCTAAAACATGAAACTTTTTGGCATACACACATAATCATAGAGAATCATTTCTTGTTAGTCAATACTCATTTCCAAGACTATCTTATTGGACAAAGTCCATTTTTGAACCAAGTCACCCTTGTTTCAGTCCTGTTTCACTGAAGAGGTATAACCTACCATTCCAGCCATGTCTATCTCATGTGATATAAAATTATTACCCAATGCATTGGAGGGAGATATAGGTCTCACCGATCTCATAATGATACCATTCTTATGTGTGCCACAAAATCAGAAAACCATACATCATAGCATAACCCACATAATAAAAATGGGAATCTTAAACATTGTGACATCATTAACCAATTCATATAAGAAAAAGGAATTCATAAAAAAAATTCCAGCACACAATAATCAAATCAATTTAATAATAGGGATAAAAATAGAACACTATATTATCTTAAATGGAAAATAATTTTGATAAAGCACTTGAACTCCATTCTTGAGGAAAATATCCTTTCTACTTCAAAAACAATTTTATTTCTTTAACATGTCATACAATTTTAAACTAAAATAAGTTTATTAAAAATAAACTTGAAAACATGTAAAATAATCTTCTAGGAAATAATCTTTTAAAAATCCATTCATGTCGTATAAGTTAAAAAAACATACTTCGTACTTTTGTTGGAAAAGTCAAAAAGTACCTCGTACGAAAAACGAAAAAAGATTCATTTCATATCCTTTACTAAAAACTCACTGAAGGGTAAAATTGGATTTAAACAATTGTATGTGGATGGAAATAATATTACATATTGAGGAAACATGGATGTGGATGATAAAATACACCCTAGTAAATATTAAATTATAAACAATCTCTGATAAAAATGAGATTGTGATATTTCCCTTACCTTAGGTATGATATGCTTTATACGTGTCCGAACCTCCTGTATAATGATTTAATTGATGTTATTGACTTATTCTAGAATCATACTTATTTTTATGATATCATATATGGTCATATTCTTAGCATCTTAGTAGTAATATTTCATTTCTACTTGTTATTCGCGTGTTTATAAGTTTTTGTTCTTATGCGTGTTTTGTCGAATAAATTATTATTCTTCTCTTTAGGATATAGATACCTCATTTCCAGAATGGTATTAGTGTAATATATATCATATTAATTCATTCAATTCATTTATATAATCATTATGAAATGAAGATCATGTAGAACGAGTCGCATCACATCGTGGAGACGGTATTCCGTACGTACGTACGAGTGATAATATCGTTCCTATGATCATGGAATTGTATTGGAGTGTATGTATAATATTTCAGAATCAGTATCACTTTATAATAGTAATATATAGTCATTATTTACACCATTATACCAATCCATGTAGGTGGTGGTGGAAAATAGATTACACCACGGCGTGGAGACGGTATTCCGTACGTACGCACGCGCGGTGATTTCTTTTTCCGTAGGATGGATAGATGGATAAATAGGGTTGTCTCATACTTATAATAACATATCAGTATATGAGTGATACTTATGTTATTACTTCATAATGAAACAACTAAAGAAGAAAAAGTGGAAGAAGAAATAAAGATGAAAGAATCGGTAACAGACATTACCTCTTCTTTGAAGTGCTTCTTTGTGACCTTATATTAGAGCACTAAAATTGGTCTTTTAAGAGGACCAGGACCTCTAGGATGTCTCTAAGAAAGTGGAGAGTAGAAAGTGGCAGGGTTTGGCCGAGCTTGAAGGCTCAATGTGGTGTGAGGAAGAGCGGGAGGAGGTGCCCTTTTATAAGGGAGGAGAGGGGCCCCTTTGGAATAACTAAAAATATTATTTTATAATAAAGTCAAGTTCTGTTTTAAATATCTCCAAATTGATTTATTTCGAGGCTAAGGTGGGTATGGGTCGAATTCCTCTCATCCAATAGATTTTAGACAAGTTTAGGATCCTATTTTAACCTTTTCATTTAGATTTAATATTAAGTTAAATAATTTTACTTTTACCGTGTCTTCTCGTGTTCTAATACTATAAGATTAATAAACATACTATATCAAGCCAAAAGAACCCCAAGTTGTTTATTATTAATATATATAACCTTATCTATGTCATTTGGCCGAACCTTATATTTTTAGGAATTAAATAACAATTAGTAATATAATATTTGTGTTAAAAACTATTTTATGTCAATTTTGACACTATTTAGTAATTAATTTTTTTGAAACTCATAACAGAATGATAATTTCAAAAAAAGTTAATTAAATCAATAATAAAATGACATATTAACCTATAAAATTAATGGAATTCATAAAAAGTCGAAAATTATATTTATTTTGGTATTTATAACATCAATTATGTCAATATTTCATTAATAAGATAATTACTGCATCATCATTGTGTCATAATTAAATTATATTATTTAAAGTCTAAAAATTAAAAATAAAATATCATTATGTATTAAATCTTTTTATCTTTCTAATAAATATTTATAGTCGAATTTATCTTATGTATAACCCCATATTAAAAATAATTTAGTTATTAAAATTTGATTTTAACTATTTTAACCCTTCTTTAAATATGTTAATAATAAATGTCCAAATCTAATCCAAGTGGGCCTAAATGGTCATATTTTATTCCTAAGTTTGTTTTTTGTCGAATTAAACTTTTCAAATAGAATTAGGACATGTTTTAAGGTAATAATAATATCATTTTTACCCTTAATTACCCTATTTACTTTTAAACGTGGTAAAAAAAAGGTAAAAAGTTACTATTCACCAAAAATTATTTTCATCTCATTGAACCACATTTTAGTCCTTGATATTAACCGTGTCTCTCAGATTTTTGAAATTCCACTCACAGAAGCGGTAGAATTATGTTTTATGAAAAAATAAATTTTTTTAACTACCAATTAGTGGTTTCACTATTCATCGAAATTTGAAAGTTTTCAGAAAAATACCAAAATTTCACCCTAGGAGAATTTCGTTATTCCGAATCCAAAAATGAAGTCCATTTTGAATAACAAAATTTATAAAATTTTAAAAAGTGGTTATCACTATTCATAACGGGTAGTTTTAATAATATTTTAATAGTATATCATTGATTAGTGAAACTTGGAATTGCGTACGACGCAAGCAATCGAGGAAGCTCGTGAATTCGTGTAAAGCAACCCAAGAAAGTGTTGTGTGTAGAAAAATATTCCTTTGATGATTTATATAACATAAAATTCTCGGGTGTTACATTCTACCCCCCTTAAAATGAATTTCTCCCTCAAAATTCGTTCACTTTTCATCAAACAGATTAGGATACCTCTCCCTCATCATATCCTCAAGCTCCCATGTAGCTTCTTCTAATTGGTGGTTCCTCAATAAAACTATCACCAATCGAGTGGTCTTGTTTCGTAGGACTTTTTTGCTACGATCCAGAATCTCTATTGGTTGTTCTTCATAAGAATGATCTTGCTCCAGCGGTACAACTTCTGAGCTGAGTACATGTGAAGGATCAGCTATGTACTTTCTCAGGAGAGATACATGGAACACATCGTGAACTTGAGAGAGATTCGGTGGAAGCGCCAATCGGTAAGCTACCTTCCCAACACGATCCGGTATTTCGAAAGGACCGATATATCTAGGGTTCAACTTCCCCTTCTTTCCAAATCTCATAACCCTCTTCCAGGGAGATATTTGTAAGAACACTTTATCACCCACTTCAAACTCTAGGTCTTTTCTTCGGTTGTCAGCATAACTTTTTATCAACTCTGAGCTGCTCTTATGTGTTGTTGAATAGATCTGACCTTTTTTCCATTTCATCAATGAGATGAGGTCTTAATAGATTTCATTCCCTAACTTCATCCCAGCAAGTTGGAGTCCTGCATTTCATCCCATAGAGAGCTTCTTAAGGAGCCATCTGAATACTGGAGTGAAAGATATTATTATAAGAAAATTCCACCGAAGGTAGGTGTTGATCCCAACCACATTTGAAATCCATAGAGCAAGCTCTCAACATATCATCTAGAGTATGATTTGTTTTCTCAGACTGACCATCTGTCTGAGGATGATAAGCAGTGCTAAAACTCATCTATGTATCCAGAGTATGCTGAAGACTTCTCCAGAACATTGAGGTAAACCTCAGATCCCAATCAGATATAATAGAAAGTGGTAATCCATGCAATCTTACCACTTCCTTTACATATATCCTAGCAAGCTGATCCAGAGAGAAATCCTCTCTAATAGCAATGAAGTGTGCAGACTTTGTAAGAAGATCAACTATGACCCAGATAGCATTATTGCCTTTGGATGTTTTAGGAAGTCCTGTGACAATGTCCATAGTGATTTTTTCCCATTTCCATTCGAGTATGGGTAATGGTTGTAACATCCCCTTAGACTTCTGTCTCTCAGCTTTAACTTGTTGACAAACCAAGCATCGAGAGACATATTCAGCAACATCTCTTTTCATACCATCCCACCAGAAGTACTCTTTCAGGTCCCTATACATCTTCGTGCTTCCAGGGTGAATAGATAATGAAGAACTATGAGCCTCATCCAGCAGATCCTTCTTTAATTCGGGGATGGGAGGAACACAAATCTGATTCCTGAACATTATTAAACCATCACAATCAAGGTTGAATTCAAGAACATTTCTCACATTTTTTTGTAACTTGACATCTTGTTTCTATGCCTCTTTAATCTTCACATGTATAGATGGTTGAACATTCATTTGAGAAAGATACGATTTTCCCATTTAATTATAATTCCAGGATCCATCCTTTTTAAATCCATAAATATTGGATCTTTTGTGATCCTCGTCATTGATAAACTAGAATGGTCTTGTCGACATAATGCATCTGCCACCTTGTTTTCTTTCTTAGGGTGGTAATGAATTGAGCAGTCATAATCCTTAATCAGCTCCAGCCATCTTCTTTGGCGCATATTCAGCTCCTTTTGTGTGAAAATATACTTTAAAATTTTATGATCAGTATAAATATCACACCTTTCACAATAAAGGTAGTGCCTCCAAATCTTCAAGGCAAAGATTACCATAGCTAACTCCAAATCATGAGTTGGGTAATTTTTCTCATGTATTTTCAACTGTCGTGAGGAATAAGCTATCACTATATTATTTTTCTTAAGAACACACCCCAATCCCTTCTTGGATGCATCACTGTAGATCACAAACCTTTCTCCACTACAAGGCAGTGTGATCATAGGTGCACTGGATAACCTTATTTTTAACTCCTTGAAATTCTCTTCACACACCTCCATCCAAACAAACTTAACTCCTTTCCGAGTCAACTTGGTGAGTGGATTAGATAATCGTGAAAAATCTTTCACAAAACGTTGATAATATCCAGCCAAACCAAGAAAACTTTGGATCTCGGTTACTGTTGTTGGTCTCGAACATCTTTCGATAACCTCTGTTTTTGCTGGATCCACTGATATCCCCTCTTTTGAGATTATGTGACCCAAAAATGAAACTTTCTGAAGCCAAAATTCATAGTTGGTAAATTTGGCATAAAGCTTCTCCTTTGTTAGGGTCTTCAATATAATTCTCATGTGATCTTCATGTTCTTCCTTGCTCTTTGAATATACAAGAATATCGTCTATAAAGACTACCACAAACTGATCAAGATAGTCTCTAAAGACTCTATTCATTATATCCATGAAGATAGCAGGGGCATTAGTAAGACCAAATGGCATCACTATAAATTCATAGTGTCCATACCTTGTACGGAAAGCCGTCTTTGGTATATCCACCCTTTTGACCCTTAATTGATGATACCATGAACGACGTTCAATCTTGGAAAATTATTGAGCTCTGTGTAGTTGGTAAAATAGTTCATAAATGCGTGGGAGAGGATATTTTTTCTTGATAGTGGTCTTGTTAAGTTCTCTATAATAAATGCAGAGTCTCATTGATCCATCTTTCTACTTAACAGATAGAACAGGTGCTCCCCAAGGTGATGCACTAGGGAATATGAACCACTTATCTAGATTCTCCTGGAGTTGCTCCTTCAATTCCTGCAACTCAATTGGTTCTATTCTATAAGGGGTCTTTGAAATAGGCAAAGCACCCGGTACGAGTTCTATTGAAAAATCAACTTCACGATTCGGTGGAAGACCCGGTAATTCCTCCGGAAATACATCATCAAAATCTCGTACAATGGGAATATTCTTAATCGTGAGTTTCTCACCAACCATTTGAGATAAATAACCTTCATTTAGTGGAATCAATACCCATAAAATGTAAGAAATTTCCACTGGAAGGTTATGTTCATACTTGCATCGATAGACGATCATAGATTGATCAAGAATATGAAATGCGACTTCCCTTATTTGGAAATTTATATGAGCTCCATGTAGAGAAAGCCAATCCATGCCAAGAATCACATCAAATTCCACTATAGGAAGGATCACAAGATTTGCAGGAAGTACTTTCCCACAAACTTCAATCGGAGAAGAATTATAAACTTTTGATGCGACTGTTGTACCATTAGGTGTTGTCACAGCTAACTCAACATCTAATTGTTGAGGTAATATGGTGATACCCTTAGAAAATTCTACAGAAATAAAAGAGTGGGTGGATTCAGAATCAAATAAAACATTTTCTACTTTAGAGTGGATGGTAAGTGTACCTTTCACCACATCGTTATCGTACTCCACATCCCTGATAGAAATTGCATGTGACATTACTTTGTCTTTAGCCTTAAGAGTTTGTTGACGTCGATCATCATAATCAACCCTTGGATTAGGGCATTTAATGGCATAATGTCCCATATCCTTTCACTTGAAACATTGAAGTGTAGTAGGTTTATTCTTTGTATCCCTTCCTTTGTTTGCATCATTAGACATCTTCTTCCCATCATCGCGACATTCAAATGCCTGATGACCTTCCTTTCCACATTTGAAACATTTACTTGTCCCTTTAAGACAACTCCCTCCATGTTTCTTTCCACACTTTGAGCATAAGGGAAAACTCATCTTCTTTTCAGTGTTCTCTTTAGATTTTCCTTTGAATTCCATTTTCCTCTTCTTATCAAACCCATATGACTGATGGGTTACTCCAATATCCATCTCAACTTTGAGATCACATCGAACGATTTCCACGTAGCTATTGAAGTCCCTTATGGCTAAGGCCCTTCGATGACTTGGTTTTAAGCCAGTAAAGAATCAGTCGATCTTACTCTCAGGTTGGATAATAATACCAGAAGTGTACCTTGCATGTCTTGTAAAATTTGCTTCATAGGTACCAACAGATTCATCATCCTTTTGCTTCAGTTCAAGAAACTCTTTCTCCATCATTGTTTGGAGAATACGAGGGAAGTACTTATTGGAAAATAAGTTCTTGAACTCGTCCCATTCCATGGACTCAATTTCATCCCTTTTCCTCGTATTCTTAATACGATTACACCATTGAGCAGCATCACCCTCCAAACGATACACTGCTAAGATGACATTATCATGCTCAGAACAATGAAGAACTGAAAATATCTTTTCAGTAGTACTAATCCATTGTTCAGCAACTAATGGATCAGTATAACCGCTGAATGAAGGTGGACGCTGTCTCATGAAGGATTCAACAGAATGTTGCTCCTTCCTTTTCTCGTTTTGAAGTCCTGCATGATTCATAGCTTGAGAAAGTTGTCTGAGCATGGCTACAAGATTTTGCATTCCAGCTCCCATAACGTTTGGTTGCTCAGGGGGACAATCATTGCATTGCCCGTCGCATTCTGCATTAACACGGTTCCTTTGGGTTCCAGCCATTGACTAAAACCAAGAAGAATAGTGTGAGAAACACTAATTATAATATTAAAACCATATAATCAAGAATAAAATTTCACACTTAAGGTCTTATCCTTGGTTATTCATGACCATTTCTAAAACACTAAGATTGTGTTATATGCTTAGACTTGTCCTTACGGTTCTTACTAAGGATTTCACATCCTCGTTTCCAAAGGTTGACTATACCTTTCCTCTGGTACCAACTATAACAACCCATACTTTACATACATTGTTATTACTTCAGAATTGAAGCACACTTATTACAACATATAACAAAACCAAGAAAGGGCCGTATAGGTATAGAGTCTTTAGAAACTGGGAAACATAAACATCTGGTTCATAAAGCATCTAGTTTTCCTTACATTTATTTCATCATATCTAGAGTCCCTTTTGGCATATCCTACTTAATAACCTTCATCCTGACCTGGGGAAATAAAACATACAAAAGGGTGAGCTCAAATTCTCAGTAAGGGTAAGAAAAAGAAATATCAATCACATCATATACATAAGAACATATCTTTTGGAAATCTTAACCTGCAAAAGAGATCATAATATCATAACATGAGATAAATTATAGAAGTGAAATGTAATCCCAATAATCATAACCTAAAACATGAATCATTGTGGCATTCACAATAATCATAGAGGGTCATTTCTTATTAGTCAAGACTCATTTCCAAGACTGTCTTAGTGGTCAAAGTCCATTTCTGAACCGAGTCGCCCTCGTTTCAGTGCTGTTTCCCTGAACCGGTATAACATACCATTCCAGCCATGTCTATCTCATGAGATATACAATCATTACCGAATTCATTGGAGGGAGATATAGGTCCCACCCATCTCATAATTATACCATTCTTATGTGTGCCACAAAATCAGAAAACCATACATCATAGCATAACCCATGTAATAAAAATGGGAATCTTAAACATCGTGACATCATAAAACATTTCATATAAGATAAAGGAATTCATAAAAATAATTCCATCACAACATAATCAAATCAATTTAATAATAGGGATAGAAACAGAACCCTATATTATCATAGATGGAAAATAATTTTGATAAAGCACTTGAACTCCATTCTTGAGGAAAATATCATTTCTACTTCAAAAACATTTTCCTTTCTTTAACATGTCATACAATTTTAAACTAAAATAAGTTGATTAAAAATAAACTTAAAAACATGTAAAGGAATCTTCTTGGAAATAATGTTTTAAAAATCCATTCATGTCGTATAAGTTAAAAAAACATTCTTGGTACTATTGTTGGAAAAGTCAAAAAGTACCTCGTACGAAAAACGACAAATGATTCCTTTCATATCCTTTACTAAAAACTCACCGAAGGGTAAAATTGGATTTAAAAAATTGTAGGTGGATGGAAATAATATTACATATTGAGAAAACAATGATGTGGATGATAAAATACACCCCAGTGAATACTAAAGTATAAACATTCTCAGATAAAAATGAGATTGTGATATTTCTCATACCTTAGATCCGATATGATTTGTACGTGTCCGAAACTCCTGTATAATTATTTAAATAATGTTATTGAATTATTCTAGAATCATACATATTTTTATGATATCATATATGGTCATATTATTAGCTTCTTAGTAGTAATATTTCATTGCTACATGTTATTCCGGTGTTTATAACTTTTTGTTCATATGCGTGTATTGTCGAATAAATTATTATTGTTCTCTTTAGGTTATAGATACTTCATTTACAGAATGGTATTATTGTAATATATATCATATTCATTCATTCAATTAATTTATTTAATCATTATGAAATGAAGATCATGTAGAATGAGTCGGATCACATCGTGGAGACGGTATTCCGTATGTACGCACGAGTGATGATATCGTTCCTATGATCGTGGAATTGTATTGGAATGTATGTATACAATTTTAGAATCAGTATAACTTTATAATAGTCATATATAGTCATTATTTATACCATTATACCCATCCAAGTGAGGTGGTGGTGGAAAATAGATTACACCACGGCGTGGAGACGGTATTCCGTACTTACGCAAGCGCGGTGATTTATTTTTCCATAGGATGGATAGATGGTTAAATAGGGTTGTTTCGTACATATAATAAAATATCAGTATATGAGTTATACTTATGTTATTACTTCATAATTAAACAACTAATTAAGAATAAGTGGAAGAATAAATAAAGATGAATGAATCGGTAACAGACATTACCTCTTCTTTGAAGTGCTTCTTTGAGACCTTCTTTTAGTGCACTAAAATAGGTCTTTGAAGAAGACCAGGACCTCTAAGATGTCTCTAGGGAAGTGTAGAGGAGAAAGTGGTAGGGGTTGTCCGAGCCTGAAGGCTCAATTTGGTGTGAGGAAGAGGGGGAGGAGGTTCCCTTTTATGAGGGAGGAAAGGGGCACCTTTGGAATAACTAAACATATTATTTTATTATAATGTAAATTTCGGTTTTAAATAGCTCCAAATTGATTTATTTAGAGTATAAGGTGGGGATGGGTCTAAATCCTCTCATATAATAGAATTTAGACAAGTTTAGGTTCCTATTTTAACCATATCATTTAGATTTAACATTAAGTAAAATAATTTTACTTTTACCTTGTCTTCTTGTGTTCTTATACTATAAGATTAATAAACTTACTATATCAAGCCAAAGGAACCCCAAGTTGTTTATTATTAATATATATATCCTTATCTATGTCATTTGGCCGATAATTATATTTTTTGGAATAAAATAACAATTAATAATATAATATTTGTTTTAAAACCTATTTTATGTCAATTTTGACACGATATGGTAAATGATTTTTGTGAAAATCATAACAGAATGATAAGTTCGAAAAAAGTTACTTAAATCGATACTAACATGTCATATTAACCTATAAAATTATTTTAATTCATAAAAACTCTTAAATTATATTTATTTGGGTATTTATAACATCAATTATGTCAATATTTCATTAATAAGATAATTATTGCATCATCGTTTTGTCATAAATAAATTAAATTATTTAAAATCTAAAAATTACAAATAAAATATCATTAGGTAGGAAATCTTTTTATATTTCTAATTAATATTTATAGTCAAATTTATCTTATAATTAACCCCATATTAAAAATTATTTAGTTATTAAACTTTGATTTTAACTATTTGAACCCTTCTTTAAATAAATTAATAATAAATATCCTAATCTAATCCAAGTGGGCCTAAATGGTAATATTTTATTCCTAAGTTTGTTTTTGGTCTAATTAAACTTGTCCAATATAATTAGGACATGTGTTAGGGTAATAATAATTGCATGTTTACCCTTAATTACCCTATTTACTTTTAACCGTGGTAAAAAAAGGTAAAAAGTAACTATTCACCAAAAATTATTTTCATCTCATTGAACCACATTTTAGTCCTTGATATTAACCGTTTCTCTCGAATTTTCTAAATTACACTCACAGAAGTGGTAAAATTATGTTTTATGAAAAATTCAGTTTTTTTAACTACCACTTAGTGGTTTCACTATTCATTAAAAATTGAAAGTTTTCAGAAAAATACCAATATTTTACCCTAGGCTAATTTCGATATTCTGAATCCAAAAATGAAGCCCATTTTGAAAAATAAAATTTATAACATTTCAAAAATTTGTTATTACTATTCATAACGGCTAGTTTTAATAATATTTTAATAGTATATCGTTGTTTAGTGGAAGTCAGTATTGCATACGACGCATGCTATCAAGGAAGCTCGTGATTTCGTGTAAATCAAGCCAAGAAAGTGTTGTGTGTAGAAAAATATTCCTTTGATGATTTATATAACATAAAAGTCTCGGGTGTTACATTTTCCATGATTTTCCCTCATTCTCAATATATCTTCGGTTGAGCTTTTTGTGTGTTTTTGTAGATCCACGTCGTTCAAAAGAGAAACAAGCCTCGTGGTTCATGTATAGTGATATTCTAGCATCGAGGTAGGTGGTTAATGCCTTACCTTAGACATCTTCGAGTTTTACGTGCAAATTCCACCAATATCCATGAATGGTGTATTTCTTGTTTACCTTTTTTCCCCTATTGTTTTCCTGCCAATCTTGTATGTTTGTGTAGAGGTATTTTGATCATTTTAGTGGATGCTTATTTTTCTTGGATGTTTTATCCATGAATTTTTCTTGTTATCCTTTTTCTGTTATACCTATTTTCCATGCCTTGTGAACATATGATACAATGATATTCTTAACATGCTTGTTTTTTTGTGGACTAGTTAGCCAAGTAGCTCTATAGGTGTACTTTGGCCTTATAGCATTATTATGCACTGACTGCCACAAGACCGAGAGAACCTGGTGCTATAGACCACAATGGATAGACCGAGCAAGCTTCTTAAATGGTCTTGGATGTTATATACTAGAGGGGGGAAGACTGAGTGAGCTTCCACAGAGAGTCTTGGACATTTTAGACTACAGGTGGATGAACCGAGTGAGATTCCCATATAGTTTTGGATATTATAGGCTGTAAGAGGATAGACCGAGTGAACTTCCTCAGAGAGACTTTAACTTGTTATATTTTCATTACAACCTTTTTTCCAGGCTAGAGAAGGAATTGACTGAGTGAACTTCCATAGAGAGAATGTGATAGACCTGAAACTATAAGAGGAATTGACAGAGTGCGCTTCCTCAGAGAGTTTCTAGACCATCGGGCTATAAGGGGATTAGACCGAGTGATCTATCTCAGATATTCCCTGACTACCCTAGACTATAAGGGAAATCGAACGGGAGAGCTTCCCCATAGAGTCTTATAATTTCGTATGAACAAACCAGAGGGGTTAGGTTGATTGCACTTCCCATAGGTTTCTTGGTGATTTTTGGTTAGGACCAGAGAGGTTGGCTACGAGTACTTCCCAGAGGGGTTCCTGTTGTGGTTAGCTGTTTGATTTACTATAGCTTGTTGTTCTGTGGATTGATTACTGTGTATATCATCTTATTACTATTTACTATCTTCTGTTTACTATTAATGTTTACTGCTTACTATACATTTACCTACCAAATACTCACTGACAGTTAGGAACATATTTTCGGGTGGTTACCTACTGGAATTTAGTCACACATCCTATATGGGCCTTGTTTTTGTACCCAATAATACTATGTTGCTGCAGGTATAGACAATGTCAAGCACACTTTTACTTCTGGTACTTTATTTCTTTGGAGATGGAGAGCACGTGACAAAGCCTAGGCTTGCGATACTGACGAGTTGCTAATTTGTTTTTCTTCTGTACTTTGGTTTAGATTTGTATTCGGCATTGTGACATGTTTGGTTTCTTTCCTAGACATATGTATCATGCATCATTTCTTATATACATTGTCCTCCAGTTTTTTATTTCTTTAGTATTCCACTATTGATTGTTGTTGTATATTTGCTTCTTCCTCTATTGTATGCTTTGTTTACATCTGTTGAGTACATTTCCAATGAGGTAATAGTTTCCCCACTATCACACCCAAGGCCCTCATTGCTAGTCAGTAGCCTTTGGTGTTTGGGGAAATGCGCTTGAGGCCATGCGACCAACCAGGTTGTTTTAATCCGTGTTAGATAATATAACACCCTTAAAAAAGTGAGACATAAATGGCTAAATGTTACTACCCATGTCAACAAGGTGCATCTTTCTTTTCGGGATATTACTTGATTATAACTCCATAATTATGCATGCTTGGCCAGGAGTAGTAATCAGGATGGGTGACCATCTGTGAAGTTTCCTAGTGTGTGTGTGAGTGAGGAAAAAACACACTAAAAGAACAAGTGTTGGCCTGTGGAGATATTCATTAGTATTTTATGGAGGATGTTTATATATAACAACACCTTATTATTGTAATCCCTCTTAAAAAAATAAAATATTTAAAAATATTAAATCTCTATATAGCCTAATAAAATAGAACAGAGTTTAGTTTGAAATATTATGTTCCTTTAATTCTAAAAATGGATTTACCTTTAGATTGGAAGATACAACCCATTTTATGAAAACAAATTGTTATAATATTTTATTAGTACAAATTTATGATGATAATGTAATTTTTTCAATAAATAGAAAACATTGGGATTTTTCAAAATTAATGAAAAAACAATTTGAAATGATAATGAAGGGACAACTGGATTTATTTTTAAGACATCAAATTCATAAAAATGATTATAGAATTTTTTTAAATCAATATAAATATATTATTGATTTATTTAAAATGTGTAGACATGAAAACAACATGTTCTATACAACTCCCATATGAACTAAAAAAATAATTGACAACGATTATATTGGAAAACCAGTTGATAAAAATTTATATAGATGTTTGATTTGTAGTTTTTTATATCTTAGTAGTAGTAGACTAGAAAGTATGTTTTTTATGTATATGTGGTAGATTTCAGTCCAACCCAAAATAATACCATCTCACCACTGTTAAAATAATTTTTATAAATTTTAAAGATGCTATTTTTCGATCTCGTATTTAACAAAAAATAGTCAAAAAATAATTTAATTTATTATTCAGATATTGATTTAGTATGTTTTAGATTAGATATAAAAAACACTTAAAGAACCTGTCACATGTTTAGAAACCCTTCAGTATCATGGTTTTGTAACAAACAACATTCTTTTTCTCTATCAACATCTGAGGAAAAATATTTTCCTGCTCGAATTGGTTGTGCAAAAATATTTGATATTAAAATAACTCTTCTATAATATAGACTAAATATTATAACTATACCTATTTAATGTTATAATAATAGTGTAATATATTTCAAAAAATCATATAATTCATTCAAAGACAACAAAAAATGTATTAAGGTATATTTTTTGAGAGATCATGTTCGTAAAAGGGATATTCAGTTATATTTTTTTTTATTAAAAATGTCAATTTGTAGATATTTTCACTAAATTAATTCTAAATGCAAGTTTGTATTTTATTAATGTAGAGTTAGGAATATTTAATTTTAAATAAATATTTAGTAAATTATTTTAATTTAATCTATCTATTTGTATGCAACATAAACATTATATATGGAATTTAATATATTTCCATTTGTTTTTGATATGATGGTTGTTGATAATATTTAAAAATAGTTTCACTACAATAAATATTTATTGGTCATTTTAAAATTAAAATGTAATGATTATATTCTCATAGGACGTAAGAAAACCATCAACCTTCATCTACTCATCTCCTTCATGTCCATTTGGATTATTGAGCATATCATATTCTATTTTACCAAAAACCTAATCCTTCAAACCTTCAATTGATAAGATTTTAGAAATTGAAACTTCTGAAAGTGATAATGTTGTTTTCCCAGTTGAACTTGTTCATCTATTGAAGTATCAAAAGAATCTTAATGGAAAAAATCATTGATTACGAATAACTAAATCTAATGAATATCTCATTAAATATTTATAAAGGAATTCATGGATTAGAATTCATTTTTTATGACAGTAATAATCGTTTTTCTTTTGATATAGAAGTAAAATAATTCTACAAAAATTCATCATTATATTTTGGATGTGATGAAGATGTAGTTTTATATAAGATTCATCATGAAGATTTTTCTATATCAACGTTTCAGATTGAAAAAATCATGGATTATTTCTATGAGGTAATTTTCAGTTTTTTATGATATATAGGTGACGAGAAGTACAGATCAGAGGATATCATGTATTCACTTTTAGGATATAGATCTCTGAAGAAAATAATGACAATATATATGAATGCTAATCAGTGAGTCATGATGATGTTCATTCAGTGAGGAATAGTGATATGAAAGACATAACTTGTGAAATTCAATTATCAAGATATGTATGTTATGATTTCATTCTTGAAAAATATCAAGAAAAATTTCATTAAAAACATTATAATCTATTTAAATCAACAATGATAATAATATGAAAATATGGGGCCCTATGGAAGGATTATGTTCCTTTTATCGTTGAGTCTGGGAAAGATATGATATATATCATTTGATGAGATGTATAATAACTAGAACATTTATAGTGCATGAATTATCAGAATGTAGGGATTTTTCAAAATTCATACCTAAAATCATCATATACTAGTTGGTATAGATAAATATGACGGTTCATGTCTGGTTCTCAGAGGCAGAGAAATCAATTAACTATTATGGGTTCTATTCTTTCAACACTAGATAAGGAAGATAAATCTAGAATTGAAGTGCACAGTCTTCATCAGAGGATAAGAATTTCAATAAATATTTATGTACTAGTGGAAGTTTTACAAGCTAGAAAAGAAGAATTTATAGTGTACGAGGCTCATGTAACATAACATTTTGCAGAGAAAGACTCTCATATAACTCACAATGTTGAAGAATATTCTCAAGGGGCTGACCAATCTAGAGAAAATGATCCTAAATCATGTCATGCTACTCCTAAAAAAATTTCTTTAGTTATTGATAATTTTGTAGATGTAGGAATAAATACATTTATAGAGTATGAAGATCAATGATTGCAATTGGTATGAGTTAGTCATACAATGGATCTATCTACTGAGTTATCTGACTCATTGGGAAATGATGCTAAAGAGCTTTTTTAGAGTTTCAATACTCAAAATACACAAAATATGACTATGATGAAAGAATTAGTGTCTAAAAAGAATAAATTTGAGGTGCTTAAAAATTCCATTATTCTAATAGCTGAGATTGAAGCCCGTCAAACTCAATATAGATATATTCAAGGGAATTTGGTTTTAGTGGGTGATGATAACGATTTGATCCTATATTTAGGTAGAAATTTAATGAAGTGTCTGTGAAAAAAGTATGATTTTGATGAGTTGAATCTTATGTTGTGAATAGAATTTATGTCTATAAATGATAGTCATAAATATTTATCATGTACTCATCAATCCACATCTCATAACATGATAAGGATATTTGTTGCTATGGATAAGTTCAAAACATACTACACACTCTCTAGTGTGATAGTACAACTCTGAATTTGCTTCTGGAAAATCAGAATGATTTGATCCATAGGTTATCTCTTAAGGAATCCTTGTTGAGACCATATTTTCAACATTTCATGGATATATTGAAATAATCTATTCAATCAAAAGATTATTTTAATTAATTCTTTATGATGAATATGGGATAAATATTAATGTATTGTCATGATTCAAGGAATCTGCAACAAAATGCCCAAATGTCATTAATAATAATTTCTAGAGTCTTTTAGGGACTTTTATTAGTATTATAGGTGATGTTTAGACTATTTATCATATTTTTGTTGTTAATACTACCCATGGAGATATAAAAAATGAAAAAAACATAGTTCAGAGTCCCTAGTTTTTTGACCTATTATGTTGATTTTCAGATATACTCATTAAATTTTCAAACATTTGATCTGTATCTTACATTAATCATTACTTTACTATCTTTTAGTTGTATATTTTAGGAATTTTATATTAATTTATTCAGTTATATCAACATTATATTTCAATATCACATATCTTATTTTTCTATAAGTAGAATATAACATTTGTAACTAGTTTTTTGCTATATTCATTATGGTTTATGTTATTTTCTCTTTCGAATTATTCTTTTTGATATAAAAAAGAGGATATTATTATTAGAGAGAATATTTGGGAATCTAATATTTTTGGGAAACCATTTTTAATCAAAATAGTTCTATGAAATCAAAATATTTTATATATGTTTACAAAATCAACTTTATATAAATTAATTTATGGGGTTTCTTATCATAGAAAGGTAGAGATTGATGGGACTGTATTTTTTCAACAATAATCTATACTAAATGTTTATTTTGATGCTCATAAAGACCCTTGTTTGTTTTCTAACAAAGATGCATTAGTTATGTTTCAATACTATATATCATGATTTTATTTTTACATTTTATGGAATGAAAATATACGGTATTTGTTATGGGACCATTTTTCAAACCCTACATTTAGTAACTGAACATATAGATTATCATCACAATACTACACAGGATATTAATTGTATGGATCATCAACCAAATTTTCATGAATTTAAATGTATGATTAATCAATGTTATGTTTGATTCTTATGATAAAAAGTATTAACCGATAGATCATCATCCCTATGTTACTTATGTACTATATCCTATGAAAAGGAACCATGCGCTATGAAAAGGAAGAAATTCTACGAAATATAACCCTATATTATGCATTTCAACCCTACATTAATCTATGAATTATCAAATATTGAAAACTTATATTTTATTAGTGTTTCATGCAATGGTCTTGAAGGGATATCAAGATTATTAGAATCAATTTATGATTGATTGAAGGAAATATGTTCATTGTATAAAATTACTTATATTCTCATTTGATGTTTCAACTCCCCTAGTCAATTCAGATTTTAATTTTTGTGTTCTTACAAGAGTTTTTCTTGGATCTGTAATTTTGAAGCAAGAAATATTCTCTATATATTCTAACACAATTCCTTTTGAAAAATAAAAGGATGAAATCACATATAAATTTTTATTCTATTGAATATCTTGTATAGTATTTCTACGGTGAATGATCATCTTTCAAGAGAGACTACACATTGGAGACATACAAGTTAAATTTCATTCCACTATAAGATTTTTACTACTCATTGTTGATATAATTATTGAAGAACCTATTAATCTAGGATCAAAACAGAACTAATTTATCATGAATATTTATTTAGGATAAGGAAGATCCAAATATAGTAGTCCATTTCTGGTATAATTTTGAAGATCAACACAAACCATAAAATCAACTCTTTTGATTTATTACAGAATACCTACTCGTATTATGTTGTAGTGTAGTGTAGGCTTTATTTACTAAGATGTAAAAAACTTGTCCAATTTTAAAAAATATTAGGCACTGAGTTTAGACTTTATATAAATGTGTAAACTGTCTTTACAAAGGTGTACATTTATGGTCATGTGATTAGAGGGCCATTCTTGTGAAATTCCACAAGATTGTAGAGAGACAGTTGTTGGAGTTGACATGGAGATATTTGTTCCTTGATCCACTATAAAAACATTTGTTCTTTTATTCCCATTATCTAGTGATTATATTTTTATACAGAAGAAAAATCACATATCCACATTAATCAAAAAGGGTATAAAATTCATGAATTTGGGAAGGTTATCAAAAAGACACAATTCTCACACATATTATGTTACTTAATATTATTCAGATCAAATAATAACTTATCATAAAACAACAAATGTTTCTAAGTATTGGTATAAGTCTTACAATAATCACCATTGATGTCCTTTGGAATTTGAGGTAAATGATCAATTTTTTATGAATTTCCCTATGATTGGGGAATCAAGATGTTATGCTGCAAGGAATGCTCACAAAGACAATTTTTTATATTTTTTTAGGATTTGGATGTGGTCGGATCAATAGGTAATTATATAACACTCCCACTGTGATATAGTGGTTTTTATGAAGTCATAATTATTTATCAATTACATATTTATTGTTCATCCAATTCATATACATGATCTTTAGGAGGTTATGTGGGATGTTGATGAATTCTTTAAGGAGTATCCATCACATATCATTGATAAAATCATAACGTCCCTCAAGGGAATTTCATTTCATCTAGTGTTATTTCTATGTCACCATGATCTTTTATAGGATGTGACCTTTGCATGTTAGAGTAATATTTTCTCATTGGATTGAATGTTTCTCAAAAAATAATTAACCACTCAAAGAAGGGAAACTAAAGGATTAGTTATATTTATGTATGGGAGTTGTAATACCCAAGTTATCTTTTGAGGTATGGATTCATTGTTTTTTAGATTAAAATTAATTTCATACAATAATACAAGTGTTTAAGAGTGTTTTTAATTTTTTGTATGTGTTTTAGATCATTCATAGACCAAAGCTATGATTTATATAATTACGGGGTAAGTTGAATGGTTAACTCTTATTTAGTGCTAATAGTTCTCCTTAAATCCTAAATCGAAGTAGGTTTCCAATGGGACATGTTAACCATGTGATGGGGGAAACATGCCTAAGGGATATGCATCAAACATGGAATAGAGAAGAAATATATGGTTGATTCATGGTTTATTTAACTGTGCATATAGAGCATTCAATAGAAGTGATTATACAGTGCACCATGCATAGTTGGCACATTTTTTGGCCAACCAAGGGGCCAAGGCATTCATCTCCCAAAAGAAAGGAAAATATGAATTTATCAATGATATTATTAAATTATATAATCCTTTTTTCATACCTAATAGAAACAACATTATATCCTTCATGTTATTCTATCATCCTCCAAACTTCATAGGCTACAAAGGTTTTCCTCCACATGGCATATGATTCATGTTTCATGTGTCACGTTGGATAGCTAATAGTAAGGATATCATTCCAATTACTCAATTCCATAATTTATATTTTGTTATATAAAGCTATGTATATGTGACATAATTTACATATTTCTATGGGTATTGAATACTAATTATATTTCTTCTTTACTAGATTAAATTTGAAACTTATATCAGATGATGTGTCATCTACCCAACTACGGTATGGGGGTCTCATGCTTTTCCCTAAAATATTGATTTTTCATATTATGTTTTCATTATGAATTTGAATTCAATTTATATGAATTAATAATATAATATATAAATTCTTATATTAGTAATTTAATCCTTGAGTATGTAAGGTTGTGAATTCCTTATTATAACATATAGGTTAACGACCTCAACCCGAACAACCGCATAGGTTGGTTTGGTTATGTTACATAAATAATTACGCTTACCTTGTGATAGAAACACCCTTAAGGTGTGTTTGTAATGTAATTGTCCAATTAACTGTGATAAAATGAGTAAATGCAAGAATGTAGTGGAGTGGATCATACACCTTGGATTTGTACTTGATAGCATTCGTTAATCAGTCTTCAATGAAGAAATAATTTTAACAATTCAAAGAGTTAAATTATTTAGGGTATAATTAAATTTATCTTCGATGTTATTAAATCGTTATTATCCCTTTTTATGGACATTTTTCTTCTTATTATTTATTTATAAATTTTGGAAATGATGATATTTATTGTTAAATTCAAATTTATGGACATGACATTTCACATTGATTACATAAAATCTAATAGACATGACAAACAATCATGGATATTTACAATTAATGGAAATGATTTTTTATATTTTTAGTTATAATAATGGAAATTAAATACAATATTTCTCATTTATTATTAAGTACATTGTGTTCAATACTAGTTATTTAGAATTTATGGAGATGGAAAACCAAATTTTCGATTAGTTATTGAAGTACATGGGGTTCTATATTGTCTATTCAAATTTAGTGGGAATAATTCTCGTTATTGTTTTAATATAGTAAGGGTTCATTGAAACTATGGATTATTGTGAAGTAGGTAGAGATAGATAGGTGTTTTGTGGGAAACTAGATCAAATAAGAGTTTTATTTAGTTTTTTTGATTACTTTATTTACCACACATATAATGACTATTCTTATAATCATAGGCTAGATAACACTAGTCACAATTGGCTATAGTATACAGAGTTTACTTATAACATATTCAAGCCACAACATAGTACCCATGATGTCTATATAATATTTCATTTATATAAAGGGAAGAAATAAGAATCAGATTCTTGATTTTCGGTTCTAGTATTGAGTAATGGAGAAGACATCCAATATTGTGCTCTTGATGCTATTACAAATAGATTTGGGTGTTTTGATAATTTTTATATCATGTTGTATATTATTATTTTGATTAATTTTACTCACTTTTTTATATAATAATTATATGACATCATTTTTATATGATAATGATAACATGTAATGTTTAATACCCATTTTCTTATTATTTTACATGTTCACTCATTACACTACACTGTTATAATATATGATTCAACTATTTGTTAAATTATTATATTACAATAATGCTCCACTATGACTGTGAGGGTATAGTCTAACCCCTATACTATCACATACCCTCACTGCTAGTCCATAGCCACAAGTGTATATAGTGGCACACTTAATCCCATGAGTCTCTCTGAATCAATTACATATTAGTGAATTGGACTCAGGACATTAAATACATGGATTTTAAAAAAGTTCTTATAGAAGGAATAATGAATTGTTTTTTAACTATCAGAAATTTTCTTTTATGATTAATTTATGGGATATATTATAGGGGTTTATAAATTCATCACCCTTATCTATATGGAATCAATGGAAGGGATATTAAAATTTTCCTTTATTATTTTTAAACTTTTAGGTACAAAAAAATAATGGATATGTGAATAAAACGAGAATATGAAAAATTTAAAAGGTGGTTCAACGGATAGTGGAGTATTTTTTTAAAATGATTACATATTTTCAAAAGGATTAATTTTTAGGTTTTAGGAATTTACATGTCGTGTATATAATTATTTATATAATTTTAGATTATGTTAAAAATAGACAATGAAGAATAACATCATTTATTTTAAATAACACTTTAGTAAATTTTAGAGAGTAATAAGAATTGTGAATGGGTAAATATATGAATGATAATTTTTTGGTGAATCTTGATTTTGGATGATTGGTTGAATTATATAAATTAAATTTTTTGACACTATATGATTTGATTTTTTACAATTTATACTTATTTAAATATTATTATTATTCTTATTATTACAAAAATAAGGCCAAAATACCCTAACATGGGGATAAGGGGTAAAATAAGATGATTAATTATTCATAATTTTGATGGATCTAGTTCTCTTTCTTGAAATAACATACTAAACATGTCATCCGTAAATCATACATAAAATCCAAATTCTGAAATTAATTGTTGAGGGAATTAATATTTTACATAGTTTACCACAAAGTGTTAATATGAGGAGTATAAAATGATAGTTTATTAATTTACAAGTAGGCAACACTACTCATTATCTATGTTACAATACTTTATTAATGAATTATTATCTATCCTCGGAGCACTCAATCTTTTTATATCTATTTCCGCCTTTTGTAGAGGGGTAATAAAAATAAAAATACTAAGATGATTGCTTACAATGATTCATTATAAGATAATTAAACCAATATGTCATTGGTGTAATCCTAAAACATTTATTTATTTTTTATATTATTCGTAAAAAAATTATTATCCTAGATGTACCCCCTCTTTAAATATCATTTTACTTATATATAGTCCGCTAAATATAGTTTCAACTATGTTTTAATTTTATTATCATCATTTTTAATTATTATAGATCCATGAGAATATCAATTTAAATATTTCTGGCACCAATAATTTCCCAATGTTTACATTTTAATATATCCCAATAATTCGTGACCATTTTTTATTATCATAATTAATAATTATTATGTGATCCACCAACATTTTTCTACATGATAATATCCCTTGATGTGGACATCTCTAAATAAATAGTAACTATAATCGATCAATAACTCTTCAAGATCATGGTTGTTCTTCTTATGTTTTAAATACATACATGAAATGATATATTAACTCTTTCATTTTGTAATTGATAATGTCAATCACAATGTTTTGATAATCAAGTATTCACTGAATCATTTATAAGGAATGACCCTTACATATCACCCATGAGTCATGGAAATGGCTCTTAAGAAAAACCCATGAGTTATGGAAATGGATCTTATGTATCATCTCTTATTAGTGGATGTGATATGTATGTACCTCCCTCGAGTAATGGAAATTAGTTGAATGTATAATCCTTGTCGTGTGAAAATGAGTCAAGTATATCATCACATATCAATAGTGATGAACCTTGTGTATGATCCTAATGATGTTTATTTATGGTACATTAGCATTTTACTACCCTTATGTATTAACATAAATATGATAACATGTAATTGGGGAATTTTTTATTTAATTCTTAATTTCATTACTTCATGATAAATATACTCTTTTATATACATATAGATTATTTAATATATTAATTTATCCACAAAATCTAAAACATTCTCTTATATATATATAAGGAGGTTCTAGGATATTGACATTTCAAAAACTTTTCGCATTGCTTGATCTTTTAACACTTTCCATGTTGTCTTCTTATAACTTCTGAAACATTTTCAATCGTATTTAATTGTTGGAATTCCATTAACATATCTCATATAAATTATAATCATGGGAACATAGAATTTTTAATGAATACCTAATAACCTCATGAAAATGATCATCCATTTATTTCCATAAAAAAAATCACTTTCAAATAAATCTACAAGCAATCCACCAACATAATAACTTTTTTTATATCTAATTATGTTACAAATTCATGGGTAATAAATCCAAATCATAATCCTTTAAAATTTTCAAGATGAAATTATTGTAATTCATCATTTTTCCCTTTCAAAATAAACATCTAACATCACCAACACTTCTAGTTGATAAAAAATATAATCATTACAATATGTGGCTGCAACATAATAACCAGTTTTATTTATTTAGATCTTATATATGATTAATACTCCTCCATTTATCATATTTTAATATTTTAATGAATGATTCCATAGAATATGGAACCCCCTTATAATATTTACCACCTTTGATAATAAAATTCATATTTTATCCTTATCTTTATGTTCAACGCATGTTCAATAATAAATAAAATGTCTATTATAAAAAAAAATTAATACTAGAGATTATGAAATCATTTAATTATTTGTTAATAAAATATTAGTGTAAGAAACAAGATAATGGGTTCATTTCTTCAATGTTTTCTATATTTGATAATCACATTTTAGTTAACATATTATTCTTCATGGATTGTGTCACTGATATGTTTTTACACCCAATAAAATATGAACACCTATAAAAATTGAAAATATCCATTTAATGAATTACGTATAATGGGGAAGTGGTGATTTTGACCATACTTAAGATGTATTTCATAGTCGAAAAACATGTTTCTATTTATGGTTCCCAAATTTCAGTGTGTCCAATTGTTTTTAATATATCTTATACTTTTTGATTTTTACCCAAATTCCTCAACTTGAAAATTTCTTACTGTAATGACTCGTAACCTAAAAAACACACCATTACATGTTTTTTAACAAGGGTACCACTTACCTACATTTAGAGTATTTTTTTATTATAGAGTTTTATTGAATAAGTAAAATATCTTATATAAAATGTATACCCTTCCAATTAATGTCAATATTTTATATAAAAACAAGATCTCTTAATTTCATGGTCCCATTTTATTCTTCACACACTTTTTTCATTCATGAATAATTTTCTTTTATCTATATCTAGTCATTATAATAGTTCATAATCATCACTTGGACCATGAGAAACATTTTCAAACTTTGGGTGATCACAAAAAGCTTGTTAAGAGATATTAAAAAAATGAAAAAAAGATATTCTAGAGAGAAACGTGAAAATCTATGAAATTTTTTAACCATTTCATAGTAAAATAATGTTCCCTTAAATAAAACATTTCTATAAATGAAAATTACCCATTTCTCAAATAAATCATTTGATAATAAATTATTAATAACCTGAACAATGTGAATGAATATTGTGGAACATAAGAACTAATGAGAACAACTCTTGGAGAATCTAGCCTTTCACCATTAATAGTTCATAACTTCTCATTAACTCATGTAATAAAAATAGTTTTGTAAAACCCATTTTTCAATTTTAATATAGGTATTTTATAACCACCCATGTAAAAACATTTTTAAACCATTTTATAATAACTGATTGATAGTTAATTTAATAGGATAACCAACCCATTTGTCTCCTTTATTTTTCTAATTTGAAAAATACATCAGTATGTAATTCATTCTTGAGCTATATCTGCCTAACCCATTATCGTATATAATTATCAAGTATCATGTCATTAATATTAAATTTATATGATTTAACATTTTCATAATAAATTATTGGAAAAATATATTTGAACTCATAATAATAACACATTCCAATTGATTAGAAAAATTCAGATAAATTCACATTTTCTTTTCAAAACACCAAAAAATGAAATATTCCAAAAAAAGTGGTAATTAAATTTACCTTTTAAAAAAATTAATAATTAAATATTTATATTAATAATCTATAACTTAAATTATTTAATAAATATAAATTTAATTTATATATGATAAAAAATCTTTCTTTTACACATTGGTAAAAATAGTCAAAAGTGATGCATATAACGAATGATAAATAAAATTTACAAGTTTAAACTATTCAAATAATATTAGATTAGTTGATAATTAATTATAATATTATTTAATAAATAAGTAATTAAATTGTAGAAATTTTTTAAAGAACGTGGATATGGAAGAATAATATTTTGAAGAAATACTTTGAAATTTGGTATCCTAAATAAATCACATGTGGCTTTCTTAGATTTTTATAAAAAAGAAGTCGAAGAAGAGAAAATGAAATTTATTTCTAAAAAAATTAATTTATATACATTATTGAAAAAATAAATCCATAATACATTTCATACATGACACAAATGAATACATGTGGTGAAAATGACGTAGTTCTCAACTAAAGTAAAATATGACAACAAATCCCTTATCTCATTTACCAAAATTCCATATACATTTTTTATGTCTTATATAATTGACATATATTAATTAGTTACATGATTCAGAAAAATTTTATGTTATATTACCCTATAATAATTTATTTAATTTCAATTGTTACCATGTTTTATATATATACTATGTCCTTTAACTTTATGTTAAATGTTTTGAGGACGTTAATTTCATAATAGAAAAAAACATGAATAGGATGAAAATTGTAAAAGGGTTTATTATCCCATAATCATTAGAAAATTAATTTTGATATTATTCTAATTTTTTTAAATTAAATACAATTTTATTATCATCCATGAAATGATAATACGAAAAACAAATCACATCACATTCTAGAGGTGGTATTGCACACATATGCACGAGTGACATTATGATTTTTCACAAGTGTAAGGGTAATAATTTAATTAATATATTATACATAAAAAATAATTATTATTTCACTAATGTAATATATATTTATTAAATCCATAATTTTAACCATTATAACGATCTAGGGATGAAATAACAAAACACATCGCTTTGTGGAGGTGGTACTCCACATGTAGTAACAAGTGATGGTTTCATTTTCTATTAGATTGAAAACAAGATGAAAACATGTTTTGAAATAATTATCATAATAGTAAAATATATTTGATAAACTTATGTTATAATAATAACATGGTTAATGATGATTTTTTTGACTTGGAAGAAGAAATAAATATGTAATATGTCAACAAGGACTTATATCTTCACTACAAATATTGATCATTAGCTTACACATTAAGCCATCTATAATTATATTTTGTGAGACTTACTTTTAAGAAATGGGGAGAGACTCTATCAAGGTATTTGGGTTGGAATTTTCTATTCTAAAAGGCTCATAATGTGTGAAGATGATAGAATATGTGGTTCCCTTTTATAAGTTGGGGAATGACACACATCGAATTACTCAAAATATTTTAATATAATATATATCACAATCATATAAATTGGTATAATATTTCTATAATTTGTATTTAAGAAATGATATTGTATAAATACGTTCACAAAATTTAATTAATATATGTATATTATAACATTTAAACCATATCGTTTAGTTTAAACCTCTTCTTTAACTATTTTTAAACATAATAGCTGGAATACATTTTTTAGACTTTAACGGTCATCAATTTACATATAAGGTGAAAGGTGAATAAAAAATGAAACATGGATGAAATATCAAACCATTTATAATCAAAATTTTCATCTTTAAATATAATTGTTATCTTTAAATTTGTTAACAAAACATTTTTTCTCATAAAATATCATTACAATAATTTTGGGACTGTTGATTTAATTTAAATTCAATGTCATCGAAATAATAATTTAATTATGAAGTAAAAATAATTTTTATAATTTTTAGTTTATAATTATGTGTGAAATTATTGGCTAAAATAACTTATAAAAACATATAAATATTATAACTTTTAAAATCATCACCCTTGATTTTTCTAATTCTTGCAAAAGAAACATATCAAAGTTGTATAAATATTTAAGATAATAATATCATCACAAAATTTTAATGATAAATTACCATGATAAAAATAAATTATGAATATTAAAAATAACTATTTATATTTGTTAATAACTTTTTCTTATCATTATAAAAACATATAATAGAAATTAAAATCATGATAGATACATGTTGTATTTGTAATTTTCTTAAAATAATATAAATATTAAAAATCAAATTATAGTGTAATTAAATTGACATATTTCAATATATAGGATGGTTTTGGTTGATTAAAACGCCTATACTAGGTTAAATTCAAGTTTTATGGGGATTTTTAGTCCTATTCTCATAGTTTTAAACATGTTAAACCAATTTTACCCTTATAGAGGCCAAAGGCATTTACCATGATTACTATACATAATAATTGAAAATAGAAGGTAACTATTTACCAAATTTGAATCATTTGATTAAAAATATAAAATATTCTTTTAATGATTAAATTTATAAAAGTTTTTTATATGAATTTTGATATATATTTGTAAAATGAAATGATATTTATTGTTTATAAAATTGTGTTTTTAAGCATAAAAATGATCTTATATGTCACGATTCATCTTAGTGGGTCCCATGTAATAACACCACAATCTCATCGCTAATAAAAAAGAGGACAATGACTTGCACCGAGAAGGAATATCACAAACATGGGATTAATTTCCTTAATACATGTACACACAAACACATCCATGCCACAAATGCTGAAAAGGTAAAACACTAAGTAATCAATGCATGCAAACCATTATCCCACAACTAGAGTAAAATATTGAATATAATGTATAGAAAGGTAGACCAACCCGAATTAAATACCACAAAAAGGTATACTATAATAATGTTCTAAAAACCCATCCACAGAAAAAAAAAATACCTGATCTGACATGTAGGCATGGAATTGAAAATACTATCTAATGTCGTAGGAGTACCTTGACCTGTATGATCTCATAATTCTCTGTTATGTCCTTGTACACCTTGGACTTTATCAAATTGATTCTCATCTTCACAAGGAATGAATCATGTGGAAAAATATTTTGTAGGGGTGAGTATAGAAATGACCATTAGACACCCCGAAACAACAAATGAATACATAAAAGAAAAGTACAGTCATCGCCACACAAGTATATGAACAAATCATATAACAAAGACATCCAAATATACATGCTCTAGGTTAAGTCATAAAAACCACACACCAACACTAGGAATTTGGTTTTAATAATTCAATGATGAGCTCTTCTAGGATCACACACTCCTAAGTTCAATAACACTGATGGCGTCTATTTGATATGTGCTTCTAATCGGGATCCTCAATGAGAGTGAGAGAGATACATTGAATGATCTGAATAGAAGGTCATACATCAGTAGAGAATCACATATAGGGATATGAAGTACACCAAAAACTCTATCAGTAACAACCAACTTTTATAGGATTGATGTTCTAGTATGATTGGTCATGTCAATACCAAAGACTCTAACTATAGAATGATGACTAATGATAGGATCCCGCACTAGGCCTCATGGTGAATCCCAAAAACTCTATCTAGGATGTTATACTGAAATGATCATACTTGTATGAGTATGAAATGATATTAACATTCCTTTGATGAGAAGATAAGGATAACAAACTCCAATTAATCTCATATATGATATGGTGTATGAGATTAATAGTTTTTGTAGAAGAGGAGGTTGAAATGTGAGTAGTAGTCAAACTGACCAGGCCACATGACCCAATATTATTCCCATGTAAAAGGCCCATGAATTGAAAATCTAGTGTCAAAACCCACCATTGACCTCATAAAGACTATCTTGTTGTACGAGATCCAACATCATAGATGGTTCGTCAATCAAACCTACAGATTGAATGATATGACTTTTTTAGTTAAAAGGCCTAATGTAGGTTTCACCCATCCTATTAAATGTCCAAACCTAGTTTGGTTGACCTATCCAGACATTGTTCAGCCTGGCCTTTCCCGATTCAGCATGACCTTACTCCTTTTTATGTACTTATATCGTGTGGGTCGACCATCTATGATGCACACTGTCTTCCCGACTATTTAATCCCATGGTCAACACGGCGCCTCCACATTCAATGCGGTTGGACCACAACATTTCCCTCCCTCATGAAATTCTATCTCTACTGGACACCAAACAGAGTCGAGACATGATCACATGGCTGAATTGCACCCCACACAACTCCTACATGCCTCACTTCCATGCACTGGCGACTATCGCTGCCTTCACCATCCACTGGCACCATATCATCTGTCGGCAATTGGTCATACTCTGGTGCTCTGTTTTTCAATGAAGAGACCATTATATGATCCTTAGGTCTTGTTCTTCATATACCTAGGCTCGGATCAACTTCACATTTCATGTTGATGAAAATCACTCACATAGAGATATTTCCCAAATTTCTTTGATCCATATGTCTATGTCATCATCACGCCTCCGGTAGGTCATCCAAAAATTGGATCTTTGATCTCAGATCATTTCACCAAAAAAGAAGTGGAAATGCTCCTCCATTCATATCCATTAAAAAATGAACAAATTGGTGGGGGGGGGGGATAAATGCACAAGAACTCCCAAAGAATTGATATTTTCCTTGCTCGTATCGACCTAGATCAGTTCATTTTAAAACTATGGACGAAGAGGAAACTATTCAAATCTTTAACAAAAATCAACCCTAATAATCAACCCATAAATATAATTCTAAATCCCAAAATATGCACGACCCATGGATCAATCCATTCATTGATTTATTTACATTTATCATAGGAAATAAATAATGGGGAAAATAACATTAAAACACAAGCCCTACCAAGATTTGGTTTCATCATTGAAAAAGAATGGTTACAGCATCATTTCCCTGTGCAAGATCCTTCGAATGTAAGGTTCGTTGTTCGTGATTTTCCAATCCATTGGAATTCATGATGATAGATTGATATCCATTCCTCATAGAATTTCCAGGGTTATTGTGATAACCCATAATTCACTAACAAAATATTATTTAAAAGGAAAATTAGATTCATCATATAAAAATATTTTTATTAAAATATTTTTATTCATGTTACATTGAAAATAATCATTTTACAATTGACATATGGCATCCATTTTAGGTCTCTTCTAAGGTAAAATCTCTTCTCTTAATGCAACGGTGCCCTCAAATTTACAATCTAGAAACCCATTTAGACGTAATTTTAATTAATCATGAAAACTGCTTGAACATGCTATTAAAAACCTATCATTTTTCAACGAATATTTTTGGCCACACTGGGCCTTGGAATCACAAATTTTTTCAGTGTCTTGTCTCGGAATTTTCCCAAATAATTTATAAAAATAAAAATTAAACAAATTCGAGTAAGTTAATTATACCAAAACATATATAATATTGATACAAATGAAATTATTTGAATTATTTTGAATGAAATTGATCTTATTTTACTTTAAATCCAAATCCAAAATATAATGGGTATTTTATATTTCTAGATTTATAGAAAACAAATAATATTTTCTAAAAAAATTCATTTTTTACTATTCAGTCAAAATAAATCTTATCATAAACATTTGAAAATTTCATTATAATATTATAATAACATTATGATTTTTAAAATGATGTCAATTTTCTTAAATAAAAGATCTAAAAGTTGTAGAAATTAATTACAATATCTATGCACAAAAAGTAATAAATACCATATTTGTAGAAAATGTTTTTTTGAAGCATAAAAATAATTTATTCTCATTCATTAATTAATAAAAATAATTAGATGAATTTTAATTTCTTAAATTATAAATATATTATAATTATAAAATTATAATCATTTATAAATACTGACTAATTTTATCTATTAGGATAAATATACATTGCAAAAATAAAATTATTTTTAGGAAAAACAACCCATTTATATTAAAAATATTTGTTCATTTTTCAAACTAATTCATAATCAAAAAATTATTGATTTTTAATTAAATTAAGAAAAAAATATTATTTATATATATAATAACATGGTAATTCATACTCATATAATCCTAACAAATCGATGTATTATAATGGTCTCTATAAAATATCAATATTTTTGTTGGATGTCAAGGATTATTTAATATTGGTGTTTCGTAGACCACATGATATAAAATATTTCAGTTAATGAAACTAACTTATATATTTTTATTGTGTAACATTATAACCCTAAATGAAATTTTATCATCACATGTTTATATCATTACACATAAAAATGGTTTAAAATAATGTTTAATACAAAATTCAATGGAGTGTATGATAAAACATAATATCATGGAAAAAGATATTTTTTTAATATTTAAAAAATAAATAAATAACCCACATTTTAAATTTGTGTAAAAACAAATCCATTTAAAATAGGATATGTTAAATATAATTCTAGCACAAAATAACACATAATTATGTTTTCTTTATAGGGATAACATTTTCGAGAACTTGATATATGGACATTCTAGAGAAAAATAAAATAATAATAAATTATAGAGTGTGATAGAGAACATAATCAGGATAATGTTAATGACCGAAAAAAATCAATAAGGGATAAATATGTCCGTCAATTTATTAAAAATAAATGAAAATGATTATATTTTAATTTAATGACATTTTTCATAGAGTTGGGGGATGATTTTACTACTAAGACAGAGCGTATGATAAAATATATTTAATTGAATTATATATCTTACATAAGCATTATTTCATCCTCTGGATGTTCTTCAAAACATTTTACACTTATATCTCATATCTTACTCTAAACAATTTATATTAATGAAGAACATTTCATTCCTGATGAATTGTAATAAACTTCTAATAAATTACATGATCCGTAACAGGATAACAAGTTATTCCCCATATCTTTAGAAATTAACCAAAACCAAAATGGTTATCAAATAGTAAGACAATATGGAATATAAATAAAATCATCATTAATCTCAAAATCCTAAATAAAATTACTAAAATTTAAATACTATAAATTATATAAATAACTTACGATAAATCTCTTCAAAATATACACAACCAAATTTGAATCCCAAATATCATAAATATTGTATCACATATTATTCCAATGCATACTAAAAATTTATCTCCATGGAAAATTAGTCAATCATAAATTAAAATAACAAATATTTGTATTCAAAAATATTATTATATAAATAAAATTCTAATCATTCATATAAATAACTAAGATCACAATAAATCGATAATAAAACCTTATATTATTCTAATAGTTTACTCAACCATTATTCTTCAAATAAAATCTCATATCAGATAAAAAATTCTATTTACCTTAATAATATTATATTCCTAATATAGTGATATTTTTGGAAAAAATAATCCCTTACTATACAAATGTCTTTTCAATTTCCTGGTTATCAATACGATAAGACATTGACTCCCAAAATTTTATAATACTTTTACCAAATTAAGAATAAGTACCTTAATATAAACAATAATATTAACACATAAAATTGTAATTATATATAACTTATTCCCATATAATATAAAATCATTATTCCTCAAATAATATCTTTCCTAAAACAATAGTTAATCATACAAATTATATATACCTCAACCAATTATTAAAACACAATAAATTTATCCAAAAGTACTCCCATCACGTAAAACCTAATGGGGGTCAATTTCTTTAAAAAAAATTTATATAGACTAGCTAGCACATGATTTTATTGAAGAATTTAAAAATATTCTATTATGTATAATATTTACATCTTATATGATCTAAACGTTTCATATGATATCAAATGTGACACTATATAAGATAAAAAATAATAATTACATGTTTTATTAAATGTATATACTTTATTATATTCTGAGTATATATTTGGATTATTGATTAAGATAATTAATAAAATATATTACATAAATAGGTTAATCATTACACATAATGTATAATTTTACATAAAAATGATATTTACTATGTTAAGAGTCATATTTTATTCTTAATGCTCATTTTTCATTAATGGATAATTTCCATAATCCATTGATAATATAAAAAATAGTTCATACACATCCATAGTCCTTGTGGTTTTTGTTTTTGAAATTTGGGCTGATCACGAAATTATCATTATGTTATAAAAAATACTAGTAAACCAATTATCCAAATGAAAAACATCAAAACACATGAAAATTTTTACCTTTTTTGGAATAAATCATTGTGTACATAAACAAAATAGTTCCCTAATGGAAAATAAATCTTTTCCTGTGTAAAAATTTCATTATACATTATTAAGAATAAGAAAACCATGATTATATCAGGAGGTATGTGGAAACTCATGAAAAAAAATTCGTTGAAAACAATTCATTTACCTTTAAAATATTATGATACTTACCACCCACAAGAAATCAATAAATTACTATAAAAATAATTTTTTAAGCATAATATAGTTGTATTGGAGTATCATGTTCATTACAATGGATAATGATTTTTGTATAATACATTATAATATTATAAATGACATTTTTAAGGTAATTACTAGAGTTAATACATTTTGTGGTCCCATTAAATGATCTTTGGAAACATGATGTTGTCTATCGTGATTTTTCTACCCAAAATGGGAAACACCATGGCCAATCTCATGTTGTGGTGGACCTGATGTACATGGTATAAAACATATAATGGTTTAAAAATTAACTAATTTATTATTCTTGGGGAATCTCCATGTTAGGTACATCTTGGGTAACCTCGGCAATGTTCTATTAGAATATTTAGTGATGGAAAATTAGAAAATATTTTAGGCCAAACAATAATGATGACTGTTTTGAGGGAATATTCATGAAACTATGGATATATTGTTGGTTTTGGTAGAATACATTTCGACATCAGTTTACTTTTAAATTGATAAAATCAGCATCCTTATTCAGGGATATTATCTCTTTTCATGGGGGTATTAAATGTGATCTTAAATAATTTTTCCCTAATAATTTCATATAATTCTAATCAATTTAGTGTGTTCCATTGATAGATAAAATTTTGAAATGGAAAAAATATTCATTGAATGAAATTGGGAGAGATTTAATTAACTCTTTTCCATATATTTAGAGTGATATTCACTTATTCCTATTGGAAGGACACACTATGGGTGATGAAAGATTGTACATGTTGTTAATCAATGGATGTGGTTCAAGATTATTTTTGAAAGAATCAAAAAAATAATTCTCTCTATGTATTTCATATGTATATTCCTATATCAATAAAACATAATTGATGTAGGCCCTTGATGATTTGTGTATTCTTCCAATTTTATATTAATTCTAGAAATTATTACTAATCAAGTCCTACCATTAAATCCATGATCAGATGAGCTGATGAATTTTTTTCTTATTTGAATTTTTTTATTAATTGTTTTTGTTATTTGTTTATCTACAATATTTAAATTCCATTGATAATGGGAAATTTTTTATGACCTTCATTTTACATTAAATTATTTTTTTTACTCTTTCTTCCCATTATTTTATGTCGATCACTTGTGTTCATTTCTCTGATTATTTGACAAAATATAAAAATATATTTTTTGGTTTTCATAAATATTTGTTTCTATATATTTTTTATTTTGTTTGTCTTCGGATCTGATGATGTGACTATGTAATGGTAGTGTTGAAGGGAATCTAATGATTTTGAGGGTGATAATGCATTTTCATGTTAGATTGTGAGGGTGTTTCCTTACATAATTAATACTCTAATGGCTCATAAATTGTCTAAAAAAACCAAAATATCTTAAGACAACAATCATGATAGATTTAGAGGAGAATATGATCCAATTTATTTAATGTGAAATATTTATAGTCTTTCAGAACCATTGACCTTTTTGTGTGTACCTTTGATGGGTTCATGTCATGTGGAACTATCCTTATGATAAATATCCTTATTGAATGTAAACATATCACACAACCATGTACTCTTTCTACAACTAATGTAATTCTTCATATTGATTACGTTTTTTTATGCGATTGTTCCTTATTTTCCCATTCCCATGAGGGTATAATGAAGAATCATGTCCTATGTAGAGGATGAGTTATCTCGTATGTGGTGTAGTTCTAGTTATAGTTAAGTATCCCTTCATATAACCTAGTGTGTGATCCAATATACCATTATTTCGATGGATGTGTTAGGTATCCCATGAATTATATCCCGAGCATGTGATTCCCTTACAAATGGGTTATTATAGAAATTTCAATGTATCATTCATAGGACTTGGATGTGATTTCTTACCTTTGAATCAACATAACATGAGTTCGAGTTAATAGATCACCTAGATAAGTGATGACACTGATGAAAAATTTGATGAGTTTTAATAGTGCTGGAAAGACTAGTGGAGTGAGTTCCCACAAACAAGGTTTTATGTGGATATTTATGTAGAACCACATGTATTGTAGTAATTATTGGAATCACATGAGATTTTGAGTCTTATTTGGATAATATCTACATTTTATCTTATTTTCCCTTACTGTTTTGAGTTAAGTATTACTCCTTATTTGATTCATTTTTTGTTTTTTAGGCTATTATACTGGTTTTTTTATACTCACACATTTATGGGATCATTCCATATATGTCGTTTTCTAAATAGTTGATAGAACATTCAAAAGTTCCTTGGGGGAAACATGATATGGTGGATATTAGTTAAACTATTCTGACTATAGAATGATTTGAGAGTCATAGATTTATAGATGTTTCCTTTTCCTAAGAGTTCAGATAATATAGTTTTTGGGGTCATGTATAGGCCATTAAATTCATTCCATTATATTTTGTCATACTTTTATATAGGAATACATTTTTTTCATTTCTTCTATGTTTTTTATATTTCGAAATTGTACATGTGTATTGAAATAGGTGTGTGTTTACAGGTACATAGGGTACAACGTACCATGAGTGTGATGTGCCTACTCAGAACTAGTCACTAGTCCCTTGACTATTAGATATGGGTTTGGGGATTCACAATCAGATTATCATCAGCTAGGTGTGCCTTGGTAGGTTGGTTCTTGACAATGAGGTATCATATCCTTGGTTGACTTCGGACTGGAGTTCAGTGACAGTGTAGTTATGAATATTTTTTTCTAAACAATGGAAACAATGATAATGTGTATCATGTTTGCATCTTCCTCTAGAGAACCTAGTGATGGTGTAGTGGAAGAAATATCCATTCACTAAGACATTGATAACTATCCGGTTGAATCGGTATATAAAGTCATTGGTTATTGGAAAAAATTTAGTAAATGCATCATATAGGAATGGTTTATTGATTCTATATTCATCATGATCCAGCTCTAAAGATATGATTTTCTAGTCATGGTGCATCTTGAATATTTCAGTAAGCTCATATGCTTATGTCAACCTAGGATTTGTTAATATGATTGTGATGATTATCTACATAGTGATGGTATTTTAGTCTGAGCACAAGTTCACAAGGTGGTTCCTAGATGTGTATTACAGATACTACTTATACTCATAAGTCAGACAATAATTCCAGCTATTCTAGAAGATTATGAATGTAGTAATAGAATGATTCTTAATTTCAATACATAGAGACAACTCATGTTTTTGGTTTATCTATATTCCATGGAAAATGAGGACTATATAGAGGTAGTAGGGAGAATTTTCACCATGTGAGGACCCCTCTCAACTAGTTGGTGGTGTAGACACAACATGAGGAGACCCTAAAAAAGGAAGAGTTTTTAACCACTTCAAAGAGGAGTTTTAACTTGTGACATTTCAAGTGGTATATATTCTAGAGAATATCATTCTCTAATAGGGTATCTTAATTGTCTCAGAGTATACATCAAGTTTCACTATCTTATCTTGGTATTCAATCAATATTTTTCCTGATGTTTACATTATTCATAGACCACTAACCTTGCCCTCTATTATGATATTTTAACTTGATTAGTGTCTCGTTGATGCCTTCATATAATGGGGTGTTAGATTTTCTATTAATTGTGGAGAGATTTTTAGAGGAGTAGATTCCAATTTTTGGTTCTACTAGTAGACACCTTGTATGGAAGACTTCATCAGTTGGTTGTCAATTACAAACATAGGGATCTAGGTGTGCGATGTATTTAGAGAGACTGTCTCAGGTCATTGGGTATTCCACTATAGGCTCTATAATATATTATATTCATTTAAGTGATACTTGGTGCTACATCTATGATGAGTGAGGGTATATCTCAATGGATTTCCAAATCCACGATTTCACGGATAAGGAGTCTATTTGAAAAAAACCCTCAGGTTAACATTATAGCAATTTGTGTTTGTTGTGATTGTTGACAATGAATTTTTCCATGGTGAAATTTCGATTTCCAGAGATTTTGTGGACAATCCATGTTGATAAATAAAACTAATAATGGAATTAATGATCTATAAGAGGTAGAAATGAACATATTCTAGGTGGCGCCGTTTTGCAGAGTTTTCCAAATTTTTGGGGTCCAAAATTTGGGATTTGGAGAGTATCGAAAAAAGTGGATTTCTATGGAGATCTCATTAAAATATGTAAAAGGAATGTGTTTCGCGAATAGGGGCTTCTTGAAGTGGATTTCATGATGACATGGAGAATGTTGATGATGTTCTTCATGATTACGATGAGCTTCGTGAATGGAAGATGTGAAGATCATTGCAGGTAAGGATTGCAGAACAAAGGAAGAAGGTGCATCATGGAGGCACAAAAAATTTGACAGAATGATTTGTGATTACAATGTGCTTTATGAATCTAGAAAATAGCAATTTTGCTTCAGGAATTAGAGAAACTTTTGGTGGAAATTTTGGAGCATTGTTATATAAGCTAGCGTGGAACTGAAATCTCATGAAACGTTCTTGAGTTGGAAGAATATTCTATAAATAGGCCTCGACCACCTAGAGAGAAGTATAAAGATTCCACACACAAAAATTAGAGCTCTGTAATTATAGAGGATGTTCATTGTGGTAGTGTGATTCACGAATGATTGGAGCATTGTGACATCTAATCTAGCTCTGTAGAAAGTGGTGTGTTCCACATTGGCTTAGGGTGATTTTCGAAGGAAGTCATATTGCAATGGATTGAGATCTGCGATGGCCTAAGATTTTTCATGCCTTCATCTCTACGAAGAAGTGTGTTCTACGAAGCAATTATCTCTATGAAGGTGTGTGCATTGCGAAATAAAAAGGGACTTCACAAAGGATTGTTTGAGCTTTGCGAAAATGGGAGCTTCACAATGTAGGGATCATTGCAAAAGTATTTTGAAAGTATGTAGCATAGTGATCTGTGGTACAGGGGATTTCATCAGTTGATGAAATATGGACGTCAATTGTAAATCTACATATAGAAGAGGATGTATTCATTAGTGATAGGGATCAGACCTACATGTATATAAACTGTGAGTGGATCCCTTCCAAGTGCAGTGAGTAAAAAAAGAGGAATAAGTTTATCCATTCTACCAGTAGTGATCCAGAGAGAGAGAATATGTAGTGACCCTTGGGAAATAAATGATCTGGCTATAATCACTATAATGTCAGTGATCATGGTCATAGAAATTATCTATCCTAAACATTATTGGCTGTGAGCTTTAGTAGATTTGGTACTGTAGCACATCGTCATTATATACTCCTTGGATGTAGCATAGTGTGGGTGAAACAAGTAAAAATATGTTTGTCTATTAGCTTTCGTCCCTACGTTGCATCTAAAACATTAGCCTCAGATAATGAATAAAATAAGTTATCATAATAATCAAACTAGTGAAAACAAAGTAACCCTTATGATAAAGTGTTCAAAATCTAGTGGGGTAAGAAAAATTTGAAAAAGAATCTCCATACCCTGATTCACCCGCCTCTCAAGGTACTATGGACCCTTTTGGACCAAACAATTATTATCAAAGGGAAGGTTTCTCTTATCATATTTGTTTTTTCTAACTTTTTTTGTGGATTGTTGTTGTTAATGATTATGTCTCCTCTTATCTTAATGTGCCAATTGAAAGTGAAAAACATATAAGAATAAGCTAAAGTCAAATGGAATTCCTCAGTGTGGAATCGTTTGCAGAAAATGTGTGAATCACATAAAGGAATCAAAAAAATTTCCGATGAAAGGCATGTATGAATCAGATTGAGAATCTATAGATTCACACAGTAAATATGTAGAAATTAGTGATAAAATTGAAATTAAAAGTTATGTTTAAACTACTTATGATGATGAAACATCAAGAAGGTCCTAAGTATAACTTGTCCAAGAAACAAAGGAATTAAATACAAAATTGGAGGAAAAAATCCAATCAATCAAATTTGCATCCAAGTACTGGAAAATGAGGGGGAAAATCTATGAGTCTTAAATCAAAGGCTAATTTATGTGGCTACTAATATGAGGGAGAAGAATGAGTCCCAAGATGAAGAACCACAAAATCTGTATATATGGATTGAAAAATCAAAAGGTAATGAAGCGGAAAATATTTTTTTCTCAAATTAATTTAAAAATATGAAAGCTAGAAATTATGATCATGCTATGAAAATATCTGAACTAGTTCATAAGAACCCAAGGATTCAACAATATAATGAATGCATTTCAGATTCAGTAGCTCCTATGAACTCTAATTTAAATGAGAAATGTGGAAGAGTGGATAAGATCACCTAATAACTGGAAGATGGGATGAGTAGTGGGAAGAATCACAAGAGTGAACATAATGCTCAACTTGAATCAATGTATATGAAAATTCCAATTATGGAAGGAGAGATATAGTTAGTGAAGAACTATGTGGATAAATACAATACCAATGGAAATCCTATAATTAAGTCTTACTTACACTTACTATTTGATTATCCATTAACATGTGATGATAAAATAAAAACAAATATTCTATTAATGAAGAGAAACAACAACATATTTTATTATTTCAAAGGCCATAGAGATTGGGAAAAAAATTGTATTGGATTAGATTATTCCCCTCTAGTACATGACAGAAAGAGTTTCATGAACTGCTCTAAAAATGGAGAAAATCATATAGGTGTTAGAGAGAGAACTAAGAGGAAATTTACAATAAACAGTGACAACATGTTCTATTTATGTGGGATTCATGGTCATACATTAATATTTTATTTGGAGTCTCATGAATACATTTTGTATTATGAGGATCGAAACATTTATAAATCTATGAATAAAAAGAGAATCAGGAGAAGTCTAAAGGAAGAGTCTCTCAGAAGAAAGTATCTGTGAAATGATTTTATTCTGGGAGAGTGAGACACACAAAGAGTATGTGTCAAAAATATTAGGTTCTCAATGTTAGATGAAGAACTGAAACTGCAACAACACCACTATGGAGAAATAATGAAATGAGCAATTCCATTAATGAATGATGTTTTGTATGTTCGAATCATGGGAATTTGTCCAGATGGTGTAATAATATAAAATAAGGGAAGGAAAATGGACCTAAAAAGAGATCTCCAGAACATGTAGTGTGTAACAAATAATCATATACAATAATACAACATGGTGACATGAAAAATAGGTTTAAAGTCTTTAGGAAATCCAAAGGAGCGAAAAAAATGTTTATCAATGAACTTCTATATTATTTCCACAACAGATCTCCTCAAGATAATGTAGAAGAATATGGGAAGATCAACTCCAGTTCTTAGTAGAATGAACTTGAATTAAATAAATTTCTCAATCCCAAAAAAAGTATGGATGACTTTGACAATAGATATAAAATGAATAAATAATGTCTTGGAAAATTCCCATGTCATGTCACATAGTGGGAACTGAAGGACATAGAAATAAATCATCAATGGAAGAAGAAAAAAGAGCAGATGATCAATGGAGAGATTCTTGGTTTGAGAAAGAATCATGAAAAATTGAATATTGGTGGAAAATCATAGAATGAAACATATACTAATGAGATTAATTCCAAAATTGTGAAAAATTTCATGTATCCAAATATGAATATCAGAAGAAGAATCCGAATATGGGTATAGAGTTCCTAGTCATATGGCTAGAATAGTTGAAGTTGGCTACGTAGTTAGAGCGGGAATGGAAAGAGTGTGATGCATTTAATGAAATAATCAAACAGTTGACCCATCAGGATCAACCAAAATTCTCTTCTGTAGGATTCCAGAACATACCTTCTACTTATGTTTATAAATGTTGTTAGCGTATGATTCAAGTGTTTTATGTTTTAGGGAGATTTGATCCAAGGGGAACTGGCATCTAAAGATGCAAAGTGACAATGTGATACATTCAAGTGTATCAGTTGACTAAAATCAAGTACCATAGTGGAAGAAGAAATGGAGAAATAGAGAATAATATAATGTGATTGTGTTATTAACATAATCTCTTATTTCCTACACTGTGTTGCAACTCAGTAGGCTTAGTGATTTTGTTGATGGATAAATGCCAGGTTTAAGATGAGAATAAATGATTTTTGAGGAGAACAAGGTTTAAGGGTATAGGTAGTGGGCCCAATAATAAAAGGAGGGGGAAATCATAGGGGGGCATTCTATCTACTAATTAGATAAAATTACATGAGTAGAGAATAATTATAATAGTTTGAGTTTAGATATGACATGAGATTTTACAAGGTCTGGTAAACAATAGTTCTATTATTAAAATTTGGATCAGAATTCTATGTGATATTTAATGCATAGATGATATGAAGAAGATTCTACATTAAAACTGAAGAGCATTCAAATATATAAATGAGTGATCCTATGGTTTTTAGGTTCATGTAATATATATCCACTTCAATCCTGCCCCAGTTCAGGTGTCTGTTGTCCACCGAGAGAAGACAGATTTGTGGTGAAGTAAAAATAGTAATGAATTTCATGATTATGTATTTTTTTATCAATGTTGTATAAGCTGACTATTTTTAGGATACCACGAATCTTCTAGAGAATATAAACAACATTTCAACATGAAATAAAAAATTAATTTGAATTAAATTATTTCATTGTACAATGAAAAAACTATAAGATGCATGTTGAAATTTATTATGTGTTAGGAGACTCAGGGGGGAAGAAGTTAAATGTGCTAATTTAGAAGCAGATATAGATAATGAGAATGAGGAAATCATGTCAATATCAATGAAAAATCTGAATACTTGAGCTAAAATTGGCATGTAGAATATCATTGGTGACAAATGGAAATAATTGAACATATATTTTTAAATCTAAATATTCTTAGAGGTTCTAAGGTGATTATGAATTGAAAATTCAATGAGATGATGAATCTGGTTGATACCTGGATAAAACTATTGAAAGTTGATGGTGCAAGATATTAAATAAATCCCAAATAAAGTCACATGCATGAAGTAAAAAAATAATTCAGCATATTAAGTGAATAATTGATTTTGGTTTGATGTAAAATGAAAAATCTTAGTCGATGTTGTTTAGGATATACAAATATTGATTATGACGGTTCATTGGATGATAGGAAATCAATATTAGTAGATGCTTCCTATCATGGTGGATTTTGTATTTCATGGCTTTACAAGAAGCAATATTGCATTTCCTTGAGCACTGTAGTGGCTGATTATTTTGCGACCCCTCAAGAATGCACACATTTATTTTGGATGAAGTAGTAAGATTGATGACATGGGATTTGATGTGAAGTCTCTGATCTGAATCCTATGAGATAACTCATGTTCTATAATTCATAGAAAAAATCTCGTCCATCATTCCAGGAAAATTTTTATTGAGATTAGGTATCATATTATCAAGTGGATGTTTGAGTAGGGAATTGTGAAGTTGGAGTGTGTCGCTAAAAAACTATATGTTTTCGACATTATAACAAAGGATTTACCCACAGAAGATTTTGAGAGGCATCGACTGGATCTAAGAGTTCATTTTCCTCCCTACACTTGAACAAGTGTTGATGTACGATCCCCCCACTCCCTGAGATATGTTATTTTATATAATTTTTTAATTCGTGTTGTTTCCAATGCTTTAGACCACAAAGGAGTGAGCTTTGGATTTGATGACAAAGGAGGAGACATAGTTAATTCTAAATGGGGAGAAACTGTAACTATTGAATGGAGAAAATGTTTTAGTCAATGACATGAGGATATGTTGGAAGGTGGAGCAGTGAGATAGGGGGAGTGCAACAAGATAGGGGGAGTACGAGTTACAAATCCGATGATTCTAGAAGGTATTAGTCAATAAATATATATCATCATAGCTATGTATAGTTATAAATGCAGAGTCATGGTGTTGGAATGGTGTTAGAAGGTTTCCAGTGAGTAGAAATTGGTATCATATTGGTATTAACAATTGATTTCGGAAATGAAGTGATTTATTGATGAAATTTTCAATCAAATATTGTTTCTCACACTGAGCATTTCTCATGTGGTATTAGAGTATGTGTTATGTGAATAATTGGTCTATATCTAAATAAAAATTTGCAAATGATGGTATATGATGGAAAGATCTTTAGTGAGGTATTTATGTCTAGATAATCATTATGATAAGAGATTTCAACAAACCCAATGGGGGATATTGTTGGAAAAAATCTCTCAATGTAACATTGCAGCAATTTTTAGTTGGTGATTTTTGATGAAAATGATGGCTTCCATTGATAATTGTTGAGTTAGAGAGATTTTGGTAATAATACATTTTGACAATGAACCATGAAAAATTAATGTATGGCCTGGAGGCAGTACAAAAGAATAGATTCAAGGTGGCTCTGTTTTCTAGTTTTTGACAAATTTTTGGGGTCCAAAATTTGAGATTTGGGGAGCATCGTGATAAGTAGATTTTCATGGATATGACATAAAAATATGAAAATGGAATGTGTTTTTCCATGATGGGCCTCATGAAGTGGATTTTACAAATCCATGAAGAATTTTTATGGTTTTCTTCACGATTAGGACAAGCTTCATGAATAGAAGAGGTGAAGGGGTTTTCTAGTAAGATATGTTGCAAAAAGGAAGATTGAGAATCACGATGATGAAAATGATTTGATGAAATTCTTTGTGATTACGATGAGCTCTTGAAATAATGAAAACAATGATTCTTTGTAAAAAAGAGTGATATTCAATGGAATTATTGGATATTTTGAATTTGAGATGATGTGTCTTCGACTTCACGCAGATGGTTCTCGAGTCAGTGAAGTTGCATATAAATAGTCCAAAACCCCCTCAAGGGAAGTAGAGAGTTTTCTATGAAATTTTTTATTACTCTCAAATAGAAAAAGAGGTTCACAGAGGTAGTGTGATGCGAAAATGATTAGAGCCTCGACGTTTCGGATCTAGCTCCACAAAATAGGTGTGTTCTTCGTTGCGCAAGTGAGATTCATGAAATAAGTCACATTATGATTGCTTGATCTCTACAATTTCATAAGCATTGCGAAGCCTTCACCTCTATGAAGTAGTGTGATTTCTGTAACTGTGAGATCTATGAAGGTGTGTGCTTTCCGATGAAGCTGAAATGTCGTAAGGGAAAGTTTATGATTTCCGAAATTGGGAGCCTCGCGAAGTAGGGATCTCTACAAAGGTATTTCCAAAGGATGTTGCTCTGTGATCTATGGTAAAGGGGTGTTCATTCGTGGATGAAATTTGGACTTCAAAAATGAATCTACATAGAGAGAAGGGTGCATTAATTAGTGATAATGATCAGATCTTCATGTCCATAAACTATGAGTGGATCCCTTATATGTTTTGTGAGCAGAGGAAGAGGAAGAAGGTAATCCTTTATACCAGAAGTGAGCCAGAGAGAGAGAAATAGTGAGTGAATCCTGGGAAAGTAGTGAGACAACCCTAAACATTGTAAAGGCAGTGTCCCTAGGCATAGATGTTATCTAGCCCATGATTATTGGTAGTGTGGTCTACTGAATTTTGGTACTGTGGAACATCACCATAGTAGGCTCCTTGGACATAGCCAAGTGAGGGTGAAGAAAGTAAAAAATCTACGTGTCTCCCTTCTTGCTTCCCTGAATTTCATGAAAAAACGTCATCTGTTAAAGAATAAAATAAGTGATCATAATAAACAAAAAAGTGGAAACAATGTGACCCTTGTTATAGAGAGTTTATGATTTAGTGAGGTAGGAATAATTTTAAAAATAATATCCATACTCAGATTCACCCCCCTCTTAGTGGATCTAGGACCCTTTTGGACATAACAGAGTCAGTCGATGGACTACTAGGGTAGAGATAATCAATTGATCAGGGTGATACATAAGTTTGTTCTCATGGTTGAGGATTTGGGAGAGTTGTAGGTGTTGGAAGATGTTTTGATATTTTTCCACAACTACCATCATTTGGTGGTCCATTATAGGATCAAAGGGTTATTGGTTAAAGATTTTGATAGTTACAGGTAGTGGATGATTGTTATATAGAGTCCATAGTTATGTTATGAGGTATGATAGGTGTATCTTATAATTTAGTATATTTTTTTTATTAAATGGCATGCTCGACTCCTTAATTCCAAAATATCATATTAGAGACTTTGATATTCAAGTGGAGTCAATATCAAAAGGTTTTCATTTAAAGAATTATATTAAGGGAGATTGAGAAATGAATCTTTTTTGGATGTTACCTTACTCTTGGGGGATAGCGATTTTTGTGGGGTCTCTTTATAGAGTCTATGAGACTATATGATTTCTTTCTATGTATTTATTGGTTCTCTATAGTCCATGCACTTATTTTAAATTTTAGATTGAGGGTGCGGTGTGTCCGGGTGGTCTATATGATATTTTTTATTATTAGTGAGAAGAAAACAATGATGTGTAGGATGAGACCACATGTGGGAGTATACATATAGTTCCTCATCGTTTTTATTATATATCCTTTGGTGTAGTAGATATTGTGAGATTTCGGTTTCTTGTAGTGGTGGTAGAGTGTGTAGACATCATACAAGATGATGCGACGAGCTTCACTCTCTATTAAGTGGTAAACATTTATATATATCTATAGTTAGATGCTACCCTAATATCTATGTCATAATATCATATTTTCCACAACTAGATACATTAGTTGAGATGCAATTGAAGGATTTTTATTGGAATGTCTTTCTTAGACCTAGTGTGTCCCCTAGGTAGCCCATGTGTTTTTCACTATGAAGGTTGATGAATGATTTAGGTTATGCATTGATTAAGATAACCTAAATTAGGTGGACATGAATAATAAATATCAACTATTAAGAATCGATGAAATGTTAAACTATTTAAAATTCTTGAAGTGGTTGTTAATGATTTACCTCTGGTTTGGATATCACCAGCTCTAATTTTAAGAGGATGTATGGATTATGACTTTTTGATGCCTCTATGGTAACTATGAGTAATTTTTGAATCCGTAGGCATGAATAATTCCCTATAATTGTCTATGGGACTCATGAACTAAATAATTAAATATTTTATTGATCATTTTCTGGTTTTCTACATAGATGAAATCCTTATCTCCCCAACAAAAGAGGTAGAGCATGTTAGAAATTATTGGATAGTAATAGATATACATTTATATAACCATATTTGTGGAAAACTCTTGAAGTGTTATTTCTAGATTCATGTGGTACACTTCTTAGGATAGTTTATCATAAAATATTGAATTGTCGTAGACCTATCTATGGTAGAGGCATTGTTATCTAAAGAGACACACAAAAGTGTGAAAACGGTGAATGTATTCCCTAAACTATCAGATTATTGTCATTGTATCAAACCTGATTTACCTAAAGTTAGGACACTGTTTAAAACCTCATCCGAAAATGGGAATAATTTTTATTCTCCAAGATGTGTTATTAGAATTTTTAAGGAGCTATGATAAGAGGATGATGAATGAATCCATCATGAGATTACTAGAAGAGGTAGTTCAGTCTTTGGTGTTCTGTAATGCCTCTTAAGATAGAATATGATGTGTTTTAATGTAGATGTTGGTTTTGATTTTGTACGGGTACTAATAGGTGAAACCACATGAGAACAATTATTTTATCCTTGTTTTGTAGGTGGAATTATTGGTTTTCATCCTAAGAATTTGAAAACATTATATAATAGATAAGATATTAATTGTTTGTTATATCTATAATATTCTCAAGTATATCTCATAGGGACCCTAACCTACAACATAGGTAATTAATAGAGTTCCAACAAGACTATTATTTGATATATTCTATAATATTGGGAAGGGGGAGATGGAAGATGATTCTCTAAATAGGAAATTCTAATAACAGTTACTTTGCATGGAAACCATGTAATTGGCCTCTATAAAATTGACCATTCTGAATGATAATTTATCAATATAACAAAAATTGATATTTGTGGACCCAACACTTCATCAACATTTTCGGGAGGTAAAACTCAAGGATTCAAATTATGATATCATTAATGATTATATATTAATATGAAAAGCTCAAAAGGTAAGTTACAAAGGTGGTGAGCATGTCATCCTTTTTTTAGATATATGTTGGTACTAGTCACTCTGTGGAAGGAGGTACAATGGATGTTTCATACATACCTCTTAGTATAATATCACAATGTGGTGAAGATATACCATGAAATTTCACATTAGTTTTTGTGGTTAGGGATAAAGATGAGTGTAGTAGGGTTTATATCTAACTACCTCACTTTCCAGAAAGTGATTGTCAAGAATTATGTTCCACGAGGTTTGGGATAAACATTTTTAGTTACATTGTATATGTGGGTTGTTATCTCCATATCTTTTTTTATGAAACCTCAATGATCATCTCAAGTTCATGAAACTATCAATGTGATCATAGAATGAATCACTAAGGAGGCCATTTCCTAGACATCCAAGAGAATATTTCAATAGATGGTTTGAGATAGCTGTACGTGCATGATAGAATATAGATTCATGGATTTAATTCAATGAATATTTTATATCGTGATGATCTTATTATGTAGTAATTATGGAATTGATTTTATGAGGTTTTTGGAACTCAGTTCTTGTTGGAACAACATTCCACCACCACATAGAAAAACAATCTAAGTGGGTCATTCATGTCCTGGAGGAAATAATGGCAGATTATCTGTTAGACATTGGCGAAAAATGGGAGGATCATATAAACATGGTGGAGTTTTTATATAATTATATCTACCTTTTCACAATTGGTATGGAAACATTCGAGAACTTATACAGAATACCCTATAGTTCACCATTGTTCTAGAGAAATAAAGGGGTTCCAAACCTTATGGGGCCAGAGAAGGTGATAATGACAACATAGAAGATGTAAATCATATCAGAGATGATGTGGACTACCTAGATCCATTATAATACTAATGTGAACTTAAGATTAATCCTATTAGAGTTTTATAAAAGAGACATTGTGTTATTAAAACACTCAACATAGTAAGGATAATAGAGTTTTGGCTGATGTTGTATGATATCTATATTGTTAATTAGGACTCGATAGATATTTCATAGAGTCTGTGACATGTTTTACTAATTGGAATTACCACTATAGTTATAATGGGTACATAATTTCATATATGTTTTGTTGTTGTGAAGATATCTACATGATCTATCACACATTATTAACTAGGGAGAGCTAATCTTTGGGGATCGAAAAATCGTCTCAATGTACAATGTGATAATCGAGTATTGGTAAGTGAAGATTCTCCATGAATGAATGATTCCCTTGGTGTTATTTTTTAGGGAGAATAATAATATCTCTAGGAGATCATGGATGTGGGAGAACCATAAACAAGCCTAGTACTATGACATTTTATGCATCCTTTTTTTTTATTTAAATGAAAATCCTTATAGTTGAGAGAATGTACCGACACCATTTTTTTTACTAATTTAGAAAATTGTAAATCATATGTTAGTGGTAAGGAATAGAGAGAAGATTTTTTTATCTTCTCGAAAATGGTCATCAGAAGCATGATTCAAGGTTTTATAGTTTCTCTACCCAATATGAGCAACACCATGTCTTGGTAAAAGACATGTGGGCCCTGGTGTACATTTTTTCAAATATGATAGATGAAAAAACATTGATAATATGTGTTTCATGGTGAAGGGCCATTTCCTCCATGGCATGGAAAACCTCACTGAAACTATTGTTTAATACATGGTGAAGAAAAACAAGAAAATTTTTGTGTACATGTCGTATGTTTTTCAATTTCAATGGAGTGTTCACAAATAACTAGGGATGCGATGTTGCCTATTGTGGGTGTTTTTTATGTTTTGGATGATTTTAAAATGGATCAAATCATACAAATTATTATCAGATGTTGATAAATTTCAATGATTAAACATGTTTCTATTCAATAGGCTCTTCGATGGGATCTTAATTTTTTCTAATATTAATGATTCAAAAACTTTTCTGTTTAGGGGTTTCCTTTGAACTGTAATTTTTAAAGAGGTCCAGGATACACTTTAGAAAATCAAGATAGGGAACAATTCTTCCCTTCATCATTTCTATTGAGAGATACTCACTTTTTTATTGTATGTTCAATCCTTGGGTGATGAAGTATCATTTATAGTTATAAAAAATTGATGGGGGTGAGGATTCATTGAGTTGGTAGTATGAAAAACTAGTTATACATTCCATTCAAGCATTTCATCATCTATCAATCAAATACAATAGTGGTAGGGCCATATTGATATTAGGTTTATTCTAATTTTCAATTGATTTAGAAATGAAAATTGATTAACTCATCCCAACAAAATAATGTTTATATGAGTTAATGATTTATTTTATATTTTTAAAATTATGGTATGTTATGATTTGTTGTTTGTTTATCTATGCTATTTTGATTTCATCAATGATGGCCAAATTAAAAAGTTTTTTAAACCTCACTTTTTTGTTGTATGCCTTCTTCCCTTTTTTATTCCTAAATAGTATTCTATAGGCTATGGATTTGATTATATTAATAATCTCATTTCATTGTTTATATAAATCCATGGTTCAATAAATTATTTTTATTTGGTTGATCTCAGGATTGGAAGACATGATGGATTCATGCCAGTGATAATGGAAATACAATGATTGTGTGTGTGACAATGTTTTTTAGCTGGATTATGTGTTTGTTTCTTTCTAGATGTGGGATGTCAATGTCTATTACTTTTTCCACATTATATTTTTCCTTTTCATATGAGGACCATGATGAAATATAAAGAGTTTATGATAATCCTTAACCTTCATGATGTTCATTTTTGATGGGTTTATATATTTTTGACTCCTCATTATGAAAACTATTATTTTAAGATATGATAATATCACATGAATATGTAATTTTTCTACATGTTGAGTGATTACTATTATTGTTCCTATTTTAGTTTGGGAATATTTTATCTTTTCTCATTCCCATGAGGGTACAATGAGGCTTACAATCATGTATAGATGATGAGTGCTGCCCCATGTGGGAAAATATTTGACAGAGTCACGTGTACCAACATGTATCAATCAGTTTGACTCTATATCAATTTCATATGAATGTTAGGTCAAATATAATTACATATAAATTTATTATAAAACAATTACATCATTTGTATGATTAATTAAATATTATTGAAACAATTCATGATCAAATGGTTTAGTATATTGGAAAAATTATGCTCAAATATCAGTTTTACATTATTAAAAATGATCCTTATTTAAAATACTTCTTCATAATCCTCATAATGGATCTCACATTTTTCATAGTGCATGTAATCACATGAGGATAAAAATAAAAGAAATGAGAATGGTAAAGCCCAGTAAGGGGATAGATAAAACTGGATAAAAAAGGACAAGAATCAAAACAACATGGGAGAGATTAACCGACATCATTATATCATAAGTATAATATCATAATCATAATTATAAAGAGAACATTTTATATGTTCCTGGAATGTGTCATATTCATAAAATTAAATATCTTTTCATAGTGGATAAATACCACACATTGCAATAAATAAATCTAGAATCATGTTCACCCATAACATATTTTCCTAAACCATAGCATCATCATCGTGAAAAACTATATAATCACATTCATGAAAATTGAAAATCATCTCATGATATACATCACATTACCCAATTCATTATAGGTATGTATAAATTCAATCCCATCTGTCACAAAAAAATTATCATAATCATTCTTGCCACGTTGAACATATAACAACCACAGCTATTAAATAATCTGATGAAAAAGTGTTTCATCTTTGATTAACCAAAAATATTTCATGAATAACCATTGGTGTTACCATATGAATAAGGTAGATTATTTATTTCCCTGAATCATCATTATTCTTATGTTGAGAATAAAAACATTAAGTGGAGAAAAATAAGAAGTCTTATAAATTAAAGTATATTTGAAAACTAATTTCATAGAAAAAATATTGATATGGAATGAACATTTAAATACTATAAGGAAATGTTAATAGGAATTTCTAGGAAATAATAGGAACACTCGTATCATGAAAGAGAAGATAACCTAGAGAAGAAATCTGGTACATGAATCCCCTTTCCATAAATGCAACTTTATTTTTTCACTTTTTTCCTTTTAAATAAAATATTTAGGATTTTTAAAACATTGAACACAAATTCAATTATGTCCATTTTTTTTCAAATTTACAATTTAAAATTATTATATATTTACCTTATAATTCACTTTGTTAAAGGTGAAGTGATTCCATATGAACTTTTAGACAAAATAAACAAAATTTGATTCAATTCTTCTATTTATGTTTTATGTCAATTAAAAATTAGTATAATTTATTAGAATAGATATGAATAAAAAAAATTTAATATTTATACATTGTATATAATTTATATTATCTATGTATAAATTTGGTTATTATCATTGACTTGGAAAGGTCTCTGTAGGTGGTTAAACAACCTTTTAGAGAACAATATTGAAATTGTTGGAGCTTGATGCTTCAAATTTATATATGTCATAAATATTATACATAAAGTAGCTTGAAATTGTTAAAATAATTTATATATAATAACTAATTAATTTATAATGATTTTTTATGTAAATTGGGAAAATAGATAGGTATATGAGAGAAGATTTGATTTAAAATTACACTTTCCTCAATGTTGCATCTCTTGTATGATAGTATGCTCCCTTGATTACTGGAGTTTGATAACTCTCAAATATACCTAGGTATTCTAAGAATATATAATGGGGTATTTTTTTAGATAATTTTATTTTTTAAGAGATGGAAGAGTGATTTTCATTACGATATAAGAAGGGTTGTTATAACAAAGGAGAGGGGTATTTTTATGATAAAACATTGAATAACATACTATATCCAATGTTAACCATGTAATAATGTGATTATTTTCATTTTGAATAATATATGATGAAAATTAAAATGTTTTAGGAATTTAATCCACTTAATGAAACAAATTAGCTAAATTTTTAGAATATAATGTCGAATAAAAGAAAAAATGTAATATCAATGGAAGACATTTAACTTCAGACATTAGAAAATATTATATAGGTTTTGAAATTTTGTATAATTTTTTTAAATGAAAATTTTCTCTTATTTATTTTATTTTGTTAAAAAATAACAAAATGATCATTTATTAATCAATATTTCATCATCATTATATATTAAAACATGTTGTATATGAAAAATAGTATTTTTTATATTAACATAAAAACTGAACTTTCTCAGAAAATTACAAAATAATCTCAATTCAATAATTTTGATGTAGGGATGATAAAAATGAAAATAAATTATTCAAAAAAAATTGTAACATAGGTAATTTTAAATTTTAATTGAAAAAATAATACTTTTATAAAATACTTTAATATATATCATATTAAAAATGTTCTTATATTTTCATTTTAATCATTATATTTATTTTAAGGAATTATTATAAATATATATTCATAAAAAACTAATTGTAAGTATTTTTTATATTATATTTTATTTTTTGAAGTCAAATTATTATTCCAATGGTCATGTAGCTATTCCCAATAGTCATATTACTATTCCAAAAGGTCATGGTTCTATTAAAATAGTCACATTACTTTTCCAATGGTCATATTACCTCCTATAAATACCAATTCATTCCTTTACTAAAACTATACTAAATTCCAATCATTACCATGAATTTTAAATTATTTAGATGTGTAACTGAGTACTAATATTCTAGTTCTTTTTTATGGTAATGTTTATTAGGGAGATTCTTTTAGATGTCAGGCTGATCCAAATTTTCAAATTTAAATTTTTAGGTTTTCAATATTTTTCCCATGGTAATATTTTGAATTTTAATAGGTTTTGTTTTTTCTTAATGTTTTAATTTACATTAATGAAATAAATAATTGTTTTTTTATAACGTTATTTTATAATACTAAATAATATAACATAACAAACATTCATTTCTCAATCCAAATATCATTAATAATTTATTTTTCATCTTATTCTTCCCACATATTGGAATTTTCATCCCCCAAATTTCAAATCGTATTTTCAGTTGATAATAGATGTTTGTACTTTTGATTCATTTTTTCATATGGTTCCTACGTCACCTCTTCATATTAATCATTTTTCATAACAAATTGATAAATGGATTTGTATTATTGCATTGAAATATGTCATTATGGTCCATGATCATAAATCGAAACTCCATGTAAAAGAGTCCATTCTCTATTTATACCAACTCTATGTTTAGTATATGTGATCGATCAGGTATTTACTTTTTCAAAAAAGTTATTTTTAACACAACCAGAATATGATCCATATTTGGTGGATGTTGTCGATGATATGCTACTCTTATTATGTAATAAAGGATCTCAAAGTGGGTAATGTACCTTCGCATCCAAAATTCATTATTTAAAAAACAAAATATTCTCTTTTATGGTGATATTTTATAGAAAGCATCATCTCCCACATCAAACATTATGTTCCTTGATGGTATTAGCATAGCTTTTTAGTCGACACTGAGAATATTTTATATGTTGATGACTGTATTGAAAATTTTCAATCAAATCATAAATAAGACCATGTAAATATATTTTATGTTATCAAAATTTATCCAAAAAATTTAGAGTTCTTCATATTTTCTCATATAGAGCTTCATATAGAGAAATTTTATTATCGAGTGGCTGATGTTGTTCTATGAGAACTCAACTAAAGGGATATATTGATCTCATCCCCCTTTAAATTCCATCTATCAAGATATATGTGTCTGCTATAGTGTTTGAATGGCATGTTCAAATTGGTCATCAGTTTGCCCCTTAAAAAACAGAAATTTAGTTCAATATTTATATCATTTTCATGAATTTTATATAATTTATAAGAAAACCATGGTTCATAAATTCAAAATATCGAATGTGGTTCTCTATACAACCTCACCACATCCTTTATATATATTTTATCATCTTCTTTAAGAATGAAATATTCTTGAATAGTAATGAATTTGGAAATTATGGTAATTCAATCCACCACAACATATATCACACTATTTCCTTTAGATGTCTTTCAGGATACCAGGGAAAAAATTCTTTGTGATGTGCTCCAATTTCAATGTTGGTATAGACAATGGTTTTATTATCTTTTTGGACATATGTTGTAATACATTGATATTTTGTAAAATAATTTTCTATAAAATATTCTATAAGTTATATGTTTTTCATTATTCAAAATAACTAGATAAGCTAGTGTAACACTCAATAATGAATTTATGGGAAACATGAAATATTTTAAAATATTATTATTTTATATTATATTAATCACCATGCTATTGAGATAGTAGGTATAAATATCATACAATAAAATATAAAAATATATTTTCTACACAAGTATATAAAATTAATTCATTGATGAATAATTGATTAAAAATTAAAATAAAAACCATTTTAAAATAATGAAAATAATTTTATAAAAGGTTAAATTTACAATGACAATGACCTTTCTCCTGAAAACTTGAAACAAAATACTTTTTGTGAATTATTTTAATGAAATATAAATATATATTATAATATCAATAAAATATTTAAAATTCATCTTATGTTTTTTCTAGACAATACATAAGAATAAATCCAATTTTACCCTTAAAACTATATTTTTCTAAAAAGATGTTTTGTTTTCTTTTTTAAACATACTTGAAAACTAATTTTTTATACTTTTTTAAAAAATATAATAAAAACTCAACTCTGTTTTTTATTTCATAATGTAAAAGTAATTTTATTCTATTTTTTTAGAATTTCATAAGAAGAATTATTTTCTGTCGAATTTTGAAATATAGAGAAAGTTAATTAAAAATATCGTTTTTTAAATTATTTAAAAAAGAAAATTAAATTTTGATTTTGTTTAAAATTAAATTTATTTCAGTTATATAACTTTCAATGAAATTTAAATCATTTTAATCATTTTAATATATAAATTGGTAATAAAAACATTGTAAACTTCTCGAAACAATATATATTAAAACCCGCTTTCTCGTCACATTTGAGCGATTAATTTTAAATAAAATTTAGTCAGTTATGTTAATTAAATTTTTAACAATGGATTCAATTTTTGGATGCTAAATTATTTATATTATCTAATAATTTTGACTTAATTTTTAACTAAATTATTAGTGAAAACATTACATGATAATTACTCATGTTATGGTACAAATGGATTTACCATTGGTTAAACATAGAAGATAAGATTTAAAATGAATATAAACCTTTAAAACGTACTATTTTATTAACATATTTTATTATTATCATTCTTAATTTATAATATATGGTCATTTTGAATCTTTTTTTGGAATAAATTGTTTTTTGGATTCTATTGGGAAATTTCCATGTAGTTTGAATGTGGGTTCCTTTCCCCGACTTATAAAAGGCCACACCCACCATCCAATTATTCACACCTATCATGCCATATAGTTCCACAAAAACATAACAAGTTACCTCCCCAAGATCATTATATTTGTTTTAGTTCTTATGTTTCTACCAAAATACCATCATAAGGATCCTTAATAATAGATCCAAAATATGTGCTTCACAGTGAAGGTAATTCTCTTCACTAAGATCCTTCATTTTCATTCTTCTTTCACACCATAAATTATATATTAACAATTAAAATTTATTAAAAAATTATATCCTATATAATGAGTTATTTTATGTTATGTTAATAAACAAAAATATCTCCACTTCCATTTAATTGGTTACTTAATCGTAATATGTCTCTACGAAAGATTACCTCCTCACGAACCGATGTTATTCATTTTTTCCTTTCCAAATCACATTATTGGGTATAATAATGAATAAAAATCATTCATATTATATTTAAAATATAATTAATCTTTCTGATTCAATATATCATATATAAATGTTTTACATTCAATTTTATAGCGGATATAATAACGTTGCTCGTGTGTACAACGAACATCCACCTCCAGAAGCGATGTGATAGTTCTTTGTCTAAATATTTTCATATAATATAAGAATGAATAATATATGTCATATAAATGAAATAATTTTTATATTAATGAAAATTTTAAGTTTTTTAAAATATGATAAATCATTTTATTTCATACAACTTTCCTCATAAAAATATATTATTGTCATTCGTGTACTTGTGGACTACAACCTTCCTGAAGTGATGTGAATGTCACTTTTCTTCACCACACCACATATATGATATGTATAAGTATATTTAAAAAAATAATATTTTAATAATTATATAATGATTATTATTTAATGAAAAAATATTACTTAACTTCATTTAATAATGATCACTGAATAATGAAAATGTTACTAATGTGTATGCAAAACCTACGATTTCCATGAACATCACATACTCCGTTTTTCGAAACTACATTTCATGATTCATACTAAAATTATAATTTAGTTATAAATATGATAATTATTTCATGATTATTATTATATATATTAAGTAAATATGATAAAATTAATTGTACATAAAATAAAAAATTTAAACATATATGAAAAACAAAATATTTTTTACCTCAAACATGACATTAACATGGAATTGTAAACTAAAAGTAATAAAGTAAAAAAGTAAATAATATATTTAATTATATATAAAAATATAGTTTTTAATACATTTCTAATATTCTTAAAATTATTATACAAGAGGTTCAAACTTGTGTGATGAAATTTATGTCCTATGGCAATGGATTACTAATCTCTCTTTTATTTATGAGAGGCATTGGAAAATTCACTAGTCATTTCTTTTGTGTGGTGTATATAATGAACATCTTAAATTTTATTTCAATAATACAACTATTTTAAATATATTTAATTCTTCATTTATGTTTTAATTATTTGGCCTTATGACTCAAAAATTACAAAATCGATATGGGGTTTTCTATCCTAATTTTCCATTTATGCGACTTATGTCTTGTTATGATCCTATAGAATTTCAAGAGGTGTATGTACAGAACATTTGACATGTAAATTCCCAATATTTTTTATCACTATATTTTTTTTATTTAATGTTATACATTCATGGGTATTGTTACATTATCATACCAAAGTGGTAAATGTGTTTTGATACCCTCCCATTGTTTATCAAAATTGCTTGTGATTACACTTCCAATGATAAAATATATTGATATATATATATATATGTATATAAACTCATGAATTTTATTATCCTTCTTTTATTTTTGTATAATATGTTATCCCCCTCATTTTCCCTCTTCATAAACATAATATAAATATAATAATTTTAAGATAAGTATACATAATTTCTTTATTTAATTGATCAATAGTTTTTCTTCCAAAACCACGTTTTATAAAATGTTATCAAAAATGGTTTTTAAAATATCTAAACTATTTATTAAATAAATTTTTACCAATTATTTATTTTTAACTATTTATTTTTTTAGTAATATAAATTTTTTTCTAAAAAATACATATTTGACTTTTACTCAAAATGTGAAAAGAATCCTTTTTTAACATGCATTTCATGAACATGGATTACTTTAGTCATGAACACTAAATAATTTAAATCTTCCCTTATATGTTTTCAAATTTATTTTAATAGTGCATTTTCTCCTTAATATAAAAAATTTTAATATCTTATATCAATGATTTCAAATGAAATTGCTTTGTGAAATGTTTTATATTTTAAAAAGTTTTTTCAGGATATTAATATATTTTAATAATGAAATATTTTTAATTTTTTTAATGATTCGTTTTCATTTTTTAAAAATTGTTTTCAATGAAAATATTTTATATTTTTTTATGAATTTTTTTCATAAAAAATATATTTTCAAAGAAAGAATATTTTTTATAAGAAATGTTCTAAGTGACCTTTAAAAATCATTTTCTATCATTGTAGAAATCCTTTTATGTTACTTATAATTTAATAGGGATATGATAAATAGATTCCAATAAAATTATTTATATGAGTGGTTTATAATAATGACTAAAAGATTTTTATGAAACATGTTTCACTTCGATGAGTTATCACATGATAAAATTCATATGAATGCAACTTATTTTCATGGTTTATACTATGGTGAAATGATGAAATGATTAGAAATACCATCGCTTTTCCAACTATTTTGATTTAATGAAAGGTTTATGAATACTTTTTCATTTCATGGGTTATGATATTATGAATGTTTTATGATATTGTGGTACAAAAATGTATAGATTAAGTGATGGATGAGAAATATATATCTCTTCTACACACTGGGAAATGATAAATCATCTACAAGATCAGGGGGGAACCAATGATGTTACTATAAGTATAAAAAGGTGGGTATATCTATGGTTACCACAATACTGAAAAGGATGGTTCACAAGTGGTTATCCAAATACCGAAAAATAGAGTACATTGGTGGTTATCCCAATTTCAAAGCAGGTACAACGGAGGTTATAAATCTCTTAAACTGTCATGAATTTCATGGTGGGTAATTCTGACATATGATTTTCTATTCATATTAGTATTCCAGAAATATTTGTATTATTCTAATTTTATTCTCTCATGGATCATGTTCTTTTATTCCCTTTTGGTAATGTCTTATTAAATCTAAATATTTTTCTCATGACTCAACATTATTATTTTCGATATTTTGGGTATGGTTTTAAAATTTTATGATCATGTTATGATATTTTTATATTTATATTATGCTTACTTGTCTCTTTTTTTACCCAATGAGAGCATCTTTTCTCACCCTTTCATATTGTTTCTCTCCCCGGGTTATGAATAAATGTTTTATGATGGTAATATCTATAATGAAAACCGAATGGGAAGTTCTTTATCAAAGATATTGAATAGATTTCACAAAATTTGAATATTGTGTACATAGTATCCAAATAAACTAATCTATTACAATCCTCATGATTGTATTTTTTAATGTATGGAATATTCATCTAATAAGATGTAATATCTATGTTGAAAATATTAGGTCACTATAGTTGGTATCAAATGAAAGGTTTAGTTACCCATATGATAATAAAATGGTAAAAAATTAGTGAGTTGCCTAAGGTTATTTCTAAGGTTATGTGTAGGTATGTATCTAGGGATAAGTATAAGGATGAGTTAATTTATAGTAAGATATATTCAATTTTTGTAAAATATAGTGTTATTGGTTTCCAAATCATTATCCATATTTAGATAATAAAAGTGTATGTGTATGTGGGAAAGTGGAACCCTAGGCTAATAACACTAAAAATGGATCATTAAAATAGACTAGATCATCCCTTGGTACAATATAATGGGACATTCAACATACCATGTTTGAAATTACCTAGGGATATGCTTTGGAAATTCAAAAACACATTATAGACCATAAAAAAGAATTTAAATAAATAATGACCATGAATGAACTAGATTAAGCCTAAGGTGGAGAGAAGGTTTCAATATTTAGATACCCTATTTTTTATTTTTCATTTTTATGTGGTTTTACACTATGATTAGTTTTTATCTCTCTAGAATTATTGGTTTTATTCAATAGTGGGAACTATAAGGAACTGTTTTAACATTGAATGTGATGGAAAATTTGGTGGTGGGATAAAAATGGGATTTATTCAAGTACTGAAAGATGTTGTGATTTTTCATAATTATTTATCACATAACATGATTAATAGTGTTCACATTAACCAACAATCATACTCTCCAATGAAGAAGAAGAAAGATTTTTCAAGGTGTTATGGATGTGTAGAACATGAAAGAAAGATGATTAAATTTCATATATATCAAGAATTTGCGATGAATTAATAAATATATTGTCTCAAAGAATCTAGAAGATTTATTAAATGTGTAAAATACGTACAAAAAGAATGTAACTGTTGTGGGAAATTTTATAGTTTAGTTAATAATGTGGTTGTGAATAATGGTCTCCAAAAGCCATCATAAAATGTGGAAAATTATAAATTTGGAAACTGTTGGAATTACAAAAATTGATTTACTATGGTGGAAAAACATCAATAGAATAAGAAATGTTGTATGCAAAATGGTTTTAATATTGACTATAAAGAGACTAAAAATGACATATGAAAGAAGGTATGTAACGATCCAAACTACTATTAAAAAAATTCCCCTTGGGTTTTAATCATATGTATAATTATAGGACATATATATAGAATACTAATTAATTTATCTGGTTTATAATATTCTATCAAATTTAAATGATCATTAGAAATCATTAACATTGTTAATATAACAGTGGAATAATGATCACATGGTTAGTATAAATATAGGGTTTTAACAAATCCAATTGACACAGACAAGGGAAGTGATGGCCTTAACCAGTAAGATCATACCCTCTAAAGCCAATTTTTCAGAGATCTTCAGGAAGATAACATCAATTTTTTTTCATTGAATAATCCCAACATGTTATCAAACAACATATGCTTCAAATACCCCATTTACGATATAATTTTAAGATCATTAAGATCACAACCCAAACCATGTACGCCAAACCACCCCATAAATGTCTCACTATCGTTCACCTTACTTCTAGAGAGTTTGTGGGTTTATTAAAGGGATATGTACCATGAAACTAGTGATATGATAATGTACATTATTTTTTATAGAATAATGAATATATTTTCATCATTTTATTATTACTTAATAAATTTTTTATTTTGATACAATAAAACACAAAGATTATTTTAGGGTAATATTCAAATTCAATTAATAAATTTATTTTTACGAGTTAATTAATATTTTAAGTTAATATTATTATTAAATAATTTTTTATATATAAATTGTTATATAATTTATATAAATTCAAATTCAAATTTTTATTGGTTCAAAAATTGTCATTGTTAAAAAACTACAATTTTTTAATCAATGTAGATTTTTAAAAAAAATTTATAATTAACATATTTATAACATTATTTGGATAAAATTAATATTATTATAGGAATAATAAAGTTTAAATTATCCAATGGTGAGTTTTTGTTATTTTTTGAGACAATTGAAAATTTTGGAAAAAATTAAATTTCATATAAATATACTTCCTGTATTATGACATAATAATGAGAAAAAGGTTACGTAATAAATAATGTAAAGGATATAGATGAAGAAACATTAGTTTTTTATTTAATATAATGATATTTTATTTTTTTTTTATTAATTTTATAAATACATTATGAATCCTCCAAAACCATTAATATATTTATTGGATTTGAACTAATTTATTTAAGAGTAAGAGTCACCTTCATATAAGTATAGGAATTATTTTACTAAGGAACATTAAATTATAAAATATTGAAAACTATTTCTATTTGTAATAATACTTGGGGAAAACCCTTGTAATGGTTTGTGTTTTTGGTTATTTTAATTTGTAGACTCCAAAACCTAAATAATAATAAAATCTGCCTAATTCCTATATAAACCCACCTAGGATCCCACTTATCTTTACTAAAACTCCTTAGAGAACATCCATATTATAATCTACCCTCTCTATAGTCCTCCAAATGATCCCCAATATATAAATAATCCCCTTTAAATCATTTGGATATACACACTCAAGTATGTTCTCTTCTCTTCTTTGTTAATGTTTCCTTAATATCATATTCCTTCTATTTCCAATTACATATATTAGGACATGTCTTTACATGTACTAATTAATGTCAATTTAATTACTAAATTATTATACACCCATTTATCTCTAATCAACCCATTTTATTATTTTTTATGTTATGTTGTTATAATGGCAATATTTCAATGTGATTTTCCATTCCAAAATAATTTGGCAGGTAATACCATATCGATTTTCTATCATGGGTATTCATATTTATACATGTATAATTATTTAATTTTTCATTTAAATTAATTTACTACACACTCCATGATTGAGGATTAAAATATGATGATGAATTTATCCATGATGTATGATCTATGTGTCACATATAAGCAGGATAATGAAATTAAAGTGATAGATTCACCCAAAATTATATAGTGCTTCAATGCAGTTTGAAATGTTTAGTATCATGATATATCATGTTGGTATTGAAAGAAAACCAAATTTATTTTTTTTATTTTTTCTTTTCTGATATATTGGAAGTTATCCTGGACCTGTGTTTGTGATGTTTTTTACGTTGTTGCAACATTCCCATGTTTCCATTATGATTATAATGTTATCTCATGTCTCATTATTCATGTTTTTTATTCTTACTCTTTTTGTTACCCATAAATATGTCTTATATAAAATGTATTATTGTATTCTTGTTATGAATTTTATATTCCATTACTAGGATTAATAGATCCCTCATTTCTTCTGTATATTCCCATGTCATCGCATGCATGTTTACATGCAAACATGATAATGAAGTTTTTAATAACGAAAATATTTTTCATGTTTTATAATTTTTATGTAAATTACCTATTTTCAAAATAAAATAGGATTACAAATAATATGGTTTTAATTAATTTTAATCATAGGTAATAATTCATCAATTAATTTGTAATAAAGATAAGGGATATTATAGACTGTATGAAAGGAAACAATTTGTGTTTTTGCGAATAATATTAGAAATATATAGAGAAATACATAGGTATAAGACAATATATAAAAAACATACATAAATTTTGGTTATGTAATGTGTATGAGTATTTTCATGAAAATGAATCCCTCTCTGGATACCACATGTGGAAATGGTTTGGTTTAGATATACCGAGGGGTAACAACTCTGACAAGGTGTGTCGGGCCAGAATAAGAGTAACATGGTACATAACAATGGGCCTTAATGAATACCTGGTTTGACACTCCATTCTGATTTGGTTTGGTAAATTCCTAAACTCACTAAAAAATTTATAATGGAAATAATAAGTGTTCATAATAGTATATGTTTGGAAATAGATCATGTATAAATTAGACTGAGTCATAAGAATTAATATGTTAAGGAAATAAAAGTAATTTAAAAGTTATCCCTATAATTTCATTATAATCACATTTATGTGTTTAATAGATATAAAATAATCATCCCTATTTTACATATTATTCTTTCTAATGACTATAAATATGAAAATTTAGGTAAAAATTCAATGCAACTAGAAATATGATGACTTCCCCAATGATCCCCCAAACCAGATTAGAGCAGGAATCAAAAATACAGTGATAAAACCATCTCATATTACAAAGGTTGTATATTGAAAAATTCATCAGGAGGAGCACCCAAATACCCCTAATAAATAACAATCTATCCTTGTGTCCTTTATGCAATAAAGGCCTCTCATAATTAATGGATCATATGATCCATTAATCATAGTTAAAAGGATCAACTCCATTGAAAAGATCCTCTCCATCATAAAAATATACAAGAAATGTGAATGTTATTCTGGATATTTATCATATGGATGTATAATATGATCAGTGGTGGAAATTGATTGAAATTAGTAAGCATTAATATGTGATCGATGCGATAGGTGAGGGTGGAATTACAGACAATGTTTTTAAATTGCTATTTTTCCTCGCACTCTCTCACATAAAATTGAATGGTATTTCATTTCCCTCAATAAAAAATACGATGAATCTATCATGGAGTACGTGGAAAATATCAAAATATTCTATGATACGTCTCTAACATTTTTTTCCTGCCAAATTCAAGGTTGATCACTTATATGGGGGGATAAAAACATGTATATTAAAACCCGTGGTGATCAAAGAAATTGATATCTATGAGAAAATTATCTAATGTTCCCTCAAAGTCAAGATAGATATTAGTGAATCTCAAGGGTATCATGGGGATAAGAAGAGTAATTTGGAAGTTAATTTTAGTTTTCTGATAGAGAAATATAATGGTGCTAATAAAATTCAACATCCCACTAGTAAATGGATTGAAAAGAAGCAACCCAAAATATGCATAAGGTGGGAGAGGAAATACATTCGGTGTGTGAAGGAATGACCCATAGGTTATAATTTATGAATAAGGAAACACACTAATATGATAGAGGAATAGAATTCACTATTCAACCATCATTGCATTATTCATTTCATTAAACTAAATGGACTAGGAAAGTAATGAAATAAATTCCCTATGCCAAGGGTTTTTGGAGACAAATCAAAAACAGCTCCAAGGTATCGAGGGATTGTATTTTCCATCGCAACAACTAATATGGATCCCGAAAAGGAAGTGTGGATAGGTATTCTTGTTATTCATTCAATAATTGTAAAAATACATTTTTATTATTCTCAACACATTCCTCAATATCAGAAAAGTTTAGTAGAACTATTCAAATGCCAACCCAAAGAAAGGAAGTAGAGTTGTCAATGGAAATGGAAAATGTTTCAGTTATTGAATCCTAAGTATATAACTACTCCCCTTTCACAATTTTTGGCCTAACATCCAAAAAATCATTCTATTCTAACTTTTGTAAAATTTGATGCAAATTTTGGATGGATTGTATTTCTCTATATAGAGACAACATTAATTTCCAGGAGAAGGAAACCAAACATCGCATTATGAATTTACCCTTGAATCAATACAAGTGGACGAAGGCGGATGAATCTTTTTTATCCCCAAAATCTCGATCATATATATTATATCTCTATGATAAACTGTATCTGACTCTGATGATTGAGTCTATTGAACATTCCATTCAATAATGCATTTAAATTTTGGGGGAATAGGCATATGTGTTTCTAAATGAATTCTCTGGTCTTCCTCCTATCCAAGAGGATGATTTTTCAATTGATATTAAACATCAGGCAATACAATTATCCACGAATCCTTATAGAATTTTTTTTATGAATCATGAAGAGAAAAATAAAAAAACTATTGGATAATCTAGATAAATGTCTTATATACCTATTTAGATCTCCATTTGGTTCACCAATATTATTCTTTATGAAGAAGGATGGGTAAATGTTCCTTTTAATTGATTGTCATGAGTTCAAAAATATCATGATAATGAAAAAATATCTACATCCTGGGATTGATGATTTTCTTGATCAACTACATGGAGAACAATGATTATCGAAGGTGGATTTGTGGATGTGGTATTACTATGTCAGGGTGAATAGGATGATATCCCTACGACTGAATTTTTACAAGGTATGATCAGTATGAGTTAATTGTAATTCCATTCAAACTCTATAACTCTCATGATATATACATGGATTATATGGATAGAGTATTTAGGTGTTACCATGTCAAGTTTGTGGTAACATTTAATGATGAAATTATAAAATACGTCAAATGAAAGGAGGAGCAAGGGGATCATATAAATATTTTTCTAAAGACCTTGAGAAATTAAAATATTCTTGATATGTACAAAAAATGTTGGTTCTTCTTAAAGGAAGTATCATTCTTGGGTTATATCATTATAACCAATTAGATATCTCACAGTCCTTTAATGATATATGTAAATTAAGGATAGAAGAGGCTAAAATCTACAATAGATGTCCATGGTTTACTTGGATTATATGGTTATTATCACCAATTTGTATTAAATTTGTCATGACTCTTCAAATCCTCTATCCAAGATAACATGGAAGGGAGATTTTTTTCTTGGAATGATGAGAATAAAGAGAGATTTAAGGTTCTTAAATCGTGACTTATAACTACCCCTATGCTCACACTACCCACATGTTGATAACCTATTGTTTTGTTTTGTGATAAATCAAAGAAATTATTTGGTTGTGTGTTAATATAAAATGACAATTTCATAGCCTATGTTTCAATAATTTTGAATAATTTTTAACAGAACAAACTGCCACATGATTTGGAGTTGGCAATATATATCTTCTCTTTTAAAATATGTTAAAATTTATTCTTTGGTGATAAATGATAAATATATATACAACACAAGAGCATCATGTATGTATCCAAATAGAAATAGTTGTATATGTACCAATGAAGATTGTCTGATATGATTAATGATTAAGATTGATCAATACACTACCATTCTAAAAATTTGAACAAAGTGGAATATGTTTTTTGCATAAAGGATCTAAGAATTAAATCATTAATGAGATTGTATAGGGATCCAATATTTTTATAATTAATGAGGATAGTCTCAGGAATCAAAATGGAGGGAATATCATCATTCAATTCGAAAATTGTTTCTCAACCATCCTTCTCTGAAGATGTTAAGGGATGCTATTAAATATTATTTGATAATTTAGAATAAATATTAAACTATAAGGATAGGGAAATACTTGGAGTTATATGTTAATGATGAAGGTAATGTGTGATTTGGTTCACGACTATGTGTTCAATCAAATCAAGTTTTCATGAAGGACATGTTTTGTGATGCACATAGTTCAACTTTCTCTATAAACCCAGCAATCCCAACCATGTATCATGATATCTATGAGAACTATTTGTGGGAAAATATGAATAAATAGATCTCAAAATATACATTGATGTTCCTAGTATATTATAATGTTAAGTCTGAATGAAATATTTCTACGGGGATGATGCAACCATCAACCATACCTACATGGAAATTGGATAAATCTCCATGTATTTTGTCACAGAACTTCCATATACATCCATATGATACAATGCTATTTGTTTTGTTATGGGTCATCGTATAAAGTCTATTCAATTTTTCACAATCATAGAGGACATATCACTAGATAGAAGTTAATTTTTATACATTATTGAAGTGATGAGACTTCATGGAGTACCACTATCTATTGTATTTGATCGGGATACGAGATTCACCTCCAGGTTCTGGAAACTTTTCCCACACACTCTAAACACTATGATGAACTTTAACAAAACTTATCTCTCCCAAAAAATGGCCAATTTGATAAGACTATATAGAAGCATGAGTTAATTTTGATACACTACTACAAAATATGTATTTAACACATCAAGAAATGGCCTTAATTAGCATTTGAATATTGCTAACTACTTAGCGTGGTTAAAATACTAGGTCATTTTTTTCTCTAAAAAAGTTTAAAAAAATGGACTTTTATGTGAACTTATAGAAGTGATGGTAAAGTATTATTTTATCAGCTCTTATATAAGTGTTGACAAGGGATCATTAATGAGATCTCAAAGAAACATTGATAAAGGGCCATACTACTATGTGTTGTAACTGTAACCCTGCACTTTTTCGTAAAAACACACCACATCACCAAAAACACACCAGATATCAAAAATAATAAGTACCAATATAGGGTCTAAATTCATAAAAATTTACAACAAAATCACATGAAAAATATACAATATTATAGAAATTTCAAATATTGTTTTATAAAAATAAATAAATACAAATTATTACATATATTCAAATACATCAATATTCTTTTTTCATTTTATCCTGACTCAACTAATGCTATTGTCAAAAAACACCCCTGATAGATAAAAATTACTCACTTTTAGAAGACGAAAATTTTTATTTTAGTAATAATATAAAGAAATAAGTTAACTGAATGTGTTAATATTACTAAAATTGATGTCAATTTTAAATAAGATTCGACACTTGGAGTCATACCATTCACACCGCACATCAGATTGAGGTGTGGCTAATTCCAATGCATTTTAAATGACTTGATAATTATTTTTCTAATGTATCAAAACAATCAAAAAGTGTTTTCTCAGGTTTGACTGTGTCAATTTTCTTTATTTTCTAAAATGTCATTGAAAACTGAAATAATGATCATTTGACTCATTGAAATCACATATTTTATCTATTTGATGTGAAACAGATTCTTAAATGTCTTATATGACGTTTGAATCATTGTCCTTTGTTATCAATAAAATCGGAGTTCATTTGATCAATTTTCAATGTGTTAAACATTTTGAACTACAATGTAGTTTTAAACCAATAACAAACACTTCATGTCATATCCGCTATATCGTGTATCAGATTGAGATAAGTAAAATTCCGAGATGATATAAATGAATTATAAAACATTTCTATAATGTTTCAAAATAATATAAATGTGTCTGACTAGTTTTGAGTTGAAAAAATGATCAATTTACTAAAATTGAAGTCAATTTTAAATAAAAAAATGCACTTTGAGATATACCTATCACACCATGCATTGGATTGAGGTGAATTTGGTTACTACATGTCCCAAATTACATATGGATATTTTATGTAATGTATCAAGACAATATGAATGTGTTTTCTTGGTTATGAGAAAGTAACATTTCTTATTTACTAAAATGTCATATTAAAATGGAAACACACACTTTTGACTCATTCAATATCATCGTGTATTGGTTTGATGAGAAATAGAACCATGCACATCAAAAGGTCTTATAAATTATTTTCATAAATTATCACAAAATTATTAGTGTGTTTTATAGGTTTTTAGTGAGTGAATCATTTGGAAAAAAATATCGATTTTAAAGTAATAACAAAAACATTGATTCATACAGGGCACATTGTGTATCGGGTTTAGGTGCAGCTAATTCCGACATGCCACAAAGAATATATGAATTTTTTTCCTAAATTATCAATACATTGTGAATTTTTTTATTCATTTTATTTATGAAATTAGTCCATTTAACATAAATTGATGATTATTTTAAATTACATGATTCACGTTGAGTCATATATGTCACTACATTTGTCAGATAGAGGTGAGGATGATTCCAACACGTCCCAACTGACTTATGGATTATTATTCTAAATATAAAAATAATATAAAAGTGTTTGATTAGTTTTTTTACATCACATGTTTTTTTTTCTAAAATGTCATTTTAATATTGAAACAAACACTTTGACTCATACCAACCACATTGTGTATCAGATTAAGGTGAAGCTAATTCATAGACATCAAAAATAAAATATGGATAATTTTCCTAAATTAATTATTCAATTTTATTACATTTTCTCAGTTTTTTGTAGGTTAGTTGGCCTTTTACTAAAATTGATTTCACTTTTAAATGAAAATATGCATATGGAGTCATAATTGTCACACTGTGAATCGAATTGAGTTGTGGCTAATTCATGAACATCTCAATTTTTTTTGAATCTATTTCCTAATGTTTTGAAACAAGATGAATGTGTTTTTATGGTTTTGAGTAAGTTAGGTTGTCTTTTACTAAAATTGATGTTATTTTAAAATAAATACACTTAGAGGAATACTTGTCTCACTGTGCATCAGATTGAGGTGTGGTTAATTTCTACATGTTACAAATAACTTATAAAATTATTTACAAATGTATCATAACAATATGAATTAATATTCATGGTTTTGAGTATGTAACCTCTCTTTTTTACTAAAATGTCGTTTTAAACATGAATCTTGCACATTGACTCATTCATCTACTATTGTGTATCAGTTTGATGTTAGATCAAATCTTATATGTCACAAATGATTTATGAATTAATTACCTAAATTATCATGAAAACCCAACATCATTTTCATGGTTTTCAGTGAGTGAAAATATTTAAAATCGAATGTATATTTTAAACTGATAATAGACACATTGTGTCATATCAGGTACATCGTTTATCGAATTGAGGTACAATTTATTCTTAACAGTCAAAAATGAGTAATGGATCATTTTATTAAAGTATAAAAACAATACGAATATGATTTCATAATTTTTATTATTTCAATTTTCTTTTTTAATAAAATTAATATAAATTTTAAATAGAAATAATTACATTGAGTCATACCAGTAACATCATGTGTCGGATTTTTGTCCGGCTGATTCCTACAAGTCTCAATGTCTAAAAAAATCTTCACATTCCATGTTAACATGATTTCCATTTAAATTGTTTATCTAACTTCTTACATTGTAAGAGAAGCTTCGAAGAAACAAGATCAACTCGAAAAAAATGAATCTACATTTACATGAAAACAATTATTACTAGTAATACTAAAAAGAAATAAATTATACATAAATATGAAATAATACACTAATTCTATGGACAATATTACTAATATGAAAATACTGAGATTACCTCTATGATTTAGCAGTGGAGGGAAATTAATGAAATGTGATAAATGTAAACATAGTAGGTGAGAAAGGTTTTGAGGGTGAGGAAGTCTGTGGATGTTTTGCTGTAGAAAGTCATGAAATATGGACAGATCACCCCAAATCAAACAAAAGAATCTAGCTGTCACGAACCGTCTTCGGGGCCCGTGCCGTGATTACCCCAAACCCGCCTTCCATAGGTCAGGGGCTGGCGACTAGCACCAAAGGCGTAAAATCCCGATAAGTGGGAAGGCATTGCATTTATAAAAGAAAACAAGCACCACAGAGTAAAAACGGAAGAAAAACACTAAGTACAAAAAAAAGCATAAAAGTAAATGGGCCAGAATACAAACCCAAAATAAAGTACAACTACAACTGAACAAGGTACAACAGCAAAAAGACAAACAGCTGGAAGAAGGAAGCAGCTCCTGGGTCGTCCTCCTCGGATCCTACCTGAAGGGTAAGTACAGATAGCGCAGCTCCTGGTCGTCCACCACGGATCCTACCTGAAGGGTAGGTACAGATAGCGCAGCTCCACGCTCTCGTCCGTCAACCTCCTCTTTGAGTCTTCACGTCGTGTAGTCCACCTCCGGGTACTGACTCGTGGTGTAGTCCACCTCAGGGTACCGTCCAGTCCTCGAACACTCGGCCTCCGTCAGCACTGCCCGTCGTCTGCAACCAACACAACGAGGTGCGGGCATAGCCCGTGCTTGGGTGAGTATAACGATACTCAGTAGGGACCCCGAGACCCTCGAGGTCTCACTAAACCAACAAGGATAACCGCAAAGAAGATCTCAACAGATTACCTCTACTTAGGTATATGGCCATACATATACCTAAGTTATCCAGTAACCCATCTCAATCATGAGGAAACACAAGGATTGTGAAATCAAAGGATAACCACTACCCAGGTATATGCCCATACATATACCTATGTTAGAAAGTGACCCATCTCAATCATGAGGCAAACACAACGTCAAAAGTCTCAGCTCAAACCAGGATTTTCATTTATCGAAACCGTAACTACTGAAGAGCTCCGTCTCTGGAGTGTACAGTGGTCCGGTCATGACTCCGAGGTACTGATCCCTAACCTAAGACTGCTGAGGTACTCCTCATGTCGAGTACTGCGGGCCTGCCACCTAACACAGTAGTGCTTCCCGCCGGGGTCTGCCACTCAAACACAGTAGTGCTCCCCCCTCATAGCCTACAGAGGTACTCCTCCTATCAAGTACCGCGGGTCTGCCACCTCACATAGTAGTGCTCCTCCACTGTGGGTCTGCCACCTCACAAAGTAGTTCTCCCCACTGGGCTACGTAAGTCACTCTGAATCGAATCGGACAAGCAGTCTTCAGGTCTCTGCCGGCTACACGGTCTCTGTACTCCGTACGCTCGTCTCCGGGAGAGTCCTCTCCACGAGCTACATGTCGATACTCCAAGTATCTCAAAGTCTCACGAAGAATTATCTCAAAGTACCACCTCGTCATAGGGGTCTCAACGCAACAGACGGCGCGTCAATCGAACGCCCGGTCTGTGAGTTATTAGCCTTTTCATCCTAGGGGCCCGGTTGGTTTTGTGAGTGAACCAACCCGGCCGTATCTCAACTGTACCACGAACTCCCATAGGGTATACTCATAAGGACCGATACTCAACGTGATCACCAACGTCGTTGACGGTTCGTCAAACGGACGTCTCGTCTGAAAGATATCAGCTTTTCCGTTCTAGGGGCCCGGTTGGAATTCGGTGCGATCCAACCCAGCCACTATCCATCTGCATCCAATTCTCGGGCGGAGGATTCCAATAGTTTCGTATCGTCAGCAGGAACTCAACGCAACAGATGGCTCGTCAATCGGACGCCCGGTCTGAGAGTTATTGGCTTTTCCGTCTCACACCCACCCTGGAAAACTTTCCAGGAGGTCACCCATCCTGATCACTATTCTAGGCCAAGCACGCTTAACTATGGAGTTTTAACCACGTAGGATCCCGAAAATGAAGGTGTACCTTGAGTATAGTATACCGAAACGACCGTCTCGATCCAAGGATCGTGTTGCCGCTGACGACGAGTCGTTTGGAGGCCCGTAGCCCAAGATACGGGCATTTGACCAAAAGTGGTCCGAAACTGGGGCTCTGGGCCCGAGCCGACCCGGCCCGACCCCCCCCCCCCCTGGGTCGGCCGAACCGGGTCGACCTGGCCCGGGCAGCGACCCGTCCTGACGACCCGGCCCGGCTCGGAAAACCCGGCCCGGGCGGCGGCGCGGCGGCGTGGCGGCACGGGCCGGTGCGGCGGCACGACGGCGCGGGCCGGTGCGGCGGGGCGGTCCGGCGCGGCGGCGCGGACCGGCACGGTGGCACGGTCTAGGCGCCGTTCGGGGGCCACGCGCGGGGGCAAAGCCTCCCGCTTTGAGAACCGTTTCCCCTTAATTGGGGCCGCTTTTGAGACCCGGCCGGGGGAAATTAATTCCCCAGGTCATCACTATCCGGTCGGCCCGCACTGGCCAGCCGTTTTCGCTAGCAAGGACCGGCGACGGCCGGTCCTTCCTTCGCTGACACCGGCGGCCCGGTGCTGGCCGCCAGTCATCTTGCTCCGCCGCGGCCTGGAACCAGCCGCGGCCTATGCCGTCCGACGCGATAAGACGACATCGCTTCCCTCCGCCGCGGCCCCGCTCCGGTCACGGCGCCTTTGACTTTCTTCGACGAGACGTGACGGCGTCGCGTTCTTTGATTTCTTTCCACGTTGCGGGGCGACGGAGCCGCGCAATAATTTCCGTGCGATTCCCGCGTGGTGCGACGGCACCACGCCATCCCGTTCTATCCGCAGGGAAACAATTATGTACATAGGAGGGGGTTTCGGCCGTGTTGGTGCGGTCCGGGCCTCCCTCTCATTAGACAATAACATTTAATCCTTTATCCTCGAAGATCGACATTCTAGAATCAAGAATGGAAAATCAAAAAATAAAATATCAACAATCCCCTACCTCAGATTCATGTGCGGAGCACGCCAATCAAGCCGCGGAAGACTAGCATCGCGGAGGACGGGCGTCACGGAAATCGAACATCATTTCCATTGACGTCGAGGTGCGTCCGAAGAGGTACGTCGCTGGAGAAGCTTCGTAAGCTGATGGAGATAGTCCGAGGAGGAAACGGCGTCTCCTTTCGTTGACATGGGAAGAAGATCGAAGAAGCGGTGTCGTCGATCTTCGGAAACACACCGGCTACGAAGAAGAGAAGCGGCATTCTTCATCGGAGCTTAAGTTTTCTTCGTGTTCTTCGTCAAGGTTGAAGAAGATTGAGAGAGCTTCTCAAAATCTCTCAAGGTGGCAAAGGAGACCAACCCAAAATAAAATAAGCTTAAGCCTTATTTTATTTACACAACTAAACATTTGAATTTAAAAAGATAAGAAACGAACCATTAATTCGTAGAATAAATTCAACGAAAGAAACAGCTCATTTAATTTACCAAATAAACCGCCCAATTAAATGGTCTGTTAAGAATTTAAGAAAACGCATCAGTTTATTTTCATAATGACGGGTTTTCACGGGTGCGTTACTTAGCGGAAAGAAACGGCGGGGTTCGTGCGGGCCCCACATCACAAATATCTTACCAAGAGGGTAGGATATTTCTGGATAGTACCCTATCCGGTTCAACTCATTTTACGCCGCTTTTAAGTGGCTTCAAGTGGCTTACTAGTGGCTCAAGTGAAATAAAATAATGTTGTCGAAAAATTATTTTATTTCTTATCCTTAAGCCCAAAATTTTAAAAACCACACCCGAGAAAACGCAACTTCGGAAGATGTGTTTCTAAGCGAATACCGGTGCTGCAATTTCATCGGTGCCCTCAGAATTCGATTCCGGGCACCGGTTCAAAAGTTAGAAAAACCTGCTCGTCCGTTCACTGAACGTACCCGAGCCAAACTTCGGAAATTGATTCCGGGCACACCGGGCCTCGGAATCAGGCGCCGTCAGAAACTGCGTTCTTGTAAAATTCCAAAGAAAATTTAAAAAATTTCCTTGTAATTTACGGGTCTTTACATTACTCCCACCACATGGATTTACATCCCCGTAAAGCTTCACCACAAACTTAGGGAAACAAAGCGGTACTGAGCACGCATCTGAGCCTTCCACTCTCATGTGCTCACTTGGAGGATCCCGTGCTGCCAAAGAAAGTGCACAAGAGGAATCGACCGTCCTCCAAGGATCCGCTCCTGTCGATCCTCAATCCCCACAGGAACCTCAGTAGAAGACATTTATCGCCAGCGTCCAGCTCCTCATGGTCGATGATATGCGAAGGGGTCGAGCACGTATCTCCTCAGTTGAGATACGTGGAAGTCGTCGTGAACCTGGTGCAACTGAGGTGGATGGGTCAAGCTGTAAACCACCCCGCCTACCCAGGTGAGGACCTAGAAAGGTCCGTTGAACCTCGGAGATAACTTGCCACCTTGGCCAAATCTCCATAAACCTCGTTGAGGTGAGACTCGTATAAGGACGTGATCGTCATCCTCGAACTCCAGGGGCCTCCATTTCCTGTTAGAACTAGTACTCAAAACGAATGCTTCCACGAGGGTAAGGTTGACCGACTCAAGAGTGATCGGTCACACCCTCCTATGCAAGAGTTACCCAGCGCTGTCTGGGGTTTCCTTTTCCGCCGACCAAGGAAAACCCATCCCGACGTTTTCCTAAAACCATCAATTTGAGTATGAACAGTTATTGCCCATTCCATACTCAAACTAACGTCATAAGGCCTCAATGCTGCCACCAAGATATTCCAACCAAAACTCTCGCCTCGAGGGACTGACCACACCATCGGCGTAAGTTTGATTATCGAGTCTCCTCCCAATGTATCTCCATACGTGAGGGTCAAGTCCACGGCTTACCGGAAACTCTAGGTCTGGAACAAGATTTGTGAAAGCGAGGAATGATTCATATCGGCGTCTGTTACTACAGCAGCTAGTAGTGGACACAGACTATCCCTTGAATCATTTCCAGAGCCATTGGGTCACACTCCTTGACCGCATGCAGCCGCATTCTTCCACCGCCCTCCAGCTCCCTGAGCCTGGCGGGAATAACTAAGGTGGGTGGTTGTACCATGTTAAGATGTAAAGCACCTCATGCTGCTCTCCTAGCTCTGCCTCCACGTCTACCGCTTCGTAGACTCATCTCTATCATGAGGTAAACACAAGGTCAAAAGTCTCATCTCAAACCAGGATTTTCATTTATCGAAACCATAACTGCTGAAGAGCTTCGTCTCTGGAGTGTACAGTGGTCCTGTCATGACTCCGAGGTACTGCTCACTAACCTAAGACTGCTGAGGTAATCCTCCTGTCGAGTACCGCGGGCCTGCCACCTCACACAGTAGTGCTTCCCGTCGGGGTCTGCCACTCAAACACAGTAGTGATCCCCCCTCATAGCCTACAGAGGTACTCCTACTATCAAGTATCGCGGGTCTGCCACCTCACAAAGTAGTGCTCCTCCGATGTGGGTCTGCCACCTCACAAATTAGTTCTCCCCACTGGGCTACGTAAGTCACTCCGAATCGAATCGGACAAGCAGTCTTTAGGTCTTTGCCGGCTACACGGTCTTCGTACTCCATACGATCGTCTCCGGGAGGGTCTGCTCCACGAGCTACAAGTCGATACTCCAAGTATTTCAAAGTCCCACGAAGAAGTATCTCAAAGTCCCACGAAGAAGTATCTCAAAGGACCGCCTCGTCATAGGGGTGTCAACGCAACAGACGGCGCGTCAATCAGATGCCCGGTCTGTGAGTTATTAGCCTTTTCCTCCCAGGGGCCCGGTTGGTTTCGTGAGTGAACCAACCCGGCCGTATCTCAACTGTAACCCGAACTCCCATAGGGTGTACTCATAGGGACCGATACTCAACGTGATCACCAACGCCGCTGATGGTTTGTCAAACGGACGTCTGGTCTGAAAGATATCAGCTTTTCTGTTCCAAGGGCCCGATTGGATTTCGGTGCGATCCAACCCGGCCACTATCCATCTGCATCCAATTCTCGGGCGGAGGATGCCAAAAGTTCTGTATCGTCAACAGGAACTCAACGCAATAGACGGCGCGTCAATCGGACGCCCGGTCTGAGAGTTATTGGCTTCTTCCGTCTCACACACACCCTGGGAAACTTCCCAGGAGGTCACCCATCCTGATCACTACTCTAGACCAAGCACGCTTAACTATGGAGTTTTAACCACGTAGGCTCCTGAAAAGGAAGGTGCACCTTAAGTATAGTATACCGAAAAGACCGTCTCGATCCAAGGATCGCGTTGCCGCTGACGACGAGTCGTTTGGATGCCCGTAGCCAACGAAACAGGCATTTGACCAAAAGTGGTCCGAAACTGGGACTCTAGGCTCGGCCCGACCCGGCCCGACCCCCCCCCCCCCCCCTGGGTCGGCCGAACCGGGTCGACCCGGCCCGGGCGACGACCCGGTCCGACTCGGAAAACCCGGCCCGGCCGGCGGCGCAGCGGCATGGCAGCGCGGGCCAGTGCGGCGGCACGGCAGCGCGGGCCGGTGCGGCGGCACGGCAGCGCGGGCCGGTGCGGCGGCGCGGTCCGGCGCGGCGGCGCGGACCGGCACGGCGGCGCGGCCTAGGCGCCGTTCGGGTGCCGCGCGCGGGGGCAAAGCCCTCCGCTTTGAGAACCGCGGCCCCTTAATTGGGGCCACTTTTGAGACCCAGCCGGGGGAAATTAATTCCCCAGGTCACCACTGTCCAGCCGGCCAGCACTGGCCGGCCGTTTTCGCCAGCAAGGACCGGCGATGGCCGGTCCTTCCTTCGCCGACACTGGCGGCACGGTGCCTGCCGCCGGTCATCTTGCTCCGCCGCGGCCCCGCTTCGGTCGCGGCGCCTTTGACTTTCTTCAACGCGACGCGACGGCGTCGCGTTCTTGGATTTCATTCCACGGCACGGCGTGACAGCACCGCGCAATAATTGTCGTGCGATTCCCGCATGGTGCGACGGCACCATGCCATCCCGTTATATCCGCAGGGAAACAATTATGAACATAGGAGGGGGTTTCGGCCGTGTTGGTGCGGTCCGGGCCCCCCTCTCGTTGGACAATAACATTTAATGCTTTATCCACGAAGATCAACATTCTAGAATCATGAATGGAAAATCAATAAATAAAATATCAACAATCCCCTCCCTCGGAATCAAGTGCGGAGCACGCCAATCAAGCCGCGGAAGACTAGCGTCGCGGAGGTCGGGCGTCGCGGAAATCGAACATCGTTTCCGTTGACGTCGAGGTGCGTCCGAAGAGGTACGTCGCTGGAGAAGCTTCGTAAGCTGACGGAGATAGTCCGAGGAGGAAACATCGTCTCCTTTCGTTGACACGGGAAGAAGATCGAAGAAGCGGTGTCATCAATCTTCGGAAACACACCGGCTACGAAGAAGAGAAGCGACGTTCTTCGTCGGAGTTTAAGTGTTCTTCTTGTTCTTCGTCAAGGTTGAAGAAGATGGAGAGAGCTTCTCAAAATCTCTCATGGTGGAAAAGGAGACCAACCCAAAATAAAATAAGCTTAAGCCTTATTTTATTTACACAACTAAACATTTGAATTTCAACAGATAAGAAACGAACCATTAAATCATATAATTAATTCAACGAAAGAAACAGATCATTTAACTTACCAAATAAACCGCCCAATTAAATAGTCTTTTAAGAATTTAAGAAAACGCGTCAGTTGACTTTCATAATGATGGGTTTTCGCGGGTGCGTTACTTAGCGGAATGAAACGGCGGGGCCCATGCGGGCCCCACCTCACAAATATCTTACCAAGAGGGTAGGATATTTCTGGATAGTACCCTATCCGGTTCAACTCAATTTAAGCCGCTTTTAAGTGGATTCAAGTGGCTTCCAAGTGGCTCAAGTGAAATAAAATAAAGTTGTCGAAAAATTATTTTATTTCTTAACCTTAAGCCCGAAAATTTAAAAACCACACCCGAGCAAACGCAACTACGGAAGAGGCATTTCTAAGAGAATACCGGCACTGCGATTTAATCGGTGCCCTCAGAATTCGATTCCGGGCACCGGTTCAAAAGTTAGAAAAACCCGCTCGTCCATTCACTGAACGTACCCATGCCAAACATCAGAAATTGTTTCCAGGCACACCAGGCCTCAGAATCAGGTGCCGTCAGAAACTGCATTCTTGTAAAATTCCAAAGAAAATTAAGAAAAAAATTTCCTTGAAATTTACGGGTCTTTACACTAGCTATGTAATAATTTTTTTATATGAATAATACTAAAATGAAATAAATTATACATACATATGAAAGAATACATTAAATCTATGGGAAAAGAATTTTTCTCTTAAACTAGAAATATTACCTCAGCAATTGATCAATGGATGTTTCATTGCACTTCTAGTAAAGGCCATGGGGAAAACATGAAAGAAAGATATAAATGAATCATTGTACAGGGGAAAACCTTTTTGAGGGAGAAAATGATTGTGGATGTTTTAGTGTAGAAAGGCATAAAATTTGGACAAACCACCTCAACTTGATCAAAAGAATAACATATTGGAGAAAATAGTTATTATATGAATAATATTTAAATTAAATTAATTAATCTTAAATATGAAACAATGAATTAATTATAAGGACAATTATTATATTTTTCAAATATAAGGATTAAATTTTTAATTGATAAAAGCTAGTGTTTTTGTTCTTCTTGTAAAGTTAGTGGAGATAACATTAAGGAAAGTGATAATTGCAACACGGCAAGGGTGAAATGGTTTTGAGGGAGAAGAATGTAGTTGATGTTTTGGTGAAGAATGGAATAAAATATTCACAGAACACCCCAATTGAACATAATAATCCACCTATATATTAAAAAACCTATTATGTGTGTAATAATAATAATAAATAAAATAATAATAAATATGAAAAATTATATTAATTATATTAAAAATAATTCTACTATGAAAGCATTAATATTACTTTTGTGATTAAGCAGAGAGAGCATTCTTACCCTTCCTGAAAATGCATGAAAAATGGACAAAACTCTTCTAAAATAAACAACATATATATAGAATATGTTGAAATAATCATTCTTTATTAGGAATGATTTATCTTTTATCACATCTACAAAAAGATTAAACTTCAAAAAACATAGTTCATCAACTTTACCTCCATTGATATTGTCAATTCATTTTCAACAAAAAAGCGAAATTTGAAATTTTGTATAATACACCTATTATATCTATTCAATAATTCCAAAATAGGATATATTTTTATATATTGGATGTCTATATTTGGAACATAATATGTGCATCGCTATATCCACAAGAATAACACCACAATTTTTCATCATACTGAAATCACCATGTTCTTTTGTATAAAACATATAACCATTGATTACGAAACCAATGTAAGATATAACATTTTTATCTGGTTTAATGGCTATCCATTCAAGTTATTCAGAAATTGAATTCATTTTTTTAGATAATACTTTATAATTTGGATATCTTAACCATCCTATAAACTGTTGGTTTTGTGTATTTGATATCCATACATCAGCCCTTAGTGGATTAAAATATATAAAAATTTCTTTGGGTCATCAATGTATGGAGCAACATCTTCATTGTTATGGAATATGTAATGGTTTTATTGCTTTCACTCAATCATTTTAATTGTTAAAACTTATATTTCGAAAATCCCATCCCCTAGAATGAGTTCTCTAAGATGAGACATTTGGAGAATGATTATTTCAAAATATGTTTGGTCATCTGTATAGAATTGAATATATTATTCAACAATATATCATTATGTGATACAACCTTTGTTCTGAAATCGATTCACGAAACACCCTTGCAAAATAATCATATATTGATTAGTGGGGAACCTCCATCTGTAATGGTTAGAACCACATGTTGAACCTATCTTTTCATGTGAACCATCATGTTGACCATTATATAAAAGTATGATTGTAGAAATAAATACTCTATTTCACATTATAGTGATCTAATCTCCTTATTCATTTCGGGAAACATCACCAGGTCTACAACCTGACTTTCTCTGAAGTAGAGTCTTGTTAATTTATATTGTAAAATTTGTTGTAAGAATGTAATAGAAAGTAGCAAGCATTAAATCTTATATAAAAAATGACAGTCATGTGATTTATTCCTTGTAACATCAAATTATTCAATGACATGAAATTATTGATATTTGATTAATACCATAACAGGACATTTACACTAATTAAGAAAAGGATGAATTTAAATTTTTATTTTCTAGATAGAGTGTACGTTACTAGAGGATGAGAAGTATGCCTCTTACACTTAACCAATTCCAACTCTTCCCTTATCCCCATTTTAATCATGTATAACATAGCTTTAGTTCCATATTTATGTTATCCAGGATTATTTAGTAATTTGAAAATAACACTATCAAATAGATTTTTTTCTACATACATGACTTCCTGAAAATGTCTATGAAACAAACAATTTCAATATGGTAATTAAAATAAAATTAATCTCTTCTTTCATCCTGATTTTATAATGTGTTTTGAAAATGGTTTACTGAAAATAGTGTCAATAATTTTAACTTTACTGTACTGTTGATCGCTTGTTACTAGAGATGGTGTTATACCTTTTTAAATATCCCATTGAATTCTATCATCTTGGGTGGGTATTAATGTTGTCAAGGAAAAAAATATGATGTCCTAAAAACATAGTCTTTGTGGAATTTTTCATCAAAAATGATTATTTTCATTTTTGACAAACATGACAGACCAAAATTCCATTAATAATGCATCCTACTAAATTTCCAGAATCAGGGGAGTTGTTTATTAATCCATACAACATGGACCCAAAAGTGAATTATTCACTTATACGATGGTCATCCATTGTAACACATTTATCCCTCATAAATTTAAAATCATCGATTGTTGGATCCAAATAGATATCAATTTCATTACCGGGTTTCTTTGGTCCATATATAAGTAGATACAACATAATGTATTTGTGCTTCATGCATAACCATGGAGGCAAGATATAATTTACCATCATGATTGGTCATGTACTATGAGTACAAAATTGTGAAAAAATATTATTTACACATTATGTAGATAACATTAGAAGAAAGTTCCTCAGCACATTTCAAATTCTGAAAATTGGTAATCAATTTTCTTTTACTGAGGAGAATCATCAAGATGATGTATGTTCCCATCATTAATCCTTGAATTTGTATTCCATGTTAATGTTCATTCGGTTTCCTGATATCTATATAGTATTCTAAAACATGTAATGATATGAATTTAAAATCAAAATTTTTAAGGAATTGATTCATTTTTCTTGAATCGATCTGCGCTACACTTGGGGAATCTTATGAGTAATTCTAGGTCCTTGTTAAATAATATGCAATCATCAATACATGCATGTATTTTTTAGAGATCATTCCGAGTGAATGTAATAATCGTTTACCATAGTATGATTGGAATGGTAGTTCATTTTTCATTTATATAATATCATTCAGGGGGCCAAGTAGTTCTATAGAGATGGAACCACACCATTCAATGCCATCTTTCAGATTATACGACATCAGTAAAACTGAAAATGTTGTGTATTTATTAAAACAAGTATAAAATGGATTCGTAAAACTACTTTTTAACTCCACATATATCATTTCATAATCCATAAGGTAAAATTCAATTTCTTTTTTCATTTCATCCATGTCTTACCCATCATCAATAATAATGGTAGTCATATGAAATGATTGATAAATCACAGAAACAACCCAATCAGTGTTCACATTTAGTTTTTCCACATATGTAGTCTAAAATATATATCTTTGATCTATTTTTTCAAAAATCAAATGTTTTCCAAACTCTTCCAGACTAATATTTATTGAATAAAAACCACATAAACTGAGATATATGATTTTATAATTGTGGTCTGTATAATATATTACAATCATGATAAATTATTTAACTCTATATTCAATCTCATTTGTCAAACTATTAGCATGCGTCTATATGCGATTAATATACATCTTATTGGGTTTAAAAAAAATTAATTTTGTACATTATATAAATAAATACCCATAATATATTCATTGTCAAAGGTAAAAATTATATACAATTATAATATGGTAAACTATACATTTGATTTTTTCAATGAATTTTTTGAATTATGAATAAAATATATAATTGGATTTTAGAAAAGAATTACACCATTATCGTAGGAGTTATCCTATTCATTCATTGATTGGTGAAAGTTCCAGAAAACTCAGCCTCATTTCGTTTTCCAGGATTAATACCCATGATTAATATTTATTGCTAATTCAAAAAACATATATATTAATTTTTCACATTGACTCCACATGAGTTGTATATTTCTAATTAATACACATTAAATAATGGGTATTTGAAAAAATGAAACTCTTTACCAATTATATAGGAACCCCACAACCACCATTTAAGAATAAAAACTAAAATTATGTTCCATTAATATAATATACAAATATTATTTATAATTTTAATCCATTACACTTTTTAGATGTCGTAGTTCCAATAGGATTTCCAAAAATATTAAATTCAAAGAAATATGTTATCAAATGATATGATTTCATTTAAGTAATAAAAACTTTTTTAATTTTTTTTCCATTTATCTACTACACCTATGTACTCTTAATTCTAATTTACCACTTTATTGAAATAAAACTAAAATAATTATACTTCTATAAAAAATTATATTATAAAAAAAATAACTTCATATTAAATCTTTTCCATTGATTATTACATATAATTATTTTTGGGTTAATTAAACAACCAATATGAATGATTATATAAAATGATATCATGTATTGTTAAAAAAAATAATTTTTTTTTATTTATAGTGAAAGGTTTTTTTTATGGTTCTATAAAATTAAAAAGACAATTTAACCCATTCTTAATAAACCAGACAATGTTTTAAAAAAACATAAAACAACCATGTGATAGATTCCGTGGTTGGGATGCATACCTAAAACATCCATGCAATGAACACGGAACATATTTACTCACAATGGAACTATAATTATAACACATTTTGTATTAAGAATATAATGAAATCATGAATATGGATCAATGAACAAGATCTCTATATAGAAATAAATAAGGAATAATTAGAACTATTATCAACCAATGATCAATAGAAATTTAAAACTAGGAATTATGATTGGAATGCAAGATTGGGTATAGATTTTAACAGTGAAATAGAATACAAGGTAAAAATTGTGAATAAAGGATGACATCATGGAACATGAAATAAAAAACAAAAATGAAAAATACATAATGAAAATCACAAGGCCAACATTTCTAGGTTGAAAAAATATACATCAGAAACCCTAAATGCAATTGAACACTAGATTTCCAACAATTTCTGAGAAACTGCATATAGTTGATTGGAGTGAATTGATATTTGATTAACTGAGAAGGAGTTCCAAAAGTGGGTGGATTTTATGGACAACATCTGATATCGCTATGGGTTTTCAAATGGTTAGAGGGGTTTTAAAATTTACTAGCACACTTTTATATGTGCATATAAATAGGCACTAATAAAGATTCATTTTATCAGTGCTTAAGTGATAAGCGTTGATAAAAAAACATTTATCAGCACATTTTAAGCATCAATAAAGGTGGGTCTTTTAAAAGACCTGATCAAATACATATTTATCAGTGCTAGTATTTTAGTATTGATAAACATTATTTTCATCTTTTCTTTTTAGAAATGATAATGACTAATATTCATCACAGTTACAAAAACACTGATAAAGACCAACCTTTATCTGTGCTTATTACTTAATAGTCGATAAAGGATTTATAATTGTAATTATAAATAAAAAATTGAATATATATATATATACATGTGTGTGATTAATAAATAAATATATATATATATATAGTGTGAATATTCTTTAGAAAATATATTTATTATATTTTTATAATTATTTATTTATAATTATAGAAATATATTTCAAAATAATATTTATATCTAGTTTTAAGCGCATGTATATGAATATATGATAAAAGTGAGTGAAATTTAATAAATTAAATATAAGTACACTTTAACATTATATAAAAGTGGATAGATTTTGTCTGTGTGCATTGTCTATAAAAATGAATTAATAACGTATATGTGAAATCAATATAACCCATATTTGATCTATATTCATTTGAAAAATTAAGAAACATTCAATTAAATGTCCATTACACAGTGCAATTAGTTAGTATATTTAATTAATATTAATTTGTAAATATAAACCATTATTCACAAAATATATGAATATTTAATTTAAAAAGAATAAATATATTTTAATACATAGATCATATTTATATCCATTAATATATATATATATATAACATACATATAATTTATTGTCATTAATTATAATAACATACTAATTAATAAAATGTTTAATAATTAATAATGTATAATCAATTTATTCATGTTAACCAATAATTATTTAATTAATAAAATTATTAATACTTTATTAATAAATAAATTTTAAATTATTCAATTATTACAGTTTATTTATCTGAACCAATATCAGTATTAAAAATGAACTGATGAAATCAATCTTTATCAGTGCAAAAAAACGATAGTAAAGAGTTCCATTTAGAAACTATGAAAATAAAGCATTGATTAAGATATAATTTATCAAAGATAATAAATATCACTGATAAAAGGCTAAATGTATCATCTCTTTCTTTAACATTTATAAAGAATCCATTTTCAATGTTTTTTAGCACTGGTAAATACCAGCACAATTAAACACCTATTTTATAGGAGTGAGGTCATGCTCAATCAACATCAATAGAGGATGAGATCAATATCTTCCTTTATTTTATTTCTCTTATAATAATAGTTTCCACTGAAGTATACAAATGGCTCTCTATGACGCCCATTATGGGAAGACATGAAGAACACATGCATGTTCTGATGAATTTGGGGAATGAATACTACTCGGTCCTAAAATGATCATGGAAATGATGTAAAAGTTTAAGACCATTCAACATCACATTATGGCTAAACACAGTCGAAAAAATAAATTTGATGAAAATCATATACGATATCTTGTGTTTTATGTTGGATACATGTTATTCCTCCACATATATCCGTGGAAGAAACTGATGATGCTTTAAAATATGGTGAAATTTATTCCCTGGTACATAGACCCCTTTGAGATCCTTGATTGCATCATAGTGGTGGCCTACAAGATATGTAGTCTCACATAACCAATATCATGTACATATTCCATATATCCCTCTTGATAAAGTACATACCAGAATAGTCACATTATCCGAATCTAGAGGTTGTATCATTAGATAATAACCATTCATATAAGGATTAGTTGGTGATGATCATAGATAATAGAGACAAAGTTCTATGAAATATGACAACTCACCTTTTCAATGTTATGTGGATAAACCACATTTTTGAAGATTCAATGTGGGAACTAGAGGAAGTGATGAAATAGAGTTACCCTTATCTTTCTAAGTGAGGGAACTGGAAATTTTGAGGGTGAAATATCTAAAGATGGGATGACTTTGAGGACCTGAAATATTATAAATATAATTCCCCATACGTTTTAGCCAAATGTATTATTATGTAATATGGATATCGAAAATTCACAAAATTATTTATTTTTAGGATATCCTATCAAATTTAAATGAATGTTAATCGTATATATCATTGTTAATATAGCCATTGAATAGTGATTACATGGTTAATATAAATATAGGGTTTTAAAAAATATAATTGATATAGAAAAATGATGTGATGGCCTCAAACAATAGGATCTTACCCTGTGAATAATGTTTATTAGAGATTATGAGGGAGAAAATATCACTAGGATATTCCTTGACCATGTACCAGATGATATCATACAACTTCATCGTGAGAAAGACTATTTATGGGAGAAGTTCTAGATCATCGAGAGCACGACAGAAACCATGTACATTGAACCACCTTATCGAAGTATCACCATTATGCAACATAATCATTGGGTGTTTATAGATATATTAAAGAAATATATATCAAACCATATTTATATTACTATGTACATTATTATTATTGAATAATGATTTTAATTTCATCATATTACTATTACAGTATAAATGATTCCTGTTTTGATACAATAAAACAAAAATAGTATTTCAAGTAATATTCAAATTCAATTAATAAATTTACAATAATAAATTGGTGGACTTTTTAATGAAATTAAATTTTTAAAAAATATTACTAACATATAATTTCTATAAAGTTCAATTAAATTTTTATCAAGGTTAAAAACAAGTATTTAAAAAAACCACAATTAAATAATAATTAATGATTTTATTTTAATGAATAAAAATAAACTATTAAGAAAATTATTTATATAAAATGAATATTATTTTCTAAATCAGAATGTCAAAATTATCCAATGGTTAATTTTTCATAATTTTTTAAGACAGTCAAATTTTAAGGGTTATAAATAAATACCATATAAACAATTTTTGTGTATTATTACATCATAATGTCCCAAAAAGTGATGTAATACATGTTATAAAATGTATAAATAACTAAATAAATTTTCTCTATTTATAAAATTATATTTTATGTTTATTTTATTAATTTTACAAATCCTTTATTAATCCTCAAAAAAATTAAAATATTTTTAAGGTTCTAAAATCATTTCATTATGAGTACTACTCACATCCACAGACCCAATGGTGTTATTTTACTAATTTAGTCACTTTATCTGATAATATAATTAAAACCAATACCATTTTGGTGAAATCAATGGAAAAACCACGGGATTTGTTTTGGTTTTGGTTTTTTTTGTAGATTCCAAAACCGATATAATAATGATATCCCCTAGATTTTATATATAATCCCACCCTTTCTCCCATTTCACGTCAATAATTTTCATGGATCACATCAATTATCTGACGTCTCCTCTCTAGAGTCCTCTCAAGGTAACATTAAGCCCTCATGAAGTCCCTTCAAATCATTTGGATTCACACACTCAATTAATGATTCTTTCCTTTATCTTCTTTATTAATGTTTCTTTAATAACTTATTCAATCTATTTCAAATTAATTATTATGGGGAATGTATTTATATGTACCTATTACTTTATATTTCATTTGAAAATGATTATACACACCTTTTATCACATAAAATGATTTTATTAATTTTTAACTTTTAACTTTACGTTGCCAAAATATAACTGTGATTTTCCATTCCAAAATAATTGTGTAGTTAATTCCATACCCATTTTCTATCAAGGGTATTATCATTTATAAACTTATAATTATTTTATTGGGGATATGCATGTATTTATTCAAAACTCATTTATTATGGAATAAAATTTTATTATAAATGTATCCATCTTGTATGGTCTATGTGGTACACTTAAGCTTGAGAATGGAATGAAAGCGACAGGTGAACCCAAAATTATATAGCACTCCAATGCATTGGTTAATGTGTAGTATCATGATATTACATGTTGGGACAAGGATTGAACAAAATTATTTTTTGGTTCATTTCCCATTATGATGTCTGGGATGTTATCCATGGCCTCTGTTTATGATGCAACTTTATAAGGTTTTCCCACATTTCCTATTCTGCCTTTATGAATATCATGTTATATCATGTCTCATTTTCCATTTTTATGGTTCTTACACTTTTTATTCCACATCCGTATGATTTTCCTAAACATGATTATTCTCTTCATGTTATGCCATTTTTATTCCCTTATGGGTCTTTATAGCCCTCCATTTTCTTATAAATGTCCCCTTGTTATCTTATACAGTTTTAAGTGCCAGCAAGTTAAGCATATTTTAAATAACTATTTTTTTAATTTATTAAAATTAACATATAATGTATTCAATTCCTAATGAGACTATAATTCTTGATGTTATAGGTTTTATTAAGTGAAATATTATGTTTTAAATCATTAATTATTGTTTAATAAATATTAGGGTTGTTATAAAAGAGGTGTCAAGAAATAAGATGATGAAGTCGAGTTAGTGGATAAGGATGATGTCGAGGGATTGATGTTTTTGTGTGTTGGAAATCATGAATTATGTTTTATAAATAATGAAATAATGAAATATTTTTATGTAGAATTTATTAATAATGTATTTGAATGATTATGTTGAATGGTACTGATAACTATAAAAATTCATTTAACGTCAATGTTATATTTTATAAGAGAAACATGATTAAGGGAATGTAACCCATAATATGATAATAATGTTGAGAAAATGGTGTTAATTATCGATAAATGGATTATTGATATAGATAATTTAAATTGGATTGTAATGATTATCTCACAATAGACTAATGATTTGATGAAAAAGTATTTTATGCAATCATTGATGGTGTTTACATCATTTTTGGATTTGAAGAATATCTCTAATAATCTATGTTTTATTTATGGAATATGTAATCATGTATGTTTTCAATAATGTTTTATTATATGTAATATTTTTAACATGTTTCATGAAAATACATAATAATGTTGTTCACATTTTTTGTATGTCTAAACTAAGCAGTAATTTATATTTGTTGAAGGAATAATGAAAAGTTAATTTTGAAAATTTATTGAACTTCTCTCTAAATTTTTTTATTTTATTCTTTTTGAATTTTTATTGGGTAAATAGTTTATGGAATTGTTTAATTTGATATTTGGATAATTTTTTAGAGATTAATGCATTATTTCACCATATGAATATTTATCCAGAATAGAAAACAAGTGGTAACAATTTTGTTATAAATAGAGATAGTAGGTCTTAATTATCATTACATAATTGATCTTGTGATACAATTATGATTTGGGAACAAAATAATTCATTTTAAGTTCTAGTAGTTATAGATGAGGAGAAAATTTATTAATGAACAATGGAAAGAAAATATTATTCTTATGAAATAAAGGAAATCAAATCATGAGGAATATTGGTCGCTTTAAAATTATTTATCAGATTGGGATAATATCCTATAAATTTGAACTTCCACCAAAACACTCTTATGTTCATGATATGTTCCTTATATATCTCTTAATGAAACACATATATGATGCATCACATATATTGACATTAAGGGTCATGTTTTCGGGGCATGATCTTTTTTTAACAACAACTCATTGGAATTCCAAATCGAATAGTGACATTAAAACAAAACGGGACCACTCACATGGTCAGTGTTTTGTAGAAAAGCCACCTTCCATAGGAAGCAATATATGAAGTAAAGACATAATATGGCATAAATATCCCCTGTTTTGGAACCAAACTGATTAATTTAGATGTAAAAATTCATTTTAATGGGAGAATAATGTGACACTAATAGATTTTGTAAAATATATTTTTCACAAACAATTTATTCTTTTTGATATTTTTTTAACATGAAATATTGAGATTTTAATTTTTTTAATGAACTCTTATTTTTTAATGAAACATGTCATATTATTAAAATATTATTATTTAATATGATAGTGATCAAATAGCTGTTGGAATTGATAGTATGAAAAATATTTAACAAATTATGAAAATTTACCGTTTACATATGAATATAAAATTATCTTTTAGTACCTCATGTTTTACAATTTATCATAGCTTAAACCGGAAGGGGTAAAATTTCTGAGATGGGATGCCCTAAGATTTCATTTCTTTTACCCCTACTTTATCCTCGGTTGTACTCTTTTCCTTTTTCTCTTCCTCTTCCAAATAAATACATAAATATGATGATGGGTATTATCACTGTTGTGCACAATTATTTTGATTTTTTTTAAATTTCAGAAACATTATTTCAAAAATTGAAATTTAATTTTGATATCACAATGTGAAATTTATCTTAGGTTAAATTTTTTTTATTTAATAAAAACTAATTTATTGATGAATTGTGAAAATACAAAATTATAGTTGAAAACTTCATTTTTATTTTAAATTATAAAAAAATTAAAAATATATTATAAATTTGTTATAAATTAAAATTAGTTCAATTTTATATCAATTAATATGATTTAGTTCATTGGAATTAATTTCATTTAAAATTGGATATAAACACTTTCTATACTTTCAGACATTTTCTCCTTGAAAACATCATTTATCATCACAACTGCAGGATTAATTTGAAATATATTTTGTACAATTATTGGAATTTAATTTTAAAATTTGTATTCCATATTTTAAATATTAATTCTTTATATTATAGAATAATTTCATTTTAATTTATGAACCAAATGAATAGTAAAAATAGTTAAAATTAATTACATTGGTTAAGGTAAAACTGGGTTTTATAAGTTTTTATCTAAGAAGACATGGGATAAAATTCCTAATAATATTTTCAAATGAATATTTCATTTCCAAATTTAAATATAATATTTCCCATGTTTTAATATAATTTCAATTATAATAGTTTTCTTTAATGACCTTTTTCTGTTTGATTCTTTTGAAAAATATATTTATATTTTACAAGTTGGTTCTTTTCCACAGTTATAAAAGGGAAAAAGAAACATAACTTTATTCACACCTATAACACCATATATTTTATATAAACCCAAATAAAATACCTCTCCAACATCTTTATATATGTTTTATATATTCTAGAACTCCTAAAAGACTAACATTGGGGTCTATATTAGGAGATCTAATGGAGGTTCTCTAATCGAAGCTAATTGCATTCAGTAAGATCCTTATTTTTCTTTATTGTTTTTTCATATTAAATAATTTATTAATAAATAAAATATTAAAAAATATCCAATATATATTGGTATTTTTATCTGTCAATGGAATGACCTATTACCATCTCCACTTCAATTAAATCGGTTACATAATCATCATTCGTGTGTACGGTGGACTACCACCACAAGAACAGTTATCATTTGTTCTTCCATTTCCACATCTTAGAGTTTTTTATTAGGATGGTTATAAAAGGTATTTATTTACACTATAACATAATTATACCTATTTTATCACTATATAACATCTACCTTTGTATTAATTCCTTTCCATAGGTTACACAATAACTTCGCTTGTGTGTACGGTGGAACATCGTCTCTTGAAGCGATGTGATTCGATTTTCAGTAACAAATTACATGGTAGATAATAAGGGTAAATATATGTGATATAACTGAAATAATTAAAAAACTATATAAATATTTATCATTATTACTTCATAATATATAACATTCATTCTTACATTTTCTCTCAGTGAATAATGATAATATCGTTTGGGTATGTGGGGTCTACCGCCTTTATGATGTGATGTAACTCAATATTTTCAACACCAAAACACATTTATAATATTTATAACTATTTTTAATGAAATAATTTTTTATTTATGATAATATTTTATTTATGGAATGATAAAATATTTCTGCTCTTTAAAAATGGAAATGTTACTAATGCTTGTGTATAACCTACAGTCTTCATGAACGTAACATAATTCATTTGGAAATATCATATTTATCTATTTTTATTAAATTATAATTGAAATATGATGACGAAAATTATGTCTTAAATATTTTTCTTGATATTATTTAACCATGGTAAAATTAATTAGTTCGAATATAATAAAACAAAACATATACAAAAAAACAATGTGGTTATTACTCGTAACATGACATTAACCTGAAAATGTTAACAAAAAGGTTATAAAAGGACATTATTAAATCATATATGTTATTATGTAAGTAATTATGGTTCTATATTTTAGTTATAAAAATATTATATTTATTATACAGGTGGTTCAAATGTGTATGAAGGAAGTCGAGACCTAATGTAAGAAAATTATAGTCTTCATTTCATTTATGGAAAACATATGAAAATTTACCAATCATTTATTTTGGTGTGGGATATATACATCACCATTTTATTTTAATGTCATGAATAATGTTATTTTCATTATATTTAAATTATCATTTCATGTCAATATTTATTGGGGATTATGATTCAAATGATTACCAAAGCGTTAAGGTATTTTGTTCGAATATTCCTTATTTGAGAGTTATGTCATGTTATGAACCTATCCACTTATTAGAGGTTTATATACAAACCATTTGAAATTAAAAATAACGAATATATTAATTATAATAATATATCATGTTTTATTTAATTTTTTCCCTTCAAGGGTCTTACAATTCACAGTTTGAACATTGGTATGGGTATCGTGTTACAATCTCATCATTTATCAGGATAGCTCATGATTGTGATTTGAATGATGCAATATTTTGATCTATCTATCTATAAACTCATGAATTTTATTGTAATTTATTTATTTATAGTGAATAATTTTTCCATTCATTTTCCTATCATTATGTTATCATGAAAAAGATTTAAAAAATTATGAAAATTTACAGTTTACATATGAATATAAAATTATTTTTTAGCACCTCTTGTTTAACAATTTAACATAGCTTAAACTGGAAGGGGTAAACCTCATGAGACTCGACTCCTAAATAATGTGTTAATTTTTCCCCCTAGTCCTTCCTCAGTTGTACCCTTTTCCTTTTTCTCCTCCACTTCCATTCCATTAAACAAATATTATGATGAGAATTATCATTATTGTGCACAATTATTTTGAAATTACTTTTTTTTAAAAATATCAGAAACATTAGTTCAAAAATTATAATTAACTTTTTATATCATAATGTGAAAATTATCTTAGTGTGAATTTTTTAAAATTTAATAAAAAATAATTTATTTTAGAATAGTGAAAAAACTGAATTATAATTGAAAACTTCTTTTTATTATAAATTATATAAAAAGTAAAATATATAAAATATATTTTTATAAATTATTATTTGTTCAATTTTATATCAATTATGCCAATTTATTTCATTGGAGATAATTTCATTTGAAATTGGATATCATCACTTTTTAATCTTTTGTACATTTTCTCTTTGAAAATTCAATTTTTCATAACTTCTGTAGGATTAATTTTAAATAAATTTATTACAATTATGTGAATTATTTTTAGAAGTTGTTTTCCATATTTTAAATAATAATTATTTATAATATCTAATAATTTCAAATTAATTTATGTTAAAAAAGTTTATTAAAAATTGTAAAAATTAATTACCATGGTTAAGGTAAAAATTTGTTTTCTAGGTTTTAAACTATGATAATATTGGATAAATTAACTATTAAATTTGAAAAATTACTATTTCAAGGACATATTTAAATTTTATATTTCTCATTTTTAAATATATTGTCATTCAGAAGAATTTTATTTAATGACATTTTTATTTTTTATTCTTTTGAAAAAATTACTTTATATTTTAAAAGTTAGTTCATTTCCCCACTTATGAAAAGACATAAGAAACATAAGTTTATTCACACTTATAATTCTATATATTTCATAAAAACCCAATGAAAATACCTCCCTAAAATTTTTATACATTTTTTATCGATTCTGGAACTCCCAAAAGGCAAACAATGGGGTCCATATGAAGATATCCAATGGAGGTTATCTAATCGAAGGTAATTGTCTTCACTAAGATCCTAATTTTTCTATTTTTCTTTTACTATCATATATAATGTGTTAACAAATCTAATATAAAAAAATATCTAATATATACCAGGATGTTTTTATGTCAAGGTAATGACCTAAAATCATCTCCAATTCCATTTAATGGGTTACAAAATCTTCCTTCATGTGTACGGTAGACTACCACCTCAAAAACTATTGTCATTCGTTTTTCCATTTCCACCCCTCATAGTTTCATATTATGATTGTTATTAAGTGTATTTATGATCGTTATAACATAATTATAACTATTTTATCATTATATCATATCTACCTTTTTATACATTCCTTTCCATAGGTGACAGAATAACGGCGCTCGTGTGTACGTTGGTCGATCATCTCTTGAAGCGATGTGATTAGATTTTCCCTAACACATTACATGGAATATAATAAGGATAAATAAATGTTATATAACTGAAATAATTACAAAAATAAAATAAATATTTTTCATTATTAAATCATTATTTTTTATTATCTTTCTTACAATTTATCACATTGAATTATGATAATGTCATTTGGGTATGTGGGGACTAGTGCCTTCATGAAGTAATATAACTCAGTATTTTCATCACCAAAACACATGTATAATATTTATAACTATTTATAATAAAATAATATTTTATTTATAATACAATTTTTATTATGAAAATATATAATATTTCTTATTGTTGAAAATGGAAATGTTACTCATGTCTATGTTCAACAAAATGTCTCCATGAACGCAACATACATCATTTTTCTATATCAAAATTAAATATTATTCAAAATTTATAATTTAATGATAATTATGATAATTATTTTTTGAATATTTTTCTTGATATTATTTAACCAGGTCAAAAGTAATAGGGTCGAATATAAAACATCAAAACATATACGAAAAACTAGATGGTTATTACCAGAAACATGACATTAAACTGAAATTGTTAACAAAAATGTTATAAAAGGACATTACTAAATCATATAAGATATTATGTAAGTAATTATGGTTCTATATTATAGTTATAATAAAATTGTATTTATTAAAATGGAGATTCAAATGTGTATGATGGAATATGAGACCTATGGTAAGAAAATTATTGTCTACATTTTATTTATAAAAAACATATAAAAATTTTCCTCTCATTTATTTTCTGAGGTGTATATACATCACTATTGAATTTTAATGTCATGAATAAAATTATTTAATTTCATTTAAATTATCATTTGATGTTAATATTTATTAGGGATTACGATTCAAATGATTACCAAAACGGTAAGGTATTTTGTCCCAATATTCCTTATTTGAGAGTTATGTCATGTTATGAACCTATCTTCTATTAAGAGGTGTATATACAAACCCATTGAGATTTAATATAATGTAGATATTTATTTTAATAATATATCATGTTTTATTTGATTTTTTCCATCAAGGGTCTTACAATTCACATTTAGCATAGTGGTAAGAGTATAATGTTATGATCTCATAATTTATCATGATTGATCATGATTTTGATTCAAATGAGGTAATATTTTGATCTATCTCTCTATAAACTCATGCATATTATTCTAATCTATTTAGTTATAGATAATAATTTTTCCATTCATTTTCCTCTCCTCTCCCCTAATTACCTCACACTTTTCTCTTCTACCCATATTTCTCTCACTCGCATATCTACACATATCTCCATCTTTTGCAGTGTCACAACACACCTTCATAACCACCCTTTGGTGGGATAGGTTTGCATCTCCAGGCTTCCCCTACAGCACCCTCCATGGTTGATGCTTATCTAGGTCATATCCTCCTCTTGGTCGCGACCTACAGTAGGCGTGCATGAGACCTCGATCGAGTCTCGGTGGCGCACAAACCCCATCCCCAGATCTTTCTTGTTCATTTATCTTTCTTCTGATTTATTCATGTTTCTCCAATGATTAATCAAGGTATGGTCCTTAGATCCCTTCTTCTTCATTTCTCTTGCAATTTTTTTCTCATTCGGTACCCATTTTGGATTTAATCGGAACCCTAATGTTGGGAAATTGACCGATTGTTGTGTTCTTTCTTGAATTTGGTACGTGAAGACCTCTTTAGGTATTTTTCTTTCTTGTTCTAACTACAGAAGCTGAAAGAGAAGCAGATTAAGTCAGTTTCTGTCAGCCATGGACATCCATTTTATAGTGTTATGCCCACTGTTTGGCTTTGTAGCTTCATTATGGCCTTAATTTTACTATTGTGGTGTCTTTAATTTTTTTTATAAGTTGTTAAAAATATGTTTTGATTCAGTTACTGGTTTATGTCTACATGCGTATATAATTACATGATTGTTTATGTGAAACATATTATTTTGATAATTTTTTAAAAATTATTTACATCACTATGGTATCCTAGTATATAATTTTGTGATGGTTTTGTATTGACGGAATTAGTTAAAATTGTCCCTTGGTGTGATTAGTCTATTATGTTGATGTGTTTATGAACATGGGGTGTTGACAAAATTTAATATGTTCTTTTAATGTAAATTTATGTGATTTTGGGGTTGTTTCCCATAGTATTGTTTTATAAGAATGGTGAATATGTGATCTGTGGTTTCCTTGTGAACTTTTTGAGTTTTTAGAGTTGGTTTTTAAATTGAATCTTCATTGGATTGATTGGATTAAATTTTATTTTAGGGATTTGTGTTGTTTTTGAGTCCCGAGGATTTCTTGTAGGGAGTTGTGGTCGGTTTCGAAGGTATGCACACATGTTCCTAGTTATGGATATGTATCGATATATGTATTTTCTAGGTGTGTGTTCCCTAATGGAATGGGGAACACATGCATCAGTTTAATGATGTATATATATATATGTGGAAGTGCATGCATCCATGTGAGCTATTGTTTGTGTTAGAAGGCATGGCATTACCATTGTTGGAGGTTGGTTTTTTCGTCCTTTCCCTTATTCGGAGTTTTCAATAAGTACATTCATTAATTGATTTTATTTATAAATGTTATTCTCCCTTATATAAGTAATTTATTTTTTTCATTTAAATGTTTTTTATGATGGTTAAAATTGTCATAAATTAAAAGAGATAAAAACAGCTTTGAAATAGTTCCTTTATTATGTTTAGGTGTTTCTATGGCCTTTCTTTTGATTTTAACCCATTTAATGCTATTTATTTATTAATTAAATCATATATTATATTTCACAACTCTATTTTGTTTACAGTTAACTTATGGTAGTGTTTTCATATGTGAAAGATTTTAATTAAAATTAACTTTTGGATGCTTCTCTATTTATGCACATGATTAAGCCTTAACAACATGGAAGGAGCTAAATTAAATTAGCTGGAAATGGTATTGTTGGATGTCTTGAGTTCAGTTTTATTGTAGAAAAAATTTATGGAACACGGTTTTACATAATTTTTTAGTTTTTTTGTAACATAGTATTTTTTAGAAATTATTTCTCCCATCTCTTTGAATAGGTATTTTTCTCAAATCCATATTTTTATAAGCGGTTCTTATTTTCTACATTTGGTGGGTCACTTCATCCTGTTCTTTAAATTGGATTGGAAGTAAATCCATGAGTATATGCCCATTTTTCATTTGGTGTATATATTTGGTAGAGCGTATGTTGTAAACCAATGTTTTGTTTGTTTTTAAAAAATAGATCATTGTATCAATAAAGGATTTTATGTCAATTCATTGAAATGTAGAACATAAGGGACTGTTTGGATTTTTAAATACAAATGTGCTGTCTGCAATTGTTTTAGAAGAGCTTGTGAAATGTTTTCATAATGTAATTTGATTATGTAAAACTAAAGCCCCAATTTACAACATCAAGGTTTTAATAATGTTGTTTTTGATTATGGATTGATGTGATGGACTAGTTAGCACTTTTTTATTTTTGACTTGTATGCATATATATATATATAAGTATTTGGGGAAATCTTATCTAGGTAACCCATTATTGGTGAATGCATAGAATGTTTCTATGTTTGAGGTAGGAAAGTGCGGTGATGACATGGTAAGGGGGAGTCATGCTTGTGAGGGAATCCTACATACACAATATGATTATTAAAACCACCATGGGTTCCCGGGCATCATTTTTTGTATCATGTGATGGTTTCTTATAAGCCCCAAGAAGACGGGTTTGTACCCAGAAGTAGTTATACATGCGAGATGGGGAGGGTTTCTAATTTCTTTTTCCGCGAGGGTGATCAGATGGATATAGACTATGGGGCTTCACCATACGTCGGCTTCTGGCTCCGAACCGACTTCATCAAGGTGTCTTATATGGATGTTTAGGATAACCCATGGTAACTTAGTTATTTACATTGCATTTCTAATTTTTGTCCTACCTATTAGTGTATTCACAGCTTGCACTGTTTACCTGTTTTGTTATAGCACAACCATGATCTTTCCATCTAGTTTCTTTATAAAATGAAATGCGGTTTTGGGAATTGTATGTAGCAGGAGTTGGGTTTACATTAAATTAGAAAAACATGTATCTTATTTCTCTTAAAATGATAAAAACCTACTTTCACACTTGTATTTCAAACTTGTGTTTATGGAATGCTTCATAAAGAGAACGTTTGTATTCAGTGATTTATTCATAGAATCCCTACTGAGAATCTCATGGATCACTCTTTTTATATCTTTCTAGTTATAGTATGTGTTTAAATTACATGTTCCTGGTTCAACTGCTCAATGTTGGTACAGGCTCGGTTCTAAGATGGGTGGTGACCTAGGTCGTCACAATGAAGTATGTGCAGTTTATTTTCATCCTACTACAATTTTTCATTTTCACAGTCATTCATTATTTGTTAAACAATATTTTATTTATGCGCCAATTAAATTCATCTTCTATGTTTTGATTCTCGACAATAGTTTCCAACTCGTAGGGATCGAGAATGCCCCATGGGATATGCAGCGGGCTGACTTGGGTGGCATGTTCAGGGCCGACTTAGGTTGGTTCATGAAAAAATGATGTAAGAAGAGGCCATTGATATTTGGGGTGTCTAGTAGAAAAATCTAAGATTGTTGGGACTCACGAGGTAGGTGCGAGAAGAGCTTCACAAACACATGCTCGCACTAATACTCGAGACACCATGGGTTGTCTGGGAATTTATTCTTTTATCTTGGGTTATTTAGGATTGAGGGATGACGATGGAGGGGACTCGGTTTACATTAAAGAAACACATGGTGTGGTGATCAATGTGAAGCCCAAGTTCCCGACTCAGGGCCTTCTTAGTGTAATTCCTTACTTGGGGCATGGCTCACCACCATTTCATCAGGTCAGGCATATTCTCTATTCCCTATTCTAGTGGGTAGTTATTGGTTGTGTTTAATTATGATCTAAGTTGATGTGAGTGTTTGTTAAAACTGAAATTTATATTGAAATAAAAAATTGTTTAATTTTAATTGATTTTAAATTGGTGATGTGGGATTTTAAAATGGGAAGTGTTTTGATTTGGATGTTTTGTTAGGTGCTTGTATTTGGTAAGGAAAAGAGGTGTTTGAACATTAGAATTCTTTATGGAGGGCCACATGAGCATGGAAATGTGCATAGTTTGTGTGGGAGCACATGTTCATAGATGATCTGTGCGATATTGAGTTAATTCACATGTTATGGTTCATAAGCTTCCATAGGTGAGTTTTAAAATTTTAAAGAAATAACAGTTCGATAAAAGTGATTTTTTCATGTGCTTGTATATGTTTGGATTATGGTCTATTTTCTCGTGGCTTGTGTTGTTTTTTTATTGTGATTTGGATTGATGTCGATTTTGATGGTGTTTTTCATGTTGTTTTGAGTATGCCGCCCAAAAAGCCTCCAATAGTTGTTAATGAGTTATGCCCAGTTCCCAGTTCTTTTTATGTGTTTCCTTCTTATTGCGGTAATCAAAGTCTGTTAAATGGTGTTGTATAGTTTAGAAATATTGCGTGTCTTCAGGTTATTGGGAACTTTCTAGGTAGCTAAGTTTCACAAAATCCCATAGTTATTTGAGGGTCCATTTCTGGACTAGTAATAGTGAGATGTATCATAGTCATTAGAGTTTGGGGTATAGTTGGTTGGGGTTTGTGATGGCTCCCCTTTTGGCTAGGAGTTCATGTTGGGGAAACCTATCTCCATGAACCTATCATCGTTTGTACCGACTCCCATTTTATTATACCATTCTCTCACAGGCCACTAGTGTGGCCATTTCAGGCATTCTATGCCACCTTGTTTCATCCCTATGATGTCTTCCTATCGTGTTACTGTCTGGTCCATTGGGGAGAGTTCTGAAAGATGTTTCATTCGAAAAGAATGAGTTAGGGACTGGATGATACAAAATCCAGACTATAAGGTAAGAGACACTTCAGCCATCAAGGCCCCTTTCATAGGTTTTAGAGAGGAGCTCACACACAGTTAAGAGTTTTCGATGGAATGTGGAACCTTGGCCGAATCATATTTTATAATTCAAATGGAAATATCCAAGGTATTCTTGGTTTATTCTTATATCCTTCATAAATAGTCCTCATTGTGGCGTAGTGATGAGCTCATTCGACTGCAATCCAATTATCTTAATTTACTATTATCGTTGTTTTTTTATTGTTCATATTCCTTATAGGATGTGGGGCCTGGGGATACGCATAACGGTTCTAATTTTGAGTTGGTCTCACCTATGTTCATTAGGGGAATGTTTCGTTTTGTGAAATTGATCGGAGGTTTTGAGTTAATTTCTCATCATTAAGATGCTAGTTTGTTTCATAGCAAGTATTCTTTCAATGTCTCTAGTGTGTTTTTCCATCCATGTAGGGAAAATTAATGAGTTCGGTTTTGGAGTTCCCACATTGCCCCCCCCACCCCACGGGGGTGGTGTGTTCAGGTTTCAAGGTTTTTTTGTTAGTAAATTCATGTGGAAGAGAGAACCCTCTCGCGTTCTCCCCTTAACCACGGCCATTGAGTGTTCTAGAGTTGGCCGGTTGCAATGTGTGTCGGTAAGGATCAACTCGAGCCACTTGGTTTCATCTGGTTTGGTCTGGGAGTGGACACAAGTTGTTTCAACTATGGATTGTGACATTTGGGGGTAGAATGTGCCTATGGTTTTGAGAATTGTCACACCCCAACCTCAGACACTATTTAATTTACTCCCTTCTCAGTCCTTATTCGAATTATTTTTGATGTTTAATAATTTTTATGGGTTTCGGCCCAGTACGCAGACACTGCATCGTTAGCATTCAACATGTGTTTTGGTCTAGTGACCGTGTGGCAGCATGACACTTGAAATTATAATACTTTATTCACATAATTACAATATCCTTATTACTAAACTGTTATTAATATAATAATAATTATTATTATTATTTAAAATGAAATGAAACAAATTTATTATTGTGATTGTTAATATTGTGTTATATTAATATTATTATTAATATTTGATTTATTTATTTTCTTTTTTTTTTGTTATTTTATGAGAGGGGTTTAACCCAATTTTTTTCCCTTTATCCATCATTCTTCTCCATTTTATTTTATTTACTACCCATATATTTTCTCTCCCATAATTCCCCCATGATTTTCTCATCAACCCTTATTTTTTTCATGCATATATCTCCACATTTCTCCCTCTTATGCAGTATTGCAACTCCCCTTCATTCCATAACATTGGCATGATAGGTATCCAAAAACAAGCCTCCACTACGTCACTCTACCTGGTCGAAGCATATCAAGGTCATATCCTCTTCTTGACCGAAACCTGCAACAGGCACACATGAGCCATCGACCGAGTCTCATTTGCACGCAACCCCTTTCCCTAGATCTCTACTTTTGTTGTATATTTCTTCTAATTTATTTGTGTTTCTCCAATGATTCATTGAGTTATAGTCCTTAGACCCCTTCTCCTTCACTGCATTTTTTATTTGTTTATCTTTAGGTACCCATTTTGGATTCAACTGGAATCCTAATATTGGGCTGTTATGAGATTATTGTGTTCTTTCTTGAATAGGGTATTTGAAGACCTCCTTAGATATTTTTCTTGTGTATTCCAACATCCATCGCTAATGTTTAAGCGTATTATCTTTGTTTTCATCCGCAGCCAAAATCCACGGTATAGTTTTATTCCCATTGTTTGTTTTCACACCATTTTTTTTCTGTTTATTATACAACTTTAGTGTTTTTAAATTTTTTTAGAATTTTATTCAAATATGTTTTCAGTCAGTTCCCTTTTTACATCATTATGTGTCTATGATGATATTATTTTTTAATTGAAAAATCAGATATTGATAATTTTTAAAATATAATTTGTATCCCTATGGTATCCTTGTATATCATTTTGCAATGTTTTTTCATTAACGGTATTGGTTAAAATTGGTCCTTGTGGATATTCTTCAATTATGTTGATGTTTTTAGGCACATGGGGTGGTGATAAATTGTCATATGATTTTTAAAGTAAATTTATGTGATCTTAGGGGTTTTGTGCTCAGTTTTGTTTTATAAAAATGGTAAAAATGTGATTTGGGCTTTACTTGTGATCATTGTGAGTTTTTTTAGGGATGTTTTATAAATTTATCTTCATTTATTTGTTTGGAATAAATTCTATTTTAGGGATCTGTAGTGTTCTTGAGTCCCGAGGATTTATCATAGGGAGTTGTGGTTGGTTTCGAATGCACGCAGACATGTTCCCAAGTTTGGATATATGTATCTTATGGGTGTGTGATCCCTCATGTTGTGAGTAACTATTGTATCTTTATAAGGATGTATATATATATCTATAAGTGTGTGCATGCTAGCTGGCTATTGTAAGAGTTAGAAGGCATGTCGTAACCATTTCTTGAGGTAGAAGTTTCTATCCTTTCCCGCATCTGTAATTTTCTTTATGCACTTGCATTAATTAATTTAAATTATATATGGTATTATCACCTTTATAAGAATGATATTTTAATCCATGAAGTGTTTTTTATGATGGGTAAAAGTTTAAAAAATTTAAAGTGTTAAAAAAATATTTGAAATAGATCATTGGTTATTTGTAGGTGCTTTCATTCCCTTTATCACAATTTTAATCAATTAAAATGCTTATGATTTATTAATTAAATCTTATATAATGTTTCACTCCTTCATTATGTTTATAGTTAATTTATCATAGTGTTTTCCTGCAAAATTAATTTATTAAAAATGTATTTTTGTATGTTTCCCAATTTATGCACATGTTTATGCCTTGGAAACGTGGTTGGAACTAAATCCATTTATCCACCAATGGTATTATTGGATGTATTGAGTAGTGTTCGATTTTAGAAACATTTTATGTAACTTTTTTGTCCTTCATTTTCCATTTTTATGGAATTTAGGGTTTTGTTGAAATTATTTCGCAAGTCTCTTTAAATTGGTATTTTTCATGAATCATTGGTTTTATAAGCGGTTCTTTTTTTCTAGATGTTGTGGGTGTAAGGAAATGTTTTGTATATTTTTAGGAAATTGAATATAGTATCACTAAATAATTTTTGGTCAATCATTTGAAATGTAGAACTTAAGAGAACGTTTCCCTTTTTAAATACAGTAGTGGTGTCTATAGTTTTTTAGAATATCATGTGAAATGTATTTATAATGGCATTTGATTGTGTAAAATGAGAGGACTAATTTATAACTCCAAGTGTTTAAAAAGGTGGTTTGGATAACTGAATGATGGGATAGGCTGGTTGGCACTTTATATGTTATAAATGTATGCATATATATATATATATATAGGTATATGGGGAACTCTAATCAAGGGTAACACATTATGGGTGAACACATAGGTAGTGTCTGTGTTTTGGGTAGTAATGTGCGGTGATGACATTGTAATGTGAGTCACTTATTTGAGTGCCTCCTACTTACACAGTACGATTATAATAACCACCTTGGGTTCTTGGGAATATTTATGTTGATCATGTGATGGTTTCTTATTAGTCCCGATTAGAAGGGTCAGTACCCACTAGTAGGTATAAAGGCCAGATGGGGAGTTACGCTGATTTATTTTGTCTCCAAGGCGATCAGTTGGGTATAGACTATGTGGATTCACCATACCCTAGTAGGTGGTTCCGAACCGAGTTCATCTAGTACTCTTCTAGGTATGTTTAGGATCACCCATGGTTACTTTTTTATTTATATTTTTTTCAACTTTCTGCACTACATGTTAGTGTATTCCCAACTTTTACTGTTTCCCAATTTTATTTTAGCCCAACATTGATCATTCGATCTTTTTTTTACTAATTGAAAATTGGTTTTGGGAATGAAATTTATCATGTGTTGAGATTACATTAAATGATAAAAATTGTTACACGTTTCTCTTAAAATGTGAAAAACATACTTTCATACTTGTATTTGAAATTTGTTTTTATGGATTGCATTGGAAAAGAGAATGTTTAGATTTGATGATTTATTATTGGAATCCATAATGAGCATCTCAGTTATCACACCAATTATATCATTCCAGTTGAAGGTTCAGTTTGTTGTACATGTTCCTTGTTTAGCTGCTCAATGTTGGAGCTAGCACGGTTCTGAGTTAGGGGGTGACCTTGGTGATCACAAGGAGGTATGCGCAGTTTATTTTCATTATACTGCCAGTTTTCATTTTTTCTATCTGTCTTTATTTATTTACCCGTCTTTTATTTATGATCCAATTTGTTCCCTCTTCTATGATTTGATGCCCGAAAATAGTTTCCATCCCATGGGTACTGGGGACACCCCTCAGGATATGTCATAGGCCAACTCGGGTGACCGGTTCAGGGTCAACCTGGGTTTGTTCAAGACAGAATGGTATCATAGGAGGCCCATGATATTTGGGGTGTCTGGTAGAAGCATATTAGGACTATCAGGACTCTAGATGTTGGTGCAAGAGGAGCATCGTGAACTCTTTCTCACACTAATCCTTGAGTCACCAGGGGTAGTATGGGATTTGAGTCTTTTGTCTTGAGTTTTTTTGGATTTAGTGATCACAATAGAGGAAAATCTATGTTGCAGCATCACATGGGGTGGTGACCCATGTGAAGACAATGTGCATGACTCATGGTCCCCATAGTGTTATGACTTACATGGGGTATGGCTCACCACCATGTTGTAGGGTCAGGCATATGCACTAGTTCTTAATTCAGTGTGTTGTTATTGGTTCTATTTTATTTTGATCATAGTAAATATGATTATGTGTTAAAAATTAAATTGATTGTAAAATGGAAAAGTGTTTCTTTAGAATATTTTGGAAATTGGTTATGTGGGTTTTTTTAAGTGGAATCATTATGATTTGGAAGGATTGGTAGGTGTATAGATTAGATTTGGGAAAGATATGTTTGTACCATAAGATTATTTATGGATGGTCACATGTGTATTAGTATATCTAGAGAGTGTGTGGGAGCACTTGTTCGTAGATGATGTGAGTGAGATTTAATGAACACACATGTGATTGTTCATAAGGTTCCATGGGTGAGTTTCAAAACATTAAAGAAATAATGGTTTTGGAAAAGTGAATTTTTTCAAGTGTTTATATATGTTTGGATTATGGGCTTCTTTCCCATGGATTATGTTGTTGATTTGATTGATTTTTTTTCATGATTCCAATTTCAATGGTGTTTTTCATGTTTTTAATAGTATACCTCCCATAAAGCCTCCAAATGTTGTTAATGTGTTACTCCCAGTTCCAAGTTCATTTTTTTGTGGCCTACTTATCGATGTAATCAAAGTTTATTAAAGGTAGTTTTATAGTTTGGAAGGATAATGTGTCCTCATGTTGTTGGGAACTCTTGGGGTAGTTAAGGTTCTTACCATCCCATATTTATTTTGAAGGTCAAGTTTTAGACTAGAGAAGGTGAGATGTCTCGTCATCGTTAGAGTTTGGGGTGTAGATGGTGGGAGTCTACACTTGTGAAGGTTCCCTTTCTTGAAAAGAGTTCGTGTCAGAGAAACCTATCTCTAAGAAAATACCTTTGTCTGTACCGACTCCCATTGTGTTTAACTATTCTCTCGCATGATACTAGTCTAGTCGGTTTACCAATCTAAGCCTCCATATTTCTTTCCATTGAAGTCTTGTTACTGTGCAACTTTTCAGGTCACTGGGGAGAGTAATGAAAGATGAATCATTAGGGAGGAAGGAGTTAGGGTCCAGAGTGTGAAAATGCCCCACTATGAGGTAAGATATGCATCATCCATCACTTCCCATACCATAGGTTTCAGGGTTAAACTCGCATACATTCAGGAGTTGTCGATGGTATGTGGATCCTCGGCCAGGATCATGTTTTCATCTTCAGATGGAAATATTCAAGGTTTTCTTGATTGATTCTTTTTGCCTTCATAAACATATCTTCATTGTGGTGGTGTGATGAGATCATTCGATTTCAATCCATGAAGTCCTATTTTCTCTTAGCGTGGTTTTTAGATCATTCAGATTCCTTGAATGATGATGTGCTTGAGGATAAATGGACCTATTCAAATTTTTAGATGTTATCACCTGTGTTCGTTAGTGGGATGTTTTATTTCATGAGTTTGATGGGAGATGTTGAGTTAATTTCCCATCCCCTTGTTCCTGGGTTGTATCGTAGCATGCTTTCAGTCAATGTATTGGGTGTTTTTATCATTCCATGTGTGAAAAATGAATGATTTTGGTTTGGGAACTCACATATTTCCTCCCTGGGGTGGTGTGTTCAGGTTTCAAGGTTTTCATGTTAGTAAATTCTTTTAGAGGGAAGAACCATCCAACTTTCTCCCCTCAAACTCAGGCATTGATTATTCTTGAGTTGGTCTGGTGTGATGTGTGATGGTAATGGTCACCCCGAGCCTCTCAGTTTCTCTTTGTTTAATCTGGGCATGGACTCTAGTTTGCTCAATAGTGGTTTATTGAATTTCAAGGGTAAGAAAGTGTCTATGTTTGGGAAAATTGTCACACGCCAACCTTAGACAACCTTAATTTTACTGTCTTCTTGGTCAAAGATTTATTTTTTTGATGTTTAATATTTTTGATGGGTTTCGGGCTGGTGCGCAGACACCACATCGTTAGCGGTGACCGTGCATTCCGGCGGGGTTACTGTGTGGCTTCATGACACTTGAAATAACAATACATTTCTCAAATAATAACATTATCCTTATTAGTAAATTATTATTATTATTATTATTATTATTTAAAATTAAATGATAGAAATTTATTATAGTGATTTTTATTATTGTGTTATATTATTGTTATTATTATTATAACTATAATTAATAACAATAATAATAATATAATTATTATTATTATGATTTTTTTTTCATTTTCTTCATTTTAATTTTTATTGAGTGTTTTAACACATTCTTTCTCTTTACCCATAACACATCTCCCATTTTTATTTCCCTCTGGCATCTCTCCTCTAACCTAATCCCCTCAAAAAAATTTCAACTACCCCTACTTCTATCGTGAGCATATCTCTCCATTTCTCCCTCTTTGGTAGTGTCGCACCACCCCTTTATAATCTCCCTTTGGCGTGACAGTTATCCATAGCCAGGCCTCCACTACAACACGTTCCATGGTAAAATCTTATCAAGGTTGTAGCCTCCTCATGACCATGAACTACAGTAGGAGCGCATGATCCTTTGACTCTGTCTATGTGGCGTACTATCCTCCTTCCCCAGATCTCTATTATTCCTCTATCTTTCTTCCAATCTCTTTGTGATGATCCAATGATTCATCGAGGTATGATCCTTAGACCCCTTCTTTATCATCCCATTGGTTATTGTTTCATTTTCTGGTACCAATTTTGGATTCAACTAGGACCCTAATGTTGGGCTATTATATGATTATTGTGTTCTTTCATGAATAGGGTATGCAAATACCTCTTTATTTATTGTTATTTCGTGTTCCATTATCCACTGCCAAAGGCAAAGTGGATTAACTCTATTTTGGTCCACTACCGACATCCAAGGTATAGTTGTATGCCGACATTTTTGTTTTTCATCTTCATTATGCCCTTAATTATCCTTCTATAGTGTTTTAAATTCTATTTATAATTTTGTTAAAAATAAGTTTTCTGTGAGTTCCCAGTTTACGTCTACATGTGTCTATGGTGATATTCTTATTTAAGTTCTAAATATTATTTTCATAATTTCAAATATATAATTTTAATCCTTATAGTATCCTTGTATGTGTTTTTGTGATGATTTGGCGTTGATGCAATTTGTTAAAATTGGTCCTTGGTGAGATTCGTCAGTTTTCTTGATGTGTTTATGCACATGGGGTGTTGATAAAATGTTACATGATCGTTTAATTTAAATTGATGTGATTTTTGGGGTGTTTCATTTACATTTGTTTTATTAAATTGGTGAATATGTTATTTGGGATTTACTTGTGAACAATGTAAGTTTTTTTAGGGTTGGGTTTTAAATTGTATCTTGATTTCTTTGTTTAGATTAAATTTTATTTTAGGGATTTTTGATGTTTTTTAGTCCCAAGGATGTATCGAAGGGAGTTGAAGTCGTCCTCGAAGGTGCGCACGCATGTGCCCAGGAATGGTTATGTATAGATATATGTATCTTATAGGTGTGTATTCCCTCACAGCATGAGGAACACATGCATTAGTTTAAGGATGTATATATATATGTGTGTGGAAGGGAGTGCATGCGTGCGAGATGTTGTTTGACTTAGGAAGCATGGTGTGACCATTGTTTGAGGTAGGTGTTTCTATCCATTACCTCATCTGATTTTTTCACTATTCAATTTCATTAAATTATCTAATTTAAAAAATTTATTCATTTTATTGTTTTTTGATGATGGTATAAAGTGGTAAAAATTAAAAGTGATTAAAAAATCTTTGAAATAGTTCCTTGGTAATTTGTAGATGTTTATATTCCCCTTATTACAATTTTAAACAATTTAAGCCTTCTGTTATCTTAATTTACTCTTAGATTATATTTTTCACCACTATTATGTTTACATTTAACTTATGGTGGTGTTTTCTAGTAGAAAGATTTGATTAAAAAGGGATATCTGGGTGCTCCTCTATTTATGCACATGTTTAGGCCTTTGATTTCTGGTTGTAACTAAATGCCTTTATCTACAAATGGTATTGATGGATTTCATGAGTGGTGTTTTCTTATAGAAACATTTAACGGGTCGTTTTGTCCTATGTTTGTTTGTTTTATGGAACATAGTTTTTTGTAGAAATGATTTCATCTGTCTCTTTGAATGGGTATTTTTTTCTAAAATCCATGGTTTTATAAGTGGTTCTTGTGTTTTAAATGTTGTGGGTCTCTTCTTGATGATTTTTAAATTGGTTTGAAATAAAATCTATGTGTATATTCTCATTTGGATTTTGGTGTATATATTTTGATGAGTGTGTGGTGAATGGAAACAACTGCTTAGTTTTAATGGAATTGTACATAGTATCACTAAAGTATTTTATATTAATTCGTTGAAACGATGAATTTATGGGCCTGTTTGGCCATTTAAATATAAAAGTGGTGTATAGAGTTGTTTTAGAAAAGCATGTGCAATGTTTCATAAAGGCATTTGATTATGTTAAACTAAATTTCTGATTTAAAACACCAAGTGTTTAATAAAGTGGTTTTGATAACCGAATAATGAGATGGACCAGTAATCACTTTGTATGTTTGACATGTATGAATATATATATATATATATATAAGGATATGGGGATCTCCAATCTAGGGTAACCCTTTACGGATGAACTCATATTAAGTGTATGTGTTTGGTTTATGCAACTGTGGTGATGACATGGTATGTTGAGTCACACATGTGATTTCCTCCTACATAATCAATATGATTATTATAACCACAATGAGTTCATGGGAATCATTTAGTTGATCGAGTTATTCTTTCTTATCTTCCTCGATATAACGGGTTAGTACCCACTAGTAGGTATAGTAGCCTGATGGGGAGTGCCACTGATTTCGTTTTCCAATAGGCCGATCTATTTGTTATAGACTATGGGGATTCACCATTCGCTGACAGGTGGTTCTGAATTGAGTTTATCCAAGGGTCTTATAGGTATGTTTAGTATCTCCCATGGTTACTTAGTTATTTAAATTTCTTATTTACTTTATGATATACTTGTTAGTGTATTCCTAACATCCACTATTTACCAATTTTGTTTTATCATAGACTTGATCATTCCATCATTTCTTTTTTTATAAAATGAAAAGTGGTTTTTGGAATGGTATATAGCCCGTTCTAGGTATGCTATAAATTGGAAAAAACATGTTACTTATTTCTCATAAGATTTGAAAAAACAACATTCATTGTTTTATTTGAAATGTGTGTTTATGGAATTTTTTGGAATAGAAAATGTTTGGATTCCGTGGATTATTCCTTGAATCCCTACTAAGCATCTTGGTGCTCACTACTATTATATATTTCTAGTTTTAGGTTTAGTTTCTCGTATAGGTTTTTAGTTCAGCTGCTCAATGTTGGAGTAGTCTTAGTTATGAGTTGGGTGGTTACCCAGGTGGTCCCGAGGAGGTATGCGGAGTTTATTTTCATCCTGCTGCAATTATTCATTTTTACTGTCAGTCTTTATTAATTTACATGTCTTTTATTTATGGGTCAATTTGTTCTATCTTATATGTATTGATGCATGTCACTAGTTTCCAGCTAGTGGTGACAAAAAACTCCCCTTGGGAAAGGCCATCTCGGGTGACAGGTTCAGGGTCATCCCGAGAGGGTTAATGAGACACAGGTTGTACTATGCTAAATTTTTAATGTAACACGCTCTTTTGTATGGGTTATGGTCTGCTAAAATTAGGGAGATATTATTAAACATGTCCCTTTTCCACCTTTTTAATTATAATAATATATATATGAAACCTATTTTTATTTCATGGGTTCTAATAGGATGAATTTTCTATGATCTTGTGGCACAAAAATCTATAGATTAAGTGATGGGTGACCTATATCTCTCTCCATTACATTGGATAATGATAAATTTTATAAAATATCAAAGGTTCATGGGTGCTTAGAAAATGCTCAAAAATATGGCGCACTGTTGGTTATCCCTTTAATGAAAATGTGGGTACAATAATGGTTATCCGAGGAATGAAAAATAGGGTACAATTGAGGTTATCGTATGCCTGAACTGGGTACAGAGGTGGTTATCCTATGCCTACCATGTAATAATTGTCATTGTGGGAAACTCTGACATAAATTTTTTATGCTTTTGTGAAGAACCCAAATGTATTTCTTATGAATATTTTATATGCTCAAGGAGCATATCATTTGATTCCCTTATGATTCATGTCTTATTAACGTCCAATCATTAATCCATGAATCAATATTATGATCTTTGATATGTAAGGTATAGTCTTAAAATTTAATTCTCATGTTTTAATTCCCTTATATTTTTTATGCTTTCTTATCTCCCATTTATTCCCTTACAATTCTTCTAATCTCATCCATTCTTAAATTTCCTCTCCAAAAATTATGAATAATGGTTTTTTTGGAATGTCAATGAAGATTACTAAATAGGATGATCATTTTTTGAGACTATGAAGACAATTCACCAAATTATAAGATTGTGTACCTTGTCTCCAACGACACTATAAAAATATTTTCGTTAAGCGTGTGTTTTTTAATATACTGAATATTAATCTAGTTAGATTTACTATCTATGTATGAAAAGATCGGGTCTCTATTTCGGTCACTATTCCATAACTTGATGACATACCAATCATTTTGACATGTACTTTTCAATCTATTATTTTATTTTTTGCATGATATGTGGTCTAAAAGATGACAACACTTCATGGAACATTCTAGATATATAGAGAATGATATGTTGTGTGTATTATCGAAGATCTCTTTCTTTACCTCTAATGATATAGGCACAAAATGTCGAGTTAAAAATAGAATGACTCCATCCACATCGATGTGAAACTCATCAATAATTCATTCCATTATTTCATTCCCCTTCTTTTAAATCTCCAAATTATCCGTTTTTACCTCCTCGATCTTCTATTGGATAGATGTCTGAGAAAACATTTGGGAAATGTAATATTAGTTAATTCCATTATGATTTCTAGATCGGTATTATAAATATCGATAAATATATGGTCTTTCTAAATCCACATCATAGATAGAGTTGAATGTTCTATTCAGCGAACACTACCATATAATTTCTATTCCTTTCATTGATTGTACTAGATTGAGTAATCAAATCCATTGATCATCTCTGACCACCATGATCGATTCTTGTTGAGCTCATATTATGTGAATATATACTTTATACTCTTATGATTCTTATAATGATTACATTTATCCTCATATATGTAGTTACACCAAAATATTCAAAGAGAATATTATAACTACTAACTCCAAATCATGCATCTGGTAGTTCTTTTATTGGGTCTTCAACTGTCATAAGGCATAATATATCTCTTTATCTTACCGCATTAGTACGAAACCCAATACATTTTTTAAATTATCACATTATTTCATAAAAAATGTTCCACATTATGGTAGTGTGAGTACAGGTGTACTGATTATCATCTTGTTGAGATTCTAATATATTTCCAAACATTATTGAATCTAGACATACTTTACCACATCACGTGTTAACTTAGTTGGCTAATAAATCATGATAAATATCTCTCAAAATTCCATTAGTAACTGGGAATGATAAGAAATCTATATATTTGCATGATACTCTTTGTTATGTCTCATTCCTCAATTACGTTTTTATTTTAATGGTCATAATAATTCCTTCACTTATGATCACATGTCCCATTAATATGACTTTCCACATCCCAATGTTACACTTTAATAACATAGAATACATTTTCTCTATTTATTAATCATTACAAGACAATCCTTAGATTCCCTTCATATATCACCTTCATCTTGGAGTAAATTAAAATATCAAAAATAAATATGACAAAATTTATTTTTGATATAGTGAATAATGATTTTATACATTGAATCCCTGAATATTTCAAGGGCATTAGTATATTTGATGACTCATAGTGTCCATACCTTATATTGAAGGATGTATTTTGAATATATTCATTCTTCACATTCAGTTGATGATCTCATGAATGATGTTCCACCATTAAAAAGTACAGAGATCCTCAATGGTAAAATAATAAGTCATCAATCCTTGGCTGAGGATACTTTTTATTTATTCTGATATTTTTGAGATATTGATAATCAATACATTTCAACATATAACCATCATTTTTCCTGAAAAATTGAACTACATCAATGCAATCTTATTTACCTTGGTGTTTGAAATGTTTATGTAAATTATATTTCAGTTTTATCATTAACTACTCTAGTTTAATTGGGTTTATCCTATAGTGGAATTTTGAGAATGGAGTCACACCAGGCATATGATATTTTGAGAACACTAAATCATGATTTGGGGGAAGTCAGTGTAACACTTCAAGAAATACAACACTATATTCCTTCACATTGTAAATTTCCTCAAGGTTGGTAAATTCCGTTGACATAATTATTTTGGAAATGAATTATTTTTAACAAGATATCATCATCAACACTGTTAAGAGAATTTAAGAAGAAGATTAATTATCATCGTTGAATTTTTATTGGAGCATGGGATGTCTCAGAATATTGAAAGATATTTATTTTTCACAAAAATTGATATAATCATTATATAATGACACCCAATCCGTACCCAATATAGAGTTAGATTCATCCAGGGTATGTATTATGAGATATACTGGAAGGATCATCCCACATACGCTAACATGAAAATATTAAAATAGTTGGGTTGAATTGATTCCAACATTAGGTGTTTTTGTAGATATATCTACGTCAAGGTATCATGGTTTTGATTAAATAATTTTAGAAAACCTATAGGATATAAATGGATGTAGAGAATAAGAATCAATTAAAATTCATTCCATTCGTGAGTAAATATAATGTGTCCTTTATACATCTTCATTTTCAGGTTCCACATTATTAGTGGTGATGAAATAATATTTCCATTTCTCATTAATCATTGGTTGTTTTTGAAATTGATTACCCTCTAGTTAAAAAGTCTTAGTGAACTATATTTCATAGTTTCCTTGATCCCTACAATTTAAACATTGAATAATGAATGTTTCATTCATTCACTGAACCACGTTAGATGAATTATTCTTATCCATTCAATAGTCCTGAGTTTGGTGTCCTTTTATACCACACATGTAATATTTTACAGACCCTTTCAGGTAGTTCCCATGATGAATATTCCTATATTTTTGACATGTTGGTGGTTGGTCCTTCTTTAAAAATATACTTTGATCCTCCAGCATGAATATATACCTTTTTTATTATCTCTACAACCATGGAACCATTCTACAAAACCCATATCTAATTATAGAACATATAGAACAACCTCTTCATAACTACCAATAACATGGATAACAATATCCTTTTGGAGGTGTGGTTTTATGTCAATGAGGGATCTATCGATTTGGATATCGATATTGATAAAATTAGATAGGAAATTAATATAAATACTTGCAAATGCTTCCTCTTATGTAATGAATGATTCTACATTATTTTTATTATGCTCTATGAATTATAAATCGATATTTTTCTGAAGAGTCCAAGGTAAATACTTTTTATTAAATGACTTCTTAATGTCTTCACACACAATTTATTCATTTTCTTCCTTCTTATATGTATTAGTTATCATTTCCCACCATTGATTGCCTTCTCCATCGAATAAATTGATGATCAGAGTCATCATATCCATCACATAATAGATGATCATATAAAATATATTTCTATTGAGATAACCCACTTTTCTATGACAATTGGATCAAAAGATCAACTAAATATCAGTGAGAATTAATGAATATAGTACATGATTTCTGAATATTGATTCTTAAGTGAAGTCAGATGGTATATATTGTTTATGTTATTGTCTGTATCTTGAAAGAGACAGGTAATCATCAACACATTGGTTTGAACTTCACATCCTATTTCATTGGGAATGTCATTTAGGAAATCATTTCATTGACCCTCGGTCATGATATATATTTTGGTTTCTATTGGTTCCAATTAATTTACAAATTATAATTTTTTTGATATTAGAAAATTCAATATGGAATGAATATTTAATTTATTCCTTATCACAAATTAATTTTATTGATACATTTTTTTAGATACATATGTTTATCATTATCCATAAATGATGCTTTTAGAATCATTTATTTCAATACTTTTCTATTTCTAAAAGTACTAATTACATTACGTATATATATTTTGTGATGTTTTTTATTAGAGTTTGTGATTAACTGTTTCACATCCCTCTAGAGAGTAAAACATGGTGCACATAATGGAAACATACATCATGCACCAGAATGATGGATGATATATACTCAACAAACTCTTTTAAGAGTTATTTCCCCTACATACATCTCTAGAAAAACCATTTCCACTTGTAGTATCCAGATATAGATTTCACTACTCAGAAAAAAACACTCTTATAATTTACAAAAACATAGGATAATAAGAAATACCAAGAATTATCCTTACAATTTTACAGTAATGTTTTCTAGTCCTAATTCAATATTTAATTTATTTGTCATAAAATACCATATATAGCATCATTGATTTTTATTACATAACTATTAAATCTTTTGTATGATAAAAAATTTAATAACAATACCATTTAGAATCCCAAAGTTTAGTATTTGAAAATTAGGATCAAACATCAATTTTACAAAACAAAACGTAAAATCTATTTAAAATAATTATTTTTCATCTTAATATAGCCTATCAAATTTTTCTTATTATATATAATCAACTGAAGATGTAAATCAATAAAACATGTGTGATAGAACCCCACTATGGGGTGGAATAACATTATATAAAAATGGAAATGAATGAAAAGTACATTGATGATATTAATTAACATAATAATATCATAATAATTGAATAATCTTGATAATAATAAGGGAATCTCATGATAAATTCATGGAAACTAGAATATACAGAAAAAGAAACATCATTTCATAGTGGCCAAATACCATGAAATTTTGTTGATAATTCTATCATCATGTTCATGCATAATATATGTGTATGAAAGATAAAATACCCACTATTAAAAAAATTCATCATGTTCACACATATGTCACTTAATATCATGAGATACATCCAATTACCCAATGAATTAGAGGGATATATAATTCGAGTCCCACCCATCACCTCATAAATGCTCATAATCATGCATGCCACAAAAAACATATAACAATTATAGACATGAAATAATACCATATGAATTTTCTTTTCATCAAGGAAAATTAAATAATCTATTCATGAATAATATTTTTTATTAACAAATTAAAAAGGAATCACATTCTTTGGCACTAAACATAATTATTCTAGACTAGAGAAAAAACATATAAAGTGGTTTATATTATAATGTTCTGAAAATTACAGTATCTTTAAAAAAATTTATTAGAAAATACTTTTACATCAAAAGAACATGTATAAATCTTATATATGAGTTATTTTATATTTTACATACATAATAAGAACATTCAATCCCTGAAATAAAAGATAACCAAAAGGAATGAATTGTGTTTGAGATTACCCTTACCTTAGATACTAATTAGTTTTATTTTTTTCAACCTCATTAATAATAAACATTGGTTTATTTAAATATGTAACTGAAAATGAATAATTTTCATTTTTGTTTTTATTTATTTATTACAATAATTATATTTTACTCCAAAATTCAATTTTTAATGATAATGGATTTCAAGAAGAGATTGTACTTGAAATATCACGTTAAGTGTTAATTTCCCTATTTTTTCATATGACCTTTTTTGCATGAGTAGAATAAATTTCAGAAGCATAGAATACATGTAGTTACATATTTATATATTTTATATTATTTATACTATGAAACCTGGAATGTTGTTATAGTAATTGACATGGAAATTACTCTGTATGTGGTAAACCAATGTTTTACAAGACATTGTCAAAAGGTTTGGGAATGGATGATTCCGATTTATAAATACTATAAATATAATACATTAAGTAGGTTAAAATAATTAAAATATTGTTAAACTACCACTTAATTTATTTTTTAATATTTCCTTTTGAATGGAATTGATATAGAACAAGAGAGAAGGAAATTGGAGAACAGTTGATAATAACTCCTCCCCCTTTTAACAAAGACAATTTTCTTCCAAAATCATCCATTTCACACCACATAGAATTCATAGTGATGATATATAGACAACCAATTCCAGGTTATATGGTTTATATATACATCAGGATAAGTGTATTTTAATGATAAAATATTGAGTAAAATACATTATCCAATATAATCGTTGTAATAGTTTTTTAATGAAATTAAAAATCATATACGAATAAAATAAAATCACTTTAGGAATTTAAACAACATTATAAATTGATTTCAATAATTTATTAAAATATAATGTGTAAAAAATTATTTTTTTCATTTTAAGGGAACACTTTTTACATTAGACTTTGGAAAATGTTTTATAGGTTTGGAAATTAAGTTTAATGTTTTTAAATGACTGACTATGCTTTTAGAAACAAATGTGGAATGAATTTTCCATTTAAACATTTATTAAATCTTTATTACATCATAATTATGTCTTAAAACATCTATTATTTGAAAAATTATATTTTTATTCTTGTAAAAATTGATGATTCTATGAAAAATTACCAAAAAATGGACCTCGGATAATTATTTTGTGATGATTCTAAAATTGAAATACATTTTATCAAAATAGTTTTCTAACATAGTTTATTTCAATTATTAAAATAGAATTAATTTTTTTAAAATAAATTTAACTATGGTTTTTCAATAATCTACATATACATTTTTTGTTTTATATCATGTCATTTATTTTAAGGCATTATCATGTCAATACTTTCATAGCTAACTCATGATAAATATTAGTTATAATAAATTTTATTTCTTTTTTATGTCGAATTACTTTTTCAATGGTTATGTTACTATTCCCAACAGTCAAATTATTTTTCCTAATGATTAGGTTACTTTTTGAATAATCATATTACTATTCCAATGGTAATAATATCTCTTATTAATACAACATTATTACTTCATTAACATTCACCTCAACTACACTACATGTTTTGAGTTTTTATATTCAAATATTTTTATTGGCTCACTAATATTATATTTATTTTTAATTATGTTGTTAATGGGGTAAATGATTATAGAATCCTATAGGGATAATATTTTCCCATTCTAGTTTTTCTATTTTCTATTATTATACCCTAATTGTATTTTACATTTTAGTAGCTTTAGATATATACTAATGTAACAATTTTAATTGATGAAATAATGTTATTGTGTGTTTCTATGGTTCTTTTGTGTATGATACTAAATTATATAAAAGCACACACATTCATCTATGAAAACCAAATATCATTAATAATCATTGGGTCATTAAATCAGGTATCCCATGATCGACCTCGAAGGTCTTTGTTCCCCATTATAGTGGGTTATTCTTGATAGGGTTAGGTATCCCCCATGGGCCTTGGCTGTGATCCCTTACCAATGTATAAACATCTTACGAGTTACAATACGTATTTTAACATAGATTGTATTGATGTTTAAGACCTATTAAAAAAGTTCCCTTATTTTTGAAAAGACTATTGGGGTGGGTTCTGTCAATGAGTTTTACCATATATATTCATGTAGAATCTCTAGGTTTGAGGTGATGAAATATATAACATTACACTTGGAGCATTCCTTTTGATCATATCTGAGTTTTTTCATACTTTTATTTACTGTTGAAATTTTTAGATTACTCCCTCCTTTATACTTTCTGTTTTTATTGGGTGTTTAACTAGGTTTGTTTATACTGACTCTTTCATGGACTATACCCACAGAAGTTGCGTGTTATGCTAATGAAAAAACATTAAATGGGTTTCATGGTGGACCAAGAGTTGGTGGATATTTGGCGGACTTGGAGAAGTCTATATTAATTTGAAATTCATAGTTTTATAGTTATTTCAGTTTTCTAGAATGTTAGACTACAGTATATTTTTTGTGGGATTATATATGTCGATATAAATATTTCTACACATGTTTTTCATACTCTGATGTGGGATTAAATATTTTTCATGAATTTAATGCATTAAATATTTATCATTATGTATAATACTAATTTATAGAGATGCCTTCAATTTTTATAGGTATTTAGGACACTGCCTCTCTTTTGTGGGACATGTCTACTATATAATAGTCTCCAACCCATGGTCTATTGGTTGAGGGCTCGAGGTGCCACTTCTAGATAATAATAGAAAAAGTACGAACTATTGGGTATGGTCATAAAATTAATAACAATTATTTTATAAAAAATGTAAAAAATAGAATCTAGATTATTTCCATATGAGTAACCTACTTGGATGTATCCGTCATTTTTTACCTTACAATACCACATCAATACATTATTATTTAGAGTTCTATATTGTGCACACCCATTATAATGAGATATATGACACTCACCCATCCATATCTATAATTTGAACGGAGACTTTCTTGAGGAAAATATATATAATCTTGATATATTTTATAATAAATTCCCACAAAACTCTTTTTAACCCATTAAAAAACCAATTTCCATTTTCTCATGAACTTTTTATGAAATATCAATTTTATTTTAAAAACTCTTCAAAAAAATGCACAAAAATGAGAAATGAATTTTATCTGGAGAACCATGAAAACATATAAATATCTTTTAATAAAAATAAAGAAATTGATAGTGAGAAAACCCATTAATTTTTAATATGTTTAAAAATCATTTCTATTTAATTATGGTAAAATTTTTCAAACGAAAATCCAATAAAAACATTAGAAAATACATTTTTAAACATTTTTTAAGAAATAAAAAGTTATTTAAAATAAAATTTAAAATTACATAATGTATAAATTTTATCATTCCTAAAACATTTTAACTATAATTAACATATATGGAAAATGTTTTAAAACAATACTTTAGAATAAGTTTTTAAAGATGAAACACTTATAACTTTTCTATCTTTTGATAAAATAAGAGTTAAAGAAGAGATTAAGAAATTGATTTGTAAACTAGTTGAGTATTAGTAAATAAATGACAAAATGCCAATATTATTATGTTTTTACAGTACAAAAAATAAATCATTTGGTGAAAATGGAATAACTCTCAAAAAATGGAAAATGAGATGATAAATCCCTTACCTTGACTCATGACTTGTCACATACATTATAAAAATATTGTATAACAAAATTATATTCATTATTTAATTTATTTAGAATATTATTCAGGTTTATTTTCATTATATTATTATATTTTATTTCATTTCATACAATGTATTATATAGTTAATCAATCGATTAATTTCATGTCATATGTCTGGGGTACCTTCAATTAAAAATCTCCCAAACAATATTAGTAGTTTTAGAATATCAAATGCTTCATTACCCCAAAAATATAATAATATTCTGCTTTAAATAATTATAATTTATAGACATTAATTTAAATTATATTATTATACATAAAATTTGTACATTAGAAATGAGTCACTACACTTTATGTTGGTGGTGTTTCACAAGTACACACGAGAGATGTCATATTTTCTCAATGGGGGAAGGGTAAGAATTCAAGTAATATATTATTTTTATAGAATAATAATTATTTTATAAATATAATATATAATTTTTAAATAAATAATTTTTATCATCCAAATGATCTGGTAATAAAAAATTAAAACATCAATTTGTGGAGTTCTAGTCTACTTGTATGCACGAGAAATGATTTTATTTCTAATAGGATGAATACAGTAAAAAAGGGATGTAAAATATTCATATTTAAATATTAGAATATGGTATATGATTATGTTATTATATAACGATGGTAATATAATATTATTTCAAGGTAGCCGAATTCATAAATTTGAAATTAGTTAGTTAGGACTTGTACCTTCTCCTTGGATGTATCATTTTCACTTTCAACATAAGACTTATTAAATGGTATATTGGGAATCTCCGGACCTCTAGAATATTTGAAGGGTTGTTGGGAAGGTTTTTTTTAAATCCATAATGAAATAAAATTATCATAATGTTTTACCAATAGTGGAGAGATGGGGCACTTTTATAAGTCAAGGAATGGACAAATTTAGAATTACAATAAATATTGAAATATAATATACATCATTATTAGGTAATGTGGAACCAAATGGAAATAATTTAAAATTTATTACATGTTACATTTCAAATCCCCTAATATAATAATGTTTTGACATGTTTATGTTACATATATATTTATCAATTTATAAACCACCTCATTAATAATTTCTTACCCCTAACTGTGGTGACACTTTTTCAGTCTTTAAGGGTCAAAATTTTATTTATAAGGTGAAAACTGGCTCTAAATTGGTTCATATATGAAATTTTAGAAACTTTAGAACCCCAATTGTCATATTTAAATATTTATATATATATAATCATTTTAAAAAATCTTCATTAAGATAAAATATCATTAGTTTTTTTAGATTATTAATTTAGATTGACTTTATAAACATCAATAAAAAAATTTAATAAGAATATAAATTTTTTAAAATTATTTATAATTTATAATTACCTATTAAAATTTTGGAATACCACAATTTATCAAAATCATAATATGTTTTTTACTTTTTAAACCAATTAATTTATTCTTTGTACTACTTGCACTAGAAATGTATAAATGTTGAATAACCGTTCACAGTAATTATATCATCACAAAAATAAAATAAATTACTATCATAAGAATAATTTTTTTTCCAAAATAACCTTTTATTTTTAGTCATCATATATTTTTCCCTATGTTATCATATAAAATAAATTAATATCTAGAAAGTTACATTTATTTGAAAAACTATAAATAAAATCTATAAACAGTTTTCAATAGTGATAAAGAGCTTTGTTCTCTCAATGTGGATTGTTTTGTGGGATGTATACAAACCATGGAAATTTGAAAATTTTAATTTATTATGATGTTAGGGTTACATAGAATATAGAGTATGATATTATTAGAAATGCACATATTATGGGTTGGTATATTGACTATGGAGTATTGTTATAGTAAAATATATTTGAGGGAAATGGGTAGTTTAGTATGTTTTAGTAGCGGGGTCTTGGACATGATATACTCTCTTTATCTATTTTTAAAAAGATTCATTTAAGGAATAATGTGACATACTAGTTAAGGTGTGATATAGTGTTTCATCATAATTTATAATTTTAAAATGTTGTATAATTATAATTAATAAGGTTAATAGCGAGTCATATATTGAAAGTTACATGATTTTGAGAGTAATGTTTTAGGACGTCATGTCGTGATAAATTGTTTAATGTAGATAGGCACATAAGTGTTTTTCCTTAGCGGTAGGTTTAAAGGCAATTTAAATTTGTAAAATCACATCCAATTAATATACATTTGTGCTACATGGAGATTTCGATGGTGGGGAAAACCATATGGATGGTTGTACTGGATGTGCAATCTTATGAAAGTAGGTTGGTTTTTTTTATTGACCAGAATGACAATGTTGTAACATGTCCCGGGTTAATTGTTAAATCTATTGAGTTGAGGTGAAAATAAACTATGATGATCAATTATAAATGATATATTTGGGATATAGTTCATGGGGTGGATTTGGGTATCATAACTATGATTGGGTTTTGGTTGGGTATATTACTCTCATAGATAGGAATGATTTAATTTTATTGGGAAATTATTTAATCGATGTGTACTAGTGTGTTAATATAATACTGACCCTTTTTTTGGAAGGAAAATACGACGTGAGGGTAAATTATTCATTTTTAAAAATTTGGTTATTAAGGAATGACAAATAATTTATAGATTCTATTATTCATTGTATATTCAATTAAAGAATTTTGAACAAGATGTAAACACAGTGTTTTTCATGACCAAAGTGTCACTACAAATGCATAGTGATATTATTAGAGGATAAGAAAAAAAATATTATCTGAATTATTTAATGTCCTAAATTTGATTGGTGTAAGTTAATAAGGGTAAATTCATAATTCAATGGAGAAAATTCTCGTTAAGATGAAACTTTTGGATTAAAATTAAGAGGTTCATTATCTGTGTTTTTATAGGATTAATGTTAGTTTTTATAGAAGATAATATGGTTTAAATTGGTTTAAGCTTTAATATCATATTTTTTCATAATTAATTTCTTTAATGGTCTCTATATATAACCACTAACTACTTGGTAAGGTTTATCGTATTATATGGAAATATAACTGGTGTGAATATCCCACTAGAAGTGCCAATGGTCGATAATGGGATTCCATCAATTACTAAGTGGTTCCAAAATATTTTTCCAGTATTTTTAAGGATATTTTTTTATGGATTTGTCCCCAATTTTTAAAAAAAAACACCTGATTTGTGGGAGTTCCAGTTTACCAGACTCCTCCCTTCCGCTCACCCCACTGGATCCTTATTGGTATCCTTTGCATTCAATGTCATTTAGGCGCATCTTAATCTATGATTAGAGGTAGTTTTCCACACTTGAAATCTATTTCCCCTTCTATTTTACTCTAATATAATTTTTGTTTCTCCAGTGCGGTATTTTGTTACCTAATTTTAACAAACCATGTTGAAATCACCATTGAACATAATAGACATGATATATGATTCTTAGAGATATATCATAAAGGGTAGATACAGTTCTCTTCCTTGTGTTATGGTGAAGAGTGTAATTCAGTGATCACTAAATTAGGAGTAGTTAACCATTGAGTTATTCAATATGGTTGTACATATATTCTCTATATCGTTTTATTTAGACTTGTTCTATGATGAGTTCAAAATTATTTTATAAATAACAACATATATTCAATTTTAATTATTAAATCAAATAATTGAAATAGAATATTTTTATAAATAAATAATCCTATTAATTGAGTTGTAATCATTAATGAAATACTCATGGTTATTTTGACCAATTAATATGGTATTTATAGTAATCAATACAAAATATTTTCTAATATATAAAATTATCCATTCATTAAATCTATATTTATTATTATTATTATTCAAATCTAGAACAATGTGTAAACAGTTTCTTTGATTTCAAAAATAAAATAAGAAATTAACTTTTTAATTTAATTATTTCAAAATCTAGAATTTAGTTATCATGTTCACTATGTGATATGTATATTCTATATTTTCACTAAAAAACTTGTGTATTTGTATGTGATTGTTTGTCACTATGCTTATCATAGACTTTATGATTTTTGTATCTCTCATCTTGATAATGAACTCCCAAAATAGAATTTATATAGGTATTTCTCTAGTAATTCCCATATCTATATTCTTTAAATATGTGAAGTGATATAATAAATATATATGTCATGTTATTATCTGATTATTTAAATGAACTATGATATCATTTAGGTTATATAGAACATGGTTGTTTTACCTTTTATTGGGTATGTTTAGATGGCCACTTTCCCTCATATTGAGAATATAAAATTTATGATATTGGATTTTAATCCTCATGTCATTCATGGAGAGGGTAATCATAACGGTGTAAAATAATTTACATTTAAATTAATGATGAACTTATTTGGGTTTTAAGGGAAGATTTTTAGGTCATTATAGAACAAAACCATCTTGTGGTGCAGAAATTCATTGTTATTATTTTAGAATTCACATTAATTTATTATTAGTGCACTATTTGATTCATTTTTTAATAAATGATATATAACATTATCAATTATTTTTTAAATTCTACATATTCATGAAAATGGATAGGATGGACTATATATAAATTATGGGTGTTGATATCTCACAATGTGTTCTATTAGATCATTATACTCACAACCTTGTGTGTAAATTTTCACAAAAATATGAGTTAACTATGTAATTTTATATTTGAGAAGATAGGGGTGTAAAATGTATTTCCCTAGGATATTGCGTGATGGTGGAAAACATTTATAAGAATGTTGGTTTGATGCAGAACATGTGTATGTTTTTTTATTTCTTCATTTGTATATATTTTTAAATTTTTTTATGGATTTTTATGTGTATGGTTTACATCAAAAAACCTATTTTTTTCCATGGTTATACAAGGCTAATAGAAAACCAACTAGGGGGTCCCATTTTTATTCAATTTATAGGTTACGAATTTCAGATATATGAATTGTGCATTCAATAATATTTGGTATAAACTAGTATTGATCAACGCAGTTTATAAAGTAGTGTAAATGTTGATATTAAGAGGTTGGACAATAGATTTAATTTACAATTACAGATGATCATTTTTATCATGTCCATTAATTATTTTGTGAATTATTTGTTAATTTTAGAATTTAATCTTATTATTTTGTTAGTAACTATTTATGAAAATTTCTTGGGCTTTTCGTATTGTTTTAGTGTGTTTTGGAGGAATATTTAAGGATACATGGTTTCGGCATGGTTTTGTAAATCATGTTGATTATCTAGGAAATTGTACAACTAGAAGAAGTGTATCATGGTGTAAGTAACATTAAAATATTCTATCTAAAAACACATGGAGTCTTAGTAGAAAAATCACGTGGAATGATTCAGTGGACCACACATTGGTCGGTGCCTGTTTTAAAAAAACATTAAACCAAACTATTTAAATGTTCTATAAATCCAAATAGGCACTCAGTTGTGGCACAGTTTGTTAGACCATGCTTCCAAACCATGAATTTTTGAAATTAATTATTTACATTATCCATTAACCACCATTTATTAACTATTAATATTTTTTATTATTTTCACAAGAACCACCCTCAATTTTTGAGACACCTATGTCCATCGACGAACAATTCCTCTCCTCTAAATCATATTGTGGTGGATCTAAGAGGGGATAAGATATTTAATTGAGGTATGTATTGCAAGACAATTGGTTTTTCTAGGTTATTCATTATATGAATCTTTTACAAATTCATGAACCATATATTTTTCATTTTATTTCTTGATCTATAGATTCCTATGTTAAAAAATGTTGTATTATTGGATCCTTTCAAGAACATTGGTGTTTTCGATGTGTCACCAACCCCCCCCCATTTTAATTCGAGCTAAATTCCTCATTGATGGTGGATGATTATAGGTATGGTTTGACAGATCGATCATTTTCATTGTTCAATTGATTGTGGATCAATGATTATTGGCTAGACTCGAGGTTCTCTTATTTAATTGTAGAGGAATTAATGATCCATTAAAAATAGAAAATGGATATGGGGATTTAGTGACCTATCCATCCACATACGTCAAAATTATTTTCATCGGTATATACATAATTGTATGTGATTATAGAAGATCCCTTATTGATGCATAATCTACTTGATTCTCCCCTTTAAACCTCTTTCATAATGAACCAGATTTTGATTTAGGAATCCTTGATGTGTGAAATCATTCTATATGCATGTGAAATTTGGTTAGATCATTAATACTTTGATGAACCATAGATTAAATCATAAATACCCTTGGGCAATGTGGATCTTTAATATTTTTGTCTCTTTTATACACTTGTATAGATGGTATGATTCTTATGTTGGGATATTTTAATTCCTTATTTGAGTGTCCTTTCATTTCAGTGAACGTGTATCCTTTGAGACTATTTAAGATATTTTATTCTATCAGTATGAAGTTGTATATTGGTTCTATGTTTCATTATGACCACTTTTACTTGTTTTTTCTACTAATTCTCATGACTATAGTATATGAATTTCTTTATATGATCTACCTTTTTATGTGTGTTAGCAAGCATTTAGAAGTTTTTAAATTGAACTATGAATACGTTGATCATTGTGGTATGATTAACCCTTATATGGAGAGTGAAAAAGATATGTGAGGATTATGATAGTGGAACCTAACAAGGGGTAGGATAATGATACGCACATGTTGTAATCCAAATCGTGATTCCTTGAGGAAATTGAGTAACACCCCAAAACTCAATGACTCATAAATATTGAGTAGTATCATTTCTTGATTCCTTGAGGATTCTGAGAAACATGTCATTGACAATGGGAAATATCATTAAATCCATTAACAAATTCATAATACTTCCATCGTGGAGCCAATGTTGGTACAAATGAGGCACACGGTGGTTTGGTTAACACATATGAACATGATGTATGATTGTATATTATTTCTGGAGGATCCATTTTTTTCAAGGAATACACCTATTATACATGTGAAATTTTTTTAACGAAACATTGGTTGTGTTTAACGAGGTTTTATTACTTACACCCTACCCGGGCATCTTGATGCATGTGGAGACCTCATGTATTCAAATCTTGGAAAGGGAAAGGAACTTATGATAGATGGTTGAGGTGAGTATCCTGGATATAGGAATAGAATTGGTACAAAGTCCATAGTCTCTCCATTTTTATTTATTTATTTATATAAACACTATTTTCAATGGTTGTCTTAAAACTCTAGGAGACCATATAATTATTGTAAAACAAGTGTTCCATTTGAAAGTAAATTATGATATGTTATATTCATCTTTAAGACTCTATTAAGTTTTTTATTTTATTTATAATATTGGATTAGTTTTTTTATATTGAGGGTATAGTCTATCCACGAACAACATCAGGAATGTCATTTCATGTCGATGACCTCTTGTATATGGAGAGGCGCATATTAGGTCATGTGGCTATCTAGGTCAGACCTATTGGTTCATGATGGCATGCTAAAAAATGGTATCATATCTTAATTTTATTCCCTAATTTTGAAAAACCTCGGATATGACAGATAACAGCTAAGTTGTGTGGGACTTGGATAAGTGCGTTTCAATATTCATGGCCTGATCATGTGAAACAGAACTCTAACCTACCAGTGATTTGACTACTATTACAGTTTTAAGGTATTCAGGTTCTGAAAAATAATGACATAGAATTTTGGATCTCATGGAAAATATATTTGTATACACATATTGTGTGGTACATAAAAGTTCGTCAATTTAATGACATGATGTGTTATATCAGTTTAGGATATACCTATATTTTTTATTGGGTGATATATCTATATTCTATGATGTTATGATATCTCTATGAAAGATTTTAATAATTGAAAATTATAATATTTTTATATTATATTTATATGTGACTCCTACTAATGTGCAAGAATATATAACATAGTTAGTTCTTGGAGGGATATGGGTAGAATATAAGGTGAACCTTCTATGACCCCATATACAGATTAGTATATGGTTTAATGACATTTTTTCACTAAATTTTTCCATTTAATATCAAAATATGTAGACCTTAATAGACTAATGAGATCATTGTTTAACGTTTTCCCTAAGAGTCCCACTAAAGATTATGTACTTATTAGACTAACTATCTGGGTGGAGAGTGTAGCGGGACATGTTCTTGCAGCTAATCTGAGGGTACAAGATATGGGAACACATAATTTGGGAGTCCATTCACTTTTTTTATTCCCTGAGACAAGTGGAATTTAGGTACATATTCATTCCTGCAAGTAATTTCCAACTATGGAAACCACCAAATTTTTATAGCACTGATGAACCATAAGATGTAGAATACATGATATATATCATCAGGGGTGACTTTCACATAATTTAGATACATAATATAAGGAAATTGAGGTTTTATATATTCAGTATATAATGACTCACCAATTCATTATAGATAATAATGTGACAAGCTAGAAGACAATCGGGACTTACTCAAGAGGCCTTCGTGGTTCAATTTTTGGGGAATTAATTACGAATATACAGAATGTATGCTTAGCACAAGATTTCATAGAACATCAACTTGGATCCATGATAGTAACAACAGAAATCACTCATTTCATTGTGATGCTTTTTTTAACTCTCATGAATAAAAATGTGTAACAAAAGGATTGGAATTTCGAGACAAGTCTTTGTTTGGACATTAGAAGACATGTCATAATTTTCTACCGAACTATATACCAAGAGGTTCAAAAAAGTACATGACTATAAAGAATGGTATGTATGATGATTGAGTAGTTTTCCTTCTTCCATCCATCAATGAAATGGTTGTGGGGACAACCTAATGTTGTTATCAGTGTCTCATCATATAGGGGAAAATTAAAACAAGGGATATGAAATAGGTTAGTATTGTGTAGGTGGAGAATAATATGACTTCTTCAGCACCTTAAAGAGGTTTTCTATAATGGTTCAACTATTAAAATATTATTTTCTATAAAATGTTGTGAAAAAAACGTCAGATAAAGTTTCAGTAGTGAAAAAATATGATGAATATTTTATTGAAATTATCCAGATATTTTATGTCTAGTTTCCACTAGGGTATAACACAGACTCATTATATGACTCAAGGAACTGTTTGCGGTACTCAATAGCAGGATTATATGATTAATACCTATGTAGGTCATATACCTTAATGATAGGGTCTCATAACTAAAATAGTTCTGGTGTATATAGTAGATCATAATACATTATAAGTGGTGAGGTAAAATCTACTTATTGAGTCATGATCTTGATCAACTCTACTATTAGGTCCAGTAGGTCGAATACCCTAAGGGGGGGAGGGGGGAATCAGGGAATGATAGATTAAAACATTTTTCCTTTTGGATCTAGTTTCATTGTGAGACAAAACTCAATTTTCACATTACGTTGTAGTAAAAGATGAATAGATATAAAATCATGCACATGACACATCAATTTTTCTTATGTTCACCCTCACTGTGCTACGTCTAATTAGAATACAATGCTAGTGTGCCAATGTACAAAATTCACTAAGGATTACTTCCAATAATGAGTAAAATGTTCATACTAGATCTTCAATTCCTATGCACACTAAATTTACACATTTTATGGTCTCCTCAATGCATTACCAAGGGTGACTCCCTACGCTTCATTCTCTAGATCACTACTAGTAGAAAGGGTCACCATCATCCTCTTCATTTTCTCAGTACTCATAGAATGGAATCCACTAAAATATTATACACATTTAGGTCAAACACAGTTTATGGAAAAGTATATCCCTTCAATTTCATGAATTCTTGCATCCTCAACTTTTGTTAGATGCCCTATTGAGGTTCCTTTTTCATCCACTAATGAAATTCTCTTTTCTGGGTACTGTTAGATAATATAAAAAACATTCATAAACAGATTTGAGGATTTAGAAATATTCAATGGAAAAATCATGAACCACTATGTTCCACCGTGTACTACATACCAGGTATGTTATGTGGATAACCACCTCAGTGTACTGCTTTAACTTTTGCAAACCTCCCTTCATCTTTGGACAACTTATGCATTCGCTATCGCGTACCCTCCACATACCGACTCTTGGAACCTCCTATGTAAAACACCCTCTACACAAATTTTTTTATCCATTCAAAGACTGCCTACCCAAACCACTTGCATAGTACAATCTTTTTCCTCTGCGTACCGCTTCCTTTTCTGGTTATATTTTCCTATAAAAACCTTATGTCAAATTTCATTTGTGTGAACCACTTCATCCATCGTGGAATTCTCCCTTACGATAATAATTTGGACTATACCAAATATCTAGAGAAATGTGTTATTATATGATGATAATTTCTCTCAATTTATCAGTGGAATATCTACCACATATATTAGAAATGATGTCTGCAGAATCTTCTAATCCGAGATTTATGAAATCAGTGGTTCGGTACAGGCTCGGCATCATACCGATTTTCCTACCACAAACCGCACCCATTATGCGAACCTTTTTTCCACTGTTGTCCACTTACATCATGTGCACCTACGTGGCGCCATTATCTTGTAAAATATCAATAAATGTTTTTGGTTTCATGAACCTCTCTCTCATACCATTCCTGCTACCTGGTATGTGGTCGCTTACACTTACTAGGCATGGTATGTGATCCATGTCCCGGGCAACAATTTTTTTTCCTTTTCCCCTTTCATTCACCGGTCTTCACACCTTTTAGTCCTATAAATAAAACCATACATTTCCAAAACCTTAATTATCTATTTTGAACCCAAAATATTTCAAAATACTGGGAAACTGCACCACCATAAAAACATGTATTCAGTAAACACATATCATAATCATTTGCAGTAATTTGACCTTGTCACCAAACACAATCACACCTAAAACATACTGAGATGACACATTGAGGTATTTCATCATACCACCCTTTGGTTTTGTTGATAAATCTTCTCATAATAGTTTGTCTCATTTTGATACATCGTTAACACTTCATCTTTCTTCAATCAGCTTTCACTTCATGCGATTAAGATAGCGATCGCAGATTTACTAAACATATACAATAATCTCACAAGATCCATTCTCGATGTGGGAAACAAGATTATATTGAAAATTTCATCAATGTATCACATCATTTATAAAACCATCTCTTGGAACCACAACTTATTTCATCATGAAATTCATCTATGATGATATTTAAAATTTAATTGAATACTTCTACCTTATTTATATTAAATACTCCCCCTATGTTATAGGTCCTCCAATCAATTTCATAACATAAAAACCTCCCCCTATCAAACTACTTCACATAATAGCTTCTCCAAGTGTCTTTTCTACCCTAAAATAGTCACACATTCAACCCTTTTGTCAACGTACCCGAAGGGTACTTAATCGTTTCCCACAACAAGGTAAAGAAAAAATATTAGTGCATTTGAGAATGACACATCATACCTCATGGAATGGGGGTTCCCAAATCCACACTTTTTCATGTGCGGGGACATGACTAGACTCTTAATTCTAGTCGATGTCTTTAAAATGATTTTTAGGGTAAGGGATTATTAAGAATATCTACAACATGTTGTTCTATATACATATATTACAACATTATAATGTTGGATCCATGGTCATATTGCATGTTTTGGACACTGTTTTGTGTTTGTTGTCAATACTCAATGAAAGTTCAGAATGTGCATCAACAGAGTAATCATATAGTTCATGAAGAAAACAATATTGAAGGTGGCCCCGTTTCCCATTGTTTGCAATATTTTTGGGCATGAAAATCGCAAATGGAGAAAGAGTTGTTTTTGGCAAAGGGACTTGTGCGTCGTACACTAGGTGGATCAGAAACTTGCATGCCATATGTTTTTAGAGTTCAGAACATCAAAATATTTAAAAAGGACAAGGATCACCCATGTATTGGTTTGGTCGTGCAAGTCACTTGTGCGAAGTGAAGGGACTTTCACACCGGTGCCATGGATTTTTCGAAACTTGCGCGCCTATGATTTTCCAAATCAGAAGATCAAAATATGGAAAAGGAAGGTAAGTCGCACAAGTATTATATTGGTCGTGCAAGTATTGGTGTGTTGCGCAAGTGTAGCGCGGCAGCGGCTAAGGCTGAGGCTGAGGCAGACAGACTTCCACGCCGAAGGGGAACTTGCGCCCCATCGCGCAAGTGTGACCAAATGCCTAAAAATACTAGACCACCCCTCATCATTCTTGACCGAAGCTCAAAACATTGAGAAATTAGTGCTCCCTTTGCGCAACTTTGGTGGTCTCCCAAGTGGTGGTGTGTTACGCAAGTGGGACTTGGGTGCCAGAGATAGAAGTTGTGAGCCGTGTTGCAGTTGTGCGCCAATGGTGGATTGGGAAAAAAGGGAATTGAGTCGTGCATGTTTTGAGAAGAAGAAGGTTGTGTTGCACAAGTGTCTGAGGTAGACATGCGTGCCCGTTGTGACTTGTGCAGTGATACTTCTGTGCCCATGTGGACTTGCATGCTGAGTATGGTTGAGTCCCCTGCCGGTTTTTTGGGCTGCGTGGAAGCTTGATGTTTGCCTGTTACCTTTGGTGCAAAGAGAGATTCATCTATGGGTGAATATTGAACATCAACTGAGCATCTAATTTAAACAGAGGATGCATTATTTGGTAATGATGAAGAGACCTTCACGTCTATAAACTGAGTGTGACTTCACCAAGTGCAGGGAGTTAGGGGGAGTCAATGGGAGTGACCTGAGGTATATAGTGAGCTATCCCTGAACAATTGTAAAGGTAGTGAGCTGGGGATAGAGTGACTATGACCAAACCTTTTTAATCTACATCTAGTGATGTTTAGTGGATTTTGGTATGACCGACAACCTTTCGGTGCATGCTCCTTGGATGTAGCCCTTAGTGGTAAACCAAGTAAAAGGTGTTGTGTCTTCTCTGTGCATGCAAATGTTTTCATTCTGATCATTTTCATCATACAGGTTCAACAAGTTCCTACTAATGTGTGAACAAGATACATCACATTAAAAGAAATATTTGTCAACCTGATTCACCCCTCCCCTCTCAGGGTGTCCCAGGGTCCATCAAGTTGTATCAGAGGGTAATGGTTGCTGGTGTTTAATTTTTTCTTTTGTCGTCATGGTGAATGCAGCCAATGTCAGGGGAGTCCCTCACTTTGATGGAATTAATTTATAGAACATGATGAAAAGAATGATATCTCATCTATGAAATCATGGAATGGAAGTTCTATTTTATAATATGAATGGAATATATGTCTCTGATCCAACAAGGCTGGCTATGACTGACGCAAATACGAAACTTCTTGATATAGATACTAAAGAACAAAATGCTCTCACCACATCCCTTTCTGATCAGATCTACCTAATGGTGATAAATTTGACCTGATAAAAATACATTTGGGATAAACTCGAGAATATTTATGAAGGAGATAGCAAGGTGAAGGAGGCGAAACTACAAGTTCTATACAATAGGTTTGATGATTTGAAGATGCATCCTGATGAAAATGCAGACTCCTTCTTTAATCGAATCATTGAAGTAGTTGGAGCAATTCGCGGCCTAGAGGAAGAAATCCAAGATGTTCACATTGTGATGAGAATTATGAGAATACTTCCACCATTGAACAATGCAATGGTATCAGCCCTTGAAGAAATAGATCATTCAAAACATTCTCTGGATGTCCTCCTAAGCAGCATGGTAACATATGAAATGAGAATCAAACCAGAAGATTCTACGACTTGTGTGACCAATGTAATGGAATTTAAGGAAATGGATAAACTAAAAATTTCAAAAGATAGTATTGGTGAAGATGGTGAAGAAAAAGAAATTTTGTCTCTCATTACAAAGAAGTTCCAGAAGGGAAAAGGGAAATTCAAAGGGAAGTTACCTCTCACATGTTTTCGTTGCTGAAAAGCTGGGCAAATTGCCTCTCAGTGCCTAAGAAAGATCACTGATGATGATAGTGAAAATGAACGCTTTGAGAAGCCATGAAGAATGTTTTTCAAAAAGGAAGACTTCAAATCTGGAAAGAAAATGCAACGGAAGAGTTTTGTCTGTGAAGAGGAAGAATATGATAATGGGTTCTCTAATGAAAAAAAACATGAATTCAAAACTGGGAACCATGCTTCTATGATGGAAACTGTAGAAAAGTCAGAAAATACTGGTGCAGAAAAACAGTTGAAATTTTTTGAAGAGCCTGAGAAGAAACTTAATGATGCTGTTAGTAAACTTAAGACCAAATGTAAGAGTTTCAAAAAGTGGAAAACAATTGTAGAAGAATAAACTGAATAAATTGATCAACATGAAGCTGAAATTGAACGGATGGATGAATTTGTGAAGGTTCAGTCTAATATAATTGAAAGCAATGATGATGTTGTCGATCTGAAATTGAGAATTGAAGAGCAGACAAAGGTTATCAATGACCTCGCCTTCAGAATAGAAGAAAAATCCAAGACTGCTAAGGGTCTTGAAAAGGATGTTATTACTCTTAGGAGTAAACATGATGCTAAATCAATTCCAAATGAATCAATGAAGAAAATGCAGTTCAGATGTTTCTCATATGCGGAATTACTGGCAAGAGCTAAGTGCAGTTCAGATGGGGTTGGAAAAATATTGAGTGATCAATGACCCTGCTTACATGGAAAAGAGTGGAATTGGCTGTGAAGCTAAGACATCAACTGCTGGAACTGAAAAGAACCAAAATAAAGATAAGATGAAAGTTGAACATGTTGAAACGCTGCCTAAAGTGCTGAAAAAGGAACCCACAATCCAAACTAAAAGGAGAACTGATAATTTTCCCCAATAATTCAGAAAGGACAAGCAGTATAACTATTGTACCACAGAAATAGGTATGAGGAGAAATTCAAGTGAGAAGACATTTCCTCTCATGATGTGTCAGTTCTGTGGCTATTTGGGCCATACCATGTCATATTGCGAAGAGGCAAGAAGCTCTCTGAATGGAGAAGACATAAGAGTCCAGCAAAGGAGAACAATTTTATATTCCAATTTTTATAGAAGAAACAATTTCTATTGATAATGCATTCGTTGTTCTAACATTGTTCATAAGGCTGCTAATTGCAGGTAGAGAAGGGACATGGACACCTCATACCAATGATCAAGACAAGTCATGTCACGTCAGCAAGACAATGTTTCTCTTTCAAATATGTTTTCTCCTTTAAAAGAAGACTTTGATTATGAAGAACCTGGATACGCGGATGAAGTGAATGAAAGGACAATAGTACACTATACTATATCCAATGTCTCATGGATGGAAAGAAAGAAGATTGAGAAATCCATCCTTGTAGAGGTGGCCCTTAAAGATACAAAGAACAAATGTACCTGGATTCTGGATAGAGGTTGTCCATCTCATATGATAGGTAATTCCGACCTATTAATGGATATCAAAAGTAAGGTTGATGGCACAGTATGTTTTGGTAATGATGGAGCTCTGAAAATCAAAGGGAGTGGAAGTACTGAATTAGCGAATGGAGAATTAAATATGACTGAAGTCCTTTAAATAGATGGTCTACGTCATAATCTACTCAGAGTGAGTCAACTCTATGACTCAGGACTTATTGTTACTTTTAATCAGAAAGGATACACAATCAAGGTAATGATAAGAAATTCTCTTATGAAGGAATGTAAAATAGAAGGCAACTTGTATTAGGTTGATTGGGAAGAAAATCCTTGTTACATGACTGTTGAAGAAGAAAAAAACTTGTGGAATCAGAGACTGGGACAAATCAATCAACAAGGCATAGAGAAAATATGAAAATTGAGAATTGTCATGGACATTTCCAAATTGAAGCATGAGCGTGAAAAGTCTTGTGATGCTTGCATTCGTGGGAAGCTGGTCTACAGTTCATATCAGCCAAAGAAGAAAAGGGCTTCACACCTTCTTGATCTGATTCATACAGATATATGCAGCATGATAAAAGTTTCTGGAACCAATGGAGAGAGGTACTTTGTTTTTTTCATAGATGATTATAGTATAGTGGTATGTGTGATGGTCATTCACAGGAAACGACAAGTCCTTGACTGCATGAGAACATATCGGCGAATCATCGAGAATGATACTGAACGAACAATCAATGTGTTGTGATCTGACAATGGGGGAGAATACACGTCCATTGAATTTGAAATTTATCTACAGATGCACGGGATACAGCATAAGGTAGAAGCTATGATAACTCCACAAAAAAATGGTGTTGTTGAACGTAGGAATCGACAGGTGAACAACATGGCATGGACTATGCTGATTGAGAGTCGTATTCCACGACATTACTGGAAAGAGGATGTTCAAGCTATAGTATATATTCAGAATCGAACATGACTTTATATGGGTGAGAAAAAGATACCATATGAATTATGGCATTGAAGAAATACCTCTTTAAAATACATTCATTTCTTTGGAAGTAAATGTTTCATCAGAAACAAAGAAGGGAATCAAGGAAAGTATGGAGACAATGCAGATGAAGGAATTTTCCTTGGTTAATCAATGAACAATAAAGCCTACAAATTCTTCAACAAGCATTTAGGAAGGATTGTGGAAAGCATTGATGTTAAGATCATTGAAGAGAAAACCACTAATGCTTCATGGACATCATATGCTGATGTGATAGAAAGAGATGAAGAAAATGAACGTGGAGAAAATACAAATACAGAAATTGATGAAGTTGTTCAACACACTCAACAGTCACATCATGATGTTTACTCAGTAGAAGAATCTGAAGATGAAACTATGGCTTATGTGAATGCAACTGAACCTTGAATAAGAAATCGGAGAGCTGAGATTGATATGTCCAACATAATTGGGGACAAGAGTGCACCAACACAAAAAGGAGGATGAGGAATAACTCGCAGTCTGCATTTCTGTCAGTTGTGGAGCCATCCTCATTCGAAGAAGCTAAAGAGGATGAATCTTGGGTGAAATCCATGAATGATGAGCTAGATCAGATTGACAACAATCATACATGGGATCTTATTTAGAGACCTGAAGGTCACAATGTGATTGGTACGAAATGGATCTTTAAAAACAAGTCTGATGAGCATGGAATTGTTATTAAAAACAAGGATCAGCTGGTATCTAAGAGATATTCCAAGGTTGAAGGTGGTGATGTTGAAGAAACCTTTTCTCCAGTTTCTAGACTGGAGTCAATCAGACATTTTGTAGCCATGGAACTCCAAAGAGGATATAAAGTATATCAAATGGATGTCAAGACATCATTCTTGAATGGTGTTCTCGAAGAAGAAGTCTACATTGAACAACCGGTGGGTTTTGATCTTTGTACTGATGAGACAAAGGATTGAAAATTGAAGAAAGCACTATATGGTTTGAAGCAGGAACCACGGACATTGTACTTTCGGCTGGACTCTTATCTGAAGAAGATGGAATTCAAAAGAGGAGGAGTAGACCATAATCTATATGTAACGAATTCTCCAAAAGATTAATTCATGGTTCTAGTCTACATAGATGATATTATCTTTGGTGGCAGTAGGAAAAAATCAGTGGATGAATTTTCCAATCAAATGAAATTGGAATTCGAAATGTCAATGACTGGGGAGCTCACATATTTCTTGGGGATACACGTGATTCAAAAGAAGAATTACACCTTCATTTTTCAGGAAAAATATTCTCGTGAGAGGCTGAAGTAGTTTTACATTCAAGACTCTAAACCAATGTAAACTCTAATGGATGATGGAACTAAACATGGAAAGCATGAGGATGGGCCCTCTGTTGATCCCACGATGTATAGGAGGATCATTGGGAGCCTATAGTACCTGACAGCAACATAGCCAGATATTGCCTTTTCCACATGTCTTGCGGCCCACTTTCAGAGTGATCCAAAGGAGGAACATATGAATGTAGTAAAAAGAATAATGATGTACATTCAAGGAACACATAACATTGGGCTATTTTTTGCTGCAGGTGGGGAAAATGAGTCATCATCATTTTCTGATGCTAACTGGGCCGGTGATGTAGTAGACAGAAAGTCCACCAGTGGTGGCGCCTTCTATATCAGGTAGAAATGAGTTGGTTGTTTGAGCAAGAAACAAGAGGGTACTGCTCTTAGTACTACTGAAGCTAAGTATATATCCCTTACGAAGTCATGCACTCAACTTCTACGGATGAAGCAACAATTAAAAAATATTGGTGCTGATGTAAAGTAGCCAATGGTGATATACTACGATAACAAGAGCGCCATTTATCTTACGATTACTCTTGTTCAGCATTCTCGTATGAAATATATTGAAATACCGTATCATTTTATCAAAGAAAACGTTGAACAGGGACTAATTCGAATGGATAATGTGGGAACTGATGAGAAAGTGGCTAATATCCTGACTAAGCCACTGTCTGTGGCTGTGTTTGAGAAGCATCGTTTGAACCTCGGTGTTCAGCCTCCTCCTAGCACATAAGGCGGTTCAGCATTACCCCTCTCCATGGTCATTATAACCGTTTTTATACGTCATTAGTAAGTGATGCAGGTTTGGGGGGGAGATACAATCTATGGAGAGTATGGTTTGAGCTATGAAATAAAAAAATCACTCGACTTTGGGTTTTGTGTCAATGGGGGTGAAAGGTATAAATTTAGACATGATCAGACGTTTAAGGCATGCAACGCATCAAAAGAATGGGAAGAAATTTTGTGGACAAGTTAAGGGCATCATTGAAACTTCCAAAACCTGGGAACATAATTCATGTTTCCACCTTGTTTTCTACACCGAGCATTTCTCACATAGACATAGAGTGTCTGATGAGTTGAATCATGCATGTTTTGGTTTGCATATGGAAGGCATTCTATTGAATTTATTTTATGAATGCCAACAAACCCAAATGGGGGAGAATTTTGGAACCATGCTCATCATTGCATGTTTTAGAGAATGGTTTGTGTTTGTTGTCAATCCTCATTGGATGTTTAGAATGTGAATCAGCAGAGTAATCCTACAGTTCAAGTAGAAAACAATATTGAAGGTGTCGCCATTTCCCATTGTTTGCCAAATATTTTTGCCTGAAAATCGTAAATGGAGAAATGTTGTTTTTGGAAAAGGGACTTGCACATCTTACACTAGATGGATCAGAAACATGCGCGCCATATGTTTTTGGGGATCATAACATCAAAATATGGGAAAAGGACAAGGATCACGCGAGTATTGGTTTGGCCGCGCAAGTGACTTGCGCGACGTGAAGGGACTTGCGCGCCGGTGCCATGGATGTTTAGAAACTTGCACGCCTATGGTTTTTCCAAATCATAAGATCAAAATATGGAAAAGGAAGGTATGTCGTGCAATTAATAGTTTGGTCGTGCAATTATTGGTGTGTCACACAAGTGTAGCGCGACAGCATCTATGGCAGAGGATGAGGCAGACAGACTTGCGCGCCGGATCCTGCGCGCCGAAGGGGAACTTGCGCACCGTCTCGCAAGTGTGACCAAATGCCTATAAATACTGGACCACCCCTCATCATTCTTGACCGGAGTTCAAAACTTGAGAAACTAGTGCTCCCTTCATGCAACTGTGGTGGTCGCACAAGTGGTGGTGTGTCACGCAAGTGGTACATGCGCGCTGGAGTTAGAAGTTGCGCGCCATTTTGCAGTTGTGCACCAATGTTGGATTGGGCATAAAGGGAATTGAGTCGCGACGGTTATGAGAAGAATAAGGCTGTGTCACGAATGTTTCTGAGGTAGACTTGTGTTCCCGTTGTGAATTGTGCGGTGATACTTGCACGCCCAAGTGGACTTGCGCGCCAAGTAAGGTTGAGTCCCCGACCGGTTTTTCAGGCCGCGTCGAAGCTAGATGTTTTCCCAATACCTTCAGTGCAATGAGAGATTCATCTACGGGTGAAGATTGATCTTCAACAGAGCAACTACATTCAACAGATGATGCATTCATTGGTAATGATGAAGAGACCTTCACGTCTATATACTGAGTGTGACTTCACCAAGTGCAGTAATCTAGGGGGAGTCAACAGGAGTGACCCAAGGGATGTAGTGAGTTATCCCTAAACAATTGTAATGGCAGTATGCCTGGGACAGAGTGACTATGCTCAAACCTTTGTAATCCACATCTAGTGAAGATTAGTATATTTTGGTACGACCGAAAACCTGTTGCAGTATGCTCCTTGGATGTAGCCCTTTTGTGGTGAACCAAGTAAAAATTGATGTTTCTTCTTTGTGCATGTGAATGTTTTCATTCTGATGTTTTTCATCATACAAGTTCAACAAGTTCCAACTAACGTGGGAACACGGTCCATCACATTAAAAGAAAATGTTGTCAACCTGATTCACCCTTCCCCTCTCAGGGTGTCCTGGGGTCCTTCACATAAGCCCTTTCTCTACCTTATACTTTAATAATTGATACATGATTTCAATGCGCATGGTCCGTCAGTGATTTTTTGAAAATTTTATCAAATTTATAGCACATGAAATATCACAATGGATTGCGATTAGATATTTCAATTCAATTCTAATATCCTCTAGTTACTGCATTATCGACAATAGTAGCATGTAGTCTTGAGTAGCTACAATATATTATTTTTCTATTGTGATTAATGTAATGAAATCATGTTTCTTTCTCAAAAAATAAATACACAATCCACCAAGGAAAAAGGCACCTCTGAATGTTGATTAACTATCCTCTACTGATCTGGCCCAATCGGCATCATTATACCCCAATAACGCGGGCTGGGATTTATCATTATACATTAAACCAAAATCCGTAGTTCTGTTAATATTCCAAAGTATTCTGTTCACTTAGATCATGTGTCTCTCCTTGTAATTTCATTGATATCTCACTTCTTGGCAATGTAAAAATACAATATCAGGCCTTATCATAGTCAAGTACAACAAACATCTAATGACTTGACTATATTTTGTGATATTAAATGCCTTGATTTCATCATCCCATGATAATTTCAACTGGTTGGAGACTGGAGTCTTCATCTATGTGGAATTTTCCCTTCTAAATCATCTTATAACCTCATTTTGATATTTAGATTGAGAAATTAATTTTCCATTCCTTCCATGAATCTCCTGTAAGCCAAGGAAAATGTTAGAGAACCAATCATCGACATTTAGAACTAAAATTTCATGAATATAGAAAACTCTCTACATTGTGCTTCATATGATCCACCAATGATTATGTCATAGACATAAACTAGAACCATCATCTTTTCACTATTTCAGATGTTGGAATACAGATTGTATTAAACTACATCAAACATTAAACTGAGCTTCATTAGAAACTGATCAAGCCATGAATACCATTCTCTTGGAGCTTTCTTCAAACCATATAAATACTTCTAAAGCTGAAAAATACTATTATCAATATCATGAATGAGAAAAACATCTAGATTATCATTGTAATCATATTCTTCCAGCACTCCATTCAAAAATAATGACTTGACATCCATATACAAAACCATAAACATTCTTTGCACTGCTGTGACGAAGAATAATCTGATTGTCCCAGCCTTGTAATAGGTGAAAATGTATCATCAGCATCAACAATATCTATCTGGGAGTACTCATTTCACACCAGTTGGGGTTTGTTTCAAATAAAAAAAATATTCATTAATTTGGATGAGAAAGACCCATTTTGTCTTAATGACATTCTTTTCTGCTGGACAAGAAAAAATTTCACATGTCTGATTCTTCTCATTTTGGTAAATCTCTTAATTAATTTTTTGAACCCAATTCTTAGCTCAAGTAGAATCTTCAAACAATTTTGGCTCCACATGTGATAAGTATGATTAATTATGTAGAGACTTCATCCTTCATGACTGCACTGGTTCTGTCTGATCACTAATCATGTTTTCCTATAAATTTCATCACTTAACATTGGACTCTGGAAAAAAACTGATTTATTTTCATCATCTGAGTATTCTTATAAATCTACCTCTAGGGATGGAGTGTCTCCTGACCTACTCAACACTTCATCACAATCATCTTGAGTCTGATCATATATTTTTTGAAGAATATATTCATTCTCCAATATAATCACATCATGATAGTCAACTACCATTCCCAGCCTATTATTGAAGCATTTATAGGCTATTATTTTCATTGAGACTCCATGAAATATCTATTTATCTACAAAAGATTCAAAAATCATATGTTTATCCTTATTGAGAATGAATAATTTACCTCTGAAGACTCGAATGTACTAAAATGAAGTCATCATTACAAACCATAACTCCTATGGAGTCTTCTCCTCTTTTTGAAAAAGTAATTCTATATTTGTTGTTTTGACTATTGTTACCATTTCATCATTACAAAATTTCTCTACATGGTTTTTCTCAATGAGAATTACTATAAAATGGTTATTGATAATCAGAATTCTTCTATCAACTACTCATTTATTTTTTTGGAGTTCTTATTTCTAAAACATGATGCATTTTCCAATTTTTCCTGAGATAATTATATACTTGGATATTTGTGAACTCTCTTCCATTATTTATTCAATTTTTTTGAAAATTTTAAGAATGCATCTTTTCACATTCATGTCGATATCTTGTAATGTAGCTAAACACTTTATATTTTGGGTGATTATTGATACCCATTCTATTATGTTGTAGTTATCAATTAAGAGATAATAATATTTTATTCGATCAATAGACCTTGCTGAAATTGGTACACACACATCAATAATATCCAAATTATGCAAACATGTTTACCATTTATCTTATGGATAATATGTCTTTCGAACCCTCTTCCCTTATCGACATATATTGAACGTATGAGTACGGTCATGTGAAACTTTAGGTTGATTTTGAGATGCATCATATTTCACCAGATCTTCTAATGATTCTTGGGATATTCGGCCACGATTTTTATGCCATAACTTGTTTTCTTCATCCTTGGATAGAAATCACATATCTTCTTCTCCACTCCTGTGGTAGAGATCATTTTTTAATTCCTTCCTTACAATAAAACCTCAAAATGCATTTCTTTGATGATACATTGTTTCATGGAAAAAATTAGGGCATGACCTGAGTCACAAAATTGACTAAAACGAAGTATGTAGTGACTAAGCCACTCAATAACCAATTCATAATATCATCTCATTTAATTTCCTCCAATCATGGATTTTCCTAAAACAATAATTTTGAAGCCCTCATCGTTACCAAATCTTATGATACATTCCTGATCTTTCCTGATTCTGGTCACAAGATCCTTATTTTATCATCATGTGGGAAGTGCATCCACTGTTGATGATCCATATCCTATTTGGATTAGATGCCTTGAACCTAATTTCTGTAACCCCTTCTCGTTCTATACTTTTCTTTTTGACCCATGCATTTGGATTCATATCCAACATGGACTGATATTCTGGATTGTCCTTTATATGTGACGAACCAGCTTAAACATTCATACCTACTTATCGATTTTTTATTTTTATCTCTCTTGAAGATAAAATTGGATGATTCTTATAAGAGAATTCATTCTTCCTCAAAACATTACTCCACATTGTTTATGTGCAATATTTATTCATATTTCTGAGTAATTTACACCTGAAACAATGACCATCAAATGGTGACCTAAAATTCTAAGCTCTATTAAACCATCACATTTTGTCTTTTTCCCTTTGGAACCTATTTGGAATGGGACATCCCTTTTGAGAGTGTCCCATCTTACCACAACAACAGCATATTTTTTGATGTATATTCATTTTTGGAAATGATGCACCACTAGTTGTACCTCTGCTTCCTTGAATCTTCTCATTCTGCCTCGTACCAAAATCATTCATCAATCTTGGAGTGAATTCTTGTTGTCTGACTTGAACCACTACTACTTTATATTTTGGATAAATCTCAATAACAAACATATCATTCACAGTTGGTTGTTTATTCTATTTTACAAAACCCCTCTACTAAAATATCATCCTCTCTATTTCCTATATGCTCTTCATTCCTCATGTTGAACTGGGAGTTACCAGTTTCTCTTAATATTTAATTGTTCATCACAGTCTGATGGATTCCTGTTCTATTTTATTGATATGTTTGATTTGATCTTTGGTACATTTAGTCAAAATTTTGATTTTCTACTCAACCACCTTTTCCAAAATTTCTGGCATTGAATACAACATTTTTTAAATTTCAATATTCATCTCATAATTCTCTTGTCTTATTGCTTCATATATAGTTTCGGATCACGAACAGCATTGTTACATTTATTTGGTTTGGATCTCAAAATATATACCTTTCTAAGGGAAGCTTATAATTTTGCCTGGAGAAAAACATTCCATCAATTTCTACTTCATCATTATCAATTTATTCTCTAGATAAATAATTTCCAACAACTACCCCCAAATCATCTACTATATGATCCGTTTAGTACTCTAAATATCCTGCCTCAAATTCGTCTGAACATTCATCTTCATTTGAAAACAATTTCTTCTTTTTGAAGAATGTTCTCTTAGAAATTCTCCTACCATTCACATTATATGAGTAATTAGTTTGGTGAATTTCAAAAAAAAATCTTTTCCATCATCAAACTTCTTAGGACACTTTATTGAAATATTACCAATCTTTCCACATCAAAAACATACAATTGGATGTTTAAAATTGAACTTCCATTTTTTTTCTTTATAGATTTGAAGAGAAAAATGACATGACTTCATCCAAATTGTCCTCCTCAGGGATATCTTCAATATAGAGCTACTTCATGGCCTTGAATTCCAATTTATTCGACATCTCATTTTTCACTACATTATTCTCATCATTTCTCATTTCATATGGTATAAGTGTGCTGTGAATGTTATCCCTTGTCATCTCTTTTGTGTCTTTATCATCCAATACTGAAACAGTTCGATTGAACCATGGTGTAAGTATCAATAAGATACATTTCACAATCATTTTATCTTAAATGGTTTCTCCAAAACCCTACATGAATTCTATAATAACATTTACCATTTTTAAGAATGCATCAATAGTCTCACGATAGATTATTCTGAGATCCTAATAAATTTTCTGTAAAACCTACATCTTTTTTCACAGACTATTGTGTTTCCCTAGTAAATGTTCAAAAAAATTCCTCACAAATAATGTGATGTTTTATATAAAATCACCTTTGTATAAATTTTATTTTATTAGGCTCACCCTAAATCATTGATCACATTAGAATCAACATCCAATTCCCATATTTCAGATTCTGATAATGAACCTATATTGATGTCCGCTGATACTCCATTTATAAATAATTTGAAGACATCCATCCCTACTGATCTGAAGTAGTGCTACATTGGATTCATCGATAGTTGAAAATTATTTTATTAAAAGATCAGATTTTTTTTTGATTAAACCCAACTATTTCTTTTCCTGAGATAGAAAAACTAACTTTCATCCTTTCCCTGTGATACCAATTTTAGGTGTACAAGGTTGATTACCATGTGGGTGGTGAATCAGGGTATAAGAGATTAAAACTTCTTCTATTTCGGATCATGTATTATTGTTAAAAAATCAATATTACTCCCATAGAAATATATGAAAAATTATGGAATGATTCAATGGACACAACAAATTTAACTTGGTTCACCCTCACATGGCTATGTCCAAGGAACAGACAACAATAGTGTGTCGATGTACCAAATAAACTATGGATTACTACCAATAACAAGTACAATGTCACGACCTGTCCTCGGGCCCATGCCGTGACTACCCCAAGCCCTCCTTCCATAGGCCAGGGGCTGGCGACTAGCACCAAAGGCATAAATCCCGTTAACTGGGAAGGCATTTCCTTTATAAAAGTAAACAAAACACCACAGAGTACAAGCAGAAGTAAAACACTAAGTAAAACGAGATGTGCTGAAAGGTAAATGGGCCAGAATACAAACCCAAAATATAGTACAACTAGAACTGAAAAAAGTACAACAGAAAAAGACAGTTGCTGGAAGAACGGAAGCGGCTCATGGGTCGTCCTCCTCTGATCCTACCTGAAGGGTAGGTACAGATGGCGCAGCTCCTGGATCATCCACCACGGATCCTACCTGAAGGGTAGGTACAGATAGCCTCCACAACGCTCTCGCCCGTCAACCTCCTCCAAGTGTCATCTCATCGTTAAGTCCACCTACAGATACTGACTCGTCGTGTAGTCCACCTCTGGGTACTGACTCGTCGTGTAGTCCACCTCTGGGTACCGTCCAGTCCTCAAACACTAGGCCTCCGTCAGCACTGTCCATCGTCTGCAACCAACAAAACGAGGTGCAGGCATATCCCGTGTAGGGGTGAGTATAACGATACTCGGTAGGGACACCGAGACCCTCAAGGTCTCACCAAAACCCACATGGATAACCACAACGAATATCCCAACAGATAACCTCTACTTAGGTATGTGCCCATACATATACCTAAGTTATCATGTAACCCATCACAATAATGAGGAAAACACCAAGATCCTGAAAACAACGTATAACCACCACCCATGTATGTGCCCATACATATACCTAAGTTATCAAGTGACCCATCAAAATCAAGAGGTAAACACAAAGGTCATAGACTCAGCTCAAACCAGGATTTCCATTATCGAAACCGTAACTGCCGAAGAGCCCCGTCTCTAGAGTTTACAGTGGTCTTGTCACGACTCCGAGGTACTGCTCACTAACCTAAGACTGCTGAGGTACTCCTCCTGTCGAGTACTGTGGTCCTGCTGCTAAAACCAAGCGCTTCCCACCATGGGATTGCTGCTAGAACCAAGCACTCCCCCTCATAGCCTCAAGAGGTACTCCTTCTGTTGAGTACCGCGGGTCTGCCGCTACAACCAAGCGCTCCTCTGCCGTGGGTCTGCTGCTACAACCAAGAGCTCCCCCTCATAGCCTCTAGAGGTACTCCTTCTGTTGAGTACCACAGGTCTTCCACTACAACCAAGCGCTCCTCTGCCGTGGGTCTGCCGCTACAACCAAGCGCTCCCCACTGGGATAACCGAATCACACCGAGTCGATCGGTCAAGCAGTCGTCAGGTCTCAGCCAGCTACACGGTCTCCGTACTCCGCACGCTCGTCTCCGGGAGGGTCCGCTCCACAAGCTGCTGGTCGAAATTACAAGTATCACAAAGTCCCATGAAGAATTATCTCAAAGGACCGCCTTGTCATAAGGGTCTCAACGTAACAGACGACGCGTCAATCGGACGTCCGATCTGTTAGTTATTTGCCTTTTCATCCTAGGGGCCCGGTTGGTTTTGTGTGCGAACCAACCTAGCCGTATCTCAACTATACCCCGAACTCACATAGGGTATACTCATAGGGACCGTTTCTCAACGTGATCACCAACACCGCTGACGGTTCGTCAAACGGACGTCTGGTCTGAAAGATATCAGCTTTCCTGTTCCAAGGGCCCGGTTGGATTTAGGGGGCAATCCAACCTGGCTGCTATCCTCCTGCAACCAAAACTTGGGTAAACTATGTCAAAATTTCCGTGTCAATAAGAGGAAATCAACGAGACAGACAGCGCGTCAATCGGACGCCCGGTCTGTGAGTTATTGGCATTTTTCTCTCAAGGGGCCTGGTTGGTTTCGTGTGCAAACCAACCCGACCGCACTCCGACGGAATCCAAACCTCGAGTGGAGTAAGCCAAATGATCCGTCTCACTAATAAGAATCCATCAAAGTCGACGGCATGTCAATCAGACGTCCGGAGCTCAAGATATAAGCGTTTCCGCTCCGACGGCCCGGTTGGTTTCGTATCCGAACCAACCCGGCCGAATCCAAAGAACTCCAAAACCTTGAGTGCGATATTCCGAAATGACCGTCTCGATCCAAGGATCTCATCTCCACTGACGGTGCGTCAATCGGAGGATTGTAGCTCAAGATACGGGCAAAAGTCCGAAAAGGTCCGAAAATAGGGGGTATGGGCCCGAACCGACCCGGCCCAACCCCCCTGGGTCGGCCCGATACGGGCGACCCGACCCAGGTCCGGATCCGACCCGGCCTGCGTGGCCCGGCCCGGCCAGGATGGCCCGGCCCAGCCTGGGCGCGACCCGGCCCAGCCGGCGCGGGCCCGGCCCGGCCGCCTCGCGGGTCCGCTCGGCTCAGCTCGGCCGAGCGGCCGTGCGGGGGAACCGCGGGGCGCGCTGCCCCTACGGGATGAAGTGCCGCAGCCCCACGTGGCGCCGCTCTTGGTCAGCGGATGCGGCTTTGCCACATACCGTGTGTCGCCGGACCCGCGCGGTCGCGGGTCTGGTCGGCTGCTGCCACGCCGGCGACCCGCGCCGCCGTTGGATTCCGCTGGCAACCGGAGCTGCTCTGGTGGTCCGATTCCACTTCCGTCTGTGTCGTGGCTCCTCCCGGGTCCCATTCTTCACCGCCAGGCCCTCAAATCACCATTGCAGCCCCGTTTGTCATCGTCTGCCGTTCCGCACACTAAGAACGAGAAAGAATGTGGTGGTTCGGACTTGTTTGTTGATCAACACCCACCGCGTTAGCGGTTTGAAACAACACCATTATATTTCCCATCAATTTGATAAACCCCGAATCGCAATAATAATCCAAGGACCAACTTGTTAATTAGTTGGTCCACGTTCATGCCTTGAAGCGAAAAAAATGGAGTATTATCATTTTCAAAACAACCCCTACCTCAACGTCATCGTCGGACGCGAGTTCGTCACGGAATTGACCATCGCGGAAGGGCATCGCTGTCGCGCGGTACTCGGCATCGCGCAGACAAACTCCAAGGATAAAGAACATACAGATTTAATTATAACAATTAAATCTATGTTGATGTTATAATTCACAAATAATTAAAAGTACCGCAATCCCCTACCTTGTCGTTGTCGATCAAAGATTATCGCGGGGTTGGATCATCGCGGAAGAAGCGTTGCGGAGGGAGAATCGTCGGAGGCTGGCGTTCTTCACGTTCTTCATGTTCTTCGCGTTCTTTTATTTCTTCACGAAGGAGGATGAAGATCTTCAAGCTTCTCCCAATTCTCTCAACAAGAAATCCTCAAGAAGACAAGCGTTGGTCTTATTTTATTAACATGCCAACAAATTGAAAAACAAACTATGTAACGACCCATTAATTAATTGAATTAATTTCAACGAATAAACCACCAAATTAATAGGGGCGTCTAAGAGTATAAAGAAATGCACCAGTTGACTTCATTAATGAGGAGGTTTCGCGGGTGTGTTACTTAGAGGAAAAGAAACAGTTGAGCTCATGCAGGCCCCACCTCACAAATATCCTACCAAGTGGGTTTGATATTTTGGATTTCACCCTATCCGCTTTAACTTAGTTCAAGTGGCTTTAAGTGGCTTTTAAGTGGCTTTAAGTGAAAAAAAAATAAAGTTGTCCCACCACTTTATTTTATTTCTTAACTTAACCCCACAAATATATAAACCACACCTGAGAAAACGCAACTCCGGAAAAGGCATTTCTAAGAAAATATTGGCGCTGCGATTCCATCAGTGCCCTCGGAATTTGATTCCGAGCACCAGTTCAAAAGGTAGAAATTCCCGCTCATTAGTTTACTGAACGTAGCCGAGCTAAAATTCAGATAAATGATTATGGGCACACCGGGCCTCGGAATCAGGCGCCGTCAGAAACTGCATTCTTGTAAAATTCTAAAGAAAATTTAGAAAAAAAATTCCCTTGAAATTTCCAGGTCTTTACATACAATGATTCCGGATAGTTATTATATGCCCAAGCTCACGACCATTACATGTTTTTGGGTTTTCTAAATGCATTCCTATGGCTCACTCACTATGCCTCTTTCTCTAATTCCCTTCTAGTGTAAAGGATTATTGTCTTCCTCTTTCATTTCTCACAACTCTTAAATATGAATCCACTCAAAATTTATAGACTTTTATGTCAAACACATTTAATGGACATTTCTGTCCCTTCATTTGCATGAATTCATACATCCTCAACAATCGGTAGATGCTTTATTGAATTTACCTTGTCACCCATATATTAAATTTATCTTTATGGGTACTGTTAGATACTGGAAAATACATTCCAAAACAGATTTTAAGCCTTCGAAATCTTCCTTGTGAAAATAGAAAACCACCTTGTTCTACCACATAATGTGTTCTGGGTATGGTATGTGAATTTCCTCCTCCATGTACATCTTCAACTTTTGCAAACCTCCCATCGTCTGTGGGCTGCCTCTGCAATAACTATTGTCTAATTCCTTCGCATACTGACTCCACAAACCTCCACTGTGAAACACCCTCTATCCACGAACAATTATCTATTCACAGTCTACATTATTAAATGACCTGTGCGACACACCTTTTTCCACTGTGTACCACATCCTTTACGGGATGCAGATTCTCGAAGAAAACATTTATCAAATTTCATCAGCACAATCAACTTCATCCTTCTTCGAATTCTCCCTCACACTCTTCCTTATATATTTTCTTAATTCCTGGTGAAAAGGGTTGTTCACTAATGATATTTTTTCTAATTTAATAGGTGGGATTAGTTCTCGTTGTAGAGGAATAAATATTCTAAAAATATGTTAATCCAATATTTACAAAATCATTGATTCGGTACAGCCTCCACCACATAATGATCCTCCTATCTTGAACCTCACTCATTCAGTGAACCATTTTTTCAAGGTGGTCTATGTAGATCCTTTTAACCTGAGTGGCTCTATTCACTTCCACCATACCATGAAAAAAAATTTATTTCATGAACCACTCCGACATATCAATCGAGACACCTGGAACACAATCGTGTACCCTTCAAGGACATGGTATATGATTCATATATCGGGCTCCATGTTTTAATTACTTTTTCGTTTTCGTTTACCACTAGACACACTATCTAATCCTATTATAAAAACATTACATTTCCTAACATAAATTCTTGACTTGGAGGCCTAAAATTTTGGCTAACACTAGGAAATTATGCCACCATAATACTTGTCATTAGAAAACACTAACTATACCCATTTGTTGTTATATGGCCATTTAATCAAACATAATCAAAACCATAATATACAGAGAGGACACATTGAGGAATTTTTTACAAAAATCGCCCCATTTGGTATTGTTGAAAACACTTTTCGTCATACATTGTCTCATTCTCATACTTCATCAACACTCTATCTTTCATCAATCTGCATTCACTTCATGTGACTATGATAGTGATCACAGATTTACTAAACATATACTCTATAATGACATTAGACATGCTTGATAAGTGAAATAATAGTATAATTAATGGTTTATCAATGAATCACTTCATTTCATACACCTACCCTTGAAACCACAACTAATTTCTTCACAAACCATAGCTATCATGAAATTTAAAAAAGATCAAACACATCTAGAATCATCATATTTAATACTCCCCATATGTTATAGCTAATCCAAACAATTTTTTCTCAGCTACAACTTTCCCTATATTTCTTCTCCACGTAACAACTTCTCCCCAGGTCTTTTGTCCCCTAGAATAGTAACACATTTTCCTCCTTAGTCATTAAATCTAAAGGGAACTTCAAGGATTCCTACAATAGGGTAAAGAACACATATTAGCAAATTAGGGAAAGACACATCACACATTATGGATACAGGGTTCCCATATCAACACTTTTTCAAGTGTGTAGAGTCGACTAGACTCCTAAAGCTAGTCGATGCCTTTCAAGTGCTTCTTTGGGTAATGCCTTCATTAGTATATTTGTAACTTGTTGTTATATAGGAAAATATTCTAAAATCACAATCCCTTCCTCTACCTTCACTTAGATAAAATGATACTTTATTTCAATGTGCTTTTTTCATAAGAGATGAACTATATTTTTCGATCAAATTTATAGAACATGAATTTTCACAATGGATTCCCGTCAGAGATTTTACTTCAATTCCCATATCATCAAGCTGACGCTTCATCCACGATAATTATGCTCAGGAATTAGTATGTGTAATATATTATAATATTATGGTGCTCAATGAAATGAAATATTGTTTCTTTATCAACCAACAATCAAACAATCCACTACGAAAAAAAGAACCTACAATGGTAAATTTCTTGTCATCTGTTGATCCAGACCAATATGAATCAATATATCCCAATAAATATGGTTTCGGTTTATCAATATACAATAAACCAAAATTCATAGTTCCCTTGATATACCAAAGTATTATTTTCTCTATGATCACGTGGATCTCTTGGTATTTCATTCATATTTCACTACTTTTCATGTGGATAAATAAATACTAGACCTTGTCGAGGTTAGGTACAAAAGACATCCAATGATTTTCCTATATTTTGTGATATTAACAACCTTTCCTTCATCATCCTGTGAACGTTTCAACCGATTAGTGACTGGAGTCTTCATATCTTGGTCATTATCCATTCGAAACATTGTAAAAACCTCCTTAGAATAATAAGATTGTGAAATAAAAGAGACATTCCATCCTTTTATCACCTATAAGACAGGTAAAATTTTCATCTCACAATTCATAATCATTTAGAACTATATTTTCATGAATTCTGAAAATAGTCAATATTTTGAATCATATGATCTAAAATGTACTATGTATCGACCTAAAATAGCACCATCATCCTTTGACTATTTCCATTGTTTAAATAAAAATTGTAATCAACTTCACCACGCTTGAAATAAAGTTTATATAGAAACTGATCAGGTCTTGAATACCACGCTCTTAGTTCTTACTTCAAACCATATAAATCATTATTAAGAAAGAAAACATTGTTCTCAATTTCATGAATGAGAAAACTATATGATTGCTCAATGTAAAATTTTTCTTTCAGTACTCCATTCAGAAATGATGACTTGACATCCATCTGGATAACCTTAATCTTTCATTGCATTGTTATTTCCAAGAATAATCTGATTGTATCCAGCATTGAAATGGGTGATCATTTATCATGAACATCAATACCATATATCTAAGAGTACCCTTTGAACACTAGTTGTCATTTGATTTGAATCACAACATCATATTGATCATTTTGTCGTGAAAGACACATTTTGTCACAATGACATTCTGGTCTAATCATTACAAATTTTTTTTTTCATGATTGATTCCACTAAATTTTTTAAGCTCTTCATTCATCGGCTAAACCCAATTCTCATCTCTAGTAGCGTTGTCACAGCATTTAGGCTCCACTTGTGATATGTATTATGCTTGCTATAGATATTTCATCTTCATTATCTGCATTAGTTCTGTCTGATAACCAATTATGTAATGCCTGTCAATTTAATCACTTCTCTCTGGTCTTTGGGAAAACACTAATTTATTTTAATCATCTGAGCATGGTTCTAAATCTTCTTCTAGAGCTCAAGTTTCTCTTGACCTGCTTATCTCTTCATCGATATACTCTAAAGTTTGATCATATAGTTTTTGATGATTTTATTCATTCTTCACTAAAGTAACATCAGGACATTAAATTATCTTTCCCAAACTCTTATTAAAGAATTTATATGCTTTTATTTTCATTGAATATCAATGAAATATCCCTTATCCTCTATAAGATTAAAACATCTTATGTTTCTTATTATTTAGAATAAAATATTTACATCCAATGACTTGAAAGTACTTCAATGATATATTCATTCCACACCATAAATCATATAATGTATTCTCCACTTTCAGAAAACATAACTCTCTATTTGATGGGTAGACTACCGCCATCACTGTTTCTATACAAAATTTCGCTTGAATGTATTTCCCAATGATCATTGTTATGACCATATTGTTGACAATCCAATTTCTTCTCTCAAGTACTCTATTTTGTTGTGATGTTATTACTGATTAATGTTGTAGAATTTTCCTACGTTTATTGAGATAATATTACACTAGTCTATTTATGAACTCTATTCCATTATCTTTACAAATCATCTAGATTTTCTAATGAAGTATATTTTCACATTCCCGTCGATATCATGTAATGAAACAGAATACTTCAGATTACTGCATGATTATTGATACCTATTCGAATCTACTATTGTCATAAATAATGAGAAGATAATATCTCCTCTAGTTATGGGTGATTATTGATACTCATCCTCTAGTTATTGGAAATTTTTGAGTGATTATTGATTATTGATACTCAACCTCTTGTTATACTCATCATATATTCCATTCTGTTGTGGTTGTCTTCGACACTATATATATTTCCAAAAGTAATTTCAGGTGGAGGTTAATAGTAGATATCATTTTCTTATGACTGAAAACATCTATGTTCAATTATATAGAGCCTTTTGGATATCTTATATTGATCTTCAATCACGCTATCAACAATTATAGGTTATAGATGAATACATCCAAATGGGAAGATTTTGGATATGATATGGGATATATGAGTACTTAGGGTTGTATTTTGTACTAAAAATTAAACCAATAGTGTTCAAGGATCTCATGAACATGATCCTCCATCCTGGCCTTGACTAGTTCATCATTGTGTTCACTTAATACATAATCATCTACTCACTAACCTCATGGTTTCATTCTACAAATCATGAGATAGTCTTGAAAACATATTGAGATCATAAAATTTACTCCATGTTGTTTAAGTATATCTTTTTGATTTTGGTTGTGAGATTCTTGGGGTATGTGGTGATTGAGGTAGGTATATCCATGCACCCAAAAAAGTTCATTTAGGGATGTCCTGTGAATGTCCTCAAAATATGTTAAATATTAGGATCCTTCTAGGTTTAGCAGGACACAACTACTGTTTTATTCAGGTTTCTTTCTTATTTATTAGCACACATGACTACACTGATCAAGAATGATCATACGAGTCTGTGTTTTGATAAGTGTGAAAAAATTTTCCTTAAAATAAATAGGAGGTTTTATATAGAAACATTATTGATACAACCTGAGTGAGTAAATGGTTATTCCATTTACTATGATTCATTAGTCATTGGTTTTGGAATAGTCTTTTCAATAAAAAAAGTGTTGAATAGTGTGACTTGCAACCTTGATTGTGGGGGTTTTATGTAAATACAATCATTAATATAAGGTTCAATATTTCCTTCTCTTATAAAAAATCACAACATACCCCACATACATAAATTATTATGGACATGTCTTCTAAAGGTGGTCAGTCAATTGGGGTTTTAGACCCATCAACACTTAAGATCATACATTGGACAAGAGGTTGGGAGTTTAGGATCATCTCACCTTTCTAGGGGGAACCGCTTCAAACATCGATACTATTTTATATATTTAGATATGTTTTAGATTACTTATTAATCATTATATGAGACTTTTTACCCATACAAAATGAACACATGTTAAACTGTTCCATGTGTATAGTGTGACCTATTAAATAGTGCATATTTTTATATATAAGTCTTCTCATAAATTACCCTTTATCGGGTATATGTTTACATTCTTAATCAATCTAACTAGGAATTACTGACTTTTCATTCATTCTAGGAGGTTATTAATATATCTATGATTAGATTTAATGTTTATGAGGCATCCTAAACATTAAATTTATAACTGTAATCAAAACCAATGGATTTTTTTGAATACGTAAAATTTGACATCATGAGGAAACGATGCAGATGATGGAAATTAGGCAATTTTTTTTATCTCAATCCTTTTAATGGACTACTACATATACAATTTATGGTCAACATTAGATTTATCATAGTTAGATCATTCCATTGGGAGTTACCCTGAGGTGGGTTCACTTGTTAGTGGGTATACATATCATGCCACTGATCAAGGTATTAACACTAAGGTTGAACTAGTTGGTGGATATTCATGATGAAAATAATATGAACATTCCAAATCTATTTTCCCACATAAAACATTCATTGTGTGAAAAACAAGGGAGAACATGTAATTAGTCTCATCACATATGGATGCAAGACTTATGAACTTGGGAAGCCCTTTGGTTATTTGATAAGGATCTTAGTCCTTAAGAAGTTGTCTTACAAAACCTGGATATGAGAGGAATCAGAGTCGTTGTAGCTTAGTTGAATTCTCTATATACTAATTGATTAGAAATAATGATAAATACATTATAAGGAATAGTTCAGGATTGTTATATTATCAGAGAAATGGGGGGACTTACACTGGGGTGGACGCATATTTTACCAAAATTATTTGGTAGATATCTAAAGTATCCTTTTTATGGAAGGAATCAAAGTTCATGTTGTCTTTTTATTCTTAATACAGTAGTTATTGAGGAATGAAGATAATCCAATGGGAAATATTGGCCCCTAATGGTTGGAATGTTGGAGATATATGGGGACTTACACCAACAATGATTATTATTGGAGATCCATCCTTTCAAAGCCATCCAAAATGTCCTAGTAATATAATTAATCATATTGATCGTAGAAAATTTGGAGCTACACCTTATTATATCTATCATGATGAGTTATCATGTCCTAGATTATCTTCATTAAGTGTCTTGACTATCTTCTCTACATATACTGCGTGTCTTGGTTTCCTAGAGGACATGTCCAATGATAATTTCATGACCTAGTTGACTTGTATGGAGGACATCACATGATATGAATGGAAATTATGGAAGGCATTCCATGATCATGATTTAATTGTCTATGATGCGTTAGAAGAATTAGGTTATGTTCATGTATTGATTCACAACACCTGAATGAAACATCTAGAAGACAATTGCATGATCTGACCAGCATGTCTGGATAATTTTACAAGGCCTAGGGGACAACTTTGGAAGGAATTGACTAATTTTTTTTTGATTTTCCAGAGGTTATAAAATGATCTTTTTTTCACGTATGTATGGTTCTTCATGATCATGTATAGAATTTCTTGGTGATTTCGAGAGACATAGTTTACTTATATTGCTTACATCATGAGGCCTATATGAATTATCCTGGTGCCACCACATAACATAGGAGACATTCCTAGTGGTCATCATAAGATTCTAATGGAAATACCAATGGACATCTTAAGGCGTGGGTGGATTCATTATAGGGTTTCATTTGAATTTCTTTGACATAACTACGGGACATCAGATGATCCAAATGGCTTGTCAAGGGAGTGATTCATGAATTCAGTGGCATTCATGGTGTTTCCATGTGATCTGGGTTGATAATGAGATGTGAATGAATATGAATGAATTCATATTCAGATAATTTTATTCTATTTTTAAATCTTTTGCTCCTAACATTATTGCATATATGCCTGAGTTTTTTCAAGTGTTATCTAGTTTTAGGGTTCACATGACCTTGTCGACATTTTAAGCCTCCTTAACATAATCAGTATTGACACTTTAGAAGTCCATTACATGATCCCAAGTGACCACAATAAATCAACTATAAATCCATCTAATATACTTTGTTGGTTCCGGGATTTCATATGGTGGAATAAGTTTTCAGTCAAATGATTGTCCACTCCAAGTTGTCTTGTTTAACAGTCTCATGTGTGATCTATCTGTCATGATTCATTTTTTTCTCCAGGGGGAGGTTTATAGGCATCACATCCATATTTATAAACTTCCTTGAAAGATAGGTATCTCATGGATTTGAGCTAGATAAAGTGATGGTATTCAGAATCACATGATTCTTGTAATTCTACATTGAGTCACCCATGTCATTATGTGATATTTAGGGACTGTGAGAATGTTCCACCATTCTATTTTTAATGGACTCAAGCAAATAAAATGTTTTTTTCCAAACCATGTAACATGTAAAAGATATTCCACAATGTAAAACCAATAGGCTTTGTGTTCTTTATAAGATCCATATCCATATGTTATGGATTTAACCTGACCAAATATGACACATCCGGTTTAATTTTCAAGTTAAATATGTATTTTCCAGGGTGACTCTGTGTGTTATGGGTAAAAAATCCAAAGACCATTATGGGAAAATGATGAATTATCAAGGGCGTATCACAAGATCAATGGTTATCACCTAGGGAATATGAAACATTTCACATGAAGTCTATCATATTCTCACTCTACAAGAATATTCCATCATTCCGTTTTTTATTTCATTTTATATTTTAGAATGACATAATATCTCACACATAAGTGTGAGGGTTGCCTTAGACTATCATTATCCATATGTGTGATGTGTCACATGACCAATAATGGGTCTTTTGGTGACGTGTGATCATTTTCATTGAAAAAACATCTTATATTATATGGATTCAAAGGGGAATCCCAAAATCAATTATACTTGTCTATGACACATCACATGATAAAGGTGGAATGTCAATAGGATCATGAACGATCAAGTAAGCATGTCACTAGTGGATTCATGAGGTATTTCCAAACGCATGAGTATGCATCATTAATATTAATTACATCATAAGGTATACATATTTTTTATATGATCATCATTTATTTTATAATTATTTTTGATAATCCTTAGTCATCTTCGAGTTTAAATTTCATGTGACATAGATAATCTAACATTGTAGCCCTTTCTTGATCACCAAAACATGTCTAAGATTCTTAATAAGTGCAACGAGACTTTTCAATGGGGTTCCACATGATCTCAATTAGATCACTTTCTATTTATTACCATTCACATTATCTTATGAAATTCATTCGATCACATTTCCTTTTTAAGGTTACTTGATCCATAGGTTTTTTTCACATTCTCTTTTTAGGGAGAAAATAATACCCATTCATCACATTTTTGTTCTCAATAATATTTTATAATACTAACATGTATATATTTAAAAAAATTCCCCCCTCATGAGTGACATCCATATTTTTATGGACTCCCTTATGAGGATACTAAATTCCCTCATTAGCCATTGGGGTTATCACCAACAAGTGTTTGGGGAGATTTTTTGTCTTCTAGGTGACCCTCGATATTTTATATAGTACCCTATAAATAGGAGGGAGGAGTGGATTTAATTCACTAGTTAACTCAACTATCAAATATATTGTGATTTTACCTTATTGTTTGATTGTTTCATAGGACCCCATCAAATGATCCCTTTTTTAAGACTCTATTTGTGATAATAGATCATGAATCCGTCTATGAGATTGTTTCATGAGAACTATTTCAAGATATCGGATTGTGAAACCCACATTTCATCAGCACCTGTTTATATGATACTATGAACCATTTCAGGTTAATTACTTAATCCTTGTTCCATATCCATGGATGTATGGTTGTCTGGTAGGCGATCTAGAATCAACTGGTTTGGCCGCATGATCAATTAACCATCATTTAAATCATTTTACCATGTTAGGGTCACATGATTGCACATATCATGACTGGCAAGGTGTTTTTTAGATTTATTTTGGGTAAGGTAGTTCCAAAGGCCCGTATCTTGTCATGCGATTGTGGATCCCTTCACGGTTCATGAAATTCTCATGATGACAAAGGACATATGAATCTAATTTGACAATTTTTTATCTCATCTACAATATTCCTCGTTCTTTTTAATAGATATATTTCAAATATCACTGATGTTCATCTACCTAATATATCCTGAGGTCCTTGATCACTGGAAACCATAACCCAGATCCTCGGTACCTTGTATGTTTCGATAATTAGATTTTGAAGAGGCATCTCTCATCTGAACTCTATAGAAGCCCCTTATTGTATGAACATACCTAGTATGGATTTGGGATGACAAACAATGCTTCCAACCCTTCTCTTAATCAAAATCTTACATTATATTTGTTATTATCACCCATGGATTATGTTCAAGTGATTATTTCATAAGGATTTAATTTATTCATTGTATGGTCATAGAGGTAGTCCAATGTGCTAGAGAACTCCTACCACAGTAAAGATGGTTGTCAAATTAACTAGAATCTGATTTCTTATAGATGTTATAGAATATTTGTTTCTTCTTGGAATGATTCGAATAGTTTCAAGAAGAAATGTGCTTATTTATATGTGTCATTTGTACAATTAATTAGAATGGAAATTATAGGTTAGGTGGAGTAACATAGAACATTCAGATAAGATACACACCATTCATTTTTACAAAGTAGCATTGATTTCAATGTTTATCATTTACCACTATTTGGAGCTTCTCAAAGATCTATTAATTCATTATTGTTCTACAAATAACACCATCCATTTATCCCATGGTGATGTATAAATCATCTTTTTGGATATCTACTGATCTAGTGGGATGTATTCTCTTAGGGAGATGTATGAAAAATTTATTCCTACTACGAACATCCCGAATGACCCTGAACAAACACTAGTCTATTATTGGGAGATTCTGAACATCGTGGAAAATAAATTAATATAGTATTTGAATTTTTTCTTACCCATTTCCTTCAAGGAATGGATATATATATTCATATATATCCATAATAGATCTCAACTGACAACTACACACCCTCATCAGATTCCTTCCTTCTAAGTCCGTGATAGAATGAGCTCCTACTGGTAAATCCTAGAAGAATGATAAAATAACATTCGGGGCTATCAGGTGACTCTGTACATATCTCTAAACATTATAATTGAGAGTTTCATGTAAATGTTCATAAATGAGTTCTTTTCTTATATAGGCATTCACGCTCAATAATATGAGTTATCTTGATAGTGATGGAAGCTCAGTTAACAGATGGACAACCTATCAATCTATATGAATATAATTTTTCACTTATTTTCATGATTTTTGGGAACATATTATAAGAAAATTTACTATATATGATCAGTGGTCCTTTCAATTTGTTATTTGTCATGGTAGTTGAGCATTTTCGCTGTTAAAAGATTCACTTCACCAGTAGGGTCCATATTGCATTATTCTTCCCTTGTCTACTATAAATTTATAGGGTCGATGAAATTTCATAATGACGTAATGCAATTTTTGTTGTGTTGACCTATTTTGATTTTTCATCTTTTTTCCTTATCCTTCACTATACATTATAAATGTTTATATTGGTAGTGGCTCTATTGATGAAGGGTTTTTAAAAAGATACCTTTGAGACGGGGTTCTCATGAAATATATGGATGATCTTGGTATTGAAAAACCATATACCCCATACCAATTAACATACCAGTTTGGTTGCCTTCAAAGTGTTTCTACCCTCCATTTAATTGGAGTGTGGGGAGAACAATATACCAGGATTATCCGCCAATAATTATTTACATTATTGAATGGGGACATAAAAACTGAAATTATCATTCCAAATGTTTGTTCCTCTATTATTATATCTTATGGTTATTCCCATTATTTGGTATAAGACTACCTAGGTGGTGTTCTAGATAGGCTAGTTCATCAGGTGAAAAAACTAGGTTCTTGACCAACCACCATGTCTATAGATCCAATGGGTTTGATTCGAAACCCAAGAGATCCTTTGAAGAATTCTCCCCATCCTAGTGAATACAATACCATTAGAGGGTCAATATTTCTTAAGGATACTAAACATATGTATGAGTGATATACAATATATCCTTTGAGAGAAGAGCACAATTGGATTCCTCTCTTCCTTCATCATCATATTTGCAAAATTTTCACTCTTCTAAACTATCAACATTAGTTGTTTCAGAGGATTAGACACATAACAATATGTTCATGAGATATATGCATACATTGATCACAATGATAATAATAGAAAATTTCATGAACAATAAGAACTTTATTTCTGGATATTTTTTGATTTAGGGGCGGTCAGCATTGAGCATTATACATTATATGAAATCATGTGAGAAATCATCATAACACAAAATGATTTTGCTACTAAAAAAATGTTTCTGCCTGATTTTGATGATAGGACTCACCTAGATGAACTAATGAGTAAAGCTTCATAGGAATTGTAATTTATCCATCTCATAATATCGGTGCTACACACCAATATATATTCATTGATCAAACTGATAGTGATACTTGAAGAGGTCATATCTTGGTAATGGTCTTATAAATAATCATAATAATCCTCATTATCTACTTATGAGAAAATATTTAAGGATTCATCTACACTTATTGATACTTTTAGACCTCGAGTAGTAGTAAAATATGTATGGTGGGAAGCACTTCAATTATCTGTTAGGAATTATCAATAAATTTTCTATGATTTTTCTAGCTCAACAGATCAAATATTATAATAATATAACAATTATTATGACTTATTTTTAAATCCTTTTAGAGACTCTAAAATTTGGAAAACCCCCATTTTTTATGTAATCAATCACCATATCCACCTAAACATTAAATTACATTGTTAACCCTTCTTCCATTGATGATGTGCATGATATTTCACAGTCCTGATATTGCATTTATAATAAATGATTACCATACGTCATATAATATCATGTAAAATGGAATGTATGGTTTTTAATGTTTAAACCATGAAAAAAATTCCTCAAGAAATTCTCATGAATTCCAACAAAAATGAGATTCCATATTGATGTATACGATATAGTAGTCATGAAATTACCTGATTCAAAAAAGGATAATTTTGGGGATGTATATGTACCAGCAGGAGAGTGATCTATTATTTTTTAAAGTCAGTGTAGTTATCGAGCATTAAATGGTTTTTTATAAGGCCATAATTTGGGACCAAAAATATTTGTATCATATTATTTATATTTCCATAATATTTTTCTAATGATTCATATTGGGGATGGTTTAGATGGAATGTAATCAGTATTTTCTTAGGCCTCCATCTTATGGGTTTTTTGTAATGATTTTTTTTTCATTTTAAATTTGATTGACAGTTTTAAGGACCCGCAAACTAGACCATTGTTATACTGTTGTTAATAGTATTCTATCTCATACATTATTTTTTGTAATTGTTGGGTCTTTTAGCTCAGACCATATATTGTGGGAAATATACCATTTGAAAAGTAATATTCTCCATGAAATTTAACATTATATGGTATGTACATCTTCCAATCATTTTACCATCATACAAGGAGGACATCTAACAGGCATTATATCTTCATGTAGTGAGAAAATTGTTTGTGAATATTATTGTCATGTAGAATGTACATTTTTCATGAAGATTAATGTTGTGATGTAAGGAAAGTTTTTTCAATGTGGAACATGAGGAATACATGTTAGGGATAACCAAAAACACTCTGTGGTGATGAGTTCCACCATAACGTTTTCAGGGATCTGGGAGATTGGATTTCCTTTCCAACAAATAACAGATGCCTCTTGTTGGTAGGTAATATCCATTAAACTCCTATAATAAATCCAAAGGGAATTTTTTTTGGGAATTATTTCCACCAGGGTAGTTGAAAATATGGGTTGATTAAGTCATATCGCAAAATTTTGAGTCAATGTATACGGAATGGGTCAGACAACCGAAGGATAACCAAAAACACCTGGAAGTGTAGAGTTATCTAGTTGTGTTATTGGGTCTCATGAGGAATAGAGTTCATTTCTTATAGGGAGAGATTCCACTACATCATGGGAAAAGCCCTTATGCATCGGTATCAGTTTAGGGAAATGAAGATCCTTGCACTTTAACAGGGTCTGTGAAAGATTTATGAATACCCTACCTTCTAGATGATGTAGTGGGATATGGATAAAGAGAACACATATCATGGGTAATGGAACCTGTAACACCCCAACCCCAGTTACCCAGAGTCAGTTCATTATTACATAATTAGCATGATCACAAAAGATCAAATCTCGAAAGACCAATTGGTTTAGTAGCCTTGAAAAAACTAGATATATTCATATGTCTTACACTACATTATAAATTGAATAAAACTACTACAAAAACTTTCTTTCACATCCCCATAGACTATTCCTGCATGTCAGTCATAATACACTTCTTCACATCCTTGGAAAAATAAATCATTGAAAGGGGTGAGCTCAAATGATCAGTAAGGATAACAATATAGCAAAAACATTCATAAGTAAATAGAAACATTTAAGGAAATGAATAACTAAAACAAAATCCATATTAAACATGATCTTCAACATAATATGGAAAAGATAAAATAAAATAATTCCATTTACTTACTCACATGGATATCCTATTAGTCGAATAATCACATACAATATCAATAACCACTTTCATAATAAGGGAATGCATAATGCCAGACTATCATAACCACATAGTCAAGGCCTTGTGCCAGGAATACAAATAATATTTTGTCAAAGCCTTGTGCCAAGACACTAGTTTGTCCCATTAGACCTACTGATGCATCGAGGAGCTATAGCAGGCTCCACCCATCACTTACTAATTCCAATGCATTCTTCATATGAAAAGGCATAAACATAACATAAACATTCTTATTTGAAACTAGCATACGAAATGTCAATACATAATCCAGAAACCTTGAATGATATGATATAACACATCTAAAGTCAAACATATCATAAAACCTTCAATTAAATATGGATGTTTTTTATCATAATAAATCAACTTCAAATAAGCTTAAAATCTATAAAAGTATGTTGACATAGATGAAATCAAAACTATTTGAGGGAAATATCTCGTTTTTGAAATCATTTAAATGTCCCATAATTATAAAAGAAAACATTTACTATGAAAATATTTTTATAATCTTGTAACGGATGCTTCGACGAAGATATAACTGCTGAAAATAGCAGCACCCGTCGTATAAGTTAAAAATACATTCTTACATTAAATTTGTTGAAAATTTCAAAAAGTACCTTGTCTGGAAAATGACTGAAATAGTCCTTTCCAAAATGTATGAGGGTATAAATGAATTTACCGCATTTTCTATTGAATAGTAAAAAATGTTATCAGAGACATTTTTATGAAACATGGATGTGGATGATAACGTATCCCAGTAGATAAATACGTATTAAAAACCTTGGATAAGGAAAAGATTGTTAAGTAAACCCTTACATTGTACTTTTCCTTAGTCGATGGTATGTTGAACTCTTGTATAATAGCAAAAACATTGTTATTAAATTATTAAATAATCATATATATCAATATGATATCATATATGATCTTTTAACATTTCATTATTAATAATATCTTAGTATTATCGTCGTTTCGGGTGATAACTGATTCGTTCTCCAAATATGTTTGGTTATGTAAGACATGTTTGTAATGGATAGGTTGTATCTTATTAATATTAAGAATGATATTAAGTCTATAAAAATTATTTTTAACCATAAAATGAAAAATAGTCATGAATGGATATGATGGGGAATGTATCTTGTCGCGTTCGTGGAGACGGTATTCCGTACGTATGCACGAGCAACAATATCATTATTTTGATATTAAAATATAATTGAATTGTATATAATATATAAAGAATCATTATAATGTCATATTAATTATTTACATCATTTATACTCATTATTATACCCATAAAAATAATAATGTATTGAATAACAATTACACCACGACATGGAGACGGTAAGTCATACGTACGCACGTATGGTGACATGTCATCCAATTGATGGGTATAATACTGAATATGGTTTTAACTTATTTATAATAAAATCACAGTCATTAGAAGATAATGGAGTTATTATTTTATAATGGAAATAATAAACAAAGAGGAAGTGGAAGAAGAAAGGAACTTGAAAGAGGGTGGTGAAAACGTTACCTCTTCTTCGGGTTCTTTCTTTTGATTTGATCGAAAGGACTCATTAAGATGGATTTCTGACTAAAGTATGATCCTAGGATAAATAGAGAGAAGTTTAAAGCATAATTGGCTAGAGGTTGGCCGAACCAAATGGATTTGAAGGTGTGATATTTAGAGAATGGGGAGTGCCCTTTTATAAGAGGGGTGAGGTGCACCTTAGGAAAAGCTAGAAATATTAATTTATAATAAATTTATATTCGGTTTCCAATGCCTCTAAAGTGATTTATTTTGAGGATAAGGTGGGTATGGGTCGAAAAAAACTCATCCAATAAGATTTAGAAAGGTTGGGGTCACTGAATTAAACTTATCTTTATGTATTAACTCTCAGTTATTTAGTTTCACATTTACTATGTTTCTTTGTATTTTTATATTATATGGTTAATAAACATACTATAAACAACCAAGAGAACCTCAAGTGGTTCATTAATGTCATATATAATAATATTTATTCCCTATGACCGAACCAATGTTTTTTATGAATAGAATATAAATTAATAATATAATATTTCTTTTAAAAATTCTTTTTTGTCAATTTTGACACTATTTAAAAAGTTGTTTTTTTTTGAAAATCATAACAGAATGATTTCTTTGAACAAAGTTAATTAAATAAATCCTAACATGTCATATTAACCTATAAAATTAGTTGAATTTATAAAAAGTATCAAATTATAATTATTTGGGTATATATAATATCAATTATTTTAATTTTTCACTATTATGGTAATTACTGCATCACCATTGTGTCATAAATAAATTAAATTATTTGATGTATAAAAATTATAATTAAAATATTATTATGTATGAAATCATTTTATATTTCTAATGAATATTTATAATATAATTTAACTTATGAGTAACCCTATATTAAAAATTTTATTTTTATTAATCCTTGATTTAAACTCTTTTATCTCCTCTTTCAATTAAATAATAATAAATATCATAATCTATTCCAAGTGGACCAAAGAGTTTCATATTTTATTCCTAAGGTTTTCTTGATTGAATTATGCTTATCCAATAGAATTAATACTTGTGTCAGTGTAAAAATAATATCATTCTTACCTTTAATTACACTATTTACTTTTAACCGTGGTAAATAAAAGTAAAAAGATATTATTCAGCAAAAAATATATTCATCTCATTGAACCACATTTTACTTATAGATATTAACCGTGTCTCTCGGATTTTTGAAATTCCATTCACAGAAGCGGTAAAAATATGTTTTATGAAAAATTCAGTTTTTTTAACTACCACTTAGTGGTTTCACTATTCATCAAAAAATGATGTTTTTCAGAAAAATACCAAAATTTCACCCAAGGCTAATTTCAATATTCGGAATTCAAAAATGAAGTCCATTTTGATAAATAAGATTTAAATAATTTTAAAAACTGGGTATTACTATTCAGAACTGCAATTTTGATTAGTTGGGGTGTGTTTGAACTCGTGGTTGCGTACAACACACACTATTTCATTATTCTAAGGGAAACGTACCATGGAAGATTGGGGAGTTAAATTCTTACCTCCTTCAAATAATTGCGTCCTCACAATTTCGAGTGTATTACTGCATAAAAATACTCTAGTAGTTCTTTATCATAAGTTCCTCAGGTTCCCACATTGCCTCTTCCATCTTATTGTTTCTCCATAGGAATTTTACCAGACGAGTCATCCGGTTTCTCAGCACTTTCTCTCGGGTGTCAAGGATCCGGATGGACTCTTCGCAACAACATATATCAGGTTCAAATTCCAATTCCTCAAAAGTCTGTACATGCATTGTGTCTGGCATGTATTTTCTCAACAGTGATACGTGGATCACATCGTGATCTTTGGAGAGACTTTGCGGCATTGCCAAATGGTAAGCTACAGCCCCAATTCGTTCTAGAATTTCGAAAGGTCCGATATACCTGTGACTCAATTTTACATTCTTTCCGAAACGTATAAATCCCTTCCATGGAGATATCTTTAAGAAAACATGATCACCGACTTGAAATTCCGAATCCTTCCTTCAATTATCAGCATAGCTCTTCTGCCTACTTTGAGCTGCATTGATGTGGGTTTGGATTATCATCACCTTTTCCATTGTTTCCTCAACAAGTTATGGGCCTACAAGTTTTCGTTGACCAACATCATCCCAAATGGTTGGTGTGAGACATCTCTTTCTATATAACATCTCATATGGTGCCATCTGAATAATTGAATGGAAGCTATTGTTTTTGGAAAATTCTACCTGAGTTAAATATTGATCCCACATATCCTGAAAGTCATGTGAGCAGGAACTCAACATTTCTTCAAAGATTTGAATAGTTCGTTCTGATTGTCCATCAGTTTGAGAGTGGTAGGCAATGCTCAAATGGTGTTCAGTATCTAAGGCCTTCTGAAGGAATTTTCAGAATATTGATGTGAAATGGGGATCACGATCAGAAAAAATCGATACTGGTACTCCATGAAGTCTGACAACATCATTAATATATAATCTTGTTATACGTTCAAGTGGTAAATCCTCCATTATAGAAAGAAAATGTGATGACTTGCTATGATGATCAACAATAACTCATATTGCATCGTTCGTTCTAGGAGTGTTTGGTAGTCCCATGACAAAGTACATCGTAATGTTATCCCATCTCCACTCAGGTATGGGAAGAGGTTGCATGACTCCTCCAGGATGTTGCATTCCAGCTTTCACTTATTGACAAACCATACATCTTGACGCAAAATCAGAAATCTCCCTCTTCATGTTTTCCCACCGAAAAAGTTCCTTCAAATCTCTATACATTTTGGTGCTCCCAGGGTTCATAGAGAATTTGAAGCTATGAGCATCATCCAACAATTCTCTCTCTAAATCAGATTTATCGGGAACACAATGACTTCTGCCAAATTTCAAAATTCCATCTTCATATTCAAAGTCACTCAATCTCCCATCATTCACAGCTTTAATATTCTTTTTAAACTCTTCATCGTCAGCCTGAGGACTCTTTATCATTTCTAGTAATGATGGTTTTGCAACCATTTGAAAATGTTTTGATGTTTCACCATCCAAGTTGATTCCAAAATCCATATTTACTAGATCCATGAAAATAGTATCCTTTTTCCACTCTCATCATCTTCAAAACTCCATGATCCTTTCTACTCAAAGCATTTTCCACATAATTTTCCTTCCCCGGGTGGTAGTGTATCGTGGAATCATAATTCTTGAGTAGTTGAAGCCATCTCCATTTCCTCATGTTGAGTTGTTTTTGTGAAAAAATATACTTCAAACTCTTATCATCAGTATAAATCCAATATTTTTCACAATAGAGGTAGTTTCTCTATATCTTCAAAGAAATGATCACACCTGCCAACTCGAGATCATGAGTAGGATAGTTTTTCTCATGAATTTTTAGCTATTGTGATACATAGGCAATAACCCTATATTCTGCATAAGGACACAACCACGTCCTTTCTTTGATGCATTACTATAAATAGCAAACGCATCATTATCTAAAGGTAGATTCAATATATGAGAATTGACTAATCTTTTCTTTAGTCCTTCGAAACATTCTTCACACTCTTTTTTGCAGAATAATTTAACCCCTTTATGTGTGAGCTTCATTAATTGTTTAGCCAATCGGGAAACTTCTGGACAAAATGTCGATAATAACCTGTTAAACCAATTAAAATGCATACCTCGATTATACTCATCGGTTCTGGCCATTAGGGGATTGCCTTGGTCTTATAAGGATCAATAGAGATTCCATCCTTAGAGACAATATGGCTAAGAAAAGAAATCTCTTGAATCCAGAATTCACACTTGCTAAACTTCCCATATAATTAATGTCTTCTAAGAGTCTTCAAGATAATGCGCAAGTGATTTTCTTGATCTTCGTAGCTTTTGGAGTATACCAAGATATCATCAATAAATACCACAACAAAATCATCAAGATATTCCTTGAAAACACTATTAATTAGATTCATGAATATAGAGGGTGCATTAGTCAATCCAAGAGGCATTACTATACACTCGTAATGCCTATACCTTGTTCGAAATGCTATCTTCAGAATGTCTTCCTTCTTCAAACACAACTGATGGTATCCATATTGAAGGCCAATCATTGAAAAGTAATGATCTCCATGCAGTTGGTCAAACAAATCATCAATGCGATGTAGGGGATACTTGTTATTTATTGTTATAGAATTGATCTCCCTATATTCAATTCACAACCTCATAGATCCATCTTTCTTCTTAACAAAAAGGATAAGGGCTCCCCATGGAGAAAAACTAGGAAAAATTAATCCTTTATTACTCAGTTTTTCTAGTTGATTCTTTAGTTCAACTAATTCCACAGTGGCCATTTATAATGGATCTTTGATATGGGCCTTCAACCAGGAATTAAATCAATGGAAAACTCAATTTATCGTTCAGGAGGATATCTAGGTAAATCTTCTGGAAACACATCAAAATATTTTATCACAATAGGTACATCCTCTATTTGAATATTCCATTCCTCACCCACAGTTATGTCATTCTCATCCTCCCTGATAATTGAATTTAGTTGAGATACTAGGGGTAGATATAGATAAGAATTAGGTGGTGACGATTCTACTCTAATGATAAGGTGTTCCTTATCATCATCATCAAAAATCGTATCCTCCTTCTTCTTACAATAAATTTTCACATCATGGTTCAAAATCCAATCCATACCGATGATTATATCAAATTCAGTAATGGATATGATGATGAGATCAGCAGATAGAGAACATTTATATGCCCTAAAGGGAACTAATTGATAGAACATTGTAGCAATGATACTTTCTTTAGGGGTTTTGACTGACAACACTATTGTTAAATCAAATTGGAAATATTTAATTTTCTTTTCAAACTGGGAAGATATGAAACAATGCGATAATCCATAATCAAATAATGCATTTGCTAAACTTGATAAAACCATTAAATTACCGGCCACCACATCTTTTGGTGCTTCTACCATAGCAGTAGTGATAACATAAGCATGGCCTTGATCGCTTGGCCACTTCTGAGGTAAGTCTCCCTGACACTTAGGACATTCATTTTCATAATGTCTTATCTCCCTGAAATTGTAGCATGGAACATCAATAGCTTCTTTCTTCCCCTTGCAATCATGAGCTTGGTGGCCTTTTCACCACACATGTAACTTACTACCATTCCCTTCAAGCAATTACCAGTGTGTTTCTTCCCACATTTACTGCAGGATAGATATTTGACTTTTCCCTTCTTCCCCTTATTTCCATTTCCAGAGTGATCTGCAGATCTCTTCTTCTCCTACTTTGCTATAATGTCATAAGACATAGAGAATTATTTTTCCGTCTTGATAGCACATGAGACAATGTCTTCCTATGAAGAGAAGGATTTTGATACTAAAGCTCAACGGAGGAATGGTTTTAACCCATAAATGAAACGATCGATCTAACTTCTTAGGTTACATATATAATCTTCTACATGCCTTTCTAAAATTGTAAATTTAGCCTCATACTTCGCAACACTCTCATCCACCTTTTTCCACATATTGAGAAACTACCTTTCCATATCTTCTCGATGGTCAGGAGGAAAGTATTTTTCTATGAAAATATCTCTGAACTCCCTCCATTCCATACTTGATAACTCTTCATCTTCCTTTGTATTTTGAATCAATGAACAACATTGATCAGCATATCTAGTGACGCGGTAACCTTCTATTACAACTTTTTCCCTTTCACTACACCCCATGGTGTGGAATATTTTCTCTAAGGAATTGATCCATTGCTCAGGTACTAGTGGATTTGTACCCTCGTTAAATGTTGGTGGTTGTTGTCTCATGAAGCGATCTAACATTGATCCTCCACACTGCGGATCAGGGTTCTCCATATGAGTACGTTATTATTCATAACCTGAGTGAGTTGTCCCAGTATAGTGAGAAGACGATTAGCACCAGTTGTATCAGGAGGTCCACTATAATTATATTGAGAAGGAGGGAAATCCCTATTTGGATTCTTTGCATTGATACAGTTTCCATTTCTTCCACTAAGTTCCATTTCTAATCAATGGAATAATCTAGATTAGTTTATGAATTGAAATACATAATTCAATACTCATAAAACACTTAACATAAATTGTACAGTATATGAATATAATCCATAATCATAAGAAAATGTTTTCTTTGAAGATGTATATACTCATAACACTTCATAATGTTTTTTAAAGAAAAACAATGTTATCCTAAGAATATCCCATGGGAGTGTCATAACCAAGAGTGCAGTAAGGCCCGTTGTTGTGCACCTCTTCCCATTTGATTCTAGCTCAAAGCAGTGTTTCTGGGTTTTACCCTTAGGCACATCTGTGCCAGATCCACTTCTACCTGTATGTATCTAGATAGGGATGTATTGCTCGGAAAACTTAGAAAATCTCTACAATACCAACATTCTAGTATGTTATTTTATACAAATCATCAAAGTCTATCTTAGGGATATGTTCTCTAATAAAGGTTTATCTAAATCTAGTTTCCAAGGTTTGTACTAATCTTCCTCTGATAACAACTGTAACACCCCAACAAGAGTTACCCAGAGTCGGTTCATTATTACATAATTGGCATGATCACAAAGGATCAAATCTTACAAGAACGATTGGTTTAGTAGCCTTGGAAACAATTGATATATTCATATGTCTTACATTGCATCATAAATTGAATAAAAATACAACAAAAAATTGTCTTCACATCACCATAGACTATTCATTCAAGTCAGTCATAATACACTTCTTCACATTCTAGGAAAAATAAAACATTGAAAGAGGTGAGCTCAAATTCTCAGTAAGGATAACAATATAGCAGAAACATTCATAAGTAAACATAAACATTTAAGGCAAAGTATTACTAAAACAAAAGCCTTATTAAACATGAACATCAGTATAATATGGAAAAGTTAAATAAAATAATTCCATTTACTTACTCACATGGATATCCTACTAGTCGAATAATCACATGCAATATCAATAACCACTTTCATAATAAGGGAATGCATAATGCCATACTATCAAAACCACATAGTCAAGGTCATGTGCCAAGAATACAAATAAGATTTTTTCAAAGCCTTGTTCCAAGACAATAGTTTGTCTCATTAGATCTACCGATGCATCGAGGAGCTATAGCAGGATCCACCCATCACATACTTTGTCCAATGCATTTCACATATGAAAAGGCATAAACATGAAATAAACATTCGTATTTGAAACTAGCATACTAAATGTCAATACTAAATCCATAAACCATGAATGGTATTAAAAAACACATCCACAGTCAAGCATAACATAAAACCTTCAATACAATATGGATGTTTTGTATCATAATAAATCAACTTCAAATAAGCTTAAAATCCATCAAAGGATGTGGACATAGATAAAATCGAAACCATTTGATAGAAATATATCTTTTTTAAATCATTTATAAGTAACATAATTGTAAAAGAAAACCTTTAATTTGATAATATTTATATATGCTTGTAGGGGAAGCTTCTATGAAGTTATTATGGCGGAAAATAGCCACACCTGCCGTATATGAAAAAAACATTCTTACCTTAAATTTGTCAAAAAGGTCAAAACGTACCTTGTTTGGAAAATGACGAAAAGGTTATATTCCAAAATGTATAAGGGTATAAATGACATTAACCCATTTTTTATTTAATAGTTAAGAAAATTTGAAAGGCATGTTTAAGAATCATGGTTGTGGATGATAACGTGTCCCAGCAGATAAATACGTATAAACAACCTCGGATAAGGAAGGGATTGTGATGCAAACCCTTACCTTGTACTTTTCCTTAGTCAATGGAATGTTAACCTCTGGTATAATAGTTAAACCATTGTTATTAAATTATATAGTAATCATATCCATCAATATGATACCATATATGATCTTTTAACTTTTCTTTACTAATAATATCATAGTATTATCTTCGTTTCGGGTGATAACCGATTCGTTTTCCTTATATGTTTGGTTTGCGGAAGACTTGTTTGTAATGGATAGGTTGTATCTTATTTAAATTCAGAATTATATTAAGTCTATAAACAATATTTTTAATAATTCAATGAAAATTAGTCTTGAATGGATACGATGGGGAATGAATATTACCACGTTCGTGGAGACGGTATTCCGTACGTACGGACGAGTGACAATATCATTATTTTGATATTAAAATATAATTGAATGATATATCATATTTACAGAATCATTATAATTTCATATTAATTATTTACATCATTTATACTCATTATTATAGCCATAAAAATAATAATGTATTGAATAATAATTACACCACGACATGGAGATGGTAAGCCGTATGTACGCACGTATGGTGACATGTCATCCAAATGATGGGTAGAATACTGAATATGGTTGTACCATATTTATAATAAAATCACTGTATATATAAGATATTGGAGTTATTATTTTATAATGGAAATAATAAACAAAGAGGAAGTGGAAGAAGAAAGAAACTTGAAATACGGTGGTGAAAACGTTACCTCTTCTTCGGGTTCTTCCTTTCAATTTGATCAAAATGATTCTTTAAGAAGGCTTTCAGAATAAATGTGGGCCTCTAGGATGAAGGGAGAGAAGTTGAGAGGATAATTGGACAGAGGTTGGCCGAGCCAAATGGCATTGAAGGTGTGAGATTCAGAGAAGGGGGAGTTCCCATTTATAAGAGGGGTGAGGGGCAACTTAGGAAAATCTAGAAATATTAGTGTATAATAAATTAATAATCGGTTTATAATGGCTCCAAAGTGATTTATTTCAATGATAAGGTTGGGATGGTTCGAAAACAACTCAACCAATATGATTTAGACAGGGTTTTGTCACAAAAGTAACCTTATCTTTAAGTATTAACTTTAGTTAATTAGTTTCACTTTTACTATGTCTCGTTGTATTTTTATATTATATGGTAAATAAACTTACTATAAACATCCATGAGAACATCAAGTGTTTCATTAATGTCATATATAATAATATTTAAGACCTTTGGCCGAACCATAGATTTTTAGAAATAGAATATCAATTAATAATATAATATTTGTTTTAAAAATTCTTTTTTGTCAATTTTGACACTATTTGGAAAATTGATTTTTTTTGAAAATCATAACAGAATTATTACTTCAATAAAAGATAATTAAATCAATCATAACATGTAATATTAACATTAAAAATTAGTTTAATTTATAAAAAGTATCAAATTATATTTATTTGGGTATTTATAATGTCAATTATCTTATTTTTTCACTACTATAGTAATTACTGCATCACCATTGTGTCATAAATAAATTAAATTATTTAATGTCTGAAAATTATAAATAACATATCATTATGTAGGAAATCTTCTTATATTTATAATGAATATTTATAATTGAATATATCTTGTGTTTATCTCTATATTATAAATGTTTTAGTTATTAATCTTTGATTTTAACTATTTTAACTCTTCTTTGAATTAAATAATAATAAATGTCCTAATCTAATCCAAGATGACAGAAGAGGTTCATATTTTATTACTATGGTTTTATTGGTTGAATTATGCTTCTACATTAGAAGTAAGATGTATTTCAGGGTAAAAATAATATCATTCTTACCTTTAATTACACTATTTTCTTTTAACCATGGTAAATAAAAGTAAAAATGTAACTATTCACCAAAAATTATTTTCATATCATTGAACCATATTTTACTTACAGATATTAACCATGTCTCTCGGATATTTGAAATTCCATTCACAGAAGCAGTAAAATTATGTTTTATGAAAAATTCAGTTTTTTTAACTACCACTTAGTGGTTTCACTATTCATCAAAAAATGAAGTTATTTAGAAAAATACCAAAAATTCACCATAGGCTAATTTTGATATTCCGAATCCAAAAATGAAGTCCATTTTGATAAATAAGATTTATAAAATTTCAAAAAAAGGGCATTACTATTCATAACGACTAATTTGATTAGTTGTGGTGTGTTAGAACTCGAGGTTGCGTACAACACACGCTATTGCATTATTCTAAGGGAAATATATCGTGGAAGCTTGGGGTGTTACAGAACCGTAGTGAAATCTTTATTTTTTATAGGGTTGATCGGGTACTACACCCCATGGATTTTGGATTAAATGGTTTAAGAGATAAAAAGGATTTCAAATGGAGAGTCACATTCTTTCTTTATAATAGTTACCAATTACAGTGATGTAATGCTGAGGATATAAAATTTTATTCAACAGTTCGGTTGTGAGAAATGTAAATTATGGTCCAAAGATTCAATGTCATCAGTAGTGAAATGGAATAATCATACCGTCGATGAGTCAAAACACTCAAAGGTGTTTAGTTACACCATGTAGATGGTAGGGATCACAATGATTGGAAATCCATTTTTCATGGTAAGAAAAATTTGGTTGAAAAACATAGGTGCATATTCAGGTACCATACACACACATGCATTGTCAAAAAATGGTTCCATGAAGAAAATTATTCTTTTATATGGTCCATGGAGGGTTCAAGTTATCTCAGGCACTCAAAACCTTAGTTGTGGTATGTTGAAGATGTATTATTCAAGATGGTTTTGAAAACCCTAAATTTTGTATTGGATCCATGTGAACAAATTATTGTGTTGAGGTTATGTGATAAATTGTTACTCTATCAATTTTCATGATGAGGGGGCCTAGCGAGTATGGATAAACTTTTAATAATACGTTAATATGACCCACATGATATTTATTCCTTGTTTCTTTCCACTCTATCTATTTCATGAACACATGAGATGATGAGTTTCGCAAGCATAGAATTGAAATTTTCATAGGCTTCCCATTTTGGATATTTAATCTGACATGTTTTGTTTTGTAGAACTTTCTGTAGATGTTTGGGTCTTAACTTTTCGACCATCAAAGGCTAAAGAAGATTTGATTAAAGCATTGACCAATGTGTAGGTAGATTAGGATAGTGACTAACATGGACAAAAATAGAGGATAATTTTACATTGGAGTCAAATTAGGATACCTAGGGTCAAGAGTACACCATTATCTTCTAATAGGGTTTATAAATTATCTAAATCTTAGTATTATTTTCTCATGATATGAGTAGTGATATAAGAAAATCATACAATGGATGAGCCAAAACACTTTATGGTGTTGAGTTCTTCGACAATGACATCATTGAACACAAGGATCATACATCCATTTTTCTAAGTTATGCCTCATTTGGTTGATGACCATTGTAATATATACAAGATCCATATGAGGATATGAAAATTCTGACAAGGGGTCCCTTGGATTTGGTTGTTCTTTTCAATGGACCATGAGAGGTTGGAATCAACGTGAGATACTCATGAAATGAGGTGGGATTTTTGGTTTGATGTAATGCACCAACCCCAGTTACCCAAAGTCAGTGCATTATTTTAATAAATTGGCATGATTTCAAGGAATCATGTCCCGAAGGACCGATTAGTTTAGCATTATTGGAAAATAGATTAAATAAATGAATGTTACATTACACTTTATAACATACAACACAACACAAAGAATATTTTATGAATTCCATTATTCACATATATTAACCCAAAATATCATTCACAAAACTCTTCTTGGAATCCTAGGATGAATAAAACATTGAACTGGGTGAGCTCAAATGCTCAGTAAGGGAATGAAATACAGTGGAAGATAACATAAATAATAAGCATTGTGAATAATTTAACCCACATGTCTTTACCAATAAAAAACATGAATACTTTTATAGAAGGAATAAGAGTTGAGTAAATAATTGCATAATAAAACATAATCATGGGTATTCTACTGGACTAATGACCACATGAACACTTAATATTATATTCATAATGAGGGAATGTATATTACCAAACATTAATTTATGTGTCAAGGCCTCGTGCTAGGACCTATGGGCTAAATTTAATCGGACCCAGACCCAGAGAGCCTCTGTAACCAGATTCCATCCCAGAGAGCCTCCGTAACAGGACTCCATCCCATATCCTCTATAACTGGACTCCATCCTGGAGGGCCTCTATAATCGGACTCTATCCCAGAGAGCCTCCGTAATCGGACTCTATCACAGAGATCCTCTGTAACCAGACTCAATCATGGAGGTTCTACTATAACCGAACCCCACTAGGAGGGCTTACTTTTACTGGTCCCCAACCCGGAACAAACTAGTCCAATACATCAATCATAAGAAAATGTTCAAATATTACATAAACATTCGTATTAAACTAGCATACGAAATGTCAATAATTTAATCATAAATCATGAATGGTATACAAATAGCACATCCACTGTCATACATATCACAAAAACTTCAATACAATACATATGTTTTGTATCAAAATAAATAATCTTCAAATAAACATAAAATCCATCAAATGATGTTGACATAGATGAAATCAAAAAAAATTTGTAGAGAAATATATCATTCTGTTTTGAAATCATTTAGGGGTCACATAATTATAAAAAAACATTTATATTGAAAATATTCTAATAATATTTTAAGGGAAGGTTCGACGATGTTATAATGGTGGAAAATAGTTTCACCCACCGTATAAGTTAAATAAGACATTCATACCTTAATTTTGTCAAAAATGATAAAAAGTACATGTTTAGAAAACAAAGGAAAGATTCCGTTCATACCATTTTATAAAAAGTCAAAAAAGTTATAAATTACATTAACCCATATTAAAGTAAATGGAAAAAAAATTTGAATACATTTTTAGGAAACATGGATGTGGATGATAAAAATGTCTCAGTAGATAATTATGTATAATCAATCTCGAATAATAATGAATTTGTGAAATTAACCCTTACCTCGTTGTAATCAAACTAGTCATGTGAAAAATTGTCGATAACCACAAAATGAATAACAGAATGTCATCAATATAAAGACAATCATGATAATATATATCAAATTTCTGTACAAAATACACCACATGCAATAAATAAGTTGTGAACAATGGAAATCTCGCGGAATTAAAAGTGAGATAATAAACCCCTTACATCATGTCCGAATTGACCCGTTCTTTATTTAATATCCTGAATAAAAAAATAAAGTTAATTTATACTTGCTTAAGAACAATTTTAAAGTTTATTATTCCTTTTATATCACTTATTACCATGTTATAAATAGTATGTAATCATTTATGTTAATAACATTTGTTTGGTCGATATTTGGAACATGAGTAAAAAATGAACAATTTATAGCTACAAGTTGTTCACATGGTCAAATGTTCATTATATCCAGAATGATATTCATGATATAGATATCATATATATCACATATCCAATATATACTTTTATTTATAATAGTATATAACATTTTGGGGTAGGAAATGAAATGCACCAGTTCATGGAGATGGTAAGCCGTACATACACCTGAACGCTACTTCCATTTCTATTTCATATCTTAATAGATTTAAAACATAATGATACATAGGTTTATTATAATTACATTATAATATCATATATAATATCATTAACTCCATCCTTTATACGTCCCACATATGATATTAACTAGTCATATCACTTTCAGGGGGCGGTAGTCCACACTTCCTCATATGAAATTATCGCGTTTACCCATAATGAAACCATTAATGTATGCTATAAAAGAAAAATAAAGAAGAATGAATAAATCATAAAAATAATATATATAACATATTTAAATATAGTTCCATTATAATGTCTACCATGAGAGTTGGTAGGGGGTAATTGAACAATCATCGTTTTGTGAGGAGTTAGTTTGCCATCCATAGAAACGTTATCTTCTTCACCCATTAGTTGGAGGTGTGTGTAAGTGTTGTTTGAATCCTTATTATAACAAAATCCTAATATCTTTAGGATATTGGTGTTGTTATAAAAGTAAGGAATAAAAAGAGTTTCGGGTTTGGTGATGTAAAATAAAATAAAAGAAGTTAAGAGAAACTATTACCTTTAATTCGGGTAACTTTGGTTTGAACCAAAAGGGCTTCTTGAAGTGCCTTCTGCCTAAGGCAATTATTCTACATGGAGAAGGGGGATATAGGGAGCTTAATTTGGCTATGTTTATACAAGCATAATGTCATGAGAGGTTTGAGGAATTCGTTAGAAGTTGTCTCTCTTAATCAGTGGGAGGCGGGGCTCTTTAGGAATGTGTGAAAATATTATATTATTATATAATAATATTCGGTTTTAAGGATTCCAAAATCATTAGGGACGAAGATAAGATGACTAGTGGTCGAAATAAAATCCGCCAATAATAATTGGACATGTTTTGGATATTATTTTATTATTTTTATTCTAATTTATTTAAATCATTTATTAATGAGTTAAATACTACATCATTATTGTGTCATAAATAATTTAATTTATTAGATGTATAACAATTATAAAAAAATATCATGATGTAGGAAATATTTTTATCTTTACAATGAATATTTTAGTCTAAATGATTACTTATATAACACCATATAAAAATTAATTACTTAAGAATTTTGGTATATGTCAATTTTGTCTTTACATTAAATTAATTAACCTAATGTTTTATTATCATTCATAAGTGGCTCCATGGGGTCCCATAATCGATCCATGTATTCCCATGGATAGCCATTATTAATCAAATAATGTTATAACATGTGTTATGGTAATTTTGAATTATTACAATATTATTTTCATCATTAATTACCCTATTAACTTTAACCGTGTTAAATAAATGTCAAATGATACTATTCAACAAAAAATATTTTCATTTTATTGAACCAAATTTTACTTACTCAGGTTAACCATGTCTCTCAGATTTTTGAAATTCAACTCAAAGAAGCGGTAAAATTTTGTTTTATGCGAATTTGAATATTTTTCTAGGAGGTGGGTAAAAGACGGTGAAAAGGTCAATAAAATTATATATATATATATAATACTATTACAAAATGACTCTAATGAATTAAATTGAACATATATAGTTATTATGTATCTATTTTGACCTAGAATAAATTTAAATAAAATAAATATTTATTTAAATAAAAGTTGATTTTAAATAATAACTCAGTGGCATTCCCCATTTATCAAAAATTTATTGTTTTCAGAACAATTCCAAAAATTAACCATAAGCTAATTTTGTTATTCCGAATTCAAAAATGACATTTATTTTACCAAATTCAAAATATAGAAACTGAATTTATTAATCTAAAATTATTTCTCGTTCTCAAAATAAATAGCGTTTTTTAAACAACTATATCTATCAAAAGATTGACACTTGTTTATGTCCAATTTAAAAGTGACATTAATTATAATGACCAAAATTTTATTAAATGATAAAAATATAATATATTTAAATTTCCAAAACATTAGAATGTATAATTTTGCACTAGAAATTTTTTTTACTAAAAAAGTTGTTTTCAGTTAAAATATAGTATTTTAAACTATTCACCTAAATATGAATGTTATCAGAAAAACACCAAAAAATTATTGAAAATAAATTCATATTCCTTGATTCTAAAGAAGAAGTTTATTTTTTTCAAATTTAGTAACGAAAAGACTCAAATATTGGATCTAAAAAGGGTTCACCATTAAAAGATGGTAAAAGTGCATTTTTTTTAAAAATATTTCTTTTATCTGAAAAAATGATTTTTTTCTTAAATTATGTCTATGAAACTCATAATATGTATTCTAAAATTATAAAAATTATATAAAGTTCAATATTTAGTTCTTACTATTCATAACCACTTTTGATTGACTAGAATAGTATGTCGTGGGGCACTTGAACTCAGAGTTGCATGTAGTGTATGTTATTAAATTACATTGAAAAACTAACATACTATGAAATCATGGGGTGTTACATTTTTCCATAATTCAATAAATTGCATCCTAGCAATTTGAAATTGTTCTTCAAAAATATAAGGTTGTGATTATAAAATATCATTGTGAGAAAACCAACCTCGGAAATTGGGTTTAAAAATTTTATTCTTAAAAAGAGGAAAAGGGGAAAGAAAAATTCACCACCAAATTATGATCTCAATTAGGTGAAAATTGGTTGCAATTAGAGACACATAATTGGAAGAAAAATATAAATACTTATAGGGAGTGATTGAGGTTATATGTCACAATCAATTGTAGAATTGAGGGCCTCAAAGCCATCAATCTATGATGATTTATAATATCATTGGTTCAAAAAACCATTGGTATTTGGATAACACATTTTTAGTTTTAAGACCCCTTCACTAATGTTTAAGAATTAATTTCTTCATAGAATAAGAGATGAAGAATATATATATATATATATATACTTGACAAGTAGAGTTCCATACTTTAACTAATTTCTTCCACAAAATCAACTTTCACACTGAAAGATAATAGAACATTAAAATATTCTATTTATCCTATTCATATAAGGGTTAAAAAAATTATTAATTTATAATTCAACTATCATACCCTTTTATAAAAGAAACTCCATTATAAATTCTAGGGACTTCATGAAAATTTGTGGTAGGCAATAAATACAAATCGCACTATGGTTGTGGGTTCGATTTCTACAGCTTTGTCTGACGCGACGGGTTGTCACACGATCCGCGTGTTGTACTTTTTAAAAATAACCTTAACAATAGTTTCTTAATCCACTCCAATTTTAGACTTATCCAAAATAAATCTATCCAAAATCACAGTCTAAAATTTATAAGGAAGTTGAACACATTGAAGATCTTTTTTTCCTCATAATAACATGTGAACACTTTCATCGGGTATTATTCTAAAACATGGTAACACCCTGAATTACCATAAAACCATATTGATTACATTCATGTTGCCTTATCCTTTATATGATACTAGATATATTCTTTATATCCAGAAAATATTGAATATTCCAACAATGATGAAATAAACAATCTATTAATTAGTTTCACGGATGTCAAGAATATCCAATATAATTTATCCAAATCAACCATCACATCTTCCACAATCACTATGTTAGTATCAGAACAATATTATGGTTTATCTTTCTCTCAACCATATATTTTCCAAAAATTTAAACTGCAATTGAGTCACTTTTCATGGTTCCACCCAATCTCAAGACCTTAATGAAATAGTACTGCATTAAAATGATTATATACTCTATATTTCTAATAACATGTTCATTATTAATACTATACACAAATGCAATAACACTTCAATAACAATATAATAAATCTAATAATTCATCTTCATCTTCGGATGATTCATAATTTATTATTATCCAGAAGCATCATCTGGGGTATACTAAGATTATTTGGACATTCATTCATGTAGTGTCCCATCTCCTTGTAGATGATGCATTGTACATTGGAAACGTTTTTCATACCCTTGAAATCACGTACTTGTTGTCCATTATCCCCCCACTTATAACAAACTCTCATTCCCTTAATGAATTTACCTAAGTGATTCTTTAAATATTTATCACATATGGGAAAATCCTTTTTTCCCTCTTCCCATTATCCATCATTCTCACTTCCATCTTTTTCATCTCTTACATCCCTTCAAAGACATAGAACTGAGAGAATTCATTACTTATCTCATTAACCCATGATACTAATTCTTCATATGCTGAGAATACAAGGGAGACTATTTCCCTTCAAAATGTTTGCTTAACACCGTGAATGATATGATCCTTCTTACTCTATGGATAATACATATTGCAAGAGTACACATTTCTTCTACTAGGAACCATTTCTAAACACTGGCATATAGTAGGTCAAATTATGTATTGCAATGAATAATTCCAAGCATGTAAAATACCTAATGTCAATTGAACAGTTTATGGATATAATCCATAATCTTAAAAATATTTCTTTGAGGAGGTATATACTCATAAATCCTTTATAATGATTTTTATAGAAAATGAGATTTATCCTAAACATATCCCCTAGGAGTTCCATAACCAAGAGTGTAGAAAGGCTCATTGTCGTGCACTAGTTCTTGTTCAAGTCTAGCTCAAAGCGGTGTTTTTGGGTTTTACCTCTAGGTACATCGGTGCACTATTTTAATACAATGGCATGATTTTAATGAATCAATTCCAGAAGAATTGACCAGTTTAGCTGTCTTGGTAAATAGATTACAATCTTGAATGTTACATTACACTTTATAACATACAAGACAACATAAATAATCATTTATGAACACCATTATTTCCTTAGCATAATATTGCATTTCAATAACAATAGACTTTATGGAATCCTGGGAAAAATAAAACATAGAAAGGGGTGAGCTAAAATACTCAGTAAGGGTAAGAAATACAGTGGATGTTAACATAAATACTAAGCATAGTGAATAATTGAAACCAAATGACTTTACTAATAACATGCAAGAATATATTTATAGCAAGAATTTGAGATGAGTAAATGATACCATAATAAAACATAATCATGGGTATTCTACTAGACAAATGTACACATGAACCATCAATATTATTTTCATATTGAGTGAATGTATAATACCAAACATTAATTTCTATGTCAGGGCCTCAAGCCAGGACCTATGGCCTAACTATAATTGGACCCAAACTCAGAGAGCCTCTATAACCTGACTCCATCCCATAGAGCCTCTGTAACCAGACTCCAACCCGAAGAGCCTCTGTAACCGGACTCCGTCTCGGAGATCCTCTACAACCAGACTCCACCTCGGAGAGCCTATATAACCGGACTCCACCATGGAGATCCTCTGTAACCAGACACCATCCCTGAGAGCCTCTGTAATAGGACATTATCCCATAGAGCCTTTATAACAGGACTCCATCCCAGAGGGTCTGTTGTAACCGAAACTCAACCCGGAGGGCATACATTTACTAGTCCCTGACCCAGAACATACTAGTACAATACATTCATCATAAGAAACGGTTGAAATATAACATAAACTTTCATATTAAATCAAGAATATGAAATGTCAATATGTTAATCATAAAGCATGAATGGTATACAAATATCACATCCATATTCAAACATATCAAAAAACCTTCAATACAATATGGGTGTTTGTATAATAATAATTCATCTTCAAATAAACATAAAACCCATCAAAGTATGTTGACATATGTGAAATCAAAACCTTTTTAGAGAAATATCCCTTCCTATTTTGAAATCATTTAAGCGTCACATAAATTTAAATAAAAAATTATTTTGAAAAAATTATTATATGACTGTAAGGGATCTTTTGACGATGGTATAATGACAGAAAATAGTCGCACCCTCCATATAAGTTAAAATAGACATTCTTACATTAATTTTATCAAAAAGGTTAAAAAGTACCTTGTTTGGAAAACGATAGAATGATTCATTTCAAACCTTTTAATGAAAAGTAAAACTAGCGTATAAATGACATTGAACCATAGTCTAGTAAATGGTAAAAATGTTTTGGAATGAATTTTTAATAATGGATGTGGAAGAAAATAATGTTCCAGTAGATAATTACGTATAAACAACCTCCGATAATAACGATATTGTGAAATTAACCCAAACCTCATTCTAATCAATCACGTCGTATAAAAAATAGTCAATAACCACCAAATGAATCAGAGAGTATGATAAATATAATGAGAATAATAATAAGATATATCAAATAGAAGTAAAAATATACACCACATGCAATAAATAAGTGGTGAACAATGGAAATCTCACAGAAGTAATAGTGAGATAAGAAACCCCTTACCTCTTGTTTGACTTTACCTGTTCGTTAATTAATATCCTGAATAATAAACTAAAGTTAATTTTTACTTTCTTAATATCCTTTTCAAGATTATTATTTCTTTTATATCACTTATTACCATGTTATAAACATTACGTAATCATTTATATTAATAGCATTGGTTTTGTCAATATTTGGAACTTGAGTTAAAAATGAACACTTTATAGATACATATTGTTCACATGGTAAAAATATAATTATATCCACAATGATATTCAAGTTTTATATATCATATATATCATATAAATTCAGTACATACATGTATTTATAATAGTACATATCATTTTGTTGTAGGAAATGAAATGCACAGTTCATGGAGACAGTAAGCTGTACGTACGCATGAACACTACATTAATTTATATATATTATATTATTAAAATTAAAACATAATGATACGTAGGTATATTATAATTCCAGTTTAATATAATATATAATATCATTAACTCCATACATTATACATCCCATATATGGTATTAACGAGTCATATCACTTTGAGGGGGCGGAAGTCTGCACATCCTCAAATGAAATTATCGCATTTAACCGTAATAGAAACCATTAAAGTGTGCTATAATAGAATAATAAAGAAGAATTAATAAAACAGAAAAATAATATATATATTATATATAAATACAGTTCCATCATAATGGACACCATGAGAGGCGGTAGGAGGTAATTAAACAATCATCGTTTAGTGAGGCGTTAATTTGGCATCCACAGAAACATTATGTTCTTCACCCATTAGGAGGAGTGTGTAAGTGTATTTTTAATCCTTCTCAAAAAAAATCCTAATATATTGAGGATAATGGTTTGGTAATAAAATAATGAAATAAAAAGATTTTAAGGGTATTAGAACTAAATTAAAAGAAAAGAAGTTAAGAGAAACTATTACCATTAATTTGGAAACATCCTTTGGTTTGAACCGAAAGGAATTCTTAATGTTCTTTATTCCTATGGTATGGATTCTATGAAGAGAAGAGAGATGAAGGGAGATTAATTTTCCAGAGTTTTTATGATCCTAAAGGCATGAGAGGTGTGAGGAATTTGATAGATGTGGTCTACTTTAATAATGGGGAGGAGGGGCTCTTTAGGGAAGTGTGAAAATAATATTTTATTATATAATGATATTCGGTTTTCAAATGTCCCAAAATCATTAGGGATGAAGATATGAAATCTAGTGGTTGAAATAAAATAATTAAATAATAATTTTACATGTTTTGGATATTATTAAAATATTTATAATCTAATTTATTTAAATCATTTATTAATGTAATAAATCTTGCATCATTATTGTGTCATGCATAATTTAAAATATTCGTTGTCTAAAAATTAGAAAAAAATACCATGATGTAGGAAATATTTTTTTATTTCTCATTAATATTTATATTCATTATTATTACTTATATAACACCATATAAAAATTAATTACTAATTTTTTTTTGTTTATGACAATTTTGTCTTTACTTTAAAATAATTTATCTAAACTGTCATTATCATTCATAAGATGCTTCATTAGGACCCAAAATCGACCCAAGGATGCCAATTGCCAGCCATTACTCATCCAATAAGGTTAGGTCATGTGTTATGGTAATTTTGAATTATTAAAATATTCTTTCTACATTGAATTCCCCTATATACCTTTAACTTCGGTAAATAAAAGTCAAATGTCACTATTCACCAAATATTATTTTCATCTTATTGAACCACATTTTACTTACTATAGTTAACTATGTATCCCAGATTTTTTAAATTCAACTCACCGAAGAGGTAAAATTACGTTTTATGCAAATTTGCAAATTCTCATAAGAGGTGGGTAAAAGACGGTGAAAAGTTCAATAAAATTTTATATTTCAAATATTATTACAAAATGACTGCAATGAAGTACATTAATCATATATAGTTATTATGTATCTATTTTGATGTGAAATAAATTTAAATAAAATAAATAATTATTTAAATAAAAATTCGGATTTAATCAATAACTCAACGGTTTTCAATATTCATCAAAAATTGAATGTTTTCAGAAAATTTACAAAAATTCACCGTAAGATAATTTCGATAATCCGAATTCAAAAATGAACTCTATTTTACATAATTTATAATATATATTGTGCATTTATTAATTTAAAATTGCATCTTGTGGTCAAAATAAATATCGTGGTTTAAGCCAATATATCTATAAAAAAATTGACACTTGTTTAGGTCCAATTTCAAAGTGAAATTAATTATAATGACCAAAATTGTATTAAATGTTCAAAATATAATATATTTTTATTTACAAACCATTAAACTGTATAATTTAACATTATCAATTATTTTGATTAAAAAAGTTGTTTTCAGTTAAAATACAGTATTTTTCACTATTCAACCAAATATGAAAGTTATCAGAAAAAAAGTACAAATTTATTGAAACTAAATTATTATGTACCTATTATAAAGAAGAATTTTATTATTTTATATTGAATATAGAAAAGATTCAAATATTGGATTTAAAAAGGGTTCACCATTAAAAGGCGGTAAAGTTGCAATTTTTTAAAAAATACTTCTTTTATATGAAAAAATTTAATTTGTTCTTACATTATGTCTAAGAAAATAATTATATGGATTCTAAAATTATAAGGATTATATAAAGTTCAAAATTTAGTTAATACTATTCATAACATCTTTTTAACGGCTAGTTTTGTAAGTCATGGTGCGCTTGAACTCATTGTTGTGTGTAGTGCAAGTTATTAAATTACATCGAAGAAATAATGTACTATGAAATATTGGGGAGTTACAGTTGAGGTTAGTTAATATTATTAAATCACCCATTATCTTTTTGAATAAGGGTTGGACCTTATAATCCTATGATAAAGAATGGTGATGAGTGATGTCCATCAAATCAAGCTGGGTGGAAATTTGTCATCCAGTTTTTATATCATTCAACCAGGGCATTTTCCTTGTAGTTTAACTTCATGTCATGATGATACATTTTCCCATGATTTTTAATGTCATTTGTAAAGGATTTAGAAACTTATGTAGAAAATTTTATAATTTTTTCATGCAGGAAATTTTCACTAGTCAGTGCATTTTAGATACAGTAAGAATCATTTATCTGTGCACCAACTTATTGGTAGATATCTATATTTCAAATGCCTTTTTAATAATATTTATCATGTTTCCAGAAATACATATGCATATGTAACTCGTATATTTGGAAAGCTTTCTTTTATTACATCAGTCGCTTTCATGTATATCAATGTCATACAATTGGAACATTAACTTCATAGGATTGGACCGTATGTAGTTGGGGGTGCAGTTTAACATTATCATGGGTGGATATGAACATAAATGATATAGATATCACTACATATTCTATGGTAATATGAATCAGGACACATATATTAATTTAATTATAAAACTCTTCGGAGTTTTGAACCATATCTATTGGGGGAAATGTTCTCGCCGATTGTTATATCAGGTGTTATGATTTGTGATCTTGGTATCAATTGCTGTCAAGTGATGATAAAAATCAGTTTCAAAATAGTTCTTGAGAAAATATATAGTTTATCAACTAAGGGAATGGTCATGGTAACCTAACATGAAAATGTAATTTTTTAATTTTCCCTATGTTATGAAATCATTGTGTCACTACATATCCTGTGATAACTGGAATCAAGACACATGTAGTTAAGGAACTGGAAACTCTCTACGTAGGTCTGAAACATATGTAGTGGGGGGGGGGGGGATTATTCCTATTGATTATTATAGTATGACCCATGATTAGAGATCCAAAAACCACTATGTATCTTGTTATAAATGAATCATGCCAAAAATAGTTCTTGAATGGAGGTACGGTGGGATATTAACACCACTGAAAGTGGTTTTTTCATAAAAGGTCCATGGTAATGCATTGTTGTTTTTCCTAAATGAGAAAAAAACAATGTTTTTTAATTTCATGCATCTACTAAACATGGTTTAAATTTTACGTTCATCAATCCATGACCATTTTATCACTATTTTTAACTAATATGGCTTGTTCATGTGGGGAATCCCTAACCAAAATTTTTAATTATCACATGATATATGATGGTTGTGATAAATAAGGATTCAAAAATGTTTGTTTCACCAAACATAAGCTATTAAATAAATTACCATTTTTTATTATGTGGTGGTTAGGGTTTAATGGATCCCCACTTATCTCATTAAAATTAGAATAATTTCATACATAGTTATAGAAAAATGTGTTGTTTATTGTCATTCAACATGAGAATTATTTGTGAAATTTAATGTCATCTGCTATGGAATAATGTGGCTCAATGTAAGAGGAGCAGAATATTACTATTAGTCATAATAATAGAGGTCTGACCAGAACTATTTTTCCATTTATTGAAGGAACCAAGCCACATATAGTTCTGGGAAAACAATTGATTTTGTGTCATGTATTAAGATCATCAGATATGCAGTTTAACATCTTGTGGTAAGTATTAGGGTCACCCATTAGGGAGAAAAAGGCTTGACCACTATTGCGTAGTATGATTTCTTGTGATAGGGATAAATATATTATGGTTGGGTTTAGTAATGGAGATCTGGGCATTACTATATATCATATGTTGGATGGTATCATGCCATGCATATCTCAAGGGTGATGAATTCCCTAGGTGGTTATGAATCACACAAATTGATAAGTGGATCTTCATTCCATATTTTCATAGATCTATCTCTTATAAGATGAATCATTTGTGATATAATCATTCTCGTGTAGTTTAATGTCATTCGGTGAGGACATATTTCTTGTAGTTTAATTTTAACCGGTGAGAATATAAGAGATGTAGTGTAACTTCATACATCCAAGACCTCTTTCAATCTATTAACTATCATGCGGATAAGATAATTTACAAAAAGTTTATTATTATGTGGTCACAATAATTCTATACAGTTTATTTTCAATTTTTTAGATTGAATTATTTATAGTATATTTATCATGTGGTTAGGAAAACTTTTGTAACATTTAACAAAAAGTGGGGAAGAAGACTTACCTATAATTTAATTTCATGTGGCCAGGATGACATTCTTATAGTTTATCAACATGTAGTCGATATTACTTACATATTTTTTACCATCTTGTTCTGATAATTACATTCGAATAGTTTAATGTCAAGAGGTTAGGACTTCTTTTATTCATTTAAACATCATGTTGTCATGAATACATCCATACAATATATCATCATATTTTTAGGATGGCTAATATAACTTTTGTTGTTATGTGGTTAAGATTAATTCTATACAATTTTACATCATTTGGTCTCAAAAAATTCCCTAAAGATTAATGCCACATGGTCAGGACGAATTTTGTATAGTTTATCATCTTGTGGTAAAGATGACTTTTGTATAGTTTAACATCATGGGGTTGGGAATAATTCTTAATAGTTTACCTTCATGGGTTCATGATGACTTTTGTATTTTTTAACATCATGTAGTTAGGGAAACATTCATACAGTTTAAAGTCATGTGGTGAGAATGACATCCATAAATTTTTATGTCATGTGGTCAAGATGACTTTCTTATAGTGTACCATCATATATTCAATATAACATCTATATGATTTAACATTTTGTGGTTAGGAAAACTATAATGATTGTTTGGAGATACAAAAATTACCAGTTAAGAAACATCACAGTTATAGGGTAGTAACATGTTCTCCATCCATCATGTCCATGCATTAGGCTCTAATATGATAGACCTAATGTATGATATATGGACCTTCCAATTTTAGTTCCAGATTTGGATGCTTATTTCCTACTATCATTGAGGTCCCAAGAGCTGTTACTTGTTCTCCTTGAAGTAATGAATAGAGAAAAACCTTCTTATTAACAGATCATACAGTCCGATTCTAATGGCCTTTGAGGATGTGTAGTGCTAACAACCGTTTCCCATCTTACTATTCTATTTGATTGAACCTCATTTCTGATCTTCAACATCTACGATATTTCTATAGATGGATATTATATGTGAGGGAAATAGGAATTATATGGGAAACACTACCTCGATTCCTTATACCAATGAATATGGAATTTCATATGTTTCATTACAAGTCGTGGTACAATAGGCTCATACAGTGTGGGGGATCTTGTATAGAAAATACTTCTTTCCGTTATTCACCATCGTCTAGAGTATATTTTGACATAGTCTTATTGAAGGCTTCTATTAATCTATTTTTTTAATATTGATAGCGGGAAGAATGGTTGGACTCAACGTCATACTCATGGTACAATTTCTTAAACATTGTAGAATATATGTTGGTACCATTGTTCGTCAATTCGTGTGAGGGAATCTAAATCTTTTGATGATACTGTACCTTATGAAGTTGATGAAATTTTTAATTTTGAATTTCTATAGGTTTATTTCCTTTTTCAATTTGAAAAATATGTTAGTATGGGTAAGGATATTCTTCAACTACTTACATGTGGTTATGAGATAGGTCCTGACAACATAATATCCTCATTCAGAAAACATCTATTAATATATATATATATGTAAACATTATGTGGTTTTTCATGTATGTTTTTAGGAATTTGAAACACATGACATTATATGGTGAATTCCCCTAGTCATGTATAATGGATTTCCGATGGTAACTATGTCTCATAATTTAGTAGTATATCCTATTCCTAGATTGATTAAAACCATAAGATAACGCATAGACATCATCATTTATGGAGATAATATATCTTTCATTTATAAAAATTTGTATGATTGCATTGATTCCTTAATTATAGTATAATTTATGCTAATTTGGATCAATTAAGAGGGTAAATTTTATTTTTAGATGAATGATTTATTCCCTTCCCAATCAGTCTATTGGGAGGATCCCATGTTAGAGGAAATTAGTTTTGAGATCCATTTATCAATGTGTGGATAAATGTTCATTATTAAATATGTAGGTATTGATTTGATTTATTTCCTCCATGTCACATATGAAGATCGATGAGACCATCCCTCAGTGAATGATGAAGATGATTACCTCATTCAGATCAGGGATGAACATAACAATGAATGTATTAGTTGGTGTGTCGGTGCAAAAATTATGTGATTGGTGGACATGATGTAATGTTTGGTTAAAAGGGAACGCCTCCATTAGTCCTCTGATATAGTTAGTGAGAGGGTACCATTATTTCCTTTTGATGGAATATTCACTATTGTTCCAATTTATAACTAGCTCTAAATCCCAATTTATTTTATGTTAGGATATATACATATTCAGGTCCAATTCCACACTAATTATGAGGTATTGGTATTCGGCCCCATTATTCATACATCCTTAGATAGTGTGATAGAGTGGGGTGAAATTTCATTTTCAAGATAAATGACAACAATCCCAATTCCAATGAGATTGATGTTTGGATTTTCATGTTATATGTCGATGGGACATTGGGAGGATTCCTAGAAAATATATATCCCAGGTTTAGGAAGTGTTATGGGTATAGAAGACCTCCTAATCTAGTTGTTTGGTCCCAACTTGTGTCTTTTATATGGTGGGTTGTGCCACTAGTATATCAGTTGGAGCATGTCCTTTCACAAGATTATGAGACATGAAAGGCATTTCATACTATTTTAGAATAAATTCCAATTAGACCAAAATTCTAATCATCATAGGATGACCATGGATTTACTTTAGTGAGTCAAAATGAGAAAAAATGGACCTTAGGGTATTTCAAGTAATCCCTCTATTTTTTTACTGTAAGGAAGAGTGTGAGGTAGTTCTTGAAATCAGACTCTTGGGTTTCAGTACCAAGAATTTTGTAATCGGGGTAGTAGAGACTATTCTCACTCCCCATTTCATTTTTTTGTGCATGGATAACACCAAGTGATCACTCCATGGTGGAAATTTATAAGATTATTTTTTTTCACTTACACCAATGGAATCATGATTTTTTGATGTAGTAGGTACTATAAGAGATTCTAAAAAGGCGTCTTGACATTCCTCATATCATTGGTTTGTGATTACATTTTTCATTTTCATTGTGAAATTGATAGATTTTCAGGCAAGGGTGGCTATGAAAGAAATAATATTATAGAGATTCTCTTCGATCCCCATTTGTTATTTGAGATTCTAAGGGGGTGACATTGCTGATATTTCAATATAATTTTTTGAGTTGACCTCATGGTCATGTTTCCATTCCACAAATCCAAGGAACATCCATGATGTTAATTATAGGGGTTTTAAAGGATTTATCTTTATCCAATGGTACCAAAACCCATTGAAGACTATTCGAAAATCCATGAAGCGATCACACTGTTGTCAATTTTTAACCACTATGTTGTTGATGTAATGTTACACTATTCATCATAATAAGGGTTTAAAGATGAAATGCCCAGAGCATTGATTTTTAGATGCTATGTTCATCATCCAAATGGATATGAACTAATCTAAATAGAACCCCTGGGGTTCTCTCAAGGAAGTGGATTCCTCATCCTTAGGGGCCATTTTTATCAGGTTGTACCCCTTTTAAAAATCCATTATGGAAATGAATTGAAATATTTTAATTGCATAAATCAAGAGTTTTGTGATCAGCAATGGGATGTCATAAATTGGGAATTGTTTATTAATGGCTCTAAAATTGATGGGGAACCTAATCTACCAATAATTTTCCATGACATGGATGATGTGCAGGATCTATCCGATGTATTTCAAATTAGAGAAAAAATTTGATTTGATCCATTATTCATCATTTAACATTACATTAATAGCACATGAGGGGTACATCCTCCCTTATTATTGATTAATACATAAATTTTCATCTGATAAGATTAAAAGGAACATATCTATATCTAGAATTTGTCAAGATTTATTTTTATAGTTTTAAGGGAATACATATCGTTATTGCATTAGAAATTCAATATACATATCTTCCTCCAAGAGGGGATCAGGACGTAGATAAATTTATTCTATGGATATTATTTTGTTCCCATATTTATCTACCTGATCCCATCAATGGAGCGTAGGATCTTTTATGAATGTAGGAGGGGTGTTCCTGATGTACAACTCTTCCACTTCCACCTATGAGTCTATGGAGGCATTTTTCGGTGTGGTAGATGATATGAGGGAATCTATGTCATTGTTGGGATGAGATAGGCATTGTGAAGAGAAATTAAAATCCACTTTTTGAACATTTGTTTTAGATAGATTCAAAATCATATGATTTATTTTACATTGTCCCTTGAGACAAAAAGATCAAGGATGTCTAGGATTAGGCATATTTCCACAACTAGATTTTTGGGTATCACATAATCATCGTCGATCATACTCAAAATATTCATAGGTGTGTCAACCAAGACATTGTCTGCTGTGACATGTATATCAGCATCTACCATAAGCTGTATTCTATTCCTTTTGTTGAAACTGAATTCATGATAGATGTATTTATAAAATTTGTAGGGACAATTTTCACCATATATCTTGCTGAATTTCTTGTCAATGGTGTAATTCATGAACTGATGAAATGTTAAAGGTACCACCACATGGTTGTGAAGCCATGTCCTTTTGAGTATGAAATTTTATATTGGAAACCCATGAAAATAATATTAAATGGGGGAAACCCAAACTGAACATTGAGTATGATCTTCTCACGTTTTATTATCTTGCTCTTATTATACCCTTAAGTGCTCAACATTATCAGATATAATCATCATCACTATATCACAAGTCTAAATGGAACAATATTAGGATGTGGGTGATCCAAAAACCATTGCTAATCATATGAATTCATATTATTAAATTATTGAGTCTACCTAAAACATATAATGGTTTGATGTGTGTTTGGATTACCAATTTTGGGCTCTACTATTAAAATGAGACTGAGAGAAGAAATTTTGATGGAATAATCTCTAATTGATAAACCACATCTATAGAGACATATATCTCAAAAACTACTGTAATCTGAGGTATTTTCGAAGAACTATTTGTGACAGGATCCCATGAAAAATGATCTTTTGTGATGGGATCCTGTCACAAATAGTCGTTGTAGAAAACGATGTTAATAATTGTTTTTTTTGCGAAGGGACCATCGCAAAAAATATATTTTTATGATGGGATGATTTCTCGATGAAAAAAAAGTTATTCAATTATATATAGTATACATGTAAAAAGTTGTTTCGTCAGTCTCATCACAGAAAGGTATTTGCGATGCTCCTATTTTCTTATCGCAAATAGTTTTCCGATAAAATATATGTTACATTTAAACATTTTGTGACAAGCTTAGTTTTCCTGTCACAAATACTTATGTAAAAAATATAAATACTATTTGTGATCATAACCCGTTACAAAAGTTCCTGTTGCATATACATTATAAAAATTTATATATACAACAATATTATGATAAATAAATATTAGAAAATAATAATACTACTAATATTGTTAATATAAATAATATTATATTATATAATAATAATAATAATTTTAATAATATAGAAATATTATATTATTAAAATATTAACAATAAATTAAAACTAAAAATATAATAATGTTATTATTATTAATATTTATGAAAAAATAATATTAATATTATTAAAATAATAAAATATTAAAATTCTCAATATTTGCAAAAAAAATTAAAATAAAAAATATAATATTATTAGTTGTAAAATAAGCTAACTATAAAAAATATAACACAAATAATAAATAATATAATATTAAAATATTAAAAAAATAAAAAAATCATAATTTGAAATTTGAAATATCAATTTACAAAAGATAACCTGTATATAGTTAATATTACAAAAATCATTGAATTAAAATGATTTTAACATTTAAAAAAATAGATTAGGTGGATAATATTTTGGAGGAGGTGGAGGAGATAGAAGAGATGGTGGAGAAAAATCCATCCCTAAACTACGAGTCTGACGAAGCATGTACTCTATATGTTCGTGATACTGCTGCTTCCATCAACGCATCTCCTCCTCTTACTATTGCTATTGCTACTGCTGACACACCTCTTCATACTTCTTACACAAACTCTGTATAAGCTCACTCTGATCTTGCAGCTGCTCCTGATACTATGATGCAGAAGATGATGCCTCTCCACAAGTTCCTCTTGAGCTAGACATGGACAATGTAGTGGAAGAATAATATGTCACAGGAGTCAAATGAGATCAGATACCAACTACTCGCCCCTTCACCAATCCATACTAGGTCTCCAGCATATATACTTCCTTATCAAAATGGTGGGCATAAGTCCGATAAGCTGTCTCAGTCGGACTATTAGCCTATGTATGAGAGGATGTGGCCTCATATGACTCCATCAGTTCAAATTCGAAATTAAAATAGTGAAAATATTATATGCAATTAATTTTCTAATTGAATATCAATTAATACTGACCACAATCAGATTCTAGCGATCCCCACTAATCTCTCGTGTGGATGGATCCCTGTACATCCTCGAATTGACATCGTACTTCATAATATATGGCTTCTTGATAGCATATATGAATATCAAACAAACTTTTTATATTTATGTTATTTAAAATACTTAAAAAATTACATACCAGAAGCTCTCTATGGGTATTTAATGTACATCTATCGGCATAATGTATCACATCATATCTACCCTTGTTCTATCAGCCTAATGAAGATCTCCTCTGAAATCCACCACCATACCAGTGTAATCATAATGCATCAAAAATTTGAGATGAAATTTACATTGGTCAGTGGGCTCTAGACAACTCATCAAATACTTCCACTCCTACATTATTTATGGTCACCCTTCTCAAATTGTGCAAAACCTAACAAAAATGGTCATGCATAGGCACCTCCCATGCTGCGTGGATAACATCACACATGCTATCATCGATGAGAAACATTAAACCCTAAAAATAATTTAAAATATCAAGTTATTAATGAAATAAATTCCAAAATAAATATTATTTATTTATGTACCAGCCAATAATCGAACATACCGAGCTTCACATCAACAATAATCTACTCCCCTGTGATCTATGGTTGAGAAAAATAATTGTGAAAGATATTTCGCCCATATCCAACAACTATGTGTGCAAAACTATGAAAAAATAAAAAATGATCAAAAATTAGTACATAAATAAATTAATGAAATCTAACTAAAATAAACATGTTACCATACCTCCACGTGCATGGATCGAAGCCAAGACATTGATGTCGCACAATTATACGGTAAAAAATCATTAGTTTTGCCATACCGAGCCCCTCCACATACCCCCTGAACCGCTAGTAGGATATGTGTTAGATGATCTCAAATCCTCTCTTTCCAAAGATGTCTCACCCTCCCACAAATGACAAAATATGTCATCATACATCAGAAACACAAAAGGATTGTTTATAGCAAATAGTGAAAAATAACAATAATATATAGATATATATTTTTAATGATTATAACCAGCACTTGACTATGTCAATGATCACCTTCATCATCATCTTCATATCTAACGATGTCAATGTCTTCATATTCCTCCACATCATCATCAATATCTACATGAGATTGACATTCATCATCTCCTACCCTATCAAATTCCTGTGTGACATCATCATCATCAATGACCCTTGATTGTTTGGTGTCAACACCGATATTCATGTTTCTTTTTGAAAAGATGTATTTTGAGTATTCGATTGAAAAATTTCTATTCATTGCACTCTAGCCGAACCACATTCAATTTGATTAAACTGGTTTTCCCAAGATTTAATTTTTATTATGCTCCACCAATCACTCAGGTCTCTTAAAGTAGCAGAATAATTTGGGTAATAAATTTGATGTTATGGTTGAGATAAAATAAATGGTCATTTACTGTATGATAACTTTTATATTTAATATCAAAAATTCAATGAGTCGAACGAACTTGAAATCCCCTCTCAGTATCCAACCAATGACATTTAGAAATTGTTATGTAATTTTGTCCAAGATAACACTATTTAATATTTTCTTCCAGCATGCAATAAAATTCAACTTCAGTTTCTCTATAATGAGATCCTCTCAAGAAAACTCCTCTATTCATTGTATTTTTTATTTTCCATATTCATGTGTATGAAATTTAAAACCAATAACTGTATATGCATTACACGATTTATCCATTTTTTAAGGTGTGTTTTTTAGTATACATAGTCTCATATCTATTTTAGCAGCATGTTGAGACACCTGAGAATTTTTAAAAAAATTATCAATATATTAAATAATAAAATTAATTGATATGGTAAACCATCAAAAATTTATGTTACCCATTTTTAAAACCATTGAGAATTTTTTTGGTCAGCGTTCTAAGAGATCAACTACTGTAGTTAGTGGAAGCTATTTCTTGATATGCTTATCATATAACATAAAAATTACATATGTTTAGTTACTGTTACATAAATTATAGAATAACTGATAGGAACACTCCTAGTACCAATGATTTTTTGTATTCAAAATGAAGTAGAACATATGTATGAGCTCTATGATGTTCAACATCTGAAATCCATCATTAAATTACTTCCCCAATGCTATGCTCAGACATATTAAAAACTGATAATTGATTTTCCATTTCAACATCAGCAATCCCCTCATTAGTTCCCATAAGGTTTTTTTGAGTGATATTCATAATCCTAATAATGAGAGAAGGAAAAAAGAAATTTCATCTTGAAAATAAGACTAAAGAAGTTAGCCTCAACTATTTCTTTTTTACAAACAGTTTTCATCAATTTCTACTTGCATCACTTGAATGGGTATATCCGTAGAAACATTATAAGTCCACCAAAGTTTACTTCATGATTAAAATGTATTATCAAATGTTCCATTGAGTCAAAGAAAGCTAGAGAAATGATTTTTTCCAGTTAACATATTATTACAACAACATCTTCTTCCAATTTTCGTAGTTCATTGTAATTTGTTAACACCATAAAAATGTCTCAGAAACATGTGATATGTCTATAATCGAATCACACATCATATAATTCCACAAATCATTTAATATAGTAGAAACAATTAATTCCTTTATTACATGATAATAATTAGTTTTTTAATTCGGTAATATAACCATTCCTAACACATCTTCCCAAATTCGAATCATAATCATCTAGGAGTCTCAAATATGCAATCCACTGAAAAACTAATAAGTTACTCTCTTTGAAAAGTGTATAAGATTTTTTTTCAACATAACCTTTATGATCTGACATTTTCAAATATTTTATGTTCTGGTCTCCTGCAAATTTGGGAATGAACGAATCATGCCATTACTTTATCTTGGGTCTTACCTGGTGTAACCCAAACTGTATGAAACAAATTATCAAAATAGTTCTTTTTATTATGCATGTAATCAAACATGTGTCATACCAAAAAATTAGACCACTATGGCTTTAACACCACAAGATTCCATGGTACTAGTTTCTTTGAATAATACAGTAGCGTGTGTGGTATGCAACTTCGAGATTATAACACACTACGTCCAATCAAAGTAGCCATTATGAATAGTAATACCCAATTTATGAAAATTTAAAAAAATTAACTTTCAAAATGGACTTTTTTTTGGATTTGGAATATCGAAATTTGCTTAGGGTGAATTTTTGGTATTTTTCTGAAAACATTCAATTTTTGATAAATAATGAAAAAACGCTGAGTTATTGTTTAAAAAAGAATTTTTATTTAAATAATTATTTATTTTATTTAAATTTATTTTAGGTCAAAATAGACACATAATTCTTATATAAGTTCAATATAATTCATTGGTATCAATTTATAATAAATTTAGATATATAACAATTTTATTGAACTTTTCACCGTCTTTTACCCACCACCATGGAGAATTTGAAAATTCACATGAAACATAATTTTACTGCTTCTGTGAATGGAATTTCAAAATTCAGAGAGAAATGATTGATATCATTATGTAAAATTTTGATCAATGAGTTGGAAATAATTTTTTGTGAATAGTATGTTTTTACATTTATTGACCATGTTTAAATGTAAATAAGGTAATTAAAAGTAAAATGATATTAATATTACCCTAACACATTTCCTATTTCTATTGTACAAGTGTATATCAACCAAAAACAACCTTAGGAATAAAATATTATCATTTCGGTCCACATGGATTAGATTAGGATAGTTATTATTATTTAATTCAAAGAAGAGTTAAAAGAGTTAAAATCAATGTTTAAATACTAGATCATTTTTAATATAGTGTTATACATAAGATAATTTCAATTGTAAATATTCATTATAAAGCCAAAAATAGTTCCTATATGATGGTATTTTATATATAATTTTTAGACATTATATAAGTTAATTTTTGTATGACACAATGGTGATATAGTAATTACCAAATTTATGAAATATTAAAATAATTGATATTGTAAACAACCCAATAAATGTAATTTGAGACTTTTTATGAATCAAACTAATTTTATAGGTTAATATGACATAGTTTGATTAATTATAAGAAATTTATTTGAATTAATAATGCTGTTATAAAATTTTCAAAAACAAAATACCTAATAGTGTCAAAATTGACATAAAAGAGTTTTTAAGACAAATATTATATTATTAATTCATATTATATTCCTAAAAATTTAAGGTTCGGCCGAATGACTTATATCACGATAGGAGTATCATTAATGGACCACTTGGGGGACTTTTGGATGTTTATAGTATGTTTATTAACATATAATAAAAAAATACAAAGAGACATGGTAAATGCCAAACTAATTAACTAAGAGTTAAAAGTAAAAAGATAAGGTTAATAATGTGACCCAAACCTATATAAAACCTATTGTATGAGTTATTTCGACCATTACCCACATTAACCATTAAATAATCCACATTTGAGACATTATAAACCGAAAATTTATTTATTATAAAATTATAATTTATGATTTTTCTAAAGAGTCCATCCTCCCCCTTATAAAAGGACACCACATCTAACCAATTCCTCACACCTCTCAAGCCTTTTGGCTCATCCAAAGTTCTTCCCAATTAAGCTCCCTACATCCATCTACTCCTTCTAAAAGCATTACCATGTGCATAAGTCACTTCAAGAGTCCTTTTTGGTACAAACCAAATGGAGTTAACCAAATTAAAGGTAACACTTTCTCTTAGATTATTCTCTTTTATTTTACTTCTCCAACCCCTAAATTCTTCATATTCATTTATTTTGTAACAAAACCAGTATCCTAAATATACTAGGATATTTCTATGAGAAATATTTTAACTACACTTACACACACCTTTATCTAATGGGAGAAGAACATAATGTTTCTGTGGATGACAACCAAACTTCTCAAGAAACAATGATTGTTCAATTGTCTCCTACCACCTCTAATGGTGGATATTATGATGGCACTGTAATTAAATATGATATTAATAATATTTATTTTATATATAAGCTTTAGTAATTCCATTTTATATTATATAATTATTCGTTTCATGTAATATATATATACGATAATTTCATTTGAGGAAGTGCGGACTACCACACCCTCAAAGTGATATGTCCCCTTCATACCACACATGGAATGTATAAAAGATGGTGGTAATGAAAATAAGTAACATATATAATATATTATATTATACTGTAATAATAATATACCTATGTATCATTTTTTTTATTCCTTTTAAAATGAAAAATGAAATGGAAGTAGTGTTTGTGTGTACGTATGGATTACTCTCTCCATGAACTTGATGAGATTCATTTCCCCATAATATAAATTCAAGAATAATTCTCATTTTATGATTAGAATTAATTTTGAAGAAAATGATATCATTTTGGATATGAATAATATACAACCTATCCATAACAAACACGACTTACATAATAAAGGATATAAAGGAAAACGAATCATTTAACACACGAAACTACGATAATACTAAAATATTATTAACAAAGCCATATTAAAAGATCATATATTATATCATATTTATATATATGATCCTTTTATAATTTAATAACAATGATTTAACTATTATACAAGAGTTTAACCGACACTCTATCAAGGTAAACTACAATGTAAGGGGTTTTCATCTCACTCCTTATTCCCATGAAATTCATGCCATATTTCCACTATTAACTTTTTTGTGGTGTATTTACTACCCATAATTTTATTCCTTGTGTAATAAAATTTAATTTATTTGTACTTTCATATTAATTTAATGATACCTCTTTCATGGGTTGTTTGTTTCGTATGTTACCGAATTGGTAACGGTTAATTTCACAATATCATTATTATCTGAGATTGTTATTACATAAGTATCTACTAGGATATATTTTTTATCCATGTCCATGTTTTATGAAAGTGTTTTTAAAAGGATTATTTTTTGGGAATTTTTACTAAAACAACATCTCAAATTTTTTTAATATTTATACTTCTAAATATTTCTCATTAATGTCCATGTCTTTAAAATTGTTTATAAGGAATTATTTATATGGAAATTAATGTTTTTAAAATGTTAATTTCATTCAAGTGTTTCAAAGTGGTATGGAAAACTTTGATTCAAAAATGTTTTTAAATGACTTCTTTTATAAATTTTGTGACTTTTAAATGTTTTCATTAAAAAGGGGTATTTCTCTCAAAGTGTTTTACAAATCATTTTCATCTATGTCAAAATCCTTTAATGAATTTTTAACTTGTTTTGAAGTCGATTTATCATGATTCATATCTTCCATATTGGGATGAAGGATTTGTGATATGTTTTACTGTGGATGTGTTATTTTTATACAATTCAGGGTGTATGTGTTATGTAATGACATTTCGTATGCTATTTTTAATAAGAATGTTTATGTTATGTATAGACATTTTCATATAAGGAATGCATTGGACATAGTAAGTGACGGGTGGATCCCACTATAGATCCTCAATTCATTGGTATATCTCATGAGACAAACTACTGTCTTGGCACGAGGCCTTGAAAAAATCTTATTTGTAGTCTTGGAACGAGGCCTTGGCTACATGGTTATGATAGTCTGGCATTATGCATTCCATCATTATGAAAGTGGTTAGTGATATTTCATGTGATTATTCAACTAGTAGAATACCCATGTGAATAAGTAAATGGAATTATTTCATTTTATGTTTTCCATATTATGCTAAAGTTCAAGTTTAAAAGGATTTTGTTTTAGTTATACATTTCATTATATGTTTATTCTTATGTATGAATGTTTCCATTGTATTGCTTACCCTTACTGAGCATTTAAGCTCACCCCTTTCGATGTTTTATTTTTCCCAAGATTTCAATAAGTGTATTGTGATTGATATGTAGGGTTAAGACAAAGGAATAATGGCATGAATAATGATTATTTATGTTGTTTTGTTTGTCATAAAGTGAAATGTATCATTCATGTATGTAATCTATTTTCCAAGACTGCTAAACTGATCAGTCCTTCAGGACTTGATTCCTTGTAATCAAGCCAATGTATTAAAATAATGCTCCGACTCTAGGTAACAAGGTTCGGGGTGTTACAGTTGGTATTAGAGAAAGATTATCAATAACCTTGGAAACTAGATTTAGATAAACTCTTATTAGAGCACATTACCGTAAGATAGACTTTGAGGATTATTTTAGAAGAACTTCCTAAAATTTTGGTATTGTAGTGATTTTGACAGTTTTTCGAGCAATACCTCCCTATTTGGATATGAGTAGGTAGAGGCGGCTCTGGCACAAATGTACCTGGGGGTAAAACCCAAAAAACCACATTAAGATAGACTCGAACGGGAACTGGTGCACGACAATGGGCATTGCTACACTCTTGGTTACCACACTCCCGGGGGATATCCATAGGATAATTATCATTTTATGTACAAACCATTATGAAGGGACTATGAGTATATAAATCGTCAATGAAGACATTTTTATGGTTATGGATTATATCCATAAAATTTCTAATTTATGTTAAGTGTTTTACTAGTATGGGATTAGGTATTTCTATTCATAAACTAGTCTAGTGTATTCCATTGTTTAGAAATGGCTCCCAGTAGAAGGCATGAGAACTCCAGCAATACGCATGATCCAAAGAGTAAGAAGGATCATATATTTCATGGTGTTAAGATATAATTTATAAATGAAATAGTCTCCCATGTATTATCATTATATGAAGAAATAGTATCATGTGTTAATAAGATAAGTAGAGAATTCTCTGAGTCCCATGGATTTGAATGGAAGCCAGAGAAGAAAAGGATTGTAGAATGAAATATGGATAAATGTAATAAGGCAATGAATGAATTTCCAATATGTGATAAATGTAGAATGAATCACCTTGGTAAATTCCTTAAGGGAATGTGAGTTTGTTTTATGTGTGGAGAAAAAAGACACCAAGTACGTGATTTCAAAGGTAAGAAAATGTTTCCAAATGTAAAATGCTTTATCTTTAAAGAGTTGGGACACTATGCAAACCAATGTCTAAATCATCAGAGTATGCACCAAATGATGCTATTGGATAATAATCAAGTTATTATACTACCTTAGATGAAGTGGAATAACTAGTGTTCTAATGTTGTTATTTTAGAATTATTTTATTTGATTGTTTTATCAACAGTATACCGGTTACATGAATTATGGAGATAAATAGGGATCGTACTACAGTACTATTTTATAGAGGATTTGAGATTATATGGTTCCTAGAATAGTTAATTAATAGTATGATACACTTTTTTGAAAATACATGGTTGAAGGAAAGGTAATCGTAAATATGGTCTTGATAATGAGGCAGGGATTTTGGAATAAGAGATGGTTGATTTGAATAAATTATATTAGATATTCTTGACTACCTTCAATCTAATTAATGATTTTTCTTTGTTCTAGTATACAACATTATTGGATATAAGGAGTATATATTTTATTCTATAAATAATAATGGAGCATGAATGTAATCAATAAGGTTTTATGGTAATTCAGTATGTTACCATGTTTTAAAATAATACGTGACGAAGGTGTTCACATGTTATTACACGGAAAAATTATCTTCATTGTGTTTAACTTCCTTATAAACTTTTGATAGTATGTTTGCATAGTTGTATTTTTTATATGTCTAATGGTTGGAATGGATTAATTTTAAAAGGTTATTTTTGGATTTCTATTAAAGGACAACACGCAGACCGTGTGACAACCCGTCGTGTCGGACAAAGCTGCAAGAATCAAACCAACAACCATAGTGATATTGAGATGTATCGCCTACCACTGGACTACAAGAAGTCCCTAGATTGTATAATGTAGTTTCATTTTTAAAGGGTCTAATAAGTGGATTATGAATTCATTATATTTGGAACCCTATATGATTAGGATAAATAGTGTATTTTTGAGTTGTATTATGTTTTGGAGTGAAAGATGAGTTTGTGGTAGAAATTTATTAATGGATAAAACTTTAATTATAAATTAAGTATTTCTCTTTATGATTTTAGCCAATCTCATAAATAAATTACTCTACATTAGGAAAAAGAACATATTACAAAAACTTTTCCCTAGATAGTACCATAGGTCATCAAAAATTTATTGCTTTGTGATAGTTGGCCTTTTCATAGCCTTGTTCTCTACCACTCTCCATCAGATATTTATGGTTAGATTTATCTTCCATATCCATGTTTTTCTACATGGAACCCCAGTATGTGTTAATATTGGTAACCTTAAATCATACCACTCTTTATTTTAAATAGATGCCTCATTAATCCATTTTTAGATCTGGGATTTCAACTATGATATTTTGAAATTTCAAACCCAAGATTCCAATACCGAGCCTAAATTTCAATGACGCAATTTATTGAATGAGGGGATAATTTAACACCCTAATCTTCCACGGTACGATTCTCTTTGAAAAATAAAGTTGCATGTGTGGTACGCAACATCGAGATTCTAACGCACCGCGACCAATCAAAGAAGCTGTTATGAATAGTAATAACAACTTTTTGAAACATTAAAAATTTTAAATATCAGAATGGACTTCATTTTTTGATTCAGAATATCCAAATTATCTAAGGGTGAATTTTTTGTATTTTTCTAAAAACATTCAATTTTTGATGAATAGTGAAAAAACACTTATTTATTGTTTAAAAGCAAATTTTTATTTAAATAAGTATTTATTTTATTTAAATTTATTTTTTGTCAAAATAGTCACATAATTCCGATAAAAGTTAAAAATAATTCATTGGTGTCAATTTATAATAAATTTAGATATATAAAAATTTTATTGAACTTTTCACAGTCTTTTACCCACCTCCAAGGAGAATTTTCAAATTCACATAAAAAATAATTTTACCACTTCTATGAATTAAATTACAAAAACCTGAGTGAAATGGATGATATCAGTAAGTAAAATGTGGTTCAATGTGTTGAAAGTAATTTTTTTGTAAATAGTAACTTTTTACTTTTATTTACCCCGATTAAAACTAATTATGATAATTAGGGTAAAAATGCTATTAATATTATCGTAGCACATGTTCTAATTCTATTCAACTAGTGTATATCGACCAAAAACAACCTTAGGAATAAAATATTACCAATTGGGTCCACATGGATTAGATTAGGACATTTATTATTATTTAATTCAAAGAAGAGTTAAATTCGTTAAAATCATTAAAATCAATGTTCATTTAATAAAACATTTTTAATATAGTGTTATACATGAGATTCTTTCTATTGTAAATATTCATTAGAAAGATAAAAATATTTCCTATATAATGTTATATTATTTATAATTTATAGACATTAAATAATTTAATTTATGTATGACACAATGGTGATGTAGTAATTACCAAATTAATGAAATATTAAAATAATTGATATTATAAACATCCAAATAAATGTAATTTGAGACTGTTTGTGAATTCAAATAATTTTCTTGGTTAACATGACATATTATTAATGGTTATAAGAAATTGTTTTAGATGAAATAGTGGTGTTATGAATTTATCAAAAACAAAATACCCAATAGTGTCAAAATTGACATAAAAGTGTTTTTAAAACAAATATTATATTATTAATTCATATTATATTCCTAAAAATATAATGATCGGCCAAAGGACTTATATCATGATATTTGTATCATTAATGGACAACTTGGGGGTCTATTGGAGGATTATAGTATTTTTATTAACCATATAATAAAAAAAATACAAAGAGACATGGTAATGTCAAACGAATTAACTATGAGTTAAAACTAAATGATAAGGTTAATAATGTGTCCCAAACCTGTATAAATCCTATTGGTTGAGTATTTTTATACCTTCCCCCACCTTAATCATTAAAGGATCCACTTTGTATCCATTAGAAATCTAATATTATTTTATTATAAAAAATAACTTTCAGTTTTTCCTAAAGAGACCATACTCCCCCTTATAACAGGACACCACATATAACCGTTTCCTCACACCTCTCAAGCCTTTTGTCTCATCCAAATTCTGCTCACATAAGCTCCATAAATCCTTCTACTCCTCCTAGAAGCCATACCTTAGGCATAAGGCACTTCAAGAGTCATTTTTGGTTCAAACAAAAGCGAGTTACCAAAATTAAAGGTAATGATTTCACTTAACTTCTTTTCTTTTTTTTACTTCTCCAACCCCTAGACTCATCTTATTATTTTATTTTGTAACAAAACTAGTACACTATATATACTAGGATATTTTTATGAGAATTATTATAAGTACACTTACACACATCTCTATCTAATGGGTGAAGAACATAATGTTTCTGTGGATGGCAACCAAACGCCTCACCAAACGATGATTGTTCAATTATATCTTACCACCTATCATGGTGGATATTATGATGAAACTGTAATAAAATATGATATTAATGATATTTATTTTATATATAAGCTTCATTAATTCCATTTTATATTATACCATTATTCGTTTCTTTTTGTATATATATACGATAATTTCTTTTGGGGAAGTGAAGTCAACCACCCCTCAATGTGATATGACTCGTTCATACCATACATGGAATATATAAGGGATGGTGTTAATGAACATAAGTAACACATATAAGATATTATGATATACTGTAATAATAATTTATCAATTTATCATTTTGTTTTTATTTCTTTTCAAATGAAAAATTAAATGGAGGTAGCGTTCGTGCCTACGTACGGATTTCCATCTCCACGAACGCGATGAGATTCATTTCCCCATCATATACATTAAATAATACTTCTTATTTTATGATTAAATGTAATTTTCCAGGATTTGATATCATTATTGGATAGGAATAAGATACAAACTATCCATAACAAACACAGCTTACGCAACAAATGATATAAAGGAAAGAGAATCGGTTAACACCTGAAACGACGATAGTGCTAAAATATTATTAACAAATAAATATTAAAAGATCATATATGATATCATATTTACATATATGATTCTTTTATAATTTAATAACAATTATTTAACGCTTATACAGGAGGCTAACCTACACTCTATCAATTAAAAGTACAAGGTATGGTGTTTTCATCTCACTCCTTATTCCCATGAGATTCATGCCATATTGCCACTATTATCTTTTTTGTGGTGTATATACTACCCATAATTGTATTCCTTGTGTAAAACACTTAAATTTATGTGTATTTATATATTAATTATATGATACCTCTTTCATGGGTTGTATGATTCATAAGTTATCGAATTGTTAAGGGTTAATTTCACAATTTCTATATTATCCGTGGTTTTTTTTACGTAAGTATCTACTAGGACATATTTATTATCCATGTACATGTTTCATTAAAGTGTTTTCATAAGGATTATTTTATGGTACTTTTTACTAAAACATCATTTCAGATGTTTTAAATATGTATTATTCTAAATATTTCTCATTAATGTCGATGTCTTTAAAATGAGTTTTAAGGATTTAATTATATGGACATTAATGTTTTAAAAATGTAAATTCATTACAAAAATTTCAATGTGGTATGTGACACTTTGATTCAAAAATTTCTTTAAATTACTTCTTTTCTAAATTGTGTGACTTTTAAATGTTTTCATGAAAAACAGGTATTTCTCTCAAAGAGTTTTACAAAACATTTTCATCTATGTCAAAATCCTTTAATGAATTTTAAACCTGTTTTGAAGTTGAATTATCATCATACAAATCATCCATATTGCGTTGAAGGTTTTGTGATATGTTTGAGTGTGTATTTGTTATTTTTATACAATTCAGGGATTATGGCGAAAGTATAGACATTTCGTATGCTAATTTTAATACGAATTTATATATTATGTATAGACCTTTTTATATGAGGAATTAATTGGACTTAGTATGTGATGGGTGGAGCCCGCATTGGCTCCTCGATGCATCAGTAGGTCTCATGAGACAAAATAGTGTCTTGGCACAAGGCCTTGACAAAATCTTATTTTTAGTCTTGGCACGAGGCCTTGGCTACATGGTTATGACAGTCTGGAATTAGGCATACCATCATTATGAAAGGGGTTAGTGATATTGAATGTGATTTCTCGACTAGTATAATATCCATGTGAATAAGTAAATGACATTATGTGATTTTATTTTTTCCATATTATGCTTATGTTCATGTTTAAAAGGCATTTTTTAGTCATACATTGCCTTAAATGTTTATTCTTATTTTGGAAAGTTTCCATTTTATTGCTTACCCTTACTGAGCTTTTGAGATCACCCCATTCGATGTTTTATTTTTCCTAGGATTTCACTAACTGTATTGTGATTGATATTTATGGTTATGACAATGGAATAATGGCATTCATAAAGATTATTTATGTTTTTTTGTCTAAAAATGAAATGTAACATTCATGTATGTAATCTATTTTCCACGACTGCTAAACTGATCAGTCCTTCGGGATATGATTCCTTGTAATCATGCCAATGTAATAAAATAATGCACCGACTATGGGTAACTGGGGTCGGGGTATTACAATGGCAAATCCAAAAAAAAATTCTATTTTATATAATTGTATTTTTTCCAAAGGCATTAATTTTCTTGTTGGTATATTGTTGGTCCAAATGAGATGTTAGGTAATGAATATACAACTAATTTTAACTCTATACCTAAGATCATTTTTTGAGGTTTATCCAATTCAATTTTACCTTTTCTGAAATAAGATTCTTTCCACTGAAAATGATTATTGGTTAGAAGAAATCTTTAATGACGTTCAAAATAGAAGCCTTTTTTCCCATTGATGAGCATAAATGCTTTTTTGTATTCCATACAGTAAGGAAATGATTTCATACCATGTGTAATGTTGCCAAATAACATGACATATGTCGGGAAGTCAATAATTGCCACATCAATGTAGCTTTTATTGGAAATTTGGTTTCATAGCAACAACATATGTACTAATTCCATTACTCAACAATGAATTTAACTAATCAATAAATGGTTCTAAATAAACTACAATATTCTTTTTCAGAAGTCCTAGGATTAATAATGTCAAAAAGATTTAAGGCTCCTTCATCAACATCAATGGAGGTAAATTTTACGATGTTATAATGGCAGGAAAACATGAATACTGACTACCATGAGAACCAATTGAAAAAACTGTTAGTTGAAAGTCACAATCACATATACCGGGATTTTAAACAAAAAGGTAGAATCACTCATTAAAAATGTTTCCATGTATAACCATCAAATGGATGATTCAAGATTTTACTGGTTAAAATCATAATTTTGTGCCATGACATCATTTTCAGTATGTTTTGAGACATAAATAAATGATACAACCTAGGTGTATACGGGAAATATCACAATCTTTTAAATGAATCAATCCAGACTTCCCAAACTGAGCTTCATTATACCATTATTTTCTACATGTGGGAAAACATTCCAACGACAAATTTTCAGAAGAATATAGATGCAATAATTTTTACATGCATCAATCTTTAAAAAACTAAAGACAATATTGTAAACCAGCCTCTTGCTATAATAGTAATTTATAGGCAACACATTTCTTTTAGGTAATTGGGTTTTAACCAAATAAATTAACTTATAAAAACTATTGTTTGACATTCGATTAAATAATTTAATATCCATAAATTTTTGCAACTTCTTCTAATTTACATATCTTGTATCCAGGACATAATGCATCCACAACAGACCCCAACAACTCATAAAATTCAATTGGTGCCAACTCAAGAGTTAAATCAATATCATTATGTGTTTCATTTTGTTGAACAGATGGATCTGCAATATAATGTACTAAATTCTAAATCTTTGAGGGATACCGAATCAAATTATTATTGTCTTCTCTGTTACTATGTTCAGCGTGTTGATACCAAAAAACCTCATATTGTGGAAAAACTAAAAGCAAGAGATATCCCCCAACATTTTCAAATGTGTCAAACATTCTATAAGAACATTTTTTTAAAAGGTTACTTATTTTTGACTTCAGAAACATATTCTGTTTTTGATGATGAAAATTATAAGAATACTTCAACACCCTCAATATATACAGGATTTAAACCAGAACTGTTTGGATCTCGACAGTGATTTTTCCAAGCATGATCATCTAATACGGATTGTTGTCAACTTCCCGATTCTATATTTTTCTATATAATATTAAATCATTAATGTTTTTGAATAATTTAAAATAAGAATAACACTATCCAAAAATTAGAAGATAAATAATTAAGGATACTTCTTACTAATTACCAGTATTTATGGGAGACACAATTTCTAGTGGATTGGTGGATAATCTTTTGTTTGATGGCTCATTTACTTTCAAATTTCTCACACTAAAATCACAATGAAAAATCTTCTCAGAGGTGCACATATGCATTCTCATGCAAACGAGAATGCATACGCTAACCTCAGACAAGATTATTCATTGTGATTTCAGTTTCATAAATGTGCAAGTAAATGAGTCTTCAAATCAAAGACCCTCCATTTCATTGATGAATCATCTTCATTCAACTGTCACTGCCTAAAAATAGTAAGAAATATGTGTTCCTACGAATAAATATCCAATCTAGTTCATATGAGATAGGATATGTATACATAAAATCACATTTTTTATTATATTTTGAGTTATATAGTGTAGAAAAGAGAAGAGTCATCGAGCAAAAGGAGTGTTTCAATTCCACTAGAAATTATGCAAAGTTCTTACAATTTATTACAACTACCCCTATTTATTACAAATTATTGCTTATTATTAAAAATTATAACAAATTATAAGTATTTATTTCTAATTATTACTACTTATTTCTAATTAATAGTAATTGATAGTATCTATTCATAACTATTGCTAATTATTCGTAATTAAGGAAAATTATTTCTAATTACTGATAATGATTGATAACTATTTCTAATTATTGCAAATTATCGCAAATTATTATTATTTATTTCTAATTATTACTATTTAATACCAATTATTACTATTTATTCGTAATTATTTCTATTTATTGCTAAATATTAGTATTTATTCGTACTTAATGTTAATTACTGCTAATTACTGCTCATTATTTCTAATTATTGTGAATTATTTCCAATTGTTATTAATTATTGCTAATTGTTTGTATTTATTGATAATTATTAGTAATTATTACTAATAATTTCAAAATATTTCAAATTATATTTAATTATTTATAAATATTGCTATTTATTTCTAATTATGACTAATTATTTCTAATTATTCATAATTATATCTAGTTATTCCCAGTAATTTTTAATTATTGCTAGTTATTTCTAATTGTTCTTAATTATTGCTAATTATTGCTAATTATTCATTATTATTTCTAAAAATTTCTATTTATTGCTAATTATTAATATTTATTGCTAGTTATTAGTATACATTTATAATTATTAGAATTTATTGCTAATTATTAGTATTTATTGCTAACAACTGCTAATTATTACTAATTATTTCTAATAATTTCTAATTATTCCAAATTATTGAAAATTATAACCAATTAATCCAAATTAATATTAATTAACACTAATTATTTCAAGTTATTACTAATTATTATTAATTAGTACTAATCACAACTCATTATTACTAATTATTACTAATTATTAATAATTATTAGTAATTGCTACTAATTACTATTAATTATTACTAATTATTACAAGTTATTAATAATTTTTAAAAATTATAACTACTAATTTGTAATTATTAATAATTATTACAAATTATAACTAATTATTAATAATTATCATTATGTATTATTATTTTATAGTTTTTATTGGTACTTAATTGTATTTATTACATTTTATTCATAATTATTTACTAATATTTACTATTTATTTATAATAATGACTATTTTATACTATTAATTACTATTTATTACTATTAATTAATAATTATTAGTAATTATTAGAAAATATTTGTAATTATTTGTTATTATTTGTAATTTTTGGTAATTATTATTACTTATTACCTATTATTGGTATTTATTTGTATTTACTACTACTTATTACTAATTATTAGTATTTTTTACTATTTAACAAATTATTACTTTTTTTACAAATTATTACTAATTATAGTTAATTATTATTACTTAATGCAAACTGCTGCAAATTACTACAACAAATTACTAATTAACGGTAAATATTTACGTTCATCAAAAATTATTGTTATTAATTCCTAATTACTATTAATTAATTATAACTAGTACTAAAAATTTCAATTTACTTATATAAATAAATACCAATGACAAAAACAATATAAATATAATTTAATTACAACTAATTAACAGTAATTAAAACTAATATAAAAGGGAAATATATATTAAATTAAATAAAGCATAAATACCTTTAAACATGATATGTTATAGGGGTAGACAACTTCAAAACATGTTAAGGAAAATAAATCAACTCAGAGAAATTTCGACTCTGAAATTAGAGTTTAGAGATAGAGTTAAAAAATAGGAATTGATGGGATGTATGAAAAAACGGATGGAGGTATTTATAGGTTAGATTATTTGCAAAGGAAATATTTGTGATGGGACTCCCGTCGCAAATACCTTCGGAAGAATTAATTACTGCCGGTGGTTGAAGGGATATTTGTGACGGGACTCATCACAAATATTGACCTACTGACCGACTATTTGTGAAGGGGGTATATCTCGTCGCAAAGAGTATATATCACCACCGGGTATTTGTTGTGGGGACCCCCCCCCCCCCCCACCCCCGCAAATTCCCTTATCATAGTTTGGCGCTATATTTACGCCACACCTTGCCAACAAATTTTCTACGGGACCTATAATACCATCACAAAAAGTCCATTATTTGCCACAGGATTCAGGGCCCATCACAAAAAACCAATTACATGAAATGGGATTAGGGGCCCTTTGCAACTAATATCTTTAATGGACTATTTGTGACGAGAATACATCCTATCGAAAAATTCCATTTTCTTGTAGTGGAACTCTTGTGGGGTCTAGAGGGATTCAATGAGTTCAAACTTGAGTTCTATTGAATGATTGAGAAGATCCAGGATTCAGAGCTTGGTTGGGAAAACTACAAACAGTTTCATAATTTCATTCATTTTTTACATAGGTCAGTGATTGTAAATGTTTGTTTTCTCATTATTATACATATTAAGTGTATAGTAATGTGAGGTATATGAGCCTAGTTTATATGAATAAATTTATGTAGCATCTTCTTCTAGTGGCGTAGGTCACACCGACCTTCCTCGTTGTCCTGTCTAAGAAAAAAATTCAATCCCCGCAAGAGAGTTGGGTAAGATTACTGGGCTGGGGAGACAACTGGAGGGCTAAGAGTAACATATGTTTTTTTGATATGAATGGAGTAAATTTCCATGGGTATAGATTGCATATATATCCACTTTAGGGATATGACCATTGTATGAGGTTTGATTATTCTCATGTTCTCCCTTTTTATCTTTAGTTCCTATGCTTGTGGCCTCCTGCTCCCTAACTAGATACAAGGAACTCATACATGGAGTTAAATACATTATCTAAAAATGGGTATGAAAAGTGTATTACATTAACATAATGAAATATAAGATCTTCATTTGGGCATTTCCATTCCTGGCAACATTTTAAGAAAGAAGTCTGTAAATGATAGAGCTTTTTTATGAGATAAAAACATATCATTCTCTTCTGTTAATTCCCACATCGGGTGGTTATGTCCACCTTCTAGTGGAATATTTCAGTGATCTACCTAGGTGATTGAATCATAATGGGATAAAAAGTTGTGCTCTCAGGTTGGAATAATCTTGATCAAATGTATTTTGAGTCATCCAGTCATCAAACTTCTTCCAACACCTAGATTAATCATTTTTCCAATCAAATATTCACATGAATTTGAAATAGGTTCAAATGTTACCTGTTCTATGGAATTTTTATCATCACATATTCAAAATACCATACATTGAAGGAAGTATTTAACGATTCAACAATATAGGATTATTTGACTAATCCTCCTATTAAAAGGGTAGTAGTTGAGGTGATCAATGAGGTTGACCTTGTTTGGTTTCCTAGGTTGTAGAATATTGATTTGTTAATTTTACAAGGATTTATGTTAATAGATGGGGACCATCTCATTTTAGAAGAAGTATGGTTTATTCATCCATCCTCAAATCTTCGGTGGCCGTGATCAATTTTTTGCTTCTACCCAAGTATGATTTTTCTACTGCTGCCACTGGATAGAAGGGTCTGAGCAGTTTAGCACCTTCCTAGGTGTCTGAATGGGAACTGATACTAGTTTTGGGTTAAATATGTAGTCTTCAACTTTCTGATCATTTTCCCTAGTGATGATGGAATGTATTTTGAATTTTCTCCAGTCCGCTGAATTGAATCTTCCAATCATTGTGCCATTTCTAAAAACTCATATAATCATCATGGATAATTCATCAACATCAGAGGTGTTTCTAAATCATTTTGAATACTTTCATCATATATATTTTACAATATATATGGAATTTGAGGGACGTCGAGTGGATGTGTTAATCCTTTCCATATTTCTATGATGTTATACAACATCTCATTTTCATGTTTGTTGAAGTTTTTCATATCAAAAAGTATCAATTTTTTATTTTCAAGTTTAAATGATAAAGGAACAAATATATAAGGTCTCTCAATCTAGAAACAGATCATACTATGAGGATTTTATACCTTATAAAGTCTAACCATATCATAGTTTTTACAAAACACCTCATCTTGGCCACCTCCTATTAATCATGAGGTCCCATCATTGACCACAACTGGTCACGAAGTGAGAGAGATTTTGTTCTAGATCTCACGCAACGTCAATGGTTGAGAAGGTTGGATTAATACTATTGGGTGAGGGAAAAGTGGCATCCACCCATTCAAGAAATGATTTTTTCTAAGACTTCACGTGCATTCATTACCCTTCCCCATATTCCATTCATGTAGCTTGGGATTAAATGGAATTTAGATGTTTTAGAGTTACTATAGTATATGTTTCCACCCATCTATAGGGAGAAGGTGAGGATGGATTATGGGGCCTTTTTTCATCTCCTGATAATAATTAATCCCTGAAATGACAGAATAATTGCAATCGTTAGGTAGAGGTTGTCACTGTAATGGGGAGAATTCAAGATCATCTTCAACTACATCCTTTATATAAACTTGTTACCATGATTCGATAATAGAATGACACTCTAATTTTGATCTTTGAAGTGGTCAAAAAACATTCTAATTTATGGTAGTAGGTCTATTCATCTCAGCTTGAAGATGATACCCAATGGGAGTGTTTCATGTGTGCATATCCTCATTGTGTTTTTTTGATATTTTGTATCTCTTACTCATACATTTCGAATTTCTCCTTCACGATAGGTACTTCATCTCTTCTAGATGATGAGTGGGATATAACAACTTCTTTAATATTATCCATTGTATTTCTCTAATGTGGATGTGGCAACTAAATATTCAGTGGTTCTGTGTTTTGGATTCCTCATCTTTTTAGTCTATGAAGCCTTAGTTGGTGAGTTTATATCACCTTTATCATTAGGCATATTTTTGTATTCATTCCCTATTCATTTGTTTCATGATCAACCATATGTATTATTTTAATGGTGACAACATTTTATAGAGGTTTATTTTGAAATGGTAGTTATCCCATTAATCTCAATTCTACAAGATTATTCTACATTGCCTACAGCAGTGTCATTTTTCAAACCCTTGTCCATATTAGATATTTTCTACTTATGACCCATATGGGGTTGATTAACTTTGCATTGAATTCCTCCCATATTGGCATATGAATGGTGGACTTGAGGGATTTTATTGGTATTTTCTCCTAACCAGGTCCAAAATAGAAGAGGTTTTCCTTATGGCAGGAGGATCCAAAGGGATGAGAACCGTCAATACTTATCTCTTAATTTATAGAGGAATGAATCCATTTATTGTGATGATAATGATGAAAAATACCTCATCCAAGTAGAATGGAGACTATTCAGGGTTCCATTGGATATTTTTGATACTATGTTAATGATCTAATGATTCTGGTCTAGGAAGTGATGAATATTTGGATGGTAATTGAGATAAAAATCCACCTATCCCAATGGGATGGGGTTGATCTAGATCTTTTATTGATTTCTCTTGGACCCTCTCAGGGTGTGTAGACCTGGTGATAGTGATTGAGATATAAATTCCATTATCCCTAATGGTTGGGGATGACTTGGAGCATCTTCAAATAATTCTTGTATCCTCTCAAGGGTTGATGATCTGATGGGTGGAAATTGTGGTAGATATTACCCTAACCTTGTATGTTGGGTTCACTAATAGATGGTTGTTATGTATGTTTCTATAGTGATCCTCTTGATTTTGTGAATCTATTCTTGTGTATGGGATGGGTGAAATGGAAACCCATGATGGGATTCTTTTTGGGAAGCTACTGGGTTTACTGTGACTTAGTTCTCCATGTATGAAATATGTTCAGATTATTATGAGTGGTATAGTTCAATGATCTACTTTCTTCCACCTCCCTTTATTCATGATTTATTGGAATAGTTAATGTGGGTTATTTTTGTTTTAGTTACCAAATGGTTCATATGTTACCTTGTACCCTGATTACTCTAGAGTCTATGATATTATATGACATTGTGTATGGGGAGTTCTGTTATTCTAGGGGTGTGGTGAAGTGTAATTCTCCACAATTTCCCCATCATTAGATATTGATACCTGAAGAGACATTAGTGATCGGTCATCGAAGAGTCTTGATGCTATGGTGGAAATCATGGGGTAGATTTCTAATATGTATTTTTTGGTTTCATATCATGAATTTATATACAAGGTCTATATTAAAACATATTATATTGACTATGTAATAGTTTCCAACCTATCATGAAAAAGATGTGTTGGTATCATTCAATTGTTTATGATTTTCCACATATTTTGATGTAGTTAAGGTATAAACTCGTTTTATAGCTCAACTAGGGACTCATAGTCTGATGTGGAAAGTGTCCAGAGAATGGTGGGGATGTTGTTTCTTGATAAATCTCACCATATGTAAATTTTTTATTCCACTTCATCAAAATTACACTCCTAAACTATGTCAGACCACAAAACATTATTTGTGGGATTCCTCAGAAGTTGTGGCGAAGGGTTTCTAGTTTCTAGTCAGGAAATGAACATAGTTTCCCCCATTGATTTGAGTATCTCTATATATTAAGAATTTTGAGTTTAGAAAAACACTCTATATGATGTTTTCTATGAATGATGAGTATTTCCTTATCCGATGGAGATATTTCTATGGGGAGGTTGACCATGAAGAATTTTTGGATTAGACTCCCTACGATCCATCTCCACAATACCATGAGGAGGGATATTGAGGCAATGATCTTATTATGATTAATTTGAAGATTTGAATAACACTTGTGGTGTTTATAAGGTGTCATGAACTACCTCAAGGACACTGGAATTGAGAAAATTGGGGACACTAAACTGCCATATGGGGTTGTATTGGGATATGAGTATGTTTCATGATATCTACTATCATATGTTGATAATTTTATTGTGATACAATAATATGATACTTCTATTGAAAATATTCTAGAATATTCCAATGAGATTATTCATTATTGGAAGGAATATAAGACATATTGTGGTTGGTTTTCATAATATATCAGATAAACACGGATGATGTTGGAATATAAGCCCAGTTCAAGTATGAATTCCCTGCGAGAATGTCAATGGACAAACAGAATGGGTGAAGTAATATGAGACACCCCTTTTATGTTCTCTAAGGAATTTTGGTGTTGTCATTCTTCAGGGGAAATAGAATTATGAGATTATATTTTTGGAGTTTCTAGAATATGCCAAGTATCATCACAGATAGCAATATGATTTAGTCCCTAGGTCTTTGCTACTTGCACATAGTGATACTCAATTGGACTGGAGATGTGTGCCTGATCCTATGCATTTAGAATATGTCACTGTTCTTTTTTTGACATGTATATGAGATTATCCCGAGGAATGTTTTTCACTTACTTGGTGATCTATAGTTGGTACAAAAGTATGAGCATGACATGATGAATTTGAATTATGTATGAGGACTTTTCTGACATAAATGTGATCCTATATTGAGGGATGTGAAAATCTCTCAAAGATAGCCCTGATTGGGTTGGTATTATTGGAAGATTCCAATAATCCTATTGGATGGTAGCATGAATGTGTGATTTCTCCAGTGTAACCACTTATTCATGATTATCAGAGTGATTTGATTCCATTGTTCTGGGGATATGAATATGTGATTAAACCATTTATCTATACCCTTGATGGAATATTCTAGCAGAGTTATTCCCTAGTTTCATGAATGTAGTGACATTTTACCAACGTGTGTATAAGAAATGTAGGACTACACATTTTCTATCTCTAATATATGCTGGTATATATCTTTAATTGAAGTGGGGATATAATCCCACTTGTGAAATATATATTCTAGAAGATTATGTGAATGCCCTCAAGTGTGGGGGTATGATATTTCACCACCCCATTGCTAGATATAATAATAAGCATGTAGATTTTCTCTGAGTGAGAAGAAATATGTGCCTTGTTTGTGGATACCACTGCAATATGATGACATTATTATTTAAAAAATCAGGATATGATCCCATTTCTAGTTATCCAAAGGTTTTCATGCCCAATGTGTCTTCCTTGGTGGTCGTACATGGGAATCATAGGTGGGAATGTGTCTGTTCGTTCCCTAAACAGGTGGATGAGGAGCACTAGTGGGATGGTGTTGGTGATGGTGGTTGATTGAAGCCCTCCTCAGTGGTGCATAAACATAAATGGAGTCATTGTTTACTACATCCAACATCATTAGATATTGATGGTGTTAATTTTTTTGTTATAGTGGTTAACATTCAATGTGATTTTTGGTGGAAACAAGTGCCACTATAGTTACTTTATATTTCTATGGATGATGTAGACTCATCAGTTTTAGCATCTAGAGACCCTTTCACGAATACTGAAGGTCCATGATTATATGTTGTTAATTATATTCTGAGACAATTTCATTCTCCACCTGATGATAAAGATGTTGGGTGGGGGAGGTCATTCTCAGACTCACAAGTGTTGTAACCATAACTAATTCTTCATAACGGTTCTGTGATGAGGACATGATCTCAAGTCGAGTGTTGTTTACAAGGTTAGTACTTTTAGTTCCAAGGATAATAAAGGACATGTTCACCTATTATTATATCATCATAGGCATGATATGAACTCATTCATATATTCATGTGTAACGCAAATATACTTTCTTATTCATGGTCTATCCAGTCCGCTCGCAGGGACTTGTCATCGATATGATAGTCTAATTTCAGGACAACCTAGTTATAAAAAATATACCAATAATTTTTTTCATTTTAAAGACTCGCCTTGAGAGTATCACTTTTTTATGAAGGATACGAAGGAAATGGATTGATGCATTGTAAACCGATCAATTTTATGAAAGATTAAAGTCAGGTTGACAATTTATGTTTCATGAGAAAACGATGATAGATAGCTACACAAAAACATTTGATTATGCAAGTTTTAATAATGTAATATCATTCACATTAGGTTAACCAATTCTCTCTCTCATAGAAACCCCTAATGAATACAATATCCCAAAATGTGTACATAACTGCTTTACAAAGGTAGGTATTCAATTGGGGCTTCAGACCAATAAATGATGCTTAGGAACCCATATTGGATGAGAGTATGGGTTTTAGGATCATCAACTAATTTTGGTGGGAATTATGGCCCACTATAGGAATCTCTGATATATTTAAGATATGTCAGGGAATCTATTTATAGAACCAATATGGGACCAGTTACCCTAAAAAATAATCATATGTTCAAATCTCCAATATATAAAGTGGGATCCATTAATAATTCCATCTATATTTATCTGAGGTTTTTTATCCATTTCCTAATATTGGATATGTTTTTATATTTTGAATCCATATAAACAGACACTTTAGAATTTTCTAATATCCATGAAGGCAATTAATATCTCAATGTTGGGATTGATCTTTTATAAGGAATCCTACATATCCAATTTATAACATGAATCGAAACCCATATATATTTTTGAAGCCATGTCGTTTGAAACCAAGATGAAAGGATTCATATGTGGGAACATAGGCATCAGATGTTAGATTCAAGGCTTAGGATGATACCCTAAATATCCTAGTTATGGTAAGAATCAGGGACATCATAGTTGGGTATCACCCTTGGTACATACCCCATGGTGGTTTCCCTTGTATGACGGTAGTCTTATAATAAAACTGATTGGGGATTACAACATGAGTTTTCCAAGGATGGTAGGGATTCATAATGAAAATGGCATGACCATTATAAATCTATATGACTGGTTGAGACATTCTCAGTGTGATATACAATAGAGAGAATGTAATCATTAATAACACATATCAATGTTAGTCTTATGAATTTGGGAATACCTTTTAATGTTTTCTATTTTTCTCATGGAATAGAAAGATGTTCTATTTATCTTGGTAATTTTATAAATCAGACACAACATAGTTCAGTTGTATATTCAATCCGCTGATAGTTGCGAATGAATTACAAGACTACGGTAGTGAATCGGCCTTACCGTTTGGAATGTTCGATACATGAAAGGAAATACATAGGGGTGGATACTTATTTGATATTGGGCCTTTAGAAGGATTCCTACATATCATCATTATAAAAGGAATCATAGTTTCCATATTTTAGATTTCCTCTCAATAATATACTTTATGTGGAAGGAAGATATGTCCATAAGGAATATTGGTTCCCAATGGTTGGAATATCAGAGTCATAGTGGGACATACACTGGGGGGTTCCAATAGGATTTCAATACATAAAAAGTCAGAATATGTGTCTTGGTTATGTTAGGAATTGGATTTATCATAGTTTATTCATTTTTATGCATGAGTATATATACGAGGCATGGTTATCTTCTCTCGAGGTTTCAACATGACTTGTTTTCAATGTCTACCTAACATATCCTAAGTGTCCTGGTTTATAATTGGATAATCCTAAAGAAAATCACCTTATAAATCTGACATATCTTGAGGAAATCACATCATATAGATTATATATATGAATTTCCCATCATGATCATGGATAACATATTTGGAAGGTGTTTGAAGATATGAGTGATGTGAGTGGAGGGCTCTATAAGACTTGAATGACACATCTTTGTGGATTTAACATGATCTGGCCAGAAATACTTAAGGAATTTCAATGTCCATGAAGAAATGTCTAGAGGGTGTTGTATGATTCAAGATGTCCTTTTTTGAGCACATCACCCGATCAAGGGTGATATGTCTGGAGGGTTCTTCAAGATCATTTCAGGCATGTCTTAGTAACATCCTGAGACCTAGATGAGTTGTATTAGTTACATTGTGAGGCCTAATCGAAATGTCCTAGTGCTGCCACATATCATTACATACAGGCTTGAAGGACATGACAAGACATTTATGGTAATCGCAAAGCACTTTACAATACTTGTGTGGATTTCATGGAAGGTGTTATTGGGTTTTCATTTTCATTTCCAAGGGACATCACATGATCAAAATGGAATGTCGGGGGAGTGTTGCTTGGATTGAGTGATAAGTCCTAGTTCCTCTATCATAATTTAGGTGGATCATGTGAAGTAAAAGAATATAAAAAAATACAACATCACATAAGTCTCACCTATTATTCAATGTTTTTATTCCTATCTGTAATAGTATATATGCCTTATGTTTGTGAAGTGTTTTCTTGATTTAGGTTTCATGTGACCCAATCCACATGTGGTACCTCATTCATATAATCTGACTAAAATTCCATATGTCCTTCACATGATGTCAAGTGATAAAAAATAACCTATGCATTCATCATGATCCTTTAGTGTTATCCCATGTTTTACCTCGTGGAAGACATTTGTGACCACATGACTGGCCTCTCCTAGAAGTCTTCTCATGTTATATCAGGTGAAATCAATATATCTATATGAATTATGTTTTCATGGGGGAGGTAATTATTGGAATTTATTCCTGGGTTAAACACCTAATTCCATGGCTTATATCTCATGGATCCGAGATGGAGTCAGATGAACGTTTTTGCATCATGTGTTTCACATTATCCTACCAGGGGTCATCCATGGAGTCGAATGATATTCAACGACCACAATAATGTTCTTCAATTTTCATTATTCTAAAACCCATACCGGTCAAATGGACTTTTCAAAACCATGTGGAAACAAAGAATATATTTTACATGGTTTGGTTTACATTTCTATTGTTATTAAAGATATCATGATTTCTATGTGAAGGATTTCTCTTGATTGAAGATGATTCATCTGGGTTCATTTCAAAGGTGAAGATGGCTTGTCAAGGGGGTCTATATGGGATCATAAGGACATTTATAAAGGCCTAGGTTGACTATACTATCTTGTTTAGGAGGTAATCACATGATCAATGATGATTTCCTAGGGTATATTACCACTTTCACGTCATGTCCAACATATCCTCTCTTAACAAGAATCATTCATCATTCCCATTTTTATTTCATTAATTATTTTACAAGGGAAAAATATCTTCTGTATCCATGTGAGTTCTTTAAAAGAAAACAACTCTCCTTGTATACGAGGGTTCGAGTAATAAATAATGGTTCTTGTTGTGATTCACAATCATTGTTAGGGAAAACCCTTCTACTTGAATTTGGGGCTGAAGGGGCGTTGTTGATTCAAATTGACATGTACGAGACACTTCACTTGATGAAGGTGGCATGACAACTGGATCTTGTGTGAAAAGGTGGGCATTTCAGCAAGGGCTTCATGAGGTCTTGCGAACTTCACGATCACATCACATGAATACAAATAAACCCATATGGTCTCTTTCAATTAAATATTTTAATAATTTATTTTACAAGTATTTTAGATGATTTTCAAGTGTCACTAGTATACAATTCATGTGAAATAAAGGAGCTCACTTGGAATCCCTCTCTTCTTTATCAATGATTTTGTAGGTTTTTCTTCAACAGCTAGGAGGGTAATGTATTAGCAATATTCTGGTAAGTAGCATTATGAATATTTATATTAATACATAAAAAAGTCCATGAATTTTTTTTCTAAAGGATAAAAGAGAACACAAGGGAATGTGAGGCTCATTTGAAGCCAAACACACTGAAAACAAGGAATGAATAATCAGTCGCCTGGTTATCTAGAACCTCATGACCTAGGGGACACACCTGTGTGGCCCGTTGCAGGTCTCGAGTAGTGAGAAAACACAAAGTTTGGTCACATTTAATTAATATAAGTGTGTTTCCCATGTAAAAAATATTTTATGTGAGCAGTAAAATAAAACTGGGTTCTTCCCATTTATTTTATATTTATTTTTTGTTATTTCACCTAATTTTTTTCGTATATTATATTATTTCGTATTTTTTCATTAATTTTCATTTATTCCATTATTTTTTTCCTTCCATACTCTCTTCCTCCCATCAATACATACCCTTCTTCACCTCTTGGGCATTGTTAATTCTTCCTCTACAAATCTAATGGGGTTTTTTCATTTCACCCATAAAATCTCACACATTTTCAATGTCATCCGATGTGTTGGAATGCTCTCATTACAATTTGTTTTCTACAATACATTCTTTAATGACTCCTCTACATATAGTTACATATTTTGGCACAAAAATATTTTCTTCCCTATTTTGGTGTTTTGATAAATCATTAGATTTATCCCATTTTAGGTCTAATCAAGGATTGATATCAAACATGTGTAAAAATATTACAACAAGTTAGGGAGTATATTATTTTTTACTCTTGTTTTGGGAATTTTTAGGTACCACATCATTATTCTACTCTTATCAACCTTCTATAAAATATTAATATTGTTTATTAAATTAATTTTAATTTTTTGTTGTGTTTTGAGTGACCCTCGCACGAGGAAAAACAAATTCTGGTAGTTTTCGAATAACTATTTGCTACCCATTGGCATTAAACCGTTTTAAAACTTCTCATATCCTTATATTGATGTTTTTATTGCATTTCAAAATTAAGAGGATGCCTTTTTCATCTCAGTAATGATCATAAATTATGAAAAAAACTAATTTGGTGTTTGTTTTAATTGGCTTTGGACACCCCTTTGGGTGTTCCCATCCGATATTTTTTATTTTTCCCATTGGTTAAAACATGGAAGTTGCCTTGTGTGTGTGATGCACATTGGTTTAATTATTTAAATTGAATAATGATTTTATTAATAGAAATAAACCATGATTTTTACCCCTTTTAAATTCCTATGATTGATGATAAATAATTGTACATTATGTGATCCCATATACCTTAGTCTTCTTAATGTTCTACTCTGAAAATATGTTTCCTAATTTTTTATTACTCAGGCATGTGACAAATCCCTTATACAAGAAGATTAAATTTTTATGGTTTATAAAATGTTTTTTTATTTGTGGAATTTTACTCAATTACCCTTTCTTATTCCTTATGTACTATTCTAATTCTATGTGACATGATTAAATATGTAACATCCCAAGAAAATACAGAATATGAAATTTTCATATTTACTATGATTTGGGAATTAAATATTAATTTTACTTTAAAGGGTTTTCTATGCTTGATTGCATACCCGATACACAATAATGGATTTCATTGAAATCTTAAGTTGCACACTCATAATAAAATATTATTATTTTAAATTGTAGTTAACTAGTAGTTTTTGTACATGGAGGAATGAACTAAACAAACTACAATATGATAATTCATGTTTGTTAAATGTAATAATATTTATCCAATAAATGTTTGAGGCTTAAAATATGAATGAATCTAATTTTAAGCATAATTTAAATTAAAAGGCCAATTTACCACCTTTTAATGGAGAACCATATTTAAATATAGTTCTTGTCACTTTAATACCATCTAATTGACCAAATAAAAGCCTTATTTTGAAATGGGACATCAAAATTTACGTTAGCTAACTTTTTGGTATTTTTCTTGATAAAGTTCATTTTTTAATTAATAGTGAATAATATTGTATTTTAATTCAAAAGTGCATTTTAATATAATTTATATATATGGTTGGATTATCATTTTAATTATTTTTAAAGTAAAATTAAAATATAATTTTACAATTTAATCCAATTTAGGTCATTGGAATTAATTTCACTTTGAAGTTCAACATAAACAAGTATCAATCTTTTTATAGTTATTGTTTCTTAAAAACACGCTATTTGTTTTGATAACGAGAATTAATTTTAAAATTAATTAATACCACTTATATGTTTTGAATTTGGAAAAATAGACATCATTTTTGAATTCAGAATATCATATATAGCTTAGGATTAATTTTTTGTATTTTTCTAAAAATCATCATTAGTTGATGAATAGTGAAACAACTTAGTGGTAGTAAAAAAAACCGACTTTTTTCTTTTAAATGAAATTTTACCACTTATAGGAATTCAATTTCAAAAATAAGAAATACATGGTTATTATTAGTAAGTAAAATGTGGTTCATTAACATGAAAATAATTTTTTGTAGAATAGCAACTTTGTACTTTTATTTACCGCTGTTAAAAGAAAATAGAGTAATTTAGGTAAAAAGAATATTATAATAATTCAAAATTACATTAACACTTGTACTAACCTTATTGGATGAGTAATAACCGACCATGGAAATCCTTGGGTCGATTTTGGGACCCCATGGAGCCAATTATAAATGATAATGACACTTTAGATTAATTAATTTCATATAAAGACAAAAATGTCATAATCAAACAAATTTAGTAAAATATTTTATATGTTGTTATATAAAAAAATTACCTGAAAATATTCATTAGAAATATAAAACGATTTCGTACATTATAGTATTTTTTTAATATTTTTTAGTCATCGAATAAATTAAATTATTCATGACATAGTAATGATGCAACATTTACCTCATTATTAAATTATTTAAATAAATAATATTATAATGATTAAAATATTATCCATAACTGATCCAATTACTATTGGATGATTATATTTCGACTATTAGTCATCATATCTTTGAATATAATGATTTTTTACCTTTAGAAACCGAATATCATTATATTATAAAATAATATTTTCTCACATTCCTAAAGAGCCCATCATCTCCCTTATAAAAGGAGACCACTTGTATCCAATTCCTCACACCTCTCAAGCCATTTTTCTTGTCTAAAATCTGTAAAATTAATCTCCCTACATCCCTCTCCTTTACCTATAAGCCTTACCTTAGCCAGAAGGAACATCAAGAAGTCCTTTGGTTCAATTCAATGGGAGTTATCCAAATTAAAGGTAACGATTTCACTTAATTTGTTTTCTTTTATTTTACTTCTCACACCCCTAAAATCTTTTTATTCAATTCGTTTATAATGAAACTAGTATCATTAATATACTAGGATGTTGTTATGAGAAGTATTTGAACTACACTTACACACACCTCCATCTAAATGGGTGAAGAACATAATGTTTCTGTGGATGGAAAACTAATGCCGCACGAGACAATGATTGTTCAATTACCTCTTACCGCCTCTCAGGGTGGTCATTATGATGTAACTGTATTTATATATGATATATATTATGTTTATGATTTCCTTATTCTTCTTCACATTCCATTTATAGCACACCTTTATTGTTTCCATAGTGTGTAAATACGATAATCTCATTAGAGAAAGTGCAGACTACCGCCCCCTCAAAGTGATATGACACGTTAAATGGATTATGTAAGACATATTAAGGATGGAGTTAATAATATTGTATATGATTTTATTCTATAAATATAATATTACTACGTATTATTTTGTTTTCAATTACATTAAAATAAGAAATATAAATGGAAGTGGCGTTCATGCGTACGTACAGCTTACCGTCTCCATGAACGATGCATTTCATTTCTTACCTCTAAATGTTATGTACTATTATAAATACATGTATATAATGGATATATATGATATTTATTATATCTAAATCATGAATATCATTCTGGATATAATGTACTATTGACCCCAGGGTCAACATGTAAATATAAGGTGTTCATTTTTGACTCAAGTACCAAATATCGACTAAACGACCATTATTAACATAAATGATTTCATAATTTTTATAACATGGTAATAAGTGAGATAAAAGGAATAATAAACATGAAAAAGGTTATTAAGAAAGTGTAAATAAACTTTAGTTTCTTACTCAGTATATCAAAGAACGAACGGGTCAAGTCGGACAATGAGGTAATGGATTTTATATCACACATTTAAATTCTTGAGATATCAATTGTTCGCCACTTATTCATTTCTTGTGGTGTATTGTGCACTACTATTTGATATATATAATCATTATTCTAATTATATTCATGAAATTTTGTGATTAATTTCTTGGATATTATCTTTTTGTCATACTTCTCAGTTGATTACAACATGGTAATGGTTTTAATCTCACTTTTTATTCCTGCGAGATTCATGATATTTTTCCACTATTTCGATTTGTGTGGTGTATGTACTTACCTTGATTGTACACTTTGTGTAATATAATTTAATTTATTATTATTTACATCTTCATTTTTTGATCCTTCTTTCGGGTGGTGTATGTTTTGTACGTTACCAAATTGGAAAGGGAACCTTTCACCCTCCTCTTTTTAAAAGACTTCTTTTTTTTATGTCTTTTAATTTACATCTTATTGTTTTGGGATATTTACTTCTATATCCTTATTTAAGTAATATTTATCTACAAGTGATGAGATACCCTTTTTATATCATCAACTCAATTTCTGAATTTTCATGTGACTTCATTAGGCCGTCGAATTTTTACAAGGGAACTTCTTATCCCAATTTCAATTATTTGGGTTCAACTTGTACATTTTGAGTATGTCATCCTATGTCTATGTGTGAATGACCTATGATGGTTTTACACTTAATATCCACTTATATTGGGTGTATTTATATTTTTCACACATAATTATGGGATTGACATATCCTTAATTTAAGGATACCATCTTTATAAGGGATTTCATCTCAAATTACATTTCCACTGAGAATTCATTGTTTTTATAAACCAACTCACTCTTATGTGGTGTATATACTGTCCTTTGACATATTATATCATGAATATTTTTATTCTCATTATTTTATAGAGTTATGATTAAATGTTGTTCCTAAATTATTTGTATTCAAGCGTCTCTCTTTTGGTTAAAAAATCTTTAACCAAAATACCATTTTAAATGTTTTAATGATTTATTCATATAATACATTATCATTAATTTACATGTGTTAAAAATGGTTTTAAGGATTTATTTATATGGAAATTACTATTTTAAAATGTTAATTATTTTAAATGATTCAATGTATTATGGGACACTTCGATTCAAAAAAATCTTTTTTTAAATGGTTTTGAAAATGGATTGATAAAGCATTGATTTTTTAAATATCATAAAATGATATATTGTGATTTCAAATGAAATGTTAATTGTGAAATTTTAATATTTGAAATATTTTATGTGCTTTGATTTTATAATGGTACTTGGACATTTGAAGAGTGGTTACGTGATAAACCAAATGACGGGTGGTGTCGTGAATACCAGGACGGGTGGTTACATTATAACCTCCAATGCATTGGGTATGGAAGTCAGCCGTATGGCTATTTCATTTAGTGATATGTGTGGATTTCGACCGTATGATTATTCCATTTATGTAAGTTTATGTCCCAAGATATCTTTATATGTTATGTGTTCTTTATATGGGTTTTATGGTAATCTTTCGGTTACAAAAGGGTAGGTAATGATCTTTTATTTAGTGAAGAGTATTTACAAATTCATAAAGTTGAAAACTATTACATATGTTAAAATATTCTTGGTTTACTAGTTGTTTTGAAGAACTAATAGTTTTACTTCTTTATGTATCCCTTTATTGGCTTATTTATGCTCATCCCATGTTTTTGAAATGTTTTCCACAAGTCTTAATGATGAATAGGGTCAAGGAAGGGATCATGGAAAAGTCATGCTGTCTAAAATATGGGACTAGAGATGATATTTTTTATGAGTTTTTATTTTATGAAAAAAATGGATACTGAGTAGTAGTGTCAACTTATTATATTCAAGTAGTTATGTAATATTTATGTCCAAGTTATCTAAAACACTAAACCTGAAAAGATCCTCAATATGAATTTTTAATTTAATTCATGATTATGTAATGTTTATGGTCGGGTCCTTATAGTTGGTATCAGAGGTCGGTTTAGATTACTTTAGAGGTTAGGTTATTCGATAAGCATAAGTGACATTACCATAATGGTTAGGATATCAGAAAGAGTTATAGTTTTTATAGATAAAGTGAATGATTTTTAGATAACATGAATAATGTTATCTTAGTTTTTACCCTCCTCATAATATGTTATATAATGATTTTACTGATATAATCACACTTACCATTTTGGTTTTAGTAAATGGTTGGATCTAGTAAGAACCAAAGTAACAGTGGGTGTGATGAAAACTGTGATGGTTTTCTGAATGAGAAAATGAATGATATGGGAGATGCAATGAGAACTCTTGTGGTTATTCTCAACCAACTACCTAGACTCATGATTGACCACTAGAACCTTAGTGATTTTTATAAGACAACATATATGTGTGAACCACATCCATAAGAAACATCATGTAATAATCATAATGGTATGTATGTTCAAAAACCTTTGTGTCAAGGATGTGGAAGGAAACACCTAGGAAAATACTTCAAAGGGGTGAGAAGATGCTATAGATGAGGAAATTAAGGTTATAAATCAATAACTTTCCATGGAAAGGGAATCAACCAGTTGACACTAGGAATTGGAAAGATATTCTTTATGAGGGATCAATTGAATGTTTTAAATGTGGTGTACATTTTCATTTTTAAAACACATTTCCTACGAAGATGTTTTGGGAGTGGGATCACCATGATCGTACAAATATTAATTTACCAATACCTAATGCCATTCCGATTGAGGATGAAGAAACTGAAAATTACCAATGAAAGGTATGGATTATTTCATAACATATGTTTTCATATTTTTGAAATCATAGGATATGATTCATGATTTTGTTTGTAGCAAAGATGTATTTCAGAATAAGTTGGAATGAAATGGTTAATGGATCAAGAAGAATGTTGAATGAGAAAGAATTCAATATATAAGGGATTCAAGAGTTATGGTAGAATTTAGAATGGTAAAATGCTAAAAAGTATTAAGGCTCTTCTGAGGATGAGATTACATTATAAGACTTTTTATTGTTTTTGTAACCAATATGTTTGATATATGAGAATATTATTCAAGGAATAATTATCTTCTATTTTTTGGATATAGTTATAAAGAACCATTTGTGTTTATTTGATCCTTAAATTTGAGGCAATTACCGATTAATACATTTTGTGGTGTAAAACAAATGTTATTAGAAAACCATTGTGGTTAAAATATGTTATGGTTATTTTTTGTGAGGTTATCTCTTTTTGGGAATGTTATAAATTTTTTAGATTTTAAAAAGTTACAACACGCAAACTATGTGACAGCCCATCACGTCTGACGAAGCTGCGGGAATCGAACCCCCAACCAAAGTGCGACTGGTATTTATCGCTTACCACTGGACTATGTGAAGTACCTGGTTAGTATGACTAATTATATTTAGTTATATGATCTTATGAATTAATAAGAGGTATATTTTGGGTTATCATTGTAAATTATTAACCTATAATGGAGGATATGTGATTAGGTTAATTAGTTTTCAATATGAGACTTTAGGAGTAACTGATGTTATTTGGATATAAATGTTAAGATTTTTCTTGGATGACCATGTGATTAGATCCTTTTGGGATTTCTATTTCAATCATAGTTTGGATTACCTTGTATAATTTTATGGAAAATTTTTTATTGAATGGTCATGTTTGAACTTTGGGTATTGTTTGACATATTTTGGATATTAAAAGAAGATTTTGTTTTTGTAGAAGATAGTACATTTGGGGGATTATCTAATATTCTAATAAGAAATTTTAGTTTTGATTAAGGTCTAATGACATGGGAAATATATAATTCATCTTTTGAGGAGTATTCATTTTTCTTGAAGTAGATTATAACACTTTCAATGTGAATAAAGTCATCTTGAATACTCATCATTTAGAGAAAATATGATTTTTTGTTAGAAATATAATAATGAAAGTCTAAATGATATGTAATTATGTTTCCTTATGTTTTTAGTAAAGATCATAAATAAATTCCTCAATTAATAGTAACTTAAAACAAAAACGTTGTATGTTAACATTTTTTATTGGGGAATCAATGACTGTTTAACCCATCATAAGTTTGTTATTTTCTGGTGGGTCTCTTTCTCCTAATCATGTTTTCTACCACTCTCCATCTAAACATGATGGTTTGTTTTCTCATCCATATCCATATTTTCTTACATGGAGTCCCGGTAAATGTTGTCTCATGTGACCTTAATATATATCTTTCTTTATTTTAATGTGATTGTTTTTTGACTCTTTTTTTTGATATGAGACTTTCAATGATGTTTCTGATCCCAATTTTAAAATTATGAGGACGCAATTCCCAAAAGGGGGGAAGGATGTAACATCCCAAAAAAATTAAGAATATGAAATTTTCATATTTATTAGTATTTGTGAATAAAATATTTATTTTACTTTAAAGGGGTTTCTATATTCGATAGCGTACATGATTCACAACAACAGATTTCTTTGAAATCATATGTTGTACACTAATAATATAATATTATTATTCAAAATGGAAGATAACTTGTAGCTGTTGTATTAGAAGTAATGAACAAAACTAACCAAAATATTATTATTCATGTTTATTAAATGTAATTATATTTTTCCAATAAATGTTAGAGGCTTAAAATATGAATTCCTCTAATTTTAAGCAAAATTTACATTAAAAGGCCGATTTACTGCCTTTTATTGGAAAACCCTCTTTAAATATTGTTTTTGTCACATTAAAACATTATAATTAAACAAATAAAATCCTTCTTTATATTGGGGACATCAAAATTTACTTTGGGTGAAATTGTTAGTATTTTCTGATAATGTTCATTTTTTATGAATAGTGAAAAATATTGTATTTTTATTCAAAAGTGCATTTTAATCTAATTTATTTTTATGGTTATATTATATTAGTAATTAGTTTTAAAGTAAAATTAAAATATATTTTTACCATTTAATCTAATGTTGGTTATTGGAAATAATTTATCTTTGAAATTGGACATAAACAAGTATCAATCTTTTGATCGTTATTATTTCTTAAAAACACGCTATTTGGTTTGATAACGAGAATTAATTTTAAAATTAATTAATGCCACTTAATGGTTTTGAATTTTCCAAAATAGAAATCATTTTTGAATTTGGAATATCAAATATATCTTAGGTTGAATTTTATTTATTTTTCTGAAAAACATCAATTTTTTATGAATAGTGAAATCACATAGTTGTAATTAAAAAACCGCCTTTTTCATTTAATTGAAAATTTACCACTTCTGTGAATTGAATTTTGAAAATCTGACATACATGTTTGTTATTAGTAAGTAAAATGTGGTTCATTAAGAAGAAAATAATTTTTTGGTGAATAGTAACTTTTGACTTTTATTTACCGCGGTAAAAGGTAAATAGTGTAATTCAAGGTAAAAAAAATATTATAATATTTCAAAATTACCATAAAACTTGTCCTAACCTTAATGTATGAGTAATGAACGGCCATGGGAATCGTTGGGTTTATTTTCGGACCCCATGGAGACAATTATAAAAAATAATGACAGTTTAGATTAATTAATTTAATATAATGGAAAAAATGATATAAACAAAAATATTTTAGTAAATTATTTTTATATGGTGTTATATAAATAATAATTTTGTCTATAAATACTAATTGTATAGATAAAAATATTATCTACATTATAGAATTTTTGTATATTTTTTAGACATTGAATAAATTAAATTATTCATGACCGAATAATGATGTAGTATTTACCTCACTATTTAATGATTTAAATAAATAAGATTATAATGATTAAAATATTATCCAAAACCTGTCCAATTCTTTTTGTATGATTATATTTCGACCATGAGTCTTCTAATCTCTGACTATAATGATTTATGGACCATTAGAAACTGAATAACATTATATTATAAAATAATACTTTCACACATTTTTAAAGAGATCCTCCTCTCCCTTATAAAAAGAGACCACTACTAACCCATTCCTCACACCTCTCAAGCCAATTGGATTGTCCACACACTACCAAATTATGCTCCCTATATCCCTATCCTCCACCTAGAAGCCTTACCTTAGGCAGAAGGAACTTCCATAAGTCCTTTGGTTCAAACCAAAGGGAGTTATCCAAATTAAAGATAAAATTTTCTCGTAATGTGTTTTCTATTATTTTACTTCTCCCACCCCTAAACTCTTTTTATTATTTAATTTTGTAAAAACACCAATATCCTAAATATACTATGACGTTGATATGAGAATGATTTGATCTATAGTTACACAAACCTCTATCTAATGGGTGAAGAACATAATGTTTCTGTGGGTGGAAAACCAACGCCTCACGAGACGGTGGTTGTTCAATTACCTCTTACCTCCTCTCATGGTGGCCATTATGATGGAACTGTATCTATATATGATATATATTATTTTTATTATTTCCTTATTCTTCTTAACTTTCCATTTATAGCACAACTTTATGGTTTGCATTGTGGGTAAATATAATAATCTCATTAGAGGAAGTGCAGACTACCGCCCCCACAAAGTGATATGACTCGTTAAGTGCATTATGTGGGACATAAAGTGGAGGGAGCTAATATTATTGTATATGATATTATTCTGAAATTACACTATAGCTATGTATCATTTAGTTCTTAATTCAATTAAAATAAGAAATAGAAATGGAAGTAGCTTTCATGTGTACGTACAGCTTACCGTCTCCATGAACGGTGCATTTCATTTCTTACCTATAAATGTTATGTACTATTATACATACTTGTATATACTTGATATATATGATATATATCATGAATATCATTTTGGATATAATGTACTGTTGAACACAGGGACAACCTGTAAATATAATGTCTTCATTTTTGACTCATGTACCAAATATCGACAAAAAACCAATATTAAGATAAATGATTACATAATGTTTATAACATGGTAATAAGTGATATAAAAGGATTATTAAACATGAAAAATGTTCTTAAGAAAGTATAAATTAACAATAGTTTATTTTTCAGAATATTAAGGAACGAATGGGTCAAGTCGGATAACGAGGTAATGGATTTTCTTTTCTCACTTTTAATTTCGTGAGATATCTATTGTTCACCACTTATTTATTTCATGTGGTGTATTGTCTTTTGTAATTTGATATATATAATAATTATTATCATTAAATTCAGGGTATTCTGTGATTCATTTGGTGGATATTAACTTTTGGTCATACGACTCAGTTGATTACAACGCGGTAAAGGGTTTTATCTCACTTTTTATTTCCGTGAGATTCTTGCTATATTTTCCACAATTTCCTTTTGTGTGGTGTATGTACTACCCATGATTGTACTCTTTGTGTAATATACTTTCATTTCTTATTATTTACATCTTCATTTTATGATCCTTATTTCATGTGGTGTATGTTTTGTAAGTTACAAAATCAGTATGAGAACCTTTCACCCATTTCTTTTTAAAAGACTTCTTTTTTTATGTCGTGTAATTTACATATTATTATGTTGGGATATATTCTTATATATCCTTATTGTTGTAAAAATTATGTCCAAGTTATGAGATACCATTTTTATCTCGTCAACTCATTTTCTGAATTTTAAAGTGACGTTGTTAGGCTGTCGAATTATTACACGGGAACTTCTTATCCCAATTTCAATTCATTGGGTTAAACTTATAACTCATGAATATGTCATCCTATGAGTATATGTGAATTTCCTCTGATTGTTTTAAACATAATATTAACTTATATTGGGTGTATTTATATTGTTCCCACATAATTATGATATTGACTTATCATTAATTTAAGGATACCGTCTTTATAAGGGATTTCATCTCTATTTATATTTCCACTGAGACATCATTGTTGTTATAACCCAACCCACTCTTATGTGGTTTTTATAGTATCTTTTGACATATTATATCATGAATCCCTTTATTTTCATGATATTATAATGTTCTGATTAATAGTTATTCCTTGATTATTTTTATTCAAGCATCTCTCATTATATTAAAAACTCTTTAACAAAAATATCATATTAAATGTTTTAAAGAATTATTCTTCTAAATATTTATCATTAATTTATATGTTTTAAAAAAGGTTTTAAGGATTTATTTATATAGAAAGTACTGTTTTAAAATTTTAATTCTTTTAAAATCTTCAATGTGGTATGGGACACATTGATTCAAAAAAATCACTTTTTTAAATGGTTTTGAAAATGGATTGATAATGCATTGATTTTGTCAATATCTTGAAATTATATATTGTGATGGAAAATGAAATGTTAAATGTAAAATGTCTATATTTTTATTATTTTATGTGCTATGATTTTATAATGGTACATGGACATTTGACGGGTGGTTACGTGGTGAAATAAATGATGGGTGGTGCTGTGAATACCAGGACGGGTGGTTACGTTGAACCTCTAATGCATTGGGTATGAAATCGCCCGTATGGCTATTCCATTCAGTGATATGTGTGGAAGTTGACCATATGTTTATTCCATTTAAGTATGGTTATTTTTTATGATACCTTGATATTTTATGTGTTCTTTATATGGGTTTTATGGTAATCTTTCGGTCACAAAAAGGTATGTAATGATCTTTTATTTAGTGAAGAGTATTTACTACTTCATAAATGTGGAAAGTATTAATTATATTAATGTATTCATGTTTTAATTTTTGTTTTTAAAAACTAATAGTTTTCCTTCATTATGAATCCCTTAATGAGCCTTTTATGCTCATCGCATATTTTCGAAATGTTTTCAATAGGACTTAAAGATGAATAGTTTCAAGGATGGGAACATGGAAAAGTCATGCTGTCTAAAATATGGAACTTGACTTGTTTATTTTTAAGAGTATTTATTTTATGAAAAAATGGATACTGAGTAGTAGTGCATACTTGTAATATTCAAGTTGTTATGTAATAGTTATGGCCTAATTCTCTAATACTCTAAACCTGAAATTATCAACAATGTGAATTATTCATTTTATTCATGATTATCTGTTATTATGGTCGGGTCCTTATAAAATACATGAATTTCATTGTTTGGAAAAATTGATAGCATGGGTGTTTGGAATATCATTAATGACATGTGAACAAAATAATTTCTCTTAATATATTTAGTTCATTGAACTATAAGTGGGAAGATTTTATTGTGACATTTTAATGTAAGTGATGAAATGTGGTTGTACCCATGCTATGTTTTATTATTATTACTTGATATATTTATCTGTATTTAATTATTACTGATTGATATTCGAATAAATGTTAATATATTTATATGAATTATTCGATCACACATTGTCAGGTTTTTATAATAAAAACACCTCCAATGGAGGTGCACTATCTTCTAAAAAATTATGATAAGTGATTTTTGACCTTATTAGTAGCCTTTCTATATAAATCATTCCATTTTTTTGGAATAAATTTAAAATATTTATAAAAGTGTAACCTTTTAATCTTATTGGATTAAATTGCATGTGATGACATGTAATTGTTATGTTCTTTTATTAGTATCTTATGCCTCTTTCCCATGCATAGCTCTTATTAAATGTTATTACCTTATTATAAAAATTGTTCTAATGCTTTTTGGATGAGATATAAAAGCTTTATTAAATGATAAGCTTTCTAGATTTTAATATTAATCCGCATGTTATGACATGAAATGGTTTAAATGTTATACCTAGCGCTTATTCCCCGTTTATGAGAAATGGTTATTACCTTGCAATGTGTAATGTTACATGGTTGCTATTCATAAAATGCATTGCTTGATTAAATGGTAAGATTTTGACAAAGAAATTCTTATTTATTGGCATGCAATAATAACATCACTATCATTATTTTTATTCCTTGCTTGATATGGTTCATTTGATATGGGTCAGGAGAGGATATAAATCTCGAGATATGGATTTAATGGATCGAATCACTATGTTTTGTAGATTACTACAAGACATCATGGGTGTGATACTTTTTATTTCCATGTATGGGAATTACAAGTAGGATTTATTATCATCATGAGTGAGGCTGGTTCCTGAGGGGGGAAACTATTGATGATTATATTGGAATGATTATTATACCATGCCTCATGTGATGTCTGGTCCCTTATGTGAGATATTTTGCACGAACATAGAGTTATCTGTGATTCCTAGTGATACTTGGGATACTAGAAGGGTCATACTGAATGGGATTGTCAATATTAGCCTATATTGTATGTTTCATATTGAAACATGGGATTCTATATAGATCTTCATGGAAGAGTTCAGACTCCACTACTAAAATTTGCAAAAGTGATTTAATTGCTTGATATTCATGAGATGATTTTACTAATATTGCATTGAGTTTTCCTATACTTGTATGATACCTTTATTCTAATTTTTAGTAGTCTTCGATGATGAAATATAAATTAGAACCCATGATAATGAACAAGATTGGAGGTATGCCTTCTTTGTTGGCCATGTTTACATTGGCCCTTGTATATGTATTTTATCTCTCACAGGTACCCTATTCATATGTTTATATAACACCAAAGTATGTGGTATGGGATGGGTGTCTACTATAGAGCGCGTAAAAATTTGTTATTATATTTATTAAACTACTTTTAACATAAAATATATTGGAACATTGATTTTTTTATAGCGTGAAATGGAAAGGCCTAGACGCCATGGGTGTCATCCTACTAGGATTACTATCTCACACCCAGCTCAAGAACCATTTTCTACAAGAGTGGACAATATGATCATATGTAAGTATAATGTAAATTTTGATACTTATGATTCTTGAGTGTTTTCTTCCTCATATAATCGATATTGGGGAAGAGTAATGAGCCTATACTCAATATGTTGTTGTAGTAGTGTTTCCATTTTTCACATTCTGATAACATTATAAATACTCTTTCAGCCCTATTCAATGTACTCCTATTTTTGTATCAATTCATGATTTTACATCATTGTTATAACTAGTATGATTATTCATCTTCCATTAGTTGTTCTTGTATATCACAGAATTTATTTTTTTAATTCAAATGATATCTCAGGTTCATATTAATTCCAATATTTATTTTATATTGTTTACCACTGTCTTATACCTAATCCTATTATGGAATAGACTCCCCATGGACACATCTATTGCCTTCGCTACTAATTGACAAACTATGGTGTTTAAAGTTATTCGTTTGAGGTCATGTGGCCAACAGTCTCGAGGCGCAGCTTAGAGGAACATGGGGTTGGATGCTACAGGGAGGCTTGTCAAAGGGGAACCATGAGATCTCAATTTGAGAATGAATTATGAATGACTCATTTTCATGACCTTATAAAGGTAATGAGATCGGATATTATTTTTATGGTTAATAAACTTATGTGTTCTTCATCCTTCTAATCCATTATAGGTGAAAATAATGCACATGATTCTGGTGTTTTTTCCCTTGTATATTTTCTGTTTCTCATTTGGTTTGATCCACTATACATGATGATGTATGAAGATAAGGTATTAGATTATCAATCATGAAATTTAATAAACCATGAGATGAACTATTCAACCAAAGAATTAAAGTTGTTAGTTGTGGTCGATGATTTGAATTGTTGGTGATACAATCCCTTTGTTGAGAGTTTTTTCATTTATACAAATCACAAGTTCCTATTATATATCATCACATAGAAGGAATTTGTTTTTAGGTAGAGTATTTGGGTATAATACATATATATTTTAAAATATGAGATGGATTATGCACCAGGTAAATTTAATTTCCTTAAATATACACATAGTTATATGACCTTAGTAGCTCCATCGTTATGTGAATGAACATTCAATGTATAGTGACACCTGATGAGATTATTGGAAAATTAAGGGATGGTTGATTATAAGGATCAGAGATCAATTGTATGATCTCCATTAGTGATTTTATTTTTTTTAGTAGTTTGGGTGAATGTTAGTTAGGAATCTGACCCATAGTGTGTTGTGATATGAGAACAGATTGAAGTCGGTGACCCAATTCCTGGTTGGTCATTGGAAGATGATGATGTGATACTAGGAAATGGTATAGTTATGGTGCTTGATTATATGATATATAAGATGATGATAAACTACCATACTAGTTAGTGGGTATAACATCTTGGTGTGAAGAATATGTACCACGATTTCAAGAGGCATTTTTTGCGGAAATAAATGAAGAGGGACCTTGCATGATTTGTGTCCCAATCCATTATCTACAAAAGGATAAATTCCAAGAACATGTTTCCAGATGATTTATTCTAACTACTTACTATGCACCTATAAATGTGGAAGGATTACAATATTGACTGGGAGAGGGTGGGACCCAATACCCTGAGAAGTTGTGTCACTCTTTGGATGATTTTCAATCAGTTAATGAATGTTTCTTAGATCTTACCAATTTGAGGGACTCACTTAGAATACAAGTTAGGAATTTTGTTTGTTCATGAGATACTTTATATGAATGTAAATATTTTGATTATATTATATGATAGGGTCATATGAATGATTTTTTTATTTTTACTGGGCTTGTAAAAGTTCCTAGGAATTTAGTTGTGATTGAGAACAAAATTCCATCCCCAAACAGATGGATAGTTAGAGAAAAAAATCCATTACTAGATGATCTACACCAGGATTGTGTTCTAGAATTCAATGTAGAAACTAATGATCACATATACTTGGATAAGTTTTCATATAACAATAGTTACAAAGAATTAATTCAGATGACACCACATGAAGATCATTATGGTAGGTCATTTTTTTCTACGATTTGTGGGCTTGAAGCTAGTGAAGTAGTAGTTTTGGGGGACATTGTGGTGTAAGTGAAATATGTGTGTGTGAATTTGATTTAGAATAGGTTGATTAAAACTCAAATAGTGAATATGACCTTTAAAAACAACAGGATGATACCAGAAGAGTTTCATTAGGAAATTGGGTTTTTCTAAGAGTGGATCCGCTATTAGATCATCAATGAATTAGAATGTAATGGAAACTAACCACATATTATGTTGAACACTTTTAGATCACTATGAATATTTTTAAAAATGGAGTATTGAATAGATCTTCTTATTCACTACCAAGGTTAGATTTGTTAGTAGATCAGGTCAAGTAAGCCAACGAGGTAGTTTGTTCAGGCTACAGATTTAATAGAGTGAACCAACCTAGTCCTCTAAAAATAAAACCATAAATTGAATACCTGAAAAAAAAATCCTGATGAAACTTTTGGAATTATTGATTGGCCCACAGAAAAAAAATAATCATATATATTTATAAATATAATTGATATGATAAAATAAATAATAATTAAAAATTATTATTTAATCAAGACAAAAAAGTTATTAAAGAGTTACAACATCAAAAGTAAAAAGTAATAAAATCAATAATATAAATATTAACTAATTCCAACATCTAATTAATTGGCCAAATTAGAATCACCACATTATTGACCAACCAACATCTTATTCTCTATAAAGAATAGTGTTTTAAAAAAATTGAAATGGGTACCATGACATCATTAGAAGTGGATATGGGAGACGAATACACCATAAGTGAAAAATTATATGGCCTTATGTCCTATAGAAATATTTTATATTGGTTAATGATGTGTTCCACATGTTTTGAATCAATGGATCTAATATAAATTTCATGGTGGTGTGAAATATTCACCAGGTGGGGAAGCCCCATATTCTACTAGTTTCTGGTTGTGAAGATATCATTCCAACCACTGTCCCTCTACACCATATTAGGATTCTCTACTCGAAGTTCCACAATTATTACCATAGTGTAGTGCCCAATTCTAAAATTTAAAAAATATAATGATAATTGAAACCATTAAACCATTATTAAATAAAAAATGAATTTTGTAACTTCAAAAAGTTATATGATCTCTCTCATTTAGTTAGAAAATTGATTAGTATTGAATGAAATTTATGATCAAATTCATATCTAGGAAATAAATGATGAATATTATACTGTAAATAATAATATATAAAGTCAAAAAAAAATGTTTTACCAGGATGAATAATTTCCTCATGTATTATATTAAAAATACATTTATAATGATAAATTCTTAACAACCTATTTTTTTAAAAAAAAATCAAATCAAGAAACAATAGAATACAAATATAACCTTACAATTAAAATATTACTTATCATCACATCCTTCGTGGATATATATATATAATTAGACTCCTCTTTTGACACACCACAATACTCAATATAATGATAACTATAATTATCTATAGTAAAAAAGGAAATTACATATTATAAAAATAAAACAATAATATAATTAAAATATTAAAATTCAAAAAATAGTGGCAAATTTATACCTTTTTTAATTGATTTAAATCAATATAATAAATTTTGGACATAATGGAGCATGAAGATGATTATTAGGCTATGATAACTATAACATGATAAAATTTTTACCTCTAATACTGAAAAAAGATATAGAAGAAATATTTGTAATGATAATTTCTTAGTATATCTAAATCCCTATTTATATGATATCCAAAGAGAAACATGTGATGTTTCTAATATTGAGGAATTTCTAGATTCACAAAGTCGCTCATTTTCAATTTTGTATCATCAAAATAAATATCTAAATGCGTCTTTCCAATTTTTATCCGATTTTTAATATCATATTGAGGATATTCCTAATCCTATAAAAGAATCCATATGATTTTAAAATAATAATTTTATAAATTTATAATATCATAAGTTAAATGATACATATGTCAATGAAATATAGACTGGTTATAAATACTTCCTTAGCATGATTAAAGAATGTTTCATAATCCTGAACATGAAAACCATCACTTTATTATTATAATCCTTTTTCCATAATATAACTTATGAAACCACTTCATGACATTTTATGTTTATTCTTCCAACATACATGGATTAGGTCTTAAATAATAAAAAAATCTTCATTATTTGTTCAAGAAGAGCTCCAAGAGAATGAAAAAAATTATATTCTATACAATAATAGTAAAATTTTTATTCATTTATATATGAAATTTACATTATAAGATCACATCCCATTTCATGTTTTCTCTATGAAAAATCTCAATTTTCCACACATTTATGATTTAAATATTTGATATTTGGTAAGATGACCATGATATTAAATCGGATGTCCAGTAAAATTGATGTAAAAATATATATATATAATTGATAACATTTTCTAATCCACTTCTAATTAAAAATATTTAAAATTATCATCACAAAACAGAAGATAATAAAAACTTAATTTATGCTTGATATCACATTCAAGAGTATTAAAATTTGAATTCCATCTATTTGACATGTCAAGATGCAAGGAGTAGAATATTTTTAATGTGCACCATTTGAAAAACGTTGATGTCTCTCTTAGAAAACCATGTTGGATGCTCTAGTGGAAAATAGAATTTTTGGTGAAAAACATAACAATCTATATGACCAAACCAAGTGTGCTTTAAGATGATTAGGAAGGGTGTATTCTCGTAGAATGTTTTTGAGAAATCGTTTGACCAAACCATTAATGTATAAAATTAATTATTCAAAATCATTATTAATATATATTTATAGTTTATTTTGAACAATTATTTTTCATATAAACCCACCCCCCATAAATCTTAGAAACTCGCATATCCTTCCCTAGTGAATTGAGCTCCTAAAAATATTATCTTCTGTGTATCCATATTGGATGAAGATATAGAATTGATTAATGTTAAGAAATCCCCTCTATTTACTGGGATTCTTCTTGATTAACCTCTTTTAAATTTTTGAGAAAATCATAAATCTTACATTTTATTGTCTGATCTATGGTTTCTTACTATAAATAATGGTATATTCATAGGTTGTTTCTAAAATAATGGCAGTTTTGATGTTTTAATGTCCCTTGTATTGATCGACGATAAATTCCTCGTAGATGGTGGATATTTCATAGTAGGTTTCTATAGATGGGTCGTATTGAGATCTTAATCTCCTTGTATCTAATCATGGAACAAATTTACATTTATGGACTACTGAGGGATCATTTATCATTAGATACAATCCATACTTTCTTCTAAAATTATTGAATAATTAATGATTGGCTCTCAAATCATCCATAAATCTAGTGAATTGTAGACCTCTCCTTGTACATTACTCAAAATCTGATCTGTTGGTAGAACCCTTAGGGTATGTGATTCTATAACCATCATTCTTGATGTGGAATCATCTGCAGTCTCCTTTTTAATCCTATTTCATGATGAACAATGATAATATATAGGTATCCTTTATATGTGATCTATTTCTCCATTTTTTTTATTGCATGATCTTGTCTCTGATCATTTGATGAACCTTGTAGCACTTCATAAAAAATATTGAGGTAGGAAGTGATTTATCATTTAGGCCATAGTATTCACTTTTTTCTATGGAATGATTCCATTGTTGGGGTTTTTTGTCTTCCATTCTTCAGTATTATCAATTTTGGGAGTGATTAAACTAGGATTCCATTTATTATCATTAATTACATGAGTTTTATTTTTAAAACTATTTCAATGTTTGATGATGATCACATGTACTTTTTTATTTATATTAATTATATTGATGATATGTTATGATTTTCCTTCTATACTCTACCCAATTATATTTATTACCATGCTTTGGAAGTATTTTATTGATATATGGAATAGGTGGACCATTGTGGTATGATAATACATGATAATTAGAGTGAACACAACATGTGGTGATGATGAATGTGGAACCACAAACAAGGATGGAGCATAATGTACTTATGTCCTAGGCCAAAACACGATGCCATGAGGATACTAGGTAATGTGTTGGATCTCAATTCCTAATTGATAATGAGAAAAATATTCAATTATTGATTTTAGGATGCTGAGTAACATGTAAGTTCTATGTTACTAGTTCATGATATTTTTCCCAAACCATGATAATCCTTCCAGCATGGAGATGGAGAAAGTAAGATTGGGGTTCTTGGAGGATCTGTAAGCACATAAGTTATTGATGTAGGTTTTCTTATGATTTATGTCACATCTATTATTTTCATTGAATATACATGTTATAAAGGTTCATGTTTGTTATGGACACATTAGTGGTGTCCTAAATGGTTTTATTACCCATACAAATTATGGGAATCTTAATGCATGTCAATAATTAAGGCATTTTGACCCAAGCATGGCCTGTGGAGACGGCTTGGATGGAGAGTATTTACCATGGAATTTTACTAAGATACACATGAAAGGATTTTTAAATTTTATTTATTTATTTACCTTTACATTATTTACTGTAGTTATCCATACTAGACTGGGATCCCACTTACTTATTGTTTGAAATGTGTTCCATTCGATATTACAGTATAATGACCTATCATCCTCTTGATTACTCTATGAGGGTTTATATTTTTTTTATATTATTAGTGAAATGACGTGATAATGTGGGTATTGCATCACCACTAATAGTGATCAGAGTATCACTGTTAACCTATAGCCTCTTGCATACAGGGAGGTGCACGTGTGGTCTTATGGTTCTTCGGTTCAGACCTGGTGGTTCGGGTCGTGGTGATAATGTTTTCATATTTGTTCATAATAAATATATATATAATAAGATTTAATAATTCAAATATGAATACGAAGATGGTTACTTATCTATCAATGGGAACCATATTTAGTGAAGAATGCATGTAATTAATATATATTGTATTGGAGTTTGTCTCTTTTGGAAAATCTCTTAATACTTTTGATTCAATGTGATAATTTATTTAGAGTATTTATCACCCCAAAATTACATAGATTTTCCATCCTCTATTGAAATACTTTAACTATTTGATAATATTCATGAATACATATTTTATGGTTAGATAATATTATCTGATAGAACAAAAATTATTTTTTATTATCATTTCCAAGATTATCATTTGTGGATGACACTTCATCTAAGGAATTTCATATTTGATAATATCTAATATAGGAGGTTGTGTGAAAATATCCACATGTAGTTATTTCATATGTTATGTTTCATTGGATGTTAATATGTCTTAATGTGTGTTATGATACTTTGATTTTAGTTTATTATTAATGCAAATCATGATTTATGTACTTTGATTTATATCCCAATACTATAATGATATATGCACTTATTAGTGTAGAATATGTTAGGTGAAAAATGAATGATTTTTAATTAAAGAAAAAAATCAAAATTGGATATATCTCTTCTATTTAAGGAAGTTGATTTCATAGACTGTTTGATTGAAATGGAACTATTGAACTAAATCCATGTATATGATACATTCAATAGTTCATTACTGACAGTCCAAGAAAGATAAATCGAGCAAATTTGTTGATGAAATTTGAATATAGCCAGCTTGATTAAGAGGTATTGGGATAAATTGATTGTATTCATCAATATGAATTCAGAGGATGTATGTATGGTTACGATATAAATTATATATCTATGGGTTTGTTGATGAGTTTCTACAAAACAATAAACTTATATTAAAATTTAATAGTTAGAATAAATAACGTTAAATTGATTGGGACATAATATTTATTAATGATTTTAAAAATCTAATATATTTATTCACCAATTATATTTGAAATAAAATATGTATATATATGTGTGCTGAATGATATTTCTTGTAGTAATAAAGAATATCGAATTATTTATTAAATAAATATTTTTATTTATATTAATATTTTATGTAATCTTGATTATTAAATCTTCTGACTAATATATATATTTATCTCTTGTTTTATTGACAATGTAATAAGTAATATTTTTTACTTATGTGAAAATTAAATAAATAATATCTATTTAGTCAATATTTATTATTCAGTTTTTTTAAAATATTGAGGGGATGGTTGGAAAAAATCATGTTCCAGGTATTGAGAATGATAAAATCATTTATTATCATTAAATAAATAATTTTTTAACTATTCTTTAAAATGTTATTTAAAAGTTTCACTTATTGTCGCATTCCATGTAAACTAATTATTATTTTTATCATAAGTAATATATGGCATTAATATTCAAAAGATTTATTTTGTAAAATTATTAATATTAAAATATTAACACTATATGATCATACAAATTATCATTTTACACAGTTGTCTTTGGTTGAACGGATTTTGTTGTAGTGCACAATGATGATCCCCATAAGAGACTCTCTGCAAAAATACCCTCTTGTGGGTTTTTTAAATACTGAGATATCATGGAGCTCTTCCTCCCCACTCTCATTGCTGATAGAAAAAGAGTTATGATAATCAATATTAATGAATCATGTGTTTATCAACACAAATGACACAAGGAGATCGATTTCCTAGTGTTTGATCTTAGAGATTCATCAACAATGTTTAGAGATTAAGAAGAACTTTTGGATCACCATTAGAGGGATTGTATATTAGTTCCTCAAATTGCAAAGATAATATATCACAAATATAGTTTGAACGATCAAAATCAACCTCAAAAAACTAATTCCCTTATATATGTTATTCTTTTTGTTAAATGAATAATAAATTTAATTTTTAAACTGTCTCTTTATTTGGGGATTATTTCTCACTATTCCACTATTTTGATTATTATACATTTCATTATTCATGGCGTTCTTGTAGTTTTTTTTGAAATTATTAAAATCATATTTGGACATGGACATTGTAAACATATATAATTCCCAGAACCAACAAGTGGCATTAGGGAATGGTTATGTTTAAATTTATAATTATTTATTTATTTATTTATTATTATGAAAAAATAATTTTTTCATTTTATTTTTTATTATTAGTCCATCAAGTTTAGATAACATGTTCATTTACATTCATATGACCATGAATTTTCCAAGAGTAAAACAAAAATAGGTGTATAATTCATGGAGATTTTGTTTAGTGGTTTCATGTATCAGGACTACTAGAATAGATTTCATGTTGTGTATCTAGATTACGCACAATATAATATTTTTTGGGACAAAAGGGTATTTTATTTCCCCAGTTCTGTCATTCTGTGTGGAAGTCATTATGTGGTGTGTAATTAAACCCATCATTGACCACAATTTTGTTTTTTTGTTTTCATGGGGGTGGTTATGTTTTTTATAGCACATGCAACACCCAAATGAAATAGTGTTTATCTGGTCAAAGTAAATTTTGTGTAATTAATTACTCCCTATGAGAATTAATTACACATTACAAGTTTTCTTGCATCAAGGAAACATGGGGCATCCCTGCTAACATTTTTGGTATTTGGAATCCATGCTATTTTATTTGGTATGATCTCAAATTTATTACGAACTATGTCACTAGAAATGTAATTCTTTATAGATAAAATTAATAAAACACATTATAGTTAATTCCCACACCATGTAATATTTACCCATTTATGTGGAGTATAGTGAAATTTATTTTATACACCTGATCAATTAGTTATGCGGAATAAAATGAAATACTGCACTAAAATTAAGCTACCTGGAAATTAATTGGTGTAAACACTACGTGTCATTCTGATAGAAAATTTACACACATGATCAAAATGTAGTCATTTTAAGTTGGGGTGAAGCTTCATTCAAATGTTGAGAATCCATCAAGACATTATGAGGGACACCATAGAATGAACATTTTTAAAATTTGTGGGTGTTTAGGCTCATAAAATTTTTCGAGGGGTTTCTATCTATTCATGTATAATGTATTTCAATAGACATTCTGACATAGACATCATGGTATATAGATAATTTGATTGGAATGTTATCTGGTTGTGTGTAGTATAATGGGGTTTCCTAAAAGTTCGTAAAAAATTTTCAATGATATTGAAATTCATCAGTGTATTTTAAAATTTAATTTGGATTATAATGTTTCATAACGGTACTAAGAGGGAAAAAAATATATCAATGAAACATCACAAGTAAGAGTAAACCCTAAGTATTTATCCTTCATTGTCAATGGATTCACATTGAGATCAATATTTTATTTTTGATAGAATGTTTTATGCACAATCAAAGAATGCACATTTTGAGTTGTGGTGGACCTAATTTCCAAAGGACATCAGCAAGTGGGAATTTACTAGTGACATATTTAAATGTACAATGGTTTTTTATGGGAGATTTTAGGCTCATGACATCTTTTACAGGATTCTTTTCTACTCTTAGGCTCTTATAGATATAATTCATTTTCACAATTCATACCTAAATCCACGTGAAGGATTGTTTACCATTTTTCAAATGATATAATCAAATACATTTAAGGATGTGAACGTTTATGTGTATAAGATGTTATTTATATCCCTCCTATTTTTAGTGATTATAATGTTGGAATATATATTTGGGATCTACATCACCTTCTAGGAAGTTGATCTGTGTTGTGGATTAGGTATCATGACTAAGATAGGGGCTTCCTACATATACATAAGAATAGAATCATAACCGACATTGTTTTATACTACATCATGGTAAAAATAATACCTTTTATATTCATGTGAAAATGACCAAATGATGTAGTTTCACATAATGTGGTAAGGACTATTACGAAAAAATGCACCTAATAAATGCAGGTATGGGACTTATGCATGGTAATCCCTATCTAGTTCATCTTGTTAATTAGTAACTCAAAAAGAGACGGTATATATCATATCTGAATCATCACCAATGACATCCCTTACTCAATAAAATAGTGGGATGATTCTCATTATACTCCTCAACTTATGTAGGTACTATGCTCATCACATATGATATATATAGACCATGTTTGGGTTTAAACAAAATAGGAGTCCCATATATAGGAAATAATAGGAATTCCTCAACATAAGGTACCTACGATAACTAAGATTATAGTCATTAATAACGTTTTAATAAAAAACAAAAATAACAATCTTAATGTATGGGAATTAAATGTGTACCAGGAAGAGTTACAAAACACATGGTACACATGGGTCATCTTATGCTCATCACATAAGAGAAAATGTATTTTTAATGATTTTTGGTTTGATCTATATGGATGTTTCCAATATACCCAATCTAATAAAAATCAAATCCATCATGTATTGAGTGGTACAATTTAAGGTCATTTATGAAGACCTTCCAATGAAGTTTAATGACATGTGGCTTGGATGTGTGTTGTGCAATTTTTAGTCCTGAAACTAGTACATGGTGTTCCCAACATAAATTTAGGAAATCATCATAGTATTTATAATAAAATGAATTAATAAAGAAATATAGTCCCACATGATTAATTCTCACTATGGTAAACATGAAATGATAGTATATCAACCATATTTCATAAGAGTGAACATGGACGTATAGAGTAGGTATTACACATTGGGGTTTCCTTTAGGTTTTAAATACTTATTAGGTAACTAGAAAATAGACTATATGGATCAGGATTTCACTAAGTAAGAGTCCCAAGGATGATTCCAATTTTATAAATTGGGTGAAAAAAAGAGTCTGAGTGGGGAATATGTATTAGTTTCTCTTTGAATAATAATTTGTCCCTACACCTAATAGGAAGCCCATTAAAATCTTTATATCATTTGAGCGGTGAGTATAAGAGGATTATCCGGTATTATGAAGGAGATTACCTTTGAGGTAATGTTAGAGATTACACCTAGAAGGACTCATTGGAATAATAACATAGATATGTAACTCAACACAAGGCATCTTCGCACATCATGTGGAGTATATCGACGTAAGTTAGTGTTGGAACAAAGAGGAGTATCTAAATTCAAGGTGCATATGTGGGGATTGTGAATGATGTTCCCTATCTTATTCAATATATGTATTGATAACTATATATTAGAGGATATTAATGGGGATTACCCTTATTATGATTCCCATAAAAGATCCATGTGGCATAAAATGGATGATAATAAGTAATTGAGAATGATGTACACATGTTCAACCCAATCTAGTTTTCCCAATATTTTGTTTTTTGAAATAAAAAATATATTTATGGATTATACCCTATAGGTTTCCAATATATGAGAAATAAAAGATGTATGTCGACTCTAGGTGTTCTCTTGGAAGAATGTTGGGGTCATAGATATTGGCACCCAGAATACTTTTGATCTGACTGTAAATGTTCTTGGCAAGGCTATCATTTTCATTCATGGTGTTCAATGATGGAAAAAATGAAACCATAAAAATTTTCTAAGACCATAGACTGCCAGTCATTCCAACTAGGGTAATGGTGGAATATCCCCCATGGTATCAACTGATAGATATCTCATAATCATTTCTTTGTAGAGGTTATCCATGTGATGGAATCCATTTGATTCATCAATGTGATGGCATCAGTATGACACATCTGTGTGATAGACCCCATGTGATGTTTCTATGATATTCATCCAAGTGATGGCCTCTACATGATGAATCCTAATGCAGAATGATCAGGTTATTGCTTATTCTTCATGCCAGTTGAATACTAATGACGTAAATTACCCTACACATGATTTGTAATTAGCTGTTGTTATTTTTTTAAAAAAAATTGAAGGCATCATTTGTATGGAGTAAAATATGAAATATATACTTATCCCAAATGTTTGAAGTATATATTCACAAAAAAATAATTGAACATTAGACAGAGGATATGGCTGGAATTAATTAAGGATTATGATTATACAATTGTTTACTATCCAGGAAAAGCCAATAAAGTGGTCGATGCTTTGATTCGAAAATGTAATGCTTCATTAACAATGTTGTGTTTGGAATGTGATCCTTTGGTTAAGGATTTGATGAACGTTGGAATAGAATTTGTTGGTGCAGGATGTTATTTTGTTCTATTTCAGGTATATTTGAAATCTTCTCTATTAGACAGAACTAAGCAATCACAGAAATAAGATAGTTGCATAAAAAGGTAGAGCTGGTTTAGAAGGATAAGTTTCCTGAATTCAGCAATGATAATGATTGTGTTTTGTGATTTGGGAAGTGATTGTGTGTTCCTAGAGATTCACAGTTGAATAGAGAGTTATTATATGAAGCACATAGTTCTCTGTTTTCAGTTCATCCTGGTATTACTATGATGTATAAGGATCTTCGGGAGTATTACGGGTGGGACCGAATGAAAAAAGATATTGATGATTTTACTATGAAGTGTTGGACTTTTCAACAGATTAAAGTAGAGAGACAGTTACCGAAAGGAATGGTACAGACTTTACCAGTGCCAGATTGGAAATGGTAGAATATATCCATGGACTTCATTGTGGGATTGCTGAAGACACCTCATGGTAATAATGAAATATGGGTTATTGTTGATCGCTTGACTGAATCTGATTATTTCTTTCCTATAAGAGATACTTTTTCTATAGATCATCATTCTCATTTGTATCTTAAAGAGATTGTCAGGTTACATGGAGTTCACCTCTCTATTGTATCTGATCGTGATCCCAGGTTTACTTCTAAATTTTGGAAGGCCTTCAGAAGTCGTTGGGTACTGAATAAAATTTTAGTACATCTTTTCATCCTCAATCAGATGGGAAGTCAGAACGAACGATTTAGACATTGGAGGATATGCTACGTTCTTGTCCAATGGATTATCAGGATGTTGGGACCAACATATTTCTTTGGTTGAGTTTTATTATAAAAACAGTTTTCATTCTAGTATACCGATGGCACTATTTGAGGCATGATATGGGAAGCGGTGTCGAACTCCAGCTTTTTGGGATGAAGTGGGTGAAAGGAAGTTAATGGGACAAGAATTGGTAGAAGAGTTGGCAGAAAAAGTCCAGCTGATACAAAAACACATGAGAACAGCTCAGAGCAGGCAGAAAAGTTATGCAGACAACAGGAGGATGGATCACTCTTTTGGGGTAGGTGATCATGTTTTTCTCAGAGTATCTCCATGGGAAAGTCTGATGCAATTTGATAAGAAAGGAAAGATGAGTCCAAGGTTCATTGGACCATATGAAATTCTGGAGAGAGTTGGATCAATTGCATACCGAGTGGCTTTACCTCCATGTTTGTCTCAGGTACAAAATGTTTTTCATGTTTCAATGTTAAGGATGTACATGCCAAATCCATCTCATGTTTTGTGTCCAGAGGTAGCAGAGCTAGAAGAGAATCTATCTTATGAGGAACAACCGGTCCAGATTCTTGACCACATGGAGAGGGTATTGTGGAATAAGGTGATTCATAATGTAATTATTTTTTTGAAAAACCACATTATTGAAGAGGCAACATGGAAATCTGATAATGCAATGAGGGAAAAATACACTCACTTATTCGATAACTAAATAAATTGCGGGGATGTAATTTTTTAATGGGGGAAGGATGTAACATCCAAGTAAGTAATGAATAATATATTTTCTTATTTATGTCTATTTATTAATTAGATATTGTTTTAGAGGCTTAAAAATGAGAATTAATCTATTCATAAGCATGGAATACACTCATATTTTAAAAAGACTGTTTTACTGCCTTTTGATGGCATACCATTTTTAAATACAAATTTTGACAATTTTATAAGCTCTATTTGTGAAAATAAACATATTATTTATGAATGGGACATTGAAATTTACTTTGAATAATTTTTTTTATGTTATTGACAATGTTCATTTTTTAATGAATTGTGAAAAATACTGCATTTTACATCAAAACTGCCTTTTCATCTAATTTAAATATACGGATAGATTATATTTTTAATTGCTTTTAAATTGTAATTAGAATATTTTTTTACCATTTAATCCAATTTTGTCCATTAGAATTAATTTATATTTGGAATTGGGCATAAACAAGTGCCAAATTTTTCATAGATATTGTTTCAAAAAAAACACCCTATTTGTTTTGACAATAGGAATTATTTTTAAATTAATTATTGAAATTCCTGTGTTTGGAATTTTGTAAAATTGATTCCATATTTTTAATCAGAAGGTCCAAATTATGTAATTAAGTCTCTTTTGTTTTTGGACATTATGAATAGTAATGAAGGTAATTATCTTTAATTATCGTGATTAATTCGTAATCGGGTAGTTAAGGATAATATAATAATATTATAATAATAAAAAATGACCCTAAAATGAGTCATAATGCTACTGGATGTGTCATGTACGACCATTGGATGACTTGTTCCATTCATAGAGACCCCATGGAATCACATTTGGGTGAAAGTAACACTTTATAATTTTATTTTTAAAGAAGGGAGAATATCACTAAAGAATGTATCACCTGAGTAAAACATTTTTAGTTTTGTCTTTGTAAATGATCTCTTAGACTATATATATTCATTGGAAATATAAAATTATTTCCTACACCTCAGTATTTTTTTATAATTTTTAGACATTAAATAATGTTATTTATTTATGACACCATGATGATGCAGCGATTATCTCATTAATGAACGATTTAAATTATATGAAAAGATAACATAAAATATAAGACAAAAACACGGAAAAAACCTATTGGATGAGTATATTTAGAACCATTATCACCTTATCCTCGAAATATATCAATTTTGGACCTTTAAAATATGAAACTCATTTGAATGTAATGTAACATTTCTTGACATTCCAAGAGTGCCCCACTTCCCTCTTATAAAAGACCCCCAACTCTACCTCCTTACCCACACCATTAAAGCCATTGGATCGGAAAAAATATGCTCATTTTATCTCTCCACATCCTTATCTTAATCCTAGAAGCCTTACCCTAGGCAAAAATCTCTTTAATAAACCCTTTTCGTTCAATCCAATAAGAGTTCCCTGATTTAAAGGTAAAGCCTTCTGTAATGTTCTTTTGTTTTATTTTGATTATCCAACCCCCTAAACTATTTGTATTCCATTATATTGTAATAAAACCAGTATATTAAATATACTATGATGTTTTTATAGGAAGGATTAGTTCTACACTTACACACACCAATGTCTAATGGTAAAAGAACAAACTGTTTCCGTGGACGACGAATTTCTGCCTCACGAAACGATGACTGTTCAATATTCTTCTAACACCTCCAATGGTGTCCATTAAGATGAAAATATATTTATACATGATATATAATATGTTTTATGTTCTCCTTAATCGACTGTATTCTTCATTTATGGAATACCTTTATGGTTTCCATTATCCGTAAACGCGATATCTTCATTTTAGGAAGTGCGGACTACCATCCCCTCAAAGTGATATGATTCTTCAATGCCGTATGTGGGACGTATAAAGGTAAAAGTTAATGATATTATATATGATATTATACTAAAATTATAATATACCTTTATATCATTATTATTCCATTCCATAAAATATGAAATATAATTGAAAGTAGCATTCATGCATACGTACGGCTTACCGTCTCCATGAACGGTGGATTTCATTTATTATCTCTAAATGTTATGTAATATAATAAATAATTGTATATTCTAGATATATATTATATATATATGATTTCAAAATCATGAATATCATTCTGGATATAATGAACCTTTGACCAAATGAACAACATGTAATTGTAAAAAGTCGATTTTTGACTTAAGAACCAAATACCGACAAAACGAACATTATTAACTTAAATGATTACATAGTGTTCTTAACATGGTAATAAGTGATATAAAAGGATAATTAACTTTAAAAATGTTCTTAATGAATTATAAATTAACTCATGTTTTTTATTTGGGAGATTAACGAATGATCGTTTCAAGTTGGACACGATGAAAGGGACTTCGTCTCAATCTCCTTTCATTGAGGCATATTTTGTTTTATACACAACTTTTTTATACTGTGTATAATAATAGATGACATTTAAGTTTATTCAAAAGTAATCATTTTTATATGATGCGTTCTATTAAATGACAAAAGGGAATGTTTTCTTTGTCGTACGTATGTGGCGACAACGACTTCTCCACCACCGTGACCATTATTTGAGTCTCGGATTCCTCTACAAGCCACAATTTTTTTTAAATTGAAAAATAAATACCATGTTTTACTTTCCTTTTATTTTGGGATTTGAAAATGATTTTGATAATTTTTTTAATAAATCAATTTTTTTATTGATATCTTGTGATTGAAATATGGAAATGTTATGTTCCCTTACTCATGTTTTATGTGACACGATTATGTTATAATTCATGGTAATTGTTTATGAGGACAGGTGGTTCCTTGATAAAATATGGGCAGGTGAGCCCGTGATAGATCTCCAATGCATTGGGTAATGTGAAGGAGTTAAACGATAAAGTTTCTCTGAAGAAATTTTGGGAATATATTTTGATGGGTATTCAAAATGTAACCATGAGGGTTACTATTTACATAAGAATATTATGAATGCCTCTAGCTACCTTTGTGTTTTATGATTTCTATGAGTTATTCATAAATCCTATGATTTCATGACGTATGTCAAATTGATTATGTTTTCTGAGTGATGTATGATTTCATTGATTCTTATGTATACATGGACTAAGGTTTTCTTTATATATTTTTATATCCATTACTGAGCTTTTTATGCTCACCCCAAGTTTTTGAAATGTTTTTCATAGGTCAAAGGGAATAGTTCATGATGTGATGGTAGTGTCGAGAAAGTGTTAAGAAATAATCCATGTTTTATTTTGAATATGATTCCATTTATGGGGAAAATGGATATTATCCTTTATGTAACCACCCTGTTTAAATGTTGAATATAATGCATGATTTATGATATAATTATATAAATCTCTAAACCTAAAAAGATCCTCAAAGTGTATTCATGAAATATCTCAAGATTTTGTAATGTTTAAGGTTGGGGCCTTATAACTAGTGGGAATCATTATGTTCTTAAACCAATAGTATCGATTCGAGTGGTTCTCAATGATGGACCTATGTATCTGTCATCTACAGCTCTTGGTTAGAGAGGTCAATGTATTGAGTGTTTCATCCTAGATCCATTATAGTTTCTTGTTTTATCAGTGACACACTTTAGAATTTTGAACACAAAAGCAGAGTTCACAAGGCTTATGAACCAGATCCATAGCCTTTAATAGATCTGTCTGTGGTTGTAATCAATGATGGTACTCTTATGTATGTGGAATCAGTGTCGGAGAATTTAATACATTGAAGGATGTTTGTAGTCATGTTCCAGAATTATTAGACATATGGTAGCTCTCTTGGATTCATTTCTAGATTTAGTGGTCTACATCGTGGGTTATGGCTTCTCAGGCATGATATTGATAGTGGACCCCATAGAGCTTGAGGGATCATAATATTTATGTTTTCCTAGGGTTTGGATATGGTAGAAGATTCTAATAGAATGTTTTTTCATCAGCTGTTCTTGAGCAACATGATGTAGAGGTTGACCACACAGAAGTTTTTCTTTTTTGGTGATGGTGGTGAAGCGTAACTTCAGTTGGTGGGTGTTATCCATTCACTTCATCAGTGTGTTAGTGTGGAATGACATGCAGATATCAATTGAGAGATTGTTCATGTTTATATATAGACATAATTTGTTGCAAACAGATTCCATTTTTGCGGGTAGCATGAAATTCTTGTTCCAGGATTGTCAGTGGCACCAGTCATGCTTTGGGAAATGGTGCTAAGTAGTATGTTTTCCCTTAACTGCACACCAAGGAGAATGGTGGTTATACCGAATCATTTTTCATAGATGGTGGGATATCTCTATGGATTTTAGGTCCTTTTTTCTAGTATATTATTTGGTTGAGTGACTTGGTGTACCACTTGACTGATGTATTTTTGTTACACCTACAGTTTGTTTTTCTCCACGTGCTGTAACTGAGGAAGTATGTGCATGATTCTTGGTATGATACCAACCGGGGTAAGATGGTAAATGAGTGTAGATATTCTTTTTCATGGATCTAGTTTCATTGGGAACTATAAATAATAAACTAATTATGTGAATTTTTATTCCTTCAGTGTGTGTTTTAAGTTAGAATATAAAACAATCAAAGGAGGTCGTGGGAGAGGAAGAGCCAAATGAGGGATTATTATCCCCATCATTTTTTAATAGTTTCATATATTCATGGAAGAAAATATTTAATGAAGAGAGTAGTATATATAATATATTTTAAATTGTAATACCATGGAATATTACAAGGAATGTATTTATATCCATGAACTAAAACAAAACATGATCCGACCTCCGCGTTTATTTTTCCCACTGGTGTTATTGTTTCCTTCCTATACAATGGGGTTGAGGAGATAATTCCAGAATCTGTTGGATCTTCAACGACTGCAATGGTGGTTGGAGTGGAAGGGGCTGAGCATCACTGGGTTCATTCTTGGTGTTCTATTTTTTGTTTATTTGGCTTTCATCCCATAGCCCACCCTTTTTTATTGGGTGTTTGTCTACATTGGTTTTTTTTCCTTTTCACCTTAACCATTATTTATGGTTTTGGTGTTTATTGTTTGTATTCTTCTTGTACTGTTTTCTTTTCCCTTTAAAATATTTCCATTAATTAATCATTATGAGGCCCTGATAATCCTGATATTAATATAATAAATAAAATTAAATATTTATTATATCATGAACATGTAGTATTCCTAAAAAAATTAATAACTCTTAAAAAGTGTCTAAAATAAAAAATATAATACCATAATTGAATTCAGAGTGTGGGGTTTAACCAAGGAAGGACCAAAAGTTGGGTGACATGGAATGTTTGTTTGAGGAAGATGTTGGTGGGTTCATTTTTTTAAAATTACTAAATAATTTATTTACAAAACATTAAATTACCTAAATGATTTTTAACATGGGATAATATTTTATAGAGAATCATCAAATTATCCAAATAAAACTTCTATCATTGATATGATCATCAACCAATTCATTATTTTTGAATTGTGAAAAAATAATGACTGATGATCAGCTTTAGGATATTTATTAAAAGAATGATGAACCCATTGAGATCATCAACTTCATCTCTAGAGGATGAATTCTTCACAAATTATCAATCCATAATCGAGGATTGGATCATTATTGGATGTTTTTTCCTTTTGGGTCAAACATGTAACATGTATTTCATCATTTTTTGAACTACGCTAATCGTCCTTTGTATAATCCCCACAAGTTTATTGATTATATTGGTCTGGTATAATTATTTTCTAATTGAACATGTTAACACCACAATTATAAAAATTTTGACTAGGAATGATTGTCTATTGACGGTTCAAATTTTTCTTGTTCTTTACCCCCTCTTTTTATAGTCTTCATTGTTGTTGGCTAATAGGACCACAGTTCGACTTTGCCTATATGGGTTCTAGTTTTCTCAAACCCCTGATTTCATTATGGAATCATAAATGACACAAAAAATGTTTTTTTGTGGAATGATTGATGATTGAAAATAATGGTGTTTTAGGAAAATATTAGATCAGTACTGTGGGTGTGGGTTCATGATCGAGGACGTGATCGAGGTGTGATAAGGGTGGAAGTTGATCAGATGTTATTCAAGATCAGATCTAATATCCATGTTTTCTCAATTGATGTGCAGTGATGATATGTCATGCAATGAGATCATTTCTGTGCAGAGGAACTGCATGTGGATTCATGGCAGAGGTTTCTTGGCATGTACATGATGGTGGACAAAATTTGATGTCGGATGATGTTGTTGAACATGGTCAACATGAAAGGTTTTATTGTTACTTTTAACAATAATAATTATATTTAACAAATGTGTGTGTGTTCTTATTAAAATTGTATGGATTACAGTTATAAAAGAATGTGATTAAAAATGAAAATAATAACAATATGGACAATTATTTAAATTAAAAATAAAATAGAAGAGTAAGAAAATATATTCCAGGAGAAGGGGCATGGGTATCCTAGGGTACTCCTCCCTTTTGTTTAAGTATAAGTTATATATTAATGATAATCAGATATTATTATTATTATTATAAAAAAAATATGAATAAATGAAGGAGGAACCACACAATGTGGATAGATCTCAATGAATAGAGGCTTTCCCAAGAATTTAAGGTTTTAAAATAATAATAATAATATAAAATATTATTATTATCATTTTTGTAATGGAATCCAATTTCAGTAATAACATCATCATATGATGTTGTCTTGATAATATGTATGTGTCATCATGATAGTAGTATTGAGATGTCTGGTTTAAGAGTAACATTGGATTCCATTTACATTCTCATGATGTGCGTCCATAAATCACCCAATAATAATAATAATAATAATAATAATAATAATATCATCATCGTCATCATTATTATTATCATTATAATATTTTATTCTTGTTACAAAATCTAGTGTACAAAGAATTTTTTTACATGGTGTCAGAATAATGAAAATTATAAGGAGTCATGACCCTGATATTTAAGTAAATGTTTCAACAACAATATCAGGTATTTTATTTGGATTTTTGGCATCGTTCCACAGAACATATTTCGAGCGTGATTTAGGGAAATGATTGTTTTTCACTGGGTGTCAGATCTGCCCAAGTGAATAGCCTATAACGAGTGTTTTTTTGCAAGGATAAAAATGGTTTCATCAGTTTGGCCATTCATATATATTATTTATTACATATTTGGGGTTTTATGTTTTATTCTATTTGATAGATGATGAAAATCATGATTTTTTGAATCATTTTTACATCCATGATGTGTGATTTTGGAGTACAAAGCCACACCTAGGGGTACATGGGAATAACTTGGTACTCAAGCATATCATTATACATGGTCAGGTAGTGGAGTGGGTCCATACACCTTCTGAACCACCTTACAGGCCATGTAATTTTCAATAATATTCGACCTCTCATATACTATTCATCGTAACATTAATTTTGGCCCACAATTAGAAAATCATTCGTGTTTTTCACATAAAATGCAATGGAGGACTTCATAGTCGATTTTGAAATATATTGTGAGATATTCTAAGTGTGACAATTATTTAGTGGACACTCTATGATTATAGAGATCCAAAAATATCATTAGAGATTCCCATATGTAGAGGAACTCCGCTATCGCATCATGGGTAGGTCCTCCATACTCGTTCTGTAGGCTGAGTCGTTACTCCCTTATTGCACATTGGGAATGGTTCCTCAATCCATATAGGTGGTACACCCTTGTTGGATCAAGATGTGGGTGATCCATAGGCGTTGCACTTATAGAAAAAGTACCCCCTGATGCACTAGGGTGTGGGTCCTCTATCTAGGTAGATGGAACTGCACTATCAAATTATGGTGCGAGTCCTCTATACTAATGTTATTTATATGGATGGTACTCCCCTATAAAACTAGGGAATGAGTCTTTTATCCAGGGAGACAATACCCCCTATCACCCAATGGAGTGAGAGTCCATGTGGTGAGTGTAATCCCACTATTATACAAGGATACATATCTACTATATAATAAATGTTAACCCATGTTGCACCTAGGTGTGAGTCCTGTATAATTTAGAGAATATTCCCTATTTATGGTGTGGCATAGTGGAAAGTTGGGGGTCCTCGTCATGGTTTCTTCTCTCGAAAGACGCATGAAATTTAGGAATCAGTGTATGGTAGCTATGTAGGGATGTTAGCAGGATTATCGTTCTAAGGAAGGCTTTGGATATGGAGTTCCTCCTTCTCTATTATTTCATCTTCTTATTGAGAATATATGGGTTTTTATGTTATGGTTGCTTTCTCATATACTGGTTGATATAACAGTGTTGTGATGAACTCACAACTTCTATCATTTCTTCTTCTTGACCATATTAAGTTTTGGAGGCATCCTACCAGGTTTGTATATATTCAACCCTATATACGGTTTTCCCTCACATGTCGTGCAATTTACCAACAAATACTAGGTCTGTGGTGGAATTGGAGGATCTAATGGATAATTGGATGCATTTGACAACATATGGTGGTTGGGGCTTGGAGATTAGGAATCAGGATCCCTTAGATTGTTTTATTTTCTAGTTCTTATCGGATGGGACATCTTTTCTGGTTGGAAATATATTTTACCCATTTACTTTTCATATAATGTAGTCATAATATTTTGTATTTCCTAGAATTTATTGAATGCAATGTTTTTAATCATGATGTTGCATAATTTTTTATTATTCCTCGCCAATTATAAATGATGATGGTTGGGTGTGTTAATACCAGAACATTAGAAAAATTCATCAGAGATTACATATGCCTTTTTTAATTTTTCTCCATTCCATGGACCATGGAGGCAGGCTTGGTGTAGTTTCAGCATGAACTTCTATCATCCAGGCTTTCCCTAGTGGGTCGATTCATTGAAAAATAATTCATGAATTGATGATATTAAACACAATATTTTCGTATGTTCATATATTCAACACCAGTAACAAATAATACCATATCATTTCCATTTACACCAACCCCCATATTAAAAAATTATCCCTTTTCACATTAATTCCACTATATATATTACCTCTTATCATATTACACTTTTGATATCTTCTATAATGATACTTCTATTTAGGACAATTTCTAGGCCCATATTTAGGTTGTGGGTAACACCCTAAGTCCATCTCTAAATGGAAATGTGAGTATGAATAAATCCGTGAACTTATAACATATATGGTAGTCCTTATCCATAATAAAAACATGTACCATCCATATATTAATAAAAACAATATATTTATATATATATATAATTTACATGGTATGAGATTGAATGAAAAATAATATAATTTAGTATAATTACATATATCACCAATCATACTTCGATAATATAGAATCAATATCGAAATAGTAATATGGAATAAAACATAATGGTATTAAGGATAAAATATTTATCCTTAAAAAAGGGAAGAGGTATCCTCATCCCTAATTATATAAATATTAACATGTCTATCGACTGCCACCACCTAATAACCCCATGTACCATCTATTATTACAACCACTACTTGATGTTCACTGTTGAATTGGATTTCATTTGTAGAGACAGAGCATGTACAGACAGAAAAACCCATGTAGGGGTGAGTATAGAACTACCCAATAAGAAGACATGAAAATAAATAAAAAGAGAAAACGAGTTATAATACATTAAACAAATATAAAACCAAACAATCACATTACTCATCCCAAACTGATGAAATATAATGATTGAAATAGCGAAGAAATTTTTTTAATTCACAATAGTAATATATAAAAACTATCTTTTGAAAATGAGAAAGTGAAACTGAATAATAAACCAATCTAGTTTATATAACCATGATGTTCTAGTTTTTAATTTAGGAGGTCCTTTTCCTTGGACATTTGATCTAATAGGCTGATATTACAATTTATCTACAGAATGTGAAGACAAAAATGTCTTGGGTAAAACCCAAAAAATTGCTTGAGATATGAATATTTCATGGGATTTTAGTGTATTAAAATGGTTAATAATGAACTTAACTCTCTCATATAAGACTACGATAGTGCCGAACATGAAGGGAGTAAACATTTATTGGCCTAGTCATTGATAAGTGTTTTTATAAGAGATTAATAAGTGTTGGGCATTACATTATATAGTGGTTTTTTTATATCCATGGGGTTTTTATACTATTTATTGGTATGCCACCAAGTTTTATCTGGGATCTATTCTGATATTGAGGGAATGAGTGGTCCATTATGGGTATCATCATCTATAATTGAATGAGATATGTGACCCAACACATTATTTGGTGATATATATTTTGGTCTACTCATTTACGTGTTGGAATCATTATCACTTTGGTTCTCGATTTCCATGTACGTGATAAATATTATCATATGATACATATTCATTAATAGGACACAAAACTAATGAAAAGGAATTGGGTAAATTAATTCCAAACCACTAATATTGAAATGTAATATTCCCTAATGGATGGTAATGTTGTCATGGATTCTCATTGTAGTAAGTCTCAAGATGATGGATCTCAAACTTTTGATAATGGGTTAAAGATGATGATATTACTCATTTACTAACTGGTTGATGTATTATAGTGAGAATATGTTATGACCTACGCTCCTTTGGTTATTATGTATTCATTGGATGACATTGAAAAGACTAGTCTGGATGCTAATCTAGATTGTCTTGTCCTTTAATAATTAATCATGGGTGATGATCTAGTACATGCATGGTCTTATGTTTAGGATGAGGTGTTTTAAATCCATGGTAGGATAGTTTTCCATTACTCCATGAGAGAGGATTTGATAATGGATGGTTATGACACATGATATTAGTTATATCTGGGGTTGACCATGTTGTATCATGATATCATGTGTAATTTTTAGTGTATGTGTTTGAGGAAGGATATCATGGTGGTTTTCTATTACAACTATAACCATATTATGATAAATGATGAACAGAAATGACTATATTAGTTAATATCACCCCCTTTACTACTACTATGGAAGTGGGATAATGGAAATAATCATATGACTACCTAGATAATTGGTAATTTGTGATATATTTTCATTGGTTTTTAACATAATAATTAAATTTATGAATCAATTTCATATTCGAGAGAAATTTATAGTTGATGGGTTAGTAATGGTATATGTGTTAGAGATACAATGATTTCAAAGGGTACCTATAAGTATAGTACTGGTTCTGGATTTTTATTTCATGTTATTATTAAGATATCTACTATATATGGAAATTAATTCATATATAATGTTGAGTATTTCATGTCACCCATAGACACATAAAAGGTTTTAGAAGAGAATCTTGATAGCGGTGAATCATAATAGGGCATTTGGGGTTGATTTTTGTCGTACTTGGGATGAATATATAACCTTGAATGATTTTGTATACATTTTAGATTTGAAGATTTCATATAGATGGTTCCCTTAGAGGATCATTATGTAATTTAACACTGCTAACTATTGTACTAGTGAGAGGCACGTTAGACAGTAGTGTTTGGGTAGAGCATAGTGATGAAGGCACCTGTGTGGGTGCAGTTGATATGAAAATTGTGTGTTACCACTCAAAGAAGTTATATCTCATTTTTTGACCAATTTAAATAACCATTGTATTTATCCAATGGTAACCATTTGTTTCTTGGGTACCACCTCAGATGGGGAATCATCACATTGGGAGGAAAGGAATGATCTCACCATAATTTATCAGTTCATTAAAAAATGTAGAGTGGATTGGAGTAATGTATCAGAAGTTTGATACTTCACAATGATATGAAGGTATGTATGATTTTTTTCATGTTTCATGACTTAATAAGTATGATATGGACCTTTCACATGTGATCAATAGAGAGGATTTCAAGTTAGTGGTAGATGTGTCCTTTGTGGAGTTTTGCGTTTGCGTATTAGACCATAGTAGGAGGGTGTTATGCATGAGGGTTCTACCTCTTTCCATAGTGTTATAAAATCACAACAATATCTTGTTGGATAATTGAGAGTGGGAGTTGTATATAATTTTTCAATGGTTGGAAATATTCAATGGGGAACCCTATATATTCTTCATAGGGATGAAAGTCACTTAAAGGGAAATTTGTAACTCCCCTGAAATTTAAGATTGATTTTTGTTTTATATTTTATTTAATATTATGAAACAGGATGAATTTGGGTTTCCCAAATTATTAACGATGATCTATTATTGAGTTTAAGAGGTTTTGATGTGATTTAAGGCTATTATTTAATAAGAGGAAGATACCACACCCTAGGGAAATACATTTATAATGTGGTATGTAGTTGATCTTGGGATCACCCCATAATCTTGAGGTTCTATTACCTGAAGGCTGGTTTGATGGTTGAGGTAATTACATGGTTTAGGGGCACCATCATGTGACACCCATAGATAGATTAAATGATTTAGTATTTAACACATGGTATTACACATAAATTTCGACACCCCGTTACATTTTTTATGATATATCCTTATATTTGGTCATGATATGGTGGTATGGTGACATGACCTAAAAGATTAGATATGGAAGGGAGACATTGTATGAGGAACCAGTAAGATGATCCATCTGAGTGAGAACATCATGGTTATATTTTGATTGTTTTTTCTTGAGATATATACGTTTTCTTTTGATGTTTGGTTAGAACCATGATCTAGGATCCCTATCTTAAAGTTGGCCAAATAAGATTGCATCTTGTGTGACCTTCATAAACATGTCTTGTCTAAGCCACTAAACTACTTTTTTAAAGGTGAAGATCTTGTATTTTACTTTTATCTCATTTAACCCCTCATATCCTTCTCTACCAAGATGGATACTATTTTTTCAATTATTGAGATTTCACTTTTCTTTTTAACTCCTATATCCTATCCCCTTTCACCTTTGATGTTTCATTCATTTCTAAGGTTTTTTCATGGTAATTATAATTCAATTAGTTCATTATATGTCTCATTATTTCTATATCTCATAATTTCTGGACCCAAAACCCTAGTATTGAGAAATTTTGGATAATATTTTGGTTTTTTGGATTGGTTTATTATTGAAATGAATTTATTGGTGGGAATGATTCAATAATATTGAAGCATGATTTAATTTAAATGTAAAAAACGTATGAAGTTGTAGAGTTTGACATATATGTTGGTGAGTGTGTTAGACCAATAAATTTTATACTTTGGATTCAATTACTGATTGGATGGTATGAAAGTTTGTATCCCCTTGTGGGGTTATGAATTTTTGATTCAGAAAACAATGGAATCCTACACCACACCATTGTTAGATGTATGGCTATCTTCCAGGTTAAATTGGTCATATAGTCATTTCTTTGGGTACAATTGAGGTCTTGATGACTCAATTGCGTAATAATTAGTTACTGATGATGAGTCCCCCTAACATAAAATGGTGTTGGGTGTGAAAACATTGATATTTATGTAACCAAAAAAATCAAAGGGAGAAGACTATTGGATACCATTGGCATCTTTTTTAACCATGTGTTGTGTGTTATGCTAAGATTAATGATATTTATCTAATTATGATTGAGAGGGTATTGGATTATAATTTTTATCCTCCCATGAGTGACATGGAATGATCTGGGAAATAATTTTCAACCACTATTGAGTGATAGGGAATAGTTTTTGAATTGATATGTGATCTTCCTTTAGTGGATGTGGGAGGGTGGGGGGGTAGGGACCTTCTATGAGACATCCCTTGAGTGGGAGGAGATGGTTTCAATATGATTTGAGACCTCCCCTGAGTAGGAGGGTATGGTATGATAATAGATAAATGACCCCCTTGAGTTTGAGTGTATGGTTTTAGAAACAAATATGTGACCACCATTTATTATGTTGGTTTTATTTATTAAATAATATGCGACCAAACCCAAGTAAGTGGGGATAGATTGGGTACTAATGTGTGACATCCCCTTAGTGAGGGGAGATGGTTTGGGAACTAATATGTGAAATAACGTTGTACTTAATGTGTCTTTTATACATTACAGGGAGATGATACCCATGTTCTAGAATATAATTGTGGTTTTATATGACTCTTACATATAACATGGATATGATATAGGTATGTCTAGGACTCATAGTAGACTAGTTATATCATGATGAACTAGTGGGAATTAAATTATTGTTATATTATTATTTCATAATAGTGCATAATGGTTTATGGATTTTAAACCATTCCCATAATTAGAAATCATAATGGAATATTGGAAGTAGGGTGGATCACCATCAATCAGCATTATTTGGTCATCAATATCAATGAGTAATCCAAATATTATGATATCATGATGAGTCCTACAAAACAATCGAAGTTATTGTGTGGATTTAGTTGCTTTTCTTCCTCAAATCATTGTAGAATAAACTTAGCCAATATCTTGGAATGACTTCATATTTTGTGTTATTGGTCTTCTTCAAGATAAAAATTCCTTCCCTAAAGCCCTCCATATATGTGTTCCAACTCAGTGAAAACAAAAAATCATGCCAAAAAAACATTCTGTTCTATAATAATGTAGAGATAAAATCCCATATTATCTATGGGATCAACATAAAATAATCATTTATCTAAATTGGTGTTGAGTTTATCATAATCAAAATTTTGAATGTATTCTTCACCACCCAATGTAATCATAAAAGGCATATTAGGATATTTCACATAAAATATCTAATATTCCATATTTATGATTACATTATATGGAATTTATTCTAGTATGAATATAGTAGATTATATATATTACCTCCAAAATGAAATTGGATGGTCACACTAAATCATCATTAATTCGACCATGTATAATATGGTATGTTGTATCCTCTAAAAAACACAACTCCATTTTAGTGTTATTTGATTATTGTTTTCTGAAACCATTCCACAATCCCATAAAAAATCAATGAATTCATGGGTCAAGTAATCATCTCCCCAATTCGATTGACGGATTGCAATACCCTTTCCCAATTGACTCTTGTTTTTGATAAATCTATTAAAACATTTCGAAAGTTTGGTAATTGTGTTTCAACATAAACACATAGTCATAAATGTGTTTTGATATTTTGTAAATCATCTTTTTGGATAAGTGTTATCAACAATCCATCCAATAACCAATATAAAATTTATGTAAAATACCAAAACACCAAATTCAAAATCAAAACATGAAAACAAATAGATGGTTAGTTATATGTAAACACTAGCAATGTTTTAATTTTCAATTTTGTAAAAAGAAGGGGGGAATGGATTTGACATATCCATAAAAAAAATTATGATTATTTATTATACTATATTAATATTTTTATTATGGATAAAATATATTTATAATATGTAGAATAAGAAATAAACCATGAATGATAATGTAAAGATGATTACCACTTATTTAAGGGACCTGGTTTGTATTACACCTTAATCTGTATTAGGATTGTTTTGGAGAGGATTAAAAGGTCCTGGAAGTGGATAAAGATAAAATTAAGGAATTTGGATAGATATTTACTGATCAGAAGATTTAATTTTTTTTTGAATAAATGAGAATAAGAGGGTCCCATTTATAAGTTATGGAAATGACATACTTATAATTGAATAAAATATTTAATAGTAATATATGAAATAATAATATCAAGTGGAACCAAATTGAATACAGGATATCATATAAATCCATCCATCCAATAAAGTTTTTACAAGTATAAGATACATATTAAAATTTATTTTTGTTTTTATCCCCAACATTAATCCTTTTAACCCATATTTTGGTAAGACATGTTTAAAAATAAAAGTGTTATAAATTTACTAATAAAGAAGAAAATGTCTAAAAATGGACCATGATACAAATTTTAAACAATTTAACACCCATCGTGCTCTATTTAAATATTTTTTTGATTTTTATTTCATTTAATAAAATATTATTTCACATAAAATATCACTAAAGACATTTTCAGACTTTTTATTTCACATTATTTTAATGTCACTGGCATTACACTAAATTTATATTACATGATATTTAATCAAAAAATATATATAATTATTTAGAATAAAATTCATGGAATAAAATAAATTATTCAAATTATATTACTTATGATTTTTTTAATGTAATTAACTTTTTTCCCTATGATTCGCATAATAACTTAATCAATATTGCATAAGAATTTAAAAGAATTTTTCCATCAAACAATGAACAAAATTTTCCCTCAAAAAAAATTTATGGTCAAAATAATATTTTCTATTTTTTCATAATTCATTTTTTCAATATAAAAACATAAAATTTAAAATTTAAATTATGATTTTGATATTTTATATTTATTCATTACTTAAATTAATTTTTTAATCATTATCAAATGAATATGGAACCAAATATACGTATACTAAAAGATAGGATATATATAGATTAATTATTCACAAAAAAAATTAAATAAATGAATGTTTTGGAATTATTTTTAGATATTATCCTAAATTTTTATCTTTTTCCCATTTTACACTTACTATGGTGAAAAATATTTATTATTATTAAGATTAATGGTGAAAAAAAATAAAATGGAACAACATAATAAAACTAAAAAAGTAATTCCGAATGTGGAATAATTTTTTTAAAACATAATTTAAAATAATCGGTATAAAATAATTTCAATATAAATACATAAAACATATTGGATAATAGTTTTTAAAAAATTATATTATTAATCATAAAAATGAACTTACAAGAAAATACAATGTAATTATGATCCAAATGAAATTATTTAAATAATATTAATTAAAATAGATGTTATGTTACATTAGTATAAAATCTAAAATTTATTAATAGTTTTAAATTAATTTTTCTAATTTATATAAATGAATATTTAACAAAAAATGACTTTTTCACTATTCATTCATAATCAATCTATTCTGAAAAAAATAAAAATATCATTCTAAACATTTTATTAAATAATGATCTCAAAAATTATATCCATTTTTAAAATAAAATTTATAAATATTTTAGGATTTAAATATAATATCCCAATACAAAGTAAAATAAATACCATTTTTAATGAAATTTTTTTTAAAGAACAACATGAACAATATTTTTCAGTATTCATTTAAAAATCATCCTTTTTAAACAAATAAATAACAATCACCGGAAATATATTATCAATTTATTATTTCAATGATTATATATATTGTTTAAATGCAATTTATATTTTCCATTCTATTTAATTATAAAATCCACAGAGAAAATGAATTAAATACCATTTTGGAAGAAAACATACTTTCAAGGAATAAATGGACTTCACTGAAATGTGAGTTCATATTTATTAAACATTGAAAAATACATTCTCTTTATGTAAAACATTTAGGAATATTTTATATATTGATTTTATTCTTTTTCAAACAACAAATTAAACACTTGGGCTCTAATGGATACATTGAAATAATAATAGTATTGTAGTATATAATAATTCACATTAATATTCATGTTGCATGTTAAGAAAGGTATTTATAATTATATTCATTAAAACTATATTTTGGGGTGATACACTCCATAAATGAATTTCACCCAGAAATGTTTTTTCTTAGTAATCAAATGTTCAATATTTAAAAATACCAATGTAGAAAACCTGTATAATACAAACAGATTAAAAAATTTCTTATTAAAAGTGAATGTGTGAAATAAAAAGCATATAAAAAATCACATAAGATGGTTCCCATATAAAGATAATATTAAAAAGAAGTTGATATATATAACTAGAGGAGAGTGATAATATCCAAATTCTAATAGTGATTAATACACGACATGATCATGATAAGGTTAATGAAATTAAAACTATAAATTAGTAAGGTATAAAGGAGACCAAAAAATCAATATAAATGATTTATAGGATAGAATTCTTATTTTAGGATAATTATCTTACAATTGAGGTATTATATAACTATAAAATTATAGATCATGATAAAATATACATTCTTGGTTTATTTCCATTTTATTATCACAATTTTATACATTGTTTGTTCTTTGATAAATTTCTACTTTTATCTCATCATTTCGTCTAGGAAATGAACATACAAGATGTGTTTTTATGATTCAATCACTGAAATTAACATTCAATGTTTTATAATGTTCAATAATGGACAATAAGTTATTCCTTAGTTATCTAGAAAAAACAAAAGCAATATCACATGTTTAGATAATATCTAATATGTATAAACCTTTTTAGAAAAATACTAAATTAATATCCAATGCATCAACAATAACACCCAAGGTTCAACTTAAATCATTCCACAAATAACAAAATAATAAAATATTTAAAAAAAATTCACGATCCATTTTAAAACTAGGAAATCATTAATATTTCATCACACCTAAACATTACAATAAGAAAAATTGTTATCTCCATGAATTATTCCCCAGCTACAAAATTGTATATACCTATGTCAAATATTAACTAGAATAATCTATTATTTTAAATAAATTGCACGAATAACCATAAAAATAAAAATAATATTGTAAAACATTTTAACATAAGTTTTATTCCTCAAATTAAATCCTATCCTAGATAATAATATTCAGTTTACCTTAGTCATATAATAATTTATAGAAATTTAATGACGTTCTTCATAATTGACTCTGATCACATAAGCGCCAAATCACTTCTCAATCCCATGGTTTTCTATTGGATAAAACATATGTTCCCAAAATCTTATAATCCTTTTATATCAATTAACAATATTAACATAAAATATAATTATAATCCTTTTGGTTAACAATACCATTTAACTTATATCCTCAATGTATGATATTATTCTTCATTAAATAACCTTATCATTAATAAAAATACTAAACTAAAGAGTTATGCATAAAAAATATATCTAAAAATATCATTTATATTTATAATAGCCCATCACATTTAACCCCAAAAGTAGTATATATCCCTTTAAAAACAAGATCAACCTTAGACTTTGTAAAACCCAAGGACTGATTCACTACTGAGAAGGGAGGGGTAAATAAATAGATTCTTTTTATGAACTCACATTCTATAAATTAATCCCCTTTAACATGTTAAGGTTAATGATCCACTAAATACTACCTATTAATATATCTATATGTATAGTTTTTATAATTAAAAAATAAACACATAATATTTAAATTGATAAACTAAAATTCGTACTCTTTTTGTTACACTTGTATGTTTCTATGAAATACTTTTTTTAAAAAATTCTTCAATACCTTAGATTGAATGAAATTGTGAGTTAAAATGAACCATTGGATTCCATTAGTATAAAATGAAAAATTATTACCAAACCATTAAATTTTCAATAATATATATAACTAAATTATTGAAATTTATGGAAAATTATTTGGCACCAATTTTTTCTGTAAAATATAAACCAATTAAATGTAAAGGAAATATTTATATTTATGTATTATGAAATAAATTGAATTAAAATTCGTAAATAAAATTAATGAAATTTATTTAAAATATATTTAATATATTATAAAATTTTCCAATAGATATTTTAGTCATAGGATATGAATAAATCCAATTTTATGTATAAAAGCCTATATTTTTCAAAAGGGTAATTTTATTGTATTTTAATGGGGAAAACACTATAAATTTAACATTTTTACACATTTATAATTATTATATTACGAAACTAACTTCCCCTTTAGAAGTGGTACATATAAATTTACATTGGAAGATTGTTTTATAGTTTTCTAATAATTTTCTCGTTTTGATGAATAATAAAAATATTCTAAATTTTAATCAAAAAAAATTCATCGAAATAACTTATTTGGTTAAAATAAATTATTTAATTATTTTAAATTATAAATAGATTATATTTCTTTCATTTAATGTAATTTAGGCCTTCTTCATTAAATTTACATTAAATTCAGATTTATAAACACTTCAATCATTTGCAATGTTTTTACATTTACAACACGTTTTCTCATACAAGCAATGAGATTAATTTCAAATTTATTATTATATCTTATGTGTTTTGATTTATTAAAAAAATTATTAAATATTTGGAATCATTAGTTAAAAATTATGTAAATAACTTTATTTTACTTTTGGTCATTATGAATAGTAAAATACGTAATTATTTTATAACGGTAAAAGTGTAAATTGGGTAATTACAGGTTAAAAACATATTATTAAATTACACTAACATTTTTCCAAAAATAATTTATTAAGTTTAATTTGACTTATGTAATTATTTGATCTAAATGTTATCCATTGAAAGCCACTAAGATTAAATTTGGAATTTTATTTAATTTTATTTAATGAAAAGATAAATATGTCTGAATAAAATTTTATTAACTATGTCATTGTTAACATAAAGTTATACATAATATAAATTTGACTATAAGAACTCATTTTAAATCTAAAATGTATTAATTTATCATGGTAATTTATTTGTAATTTTTATGAAATAAATAATGACTATAAAGGGTGGTAAATTAATGATGAAAATATTATTTAAGATAAAAATTAAATAAAATATATTTTTTTTAAAATGATGACAAGCATTATAAGTCAAAAAACTAGACCAAATATTATTTTTAATGTATATCTCGACCATAACCATCTAATTGTTGAGTTATTGACCATTTGGAGCCATATTAGAATTTTTATGACACTTATATTATTTTATTTAAAGTGATGTTAATGATTTCAAATACATGTTTTAATACATAAACCATTTTTTATGTCGTGTGTTCCAGAATATATACTCGACTATATGTATTTTTATTATATATAGAATATTTATAACCATAAACATATTTTATTTTCTATTGTTATTCAATGAATATTCATGTTAAATAATTACAAAAAATGATGTCGTATTTATTTTATTAACGAAGATAAAAAATAAATGTTATTAAATAAATTATAAGAAATTTGAAAATTGAAAAAAAAAATCCAATTAATTTAATAGGTTAACTTTTTCTATTATGAATATAATAATATATTTGGTTCGAATATAACTTTTATCATTGTATTTTTGATTATCAATGAATTGAATACCTTCAAAATTGACACTATTAAATATTTATCAAAGTAATGTATTATTAAATTATTTAAAAATTATAAAACATTTTAGAAAATATATAATAATTTTGATATGGTATAGAATGTTCCAAATTATTCATTTATTATCTAATTTAAATTGAAAAGGTAAATAACTCACCGTTTTAATATTGAAATATTTGTTACTTTAGTTAAAAATAAAATACAAAAACTATATAACTAAAACAAAAATGTATAAATTGATATAAAGATACGTCTAAAATTTAATCAATGATTATTTTACAACCATATATTATTTAATATTTTAAAATATGATATTTTTAATGTTTTTAGATGTGGATTTATTTTATTATCAATTGCATTTTTGGGAGATTCCAAAAGTTAATTTCACCTCAATTATAAAAGGGAATAACATCCCTCGCTTATTTACATAAATTTTAAACATCCAAATCAGTCATAGCATTCCAATATCCAATAAAAACATCCTTAGTCTTATTCTAGAGATTTTGGTATTCCCCAAAGACCATCCCCAATGAATTAATAGAATATTTAGAGGGATCACATTGAAGAAGACGTTATACTTTATTCTGGTTCGTTCAAACTTATTTCTTTATCTATGTCCCATTCATTAGTTGTTTCAATTATAAATTAATAAGGTCTATATAAATTATATACTAGTATATTATTATGATTATGTAACAACCATATTCTACTTTCAATCCATCCTACAAAATACAAAATCACCACATGTGCTTACGTATAACATATCATCTCCACATCCTGGGATAATTTATTTTCACCACCACATTACATGGATGGGTATAATGATAAAAATAATAACTATATATAATTATTATAACTTGATATGGATTATGAAACAAAATATGTATAATCCACTTGCATACCATTTCTTAATTATAAGAATGATATCATCACTTGAGCATACATATGACATACCATCTCCAAGATGTGATTAGATTAAATGGACATGATATACATTAAATAATGACTATATAAATATATAGAACAAATAAATAAGATATATGTTATATTAATATCATATTCGTAATAATTATATCCTTATAAGGTGATCAAAACATATTTCAAAAACTTTCATAAGAAAATAAAGCATTTAACAGTCGAAAAATCGGTAAAACTGAAATGTTATTGACAAACGAATGATAATATGATCATATATGATATACTAAAAATGAATATGATTATAGAATAAGTTAGTGACATTATTTAAATAAAAATATATTTGTTTCAGATAAATCCAATGTATATCAAACCTACGGTAAGGGATAATTTTGAAATTTCATTATCATATAAGATTGTTTATACGTAAGTATTTACTAGGGTATATTTGTCATCCAAGTCCTCGATTCCTAAATATGTATTATAAAATATTATTTCTATTAATCAACAAATTTTTATGGAAATTTTATCCATTGGTTAATTTTTACCAAATGGTATGAAAGGAATGTTTTGACATTTTCGATACGTGGTGCTTTTTGACATATGTAGAAAAAGTATGAGAAGAATGATTTCATTTAACTAATATGACATGAAAAGATGTTTTTTTTCATAATTCCTTATTTACAGGAAGCATACATTACATCATTTCATGTTTATTTTCAATAAAATAATTTCCATTTACAATTTTGTTGAATATTTAAGAAAAACCCAATTTTGAAGAAGAATTGATATTTTCATCAATAATTAATTTCATGTGTTCTATCAAAATTATTTTCCATCAAAGATTTATTTTTTAGTATTTTTATGTTTCTAGTATGTTAACCCAATTATTAATATGTTTTGAATTTTTTTATGATATAATTCAATTTATTAAATCAAATTTTTTACATGGATTATGGTATGATGGAATGTTGTTTACAAAACCCATTTTATTCATTGTGTTATGCTATGATGAATGATTTATGTTTTTGCGGAACAAATAAGAATTATTTCATTATGAGATTGGTGGCACCTATATATCTCTTCAATTCATTGGGTAAATTTTTAAATATCATGATATAGACAGATCTGGAATGGTAAATTATATCATTTATGTAATAAAAGGGTAGAATTGGAAGTAAACCCTGTTTCGTAATGCAGAGCTAGAACGATTAGTGAAATTGGTTCAGTATTAGACTTTCTCTACTATGATGGTCACATATATGAAACTATAATAATATTAAACGAATTTATATTCTTGTGTTTATGCCAAAAATTACATGTCTTATGTTATAACATTTGGGAATATGTCCATTGATCCCTTATGAAATTCTATGATTTATCCCAAGACATAGTATAATTATATTTATTATACATGATATGATTTACAAATTTCATTTTATTATATAATATGATTATGATATGAATGATATCTCCGTTTTTTTCCTTTACTAATCATCTGATGTCATCCATTATTATATCTGTTTTCCCTAGGTTGTGAAGAAGGGTATTAATAAGATTTGTCCAAATGGGGACTAGTTATGAAGAAAAATGGGGGAGATAGTTTATATTCCATATGAACCAGTTGTTTAGGTTTCCATGTTTCTAATGAAACTAAACCTATATTGTCCTAACATGTTTTTATGTTTTTTTATTGAATATTCTTCAATTATCATGTAATATCTATGTTTGTAATGTGTGGTTTGTTATAATTGGTATTAGTGAAAAGGTATAGTTAAAATTTAGAAACAAAGATGAGTAAAACATAGTAATAACCCAAAGGATATCTATAAGTATATGTTATAATCCAAGTGCAGTAGAAATGATAATGAATAACATAGGATAAAAACTATTTCCTAAATTGAATGTATTGTGAGAAGTAATAAATAATAATATATCTATGATCACACAACTTTATCAATCTAATTTTCATGGAGGACATCCAAATTTAGAAAACGAGGTAATATCATTATATTGATTACTTAATTAAGAAGCATCCAGCTTCATTCAGTGGGTCTTCTAATCCAATAATGGATCAACAATGGATTAAAACCATTGAATAGATATTTTAAATTTTCTAATTATCAATTCATTATAAAGTAATCTTGTCATTATATTGTTTGGATGGTTATGCTGATCAATAGTAGAATAATATCAAGAATATTAGGAAAAATATATGAAATTGACATTATGGAACAGTATAATTTCTTGAAATTATTTTTAAATAACGTATTTTCTCATATATTTCAATCTAATAAAGAGAAGATGTACCTTGAGCTTATGCAAAGGGAATATGAATATTTTGGTACCTATGAAGAATATTTTTCAAGGCATGTGAAGTACATTTCAGGAATTATTATCCAACATGAGATTAAAATTGATCGATTATTTACATTCTCAAAACCATATATCATAAGGAAATTATCCATATGGTACTTCAATGACTATAAAGATATTTTTTGATGTGCTCTCATGGTTTAGATAGATATTTGAGTAACTGATCAATTCTTGTGGGTTTTATAAGTGAAGAAAAATGGAATTCAATAAAAAAAATATATAACACACTTAAAAGAAGATATTTTTTCCATTATGCTAAAACTGTGGTATGAAAAGTGGAGGAAATATTCATAATGGGACATGAAAATTTTTATGTGTGGGAAAGAAGATCGTTGGGAAATTAAATATAGATGTGATGGAAAAAATATGTCGAATAAAGTTAATATAGAAAAGGCTAAACAGAATGAACCTCCCACACTATAATGCTACAAGTTCCAGGAAATGGGGAACTAGGCCATCCAATGCCCTAATATAAGGTTTATCGATGATGATAGATGTCAACAATCTTTTATGTACAAAGATAAGGAAATGTCACATGCAATCACTATATTTTATGTCTTGTACAATAAGGAATTTGTGAAAGGTACAGTAACCATCAACACTAAAGTAAAATCTTTCTGTTTGATTCTGTATCTACCAAATCATTTATTTCTATATAATTTTATAAGGGTACTTATATATTACCTCATCATTTGGATATTTTAATTTCTATGACAAATGTTAATGGCACAATAGTCTAATCAAAATTTTATAATTCGTCTAGAGTTAATGTTTGTGGGATGATGATTCCTATAAATATTGTTATCATTCCATTAGTGTATTTTTATGTGATTCTTATAATGGATTGGATTTATATATATGGAGATAATATCAATTTCCAAGGAAGAGAAGTCACATTTTATATTTAGGATCAATTTATGATCATCCATCGATGAAAGGATGAATATGACCTTCTAGTGGAACATTCTTATATCTTATGTGTTTGTTGTTGCTATAAATGAAGGCTATCTATATCAAATGGTTGGGGAGAAACTCAACATTAAGAATACACATTTTGTAAATGAGTTTTTTGATTCCTTTTTGGATGAATTTCATGTTCTTTCAATGAATCAGGATGCTAATTTTTCAATAGAACTCATACCAGGTTATATTCCTCTTTCAATGAATCCATATTGAATGACCACAATATAGTTATAAGAATTGAAGTTGAAAATCCAAGAGAATATTGAAAAGGGGTTTAAGCACCCTATGGAATCTCCTTCGTGTTCCCATGTTCTATTTGACAAGAAAAAATTTGTATCAATGAGACTCTACATTCATTATCAATAACACAAAAAGTTGTATATCAAGAAACAAAATCATATTTCATGAATTGATGACTTATTCGACCAACTATGCTAATCTCAATACATTACCATGGATGATATTTATTCAGTATATCACCAATTTAGGGTCATGAAAAAAGGATATAAATAATATTTCATTCTATATATCATGTGGAAAATATAAATTCATAGTGATTCCTTTGTGTCTTAGGAATTCACACACTATCTTAATTGATCTAATTGACATGGTCTTTATAGAAAATCATGATATATTTTTTGGTATTCTATATATATGATATTCATTTATATTCAAAGAGAACGTATGAACATGAATTTCACTTGAGAACAACACTAAAGACCCAGAGAAAGAAGAATCTCTATAAAAACATTACCCAGTGTCAATTATGACATCATAATGTTTCATTTCTGGGTCACAGAATATCAAGAGAGGGTATATATGTGGATACAGCAAATAAATATGTTATTAAACATGTGACTATAACAATAACAATAAATTAAATCTAATTTTTTCTTGCGTTTGAGGGATATTTTCAAAAATTTGTAAAATATTTTCATGACTATGTAATCCAAACCGTAATTAAACATGGAAATGATAAAATTTCATTTGGATAGATTATTATGATGAAAATCTATAATAGCTAAAAATAAGTTTGGTTAGTACACATGTACTAACACTAAATTATAGTAGATATTGATTTGTGATCTATAGTGACTCATCAAAGTGATGGATGATATGTTTTTTTTCAAATAAAAAGATATTGTGATATCATATGCCTCACAAAATTTAAAATCCATGAGTAAATTTACCCAAATCATTATTTAGAGTTTTCTTTAGTAATAATTGGATAATGATATGGATGCATTATCTTGTTAGTGAGAGGTGTAAAATTTATAATGATAATAAACATTTAATGTATATTTTTTGAAAAAGTATATGAATACTAGTACATCATATACAGAGACAAAGTCTTTGTCCATATACTAAAATAAAGGAAATGTTTAGCAGGATAGCATTACAAACTAGAGCATACATTTACATGACATAGAAACCATACCCATTGCAATACCTGTCGCCATTTCCATGATCGATTGCCTCATCTGCGGTAGCCGACTTCCATTCCAAACATTCATACTACATCAGAGTCTTCGCATACTTTTATCTGAGATTTAATTTCTCCAGATACAAATACTCCTCAGAAGAATTCATCCCATTTCCTTTGCGGGTAGAAGATATGGTAGACATTGGATTTAGCATCGAAGTGTAATATTTATGTTGCCTTATTCGTAGTTGGGAGGTCATAGAACCCTCATTCCATTCCACAACCTTCTTTACATACTGAAAACATCACTAAATGAGGTTTGGACTCATCCTTCATTCTCTTTCTCACTATAAGATATGTCCCCCCATTTTCTAGGGAAAAACACCTTTTGGTAGTCGCTATTCACACCCTGCTCCGGATGGACATGAATGTTAATGTTAATCAGTTCTAAACACTGTGTTTTCACCATAGTCTCATGATCATGAAGCACCCTAGTCTGTAAAAAACTATCTCCAGATACAACATCCAGAGAATTAAAACCAACCTGGATGTTACCTCCTTCAATCCTAAAAAAATCCTCACCAGAAAAAGTGATTCCCCCATGATCCAATTCATTAGAACAATGGTAATATTTCTTCCCCTTGCATATTTTCATTATTGCTGCCATTATCATCTCAAATCAATCCCAGAACCGACACCCCACTATCAAGCAACTCAACAGCTTCAACCGACATTCGGCCCGGTGGAAAATTAGGATCAATCCGGTCCTCACCCACTTCCAGTTCTCCATTCACCAAACTATCAAAGAAATTACTGACGTCAATACCATCCACATGCTTCACATGACGTGTCTTCAGCCCAGGTGAGGCCCTCACCCAACAACCAGCTTCATCCACCAAAGCCCCTACTTGTATGATCATAATAGATCTGTCCACTACCTCCTTACCCCTACTGTAGAAGTTCTTGGCCACTGGTCATCCCATCAGATTGGACAGCCTACTTCACAGTAGTATTAAAACCTCTAGTATGAGTCTACCCAAGATCACATTGTAGTCTTCCAAACACATCATCATCCCTCCGATTCAGAGAATCCTTCACTTCACCCATTCGTCTTCCATTTAGATTACAGGTACTCACATGAAAAGTTTCTGTCTGAATTCCATTACACAAGTTAGGCTTCCATTGTTGAGGTTTTAATTACACCACCTCTGCAAACATTGAAGCCAATACCACCTGCGGAACCACCCTCTTACCACTGCAATCCTCCCAAAAATGCCCGACTTTATGACACCGAGAGAAGTTGTCAAACCAGGACTCAAAAAAAGACAGTGTTTAAATTGAAATTCCTCACTCAAAGTAATAGATATTGACTTAAATGGTAGATTAAATAGGTCAATTTCATCACAAATTCTCTGTGAAATCGGGTGGCAAACAGCCCTTGTTCTACTATCTGAGCATAAATAACAACCAACTAGATATCCCAGCATGTGGAAGATGGAAGGATTCTGAAATTGAAGCAGTAATTCAAGAAATCTTACCCAGATTTATGTGATCGAGGAGTCACACTACATATAATGGTCATAGGACCATAAGAAGAGTAGGAAGCAATAGACATCATAGGTACGCGAGGTAGAGGACCAGGCTAGGATAAAATATTCCTCTGACTCAAAGTGAACCATAATGTGTTTCACATCAAGAGGACCCACAGTGGAATCCTCCTGTAGATTCCATGAACTGATGATAAATCAATCAAAGAAATCGACATGTGGATGTAGTTTCATGAAGAAAGCTATCAATGCCAGACTCAGCAGGGACGAAGCATCGTTGAACTCTCGAGCCGTGACCGAGACCTGCAAAATCCCTTCATGTAATTCAGGAAATTTGGGGGAGAGAAAAATTTCTGGGCATGAAGGAAAGAGGTCAGCTTTTGAGAATGGGTAAATCCTTATATTTCTAGAATGATTTTTCAACCATCTATACAGGTGAATATTAAGGATGCACTATACTAAGATGTAGATCAATGATAGAAGTTGGGAAATGTTCTTAAAATCAACCTTTATTATGATAAAATAATGAGTTTGAGAACTATCTTATTATTTATCCCAAACCAGATATAATGAAGGATTTGTTGGATGATTCTCATATTTTGTCATTCTTTATTCATCCGTGAAGCACAATGATGTAATGGGACCTAAAAGAGTATCTCTAGTGTGATTACATAAACTAAGATGTTGCTGAATATGTCTCTCGGTGTATGGTTTCTGAAAAAGTTACAGCTAAGAGATAGAAGTATAATGAGCTCATACAAATATTCCCAGACCAAAATGGGAAAGGGAAAATATCACTAAGGACATTATCATAAGAATTCCCAAGACATCTAAAGGAAATAATTTTATATGGGTTATTTTTTATCGCTTTATGAAGTCGGCACACTTCATTACTTTTAGAGTGGATTTCTATATTGATCATCAATCTAGGATATATGTAATGGAATTAGTATGATTACATTGGGTGGCTATTTTAATTTTATCTAAATATGATCTAAGGTTTACCACGATGTTCTAGTGAGTAGTTCAGTAGGCTCCGAATATTGAGTTAGGATTCATGAATTCTTATCATCCTCAAACAAATGGTTTGTCTTAATGGAAAATTGAAAATCTATAATCTATGTTGAGATATTTCTCTATTGAAGTCAAAGGTGGTTTGGATAAATACCTACATTTGAGTAAAAAATAAATACAAAAATAACTTTCACTATAGTATTCAAATTGCTCCTTATGAAGCCCTCTATGGAAGAAAGTGTTGAACACCAACTTTTTGGTATGAAGTTGGGGAAAGAAAACAACTAGGAACTAATATTTTTTGATGATATGACAGAGAATGTTAGATCTATTAAAAACATGTTATAGTAGCTCAGATTCATTAAAAAGGATTTGATGGAAATCAACTAAAATACCTATTGTTTGATGTGGGTAAAATGATTTTCCTACGAATATCTCCCTAGAAGAGTGTAATGAGATTTGGAAAGAAGGGAAAGATGATCCCTAGGCATATCGGTCCTTCATAAATTCTTGTACGTGATGGGATGGTATCTAATAGATTGGTTCTTCCACAAAATAATTCTCATGTTCACAATGTGTTTTATGTATCTCTCTTGAGAAACTTTATACCTAATTGTTCAAATGTACTAATCTTAGACATTATACGACTAGAGAAAGATCAATCTTTTGAAGAAAAATCGATAGAGATTCTAGATCATAGTGAAAATTTTATATCGAACAAGACCACTCGATTGGTTTATGTTTTATGGAGGAAACACCCATTTGAGTATTCTATCTAGGAAAATGATGATTTGATGATGAAAATGCATACTCATATATTTGTATCAAAGTAAAAAATTTGGAGGTCTAAATTTAGTTTTAGGGGGTAGAATGTCACACCTTGGTGATTTTATGTAATATTTTCTTTAAATAATTCATTAATAGCTTGAATTGCACATAATCATGAGTATAATCAAACCATGAGACACCATTATTATAAAATGACCATCATATAATTTCTATTATGTTAGTGAGAATGAATATAATGAACATACAACAATGGATGGTGAATTATTTAGCTTCCATATATTTATAAAAAATTTAATAAATTAAAAAAAAGAAAATATTTTTATTTTTTATTAAGAAATTATCCGAATTAAAATTACTAAAATAATTTATTGAAATATATATGTTATATATTTATCAAAATATTTTTGTATACATGGAATATATATTTTAGTTATAGGATTTTAATAGGACATATTTTATCTATAAAAACCTATATTTTTGGAAGTGTAATTTTAATGCCTTTTAACAAAGTACCCATTTTAAATTAAAATTTTGGCACATTAAAAATTTTTATATGAAAACATAAAAATATTATTTTAATCAGGATATAAAAATTTACTTTTTATGAGTTTTTTAATTTTTCTGATTACTTTTAATCTTTGATGAAAAGTAATAATATACTAAAATTTAATTTAAAACTACTTCTACATAGAGATATGTTATATGGTTCAATGATATTATTTAATGGTTTTAAAGACTAAATAGATTATATTTTTATATTAAAATGAAATATTGGTCATTTTGTCCAAAATTACAATAAATTTATATGTCAAAACATTTCAATATTTTGCAATGTTTTACCTTGAAAACTAAATTTATCATTCCAAAAATTATATTAAATTTAAATTAATTACTCAATTTTTTTTTCTAATATAAAAAAATGAATTCCATATTTTGATTCAGTAGGTCCAATTTATTTAAATAACATTATTTAATTTTGGGGTATTATGAATAGTAACTTTTGTAATTAAATTAAAATGGTAAAATAGTAAATTGGGTAATTAAGGATACCCATAATATTATATAATTACACTAACACCTTTCTTCGCATCATTATATGATTTTTTTCGACCTAAATAATAAATGGGTTGAAATGGTATCCTTTGAAAGCCACATGGATGACATTAATACATTATATTTAATTTATTTAAGGAAAAGATAAATATGTCTTACTATAATTTTAATTGCTATATCCCTTTTAATATATAATTATAAAAAAATATTAATTATTATATATATAATATTTTGAAATATATATTTTTTTATCATGGTATTTTATTTGATGTTTTTACGAAATTAATAATAATCCTAAAGGATTATACATTAATGATTCAGTATTTTTTAATTGATGAAAACTAAATAAAATAATTTTTATTAAAATGATAAAAATTGATATAAGATAAAAAAACATAATAAAATATGATTTTAATATTATAGCTTGACCATAATAATCCAAGGGTGAATTTATTGTCCATTTGGATCCATATACAAAAAATTATGAAATATATTTTATTTTATTCAAAGTGATGATAAAATTATCAAATTCATCTTTTAAAATATATAACATTTTTATTGTAGAATTTTCTAATATATATATTTGACTATAACTAATATTTTTAAATATATTAGATCTATATATATAAAAATATTTTATTTATAATTTTTAATCAAAAAATAATAATAGAAAATAATTACAAAAAACTGATGTTGTAATAATTTAATTAATGGAGATAACAAGTAAATGAAATCAAAAATATTAAAATAAATATAATTTGGGATAATTAATATAATAAAATACTTTTATAGATTACCTGAGATCTTATAAATCTAAAAAAATATTATTTTTAATGGTAACTTCATATCATTATATTTTTAATAATCAATGAATTGAATAGTGTCAAAATTGATAGTGTTTATTATTTATCAAAATTATGCAGTATTAAATAATTGAAAAATTATAACACTTTTTTAATAACTTATAAAAATTATTATATGGTCTAAAATGTTCTACATAATTTATTTATGTTATAATTTAAATTAAATATGTAAATATTTCACCTTATTAATATTGAAATATTCGTTGCCTTAGTAAACAATTAAATAGAATTACTAATTGTTAATTAAATGGAGATATTTTATATTAATATAAAAACATGTCTAAAATTTATTGTATGATAAAATGACAACAATATATGATCTTCTAATCTAAAATATTAAATTCTTTATGTTTTATGGGGTGTTTGGAGTTTATTATATATTAATATTTTTTTGAGGTTCCAAAAGTGCCCCTTACCTCAATTATAAAAGGGCTCATCTTCCATCACTATGTCACTTCCTAGAATGACATCTAAAAACAAAATAAACTACCAATTTCTATTATAAACATATATAGTCACATTCTATAGGTTATTTTATTCTCCAAATAATAACTCTAGTTCATTTAGAGGAGATCCAGAGGGAGCCGTCGAAGAAGAGGTAATATTCTCTACCGATTCATTTAAATTTATTTCTTATTTGACAGAATCTTATTGGATAGTTTATATTATATGTTAGTAAATCTACTATCCCTTATAGAGTGATATTTTTTAATTATTTAATAACCATATTCCACCTCTTATCAATACTATGAAAAATAAAATCGCCACCAATGTGTACATATGACTTTCCATCTCCACACCGTGGGGTAATATGTTTTCACCACCAACTTATTTGGATGGGTATAATGATGAAAATAAAAGCTATATATGATTATTGTTACATAATATGGATTATGAAATAAAATATATAAAATTCCCTTTCGACATCATTTCAAAATAATTTTAATTATGTCGTTGCTAGTGAATATGAACGACCTATCATCTCTACGATGTGAAGTTATTCATTCTACATGATATCCATTAACTTGATTATATGAATTTATAGAATGAATAAGTATGAAAAATATTATATTAATATTAATTTGAAAATAAATATAACCTAATATAGAGATCTAGAACTTATTCGACAAAACAAGCATATAGAAATAAAGCAGTTAATACTATAAAATGAGTAATAATGAAATGTTATTAAAAAAAATTGATAAGATGATCTCATATGATATCATAAATATGATTTAATTTGTTGAATAAGTTAATGTAATTATTTAAATAATTATATAGTTGTTTTGGATACAATAAAATTATATGAGACCTATGGCATGTGATAATTTCAAAATCTCTTATTATCTGAGATTGTTTATATGTAAGTATTTACTAGGGTATATTTATCATCCATGTACATGTTTTGAATATATATACTATAAAATATTATTTATATTATTATAAAAATTGTAATTGTTAATTTTATTTTTTATTAATTTTTTATTAAAATTTATGAAAGGAATATTCTTTTCATTTTCAATATGAAGTACTTTTTCACTTATCCAAAAAAAGTATGAGAATTTTTTTTTCTTTTAACATAAAAAGAATGAATTAATTTTTATGTTTACATAATTCCATATTTACTTGATGATTCCTTTACATGAAATAATTTTAAATAAGAAATGAATTTACATATTTTTAAATTTCATGGAATTTTCTGGAAAAAAAATGGATGATGAAAAGATATATTAAAGAAGAATTATTTTCAAGTGTTACATCAACATTATTTTACATATAATAAATAATTATTTATTATAGTTATCATTCAAGTATACTATACCTTTTATTTGTATTATATGATTATGATTATAATGGAAAGTTTTTTATAAAATAAATATGATTTAAATTGATTATGTTATGATGGAATGATGTTTGAGATTCCCATTTTATTCTTTGGGTTATGCTAGGATGAATGATTTATGTTTTGGTGGAAGACATAAGAATGATTTCACTAAGATATTATAGGGACCTATATCTTCCGATAATTAATTGAGAAATGATTTATATCTTCTGATATAGAAAGGGAATAAATGGGAAATGATCCCAGTTTAGTAATATGGGGATGGAATGGGAAGTAATCTCAGCTCTATAATACATCGCTGGAATCAAGAGTGAACACGGTTTAGTAATAAATTGTGATCTCTATAATGGTAAAGGAAATGAGCTTTGACTAAAATGAATTTACATTATATTATTTTGTATAAGACATAAATTCCTTTTCTTTTTTATGAATTATGGGAATATGTTCATGGATTCTTTATGAAGTTTTATGGCCTATCCCATGACATGATATCACAAGCATTCATATATAGGATAATATTCTCAAATGGTATGTTCATATGTCTTATTATTTTGATATGATTAATATATCCATTATATACCTTTACTAAGTACCCTATATCATCGTCTCTTTTGTTTCTTTTCCCATAGTTGTGTTGACGTGCATTAGTAAGATATGTCAAAAAGGGGTCTAGGAATGAAGGAATAAGAAAGAGACAATGTAGATGCCTTATGAACCAATTTTTTATTATTTACATTTTCTAAATACTCTAAACCTATATGATTCTGGTGTATTTTTATTATTTTTTGTAATTAATATTCTTCAATTTTTATGTAATATCTATTTAAGTGAATTATGGAATATTATACCATTCAATGTTGGTTATACGTCTAACATGGATTCTCCAATATAATGTTTTAATCAATTACAATGTTCAATAATGAATAACATTTTATATTTACTCTTGAATCCACGTATTAGTGTATTTATAATGAATCACATGATGTTTTTGGATGGCACATTCTCCCACTCCAAAATGTCTCTAGAGACTTCTATTTATTTTATCACCAAACAAAATATTACTTCATCTCTGGCTACAACCAAGAGACTCTGTCTTCTATCTCCAACTGATATACTTACACTAATCATATATCCAACTGTCAGACTTTTCTCCTTACTTATTTTTGAACCACTACACAATGATTCATTGATAATTTTCCATGAGTATTAGGATCATACATGCTCATGTACACATCATATAAATTAAACATATAATGATAGATTTTGTTTATCGCACTCAATAATTCCAATCACATATATTTGATATGAATCCTCATTGAAACAACTCCATAGTAATAATTCCTTCTTTATATGAAGTCCTTACAAAACATATATGTGTCTATGTAGTGCACAGAAATTAGTATCTATTATTTTCTTCATGAATATACTTTCAAAAATCAAACCAATTCATATTCTAATTCCCTTTTAAAATACACCTTGTTTATGGTATTTAATATTGATTTAAAACATAAAACATATAAAATATTATTATTATTTTTTTATTTGATTCGTGATTTTCACTTTAGGGCATCTCAATAGTTGTGTATGTGTTTGATGATCACATTCATGTGCTTCCTCCATGAATAAACCATAAACCTTACACATATTAGAATGGGGGATTGTATCACACAAGTGTTCTTTTCTTCATGTATGCATGCATGTGTGCAGAAAATCTTATCTTCTTTATGAACTCTACTGCTTCATGAAATAGGAAAGAGGATTGGTTTATCTTGCAACCAATTTTTCATGTAAATAATGATCTCAAGGGTTTTTGTAGTCTATTTCGTACTTCACAAAACAATATATGTTTATAAACATTTGTTCACATTTTCTCATTTAGTTTTCTCTTTCCAAAATGAAAAACATGTAAGGGTATCAATAAATGTTAATTGATTCAAAAAACATGAACTTCATAAATTTATTTGTTTTTTATAATCCCAATTCAAATTCTTGTGGTATTTCTCCTCTTCCTCACACAAGAAAAATACTCCTAGAATCTATTCCACACATAGCAAGGTTATTTGAGGTGCTCTACATTCAATGGAAAATGTGATTTCTCCTGAAATTATCAGTAACATTAAATCTCAGGCTATATTATTCAAAATTTATAGGCATTTAACCACTACCTTAATTGAGGATTTTATTCCACATCATATCATTTAGATTATTTTCCATGTCATGTTCATTTAAATGCACTAAATAATTTGTTATTTCTCAAATAATATAATGTTAAAATTAATGGAATATTATCTTTCATGAGTTCATGTTTTATTCTAACATGATTACAATAAATATCACATGGTCTTTATTTGTAAAAGATTTAATTAATCGCCAAATATAAAATACGTGAAGAACCTCCTCTGACTAAATTTTCATTATGAAGTGGTTAATTATTCATACAACAACATTCATGCATGATATAGATTGAAAGAAAGGCCTCTAACTAATCAATAGTGTCTCAATCCTTTATCATGATTATGGAAGGGGATTTATGTTGGAAAAATCAATGATAATATATGATTCATGCATAAATAGGTCTATATAATGTTGAATAATGAAGATGATGTAAATAGAATCAATCAGAAGTTCTTAAATAAGATGATCAAATAGATGTGATATATACACTACATTATAAATGCAGTTGAATTGTACCTATTATATTGTCTCTCTAATTAGACCATGATTATGTTGGACTCTACTATTTTAATGTTAATGTTCCAATAATTTTTAATAATGTATGATGGAGTCCTCTCTTGTACAAACACATCAACCATGGGATACATAGGCTACATTGAACTTTATTGGTCAACCTACCAACTTGTCCATCATTATACGCTTCTACATAAGAGAAATGTACCAACATTCCATCTTACTCACACCTCCTTATGTGTGGGATCTGTGGACCAACTATCCCATGTGGTTGAGGTCCCCTACTCACTTGTGTGGGATTGACATGGGCTATGTCGATTACATGGTAAAATATCTTATTTAATTTATGGATGTTGAAAATATTTATACAATATCCCATATAATATCAAGGTATTTCAAATATTATTCTTATAAAATAATATATTTTTACAAGGTATTATCCATATGAAACAATGTCTAATATTTCAAGACATTTTTTAAATCTTCACAGTGGAAAACAATGTTTCTCCATTTACAAAAGTATTTAACATGTAATCTTATTCAATAATAATTATATTTTATAGAGTGAATTTTAAAACCTTGAAATAAAATTCCATTTAATTAATCCATAAAAATTTTCAAAGCATCCCCACATCATCTTCAACTCAAAAAACACATTTTGAAATATCTTTAACAAAAAACCCTAGACTGGGCCCAACAATCCCCCCCCCTTTATATTTTTTTATCAATATCTTGTCACTTTTAAAAAATCAATGTGTGTTCGAACATTTTGCCCACTAATTAACAATAAAACGAAAGTATTTATTGGGGTATTAACAAATTTATTCTCAATTTTAAGGAATTAAAGCATGATTTCCCATTTAATTGAGAGAAGGATAATAACACATGGTTCTCTTAGAAAGGTTTCTTTAGTTGGTCCAATTTAATACTACATTGGAAAAAATTGGATAAGATAAGATAGATTCAACAAGGTTCTCCCTAATATCCATAAAACACAATTATTATGATATCATGATAATATATTTCCAATACCAATTTCAGTGGTTTTTAATAATAATATTTATCATGGAATAGAGAAAATAGTATACCCACATTAGACAATACACCAGAAAGTTCAGGTTCACAAAAATAACACCAACTTTGTCTCATATTTTCATCAACCAAGAACTCCCCCATAGTTGATATGAAAAATTAAATTCATAATTAAGGATGGGAGTGATTGACATAACTTATTTTTTAATTTATAATGGTTGTTCAGATATATGAAATTCATATTGTATTGAGGAATTTACAAATTTCACCTAATCCATTTTCCACCTAAATTGTTGAATCCATCTCCTTAAATTACATTATTTTCAATAAAAAACACACAATAACCGATATATATATATATAGGAATTATGAGGGGAATTCTCAGTTATTTAAGTGTAACATTCAGGCTATGATCTACCACTCTACCTGGGAGTTTATTTTCTTCTAATCATAGTCAATGTCTCATTTAAATTAGGTGGAATTAAATTTTCCATACATATTTCTATATAATTATGTTTTAAATTAGCATTATAATGTTTTAATCTTCTTCTAAATTATCATCCAACATCAGATGATTTTTCTAAATAGAAAGACACTCTTTCTTTACACTCTCTATCTTCATCGAATGATAACATTTTTTACCACTATTTTTTGTTGATGTTTCCTTGCATTAAAAACATTAAGAATATCTTATAGTGGTCTTTTAAGGAATTTCATATCTATGTGGCCCTTATTCTTACATAATTCACAAACTTATTCAATGAATTCATTTTTATTATAAAATGGATGATTGGATAAATTTTTGGACACAAAAATATTTCTATGAAAACATAGTCTCATATATTAACAATGGATTCCCCTTGATTCATGTCTATTTCCTCAAAATGACATGTTACTATAAAAGGAGTAGTCATTACCCATATACCATTCATAACAACAAGAAAACTTATTAATATATATATTTTATCATGATATTAATTTAATCGAGAAACTTCTTATTATTGTACTTGTTCAAAAATATCAATGTTTTCATATATAAAGTGATCTTCTTATATAATTTTATTCTCCATTTAATATTGGAGCTGATATCTTACATAACTTATTGTTATGAGTTATTTAATAGTACTGTTATTTTTCTCAACAACCAATGCTGACTTATCGCCTTTGATTTTCTAAGGATTTATATTCTCTAATGTATGTATTCAATTTTCTTCATCTTTCATCAACCTGTATGTAAGTATTCCATAATTTCTTTGAATTGTGATAAAGTACATAAATTTTAATGTATTTTCTATAATTTATGGAAAAAACAATAGCCTAGGAAAATTTAATATTTTTTTGTTTTTGTGTGGTTTATTTAGATTTCCTATACTTTGAAACTTACTTCTTTTGAATGGAACCACCACTCTTTTGGAAACCACTTGGGGAATTACTCATATATATATATACTTCCTCTTCTACCCTTGATATGGTTGGATTATCTTAATTTTTCATTATCCATAATTTTTTCGATCATGGATTACAACCTATATTCGCATTTGAATCGTTAATAATATATATGATAATTTCTCTTTAATGGGATAACTTCTTATTGAAACATGTTTCCATTTGATTAGAGTATGACCTCATTCCATTCATTAAATCATGATCCTCAATGAAAATGTATTGTTAAGAATCTATTTTTACCAAAAATATGAGAAGTTTCAGCTAATGGTGGTCACTGAGTCTTCAATTTAACCTCCTAATCTAAACACACTATTTTGATGGTGTTTTTGTGACCCTCAACTAATATTATCATATATTCTCAATCTTCATTCACATCCTTTAATTTTTATTACTTAATTTTTCTTGAATCTTGTAAATAATTGTCCAAATCCTTTATCTAAGCATCGTATACATTCATAGAATCATTGTGTAATATTTCATGAGTTTGTAAATCTTCTTCAACAAATTTCTTAGAGAAAATATTCTCATAGGAATATATTTTGAATTCATATTCAATATAAATAATACATTTATACATTTCTTCTACTAGTTATGTGATAGTGATTCACTTTCTGAACATGTCACTTAGTATATCCTAAAATTCATAAAATTCTTCTTCCACTAGTGAATTAGTATAAATAATTCCCTTGATGCATAAAAAATATGTTTTAAAACATCTATGGGAAATTTATTTCAGTGTTCATTAAATATAGAAGGAAGATCACTATGTGATATATCATTATAACATCTTGTGTAGTAATAATATAAAGAATCATAATAAAACAAATATTTTTCATGACCCAATTTTATTACCCTCTGTTATCAGTATCTCTACCTTTACAATAAGATTATTCTCCAGTTTCATTTCCTATATTTTTCTAATTCTTTGTAGTAATGTTAGAATTTCTAGATTATTATCCTTATGGGTAAATTTCATTTTCTCTGTCTAAGGATGCATACTGAATTTTAAGATATAGAATTCATATGTACTCACTTAAATCATTAGTATGAACATTCCTATGATACCACTAGTATAACCCAATGCGATATTGAACACTAAGAGGGAGGGTCAAATCATTGGGTTCTATTTATTAATTACATCTCATTAAATTCATCCTGTATAAATTTTCATGGTTTAAATTCCACTAAATATTATATATCAATACCAACATGGGTGTAATATTTGGATTAAGAGAGAAAAAATAGTGTTTAAATGGGTTAGTACAAAGGCGTACTCCATGAAATGTTGGATTATCATTTAACAGGGATTATCTAAAATAATATTTTTATCAATTATATTATTTAATACATAATATCACCATATAATATCTCCTGAATCTAGAGAGGTGGTTCATTATACTTCATCGCATAGTGTTTGTAGAATACACTCTAGCTTGGTCTAGAATCCCACTAGAAACTTCCCCTTCTTTCAACATAATCTAAAATACTTACAATATTCTGTTATCAACTGAGAGAAACCATAAGCTTCCAAATCCAACCATAATACATACACAACTCCCAACATCATCTAAGAGACCGATTCCATTCTGTTAGGTTGATCCACTACAGGATGAATCTTTGATCAACCCCTATGATCTAACTCGATCACCCTTGATCATATACACTTTTAGTACCCTAAACAACTACTTGTTTTTTATATTGTAATATTAATGACAATATGATCAAATTTATCAGATCAATTGATTCTATGTAACTATTCTAGGGAAATAATTCTTTCGTCAAATGAATAACTGACAGTAATTATATTTGTGAAATCATTTCACAAAAATTGTTTACTATTATTTTATACATGAAGACAATTGAATACGTAAATAGAATTATGATGTGAATTATCATCTCATTTATTACTAGTTAATGGTGTATAAAATTGTTGAAAGACCTAGAACATACAAAAAAATATTCTTATTATTATTACATGTTTGTGTCGATGTTTACTTATGGGTATATCAATGGCTGTGCATCCATTTGACGATCAAATACATGTGATTCATCCTTTTCTGAAACATATTACTCAAACCAACATGAATTTGTATATGTATCATCAAATTCTTTTTTTAATTATGTATGCATGCATGAGTACATGCACTATCATCCTACCCCATGTGTTCTCTTCCTTCATGTAATAGAATAAGGGCATAGTGTATAATACAACCAATTATTCACACAAATAATGATTTCAAGTGATCATTTTATCCCCTTATTCATTTATGAAACATATTAACCATAAAAACACTACTTAATGGAATATTAGATTGTTTTTAGAAAATAGAAAGATAATGTGCAATTTTATACCATAAACTAAATGGATTCATAAAATATTTTCTTCATAAAACTGTTTATTTTTGTTAAAAACAAGGTGAAGTTCCCCAGAGAGTCTCTGCATCCTCATGCAATCAACGCTTCTCAAAATATATTTATTAGAAAATAAGTATATTTTTGTTTCTTTTTTTCATTGCTAAATGTTATCTCTTATAAAATGATTAACAGAAGTAACTATTATTTTGGATTCATCAATATTTATAGGCATGTACCCACAACCTTATTTCTGATTTGTATACCACATTTAATATTAAAAATATGTTCTATTTCAGAAACAATTAAATTCACCAAACGATTCAGTATTTATAAAATAATCATACACTAAAATTCATGGAATCTTTACTTACGAGATTTCTCATTTCCACCTCATGATATTATGATAATAATCATTATATCCCTGTTTTTATAATCTCAAATGTATCCATGAACATAGTATGCTCGATCTACTGTCTATAACTCTTTTTTATTTAGAATTTGTATTTTTCATTAATCAATATCATGGATGGATTATAGAAATTTCATAAATGGATTTAGGTCAATCATGAGTGTATCAATCCATTATCATGGTCATAGAAGATGAATTGAGCCAAGGATAGTAGTGAGAATCAATTCTTTGTTCATATTTATGTCCATCAAAAGATTAAGGAAGAAGATTAAATATGATACAATAGTCAGACAATAAAGATTATGTGTATCAGGCAATAGTGATACGTCTATAATTTTTTAATGTTGATAAAATACTTTCTATTCTGTGTCCCACATAAGGCCAATTTTAGGTTGGAATCCACTATTTATATTTTCTAATTCCACAGATCACTCGATAAGTTTCATGGGGTCTACTCTCATACATAATCATCACTCACAGGCTTCACACTCCACATTGACCTGCGCAGACCCAGCTTCTCAATATCCCATCTTCAGACAATTCTATATGAGTATGATACACCTATAGTCAATCCCACACACAAATTAATCCATATGGGATATTTGAATTAATTCTCTCATGTTGTTGAGGTCAACCCTTCATGTCTATGGGATTGAGTTGTATCATACGGCTTCTATGGTTTTCTACCTTTTAAATTAATAGCTTTTCAAAAGATTAATCCAATATCCTTGATAATTCCAAGTAACTTAAAATATTATTCATAAAACATAATCTAATTTTTCATAGTATTATCCTCATGAAATGAGGTCTAATATTTCATGTTTAAATATTCCACAATGAAAAGAATGTCTTACTATTTACCCATGTCTATGAAATAGAATGTAGATTATGAATTATCACATTTTATGAAGAGAATTGTTTGATAAAGATATCCCACGATATGGAATGAATTTAAAACAATTATTTGAGAATAATTAACTTATATTCAACTCAATAAATACATATTTACATACCATTGAAAAAAATGAAACATTGGGCCCACTAGACCAATTAAACTATGACACATTAGGTTTATCTAATATCACTGTACTATATCATAGGGTTACATAAGTATAATACACTTACTCATAATAATGAATAATTAAGAGAATTTGAATTTACCCAGTAATTTCCATTAGGAATGTTTATATAGGTGTGTAGTCTTAGAATCACTCATTTTTTCTCATAATGATCGATTTAATACCCAATCTATCTATTTAAGAGTTGTTACAACTAGGTGCTTCTGTTCCACAACCAAATCCACATTCTCATAGTCAAACATGTTTGTATTATATTGTAAAACCATAAAATCTATAATTTACCAATGATTCATGATATTACTCTATATATATACATATCTCTATTAATCTATAATAGTGTTATGTTCTCCAATATATCCTCCAAAAAATATAGTTCACAGGTTTCCTATTAAAATTCATTTGATACCAAATGTAACACCCCAACTATAGAAACCCATAATTTTTGGTTAATTAATACAATAGAACAAGATATGATGGATTTCATCATGAAGGACATTACATTTTAGTCACCTTGGGAGATTATTTTCTTGCATGATTCCCACATTATATTTGAAAAATTGAAAAAAAATATTAAAATTCTAGTGGTAACATTTTTTTTATTCTTAAATATAAAAAAAATAATTCATATATCCCTTATTTGTATCATAGAGAAATGAGATTCTTTTAAAAGTATATATCATATGCTATATAATGGAATAAATGTGAGAGAATCATTAAAAAATAAATTATTCATAAATAAAATGATAGAGACAAAACCAAAATTAAATATATTATATAACTAATATTATAAAAGGGGAATATATCCAGGGATATAATTAGAATATTGATAATTTCATGGATAAAAATCACTTCGTTTATAATGATGTTATGTATAATGCAGGACATCATAATCATATGGTCATGTCGTTATTTCAAAAAATCATAAACATACTATCATGACTGTATCACATTACAGGAAACACCTTATGTTCTTATGAATTAGATTTCTGAATTATTTAAATTTCGTTGATAGCTTCAATTTTACGCTACCAAAAGAAAACATTGATTTATAAATAAAAACAACATAATTTTTCTCTACATTAAACACTAATTTTATCTTGTGGTGCATAAAACACTGGGTTTTCCTACTGTTACACAAAATATAAAATTTTTCAAAATATAATAATATAATAATAATATTATTTAATATGAGAGTTATATCCTAGAATTTGAAATGGAAGGAATGTATGAGATTATATAACATATGAAAATATATTATTTTCACCTGATTCATAGTATTATATTGATTACAATTAAATTATGTATCATTTAAAAGAAATGAATAGCTTTATGAAAAAGTAACTTTTATAAAAGGCATTTTAAGAGTTATTAGTCCACATAATTTTAAATTATATTTCAAATCCTTTTGAAAATTTATTTGTAAAAATAAAATTTATTGGTTAAAGTGGAATATCAAAATTATTTTAGGATGATTTTTTGGATTCTTTACGAGAATTTTTACTTTTTTGAAGAAAAGTGAAAAACACATCATTTTAATTGAAAACATCCTTTTAATTTAAATAATTTATAATTTTAAACTATATATTTTCCTGATTTTATAGTAAAAAGTGTTAAATAATACATATAGAAATCAAATTTTGGACATTGGACTCGTTTTCATACTAAATGTTTATATTAAAAATTAGTATGCAATTTAACATTTCCACCTTAAAATTCTGTTTTCTTGTCAAGTTTCCAGGAATAATTTTTAAATAATTTTCCCCCTTATTTTAATTTAATTTTGTAAAATTGAATTCATATATTTAATCATAATAATTTTTTATTTTTAATAAGTTTAATCAAATATTTGACAAAAACTATTATTGGAAACAACTAATTTTAAGTACAACAATTAAGGGAAAACAGTGTTTACTTTGTGGTTTTACTAAGAATATAATGTCTAATAAGGACACCAATCATTTCAAAGAAACATTTTTTAGACATATTTCGACCATTGAGACCATATTATATGATTTTATATGTTTCTGGTTTATTTTTTCTTACACTATACACACATAATATATTAATTGAAGGAAAAGAAAAAAATGCATTTCATCCATTTAATTACAATAGATTTTGGGAATAAGAAGAAACATTGAGTTTATTATATATGTTTTTTTAAAATATAAATGTGATATTATCATTATAATATTATATATTTAATTTTATTGATTAATTAGTTACTAATAATTCTTATGAAATGCCAATATATTAATTATTACTCAAAAATTTACCAAAAGAAATGATAAAAATGTTAACTGTCGGGTAAATTGAATGAATTGATTACTACCATTTATTTTTTAGATTAATATATAATGTTTTGTTGTTTAATTATTTATATATTGAAATTATATCACATTCCAATTATTTATAAATTCAAATAAATTTAATAATGTCAAAATAAACAATAATGTTATTTTAAAATAAATAGTATTTTATAAAATGATAAAAAACTACAAACAAAATCCAATATTATACCATGTTATTTTTAAATTTAATAAACGTAATTTATTTTACATTAATTTACAATTTAAAATTTTATAATAAACATATTTAACCCTAAATAGTAAACAGATTGCTTGTGTAATTTGTGTTAAATTATTGTTTTTACGCATTACGTGGTTCTCTGCTAATATTAATTATCAACTCATATAAGATTTTTATTTTATAAATTATATATAATATTTTATTATAATTATGTCTATTTATTATATTATTTCTCACATTAATCTAGTTGTAATTGATAAATTACCTTAGATAGAAAATTAGTTACCTTAATGAAATCCAAAATGGTAAAAATAGGGAAATGTGGAATTTAAGGAAAATATTATAAAAATTTATTTATTTTTGTGGGTTAGAGGTTTTTATGTAGACAAAAAATATACTAAAATTTATTCGTATCCAATTTTGGAGCAACATTAGGTAATTTATATGTCCCAATATTAAATACATTTGAGTTTTTACAAGAATGTCACTCCTCATCAACAATAAAAGCGAAACCATGCTCCACAATTCATCACACGTCTCTAGCCATTTTTGTAAACCAATAACATCCACAAGTACTTCATAAATATACCCCTCATACTACAATCCTTAATTTGAGATTAAATTCAACCAATTAATTTCTTTGGTGAAAACTAGACATAGATACCAAAAGTAGAGGTAATGTTCATCAATGAATGTTTTTGTTTTATTTATTCCTAAAACCCCATAAATTATTTTAATATTATCATTATATAATTAAATTATTATCTAAAATATACTTATATGTTGTTATGATAAGTTTAATACCTACAACCATACATTTTTTCATAAAGTGGGTTATGAAATCATTGTTTGTGTGCATGACAGACTACAACCTCATGAACTGATGTCCTTTGTTTTTCCATTACAACTCTCATTGTTAGAAATAATGATGGTCATAATATCTATATAATATTTATATAACTATATTATACTATGATTTATTATTTAGTATATATTTTTTATATTACACATGTCTTCATCATTTCCATTATTTGGGCATATGAGAATGTTGTTCATGTATAAGGTGGACTGCCAATAGAAGAAATGATGTGATTCGTTCACACATTACATGGAATATATGATTAATATGATTAATAGAAACAATTTTTATATATGAAATAAAAATTATACTTCAATGATAACATATATATATATATCATTTAGTTTTCTATTTTAAAAATAATAATTAAATGGATATAGTATTAATATGTTCGTACAACCTACAGTCTCTATGAAGGTTGTAATTAATTTCCTATATCTATATTTTATTGATTAATATAAATACAAACATACTGAATATATATTATTTATCTCATTTACTACATTCTGGATATTATGAAATGATTATCTAAGTTAGACAACTGAGTATAACAAGTCAAAATAAGTACGAAAAACAAAAGAGGTTATTACCAAAAACATAACATTAACATTGATTTATTAATAAATGTGTAATATAATTAAGGTCATATTATTATTATATATATAATAATATAGTTCTGTGATATATTTTTAATAATCTTATATTAATTATACATTAGTTTTTAATGAATAGGAAAGAATCAATACTTAAAGGTAGGGATTTCCGAATTAGTTTTTAATTTTGTAAGACACAAACTATATTAATGGACAATTTATATATATAGTGTATATACTGACCATGAATGTATTTAATGGTAATTATAATAATAATTATTTTTATTTAAATAACAATTTTAGGATATCTGTTTTGCAGGGTTTATAGTTCAAAAGTTACCAAATTCATAAGTGAATTTTGTCCCATTTTTTCTTATTTGAGTCACATGATATTTAATGAACCTATATTATTTTAATCGGTGTGTATATTGACCCTTTAAAATGTAATATCATTGATCCCATGATTCTCATGATATTTTAAAATTAATTTAATGTTTTTATTTCATGGGGATTATGATTCAATATTACCAAAGTGATAAGATTTTGTTTCCATTATCTCATCATTTATCAAGATTGTTTTTCATTCTGAATCAATTAATAAAATATTATGAAAAATATCTAATAATTTTCATTAATTTTATTATACAATGGTTATTTCTGATATATTCATATCATCGTACCATTTATTCACTCATTGGTTCTAAATATAATATTTTTAGAAAAATCAGACTTTACAAATCCCTTTGATTAAAATTGTATTTTCATTAAAAACCATGTATTGTAAAAAATTTATAAAAATGGTCCAATATTATACTATTTTTTAAAATTAATTTTTAACAATTTTTACCTTTTTAAAAAAATTTATTAAAAAATAATATTCAAGTCATTTTCTAATCATGCCTTTTTTGACTTATACTTATAATGTGAATAGATTAATTATTTTTATATATACTTCATGAATGGAAATACACACAATAATGACCAATATATGTATTATATATGAATATATATACTTTAAATAATAATTTAAATGATAATTTTTTCCCAAATATTTTTTGGAATTATTATTTTCTAATTTATTTTCAAGGAAAATAATTCTGAAAATGTTTAATGTTTTAAAAGGTGCATTAATATAATTTCAAACTTTCATTTATATGATTCAATTGATATATTCAATGAAATTTATTTCTAAGGTTTTTTATGTTTAAAATGTATTTTAAATGGTTTTAAAATAATACTTTATGTATTTTCAAGGTTATCTAAAAATTGGAATTATTTTATATTTTGAAAAAAAATCAAGAGAAAAATATATATTCTACATGAAATATTTTCAATGATTTTAAAAATATTTATTTATATGTTTGTAGTTATATTTTCGATGAAATTTATTTTGAAAAATCATTAGTATATTGATTTTAAAATGAATGGTATTTTACTTAAGAAATGTACCAATTGATATTTCAAAATCATTCTCTAAAATTATGATATATTTTGATATAATTTATCCTTTGTTAGAGATATTATCCAAAGAAACCATTATTATTCATTCAGCGAAACATTTATGTTGATGATGAATATTTTATTCTGAAATTTTTTTATTTTCATTAGAAATTCTATGATGAAATGATTAAACAACAGATCACTTTTTCATAGGATAAGACATGTGGAATTGTTTATGATACCCATTTCATTTCATGGGTTATGGTATGATGAATGTTTATGATCTTGTGTCACAATTATGGATGACTTAATTATGTGATATTAGAGACCTATATATACCTCTAATGAATTGTGTAAAGATATATATATCACATGTGAATGAAATTTATGAAACTGGGAGTGCACCCAGTATATTAAGGGAATTTTATCTATTATGACTGTTTGGGGAGTGAACCCATTCCACTATAATTTTAGGGTTATGATTGGTGATGGTGGTGTGCACCACTCAATAGGTGTATCCCTTATGATATTCCTTGATGTGTTTTTTTTAAATTATCTTTCCCTTATACGTAATGATTTTACATGTTAATCTGTAAACTACAAATTTGTGTCTCATGGTGATGTTATACACTCATGAATTATGTTCTTTGCTGATCTTATAATGAATATCTTATGAACTACCAATATTTATTCTATAACTCAATATTATGATCTTATATATCTAGGGTTTTCTTTTCTAAGGTTATTCTTACACTCTCACACCATTATAATTATGTAATTATTATATATCTTCTTTATTTACCCTTACTGAGTAATTAAAGTCACCCTTTCTAATTTTATATTCCCACGGGTTATGAAGAATTTTTTTTATGATGTATTAAAAATGATGGGATATTTTTGTGGGAGAAATTTAGTATCATTCACAATACTTGTTTGTTTTTCCCATGTTTCCCTAGGCACTAAACTGTTGTGCTCTTTTAGGAATGTGTTTTTCAAATATAATGATAATTAGTCTAAAAAGATATTGTAAACATATATGTTATGAGAGTGTAGATATAGTTGGTATTAGTGGAAAGTTTTAGTCAATAATGGAATACTAGGATGGGATAACCTTTATGAGATATCTTGTTTTATTTATAAGGATGTGTATAAGGATAAATCTATGGGAAAGTCTAAAGATGATTCAATGTGTACAAAAATGTCCTATAGTATTGGTATATGATATAGTGAGTGGTTTCCATGAAATTACGTTCAATTATAGAAAATAAAGTTGAGGTGGTTATGGCACATAATTACCTAGGGGTAACAACCAAAAAAACATCATATTGGGGAAGACTCGATCGAGGACTGGTGCATGACAATGGGCCTTGTTCCACACATGGTTTGACACGCCAAGGGTATATGGTTTGGAAATGAAAAAACTCATTATAATCCATCATAATGGATTTAAATAGATGAAGCTCGTGGATAACCACAGTTAAGTCTATAGGGTAATACTTTTAATAAAATGTTTCATGAGTAAGACATCCTATAACAAATTTTTAATTATTATGTGTTATTTCCCTATGATAAGTGTTTATCACTTGAGGATTCCTTATTTTTGTCAATATAGGTAACCAAAATAACTAGGATAATTTTGAAAGTGAATGAATATTTTCTAATGAATAGTAAAATCGGATAATGAGTGCAGTAAAGGATGTTATTATTATGCATAATCAGTTTTCACTGATAATTTTGAACAATATATACAATATCAAACACTCAGGATCAACAAAGAATAGAATAAAAAATTTATCTAAGTGTTTGGGTATTGGAGAACCTGGATGCAAGAATATTATGTTATCTATATGTCTAGAATATGAGAAGAAACACTTAAACGATTGTCTTAGTGGGATAATAAGTTGTTTTGATATTGGAATGGAAGGATATGAAGTACGTAACTACAAAGGGGAAATGAAAAGTTTAAGAAACAAAATGGATGGTGATATTGGTCTCTACAAGATATCAAAGATTGTTGAATTATTTAAAAGTTGTTGGTATAGGAATTATGAAAATTGATGTCCTATAGGGAAATATTGTCAAGAGAATCTGAAAGGAGGTATGAGTAATGGTCATATTTTGGATGATTAAGAGACTACAAATTTAATGGTAAATTAAAATAGTGTTAACTAATAAGATAATATATCTTAGTTAATTACTAGAGAATTAAGTGGGACAAATGAAATATTTATGTATTGTAATTTTCTTATTATATTAATTGATGTATAAAATTTCTAAGGATTTTCCAATAAAAAAAATTTCATTATGGATTTGGAATAATATTTTGAATGGTACGGATGACCTAGGTAATCAATTTAATAGAAAGGTGATATTTTGATTATAGGAGCATACCCCTTAATATGTATTGGATGCTGAGAAATTGATGTCGAGTATGGATAACGAGATGACTGACATAGATAAAGTAACAATGATAGTGTTGATGACTTCAGAACTGATAAAACATTTGATGAAAAAGTGGTTTATGCTATCATTGATAAAGTTTACAAGATTTTTTGGTTTAATGAATTAATCAAATAATCTATGTTCTATTTAAAAAATTATGAATCATGTGTGTTTTCAATATTTATTTTTCTAACACAAGTTATTACAATGTTTATAGTTTCTAACTGGTGATTTAATTCACATATTTGATTATGATAATGAAGAGATACTTTATAATATATTGGGGATCAATGTCACCCTAATTCTGAAAAATTTATTCTCATTCTTATTGATTGGGATTTTCAACATTCATAAGGGTCAAATTGTTAAATATTAATGATAAAAATTTTGTAAAACATTGAATATGGTTTTTGAGATTAATGTTTTTCATTATGATGATTTATTCATATTATATAACCTATGGGAAAATTTTTTTGTGAGGATAACTATAGAGAGATAAAATTACATATCATTTCATTAAAGGATCTTATGATAAATTAATGCTTCCAACAAAAAAAATTCACCTTTATCACCTTGATTAAGAGTTGTAGTTAATATTTATCATGTAATGACTGATGGATTATATTGTTCTTGAGAAATAAAAATATTTTATATAAGCATATCATTTTGTGAAAATTCATAAAATTTATTTAACAGGTTTTGAAATAATATTTTTCCTTGTTATCATCATTTTTCATGATATCAATGACCTTTTCCAGGCCTCCTTGATCTATGGATTTGTGATCATTAACATTATCATGACTATTTTCCATATCAGTCATCATCGGTATTAGTGTCATAGATTTATATTTTATGTTCTTGTTTTCAAATGCCATGTATGATCTCATATATGGAAACCCAGTTATGAGTCACTTTGGGTAACCATTATATCAAAAACATTCCCTCTTTAATAAATTTTTTATTATTCTTTTTCAATATTTTTGTTTCTAAGAAATAATTTTCAAATTCTATGACTTTCGTGATCTCAAAAAAATTGAGGGAGAAATTAATTTTAAGGGGGGTAGAATGTGGCACATAGATATTTTTTGAATTTTATTATTTTTAATATGTTCAAATTATTTGAAAGATTGCATTTCATTCTACGCTATGTTAAGCTAGATTTACATTTAAAACCATGTTAATATTTAACAGTACACAACACTATGATTAGCGTATAGTACATGAAACACTCAGCTCTACTTGTGTTACAATCAAAACAAATTTATACTAAACTATAACACACTCTTTATATTGTTATTTAATATGAGAGTTATATAATATCCTTTGGAATAAAAGGAATTAAAAATATAAACAAATTTATGAAAAAATATAATTTTCACATGTTTATTATTTATATATTTACATTAAATTAAATAAAAAACAATTAAAATGAAATGAATCCTTTTCTTAAAATGTACCTTTTTTAAAATAAGGGCTATTCATTCTTGGAACACATAATTTAATATTGAATTGTACAAATTTTAAAAAAAAATATTTGAAAAAAATGATCTTCAATTTTTTAATGTGTAATATATAAATTATATTTGCGTGAATTTTGGGTATATTTCTAAAATGTTTCATTTTTTGATGAATAGTGAAAAATACTACATTTTAATTGAAAACATAATTTTCAAATATATAATTTATTATGTTAAATTATATTTTGAATTGATTTTATAGTCACAATAGTCTATTTATAAATCTATTAATCCATTATAGTTCATTGGACTCCTTCTCATTATAGAAAACATGATCCTTGATGCCTGGAGCTAATGTTTGCTACAATTACATTTATCTACGACACAATGAATCACATATCGAAGGACTGAATAGTATAGAAATATTGGTAAACTAGATACGTACATGATTATTTCTCTATAGAAAATAATAAATATTTTTGTCTTTTATTTTTTGAGGATAAAAGTTCTCCATCTATCTTATATCAACATACCAGTCATAGTAATTATAAGGACTTTGCCGTAAACATTACATAATTAGAAATTAAGTTAATAATTCACTTTTAGGTTCTTTTAAGGTCTACAACTTTAGAAAATTAGGTCATAACATATACATAATAAATTTAATATTACATTTACACACTTTTACTCATTATCCATTTTTTTCATAAAATAATAACTCTTTGAAAAAATGAGTTATGCCTAGTTCCATGTTGGAAGACTACATGAAATTTCTATGATCACATCCTTGACCCTATACCAGTTTATGTCCTCAGAAAAGTATTTCAAAAAAGTGGGATGAGCTTCAAAAGCTAGTAATGATTACACAAATAAGGAAAACTATATGTTTATAAAAAGAACATATAAACCATGAATACCTTATCATAAGTTATAATTTTCACCTTTATGAAGAATTAAATACTCTTCACTGAAAAAACATTTCTTACCCTTTTGTATCGAAAAACATACCATAAAAACCATATAAATAACACATAACACATATGGGTTACTTGGGACATAAACGTACCTAAATGGCATCACCATGAAATTGACTTCCATGCATATCAAAAAATGGAATAGCCATACGACCAACTTCCATACACATTTCTTTTGAGGTTATAACATAACCACCCATATAGGTTTTTTCACAACACCACCCGTTATTTGGTTAATCATGTAACCACACCTCAAATGTCTATGTACCATTAAATAATCATAACACATAAATTTTTGAAAATATCATCATTTCAGTAATAACATTTAATTTCTAATCAAAATATATAATTTCAAATAATGAAATAATAAATCTATTTCAAAAACCATTTTCAATATGAAAACAAACAAAATGGAAATTATGGGTTTCTTTTCCATTTTAGAAAACATTAATGATTATTGTGGAAGCCAAATAATGATTATGGTGGTTGAGAGGTCACTATCACTGAAGAAGATAAAAATATTCCATTTATCATTTAGTAAATCTCTTCATAGAAAAAATATTCTCTTTAAATTAAATTTAATGTCAAAGGGTTTTATAAACTATAAAACAGAATGTCGTGTATAAATCAAAGTAAGCCTCAATGTAAGAATATTGGGATGAATTCCCTTACCTCTTGTCTGACATGACCCGTTTGTTCTTTAATCTCCTGAATAATAAACTAAAGTTAAATTCTACATTTTAAGAAGCCTTTTCACATTTGTTATTCCTTTTATATCCCTTATTACCATGTTATAAAAATTATATCATCATTTATGTTAATCATCGTTATTTTGTGGATATTTGGAACCTGAGTTAAAAATGAACATCATATAATTACAAGTTGTTCATGTGGTAAAAAATTCCATTATCTACAGAATTATTTTCTTCATTTTTATATCATATATATCATATATATCCATTATATATTTGTAGATATAATAGTACATATCTTTTTGCGGTAAGAAATGAAATGCACCGTTCAAGGAGATGGTAAGTCGTACGTACGCGTGAACGATAATTTAATTTCTATTCAATATTTCAAATAATGAAAAAATAATGATACATAGGTATATTATAATTCTTGAATAATATAATATATAAATTTATTAACTCCATCCTTTATAGATTCCATTTATGGCATAAAAGACTCATATCACTTTTTTGGGGGCGGTAGTCTGCACTTCCTCAAAACAAATTATCACATTAACCCGTCATAACATCCATAAAGGTAAGGATTAAATGGAAAAAAAGAATCATAGAAATAGTATGAATATAATATATATAAAATATAAATACAGTTCTATCATAATTTCCACCATAAGAGGTTGTATGAGATAATTGAACCGTCTTTATTTTGTGAGACAATAGATCACCGTCCACATAAATAGTTTGTTCTTTTCCAATTAGATGGAGGTGTGAAGAAGTGTAGTTAGAAAAATTCTAATAAAAAACCTAGTATATATAGAATAATTATGTTTTAATAAAATAATGGAATTATTAGATTTATTCTCTTTGAGATGTGAAATAAATCCAAATAACTTATGAGAAGATGTTACCTTTAAAACAGGTAACTCCATTGGGATTGAACAAAAAGGATTACTTGAATTACCATATGAATAAGGGAAGGCTTATAAAATTAATTGAGGGATGTTTTGGAGATTATTTTCATAGTTTTTTATGATCAATGTGGCTTGATATGTGTGATTAATTGGTTGTATGTGGTGTCCTTTTATGAGAGATAGTAGGGGATGTTTTGGAAAGATTGATTGTATTATTTAATAAAAAAATAATTTTCAGTTTCAAAAGGTCCAAAACTATTTTAATTTTAATATAAAGTGTATATAAGTCGAAATAAAATCATAGAATTTTAATTTTATAGGTATTTCATATTTTCTAATCATTATCATTTTTATTTAAAACATTGATAACTTATTAACTTTTACCATGTCCCCTTTTATATTAATACTATATGGTTACTACCAAGATATCTGAGTCAGAGGTAGACCATTGACCCTTTATTGAAAATAAAAGAAAAGTACAATAGACAGACACAATAAAGTGAGAAAACAGTTAAATATCATAAAAATCAGACCCATCGCCACATCCCTGACAAACTTCCTCCTCTGCGGTAGCCGATTCCCATTCCGAACATTAATAGTGTTTCATCATCATGGCATACTTCCTTCTAATATTGATCTTCTCCAAATAAAGGAGCTCCTTGGAAGATTGTGCAATCCATCACACCTTCCCTCTAGAAGATCTGGTAGCCATAGGCATTGGCAAGTGAGAATAGTCTTTCCGGGGCCTTCTTCGTGGTGGGTCAGACTTCACTTTCTCATTCACCGGTACTTTTCTTGTGAAACCCTGAACCATATCACTATAAGAAGGCTGAACCATACAACCAACATTTTCTGTCTTACTATCAACGCAATCCCCCCATTTACCAGAGATGCGCACCACTTGATACTCTTCTCTCACTCCTTGTTCCTGTTGAGACTGATCATTAGCATCCATCACTGGACAGGGGGAAGGTTCCACCAAAACACATCCATTCATACATTTTTATCATAATATATGTCATTTGGAATAATCTTAGATTTTTAGGTCTATTTTATAATTTAATAAAATTTTGATTTATTTAAAAACTCTTGTATGTCAATTTTAATACTATTTATATCATGACTTTCAAAAAATCTGAAACAACTTGATTGGATCAAAAAACATCCAATAATTCGAACATAACAACAAATAATCATCTCTAAAATTAATGTATAGCATAAATAGTTTCAAAATAAATTTATTTTATCATTTATAATCACATTTATTTAAAACATTCATTAATGGGGTAATCATTACATCATCATTGTGTTGTAAATAAATTTATTTATTTGATTTCTAAAAATTATAAATAAAATAACAGGATTTAGGAAATATTTTTAGATTTATAATTACATTATATTCAAATATATCAATTATATAACCCCATATAAAAATTGTTTTATAAAAACAATACATGTTTATGATATTTTTATGTTTTACCTTAAATAAAAGGTTATAAAAGTAATTATCTTACCCAAGTGGATTTAAAAGGCCAAATGCTTCACCGAAGGATTATATTGGCTGGTAATGACTCATAAAATATGGTTAAGAGAAGTTTTACAGTAATTTTATATTATTATAATATTATGTTTAACTTAAATTACCCAATTAACCTTTAAGCGCGGAAAATAAAAGTAAAAAGTTACTATTCACAAAATTTATTTACATCTCCTAGAACAACATTTTACTTAATGATTTCAACCATGTATGTTTTATTTTTGAAATTCAATTCACATGAGAGGTAATATTTCATTTAATGAAATAGTCGGACATTAACTACTAAGTAGTATTTTTCACTATTCATAAAAATTTGAAGGTTTTCAGAAAAATACCAAACATTAAACATAAGATATATTTGATATTTGAAATTAAAAAATGATTTCAATCTTACTAGATTCAAAATATATATGTTTGACAAATTAATTTAAAAATTAATTCTCATTGTCAGAACAAATAGCGTGTTTTTAATATATAATAACTATCAAAATATTGAAACATGTTTTTCTCCAATTTCAATGTGAAATTACTTCCAATGAAAAAAATTGGATTAAATGGTAAAAATATAATGTATTTAAAATAAAAAACCAATTAAAATGATAATATAACTTTATAAATAAATTATATTAAAAGGTACTTTTGAATTAAAATATAGTATTTTTCGATATTCTTTAAAAAATCATCTTTATCGAAATTATATGAAAGCATAATCCAATGTAAATCATGATGTCCCGATTCTACATATGAATATTATTTTGTCAAATAGAACATATGAAAGTTACAAAACTTAAATTTAAAAAGGTTTCTCCATCAAAAGGCGATAAAATGAAATTTAAAAGAATGCTATTGTATGTATGCTTAAAATCAGATTCATTCTTATTATAAGCCTACAAAATTTATTTGAAAAATGTATAGACATTTACGAAATATATATATTCATATTTTAGTTAGTTCTGTTCATTCCATCCCATACAATGGCTATGTGTTAACTATCATTTAAAATAATAATATTATATTGTCATTTCTCGATATAACTCAATATTGTGTGCAATGTAAGATTTAAAATAAACACATTGTAGTGTATCAGGTACGCCAACGAACATAGAATCCACTTTTATAGTTAAATTTATATTTAATTCACAAATATTAATGAATATGAAAATGTCTTATTCGTTATTTACCATGGATGATATATCCTTTCCCCCTTTTGGAAATTGTGTCTTTATAATTTTTATTAACTTGTCAAATAAGTCAGAGTATTTATCCCTCATTGCATTTTCAGATTCTCATGTTTCCTCTTCAACTGTATGATTTTTTCCGAAAAACCATTACCCATTGAATTACCTTATTCTTTATGAATTTCCCTATATAGTCAATAATCAGAAATTATTGTTTTTCTGAAGAGAGATTCTCTTCCAAATGAACTACCTCTGGGATCGAAAACTTAGATGGAATAAGCATATACTTCTCAACATTGAAACATGAAAAAATTGTAATCCTCGAATAATTTTAGTGGTAAATCCACTCTGTATGCAACCAATCAAAATTTCTCTAGGAATTCATAGGGCATAATAAACCTCATACTCATCGTTCCCTTCATATCAACATGAATGATTCATTTCTATGGAGAAACATTTAGAAATTCATGATCACCAACCTAGAATGAATGATCCTTCTTCCATTTATCCATATTACATTTCTACCAGCTTTGAACTATTCTCATGTGCTTATAAGTCAACTGAAATTTTCTTCCATATATTCTACGAATTCTGGCGCCATCAGTTTTATTTCACCTACATCATCCCAAAAAGCTGGAGTTCGACATTGCTTTTTATATAATGCCTCAAACATAGCCAGTTGTATACTAGAATGAAAACTGAACTTATAAAAAATCAACAAAAGAAAGGTGTTTGTGCCAACATCCCTAGTAATCAATTGAAGAAGCACGCAGAATATCGAATAATGTCAGTATTTTTCGTTCTTACTACCATCTGATTGAGGATGAAAAGCTATACTAAAATTTATTTTTGTACCCAACTACTTCTGAAGGCCTTTTCAAAAGATAAAAGTAAACCTAGGATCACAATCAGATTCAACGTAGAGGGGAGCTCCATGAAACCTTACTATCTCATTAAAATTAAATCGATAATGTTTATCTAGAGACAGAGTATTTCGAATAGAAATGAAATGAGCCGATTTAGTCTATCGATCAATAACTACACAGATTGCATTATTGTCGTGATATGTCTTGGGTAGTACCACAATACTATCCATGGATATATTTTCACATTTCCACTCTGGCAGTTGTAATGGGTGAAGCATCCCTTTTAGTAACTACCACCCATATTTAACATATTTAAGTGTCAAACAGATCAAAGTAAAGGCAGCAATATATTTTTTCATTCCATCCCACAAGTAATAGTCTTAAAGATCTCTGTACATCTTTGTAATGCCAGGAGGAACCGAAAATGGAGAACTATGATCTTCACATAATGACTCCTTCAAATATGAATCCCAAGTCATACATAATCTCTTCACAAACCTCAAAACACAATCTCTATCAATTCTAAAATTAATCAACTTACCCTTCTAAAACAACTTTAAAATTTTCTGCACCGCACTGTCTTCATTTTTCTCTTACTTAATTCCGTCTGGTAAAGATTATTTCACTGACACCTGAAACAAAATAAAGGAATTTTGTGCACCAAAAAATTATATTCCCAAGTTCATCAAATCAAAAAAAAAAGGATCTGATTCCAAATGCAGCATGGATAATGAAACATAACATTTTCGACTCAAATCCTCAGCCTCTTTATTTGATTTTCCGAGATGGTAATGATTCGTTAAATCATAATCCTTAATTAATTGTAACCATCTCCTCCGTCAAATATTTAATTCTTTTTGAGTAAATATACAATTAAATATTTTTTGGGTAGTATATATTTCACAATTTACTCCATACAAATGATGCTTCCATGATTTTAAAGATAATAAAACAATAGCTAATTCCAAATCATGTGTAGGGTAAATTAACTCATGAGGTTTCAACTGGCATGAAGCATAAGAAATTACTTACTCATTCTGCATTAGGATACAACTATGTCCTTTCATCGAAGCATCACAGTAGATAAAAAAATTCACTATTTCTGGAAGGCAGTCCCAAAACTAGAGCATTCACCAATCTTTTTTCAATTAATGAATATAATCATCACATAGCTTTGTCCAAATGAACTTAACACCTTTTTCAGTTAATTTAGTTAGTGGGATAGATAAAAGTGAAAAATTTTCAACAATCCACCGGTAATAACCCACTAAACTAAACAGAACTTCGAATGTAATTCCTATTTGTTAGACATGGACATTTTTAGACAACTTTTGTTTTAGAAGGATCAAAAGTTATGCCATTTTTTTGAAACAACGTGACCAAGGAATGAAATTTGTTTTAACAAAAATTCAAACTTACTAAATGTCCCATATAGTTCCTTTTCTTTTATGATTTACAATAAAATAATTAAGTGACTTTCATGTTCCAGTCATATATTAGAATATAACAAGATATCATCTATAAAAACAACCACAATTTGACACCTGAGTCAAATGAGCCATCACATCAAAAAACTATTCAATTCCGATTCTGCTCATCTTTGGATGCTGATTAGGAAGGACATTTCCATCAGTATGACTTCCTAGTACATCTACATTATTTTCACTACATAAAACCATTTGGGACATAAAAATATCTTAGGTGATGAAACATAGTAATCTGGTAATGATATATCATTTCAATCTTACCATAAATCTGTTTATTAAAATTAATTAAACAATATCATATTTCCTAATGTTTTCTAAAATGACCCATGTTAAAAACTATAAGGACATGGCCTTAAAATTTTCATAATATTTAATTGAGTTAATAATTTTCATAGAATATCTTTTAAGGTTTATAGCAATAGAAAATTTGGTCATAACCAATATATAAAAATTTGAATAATACATGTAGAAACTTCTACTCAGTAACCATTTTTTCATAAAATAAAAAATCATTGAAAACAATAGTCGTGTCATTTCAATGATTTTTGACAACAATACTTTTCTTTGATCCCATCATTGACACTACTCCACTTTATATCCTTTTAAAAATAGTTGAAAACATAGGATAAGCATAAAAAGCACTGTATGGATTACACAAAGAAGAAAAACTATTAGTTTTTCAAAACAAGTGAAACACGAATACCTTATCATAAGTAATAATTTCCAACTTTATGAAGTAGTAAATACTCTTTACTGAATAAAAGATAATTACATACCCTTTTGTAACCAAAGGATTACCATAATCCCTATATAAATCTCACAAAACATATATAGGAAACTTGGGACATAAATGTACTTAAATTGAATAAACATCTGGTTGACTTCCACACATATCACTAAATGGAATAACCATACAGCTGACTCCCATATCTAATAAATTGGATGTTATAACATATCTATCTGTCCCATTTTATCATGGAACCACCCTACATTTGTTTTATCATGTAACCACCCGTCAAATATCCAAATACCATTACATTATCATAAAACATAAAATATTACAAATATAAACATTTCAATAATAGCAATTAATTTGCTATCACAAGATATAATTTCATGATATTGAAATAATAAATCCATTTCAAAAACCATTATCAATATGAAAACACTCAAAAATTAAATAAGGGGTTTCTTTTTCATTTTAGGAAATGTTAAGGCTTATAAAAGATGCAAAATAACGATTACGGTGGCAAAGAGGTCATTTTCACTACACAAGTTAAAAACATTCCATTAGTCTTTCAGTAAAATCCAACATAAAAATAGATTCTCTATGAATGAAATTAAAATTAGAAGGAGTTTATACAACATAGAATGAAATGTCAATTATAAATCAAATTATGCCTCAATGAAAGGAGACTGACACGATGTACCTTACCTCGTGTCAGACTAAACCCATTCCTTCATTAATATATTTAATAATAAAATCATGTTAATTTATACTTTCCTAAGAAAATTTCTCAAGTTTATTATTCATTTTATATCACTTATTAACATGTTACAAACATTCTTTAAACTTTTATGTTAATAATGGCCGTTTGGTCGATATTTGTAACTTGAGTAAAAAATGAACATCTTATACAAGTTGTTCAAGTGGTCATAATTATTTATCTTGAGAATGATATTCATCATTTATATATCATATATATCATATCAATCTATTATATATATGTATTTATAAAAGTACAAAACTTTTGGAGATATGAAATGAAATGCTCCGTTCATGGAGATGAAAATCCAAATGTACGCATGAATGCTACTTTCACTTATATTTCATATTAGAATGAATTAAAACATAATGAAAAATAGGTATATTATAATTCCTGTATAAAATCATATATAAATTCATTAACTATATTCTTTTTACATTCCTCATATGGCATGAATGACTCCTATCACTTTGACGGGTGGTGGTCAGCACATCTTCAAATGATATTATTATAGTTATCCATCATGGAAACCATAAATCATTATATAAATGAAATATAAAGAAGAATAAAAAAATATGAATATAATTCATATCACATATAAATAAAATTCCATCATAATGGCCGCCATAAGTGACTGTAGGAGATAATTGATTAATCATTGTTTCGTGTGGCAGTAGTTCTCCATCAACAGAAATAGTACATTCTTTTCCCTATTAGATGGAGGTGTGTGGAAGTGAAGTTTGAATCCTTCTACTAAACAAACCTAGTATATCGAGGATACTTCTATTATTATAAAATAAATGAGTAAAAATTGTTTAGTGGGTGGAGAAGTAAAATAAAACAAAATAACTTAAGAGAAGGTGTTACCTTTAAATCGGGTAACTCCGTTTGGTTTGAACCAAAACATTTTACTTGATTATCTTTATACCTATAGTAAGGCTTCTAGAAGGAAGATCAGGATATTATTAGCTTATTTGGGCAGAGCTTTGATGATCTATTGGGCTTGAAAAGTCCGAGTAATGATTTTGAAGTGGTGTCCTTTTATTAAAGGGAGGATAGGCTCTTTAGGAATGTTTGAAGGTATTATTTTCTTATAAAATGATATTTGGTTTCAAAATGGCCCAAAAAATTCATTCGATAATAATGTGTATATATGTAAAATAAAATCATCCAATACTCATTGGATTTTGGATATTCTCTAATCCTTGTCTTTTTTATTTTAGCCTTTGTTAATTATTTAATATTCACAATGCCCTCAAATATATATTCATACCATATGGTTAATATATTAACAATAAAATGTCTATAGACCCAAACTGTATCATTAATGACCTTATTAATATAATATATGTCATTTTTACAAAACATATATTTTTAGGACAATTTTCTCATTTAATAAAATATTTATTTATTTAAAAATTCTTTTCTGTCAATTTTAATAATTTTAATATCTTGACTTTTGAAAATATCAAATACTAGTTGATTATTTCAAAAAACATTCATTAATTCAATGATAACTATTAAACATCATCTCTATAATTTTATTATTTCATGAATATTTTCAAAGTAAATTTATTTTAACATTTATACTCTCATTTATTTAAAACATTCATTAACGAGTTAATCATTACATCAACATTGTTTCCTAAATAAATTTATTTATTTTATGTCAAAAAATTGTAAAAAAATTTCCATGATGTAGGAAATATTTATAGCATTCAAATTACTACATATAATCAAATATATCTATTATATAACACAACAATAAAATGGTTTTGTCAAGACTATTCATGTTTATGAATTTTTATTTTTACTTTAAAAAACGTTATTAATGTAATTATCATACACAAGTGACTTTCAAAGGACAAAAGTGTCACACAAGGGTTATATTGGTCGGCCATGACACATGCAATAAGGTTAGGACAAGAGTTATGTTAATTGTTTATTATTATAATATTATTTTTACCATGAATTACCCTATTTACCTTTAACTGTGATAAATAAAAGACCAAACTTACTATTCTTCAAAAACATATTTTCATATCGTTGAACCAAAATTTACATACTGATGACAACCATGTATATCAGATTTTTGAAATTTAATTCTGAAGAGTGGTAAAATTTCATTTAAATGAAAAAGTCAGTTTTTTACTACCAAGTTGTATTTTTCACTATTCTTCACAAATTGATGGTTTTCTAAAAAATACAAAATATTCATCCTAATATATATTTTATTTTACAAATTAAAAAATTATGACTATTTACTAAACTTTGAACATATAATTTTCAATCATTAATAGAAAAATTAATTCCCATTTTCAAAACATAAAACGTGTTTTTATGAAATAATAACTATCAAATGATTGAAATTTGTTTATGTCCAATTTCAATGGAAAAATACATCCAATGAAAAAAATTCTATTAAATGGTAAAAATATAATCTATTTACACATTAAAAACAATTAAAAATTTAATCTATCCGTATGAATAAATTATATTAAAATGATGTTTTGAATTAAAATACAGTATTGTTCACTTTTAATTAAAAAATAAACTTTATCTAAATAATACTAAAATTTCATCCAAAGTAAATTTTGATATCCTAATTATTAATATGAATATTATTTTTTAAAAAATAACATATAAAGGTGACAAATATATATTTAAAAATGGTTCGCCTTTAAAAGGAGGTAAAATGATCTTTAAATGAATAATACAGTATTTATGCTTTAAATCAGATGCATTCCTATTTTAAGTCTCTAAAATTTATTGTATAAATGTGGAGAAATATAACAATCATTTATAATCATATTATAGTTAGTTATGTTCATTCCATCCAATACAGTAGATATGGAATAACTACAATTTTAAATAATATTATTATATTTTTATTTTTCAGTATAACTCAAAGTTGTCTACAACGTATGATTTCAATGAAACCCATTGTTGCGTATCGGGTACGCCATCGAACATAGCATAACCTTTTAGATTAATGTTAATATTTAATTGAAAAATATTAATAAATATGAAAATATCTCATTCTTTATTTATCTAGGATGTTACAATAATCTTTATAGTACCCTAGGTAAATTAAAGGATGGGTGAGATCAACTACTCCATAAGGGTAAAGTACATCAGAAGCAATAAAGAATCAATGATAATATTCAATATTTAAAGGTAAATAAATTAAAAATAATGTAATTTAAATAATAATATTTTCATAAAATGATAATTAAGAGTCAATATGGCAAGGTATATAACTGAAAACACATGTCATTTAATCAAAAAAAATTGACAATGAAATGCTTCTATAGATTTTGGTATAGTTAAAATATCATAGATTATTTCAAAAGAATAAGATTGAAGGAAATGATTTAATTTAATACAGCATGCTTCTAATATATATGATACTATTACCATCAAGACCATTTAGAGTATTTTTTAGGACATTATATTGTTTAGACATTTCAAAGACATTTTAAAACATATTGGTTACAAACACAGGGGGTTTGTCAAAATAATTTTATCCCACGATACAACCAATGAATCGAGTAATTTACATTAAATGACCCCCAAAAACATTTCATACCTATCTACAGAAATAAATATATATCAAATAATCTGTTTAACTCATAAAAAATTTTCCTTATAAAATTTTCTTAAGGATTAATGGATACAGATTTACCAATATTTCTGTACTTAATCGAATAACATTCAACGTAAACACCAAATGTTTAAATGTTATAATTATTAATAAAATAAAAATATTCACCACATAATAATATGGATATTTAATATAAAAGGAAATTTGTAGTGAATATTTATTATAATGAGTGATTTTTTTAGGAGAATGTAAACAATCACAAAAAAACGTGAGATTTCACAATAACATTTATCACTTGGTAATTTTCAAGTCAAAGCCCCTTGGGTGAGATAATTCAAATTGAATCATAAAATAACATGATGAATAAATTATTAATGAAATTATATGTTAAAGAAGATATATATACACCACATTGATGTGTGTTGGTTCATATTAACAATTAATCCTCAATAGAATTTTAATTGAGGCGAAATCCCATACCTTAATCATTCGTTTGGCTGAACTCTTTTGAACCAATAATATATTTATTTTAATAAAATTATTAATTTATAATAGAACCATATTAATATTGATAATATCATATATTATCTTTTTAAAATATGCGATCATCTATTTGTAAAAAATATTCCATTATTTTAAAATTTTAGTGTGTTAATTTGATAGTTTTTCGAGTACATTTGGAAGTGTTGTTTTTTTCTCCTGTTACTTTTTCAATGATTTAATAATATTAAAAATTTAAAAAATGATTTTAATATATTTTATAATATATATATATATATATGTATCTATACTAATCAATAAAATTTGGTGAGAGAAAATGAAATACAATGTTAATAAAAATGGTAGGCCGTATAAAAGCATGAACGATGTTTCAATTTTTAGGTCATTTTGAAAGAATGAAAAGTAAATTATATGTATATATATTATCATTAAATAATAATTTTTATATAATATATATCACATATTTTAATTTAATCCATTATTTTTAACACACCAAGAATCAACGATACGCTTCTCCAGGAATAATACAATAACATGCGACGTATATAAAACCAGGTTCAAGCACACCACGACCAATCAAACTGGCCATTTAAAATGCAGTTATGAATAGTAATACCCACTTATGAAATTTAATATATTTTATTTTTTAATTTGGAATTCATTTTGGGATTCCTAATTTTAAAATTATCTTAGTGTGATTTCTTTTGTACTTTTCTGATAACATTTATATTTTGATGAATAAGGAAAAATGCTAAATTGTAATTAAAAAAAAAAATTTAATGGAAATAACTTATTATATTATATTTTACATTTGATTGGTTTTAATGTATAATTAGATTATATTTTTATAATTAAATATAAATTAGGTCATTGTATGTAATATCAGAGTTAAATTACCCATAAACACATGCCAATCTTTTGATAGTTTCCATTTCTCAAAAACCTTCTTTTTGGTTTTGATAATGGGAATTAATTGTAAATAAATTTCTGCTACTTTTTTGTATTGAATTTCAAAACATGGATTCAATATTTTTAATTATGAGTTCCAAATTGTGTAAATATGTAACTTTTATTTTTTGTCATAATGAATAGTTATTTCAATAAATAGTTTTTTTACACTACAACAAAACTGGGCAAGGCCAGTGCCGACCTTTACCAGTGCTAATGAAAAAGAGATGATAAAGGGGGGGGGTACATTTATCAGCACTAAAAAATTTGCTGATAAAGGGTACCTATATCGACTTTAAAAAAATCGTTGATAAAAGTACACCTTTATCAGCGCATTTTTATTAGCGCTGATGAAGGGGGTCTTTATCAGCGCTTATTTAAAAAGCGCTGATAAAAAGTCTACTTCCAAAAATCATTAAAAATATATATTAATATTTAAATATATAGATATAGTTATATTGATAAAAATGTAATATATATATTTTAAATATAATTTTAAATATATTTTAAATGAGTGTAAATATAAAGTTACACTTAATATATATAATATTTAGTGAAAATGGATTATATAAAATTTAAAAAGTACTTTTAATTATTTATTTGCTAATTATTATTGAGTAATATTTATTTAATAACAATTTGAAGAATAAAAAAATTAAAAAAAGATCTAAAATATGTTGAAAACGCAAATCGAACTTCAAACAGCCATAACTTTTGATCCGGGTGTCCGTTTGAGCTCTACCAAATATCAAATCGAAGCATGTGATGAGAACTACGTAGTTGTGATTTGGGACACCCCGATAAGGGTTTTTCGATGTGAAAATAGGCTCAAATGACCTCAAAAACCGAGTTTTTAGTCAGGGTACCCCGTTCTTTTAACATTTTATGGATTTTCATCCTCGTTTAAGGGGTTATTATTTGAATTTTTTATGGGGACTGAATTTAATCAAATGTATTCCATTAATATTGAAATTATTTGTTTGAAATTTTATCATTTTTTATAATGCACTTATATTTACAATCAAATATATAACAATATATACATATTTCATATATATTCACACCTAAAATTTAATTTTTTTTAAAAATAATTAATCTTATTTACCCATAAAATATACTATCCCTATCTATATTAATAACTAATATCTATATTATTTTTATATACCAATATATCAATATTTATATACCTATACAATAATCTAACTATATATGTACCTATATAATGTGTGTGTGTCTATTTGTCTGTGTCTATATATTAACAAACGAATATTATATATATATATATATATATATATTCTGAAATATTTATATGCATATGTATATAAATATTTTTAATTATACTTATAGAAACACACACAGATATATATATATATGTACGTGTGTGTGTGTGTTGTATATATGTATTTATTTATACACACACAAAACAAAACATATTTTATAATTGTATAGAAAACTAATCTAATAAATATATATTAATATATGAATAAATATATGGATAAAAATATAATTAAATATATAAATATATATATATATATAGCTTAATATTAATATACGAATAAATATATAAATATACACATATATACACATATAAATATAACTAACTATATATATTAATATATAAATAAATATATAAATATAGCTATATATGTATATATATATATATATATTAATACAACTATATAAATTTATATTAATACATGAATATATATATGTAAATATATATATATATATATATATATATATATATCACTATTTGGAGAACAAATCAAATTAGAGGAGTGGTAATGGCTTAGTGAGCATGAGGGGAGGTCTTTGGATCAAAACTTGGTAGAGGCAGGCAGGGGCGCGCATATGGGTGAATTTGGGGGGGGATATAGCGATGTTAAAGGGGTGCTAGAAAGCTCTAATAAAACATTGGGTGGGGGAGCGGGTGGGGAGGGGGTGGGTGGGGTGGGGAACACTGATAAATGGGGGGGAAGAATTTTTGAAAGACCCTTCCGATTTACATATTTCATGTATTTTTTTTTTATTTTTTTTAATTTAATTAAATTTTATAACTTTTAACAGTGCTAAAAAAGCTAAAAAATTGTCCTTTATCGGAGCTTTTTTTAGCGCTTATAAAAGACCCATTTTATCAGCACTTTTATAGCGCTGATAAAAGGGGCCTTTATATGTGCTATTTAGTGCACTGATAAAGGGGACCCCCCTTATCTTCACCGACATTAATAGTGCATTTTTGGCATTATAAAAAGTCGTATTTGTAGTTGTGTTACCATGGGTAAAGGGTAAATCCTGTAATGAAGGGTAAATAAATAATAATATAATAATAATAAATAAACCTAAAATGTGTCCTATAACTATTAGATGATATATGTCTGACCATGGGAATCCTTGGGTCGAATTTGGGACCCCATGAAGCCACATAGAAATGATAATGATATTTAAAATTAATTAATTTTAAATGAAGACAATTATAAGAGAAGCATGTATCTTTTAGTAAAACATTTTTTATATAAGGGTATATAATTGATATCTTTGACTATAACAATTCATATAAAATATAATACGATTTCCAACATCATGATATTTTATTTATAATTTTTAGAAATAATATAAATATATTTATTTATGACACAATAATGACACAATATTTTCCTTATTGATGAATGAATCAAATAAATGATACTGTAAATATTATAATATATATTATTTGAAATTTTTTATTCAATACACATATTTAGTATGTTAATATTACATGTTAGGGTTGTTTCAAAAAAACAAGGAAATCAGGTTGTTATGACGTTCACAAATTCAAAATACTAAATAATATCTAAATTGACCTGAATGAGTTTTTAAAAAAAAAACTAATTTATTAAATGATATAATTTTCCAAAAAATATTATTTCAGATAAATAATGTATATAATAAAATATCTGTTATTAATTAACCACATGGGGTTCTATTAGCATTTTAGAGTATGTTTTTTTACCATATAATAAAAAAATACAAGGAGGCAGGGTAAATGTCAAATTATTTAACTAAGAGATAAATCTAAATGATATGGTTAGTATGGAGTCCTCAAATTTTTTAAATCCTATTGGTTGAGATAATTTCTACCCATAACAACCTTATCCTTTAAATAAATCAAATCTTACCAAATATAAACTGAAAAGTATTTTATAATAAAATTATATTTCAAGCTTTTCCCAAAGTGACCCTCACCTCTCTTATAAAAGGGTACTTTCCCTTCTCTAAAAATCAAACCAACAAATCCATTTGTCTAGGAAAACCCCTAATCCCATATCCTCCCAACTACCCTTGCTTAAAACTATAGGGCTTACATTGATCAGAAATCCAACCTAATGGTTTTTTTTATCGAATCAACGGAAAACACTCGAAGAAGTGGTAATTATTCCATCACATCTTACAAGTACTTTTCTTCTACCACATCCATTTTATTTGTTTTCTCTATACCCAAATAATAAATATAGTAACTTATACATACATTTATGTTATTATAAATATGGTATAACCATATTCATTGTTCTATCCATCCTATTAATGACAATGTCACCATACGTGCGTACGTACGGCTTACCGTCTCCACGTTGTTGTGTAATTTGTTATTCAACACTTAAATATTTTGGATGGGTATAATAATGAGTATAAATGATGTAAATAAAATATATAACTTGTTAATTATTCTTTATTTATTATATACCATTCAACTACATATTATTTCACTGTCAATAGAATGATATTTTCTCTCCTGTGAGCATACGACATAACATCTCCACGATGCGATGATATTTTGTTCCCCATCGTAACCAGTCAAGAATAATTTTCATTTGATGATTAAATATAATTTTTAAGAATATAATATCATTCTATATATGAATCAAATACATATTATCCATAAATAACATGACTTACAAAAAAATCATATAAAGAAAATGAATCAGTTTACACTCGAAATAATGATACTACTGAAATATAATTAACAAATCAATATTTGAAGATCAAATATGATATCATATTTATGTATGTGGTTATTTTATAATTAATAAAAATTATTTATTTGTTAAACATGAGTTTAAGATACCCTCGACCAAGTAAAAATACAAGGTAAGGGTTTATTTTACAATCTCATTATTTTTCGTGATTGTTTATATATAAGTATCCACTGGGATCTCTTTATCATCCACATCTGTGTTTCATGAAAATTATTTTAGAGACATTTTTACTATTCAGTAAAATATTTTTTAATGTAATTTATAACCTTGTTTTACCTTCTATAAAATGTTTTTAAAGGAATCATTCTGTCGTTTTCCAAACATTGTGCATTATGAGCTTTTCATGAAATTAAGGTAAGAATGTATTTTTTAACTTATACGACATGTGTGGATATTTTCCACCGTTATAACATCATAAAAGCTTCACACACATTCTTATAAGAATATTTTAAAAATAAATGTTTTCTTTTATAATTATGTGAATATTAAATGATTTCAAAATAGAAAGAGATATTTCTCTCAAATAGTTTATATTTCATATATGTTAACATAATTTGGTGGATTTTACTTTTTTTTGAAGTAGATTTATAATGATAAAAATCTTCCATATTGTATTTATGGTTTTATGATATGTTTTAATATGTATTAATTCGTTCTATACCATTCATTTTTTCTGGTTAATGTATTAAAATTTCATATTTTAGTTTAAATATGAATTTTTATGTTATGTTTCATCCTTTTCATATGAGGATTTCATTTGAATTAGTATGTCATGGGTGGAACCCAATATAGCACCTCGATGCATCGGTATATCTCATGAGACAAGCTAGTATCTTGAAAAAAGGCATTTACTAAATCTTATTAGATTTATTGGCATGAGGACATGACTATGTGGTTATGATGTCCATAATTATGCATTCCATCATAATGAAATATGTATTGATATTACATGTGATTATTCAAATAGTAGAATATCCCTTTGAATTAGTAGATAGAATAATTTTGATTTATAATTTCCATATTATACTAAAGATTAAGTTTAAAAAATCTTTTGTTTTAGTTCAATACATTGGAATAAATTTTTATGCATATTTATGAATGTTTTTGCTCTATTGTAATCCTTACTGAGCATCTGAGTTCACCCCATTATATATTTTACTTTTCCTAGGATGTGAATATGTATTTTATGGTAGACTTGTATGCATAGGCTAAGGAATAAATGTGTGTTCAGAGGGTAAAAAGTTATGTTGTAGTTTTCATTTCATGATGTAATGTAAAACATATGTATGTATCCAGTTCTTCCATGGCTACTAGACTAACCAGTATTTCGAGGCAAGTCCCATTGTTATCATTCTAATGTTATGTAATAATGCACCGTGTAACAACACAAAAATTCATTAATGAAAATACCTCTTGTTCTAATTAATTCAACCTTTACGTAAAATGTTTATATAAAATTTCAACTTCTTTAGTTTTATGTTAAGAAATGTGACCATTGATAATATAGTTGTTGAACATTGATCGCATTATTAGTAATAGTATAAGGCTTTAGCGAATCCAAATTACTCAGACAAATTAAGAGATGGCCTCATCCAGTAGACGTTCTCCATACGATGCCCATTTGTCAGAACTCAGAAATGAACTGGAGGCATGGGGATTCTCTCCTGATCAATCACAAGATGAGCTTCAACAAGTTAAACATGAGTGGAACTGCCCATCAGAGTTGTGAAAGTTGATAGAAATTACCACCCAAGAAATATTATCCAGGCCACCCCAAGTGTCTTTCACCATTGAACACCTTACTCATTGGTCTTATGTCAGTGTTATAAGTGTTTATGTAATAAGACCTTATCACTATGGTTATGTACATTATTTTTTGTATATAATAATAAATATATTTTCAGGTTATTTTTGTTACCTTGTAAATAGTTTGTAAAGATGAAATAGTGTCTAGTTAATATTAAACTACGAAATCTATTTTGATGAATTAATATATTTTTAGATTAAATAATATTTTAATAAATTATTAATATTATTAAATTAATATTTATTAAATATAAATGATCGTATAATATTATGAATGCAATTGTAATTATTATTAATGTTCAAAAGATATTTTTTCTCAAAACCCGTGATTTTTCATTAAATGACAGTTTAAATTTTAAAACTGAAAATTAGTATATTTAGAAAATTATTTAGATAAAATGAATATTATTTCTGGAATCAGGATGTCGAAATTATCTGACGGTAAATATTTCATAATTTTATGAGATAGTGAAATTTTTGGGTAAAAATTAAATAACATTTTAATAGATAATTTTTTATGACATCATAATGACCAATAGTGATGTAATAAAATACTATAAGCTTTATGTTCAGCAAATATATGTTTTAACGTTAAAATAATGTGATTCTGGGTTTGTTCGACTTATTTTACAAAGAAATAATGGACCTTTCAAGGCTTATTAAACATCTTGTCATTTTAAATTGTATTCCATGGGAGTGTGACTCACATCAACATAAGAAACCCAATTATTTTAAGAAGAACAGACTTTTTCATTATAAAATATTGTTTTCCACTCCAAAATGGCCAAAACCATAGGTTGTTTTGTGGTTTGAATATGTTTAATGTGATGTGTCCAAATCATTAATAATAATGAATTCCCTCACGTTTCCTATATGAATCCACCCATTATCCCACATTCTCCTCGCTCAATGCATTTGGAGTTCATCCAACCTTTTCCCTACTCTCCCTAGAATCCTCCCAAGGTGCCCCAAGATCCCGAGAACCCTCTCTCAAGCATCTCTCATGTCTTTGGAAGCACACTTCCAAGTAAGGTCTTTTATTCCTTTCTCATTTTTGTCTAAAATTCTTTATGTTATTATGCCCTTTTAATTTCAACTATAAATGTTGGGGTATGGTTTCTCACCTTCCCCATACTTTCCTATTTATTTTTGAATGATTGGAGTCCCATTTCTCTCTCATCAAATGCTTCCTATGTACACCTATTACTATGTCGAAATTCTTAAAATAATTTTTCCCTCCTCATTTACATCCAAGCAATTCTTCTGTATCAAGAATCTAAATTTACATTACAATTTTGGTGAAATGTAACTATAGGAACCCACACTGTACATTTCATGTAAATATGATGAGACACAGCTTTCTCTCTCATCAACCATTTTTATTAATTCATACGTCATGTCATTATGATGCTGAAATTGTAGCAATTTTCCAAGCCAATGTCATTATGTAGTGAATACCATTCCCATTTCCTTATCAAGGGTATTCATATTTATGCACATTTACTTATTGATAATAAATTTTCATGTATGAATTCCACATTCTATTATCATAAAATAAATGATTATGTTTTATGAATCGATGTTATATGGTCCATCTGGCACACTTACGAATGAAATAAAATGTTTAAGAAGGGTCCACCCTTATAGCACTCCAATGCATAAGGTAAAGTATAGTATCATGATACGTCATGTGAAATGGGTGTTGACTGATGCTAATTCAAGTGCAACTGGGTTTTTATCATTCTTCATGTGCAATGAGTATTTACACATGCTCCATGTGCAATGATCCTTGGCTCATGCTAATTTCATGTCAAGTGTTGTTTCCACATTTCAATGTTATGATTATCATGCTTTATCATGAATTCATGTTTAAGCTCCTCTCGTTCTCTATTTATTTTCCAATTGACTAACATGTATTGTATTCTTCATGTTATTCCATGATTATTCCATTACTGGGCTTCATACCTATCCCTTTTCTTATGCATGTCCACAGGTTATCACAAGAAATGATAAGTACGAGGGAATGTAGTGGTCATGTAATGAATGTTTTCAATAAAGATGTTTTATTTCATGTTATAAGTTGTTATGTAATGTTTCAAAGACCCAATGACACTATACCTCTTGATCTTCCATGTTATATCAATTTGAAATTTTACATATTAAATCAGGATTATGTTTTTAATAAAATCATGGTTATCATAGTTGGTATCAGAGGATAGGTTTAGTTATTTTTGGGATTAGGATTAGAAAACCCTAGTAAAGCCTTAGCGAAAAGAATAAGTATAATGAAAACATCCCTATGTTTTTGTGGGAATTGATTAAGTGGTTTATCACGTTTATATATCCCTGTCTGTAAACAAGTAGGTAGAGGCGGCTCGGGCACAGATTTATCCTAGGTGTAAAACACGAAAACAACACTTTGAGTTAGACTCGAATGGGAACTAGTGAATAACAATGGGCCTTTCTGCACTCTTGGTTCTGACACTCCCGGGGGATATGCTTTGGTAAATTCAAAAGCCTAGTATGAACCATTATTAAGGGGGGAAAATTCCATAAGAATATATGTTGGAATGTAGATCATGGATAACATAGACAGAAGCCAATAAATTCATATGTTAAGGAAATAAGTGTTATTTATAAGTCATATGTTTTTTCCTTGTATTAACCATTATGTTTTACCCAAAATGTTCCTTTTATTCTATCAAATGGCTTGTAATAGGATTCATTAGGCTAACAACTGAATTGGAGATCATTGTGATGACTATACTAATGAGATTCCCAATCCAATGGTAGAGGGAATCACGAACTATGTCATGCTTTCAGCTAACACAATAATTGAATAGAAACATGGATCAAGAGGAACATTCAACCCCCCCCCCCCCACTAATAAAGATAATGTCTCCATTGAGTGGTTTGTTAGACAAAGGCCTCCAACATTTAATGGATTATTTGATTTCTCAATCGATGAACAATGGATCAACTCTATTGAAAAGATCTTCTCTGACCATTAATTGTAACACCCCAGGTAAATAAAGAATATGACATTTCATATTTATCCATATTTGTGAATCAAATATTAATATTACTTTAAAGGGGATGCTATACTCGATGGCGTACCCAACACGCAACAACGAGTTTCTTGGGAATCTTACGTTGCACTCTAATAATAAAATAATATTATTTTAAATGGTAGTTAACACGTAGCCGTTGTATTGGCGCCAATGGATATAAATAACTAAAATATGATTATATATGTTTTTAAATGTTTTTACATTTATCCAATAAAATATAAAGGCTTAAAATACAGAAAGAATTCAATTTTAGGCATATATGCCCTAGTTTTCACTAAAGGTTCACTTATTGCCTTTTGATGGCGAACCGTCATTAAATATAGTTTTGTTCACTCCTATACATTATATTGGACCAAATAAAACTCTTCTTAAGAATCGGGACATCAAAATTTACTTTGTGTAAATTTTTGGTATCTTTCCGATAATGTTCATTTTTTTAATGAATAGTGTAAATTGTTTTATTTTAATTCAAAACCTCTTTTTAATATAATTTATTTATATGATTATATTATATTTTGAATTGGTTTTAATGTGAAATTAGAAAATATTTTTACCATTAAATCCAATAGTGGTCGTTGGAATTAATTTCACTTTGAAATCAGACTTAAACTAGTGTCAATCTTTTGATACTTATTGTTTTATAAAAACACGCTATTTGCTCTGACAGCGGGAATTAATTATTAAATTAATTAACGTGACTTATATGTTTTGAATTTTTTAAAATATACTTCATTTTTGAATTCGGAATATCAAATATAGCTTATTGTGAATTTTTGGTAATTTTCTGACAAACTTCATTTTTTGATGAATAGTGAAACCACTAAGTGGTACTTATAAAGACTGATTTTCCATTTAAATGAAATTTTTCCATCATTGTGTTTTGAATTTCAAAAATACGACATACATGGTTGTTATTAAGAAGTAAAATGTGGTTCAATGGGATAAAAATAATTTTTTGGTGAATAGTAACTTATTAAGTTCTTAATCGCGATTAGTGGTAATTAGGGTAGTTTAAGGTATAAATAATGCTTTAATAATATAAAATGACCTAGAAACATGTCCCAACATTATTGGTTGTGTCATGGTCGACCAAGAAAATCCATGGGTAAACTTGGGGACCCCATGGATCCACTTTGGTTGGGAAATGACAAAAATAACATTTTATTTAATGTAAAAGTAAAATTGACACAAACATGATATGTTTTACTAAAACAATTTTTAAGTGGGGTTATACAAGTCATCTTATTGATTATAAATATTCATTGGAAAGATAAAAATATTTCCTACATCATAGTATTTTGTTTATAATTTTTAGACATTAAATAAATTAAATTATTTATGACATAATAATGATGCAGCGATGACATCATTATTTGACGATTTAAATAAAATGGAAAGATAATGTAAAATCTATGAACTACACATGTCCAAAACTTATTGTATGAGTGGATTTAGAAACCTTATCACCTTATCCACTAATTATATCAATGTGGGACCTTTTGAAACCGAAACACATTTTCAAATAATGTAATATTTCTTTACTTTCCAAAAGTGCCCCTCCTCTCCTCTTATAAAAGGCCCCCACCTCTACCTCATTTAACACACTCTTAAAGCCTTTGGCTCGGCCAACCCCTGCCCATTTACTCTCTCCACATCCCTCTCCTCATCCTAGATGATTCCCTTTGGGCAGAAGCCTTTCAAAGGAAGCCTTTAGGCTCAAATCATAAGGAGTTACACTTTTAAAGGTAATTCATTCTCTCATGTTCATTTGTTTTATTTTACTTCTCCAACCCCCTAAACTCTTTTTATTTACTTCTTTTGTTACAACACCAGTATCTTCAATATACTAGGATGTTGTTATAAGATTTATTCGATCTACACTCTCACACAACTACATCAAATGGTTAAAGAACATACGGTTTCCGTGGATGGTGAAATTCTTCCTCCTGAAACGATGATTGTTCAATACTCATTTAACACCTTCAAAGGTGGCCATTATGATGTCACTATTTTTATATATGATATATAATATGTTGATGTTTTATTTATTCTTTTGTATTTTTCATTTTTGTCTTACCTTTATGGCTTCCATTATGGGTATACGCGATATCTTCATTTAAGGAAGTGCGGACTACCGCCCCCTCAAAGTGATTTGATTCTTTAAATAACATATGTGGGATGTATAAAGGATGGAAATATGATATTATATATGATATTATACTGGAATTATAATATACCTTTATATCATTATTATTACATTCTATAAAATACGAAATAGAAATGAAAGTAGCGTTCATGCGTACGTACGGCTTACCGTCTCCATGAACGGTGCATTTCATTTCTTACCTCTAAATGATTATGTAATGTTATAAATGCATGAATGTACTGGATATATATGAAATATATGATATCTACATAATGAATACAGTTCTGGATATAATAAACATTTGGCCACATGAACAACATGTAATTGTAAGAAGTCCACTTTCGACTTAAGAACCAAATATCGGCAAAACAAATATTATTAACTTAAATGATTACATAATGTTTATGACATGGTAATAAGTGGTATAAAAGTAATAATGAAATTGAAAAATGTTCTTAAGGAATTAGAAATTAACTCATGTTTATTATTTAGGAGATTAAAGAACGATCGAGTCAAGTCGGACCCGAGGTAAGGGATCCTACAACTCTCTTTCTTTTTAAGTACACTCTTTTATGTCATTTATTTTAAGCTCATCTTTCTTATGATTGGGATGTTATTTTATATTAAATTTACTGTAATTTTTATGTTCATGTGATGAGAGACCCTATTCTCTCTCATCACTCCATTTTGGAAGTTTTGAGTGGCGCCGTTAGGCTGCCGAACATTCGTAAGAGATCTAACCTCTCTCTTTCTTTTTATGTACTCTCCTTTATGTCACTTCTTTTAAACTCCTCCTTGCAATGTTGGGGGATTTTCTTTTATATTCAACTTTCTGTAAATTCTATTGTAATATGATGAGATACTCTATTTTATCTCATCAATCCATATTCGGAAGTTTTATGTGGCGCCGTTAGGCTGCCGAGTTTTCATAAGGGATTTTTCATCTCACTTTTATTCCCGTGAGATTTATGCTACATTTGCCACAAATTCCATTGAGTGGGGTATGTACTGACCATTATTCTACTCTTTGTGTAATATACTTTCGTTTATGAGTATTTACATCAATTACCTATTGTCTTTCTTTCATGGGGTGTATGTTTTGAAAGATACCCAAGTCGGTAAGGGAACCTTTCACCCTCCTCTTTTTTAAAAGACTTCTTTTATTGGGTCTTTTAATTTAAATATTTTTATGTTGGGATATGTTCACATACATCCTTATTGATGTAAATTCTATGTACAAGTGATGAGATACACTTTTTATCTCTCATCAACTCATTTTGATGTGATGCCGTTAGGCTGTCAAGGGAACTTTTTAACCCAATTTCGATTTCTTTGGGTTCAACTTGTAGTCATTGAATATGTCATCCATTGAATATGTGTGAATGACCTTTTATTGTATTACACTTAATATCCACTTATATTGGGTGTATATATATTTTGCACACATGTTTTTAAGATTTATTTTTCCTTAATTTAAGGATACCTTCTTTATAAGGGATTTCATCACATTTGACATTTCTATTGAGGGTTCATTGTTGGTATGCACCAATTCACTCTTATATGGTGTATATACTGTCCTTTGGAGTATTATATCATGAATCCTTTTATTCTCATGATATTATAAAGTTCTGACTAAATGTTATTCCTTGATTATTGTATTCAAGTGTCTCTAATTTTGGTAAAACCCCTTTAACCAAAATATCGTTTTAAATGTTTTAATTATTTGTTCTTATTAATATCCATGTTTTCAAAATGGTTTTATGGATTTATTTATATGGATATTAATGGTTTAAGATGTTAAAATCTTCAAGGTGGTATGGGACACTTTGATTCAAAAATCTCTTTGTTAAATTTTTTAAATGGTTTTGGAAATGGTTTCTTTTTGAATGGATTCATTATTTCAATATACCAAAATGTTATATTGTGATTGAAATGTGGAAATACTATGTTTCCTTTATGCATGTTTTATGTGATACGATTATGTTATGGTCCTTGGGAATTTTTATGAAGAACGGGTGGTTCCGTGAAAAACTAAGGGCGGGTGAGCCCGTTATAGCTCTCCAATGCATTGGGTAATGCGAAGGAGTGAAACGTTAAGGTTTCTCCGAAGAGATTTATGGAATATACTGTGATGGGTATTCCAAACGTAACCAAGAGGGTTACTCCCTATGTAAGAATGTTATGAATGCCTGAAGTTACTTTTATGTCTTATGATTTCTATGATTTATTCATGATTTTATATGCCTATGTTTTATGGGTAAAGTATGATTTCATTATTATGTATACATGTACTCATGTTTCCTTTCCATATCTATATATCCCTTACTGATCTTTTTATGCTCATCCCAAGTTTTTGAAATGTTTTTCACAGGTCAAGGGAAAGGTACATGATGTTATGATAGTGTCAAGGATGTGTCAGGAATGAATCCATGTTTTATTTTAAATATGTTTCCGTTGATGGGAAGAATGAATACTGTCTTTTATGTAACCACTTTGTTTAAATGTGGAATGTAATGCAAGTTTCATGATCTAATTCTCTAAAACTCTAAACCTGAAAAGATCCTCAATGTGTAATCTTATAATAACTCAAGATTAAGTACGGTTTAAGGCTGGGGCCTTATAGTTGGTATCAAAGGTCGGTTTAGATAACTTTAGAGGTTAGGGTATTCTTTAAGCATAAGTGACATTACCATAATGGTTAGTATTTCATAAAGAGTCCTAGTTTTAGAAAAAGTGAATGAGTAAGTTAATCTTAGTGTTTACCTTCCTCATTAGTAAATGATGGTTCTGTTGATATACTCACATTGACATTTCTATTTTTAGTGAATGGATGGATCTAGCAGGCACCAAAGAGACAACAGGTTTGAAGGAAACTGTGGTGGTTCTCTGATTAAGATACTAGATAAAATGGAGGATTCAATGAGGAAACTCGTGGATGTTCTAAACCAAATATCAAGGAGTCATGATCAACCACTTAAACCTTGGCGATTTCTCTAATGCATCATGTATGAGATGGCCAACTCGATGTGGAAATTCAGGTAATAATTATTAAGGTAACCATTAGGGTTTATATGATCCTTACTTTTGAGGTAATTATGGGTTATTATATGATATGATGGAAAATAAAGGGCATGAGATAAACGTGAGGTTAAAATATGTTATGATTATTCTTGAATATTTTATCTCATTTTGGGGAATGTTTTAAGAATTATATAGTTCTGGAAAAAGGACAACACGTAGACTGTGTGACATCCCGTCGCTTCGGACAAAGCTGCGGGAATCGAACCCACAACCAATGTGCGACTGGTATTTATCGCCTACCACTAGACTACGTGAAGTCCCTGGTTAGTTGGACTGATTCATTATAGTTATATGATTTTATGAATTAACAGTAAGTTGATTTTGGGTTATTTATGAAAATTATTAACCTATCATGGAGGATATGTGATTAGGTTAATTACTATTCAATACGAGACTTTAGGAGCAACTGATGTTGTTTGGAGGTAAATGTTACGATTTATCTTGGAAGACTATGCGACTAAATCCTTCAAATATTTGGGTTTCAATCTTATATTGGTTTTCTTTGAAGAATTTAATGGAAAAATTGATTATAGAATGGTCCTCGTTGAACTTTGGGTTTTGTTGGACAAATTTTAGAGGTTAAGAATAGATTTTATTTTTATAAAGGGTTATCCTTTTCTGGATTATCTGATCTTGTAATAACCTTTTTGGTTTTGGTTAAATTCTAAATACATGGGAAGTATATAGTTCTATTTTTTGGATTAGGTGATTCTCTAGAAGTTGATTATAGTACTCTTAATGTGAACAAGTCTTCCTAAATACTCGTCTTTTAGAGAAAATATGAGTTTGTGTAAGGAATCTAATAAAAGTTGAAAGTCAATATGATAAGTGATTATGTTTCCTTATGAATAAACTCCTCAATAAAAAGTAACTTAAAACAAAAATGTTGTCTATTAACTTTTCCTACTGGGGAATCGAATACCGTTTAACCCATCACAAGTTTGTGATTTTCTCGTGGTTTACTTTCTCCTAAACATGTTTTCTATCACTCTCCATCAGAACATGACCCTTTTTTTTCCTCCATGTCCATGTTTTCATACTTGGAATCCTATTATGGGTTAAATCGGGTGACCTTTGTACTTATCTTTCTTTATTTTAAAGTGATTGTTTTACCGATCCTTGTTCCGATGTGGGACTTTCAAGGATGTTCCCAAGCCCAATTTTAAAATTGCGAGGACGCAATTCCCAAAAGGGGGGGAAGGATGTAACACCCCAGGTAAATAAAGAATATGAAATTTCATATTTATCCATATTTGTGAATCAAATATTAATATTACTTTAAAGGGGATGCTATGCTCGATGGCGTACCCAACACGCAACAACGAGTTTCTTGGGAATCTTACGTTGCACTCTAATAATAAAATAATATTATTTTAAATGGTAGTTAACATGTAGCCGTTGTATTGGCGCGAATGGATATAAATAACTAAAATATGATTATATATGTTTTTAAATGTTTTTACATTTATCTAATAAAAGATAAAGGCTTAAAATACAGAAAGAATTCAATTTTAGGCATATATGCCCTAGTTTTCACTAAAGGTTCACTTATCGCCTTTTGATGGCGAACCGTCATTAAATATAGTTTTGTTCACTCCTATACTTTCTATTGGACCAAATAAAACTCTTCTTAAGAATCGGGACATCAAAATTTACTTTGTGTAAATTTTTGGTATCTTTCCGATAATGTTCATTTTTTTTAATGAATAGTGTAAAATGTTTTATTTTAATTCAAAACCTCTTTTTAATATAATTTATTTATATGAATAGATTATATTTTGAATTGGTTTTAAAGTGAAATTAGAAAATATTTTTACCATTAAATCCAATATTGGTCGTTGGAATTAATTTCACTTTGAAATCAGACTTAAACTAGTGTCAATCTTTTGATACTTATTGTTTTATAAAAACACGCTATTTGCTCTGACAGCGGGAATTAATTATTAAATTAATTAACGTGACTTATATGTTTTGAATTTTGTAAAATAGACTTCATTTTTGAATTCGGAATATCAAATATAGCTTATGGTGAATTTTTGGTAATTTTCTGAAAAACTTCAATTTTTGATGAATAGTGAAACCACTAAGTGGTACTTATAATGACTGATTTTCCATTTAAATGAAATTTTTCAATCATTGTGTTTTGAATTTCAAAAATATGACATACATGGTTGTCATTAAGAAGTAAAATGTGGTTCAATGGGATAAAAATAATTTTTTGGTGATTAGTAACTTATTAAGTTCTTAATCGCGATTAGTGGTAATTAGGGTAGTTTAAGGTATAAATAATGCTTTAATAATATAAAATGAACTAGACACATGTCCCAACATTATTTTTTGTGTCATGTCCGACCAAGACAATCCATGGGTCCACTTGGGGACCCCATGGATCCACTTTGGTTGGGAAATGACAAAAATAACATTTTATTTAATGTAAAAGTAAAATTGACAACAACATGATATGTTTTACTAAAACAATTTTTAAGTGGGGTTATACAAGTCATATTTTTGATTATAAATATTAATTGGAAAGATAAAAAGATTTAATACATCATAATATTTTGTTTATAATTTTTAGACATTAAATAAATTAAATTATTTATGACATAATAATGATGCAGCGATGACATCATTATTTGACGATTTAAATAAAATGGAAAGATAATGTAAAATCTATGAACTACACAAGTCAAAAACTTATTGGATGAGTGGATTTAGAATCCTTATCACCTTATCCACGAATTATATCAATTTGGGACCTTTTGAAACCGAAACACATTTTCAAATAAAGTAATATTTCTTTACTTTCCAAAAGTGCCCCTCCTCTCCTCTTATAAAAGGCCCCCACCTCTGCCTCATTTAACACACTCTTCAAGCCTTTGGCTCGGCCAAACCCTGCCCATTTACTCTCTCCACATCCCTCTCCTAATCCTAGATGATTACCTTAGGGCAGAATCCTTTCAAAGGAAGCCTTTAGGCTCAAATCAAAAGGAGTTACACTTTTAATGGTAATTCATTCTCTCATGTTCATTTGTTTTATTTTACTTCTCCAACCCCCTAAACTCTTTTTATTTACTTCTTTTGTTACAACACCAGTATCTTAAATATATTAGGATGTTGTTATAAGATTTATTCGAGCTACACTCTCACAAAACTACATCAAATGGTTAAAGAACATACGGTTTCCGTGGATGGTGAAATTCTGCCTCCCGAAACGATGATTGTTCAATACTCATTTAACACCTTAAAAGGTGGCCATTATGATGTCACAATTTTTATATATGATATATAATATGTTTATGTTTTATTTATTCTTCTGTATTTTTCATTTTTGTCTTACCTTTATGGCTTCCATTATGGGTATACGTGATATCTTCATTTAAGGAAGTGCGGACTACCGCCCCCTCAAAGTGATTTGATTCGTTAAATACCATATGTGGGATGTATAATGGATGGAAATATGATATTATATATGATATTATACAGGAATTATAATATACCTTTATATAATTATTATTCCATTCTATAAAATACGAAATAGAAATGAAAGTAGCGTTCATGCGTACGTACGTCTTACCGTCTCCATGAACGGTGCATTTCATTTCTTACCTCTAAATGATTATGTAATGTTATAAATGAATGCATGTACTGGATATATATGACATATATGATATCTAAATAATGAATACAGTTCTGGATATAATAAACATTTGGCCACATGAACAACATGTAATTGTAAGAAGTCCACTTTCGACTTAAGAACCAAATATCGGCAAAACAAATATTATTAACTTAAATGATTACATAATGTTTATGACATGGTAATAAGTGGTATAAAAGTAATAATTAAATTGAAAAATGTTCTTAAGGAATTAGAAGTTAACTCAAGTTTATTATTTAGGAGATTAAAGAACGATCGAGTCAAGTCGGACCCGAGGTAAGGGATCCTACAACTCTCTTTCTTTTTAAGTACACTCTTTTATGTCATTTATTTTAATCTCATCTTTCTTATGATTGGGATGTTCTTTTATATTAAATTTACTGTAATTTTTATATTCATGTGATGAGAGACCCTATTCTCTCTCATCACTCCATTTTGGAAGTTTTGAGTGGCGCCGTTAGGCTGCCGAACATTCGTAAGAGATCTAACCTCTCTCTTTCTTTTTATGTACTCTCCTTTATGTCACTTCTTTTAAACTCCTCCTTGCAATGTTGGGGGATTTTCTTTTATATTCCACTTTCTCTATATTCTATTTTAATATGATGGGATACTATATTTTATCTCATCAATCCATATTCGGAAGTTTTATGTGGCGTCGTTAGGCTGCCAAGTTTTCATAAGGGATTTTTCATCTCACTTTTATTCCCGTGAGATTTATGCTACATTTGCCACAAATTCCATTGAGTGTGGTATGTACTGCCCATTATTCTACTCTTTGTGTAATATAATTTCGTTTATGAGTATTTACATCAATGACCTCTTGTCTTTCTTTCATGGGGTGTATGTTTTGAAAGATACCCAAGTCGGTAAGGGAACCTTTCACCCTCCTCTTTTTTAAAAGACTTCTTTTATTGGGTCTTTTAATTTACATATTTTTATGTTGGGATATGTTCTCATACATCCTTATTGATGTAAATTCTATGTCCAAGTGATGAGATACACTTTTTATCTCTCATCAACTCATTTTGATGTGATGCTGTTAGGCTGTCAAGGGAACTTTTTAACCCAATTTCGATTTCTTTGGGTTCAACTTGTAGTCATTGAATATGTCATCCATTGAATATGTGTGAATGACATTTTATTGTTTTACACTTAATATCCACTTGAATTGGGTGTATATATATTTTTCACACATGTTTTTGAGATTTATTTGTCCTTAATTTAAGGATACCTTCTTTATAAGGGATTTCACCACATTTGACATTTCTATTGAGGGTTCATTGTTGTTATGCACCAATTCACTCTTATATGGTGTATATACTGTCCTTTGGAGTATTATATCATGAATCCTTTTATTCCCATGATATTATAATGTTCTGACTAAATGTTATTCCTCGATTATTGTATTCAAGTGTCTCTAATTTTGGTAAAACCCCTTTAACCAAAATATCGTTTTAAATGTTTTAATTAGTTGTTCTTATTAATATCCATGTTTTCAAAATGGTTTTAAGGATTTATTTATATGGATATTAATGGTTTACAATGTTAAAAGCTTCAAGGTGGTATGGGACACTTTGATTCAAAAATCTCTTTATTAAATTTTTTAAATGGTTTTGGAAATGGTTTCTTTCTGAATGGATTCATTATTTCAATATACCAAAATGTTATATTGTGATTGAAATGTGGAAATAATATGTTTCCTTTATGCATGTTTTATGTGATACGATTATGTTATGGTCCTTGGGCATTGTTATGAAGAACGGGTGGTTCCGTGATAAAATAAGGGCGGGTGAGCCCGTTATAGCTCTCTAATGCATTGGGTAACGCAAAGGAGTGAAACGTTAAGGTTTCTCCGAAGAGATTTAGGGAATATATTGTGATAGGTATTCCAAACGTAACCAAGAGGGTTACTCCCTACGTAAGAATGTTATGAATGCCTGAAGTTACTTTTATGTCTTATGATTTCTATGATTTATTCATGATTTGATATGCCTATGTTTTATGGGTAAAGTATGATTTCATTCTTATGTATACATGTACTCATGTTTCCTTTCCATATCTATATATCCCTTACTGAGCTTTTTATGCTCATCCCAAGTTTTTGAAATGTTTTTCACAGGTCAAGGGAAGGGTACATGATGTGATGATAGTGTCAAGGATGTGTCAAGAAAGAATCCATGTTTTATTTTAAATATGTTTCCGTTGATGGGAAAAATGAATACTGTCTTTTATGTAACCACTTTGTTTAAATGTGGAATGTAATAAAAGTTTCATGATCAAATTCTCTAAAACTCTAAACCTGAAAAGATCCTCAATGTGTAATCTTGTAATAACTCAAGATTAAGTAAGGTTTAAGGCTGGGGCCTTATATTAATGTTTTGAACTAGAGAAGGTTCTCTTTGGTGCTTATCGTAAGGATGGTGATGATGATCAATGGTGGATGTTAAACAAAAATACCAATCCCTAGGAGGAGATCGAGATGTCGTAATGTAAAGATTTCCTGATGATGTTTTTTGATAAATATTTTCCACGAACCCTCAGGTATAGATGTAAAGGGACTTCGATGTCCTCAATCAAAAAGACGACGAATATGTTGGAGTGTACGAGGAAAAAATCACATGGCTTCTATGATAAACATATTACATTGTCATTTCTCTTAAATTCAATGTTGACCGCTTCTTTGGTAGGCTGAAACCTAGCCTGCGAAAAGTGGTTGCAATCTGTGACCTCAATAGCAATGAAGAAATTGTCTGATGTGCCCTCATGGTCAAAATGGAGATCGTAGAATCATAGGTGTATAATGGAGATATGAATCATATTGTGGACTTCAATGGTAGTGGTACGATGAATAAATCCAATGGTGCTATGAAGATCCATCACCCCACATTCCAATGGTGTGGAAAGAAGTACCCCAGAAATTCCCTGAAGGGTAAAAGAAACCGCTTTTGGTATAGAAGAGAAGGGCACCTAGCAGTTAGCTGTCGGCATGAATGGCTCGTGGCTATGACAGAGGTGAGGAATGCTCCGTTCGATCCTCAATGTGTTATTCATTGCTTCAACTGCAAACAACTATGGGTTCTTTCAAATCAGTTCCCTAAGACAAAGGTTATCTGAGGCATCCAACAACCTCCAAGGTAGCAAGGGTGAGCTTTTTCCATCACTACTGCCGAAGTGAACCCTGACAATGATGTGGTGACAAGTACACAAGTTATTCATTCAGGAATATAGAACACACATGTTCATTAATGTTCAATGCATTATTTTAAATCTCGAATGTTTTGTATAACAATACCATCACCACCATAAATCATGGAAGTGAAGATGTCAGTGAGTACGATAAATGGGGTTGTTATTGCATCCCATGAATATAACTCCTCCATGTCATAATATGTGTATTTAAATCCAAGTGAACCTCTTCATACTCCCTCTAGTGGAATTTTTTGCAATTTTTGGCTTCTATTGGGATTCTTTATGTAGACCCTACATAAATTTCCATGAGAGGAAAATCACTCTCCATGCGGAGAATCGACCCCCGATTCATTACAAGTAAAAGGAGGAAGATGAATCTTCATTAGCTCCATCATCTCAAGTGTGGATATTACTGCCCTATGAACACACATATCTGGCTCAGATGATTGATTCCATGGAATCAACCATCCTTGAGGACATGCCTATTGTGAGGGGATTCACTGAAGTGTTTCCCGAGGAATTTCCTGGTCTTCCTCCTAGAAGAGATGTTGAATTATAAATTGATCTTATACCTGGGGCGTTGCCAATATCCAAGACTCCATATAGAATGTCTGTTTTGGAGCTTGAAGAGTTGAAGAAACAACTACTAGAGAATCTAGATAAAGGGTTTATATTCCCAAGTGCTTCACCATGGGGTGCACCAACCATCATTGTTTAGAAGAAGGATGGATCAATGCGCCTTTGCATCGATTACCATGATCTCAACAAAATCATGATAATGAACGAATATCCTCTCCCATGAATTGATGAATTGATTGATCACCTGCATGGATCACAATACTTCTCCAAGGTGGCATTGTAGTCGAGATATTATCATATAATGTTGAAAAAGGAAGATATCACCAAGACTTATTTTCATATAATATACAGGAACTATGAATTCATTATAATTGCTTTCGAACTCACTAATGCTCTAGAAATCATCATGGACTTGATGAATCGGGTGCTTTGATATTACATCAATAAATTTGTGGTAGTCCTTATAGATTATATGTTGATATACTCCAAAAACCAAAGAGGATCATGATGAGCATCTAAGGACTGTACTAGAGACCTTGCAGAAGGAGAAGCTCTATGCCAAGTACAACAAGTGCGATTTCTGGTTGAAGGAGGTATCATTCTTTGGCCATATCATTACATGTAATGATATATCTAGGGATCCCTCGAAAACAGTTTCAATTGAGGGATTGTCGAGGCCAACATCGGTAACAGATATCCGTAGCTTCTTGGGGTTAGCAGGATATTATCGATGATTTGGGAGAAATTTATCATGATTTTCCAACCCACATACAAAGCTAACTCAAAAGGGAGTATAGTTGTCTTGAGGTTATGAATGGGAAGAAAGATTCAAGGAGTTAAAAAGGAGGCTTATCAATGGGACTGTTCTCACATTACCCACAAGTGGAGAACATTTCGTGGTATTCAGGGATGCATCAAAGAAGGTCCTAGGATGTATGTTGATGCCAATAACAAAGTCATTACCTATGATTCAAGGAAATTGAAAGTTCATGATTTGAAATATCCAACACATGACCTCGAAATGGATGTAGTGATCTCCGCTTTGTAAATTTGGTGGCATTATCTCTTTGGTGAGAACTGTGAAATATATATGGGCCCCACAAGCCTCAAGTATATATTCACACAGAAAGAGTTTAATATGTGCCAATGAAGATGGTTAGAGAAGATAATAGACTACGACTGCTCAATCCATTACCACCCTGGGAAATAAAACAAGGTGGTTGATTCTCTATGTAGAAAGGACCTAGCAATTTTATCATTGATGATAATTTAAAAGGATCCAATCCTTATAGATTTGATGAGGATGGACATGGGAATTATAACACCCCAAACCCTATAGGCTAGTGCCGGTGCATTACTTGCGATATTGGCATGGTTATAAGTAATGAAATTCCTAAAAGAAAAATCAGTTAAGTATTATTGAAGAAACTAGATACATAGATGTTACATAAATTACATTGGAAAGGTTTAAATAATAAAATAAATAATGAAAACTAAAACTGAAACCATAAGAACATAATAAATGTCCTTCTCCTCATCACCTGTTGAGGGTAAACGATGAAAGTGGTGAGCTGAAATACTCATTAACAGTTTAAAATAGTGGAAGAATGAGTAAAATAAAATGGTAATCATAATCAATTTGACATAATAAATATGGTATAATGAATAAATAGAAAAATAATTCCATTAATAAACTGAGAATGATACTGCATCCGTCGATTTTGTCATAGTGAAAACCTCATTGATAATAATAATAACTGGTTATGAATAAGGAGAATGATTATTAATTGGACATCATGTATCTGGCACTTGAATCCATAATACCATAAAAAGGTATTAGTTCTATGGGTAGAAACTCGTCTTATTTTTTTGGAAACAAAGTCAATGGTTTGTCGCCAACTAATTCGTCTCATGAGTCCAATCGAAGCATCGAGGGGATGTAGCGGGCCCCTCCCACCACTTCATGTCCAAATAATTCCTTATACATTTATTCAATAAATGAGCAATATACCTTTTTAATATACGTATAGAGTGGAGTATAAAGATTCATAAATATTTCCATAATTAAAATATCATTCCAAAATAAACCTCGTATGTAAAATGGTGTACGGTTTAGACAACAACATATCCATTATATGAGATTATGGATTTTTATTATCAATATTATTTAAAATGAAAAGTGATCTCAAATGTGAATTAGGTACACTATATAATGATTATTAGGGGACCAATACAATGTTAGTCACAACAATATAGTAGTTGAGACAATGTCTCGTACCACAATGTAATCGGTCGAATCCTATGTCCAGAACATAATAACCCTAAAATAAATCATTGAATAACATGAATATAAATATAAAAATGTTATTATATATCAAATTTCAGTACAGATATACCACATACACGAAATAAGTGGTGAACACTGAAAATCTCATAGAAATGAAAGTGAGATGAGAAACCCCTTACCTTTTGCTCGAGTGTGTTCTTCATTTGTTTTAATGACCTGAAAAATAAAATTTATATTCATTAATTAATAATTCCAGAATCACATATACATGTAATTTATTTAGTATTACCTTTTTAGGTTTATTCAAGGACCTATTAATGGGTAAAAGGTTCAATTTTACTGTTTTCAAAGCATTTTCTTCCTTGGTTTTCATGAATCGTTTACTTGCTTTCATGAATGGATGTTCATTTAAAATGTATATAAATATCCAAGTATGTTAATAAATATTATTAGTGTAATTAAAAAGACAATAATTATCTAATAATGATTATAGGTTATATACATGAGGATGAATCATTAGTTAATTTTTTTATAAATGCTTGGATTTAACATGGCAGTTTTGTATACAATAAAATCGTTTTGTATTATTATTCCATATTATGAGTGTGTAAAGATTTAAGAACATTAATAGGATGAAATAAATATATTCGGATTTGGTTCAACCATTAAAATGTTTTCATGACCTGTAATGAAGGAGAATGTGATGAACAAAACTCTATCGTCCACAAAGGTAATAAATTGAAACCTCAAGGACGTTGATTTGGCTTATAAAAATAAAAAAGTAGGGAGTATGGATATTGATGATTGTTATACCATTAACATGATAAAATTAGAGTATATAAATAATACTAGAGTCTATAATTTTCATTGGGATAGAGGAGTTTAAATATAAAAAGAAAAGATATGATCATGAAAATAAAAGAAAAGTTTAGAGATCTCTTATTAAAATTCGGTAGCCTAACGGTGTCACATAAAATTTTATAAAATGAAATGATGAGAACAAAAATGAATCACATTATATTGAAATCAAAAGGATATTAGGAAGAATAAATAAATTCAAACCCCAATATATGATAATGTAATTTCGACTAGCTAGAATAAAAGAAGTGTCGACTTAAAAAATAGAATGAATGATTCCCTTACCTTGTAGAGTAACTCCTAGATCATGAATGATGGGACCTTGAGGGATTAAAGATACCTTGGGAGGACTCCTATAGGGGTAAAACCACAATAGCATCTAGGATGAGGGATTTGTAATGAATGAAAACGAATTGATGAGTGGTTATTTATAGGAAAAGAGAGGTAATTTTTTAATAATTTCAAACGGACACCTCATTAGTGGTTTTTGACAACCCATGGGCTTTCCCATAGTAGTTGGCCATGGTTTTAGCCAATTGGGACACCTCATGTCAAAGGTTACAGTACATAATTAGACCATACTTTTCTATTTATTTATCACATCATTATGATGTCATTAAACTACTATAAACTCAAAAACTGTATTTTTTACTTCTCAAGAAAAATTCATGTATTTTAGAAAAATACAAAAAAATTACCCTAACCATTTTTCAATATGTGGAATTCAAAAATAAACTCCATTTTTTGAATATAATTTTCTATTTATTTTTAATTTAATTTTTAAATAAAATTATAGTTAATTGGAAAAATAACAATTTTAAAGGAATAATTAGTTCTATATCACATTGAAAAATTAATTATGTTCTTATTATCTTATTACCTTAAGAAAATAAAATATTATCATTAGTTACTATTTATAAGGGTCATTTTACTATTCATTTTACTATTCATAATTGTATGTTACTAGTCAACAAAAAATCATGTTGGTTCTATCCGACACCAAATGACTTACATGTCAAAACTCTAGATAGCCGTTTTTCAAAATTCAAAACATAGAAGTGGAAAATTTATGTTTAATGGATAGCATATATGATTCTTATATAATGTTTTGATTCCAAAAATACATAGTCCTTTATTAAATCTAGGATTTTAATAGAATGTATTTAATAGAAGCATACCATAAAATGTTTGGGGTGTTATATTTTTCACTCCTTCGAAAATTTTATCCTTGAAATTTTATGAATAAATCCCACCAAAAGGATGTGGGTTGTTCTTATTCATTAAATATTCTGGTTCTGATGTTACTTCCGCTATATTTTGGTTTCTCCAAAGATCCATTACTAGAAGAGTTGTTAGGTTTTTCAATACTTTCTCCATTGTGTGTCAAGAATCCTGATAGGCTATTCACATTATGACAAATCGGGTTCCAGTTCTATTTCCTCATATGTGAGAACATGTGTTGGGTCTAGCATATACTTCTTTAACAATGACAAGTGGAACACATCATGAAATCTGTAGAGATTTGGATGCATCACTAAATGATAAGCAACAACTCTGATTCTTTCGAGAATTTCAAATGGTCCGATTTACTTGAGGCTCAGTTTCCCATTCTTACATAACCATAAAACACCTTTCAATGGATATTCTTTCTGAAATACATGATCTCCCTCTTGAAATTTTAAGTCCTTTCTTCGGTTGTCAGCATAACTCATCTGCCTAATTTGGGCAGCTTTAATATTGTCTCGTCTTTTCTTCACAATTGTTGTGGTCTCTTCAATAAGTTTTGGGCCTAAATGTTTCCTTTCACAAACTTCGTCCCAATAAATTGGAGTTCGACATCTCTTTCTATATAATGCTTCATATGGAGCCATTTGAATACTAGAATGGAAACTATTGTTGTCGGAAAATTCCACCAAAGGCAAGTATTGATCCCACATTCCATGGAAGTCAAGAGATCATGATCTCATGATGTCTTCTAGAGTTGGAATATTCTTTTTAGGTTGTCCAATAGTTTGAGAGTGATATCAAGTAATCATACAAAGCTCATTAATCAAAGACTTCTAGACTGTTTTCGAGACTATTGATGTAAACTGATGATCTCGATCAGTGACAGTCGATATAGGGGCACCATGAAGCACCACAACTTTATTAATATAAAGTCTTGTCAGGCTCTCAAGTTTTAAATCCTTTTTCTTGGAAGGAAATGTGCTGATTTAGTGAGATGATCATCAATTACACATATTTCATCATTACTTCTTTGTGTCCTCTATATTCTGGTGGAAAAATACATTATAATTTTATCCCACGTCAACATAAGAATTGGTAGAGGATGCATCACTCGTTTGGGTTGTTGTCTCTCCGCCTTTACTTGTAGACAAACTAGACACCATGACACATAGTCTGCAATTTCTCACATCATATCATCCCACCAAGAATATTACTTCAGATAATTATACATCTTGGTGCTAGTAGGGTGTATAGAGAAATTTGATCTAAGAGAATCATCTAATAGTTCCATTTTGAGTTCAGGTACTGATGGAATGCGTAACCTCTTTCAAAAATTCTGATCTCCTTATTCATACACGAAGTCAGCCGGTCTCTCATCCTAATCTGCATTAATTTTCATGTGCATTTTCCCATGACCAGATTGAGAAATTATTATCTCCTCCAGTAAATATGTTTTAGTAATAATTTTAAAGAGGAGTGATGTTTCCCCTTCATTAACAATTCTCAATACATCTTCAGTATATCCATGAACATAGGATCTCTTTTTTATCCTCATTTGAGTTATAAGGCCTTGATTTTCCTTCTTAATGCATCTTCCACCTTATTGACCATTCTTGGGTGGAACTGTATTGAACAATCGTAATCATTGAGTATCGCGATCCATCTTCACTTCTTCATGTTGAGTTCTTTTTGTGTGAAAATATATTTCAAACTCATGTGGTACATATAAATCCCACATCTCAATCCATAGATATAATGTTTCCGTGTTTTCAGAGAATATATTATGGCTTCTAACTAATGAACATGAGTTGGATAATTTTTATCATGACTCTTCAACTGTCTCGATGCATAAGTAAAAACTTTATCATTTTGTATAAGGATGCAACCCAGTCCATTCATTGATGCGTCTCTATATATTACAAATCCATCACATCAATATGGAAGAGTAAAAATTGTAGCATTGAAAAATCTTCTTTTCAATTCATCATAGCATTCTGTACATTCTTTTGTCCACACAAACATAACTCCTTTTCATGTGATCTTGGTTAGCGGGTTAGCCAGCTGGGAAAAATGTTGAACGAAACGTCGATAATAACCTACTAAACCATTAAAACTGCATACCTCATTTATGTTTTTCTGTGTTGGCCAATCTTGGATTGCATTTGTCATCACAGGATCCACTGGGATTTCATTCTTAGAGACAATATGTCCAATAAAATAAATTGTTTGATGCAATAATTTTCACTTGCTAAACTTCCCATTTATTTTATTTCTTCTCAGTGTACTCATAATAACCTGCAAGTGATTCTAATGGTTTTCATTGTTTTTTTAGTATATGAGTATATCCTCAATTAATACCACCACAATGTTATCAAGATGTTATTTAAAAAAATTATTCATTAAATCCATGAAAACAGAGGGTGTATTTTTCAGTCCAAAAGGCATCCTTGTAAACTTGTAATTCCCATACCTGGTCTAAAATGCGGTCTTAAGAATATCTTCCTTCCTCACATGAAACTGATGATATCTGGATCGAAGGTCAATCTATGAAAAGTATTTACCTCGATGAAGTTTGTCAGATAAATCATCAATCTAGGGTAGATGATACTTATTATTTATTTTAATATCATTTATTTCCCTGTAATCAATGAAAATCCTCACAGATCCATCTTTCTTCATGACAAGGAGGACATGGTCTCCCCATGGAGAAACACTAGGTTGAATGAATCTTTTTTCACTAAAATCCTCTAGTTGGTTCTTTAGATCGGCTAATTCCATAATGTAAATTCTATTGGGAGTCTTTGATGTTTGTCTTGAATCAGAAATTAAATCAATAGAGAACTCAACATCCCTCTCTGGAGGATGTCAACGTAAATCCTCTTGAAATACATCAATGTACTATTTAACTATGTGCAAATATTTAATATGATGATTTTATTCCTCACCCATAGATATTGGTTTCTCATCCTCTCTATGTATTTATTTAGTAGAGCTACTGGGTGTGGTTCTAGATAAGAATCATGTGGCAAAGATTATGCCCAAAAGTCAATGGATTCTACACCATTTTTAAAAATTTTAACTTCATTCTTCATTCATTAAATCTTGGCATCATAATTTGACAGCCAATCCATACCGATAATTATGTCAAATTCATTCACTTGTATGATGATAAGGATAGAAACTAGAGCACATTTTGGTGTCTGGAGGGGCACTAGTCAACTTGCCTTGGTTACAATGATACAACCCCTAAGAGTATTAACTGAAAACTCCTTTATTAAATCAAATTGGACATATCTAATTTTCATGGAAAACTAGGAAGATATAAATGAATGTGATGATCTAGAATCAAATAATGTGTTCGCTATGTATGAGGAAACAATTTAAGTACCTTCCAACATTTCATTAAGAACTTCATCCACTGTGGTTGTAGTTGCAGAGGCTCACCCATGTTCTCTTGGTCTTTTCTGAGTCGAGATTCCATGATGCGTAGGACACTCATTTGCATAGTTTCCCATCTCTCTGCAATTGTACAATTAAATATCATTGAATTCTTATTTCCCATTGCATTCATCATATTGATGACCCATTTCTTCATAGTTATAGTAGACTTCCATGCGTTTAAACTATTTCCCGAGATGAATCATTCAACAGTTCTCACATAATGGGAATAACATTTTTCCATTGTTCTTCTTTGGTGCTTTTCCTTTTCCATTCTTATCATAGTATTGCTTCTTATCTTTGTTTCCATTGAAATTATTTGATCAGGAAAATTCCCTCTCTGTTTTGATGGAAAAAGATACAATTTCATCATATGATGAAAATGATTGAGAAGAAAGGTCCCTTAAAAGACATGGCTTAATACCTTAAAATAAATGATCAATCATATCTACTTAGTCACACACATAATCCATGGCATACCTAGAAAACCTTGTGAAGGTAGCCTCATACTCTGTAATAGTGTCTTCTTCCCTTATTTTTAATCCAAGGAAATTCCTCTTCATTTCAGTTCGTTTCTCACGATGGAAATATTTTTCAAAGAATATATCCTTAAAAGTCCATCATTCTATATCGTCTTCCTCTATTGTATTCTAAATCATGGACTACAATTGATCAGCATCACCCTTAAGACAATATACTTCTAGTACTACATTTTCATTTTCATTGCATCTTAATGCCATGAATATCTTTTCATGGGACGTGATCCATTGCTCAACAACCACTGGATTAGTAGTCTCTCCGAAAATGGGGGATTATGTCGCATCAAACGATCTAGCATATGTGTGGAATGGTTATTCGTTACAACTTGAGTATGTTTTCCCAATATGGTCTTGATCTGATCTGCTCCAATGTTGACTGTGTTGACTTTCTCGGTAGGGAGATCCCTACCTTTCCCACGAGTATTGATTCCCATTCTTCCATTAGACTCCATTTCTAAATAATGTGATACACTAGGATAGTTTATGAATCTAAATTAGAAATGAACTCAACATAGATTGAAATTGTATGCATAGCTAATCTTATAAACATGGTTCCTCTAAGGACAAATTTACATTGAACTTCTTCATAATGGATTATAAAGAAAATATTTGTTATCCGAAGAATATCCCCCATGAGTGTCATAACCAAGAGTGTAGAAAGTCCCATTGTCATGCACCAGTTCCTATTCGAGTCTAGCTCAAAGTGGTGTCTTCAGGTTTTACCTCTAGATACATTTGTGCCAGAGCCTCCTCTAACTACATGTATCCAGACATGGACTTATTGCTTAAAATATCTACATAATCTATTTCGTACCAAAAATATCAGGACATTCTTGTATAGTAATCCTCATATACTACCTTAGGGATTTGTTCCCTACTATACATTTCCTACTCTAGTTTTCATGCTTTCTACTAGACGTCATCTGATACGAGCTATAACACCCCGACCACTCTAAGCTGGATCTGGTGCATTAATTGTGATATTGGCATGGATAGAAGTAATGAAAATCTTAAAGGAATGATCAGTTTCTTAGTCTTGAATAAACTAGATACATAGATGTTACTCAAATTAGATTTTAATGGTTTACATAATAAAATACATAACATAAACTAAAACTGCAACATCTTGAACTCAATAAATTTCCTTATCCTCATCACATATTGATGTTAAACAATGAATGTGGCGAGCTCAAATGCTCAATAAGGGTTAAAAAAAGAAGAATAATTAGTAAAATAATAATTGAATCATAATCAATATGACATAATCAACATGGCATAATGAATAAATAAAAAACTAATGCCATTAATAAACTGAGAATGAAACTGCATCCATAGATTTTTTCAGAGTGAAAACCTCATCGATAATAACAATAACTGGTAATGAATAAAGTTAATGATTATTAATTGAAAATCATGTTTCTGGAAAATGAAACCATAATACCATAAAACAGGTTTAGTTTTATGGGTAGAAACCTATCTTATTTTTTTGAAATAAACTCAAAGGGTTTATCGCAAACTGATTCGTCTCATGATACCTACCGATCCATCGTGTGGCTGTAGCGGGCCTCACCTACCACTGCATGACAATATAATTCTCTATACATTGATTAAATACAAGAGAATATTCCTTTTCAATATATGTATATAATAGAGTATATAGATTCATCAAAATTTCTATAATTAAAATATCTTTCAAAAATAAACACCATATGAAAAATGGTATACGGTTTAGACAACAACTTATCCATGATATGAGATTATGGATATTTATTATCAATATTATTTCAAATGAAACATGTTCTCAATTGAAACATAGGTATACCACATAAATTTTATTAGGTTCACAATAAAAGGTTAGTCGCAACAAAATAATAGTCGAGACAAAGTCACATACCACAATGTAATTAGTTGAATCATATGACCAGAACATAGTAACCATAACATTAATCATTGAATAACATTAATATAAAAAAATATTTTTATTATATATCAAATTTCAGTACAAATTTAACACATACAAGAAAGAATTTTTGAACAATGAAAATCTCACACAAATGAATTTGTGATGAGAAACCCCTTACCTATTGCTCGAGTGTGTTCATCGTTTGTTTTAATGGTCTGAATAATAAAATTTATATTTATTAATTAATAATTATAGAACCAATTATACATGTAATTTATTTAGTATAACCTTATTAGGTTCATTCCTGGCTCTTTTAATGGGATTAAAAGGTTCAATTTTATAGTTTTGGAAGCATTTTCTTCATTTGTTTTCATGATTCGTTTACTTGCTTTCATGAATGGAAGTTCATTTGAAATGTGGATAAATATCCAAAAATGATAATATATATTATTACTGACATTAAAGAGATATAACTGATCTATTAATGATTATAGGATATATACATGAGGATAAATCATTAGTTAATAGTTTTTGATAAACACTTCGATTTAGCTTGGCGATATTGTATACAATGAACTCGTTTTGTATTATTCTTCCATATTATGAGTGTGTAAAGATTACAGAACATTATTGTGATGAAATACATGTATTAATATTTTGATCAACCATTAAAATGGTTTCATGACCAGAAATGAATGATAATGTTAAGAAAAAAACAATGTCGTCCACAAAGGTAATAAATTGGAACCTCATTGACGTTGATTTCGCTTATAAAAATAAAAAAGGGGGGAGTAAGGATATTGATGATTTTTATTCCATTAAAATGATATAATTCTAGTATATAGATGATAATGGAGTTTATTATGGTCATTTTGACATAGGAGGTGAGAAGAGAAACAGAAAAGAGATGAACTTGAAAAATAAAAGAAAAGTTGAGAAATCCTTTTTCAAAATTCAGCAGCCAAACGGCGTCGCATAAAATTTTATAAATGAAATGATGAAAAAAAGGGTATCTAAACATATTGAAATCAAAATTAAAGTATTAATATTAAATAAAATCAAACCCTAAAATATTATAACGAAATTTAATATAGCTAACATATAAGAAGTGTCGACTTAATGAAGAGAATGAAGGATTCCCTTACCTTGTAGTGCAACTCCTAGATCATGAAGGATGGGACCTTGGGGGCTTAAAGACACAATGGGAGGACTCATATAGAGCTAAAACCACCAGATAATGTTGGATTAAGGATATTGAATGAAGGAAAACGAATTGATGAGTGGGTATAGCTAGAAGATGAGAGGTAATTTTTTATTAATTTCAAAGGGACACCTCATGAGTGGTTTTTTCCAAACCAGGGGCTTGCCCATGGTATTAGCCCACGGTTTTGCCACATGGGACACCACATGTCATAAGTTACTGTACATAAGTCGACCAAAATTTTATATTTAATTATTATATCATTATGATCTCATTAAAATACTCAACACCCAAAAACTATATTTTACTATTCATGAAAAATTCATGTATTTTAGAAAAATCCCAAATATTTACCCTTACCATTTTTCGACGTGTAGAATTAAAATATTACCTACTTTTTTTGAAAAAAAAATCAAATTTTTTTAAATTTAAATAATAAATAAAATCATATTTTATTCGAAAAATAACAATTTTAAAGGTATAATTATTTCCATATCACATTGAAAAATTAATTATGATCTCATTATCTTATTACCTTAAGAAAATAAAATATTATAAATAGATAATATTTATAATGGTCATATTACTATTCATAGTACTATTCATAAGGGTATGTTATTTTTCATCAAAAAATCACATTAGTTCTATCAGACACCAAATGACATACTGGTAACTACTCTAGATGACTGTTTTTCGAAATTCAGAACATAGAAGTGGAAAATTTATTTTTAATGGATAGAGTATATGTTTCACCAATAATGTTTAGATTTAAAAAATACATAGTGCTTCATTAAATATATGGTATGAACAGAATTTATTTAATAAAAGCATACTATTTAATGTTTGCGGTGTTATAGGAATCGTAATGAAGGGAACATCATCAATCCTTTCACAAATTATTGCTCAACCTTTACTTTTGAAAAGGTTAAAGAATGCTCAAAAGGATGATGTGGTAATTCCAGAAAAATTGGAAGCTATCTGAATAGGGAAATCCTTAGAGTTTAATGTCAAAGAAGAAGGAATTGTGAGATGTGGGAAAAGACTATGTGTTCCATCATGTCTGGAGCTGAAGAAGTAACTTTCGGATGATTCCCATAGTTCAAATTTCTCTATTCACACATGAAACAAAAATAAGTATGGAGTTCTCCAAGAGACTTATTTGTGGGATAATATGAAGATGGATATCCTTGAATATACATCAATGTTCTTGGTGTGTCAGCAAGTGAATACATAGAGGCAGAAGTCTAAGGGGATGATGCAACCATTTCCCATACATGAATGTAAATGGGAGAACATCACTATGGAATTTGTCACCGGACATCCAAAGGAATCCAAATGCAACAATTCAATTTTGGTTGTTGTGGATCGTCTTACAAAGTCTGCACACTTCAATATTCATCGGGAGGATTTCTCATTGGATCAACTGGTTATGATATATATCAGGGATGTGGTAAGACTGCAAGGAGAACCACTATCTATTTTGTCTTATCGAGATTCCAGATTCACCTCTATGTTTCAGAAGAGTCTTCAACATGCTCTGAATACAGAACAAAACATCAGTACGGCCTATCATCCTCAAGCTGATGTCCAATCCGAGCGGACAATCCAAACACCTGAGGACATGTTCAGAGCATACTCAATAGACTTTGAAGTGGGATGGGATCAACATATTCCCATGATTGAGTTCTCTTATAATAACAGTTTCCACTCCGGCATCCAAATGGCACCATATAAAGTCTTTTATTGGAAGAGGTGTAGAACACCGGCGTGTTTGGATGAGATCGGTGAGCATTAGCTTCTTGGACCAGAAATGGTTGATGAAAAATGGTGGAGATGGTGAAAACCATTCGGCAGTATATCAAGGCAGCCCAGAGTCGACAGACGAGTTATGCAGATAACCATAGATGTGACCTTGTGTTTAATGTTGCATACATGTTATTTCTATGCATATCTTTATGGAAGAAGGTTACGAGGTTTGTAAAGAAAGGGAAGTTAAGTCCAAGGTACATCAGCCCCTTCGAGATTCATGATTGTGTCGGGGATGTGGCATATCGACTATCACATCCACCTACCATGGCCAAAGTACATGATTTTTTTCATATATCCCTATTAATGATGTACATACCAGACCATTCACATGTACTCTCATTATAGGTGGTACAGTTATGGGATGATCTTTTTTATGAGATGAAACTAATGAATAAGATAGAACATAGAGAAAAGGATATAAGAAATAAGAACATTCCCCTCATCAAGCTGTTTTGGTGAATCCACAAGTTTAAATAAGCGACGTGGGAATCCGTGGAAGTGATGTTGTAGAGTTACCCGCATTTGTTTTAGTGGGGAAAATGAAATTTTGAGGGAGAAATTTCATAAGGGGGGAATATTGTAACGACCCAAACATTCATTAATGTAAATCATTCATGATCTAATTAAATCTATAATTATGTAAAATTTTTATGAAAAATGTCAACTTTTTTTGTTTTATGTTATGAATTGTGACAGTTGCTAATATAGTCGTGTAACTGTGATCAAATGATTAATATAAATATAGGTCTTCAATGAATCGAATTTTCTTAGAAAAATGAAGTGATGACCTCATATATTATACATTCCCCATACGAATCCCATTTTTTGCAACATAGAAAAGTGGTGGTGTCATTGGGATTCGCTCTTAACCCAGCCCATGCCATGCTTCAAAAGGATAAGCTCGAGCCGGACCGCCTATGAGAGATGAAGATGGTGAAAGGGATTACCAACTAAGAAATGTTATCTGAGCCACCCCAAGAGTCTTTCACCATCACACAACATACTCTTTGGTCTTTTGCGAGTAGGGTTTATGTAACAAGACTTTAGAACTATGGTTATGTACATTATTTTTTATATAATAATGAATATATTTTCCTATTACTTGTGTTTCCTTGTAAATAGTTTGTACATCTCAAATAGTGTTTTAGTTAATATTCAAATATGTAATCTATTTTGATGAATAAATGGATTTTTTATCAAATAATAACTTATTAAATTATTATAATTAAATTAATTTTTATAAAATATAAATGATTGAATATCTTTTTGAATGCAATTGTAATTTTTATTAAGGATCGAATTACATTTTTGTCAAAACACTTGAATTTTTGATAAATTTAAGTTTTTATATTAAATGTTAAAATTAAAATATTCAGAAAGTTATTTATATAAAATGAATATTATTTTCAGAATCAAAAAATCAAAATTAACCAACAGTGAATTTTTCATAATTTTCTGAGGGTTAAATTTTTGGGTAAAAAATAAATACCATTTAAAAATATAATGTGTTTTATGACATCATTATGACCCAATAGTTATATAATAAAATACTATAAGCTTTATGTTCGGAAAATATATTATTTAACATTAAAATAATGTTTATTTTGGATTTTTTACTTATTTTACAAAGCATTAATGGACCCTTCAAAGCTTATTAAACATCATGTCTTTTTAAATTGTTTTCCTTGGGAGTGTGACTCACCTCCACATTAGCAACCCCATTATTTTAAGAAGTTAATACTTTTTTCTTATAAAATACTGTTTTCTACACCCCAATGGAAAAAACCATGGACAAAAATCCATGGGCTGGTTTGTGGTCTGAATTAGATTAATGTGAGGTGTCCCAAACCTAAATAATAAAGAATTCCATCACCGTTCCTATATAAACCCAACCAATATCCCACTTTCTTCTCACTAAAATCCTTTGGAGTTCGTCCAACCTATTCCCTACTCTCCCTATAATCCTTCCAAGGTCCCCCAAGCTCCCAACAAGCCTCTCTTAAGCCTCCCTCAAACCTTTGGAAGCACACTTCCATTTAAGGTTTTTTCATCCTTTCTCATTTATTGTCTAATATTCATTAAGTTGTTATGCCATTTTAATTTCAAACATAAATGTTGGGAAATTGTTTCTCACCATTACAATACTACAAAAATTATGTTTGAATGATGGGATAACCCTTTCTCTCTCATTAATACATCCCATATACAACCATTACTATGGTGAATTTCCGAAAGGAATTTCTCTCTCCTCATTTACATTCATGAAATTCTATTGTATCATGAATCTAAATTCCATTACAATTATTGGGACATTATCAATATGACCCCCTTACTAACCATTTCATATAAATATTACGTGACACCCCTTTCTCTCTCATCAACCATTTTTATAAATTCTTACATCACGTTGTTACGCTGTCGTAACTGCACTGATTTTCCAAGATAATGTCATTGTTTAGTAAATACCATTCCCATTTCCCTATCAATCGTATTCAACTTTAATCACATTAACTTATTGATTATAAAGATTCATATATGAATTATGCATTCATTTATCATGGAATAAATGATGTTGTTTTATGAATCAATGTTATATGAACCGTGTGGCACACTTATGCATGAAATGTAATGTTTAAGAAGGGTGCACCCTTACAGCACTCCAATTCATTGAGTAAAGTATAGTATCATGATACGTCATGTGAAATGGGTGTTGTCTCATGATAGATCAAGTGAAACATGGTTTTAATCAAACGTTATATGCAATTATGATTTACTCATGCTCCATGTGCTATGAGCCTTGTCTCATTCTAATTCCATGTTAAGTGTTATTGCCACATTTCTATGTTATGATTATCTTTCTCTAGCATGACATTAAGTTTATTCTCCTCATTGTCTCTATTTATATTCCTATTGTCTAACATGTATTGTATTCCTCATGTTATTCCATGATTAATCCATTACAGGTCTTCATAGCTCACCCTTTTCTTATGCATGTCCTTAGGTTTTCTCATGCTATGATAAGTACAAGGGATTGTAGTGGTCATGTAAAAGATGTTTTCAATAAAGATGTTTTATTTCATGTTATATGTTGTTATGTAATGTACCAATGTCCCAAAGACACTATACCTCTATATCTTCAATTTTGTGTCATGTTATTGATTTATGTAATCAATCATGTTTAATTTTGTAATAAAAGCAGGGTTGTCAAACACCGACTGTGGGTAACTACCGTCGGGGTGTTACAGTTGGTAACAAAGAAGTTTAGTAAAATCCTAGGAAACTAGATTTAGAAAATCTCTGATTTAAGAAAATTTCCTTATGATATACTTTACGGATTAATATTGATGAACTTCCGAGAATTTTTGTAATATAGTCATTTTGTGTATTTTCCAAGAAATGCATCCCTATCTGGATATGATCAGGTAGATGCGGCTCTGGAACAGATGTACCTAGGAGTCAAAATTCCGAAAATGAGTTTTTGTCATGACCTGGGGTTTCCCGGTTCATAAAAATGGGCATTGCTACACACTTCATTATAAAAATCCCAGGGGACATGCTTAAGAAAATTCACATTTTCATTACAAACTATTCTGAAGGACATATGAGTAAATACTTCTTAAAAGAAAGATATTTTTATGGTAATGGATTATATCTATAAAAACTTCAATTTATGTTATTTTATTTACATGTTTGGAATTATGTATTGAATTTCATAAACTAATCTAGTGTATGACATTTTCTTAGAAATGGACCCTAGTGGAAGGAATGTAAATCATATCAACACACGTAAGGAATGTAGGGATTTCCCTCCTACTCATGAAAATTATAGTTGATCTTGTGATACAACTGGTGGTGAGAAACAAACAACCATACTAGGACCACTCACTCAAGTTAGGAATAATAACCATACCCATATAGAGAACCCATTTCCCTAATGTGGAGGATCATTGTTATATCGCTTCATCAAGAAATAACCCCCAAAATTCAATGGGACTAAAAAACCATTTGTAGAGGATATGTGGATAAGATCCTTTGAGAAAATATTTCAATGTTTGGGGAGTAGTGAAAAGGAAAATGTTTTTAAGGTAGTTTATCTCCTCATGGGATATACAGATCAATGGTGGCCATTTATTAAAAACATAAATGAGGATGATGAATTATCAAAAATGGTATAATGGAAAGTTAAAGAGATTTTTCTTCGAAACATACTCTCCTTGTTACCATAAAGTGGATATAGAAAGGAAAATTTTGAGTTTGAGGAAAAAGGAAGATGATAATGTTGCAATGTATGAGGCTTACTTTACAATGTTAGCATGACATGATACAAATTATATATGTAACTCATGGATTATGATTTATTGATTCTTTGAGGGGATAAAACCATTTCTGTGTCGAGCATTTTTCTCACAGTCCTTCTCATCGTATGAAGATATTGTCTCATGTGCTATCTAGACTAAAAAAGAATTCTCGATTTCTTATGAATTTAATGAAAAAGAGGAGAAGATAAGATATGTTGAACACTCAGTAAATGGAAATAAGGGGAAGAAGGGAATGGTTGAATTTCCATCCTACATTAAATGTGGGAAGAAACACCCTGAAACTTTATTGTAGGGAATGAGAGTCTGTTACAAGAGTGGTGAAAAAGGCCACCACGCTTGTGATTGCAAGGGAACGAAAGAGGCTTTCAATGTTGAATGGTACAATTTTAGAGAAATGGGTCATTATAAAAATGAATGTCAAAAGCAACATGTAATTATTCCTTATAATATTCTAATGGAGAAAGTCTAAGCTTATGTGATCACTACTGTTGAGTTTGATATTTGGAATGATGTGGTGGTAGTTAATTTAATGGTTTCATCTAATTTAGAAAATACTTTATTTGATTCTGGATCACATCATTGATTCATATCTTCCCTATTTTTTAATAAAATTAGATATTTCAAATTTTATTTAATAAGGGAGATGTCTGTCAAAAATTTTACGTAGAGTATCAATGCAACAACATTTTGTGAATCAGTTCCCATTAGGGAATATAAATGTTATTTATCTATTGATCTCATCATCATTCCCTTTAATGAAATTGATATAATCCTCTATATGGATTGGATTTCAGACCATGATGTTAAAATTTTTTGGAAGAAGATAAAGGTTACACTATTAAATGAATATAAAGTGTACCTTATCTTTAGAGAAGAAACATCACCATCTGATTCTTATCTTGATCTTCCCCTACATCTCTACTAAGTTAAGTTATTATGGAGGATGAGTGTAAAATAACTTTGTGTGAGGAACGAAATGTTCAAATATATGACTTAACTATTGTAATGGAATATGTTTATGTGTTTCTAGAGGATTTACTAGGGTATCCTCTCGAATGAGAAATTATGTTTTCTCTTGATTTAATTTTTGTTTCAAGGACCATATCAAAGACCCCTTAGAGAATTGACACTATGGAATTAGTGTAACTAATGAAACAACTAGAGGTTTTGAGTAATAAAATATTTATTCGCCCTAGATTTTCTCCATGGGGATCCCCTGTTCTTTTTTTAAGTAGAAATTTGGGTCTATGAGGTTGTGCATTGACTACAGGGAGATCAATGCTATAACAATAAAGAAAAAGTATCCCCTACCTCACATTTATGATTTATATGATCAACTTCATCGTGCCAATTATTTTTCAAAGATTTATCTTCAATTTGGATACCATTAGTTGGGCGTGAAAAAGGAATAAATTCCAAAGACAACATTTTGAACCAGGTATGGTAATTATGAGTTTATAGTAATGCATTTTGTATAGACTAATGCACCCTCCATTTTCATGGATCTAATGAATAGTTTTTTCTAAGGAATATCTTGATGAATTTGTTGTGGTATTTATTGATGATATCATTGAATACTCCAAAATCAATGAAAATCAAGAAAATCATAAAAATCACTTGTGCATTATTCTAAAGAGTCATTGAAGATGTAAATTATATGGGTTTTTTAAAAAAAAATTGAATTATGGATTCAAGATGTTTCTTTTTATTTCCATGTTTTATTTATGGATGGAATCTCTATTGATTCTTCAATGACCAAGGCCATCCAATATCGGTCAGCACAGATGAGTATAACTAATGTATGAAGTTTTAATGGTTTAACAGGTTATTATCAATGCTTCGTCCATAATTTTTCCTGATTAGCTAACCCCTTAACCAAGCTCAGATGTAATGCAGTTATATTTGTTTGAAAAAAAGAGTATGAATAATGTTTTAAAGGACTGAATATAAGATTATTCAATGCTCCTATATTGACTATACCGTCGGGAAATGATGGGTTTGATATTTATAGTGAATCTTCAATGAAAGGACTTGGTTGAATCCTTATGAAGAATGATATAGTTATTGAGTTTTCTTCAGGAGACATAAAATATAATGAAAAATATATCTAACTCATGATCTAGAGTTTTCCTCTATAATATTATCATTGATGATATAGAGAAACTATCTATAGGGTGAAAAATGTCAGATTTATACTAATCAAATGACATTGAAGTATATTTTCTCCCAAAAATAACTCATCCTGTTGCAAAGGAGAAGTCTTGAACAACAGAAGGATTATGATTTCATTATACACAACCACTTTGGGAAGGAAAATATAGAGGAATATTCTTTGAGAAGAAAGGATCAAGGAGTTATGTACTAGATAAGTGTTGGAAGGGATCCTATGTTCATGGATCTAGTAAATATATATATGGGAATAATCAGGGAATGTGAAACATCAATACTTTTTAAAATGAATGGGAATCCATATTTTTTAGAAATGATAAAAAGTTATCAGACTGATGATAAGGAGTGTCAAGAAAAATTAATGATGTGAATGATGGTTGAATGATCAACTTCATAAATTAATATAGAATTTTGAAATTTGGGAAAAGACATTGTGATCCAAACATACCTGATCTGAAAATGGAATTGTTGGATTACGATTATATATCCAATTTCTCTATCACCTTGGTAGTATTAAGATATACAGATATATGAGAAATCATTTTTGGTGGGACAACATGAAGAGGGAGATTTCTGATTATATGTCATGATATATGGTTTTTTAACAGGTGTAGGATAAGAGAAAACATCATAGAGGTGTCATTCATCCTCTATAAATGCTTTAGAGGAAATGGAATGGTATTACTATGAAATTTTTCATGGGACTGAAAATTTCTACTAGATGGAACGAAAAAATATGTGTCATTATAGATCGTCTTACCAAGTCATCAAATTTACTTTTAATAATAGATGATTTTTCAATTGAATGTTTAGAAATACTATATATTAATGAAGTTGTAAGTTTTCATGGTGAACCCCTATCGACTGTTTCTGATCATGATCCCCATTTTATATCTTGATTCACGAAAAGTCATCTGAAGGAACAGGATACTAAACATCATTTCACCATTTCCTACCACTCTCAAACTGATTGGAAATCCGAATGGACTATTCATGCATTATAAGACATGTTGAGATCTTTCTCACTTAACATTCATGGTATGTGAGATAAATATATTCCTCTAGTTGAATTTTAGTATAAAAATAGATTCAATTCATGTATTAAGATGGCACGATATGAAGGATTATATGGTAAGAGTTGTCTCACACCAACTTGTTGAAATGATATTTGTGAATGAAAAATCATTGGACCATAACATTTTGAGTAAACAAATGAAAAGGTGATGATTATTCAAACCCACATCAATGAATCTCAATTTTGGAAAATGATCTATACTGATAACCGGAGGAAGGATTTGTAATTTCTAGTAGGAGATCTGGTTTTTTCTAAGGTATCTTTATTGATAGGTGTTATATGATTCAGTAATAAGGGTAAATTAAGTCCCAAGATACATCAGACATTTAGAAATTCTAGAACTAATTGGATTTGTAGTGTAACGTTTCGAAATGCCCTTAAGTCTCTCCACTAATCATGATGTGTTCCACATATCACTGTTGAGAAAATATGAGGCTGACCCAATGCATGTACTCACCTATAAAGAAATGGAACTACAACCATATATGTATTATTGTGATGATCCTGTCATTATTCTTGATACTAGAGAACATTTTCTGAGAAAACAGATGATTCATCTTGTAAAAGGTCTATGAAAACACCATAAGATGGAAGAGGCAATATGGGAACCCAGGGAACTTACGAGGAAGAACTACCTAAATAATTTTATGAAGAAATATTCTAGAAATTTTGGGGATGAAATTATTTTAATGAGGGAATAATGTAACACCCCAAGTATCCATGGTACACTTCTCTTTAAAAAATACAATAGCGTGAGATGTACCCAACATCAAGTTCAAGCGCACAACGACTTACCAGACTAGACTCTTTAAAAGAAGTTGTGAATGGTAATAATGAATTGTTGAATTTTTAATTTTTTTTCTAATATTTAATAAAAATTTGATTTTAAATATCGAAATTATCTTACAGTGAATTTTTGGTACTTTTCTAATAACATTAATATATAGCTGAATAGTGAAAAATACTAAATTTTAATTAAAATCCAAATTTTTAATCGAAATAATTTATTATTTAAAATTATACATTTGAGTGGTTTTAAAGCATCATTAGATTATATATTTATCATTAAATATAATTTATATCATTTTCTGTAATTTTACATTTAAATTGTAAATAAAAAATTCCAATCTTTTGATAATTTTATTTCATAAAAACCCTTATTTTTAGTTTGACAACATGAATTATTCAAAATTAATTTTTGTAACTTCTGTGTTTTGAATTTGGAAAAATGGATTCCATACTTGGAATCAAGAGGACTAGATTATTATATAGGTATATTTTATTTTTAGACAATATTAATAGTTACTTCATAAATATTTTATTTACCATGGTTAAAAGGTAAATCCATTAAATAAGGGTAAAAAAATAATATTATGATAAAATTAAATTATCCTAACATGTGTCTTGACCATATTTAATGATATATTTCCGACCATGGACATTCTTGGGACAATTTTGGGACCCCATGGAGATATATCGGAGTTATAATGACATTTTATATTAATTTATTTAATGTAAAGTCCAAAATATCATAAGCTTGTATCATTTAGTAAAACATTTTTATATAGGGTTATATAATTGATATCTTTAACTATAAATATTCATATGAAATCTATAAAAATTTACTAAATCATGATATTTATATATAATTTTTAGAAATAAAATAAATATATTTAATTATGTCACAATAATGATGCATTATTTTCCAAATTAATGAAAGAAACAAATAAATGATAGTATAATTATAAAAATAAATATAATTTTAGTGTTTTTATGAGATACACTAATTTTATTGGTTAATATTTCATGGTAGGTTTGTTTTAATTTACTTTTTTCTATCAAATTAGGTTTTTATGACTGTCACAGAATCCAAATACTAAATAATGTCAAAATTGACATAAATGAGTATTTTTTTTAAAATACAATATTATAAAATTATATAACATCTCTAAAAATATATGGTTTATCTAAAGGACATATATAATAATAGATATTACATTAATGAACCACTTGGCGTTCTCTTGGAATTTTATTTTAATTTTATTAACCGTATAATATAAAAATACATGGAGACATGGTAAATGTTAAAATATTTAACGAAGAGATAAATCTAAAATACAAGGACAATATGGTTTTCTAAACTTTCCTAAAACCCATTGGTTGAAATGATTTAGACCAATACGCACATTATCATCTAAAAAAATCCATTTGGATTTATTATAAAATGAAAATAAATTTACAAAAATATAATATTTCAATCATTTCATGAAGTATCCCTCACCTCTCTTATAAAAGGGTACTTTCCATCACTCAAAATTACACCTCCAAATCCATTTTGATCGACCAAACCCTAATCAAATAACCTCACAAGTACCCTCACATCATCCTTGAGGCCATACATTGTTCAGAAAGCCAACATATGGATCCCTTTTGATTAAATAAAAATGAAACACTTGATGAAAAGGTAATTATTTCATCACCTCTTTCAAGATCATTTCTTCATCTACATCCTCTTTCTTTGTTGTTTCCATAAAAAAATAATTACCCATGTAACTTATACATTCTTAGATGTTACTATAAATATGATACAATCATATTCAATTTTTTGTCCATTCCATGAATGAAAAATTCAACATACGTGTTTACTTTCAGCTTACTGTCTCTACGTTGTCGTGTAGTTTGTTATTCAACAAATTATTATTTTGAAGGGGTATAATAATGTGTATTATTTTTTTAAATAATAAATATAACATGTTAATGGTTCTTTATATATGATATATATATCATCCAACCACATGTAATTTCACCATCAATAGAACTATATTATTTACCGTACGTACGTATGGCTTACCGTCTCCACAACGCGAAGAGATATCTTTCCCCATTGTATCCACTCAATAATAATATTCATTTGTTGATTAATAATAATTTATAAAGAACTTAATATATTTCTAGATATTAATCAAATAAATCTTATCCAAATCCAAAATGTCTTACATTACTAATAATATAATGGAAAACAAATCAGTTAACACCCAAAATAATGATACGACTGAAATATTATTAAAACAACAATAATAGAAGATCTTATATGATATCATATTTATATATGTGGTTCACAAATAATTTAATTACAACTAATTAACTACTATAAATGATATTAACGTACCCTCAAACAAGGATAATTAGAAGGTAAGGGTAAATTTTACAATCTCTTTATTTTCTAATATTGTTTATAAATATGTATCTACTGGGACATTTTTATTATCAACATCTATGTTTCATAAAAATTTATTTCTTAAAATTTTTACTATTTCATATAATGTGAGTTAAATTATTTTTTACCCTTTTTTGACCTTCTATGAAATTATTTGAAAGGAATCATTCCATCATTTTCCAAACAAGGTACATTATGATTTTTTTGAAATATTTATGTATGCCTATATTTTTTAACTTATACATCAAGTGCAACTTATTTCATCCATTTTAAAACCATAAAAACACATCAAATAATATTAGAATATTTAAAAAACAAAATTTATTTTTTATACTTATGCGACCATTAAATTATTTTAAAATATAAAGTGATATTTCTCTCAAATAGTATTTATTTCATCTATGTCAACAACCATTAAAGAATTTTACAATTTTTGAATTTTTTTTGATACATATCTTCTATCTTGTATTGAAGGTTTTGAGATATATTGGACTGTGGATGTGTTATTTATATACCATTCATCATTTATGGTTAAAGTATTAACATTTCATATGTTAGTTTTAAAAAGACTATTCATGTTATGTTTCAACCTTTTTATAACAAGAATGCATTGGACTTATTAAGTGATGCGTGGAGACCGTTATAGCTCCTTAATGCATCAGTAGGACTCATGTAAAAAACTATTGTCTTGGCACAAGGACTTGACAAAATCATATTGGTCTTCTTGGGATGAGTCCATGACTATGTAATTATGAAGTTTGAAATTTTTCATTCAATCATTATGAAATTAGATATTGATATTACATGTGATTATTCAACAAGTAGAATATCCATGTGAATAAGTAAATGCATTTATTTTTTTATATTTTCCATATTAGTATGAGGTTTATGTTTAAAAAATGATTTTTTTAGTCTTATACATTTTCTACAATGTTTATGCTTATTTATTAATGTTTTTGTTATATTGTAATCCTTACTGATCATCTGAGATCACCCCTTTCTATGATTTTTTCATAGGATGTGAAGAAGTATATTATGGTAGACCTATAAGGATAGGCTAGGGGATATAAGTGTTTTCATAGTGGACAAAATTTTGTTGTTGTTTTAATTTCATGATGTAATGTAAAACTTATGTATGTATCTATTAATTCCAAAGATACATAACTAATCAGTCCTTCCAGACTTGATCTCTTGTGATCATGCCAATTTTATATAATAATGAACCAACTCTGGGTAGCCAGGGTCTGGAAATTACATCATCAATACATTCTATAAATGTATTGAATGAATCACATCACTTAGTGAGGTTATTGTTCATTGTATAAATGAATAAAAATATTGTATTTCCACAAAATAGAGAGAATGAAATTATATTTGATATAATGATGTTAAATTAATAAACAATTATAAATATGATATATATAATATTTTATCTTAAAATCCATCATTATTTCCAAGAATTAAAGTTTTAATGTAAGAATAAATGGCATCGGTTTATGAGGTGCTGGTCGACCATAATGACAAAAGATGATTTCATAAATATTTTGATAGATGCGTGTGAAATTTTAATTCATACCAAAAAAAATTATATTTATATTTATGATACTGAGGATATTATAATATCTTGTAATAATAATAATAATTTGAGTAGGTGGAAATTGAAATAAAATAAATACCCTTTTTGAAGAACATTACCACTTCTTCATGTATCCTTATTATGTTTGTACCGAAACCATGATAGGGTTTATTTATGTATATAATATGTCTGATATTATTATTGGAGTGAAATTAAGAAACTATTTCGGTAGATATAGGTAGATAAAAATATCATTTCAGGTTTAAATATGTGACGAGAGTGATTGCCTTTTTATAGTTGTAGTGAAGAGGAATTATACTAAATACTCAAAACTATTTAATATGGGGAGGTATCCCTTACCTAATGTGCCTATAAAATTAAAACATAAATGTTTTTATGGTATTTATGGTATATAAACTCAACTAAAATACAAAAAGAATCACATTTTTTCAATTTTTTCTTAACATATATGATTCCCTACTTTTACCATTTTGGTATTTATTAGTGTAACTAATTTTCTATCCTAGATAATTTTTCACTTAATACTATATCAAATTGACCCTTATTAGATAAACTATATCCCCTGATTATAATTATTATATGAAATTTATAAAATAAATTCCTATCTTTGTTGAAAGATTATTTTAACATAAGTGGAAGTAATGCATTGAAACATGTTATTAACCCTACTAGTGCTAATGATGTTTTTACTATTTTTGAATTAATGTGTTCTTCATAAAAGGTCAGTTGAAATAATATAAATTTATTTCTATCATGTTTATATTGATTTACACATCAATAAAATATTGGAATACAAAAAATCATTAAATTTACTTCACTTTTAATATTTTTAGTACCATTTAATTTATTTAATTTTTAACTAAAAAAATATTCTTTTGATGTTCCATTAGAATTTATTTTAATTAATTCATCATGAAAAATTTAAATAAATTATAGACATTGAAACATATCGTATATATTTCTAATTTATATTAATAACTAATCATTTGTAATTTTCTCTCTATCCCAATTCATTATAGAAATTTAACGTATTAAAATAATCTTTTTTTAGTGTATTCCTTACTAAAGTTATTATATGGGTCGATATAATGTAACAATTTCCTCAAAACACATATAATAAGATACTAATGTCATTATTGTTTAAATTTGTTTATAAAAAAGTGGTTTAAAAAGTTTGTATACCATTTTACACATTATATTCTATGTTTAACCACTAAGTAAAATAATTTTTACTTAATCACTCTAACTAACGTTTACTCTTTTCACTAAAAACTATGGTCATAAATTAATGATTCATTATTTTAAATTATAAATTCTTCATATTCAAGAAATTTAATTCATTTTTATAAATTAATCACGTATAATTCATAAAAATTAGTTCGAAATTAATCTTTAGATGGAATGAGAAAGATGGTTTTCAAAGTGAAAATGTTCAAAAAATTAAAATGTATTTATAAAAAAATAATTAAAAAATCATTAAAATGACATAAATTGAATTAATATATTTATAATTTATCTAATAAATATTTTAAACTAGTTTAATTTATTCTTTAACTATATACATTATTTTAACAAAAAGTCATTTTTTAATAAATTAGATATTATTCAGTATTCGACATCAAATAAAATTTCTCATAAAAATTGAAAACATTTACCCTAAGATAATATTTAAATTATAATTTTACAAAATAAGTAAATATTTTATATATAAAATTTAAAAAATTTAAAAATTTATTAATAAAAAAATGGGCCTTTAAATGGCAGCAAAACGGCTTTCTGAAAAATACAGATTTTTTATGCCTAAAAATCAATTTTTTCTAATATTAATCTAATGTAATATATTGGGTGAATTTAAAATAAAATTATTTGATATATAATATTAAAATTTCATTAATACCATCCAATAATTGTAATTAATTTAAATTATTATGATAAAATCTTATTAGGTGTTTAAAAATAAAAAAAACATTTTATTTATATCCATTTTCTTTTTATATTTATTTATAATTCATTGGAACCTATGAATTTAATGATATATTTTCATAATATATCTAATATTTATCATTATCACCACACAAACATATATGTAATAAATATTATAATAAATAATAACATTAATGATACTTTACAATTTGGTCAAACACATCTGTGCGTGTCACACAATGTAGAGACTATGTTTTATATAATACATAAGAATATTTCTCAATATATTTTTGACACCAATTTCTGAGATAGTGTGGGATTTAGATGCCTTGTTTTCCAGGGATTAATTTTATAAATATATTAAATATATTTAATATTTCATTAAAACTATTTATTAAAGAAAATGGTAATGATCATAAACAGAATCTTGGATAAGAAGTCTATGTTTTTGGTTGAGTCCGAAACATGATTTTTACCCAAAGGGGGTCCAAAAATAGTTCCACTCAAATCATTTGGATAAATATCTATTAGTTGTGAATTCATTGGATTAATTAAATGTTTAAATAATTAATTAATTAATCTAACATAAATATAATCTCCAATAAATAACCCATTCAAATAATGTGAATATTTTTAACCATTTGAGACTTTGAGAATTGACAGTGTCATCATCCTCCACTTGTTGGAATATCACGATCTGTCAATGAGACTCCAGATTGAGGTAGATCAAAATGAAATGAACACAATGAACCATTTCAATCATTGGTGGGGAATTATTTAAAGATGAAAAATCCAATATCTCGATAGGGCATATCAATTAATTTTTATAACCCTATTGAATACATTGATTGATCATGGTCACTCCATTCATTGATCGATTTCCAGTTAAAGCATTTTCAGGTGCCCACATTTCATATTTTAAATGATTAATTCCATTAATTCTCATTTTCTATAATTTATCACCCCAGGTTTCTCTATTTATATTATTAAGTAATGATTTTTTGGAAGTTGATTGTCACACAGTTGTTTCTTATGTATTCCCTCACGGGTTCTTCTTATTCATTTTCATTGGGCTGTGAGGCCATGGCTCGACATTGTTGAGTGGTACAAAGCCTGATCGATCCCTAATATTCTCTAAAAACAAGGTGAAATGATCTAACTGTAGAATCAATGGTGCTTAGGGATGAATAATGTGGATTAAATGATTGTCCCATATATCCAGGATCTTAAATTGAAAACAAAAAGACATGTGAAGCATAAGAGTTGCGTTGTACTTGTGGCGTACAACTGAGAAGACTTTGGATTCAATTTCCGGCCATTGGAGGGCCTAAATATCTAGATGAAGAAATATCTACCATTTCATGATAGATTTGAGTCAAGATAAGATGAAAAGACTATAGATCTAGGATCAGTGGAACAGATCTGTAAGTTTATAAAATACACAACTACACATAATGTAGTCCAGTGAACACACGTCTTGAAGCCCCTATAGATACAAAACTACTGTTCATAGAGATTTATATGTTTCAAAACATGTGTGGAAGCCCCACAAACCTTGTGACCTAATGTAGGTGAGATGAAATGTACTTTAGGATATCACATGCATGGGAATGGCTAGGCATATATAATGTGCCAAATTACGAGGACCCAAGGATGATACATGGATACTATCAGGGAGGATGGGAATAGAAACAAGAATCTCAAGATCATAGTGTTTACCATATACACGTTGTATTACCCTAAATGGGTAGTGATCCATGTACCGGAAAAGACATTTCCAAATGATGGAGCAGGACCACGCATTATGTGGGTTCCCTCACACGTCATGTACGCCTTATTTATTTTTCCAGAAACATTACCCTATAATATATTCTTTATTTGGACTCATTTGTTTTTCCATGAGTATCCTATAATTATTATTATTCCAATTATATAATGATGTGGAAATACTTCATGGATTTTTAGATATAATGTGATATTTTATCGGTCTGGTGGTCATTTGGGTGGTGCTTAGCAGCAACAATGATGGTGTACAATAATTAGTATGGTACCCTCTGGAGGATTAGGGTGTGGGTTCTTTATCGAATTACAAAGTCGCAACCAGATTTTGGAGGGGTCTCAGTTACAACATACGCTGATTGGCACCACATATTGAGTTTTTGTGTGGGCCATCTATATGTTCCATATGTGTTACCACCTAGGTCATTATGATGTGAATTCTCTATCTACATTATTATACCCTCGATCAGATAGGGATTCATTCCTCTTTACTTTGAGTGGTATCACTGAACACACTATAGTTCATTTCCCCCTACCCAACGAATTTTACCACCATTATTCTTGGGAGTGATCCCTCCTTAAATTGTGTGGATCACCCCTAAAGTTGAGGGATAAGGTCATCTACCCTTCAAGTAGTACACCAGATTGGACAGCACATGGGTCCTCCATAATTTTAGTGACAACACCCGATGCAATAGGTAGTTTTCCCTCTACCCATATGGTTATTCCCCCATATCGGATAATGGGTGAGTCCCCTTTATTCTCATTTTTATTTCCTATACATACTTGGGAACAATTCCAATTCTTGGATATTGTTCACATTGACTCTGGGGCATAGTAAAGAGGTGAAGGACCACTATATAATGACTTATTTATAAAGACATAAGAGAAGTTGTGTATTGATGATGTACATATAGAACTAATAGAACACTTTTCCCATGTTGGGCTATGAGTTGAAGATCCCTCTCTATTTTTGGTTATCTTTTGTTTGAGAATATATATCTATATATATATATATATATGTAACCATATAGTTGGGCTCAGTTTACTCTCTTTCTCTTGGTTGAGTTTTCTACTATCTATCAAATCTTATAGAGTCTCTTACAGATCCCCCTTTAACATTTTGGGTGACCTACTCTGAATATATACACTCACCCATGCATGAGATTTCAGGGCATGTGTCGTGTCTTGTATTAATGCCAGACAGGCTAACAATGACTCTAGAGAAGCATAGAGATACCTTCTCCATTAGACCTAGTATGTTTTTCAAGTCTTAGGGATTATGATTCCGTCTCTCCCACATGTTTAAATTATAGATTTCATGTTAGTATATATTTCTAGAAGGGCATGTATTTCCCCACTTTCATTGTTTTTTTTCATTATATTACTCTTGTATACCCTAGAGGGTTTTTATGCATGGTTATGTTATATATATATCATTATTTTCATTTTTTATTCAGAAAATATATATTGATATGATAATGTCTGTATGTAAATGTGAATTTCGAAAATGCTTCCCATACAGGTTATTCTATTTGGAATATGTTTCAAGCACATTGCCTATAAAGGTGGGCTTTGTGTTGTTTTAGATCGATCCCCTTTGGTTCATGTCATGAAGAATTGGTATTTTAGTTTGTTTAATCCTTATTATGGTTTTTTGAATAATCCCTATAAGAGGATTTGGTTGTCATTTATGGAAACAAAGTCAATGTTCATTGAGTGCATCTTTCAGGCAAGTAAATCTAGTGTTGGATCAACAACCATCATTTCTATTCGATATGACCATGTGTTAAGACCATACAGATGATGAATGTGGTTATAATCTTGTGTTTCATTTTGTTACCAAGGAATGTTTTTTGAATAAAGAAAATCAACTGTCATTTTATTTGGTGAAAATAATATTAATGTTTATTTTCAATGGAATCAAACTCACTTTGATTAAGAAAATAATATCATAAAGAAATGAAACTAGATAAAGTAAATGTTCTACATGAGCTCATCAAGGGTCCATAATGTGAGATGGTTCAAATGAGTAATTGATCATTATTTGGAATAAGAATATAAGTTTCATGGGTAATGTTTCATGGTATAATTAGATGGTCATTAGATTTAATTTGTAATCTCTATGAATTAAGTTGATGTTTTGATTGATAATTGGACACACTATAAATAAGATAAAATAAATATGAGAACGCATTGCCATTTATTAATTAACATAAACCCTAAGTAATTTATAAATTTTTTAATGAAACCTTGGTAAATGAAATGGGTAGTAAAAGATATGGTTCCAATCATAAATGAATCATTCCTGGTTTAATAATATATCCAGGTAGAAGAGAAGAAAGAGATGACGGTAATCGAAAAAGAAAAATACCCAGAACGATCGTAGCTAGACGGATCATTATCAGGATGATTATATCTAAGAAATTGTTCTATGAAAGGTCCTTTTTATGTACTATAGCATCCAACCCTCAAATGTATTCATTATAAAGTTAATGAAGTTGATGGAAGAAGAGAAAGGAGTTTACGTGGTATCGTGTTTAGAAAAGAAATAATTTACTAATCAGACTCAGATGCCATCATATTCAGAGAAGTAATTTCTTGAGCCCAATGATTGAAAAGAGAAGTAATGTATAAAATCAACAATTAAGTCAACCATTTTATCAAGTTCAAATTACACTGTAAGTTTTCGAATGGGTCCTGAGTAAAATTTGATTGTATTCATATATTGGTGAATGAATTTCAAAGAGGGATCTTGTAATACAAATGAATAATTTAATTCATCATTTAGAGTGGTATCCAATTTATCATACATTTATATATTATATTGATGAAATACATAGTATATAAGAAACTCGATTTAGAATATCAGACTAATGAATTGAAATCAGACTGACAATTGAATTGAAGTTCTGAAGTGGATGTGAACAATGTATAAGAATCTAGAATCTTAGTGAAGAATTGATGATGTCATAAATGCACCATAAATTTAGGGGGAAATTCATATTAGGGTGAATTTGATTAAATTGTAAATTTTTGGGATTCCCTCCCAAAATTCTTATGGATAACCTATAAAAGAATAATTAATTTGAACATTCTAACTGATGATGTACCATTCACTATAAAAGAGAGATATACTATGAGTTGTAGAGAGAAAAAGAATTTTCTGAATTCACTTATGTTGAAGTTGTTTTATCAAATTAATGTTAATGTTCAATAACAATATATCAATGATGTACTCATCTGATCATCCCACTATGTGTATTATCATACTCATCTTATCAATCATATTCAGATTATCATCGTATCAAGATGGATAATTTAATTTTCAATTTTTGAATTGAGGAGGAATCATATCGTGAGAATTATATTTAGTTTTTTTTACAAAGAAATGTAGCGGTTTAGATTCATCATTACCATATTCTGTAAAAATCATATTTTTTATAGTGGGTAAATTTGTAATGAGGAAAATCATACTGAGGAGAATTGTATCATGAAGAATCATATTGTGGAGAATCAAATTCAGGGAAATCAGATAAAGAAAAAATAAACTGGGAAAATCAGACTGGTTTTTCCTTAACAAAGTCTAGGATGACCTTAACTTCTCTACGGTTTGAAATTGAAGATTCTTTTTAAATTTAATAGTTTATTTTAATTGCAAATAAGCACATATATAATTAGTTGTCTCCAAATGTTTTTATTACGCTATTTTTTCAAAGATGGTTCATATGCACTCTTGTTATTTTTTACATAGTGCTACATGAGTGTAATAGTATATCCTACATGTTGTAAGATGGGGATTTTTTTCTAGTAGATTGTGGTGAATCGAATCATTTCCAAACCATACCTAGGATATAGCTATTAATAATGAATAGCGAACCTTATAAACACTTGTGTTCCATTGGATGTGTGGTGGAATTTATTTTAGAAGGGAATTGAATATTTAATAAGAGGTGAATGTTGATTCAAGGAAACCTAAAATAAAATTTTGCACTGATTTAGCCCCTCCCACTCACAATGATACAATCATTCAGATTGGGAAATTTAATCTAGTATTATAGTGTAGGTTCTCATTGCACATTAATTTCTGATCTGAATGTGGAATTGTATGAAGTGTAAAGGTATTCTAGTTTTCCATGGAAATAATTTTCATATATAGAAAGGTATAATGTTTACCTATCTTATGTCTATTGGGTATATTATTATTATTTCATAAATATATGGGTTTATTCATATTAATTATAACAATTCATCTTATATCCATTGAAAAGAAAAATATCGAGAATGATGGAAGGGATAAGAATGTTATCTTATCATTAGGTTATGGAAGAGAATTATTGTGAGATAAAGGTGGATCAACATCCACTGTTATATTGGATAAATTGAAAAACATAAATAAAGGAACATCAAAATTGAATAAGGAAATTTTACAAATCAATATATTGAAATAGGAATATTTGAATATGTGTGAGCATTAATCTGTTGGGGACTTCATTAACAGAGTATGTGACATTGTTATTACTATCAGATATTTTGGTAAAAATTGGGATGACTCTACAATTGATGTAATGATCATGAGAATACTTCTCAACAAGTATGATGCAAAATTATATTCTTTAGATAACAGTGATATGAAACATTAACTCCTGATGATTTTATAGAACTCTAATCTCTTATGAATTGGGAAGTGTGAAAGCAATGAAATAAAAAACATGTTTTGAAAGAGTATTTTCCTTCATGAATAAAAACAAAGTGATTTCAATTAATATTTATCTTGAATGTGATGCTGGTGAATCTAATTCATAAAATTAGGTATGTATAAAATCATGAAATTTTTTTTTCTTATTTTTCTAAAAATTTGAAAATAGGTAAATTGAAATAAAAAGGTAAGATTCTATTGAAATGTTATGAATGTGGAGCCATTGGAAACATTGATTTCAAATGTCCTCCTAGAAATAAATAATATGATAGAGAGACAATAAATATGATATTGAAGATGATCATGGAAGAAATAGTTTGATATAAGAAAATTTTATTCTATAGGGAATGGTTTGAAGTTCTTCAATTCAAAAAGAAGAATTTTTCAATCTACAGACAAAAAATAAGAATGATGTGATTATAATTTTTATGAATTAGATGAATATGGTATTAAAAATACTATTATTGCATTAGTGAATGATGAAAAATTCAGAATTTGTGGTTGTGAATAAGAATAAACTCGTCTTAAACATCATTTGAAAGAAGAGTTAAAAATTTAATGAGAAATATCAGAGGAATTTAAAAGAAAAAAAATTTGGAAGATGAATTCTATTCACCAAGAAATCAAGAAAGTTTTACTGATGAAAATTTAAGGCTGGTAAAAAAGATCAATGATTTAAGAAAATATCATGAAGAAAAAAATCATAATGTTTATCTTGTGGTGAAGTTATAGGCAAATGAAGAAGATTTAGAACTTATACATCAAAACATTTCAAAAGATGAGAAAAAAAAAGATAAGTTTAAAAAATTCTATCATTGGGGATAGTGAATGTTCTCAAAAAGAGAAATCTGATAAGAATAAACAAAATATATCTTATGAGGTTGAAAATAATGATATAATTGTTTTCAAAAAGAAGAATGTTGGGAATGTTATATATGTGGAAAATTCCAACAATGATGTAAATTCAGATGTCTCAAAGAACCTTGAGTTTGAAAATGTATAGACACATTATAAAGCCAAAAATTTTTCTAATGCATCCATTTCAATTAATTAATAATAGATAAGGAGGACTCCGATTGATAATTGAAAGGTTGTTATCTTGTAATAGAAAGTGAAGAAGTTCATTGAGAAATTTATTCACAATTACGGTTTGTATAGATGTTTAAGAGGGAAATAATCATTTTACATCTATTTATGGTATTATGGTGGATTCAGAAATATATAAAATGTGTATTGTTCTAACCTAAAACAATACAATTACTCCACAGGTTATTAATGGAACAGTTTTAAGGGGGGAAAATTTTCTCAAAAGAATAATTTTGAGAAGATTGTTGAGAAAAAAAATAAAAATTTTTGTCTCATGATTAGAAATAGGTTCCAACCCCTGGAAAATATTTTTTAGAAATGTGACCAAACAAGAATCCTTCTGAATTTATTTATATTATTATTACAAATATAATAAAAATTTAATAACTATCCACAAATTATAGTGGTAAAGAAAATAATGATGAAAAAGATTATATTATTGAAACTACACTGAATGTAACAAAATGAGAACACCCTTGGATCCTTGATATTGATTTTTATTCTTATATGATTAGATATTGGAAATTTTAGAAAAATTTTAATCAATTCATGGATGGAACATTGAAATTTTTCAATGATGAATCCTTGAAAATAAAAGGTATTGGATCAAGAATCGTTAGGAAAGAAAATTTTATATTCCAAAAGCATTGTATAATGATGGTCTAATATACAATTTGATTATTGATTCAGAATTTTGTGATGACGGTAACAAAGGTATCATCAGAAAAGATAGGTTTCTTTGTAAAAATAGAAGAATATAGATGGATTATTACAAGAGGCGAGTGTAAAAAAAGAAAATTTGTTTCAGATTCGTGAAATACAAAACTCTTGTTACATTGATATGGTGGAAGAGAATTAAGTATGGAAAAAAACAATGGGAAACATATGTCAATGAAATAAGAGAATATTTTTTTAAAGATATAGTTTCTGAGACATTTTTTATTTTCCTTGAAGATGAAATTATTACTATCCAAGTTGTAAAAAATGAACGATTAAAAAATCAGGGCATTAAAAAGTTGATATTTTTCCAAGACAAACCCTAGAGATGATTAATTCTAATATTTCTAGGACAATGAGAAAATAATTAAAAATAGAGATAATTACATCATTAAATTCATTGATGATGTTACACACATTGATTATATTATGTAAATGAAAAATATATCTGATGCTTTGATAATTTTCCAACTTTTTAGAAGGAAAGAAAAGAAGGAATGTGAGTAATCAGTAATGATGTTGAAAAACATGGCGGTCAATACAGAAGTGAATAATTTAAATAATATCATTTGAAGAATGGAATTCAGAATGAGTATCATTAACCATACACTCCTCAACCAAATGGGATTTCAGAAAGAATTAATAGAAGCTTGGTTGATGTGGGATGAACTACGCAACATTGGAAATGTTTTTATCTTTAAATTTGGAAGAAATCCTTGACTATTTCTATTTATATACAAAACAATTTTTTCTATAGGCCTCGATTAGATATTAATTCATATGAATAGTTTTATAATGAACTAGAAGATTGAAAAATATTAGTGTTTTCTATAGTCCATGCATTATAACGAAGAAAGGTGGAAACTATGGAAGGATTCAACAAAAATGTGAAGATGTAATCTTACATGAATATGATATGAAAGGAAGATTATATAGATAATTCAATAAAGAGACTAAAATAACTGTTGATTCTATTGATGTTATATTAATTAAAATAGATAAGAAATAAATGCATATTTCAATAGAAAATCCTGTCAAAAAAAGTCAAATAAAGAAATTCTGATAAGGATACATACAATTGTATTCCTACTCAAGAAGAAGAACCAGGATCCACCATTTCTAGTGATTAAGAAGTTACATTAAATTTTATCCTCGGATATGAAATATAGTGGAAGCTCAAAATATATCTGGTGATAAACCTCAAAAGATATTGACAAGAAGAACATTCGATGTTATTACAAATAAGTCTATGTGTTCCAAAGTGGAGCCGAATGATGTAAAAAATCTTTTAAGTATACGGAATTTTTTCACGACATGAATGAAGCATTGTATCTAATTGAAAATAATTATTAATGAGAAAACATACCCAAGCCATAGAAAAACATTATTGGTACAAAGTTGGTATTCTGAAACAAGCTGAATGAATAAGGTTAAGTGATATGAAACAAAGAAAGACTGGGTTGCAAAGTGTATTCATTATATGAAAGTATTGATTTTGATGAATCCTTTCCTCTTTTTTCAAGACAGGAAATTATCATAATCTTTTATAATATAGCTACACAACAAGGCTATAAGTTCTCTCAAATGGATGTTAAATCTACATTTCATAACAGTGATCTTAAAGATGAATATTATATTTAACAACCATTTCACTTTGTTGTTGGTAATGTTCAATGTTATGTGTGTAAGAACCCAATTCTAATTCTTGAGGTACATGTTTCTTATTTTCCTTTTCCTTAATGTTTTTTAGAAAATAATTAAAAAGGGGGGAAATACCAATTTTTTGGATAGATGGTGTGTTATATTCAACACACCGTGTACTTTGTCTGTGTGGGATGAGAATACAGGGCATGTAGTCTGGTCGGTGATTCAGGGTGTAAAAACTAACTACATGTCATGTACTTAGTAATACCCATCGTTTAACTAGTCGGCATGTGAACAATAAGGGGGATGAGTAGCCAACAGATGAAGAGTAAAATGGATGGTTCATGTCGTGCACACAGTATTACACACAGTGTAATCAGTCTGCAGATGAACAATAAGGCGGTGGAGAGTTGCCTCCAGTGAAATGTAAAAAATAAATAACACACCATGTACATGATAATAAACACCGTGTAGTTATTTTTTTCATTAAAAATAGGCAGTTTCCCTCTCATTTGGCAGAGGAGGAAGAAATCATGTTAGGATCCCAGTAGAGGAGGCTAATGCTTGGAGGATCTCCCAAACACTCACCAAGTTTCTAATTCAACTCTCAACGATCTCGTTTGGACGGCATGGGTAAGTCCATCCCTCTCCTTGAGTCTTTCCTTTCAATTCATTCTTAATGGAATGTTATTTTTTTTTTGAACGGATAATTTTTTATCCCAGATCCATGTCATTCTTGGTTGTTTGGGTAGGCGCCGTTCACATTTATCAATCATAGGAAATCGAGGTAGGTGGTCTAGTGTTTATTTCCAACATTCAAGTTGTTTTTGTATATCGTTGTGCTATGCGCCCATTTTTGGGGTGTCGTATGGAAGAGTCCATAGCTGTTACGATATCTATAATTCCATAGGTAATATAAGGAATATGTTTAAAATGCTATTTGGGATTGCTACTTTGATCCAGGGCCACCCCGTTGGTACGATTATCTTGTTTTTCCATTTTTCCATGACACACGTGGGTATACCATAATGAATGAATTTTTTAGTCTTCCAGAGAGGATAAATATTTATTACTTTCTTAGGCAATAGGATCGGCCCAATTACATACTTAGCCTGACGGTTGTGTTTTTCTATGCTTGAGGGTAGTATTTTGTTTATCCTAAGGGAAGTCTTTCGTTTAGCCTGAAGGAAATGTTTCGTATGCCTATGGGCAGTAGCTTCTGTGCCTGAGGGTAATATCTCGTATGCCTGTGGGCATTGTTCATTAGGCCGGAGGGAAGTTACTTGAGAATTTCATTTCTGTTTGCCTAAGGGAATGGATTTTCATGTCTGAGGAGAATGGTTACTTGAATATTCAATATGGTGATTTCTGATGTTGTACCTACCATGCTAAAACACAGGCTTGGTATTATGATTACCCTCTACTTGTTAAGAATCCTATTTTGTTTTTTGTTGTGGCATAGTATACGATTTTTTCGGTTGAGATCGGGTCTTAGGAACATAGAACTCAATTATATTGAATTTTTAAATATTAATTAAATGGTAATGGAACTGGTAGGTGTAGCTTCGTTTGAGTACTTCCAAGCTTACTGCATTTTGTTATTTTATACTACAGTTTCAAATTTTCACTAATAGTTGGGCATGGTCCTTTGGTTGTTGCCTATAGGGATTTATTTCCCACACCATGATTGGTTCATTTTTTCGGCCCAAACAGATTATATTGCTACAGGTGTCGACAAGGGCAAGGGTCCCTATATAGGTACATGATTATTGTAGAGGAGTAAGAGAGCATGGGACCGATCATAGGCTGGTGATGTTGCTGAGTTTCTACTAAACTGTTTTGTTTTGTTATGATGTACTTGTACCTTGTTTTAGATTTCAGTGTATCCTGTTTTGGTAGCTTTCTTAGAATTAGGGACATGTGGCATCATCTTATATATGATTGTTTCTTATCTTTTATTGCAATTCCATTTTCCATTTTAGCTTTTATTGTTTACTTCTTTCTCTTTTGGTTATGTTTATATTTTTATGTTGTGCTACACTTGGACAAATGTGGGCATAGTTTCCCCATATTTATACTGAGGCCCCCATTGCTAGTTGGTAGCCTCTGGCATTTGGGGAAATGCACTTGAGGTTACGTGACCAACTGGGTTCGGGGAACCCATTGTGTGGCAGCCGGATCAGGGACATTACAATGTTTGTAGATTGAAAAGGCTTTGCATGGCCTGAAATAAGATTCAAAATAATGGTAATCCAAATTTGATACATTCATAAGGGATATGAACTCCATGAAAGGAATAGTGGATAACGATATATAAATTTGAGAAATTCTAAGGTATTCCCTCATGGTGATTATTTATTTTGATGATATTATCTTATCAAAGAATGATGAAAGATGTTAAGAGTGGTTTTTGGATTAAATGAAAATGGTATTTGAAATGACCTTGTTGGGGGAAATGAAATACATTCATGAGTTACAAATACTGCAATGGATGGAATACATTTTTTTTCTCAATAAAAGTATTCTAAGGAACTTCTTAAGAGGTATGGATTGAAAAAATATAAACCAATTTCAAAACCAATATTAGTTGGAAACAAGTTTTCTAATGATGGAGAATGGAAAAATGTTGATCAGAAATAATTTTGAAATTTTATTGGAGTTTTATTATATTTGACTACTTCAAGACCGAGTATTGTTTATGTTGTTACCATATTTTAAATATTTTAGAGTACTCTAAATTAATCGCATTTGATTTCTAGAAAACAACTTTTATGATACATCGATGGGAAAATAGAATTTGTAATCAGGTATGATATCTCATATAATACTGATTTGTTTTTTTGTATTTAGATATTGATTGGGTAGGAAATGTTAATGAAATAAGATACACATCTGGTGGAGTATTCGATATAGAAAATAATTGTGTTTATTGGAATTAAAATAAATGGAATTTAAAAACCCAAATTTAATCTAAATCATAGTACGATTCTTCCACTCAAGAAACTACTCAAATGTTGATGATGAAAACTTGATTGGACGATTAACTAGTTAAAGTGAAATTACTCTTTCTCTTGGGTATTGATAATCAATGAATAATCAATATCACCGGGAATCTAGATAATCATTCGCAACAAAAACATATTGATAATAAATATCAATTTATAAATGTGTATGTTGAGAAGAATTAGTTGAAGAGGAGAATGTTCCAACATCAAAAGAAGTTGGTGACAAATTCAAACAACCCTTACTGAAGGAATCATTTTCTAAATTGAGATTGAACTTGGGTGTCCAATCTCTTTCTTCTCATGGTTTATGTATTTTTTGGTCCCCTATCTCATCTTACCTTTGGATAGTGTTGTCAATAGGTAGAATGAATTTAATCATAAATCTATCCATTTGATGAATGTAAAAAGATGGAGTTATAGGTAAGCTGTAAAATGATCATTGTTTTGTATTTGGACTATTCTAACCATTTGTTTTAGTGGTTATAGAAAATGAATTTTTTTTTGTATTTTAGGGAGGATGATGAAAATATGAGGATAAAGAAGACATGGGAAAGAAAAAAGAACACGGTTTTCATAATTACTATATTTGGATAACATGGTTTTACTTTTAATGAAAACTATTTCTTATAGAGAGTTAGATCACGTAGGCTTATAATTGTTGATATGTAGTCCATTACTTGATGTTAAAATGATCAGTGATTTATGAAATATTTTTGACCACAAAATCCAAAGGGGGAGTTTTTTAGGACAAATCTGATGATGAAGGTGGTTGTTTTCAAGTGTCACCTTATGTTGTAAATGATTTTCTTTTTTAGTAAGAAAATTAACTCACTTTTCATTTTTTTGAAAATATTATTTATGATTTTTTGCAAAATAATTGGAATCACTTTTTTGTGAAAAATCAATCACAATTAAAAGACGTTGGTTGAATAAAATGTCATGATTAGGTTGACCATGGGTTGGTAATAGAAAAAGATCATTATCATAAATTGATCCTTATCTAGATTGATATTATCAACCTCATGGAAAATGTATTTTTCCAAAAATAAATCGTCATCATATTCACAAAATATTCAGTGTGAAAGAAGTCATTGTTTTTATGGAGAATTGGAGTCTATATGACTGTGATAATGTAAATTTTACAGTGATTCACTGATTTTTAATTCTCATAAATCATTATTATGTTTTGAAACATATGATGAAATCTTGATGAATGAATGTTGGAGTAAAATAGATTCTACTCATCAAAAAAGAATTGTACTTGTATTTATCATATTCAGGTGGAAGAGAATAAAATGATGATGTCAATCAAAAAAATAGTACCCCATAATTATCAAATCTAGAATGATCATTATTAGGATGATCAAATCAAGGAAATTGTACTCAGAAAAATCATTCACAGTGAGTGTTGAAGATGGACCTCAAATGTATTTAGAGGAAATAAAATTATTTTTGTGGGAAAAGGGAAAATAATTTTTAATGGTATAGTGTTCATAAACAAAATAAGATGCTAATCCGACTTGGATTCCTTCATATCCATAGAAGGAATCCAATTATACTGAAAAATGAAAAGAGAAGGAATGAATGAAATCAACAATGTAGTCAACCATTTAAAAATTGTTGAATTACTTCATAGGTTTCCAACATGTTCAATATTAAATATGGGTTTTATTTTTATACTTTTGAATGGATTTTTAGAAAGGTTATTATCATTAAAATTAATGATAGCATTCATCATTCTTAGTGGAATCCATTTCTTCAATCATTTATATATATTATTGATACATAACAGTCTATTGAAAAAATTGTATTTATAAAATCAGACTCATGAATTGAATTCAGGATGAAAAATGATATTCATGTCTAAAGTGGATGTAATGATTGTATAATAATTGAGACACTTTGAAAAGTGTTGATAATGTCATAAATTTACCCAAGATTTAATGGGACATTATGATTTGGTTGAATTTTATTAAGAGGATAATTTTATTGATTCCCCTCCAACACTATCAAGGGTAACATATATAAGGAGAAGTACATTGTAAATTCAAACTAATGATGTACTATTCACTCTAGAAGTGAAAGAAGCTCTGAGTTTTAGAGAGAAGAATGAGTTTCTGTATTCATTTGTGTTGAAGATGTTTTTATTGGTTGATGTGAAAGAGAAGAGCAAAGAACACAATATTGTATTAAAATGATTGTCGTACATAGTGATAACTATAATCAGATGATTACCATACTCAGCATGTTAATAATATTCAGTTGATCATGAAATTTTTTTGGATAATGTAATCTGTCGTATTTTTTCCATGTATTATTTTAATATTATATGTCAATATATTCGAGACTAGGCTTTGTGATGATGCGCAGTTCTGAGGGCCGGTTAGCCCGGAACAAATGATTAAATTTAATTTAATAATTAAACAACGCGTGCATGAGTTTCTTTCTTGAAAAAGTGGAATAACCTTCGAACGTATTCTTGGATCAGAAATTCGAGGGCACCGTTGCATTCAGGATAGTGATTTTACCTTAGGTAAGGCCTAACATCGGTCGGCCCAGGTCGATGGTGAAATCTGGCTTCTGGAAATAACTGTAATAAAATATTTGATTAAAATATTTTATTTTAATCTTTGTTGCAGCGAAATCTCATTCCCTTTTTAAAAGGGATTTTGCAGGGGATCAAGGTTATATTTCAAATAACCTTGAATCTCTCCGGAGAGCTCTCTATAATGCCTCTCGACGCGGTGGCGATGTTCTTGACTGTTCTCACCGACGACGACGACGCAACAATTGGATCATCGCCAACGAACATTGCGGATCCAGGTAGGATGTTTGATTTGATTTCTTTCCCGTTTCTTGATTCCTATGATGAACACAAACTAATCTTCCAACTAATTAGCCCACGGATCGATCGTTTTGCAGGCGGGTGTGATTTGGGGTTTTATCGGGAAATCAAACATACGAGTTTTATAATCTGTTGAATGTTGTGGTTTTGAACTAATGGTGACGAACCCAGATCTTCAAGAACAATGATCGAGGTTCGTCCCTCTTGTTCGATTCTTTGTATTTTTCTCCCTCACGTTCTTCGTCGTGTTCTACGCGTTCTTGGGGGGAATCGATCTTTGCGCATTCCTTTGTTGGTACAACGATCCGAGATTGTAGATCCAACCCCAGAGCGATGTCACGGAGGTGTGACGACGGTTTGTCGGGCGATTCGGAGCAAATTGGGAGATAAATGTTTTCGGGCGTTTTTCTTCAGATGGATCCTTCGAGGTTTATGTTCGGATTCAAGAGCCGAAAACACCCGTTGTGGTGTTCGTAGGATGAAACAAACCTACTCCTGGAGGATCAGGATGAGCGGACCAGAGAAAAGCGGTCTGGAAGATTAGCAGAAGCGCAAGGAAGAAGATGGAATTTTTGGAGAAATCCCGACTACACGCCGTGTAGTATGAGCTGCACGGCGTGTGTTCGTCGGCGGGGTTACCTGGCGTGTTCTCTAGGAGTACATGGACACGGGTAGGGTACACGGCTAGGGACAGGCCGTGTATACCCCTCCTCATCCAGACCCGGCCAGATACAAGCGATACCCTGTGTACGGGTACACGGGATACCCCGTGTACTGGTACACGGGCAAGTGACCCGGGCACGGACAAAGGCCGTGTACAGGCACATGGCCAGCGTAAATGGATCGAGCCCAGGTGCGTGTACACGGCGCGTACTTTTTCTACACGCCGTGTAGTTTAGTTTTACACAGCTTGAGCGGATGACACAGGCCGTTTACACAGGCATCACCCGGGGTGAAGGAACACGGCGTGTAATCTTACTACATGCCGTGTATCCAATTCTTCATGGCTTGAGCCACATGTATTCTTTAACATGGACTAGCTTCTTTGGGTTCGTACCCCTGTCTTTTCCACTGAAGGTTTTGGTATCATTTCCTATATATGGGAGTATGATCCCTTCAGTAGGACTTCCGGAATACAGTTGTTGGAATCCCCTCTGTGAGACTTAGAGACGAATCCTCTATTCATTCCTGGAACCCTAGGTAGAGTTCATGGTATCGACATGATCAACTTTACCTGAGAATCAATACTCTACTTAGCGGATTAGCTCAGACTGAGTTATTGGAATCACCCTGTGACTTGGTAGTGATTCTCATTTGAGCATCATGTTCTCAATGTACTTGGGGAGTGTGATCTCCCGGAACAAGTACATCACATCCCTCTTTTCAAGACCTAGGAGTGTGTTCTATCGGTTGTATGCATAGTGTAATCTTCTATCTAGATCCTAGTGCTGGTTTTTGCGATGGTTGCTTGTGTATGAGTACATCGGGATGTCCTTGTTATGTTTTCGGTAGATATATACTGTTTAGAGCTGACTGTGCCTTTCTGTTGTGGTATTCCCATTGTTGTATTTTCCTTTGTGGTTTCGAGGTGTCCTAAGGGGTATGTTTATACTCACCCATGAACGGGCTTTGCCCGCATGTGTCGTGTCTTGTGAAGAAGAGCGAGCCTTTGACAGGGTTCCAGGTGGACCAGGATCGGACGACACTCAGTGAGATTAGATGGGCCGAGATGTGTTCCTACAGCTACAGACTACAGTCCCGGCACCATCCTTCATAGTTCAGACTTGTTTACAGACATTCTTTTGGTGGGATTGTATTTTGCCCCAGGGTTTACCTTTTTTTACTTTACATTCATGTCGTACTTTGTTGGTTGGGTTTTAGTGTATGCATGCATCCTTTCCTCTTATTAGTTTTTACATTTCAGTTTTGTGGGCTTGGGGATGTGTGTGTGTGTGTGTGTGTGTTTGTATAGGTTTATATGCAATGCCTCCCATGTCAGTAGCATGCCAACTCGGTGCCAGTCACTAGCCCCTGGACTATTGGAGGAGGGATAGGGGAGTTGCGGCATGGACCCTGCTGGGACGGGTCGTGATAGAGTGGAATCAGAGATGGTCTATTATACCATAGGACCGAGAGTCTGTGAGTTGGTTTAGGGCAATAGTTTTTAGTGTTTTGAGTTCGGAATTCCATCCAGGGACCCCAGTGTTGGTGCGGGAGGCCGACTTATCTATACACCAGGACTCTGATAACTTTCTTTTCGACTCGGAAAAATAGAACACATGTTGCAGGGGAAAAATAATAGTACATGCATCATATAGGAATGTTTTGTGGTTTCCATTTACATATTGAGTCTGCTCTGCAGATATACTCACTGACTGAGATACATCATGTCTCATTACAGGATGCCTCCGCGACACGCACCCGCTAGGATCTAGTGGCTTGATCATGACGATGACCCCCTCAGGGATGAAGCCTCAGTACAGGGACTGGATCCCCCAGTTTTACCATCAGGTTGTGTGCCAGTCATCCCGCCACCTGTGGAGTAGTGTTTAGTTATTGTTGTACCAGTAGAGGAGGAGCCCAGGCTGAGCGCCCTCCATGAGTTTTAGAGATAGAGACACCTTAGGTTTCGGGGTAATCTTGACCCTTTGGCTGTAGAGGACTGGCTTGAGGCAATGGCTAGAGTCATCCGTTTGGTTAGGACACCAGCACACCAGATGGTGATCCTGGCAGTGAGCCTTCTGTAGGTTTCGACAGGACGTTGGTGGAGTTTGGTTATCCAGATTCACGAAGAGGAGACTCTTTCATGGTCGGAGTTTGAGCATCTCTTCAAGGAGGAGTTCTCACCAGTTACCCTAAGAGTGGTATGCATAATGGAGCTTCTTTAGCTCCAGCAAAGAACCATGATGGTGCCTGACTATTCGTCGAGGTTTACCAACCTCTCACTATACTCGATGGATATGGTCAGAGATCAGTAATTCAGAGCTCAGACTTTTGAGTGAGTATTGCGCAGGGATATCTGAGATAGCATCATCTCAATGAGAATTCCTACTTATACTAAGGTGCTCAAGCAAGCTTTGGTGGTTGAGAGCTTCTTGGTAGAGCAGGGACATCCGACAGTGGTCAGTAGAGGGCGAGCTGGAGCGGAGACCTCAGTAGTAGGTAGCCGACGTCAGGGACCCATACATTGGAGACATTTTCAGAGGAGATCCCAGGATAGGGGATCTACCATGCAGGGTTTACAGGGCCCATCCATCCATCCTCGAGAGAGGTGGTGCTACTCATGTGATGGAAGGGGACATATCGCTCGAGATTGTCCGACCTTCCATACTACTGACACGGGAGTAGTGGATGGACCACCGAGGCAGAGGCAATGCGTGGAGCAGATAGATCTGTGGGGGTGGCATATGTGGTAGGGGAGCTGGGAGAGCAGCTGTAGGTGGTCGGCGTTTTGATCTTTTACAACAACCACCCCCAGGAGGTCCACCCCAGGCTCAGGGAGCTAGTGGACAGTGGCTGGGATAACTGCAAGTGACAGAGGTTTATGACCCAAGTACCCCCAGAATGATTAGAGGTTCTACATGTGTCTTCTCTACATTGGATGTTGTATTGATAGACACTGGTGGTAGTCATTCCTTTATGGCTGCTTCTCATGATCGAGACCTTGAGATTCCAGTTGAGCCATTGACTCGACCCTTACGCTTAGAAACACTGACTGGAGAAGACTCAGAGATCAAACGCCTTTGCAAAAATGTGACCTAACCCTTGGAGGAAAGCGTTTTGGTTGGAACATCATGGTGGTAGCGTCGAGGCCTTACGATGTCACTCTTGGTATGGATTTGCTATCCACAGTTCATGCCTAGATCGACTGTTATAGGCGAAGGGTGCGGTGTGTCAACAGTGATGGAACGAGGTTCTCTTTTGTCGATGAAAGAGAGACCTAGGCAGCACAGGATGGACTCATTCGTAGGAGGGAACAATGATTCACATCAGTTGGATAGACTATCCCTTGACAAAACAGACATTACGAGCTTCCAGTTTCCAACTATAGTGGCTGAGTACGAGGACGTCTTTCCAGAGGATGTCCCCAGGCTACCTCCCCGTCGGGAGATAGATTTCTGCATCGAGTTGCAACCCGGGATGACACCGATATCGGCATCAGCATATCGGATGGTTCCTGCAGAGCTTCGTGAGCTGAGGGTGTAGCTAGTCGACTTATAGAAGAAGTGCTCTGTGAGACCCAGCGTTTCACCCTACGTGGCCCCAGTGCTGTTTTCCAAGAAGGCAGACTGAAGCTTGAGGCTATGTGTGGATTACCGACGCTTGAATCAGGTTATGGTGAAGAACCATTATCCACTACCGAGGGTTGATGACCTCTTCGACCAGTTGAGAGGGTCACGATGGTCTCGAAAGTTGATCTACGTTCAGGCTATCACCAGTTATGAGTACTAGAGGAGAATATACCGAAGACGACTTTCGGATTTCGCTACGGTCACTATGAGTACTTGGTTATGCCCTTTGGTGTGAGGAACGCCCCGGAAGTGTTCATGGGACTCATGAACTGGATCTTTCAACCATATCTAGATCAGTTTGTAGTGGTCTTCATTGCTAATATCCATGTGTACTCTGTGTTTGAGGAGGAGCACACGAGACACCTAAGGATGGTTCTGGACACACTCTGAGAGCACCAGTTGAATTGGAAACTCTCGATGTGTCAATTCTGGTTACAAGTGGTCAACTTTTTGGGACACGTTATCTCAGATGATGGCATAGCAGTGGACCCAGCCAAGGTGGAAGCAGTGCTAGCCTGGGAGCCACCCCGGAGCATGATGGAGGTGTGGAGTTTCTTTGGGATTGAAGGCTACAATCAGATATTCATCCTTGATTTCTCTAGGATTTCGGCGCCCAAGACAGCCTTGACCCGAAAGGGGCAGCCTTTCGTGTTGACCAAGAGATTCCAGCAGGCTTTCCAGTAGTTGAGACAACATTTGACGAGCACCCCGATCAAGAGATTACCGGAGGAGGGTCTCGAGTACGTAGTGTTATACGACGCATTCGGAACCAGGATTTGTTGTGTCCTGATGTAGAGGAAAGCAGTGATTGCATATGGCTCATGCCAGTTGAGGACACATGAGCAGAACTATGTGACCCATGATCTTGAGTTGGCCGCGGTGGTCTTCTATTTGAAGATGTGGCAGCACTACCTGATGGGTGAGAGTTTTACCGTCTACTCTGATCACAAGAGTCTCAGATATATATTTTCTCAGAAGGATATAAATTTGGGATAGAGGTGATGGTTGGAGTTCCTCTAGGATTACAACTTTGAGATCACTTATACTCTTAGGAAGGGGAACATGGTGGCATATTCTCTCAGTAGGAAGTCCAGTTCGCAGTTACTGGGTGAGGCAACAACGCAGTTTTCCTCCTTGCAGTTATCCTTCATGGATGGGTTTGAAGGAGCTTAACTTCAGTCGATGGTTCTTACCCCTCTACTCTTACAATGAGTTATGGATGTACAGCGTGGGGATGCTAGCTGTGAGACTCTACATGCTTAGATATCCACAGGTGATTCCACTGATGGATATTCAAGAGGTGGGGAGAACGATGTTTTTTCAGAGGGCGCACGGTATTGCAAGTGGAATTACGGGAGGAGGTTCTGAGGGAGTTCAATAAATCCCCTTTGGTGGTGCATCCAGGAGAAGCAATGATGTATTAGGACCTCCGATGTCAGTTCTAGTGGCCAGGAATGAAGAATGGAGTGGAAACGTTTGTCTCTTGGTGCCTTACTTATCATCAAGTAAAGGCTGAACACTAGGTGCCAGTATGCTTAAATCAGCCTCTTGAGGTTCCAGAGTGGAAGTGGGACAGAGGACCCATGGACTTCGTGATGGTTTTACCACGAACATCCAAGGTACATGGTGCCATTTGGGAGATCGTTGATCGACTCACCATGTCGGCCATCTTCCTAGCCATACGGGAGCAGAGTTCAGTAGTAGCATGAGACGCCTCTACGTGCAGGAGATAGTTCAACTTCAATGAGTGCCATCTATTATCGTCTCAGACCGTGATGCTCACTTCACATCCTGGTTGTAAAAGGGATTAAAGGATGCTTTTTGGAATCAGTTACGCTTGATCACATCGTTTCATCACTAGACTGACGGTCAGATAGAGCGGACCATCCAGGTTCTGGAGGATATGCTTCGAGCTTGCATACATTACTTTAGACATTTCTGGGAGGGTCACCTTCCACTGGTGGAATTTTCTTATAACAACAGTTATCAATCCACTATTGGTTTGGCACCATTCGAGGCTCTGTACGGGCGACCTTGGAGGTCGCCACATCACTGGACTAACCCGAGAGAGTCAGCACTTATGGTCCGAGAGATGGTGATAGCTACTATGAGAAGGTGTAGGTAATCTAGGTGGTGATGAGGACAGCACAGAGTCGGAAGAAGTCTTATGCTGACAGGAGATGAAGTCCCTTGGAGTTCGAGGAGGGAGACCACGTGTTACTTCGGGTCTCACCTCGATGGGGATTGCGGAGATTTGGCCGAGGCGGCAATCTATCTCTATGGTTCATTGGCCCTTTTCAGATTCTGGGTAGTGTTCGCAATGTGGTGTATCGCTTGGATCTACCTCCACGGATGGACCAGGTACACGATGTCTTCCATGTGTTGCAACTACGGAGGTACGTGCATGATCCATCGCATGTCATCGACTGGGGCAAGCTGGACATCGATGATGGAGCGACCTTTGAAGAGTACCCAGTGGAGATCGAGGATCAGCAAGAGAAGATCCTTCGTGGGTGAGCTATACCCTTTGTGTGTGTCCGGTGGCAGCATGAGAATCACCAGGAGAGCATGTGGGATAGGGAGGGTCATATTCACATGCAGTACCTCCATTTTTTTGAGTAGTCTTTGTTTTGGGTTTTCAGGAATGTAAAAGCCCTAAGGTGGGTGTGATGTAATGTCCCTGATTTTTTCCATATATTATTTCAATATTATATGGGAATATATTTGAGACCAGGATCTATGATGACACGCATTTCCATTGCCTGGTGAGCCCAGAATGATTGTTTAAATTTAATTTAATAATTAAACAACGTGCGCATGAGATTCCTTACGGAAAAAGTGGAATAACCTTCGAACGGATTCTCGGATTAGAAATAAGAGGGCACCATTGCGTTCAAGACATCAATTTTACCTTAGGAGAGGCCTAACTTCAGTCGGCGTAGGTCGATGGTGAAATCTGGATTTTGGACGTAACCGTAATAAAATAGTTGATTAAAATATTTTGTTTTTATCATTGTTACAAACAAATCTCTTCCCTTTTGTAAAAGAAATTTCGTAGGGGATCAAGGTTATATTTCAGATAACCCTGAATCTCCCTGGAGAGTTCCGGAGAAGACCACTCAATGCGGCGGCGGTGTTCTTGACGGTTCTTGCCTGCGACGACGATGCGACAACCGGATCATCGCCAACGATTGCCGCGGATCCAGGTAAGATGCTTGATTTGATTTCATTCCCCATTCTTGATTCCTACGACGAACAGGGACTAATATGTGGAACAATTAGCCCGCGGATCGATCGATTTGCGGGCCGGTGTGATTTGGGGTTTTATCGGGAAATCAAACATACGAGTTTTATAATCTGTTGAATGTTGTCGTTTTGATCTAACGGCGACGAACTCGGATCGTCACGAACAACGATCGAGGTTTGTCCCTCTTGTTCAATTCTTTTTATTTTTCTCCCTCGCGTTATTCATCGCATTCTACGCGTTCTTGGAGGGAATCAATCGTTGTGTATTTGTTTGTTGGCACAACGATCCGATATTGTAGATCCAACCCTAGAGCGATGTCACGGAGGTGCGACGACGGTTTCAGAGGGTGATTCGAGTGGATCAGGAGATACAAGTTTTTCGGAGTTTTGCTTCGGATGGAACATTCGAGGTTTATGATACGATTCAAGAGCCGAAAAAACCCATTGCGGTGTTCGTAGGATGAAATGAACCTACCCCTAGAGGATCAGGATAAGAGGACTAGAGAAACACGATCCGGAAGATCAGCTGAAGCATGAGGAAGAAGACGGCATTTCTGGAGAAATCCCGACTACACGCCGTGTAGTATGGGCTGCATGGCATGTGTTCTTCGGTGGGATTACCTATTGTGTACTCTGGGAGTAAACAGACACGGGCAGGGTACACGGCTAGGGACACGCCGTGTATACCACTCCTCAGCCAGACCTGGCCAGATACACTGGATACCCTGTGTACCAGTACATGGGAAAGTGACACTATCATGGACAGAGGCTGTGTACGGGGACATGGCCAGCATACATGGAGCGAGCCCATGTGCTCAGACAAGGCGCATACCTTTTCTACACACATTGTAGTTTAGTTTTACACGGCTTGAGAAGATGACATAGGCCATTTAGACAAGAAGCACTCGGGGTCAAGGAACTCTCCTTGTAATCTTACTACATGTCGTGTATCCAATTATTCAAGGATTGAGTCACTTTCCTTCTGTGACATGGACTAGCTTCTAAGGGTCCGTACCCCTGGATTTTCCCCTGAAGGTTTTGGTATCATTTCATATATACGGGAGTATGATCCCTTCAGCAGGCCTTCCAGAATATAGTTGTTGGAATCCCCTCTGTGAGACTTAGAGATGGATCCTCTATTCATTCCTGGAACCCTAGGTAGAGTTCTTGGTATCGACGTGACCAACTTTACCCGGTTGCCGATCCTCTGCTTAGCTGATTAGCTCATACTATGTTGTTGGAATCACCTCGTGACTTGGTTGTGATCCTCATCTGAGCATTATGTTCTCAAGGTACTTGGGGAGTGTTTTCTCCCAGAACAAGTACTTCACATCCCTCTTTTCATGACCTAGGAGTGTGTTCTCCCGGTTGTATGCTTAGTGGAATCTTCGAGCTGGATCCTAGTGGTGGTTTTCATGATTGTTGCTTGTGTATGAGTATATCTGGATGTTCTTGTTATATGTTCGGTAGGCATATACTATGTAGAGATGACTTTACATTTCTATTGTGGTATTTCCTTTGTTGTATTTTCCTTTGTGGTTTGGGGGTGTTTTACAGGGTAATGTTATACTCACCCATGCACGGGCTTTGCCCACACGTGTCATGTCTTGTGCAGACGAGTGAGCCTTTCAGAGGATTCTAGGTGGACCAGGACTGGATAGCACTCAGTGAGATCAGACGGGTCGAGGTGTGTTCCTACGGCTACAGTCTGCAGTCCTGACACCTTTCTTCATTGGTAGGACTTGCTTACAGACTTTCTTTTGGTGGTATTGTATTTTGGCCAAAGGTTTTCCTTTTTTTACTTTACATTCCTATCGTACTCTGTTGGTTGGGTTTTAGTGTATGCATGGATCCTTTCCTCTTATTAGTTTTTACATTTCAGTTTTGCGGGCCTGGGGATGTGTGTGTGTGTGTAAAGGATTATAGGCAATGCCTTCCATGTCAGTAGCATGCCTACATGGTGCCAGTCACCTTCCCCGGGCCTATTGGAGGTGGGCTTGGGGAGTTGCGGCCCGTACCCCGCTTGGACGGGTCGTGACAGATAATCAGATTCTGGATTATTGTATTGAGATTTCCAGATTGAGGATGAAACGTACAAGGAGAATTTTAATGAGTTTTCCATCTTCAGAATTGATGTTATAATGATTCATATTAACAGTATTATTTAAAAGTCATATATATAAAACCAGGGTTAATCATACTGTGGAGAATTTTACTGAGGATAATCGTACCAATAAGAATCATATTCTAAAAATTAGTCTCGGAGAAATGGGACTGGGAAAAAATGTTCTGGGAATGTATGACTGGTTTTTCCAAAACAATGTCCATGATGTTCATACATTTTTATTGGTTATATATTTAAGAATTTTTTCAATTTATTACATTTCTGTAATTGAAGAGTAGAACTCGTAACATACGTTGTTACATAAATTTTGAATTTCCCTACTTTTTCTATGCGGAAGCAAACAAACTTTTAAATTTTTTTTACATAGTGCTACACATGTGTATTGTTATATACTACTCATTATAATCCAGTGATTTATTTCTACTAGTTGTTTAGGTATTGAATCATTTCAATCATATACAACTAATATAGTTATTTTTATTGAAATATTGAACCTTGTTAATACTTGTTTTTCTATGGATGTGTGGTTAAATTTTTTTCGGCATAGAATTGTATATTTAACAGGAAGCGAAGGTTGTTTCAAAGAAGCATAAATAAATGTGTAACTGAATCATCCCTCCCCCTCTTTGTTATATAATCATCTTGACTATGATCTTTAACCATGAATACATATATGTTGACTAGGTATAAAAAAACATTGGTTGCATAGATCAATGGTACATGCATCATGTCGGATCTAGTCTTGGAATACCCTTCATGAGCCATCCCCCATTATATATATATATATATATATATATATTATCATCTGACTATGGTACAACTTGTTTAAAGTTTCATGATTCTTCCATGACAATAGCCATCTAGGTAAGATGTTCTGAATCATGAAGGCGATCTGAATAGGGATGAGGCCTTAGTTTAGGGTCCATCCAAGGATATTCTTCTTCCAGGTGGATAAGTAGTCTAAACCCCACCTATCAAGGATTAGATCATACTAGAATAGCATGATTAGGATGGGAATAATCATATTTCACTATGTGAGTTCTAGAACTAAAGGCTAGAAATTTTCTAAGGTGAGCCATATCCCTATGCATATGATTATTTTCAAAAGCCAGTGGTCTCTGTTTCCAATATTATCTAGACACAAATAGATTAGGTAATTGCACTGGGAGCTATCCTTTTCCATAGAGAAGTTCGGTGATGGTGGGGTCATATTTCTCAAATCCATGACTAGTAGACACTATCATAGCCTGACATCCACTAGTTGTTCCATGAGGAGTACTACCCCTCCCTCTTGGATTCATCTTGGATTTAGTAGATTCTAGACCTGCATAAGTGAGGGATGATAGTGTAATAGTATATCATGAGGTTCATAAACCTTTTTGGTACTCTCTCAACATGATGGAAGATGTCTATTTCCATTCATGGAAGTTGGAAAATGGTATATGAAGGGATATTCATGCCCGGGTAGTGACCTTGTGAATTTCAACCCATGAAGAGTTGTTGGAGTGGGAGGTAATAACAAATTTCTTATAGTTAGAGGGATTCCATGTACCTAGAGTAGGTACTAGGTGGTAAATGTATGATTCATCTGCAACATCTTGTAGGTGGTAGTCAAAAAGAGCGGGTTGTAGGAGACCTTTCCATGACAAGACACAGGTTTGTGTTAATGTTGAAAAGGGATATTGTAGTGGCCCGTGGTATATCAAAAGGAATAAGTGCTATATTTTTTAGTAGAGAGATCAAGTGGAACATGGTTTCATAACCCATCATTTGTAGGATGGGAGGAAGATAGATGATGGGCCACTATGATAGAGACCACACTACGATCAAGGATATTCCATGAAAGGATAGGGAGGCCCATGAGGAGGCAAAAATGGTAAAGGAATAGGAGGAGCATTGGTTGGGGGATGATTCTATGATATTTCTCCACCATTGTGTCCATAAATCCCATGATGGGATCAGAGATCTAGAGGATGGGAAAATGGAGATTTGAATGATATGGACACTTATGGCCCAATATCACAGGAGATGATTAGATATATGATATGTGTTTATTCTACTTTCTCCATAGTAATAAATGAAATAGTGAGAATAATTCCATCATATCTATAATACTATTGTGAGAGTGAGAGAATCCAAATGAGGCATTGACCCAGTAGCTTCATCTTGATTTTCATACGGGGTACATTTCATAAATATGATATATCTTCTAAAAGTGCAAGGTATCTCTTGGTAGAGACTGGTTCACATGAGAACATTCTTTTCATCATTATGGAACCCTAAGACATCATATTTGTTATGGATTAGTTGTCCAAAGTTTGAGACCATATAGAATGTAACATAGATGTGTCAGATGCCTATACACTGATGGGATGAGATTATCCTTTGGATGAGAATGATATCTCATGGATGAACTAGTGGGTTTTTCAATTAGAATGTTACATCCCATCACCCAAAATTTTAAGAGTGTTCCCCTTTGTGTATCAAGATCTTCAAGAATATATATTCTTTCAATGATATATTAATTAATCGATGTTTTCCCAATGGATATTCTGACACTACCATATATGTGGGAGATCAATTTTATTGCATTGACTAGCATCACAAGTCTGTGTTGATATCTTCTGCGGTGTATTAGATGGAACCTACTGAGATCTCAAAGGTGTTGTTTTTGATAGGGGACCATTAAGTGAAATTTTTTAGGGCCATTGAATCCCCCGAGATAGATCCAATATTTTTTGTCAAATATCAAATTTTCAAAATGGGCCGTTATTCAGATTATTCTTTCCCGAACCATGCCATGACAAAGAAAAATTACACCTTTTCAATGAATGGTAACATCTTTGACCAAGTGAGAGGTGCGATATGGTTCTAGAAGAATGATATCTTTTTTGGATACCTCAAGCTGAGATTTTATAGGGATGAATGATTGATGTTAGTATTCATATGCCTCTACAAACACAATGAGTTTCTGGTGATTCTTTTTGGTATGAAGAATTTTCCCCCTCCCCCCATGTTCATGAATTTTAAAAACTTAATGTTCCATTCATACTTGGATCACTTATTGGTTGTCTTATTCTATGAAATACTCATATAAAATAATTTATAATATGATCATGATGAGGTATTAAAGATGATCCTAGATTTTCTTTGGGAGAACCAACATCTTAGTAAGGTCATGAAAAGATAGTTCAGGATTCATTAGCATTATTTCAAATGGAATTCCATTTCTAATCATAGGTTATCTGTACACCTAGTGAAGACCGATGTAGTGATTTATTTTCATCCACCCAAGAGAAAGTCATATCTGATAAGTTTACTTATCATGGAAGGGTACCAAAGGTGGTTTCTAGAATAATTCTCCATGATTATATCCCCTTTGACTGTTATGATGAGGAAACAGAATTTATTCACTTGGAATGATTAGTGCCAATGTTTTTTCAATGATTTGAATTTGTGGCTAAAAAGTCCTCTTATGTTGAAACTACCAAATGACGATGTTGATTATGTATTGTATTTCAATGTCTCGGGAGATGAGATTAGCTATGTGTTGATGCTGTAATGGGAATTTATCGCTTATCATTTGATGTATTTTAGACCCCATAGGTAGAACATTGTGACTCACATCCTTGTGCTAGAAGAAATAGTCTTCCCCTGAGGATGTAAATGATCTAAATTCTATGAGGGCACATCATGGATTACATAAATTACTAGATTTACATGTATATATTCATGCATCTGGAAATTAACTTGAGACCACGACATGAGTTGGAGTTCTATATAGACTATGAATTCGAGATTTTCTATACTCAAAAGAAAGGAAAATTGTTTATAGATGCCATTTGTAGTAATTACCATTATCCTTTGGTAAAGGAGTCTTCTATGTTGTTGTATTTATTAAAGCTAAACCTGATTGGGTATGAGGGTGAGTCTTTTCTTTATTCGATAGTGTTGAATCCTCCTCTCCATCAGCATGTAAGAGTCCCAGTTTAGAGACATTAACAATGCAATTTTTCATGACTAGATATCCTCATAATATTCATCTGATTGATTTTCTAATGGATGGAATCACACTATCCTTTTTTGGGATTAACAGTGGTCATAGTCATGATTTGGGAGGAGGTGATGAGATAGTTTCGCACATCATCTTTTATTGTACATCCATTGGCGGAGAAGATGTACAAAGAACATCAGCAGTAGTTTTGGAGGGATGGAAAGATATGAACCATTACTGTTTTCATTCTATGGTACCTTATCTATCAATATGTGAGGGTCTTTAACTGGGATTCTATATGTTTGATTGACCCCTTGAGATCTCAGAGTGCAAATGAGATGAAATTTCTGTAGAAATTTTCAATTGAAATTAGTGGATATTGAACGGTATTGACTCTACATGGGTTATAGTTTACTAACTGACAATTTTTTCACCCTTCCATTGTATTTGGGATTAGAGATCAATAGAGAGTGTGTGGAATATGTACATGTGGGAGATTTTTCACCATCATTGGGTGAACTAGAATATTATCTCTAATTATGATGAGCATTTCACATCAACATTTTGGAGAGGCCTTTTGGATGAATTCAAAACCCAGATGAGGATAATTTCATCCTTCCATTCCATAATATAAGGGATGACTGATTTCACTTTCCCAGTGTTTAAGTATATGATGAGGGCTTTCATTTTGGACTATTGTGGGGATTGGGAGGTTGACATTCCCTTGGTAGCGTTTGCATACAGGAATAGGTACCAATGTACTATTGACCCTGAAATTTTTGAGGCCTTTCAGGGGTGACCCTACATGTAAGTATTATATAAGATAATGATTTGTGAGACATATCTTGTGGATCAAGATATAGTGAGAGTTCCAATGGAGAATATTTTGGTCATCCATGAGTGAATTTGGATATCATAGAGAAAGTATAAATCATTTGAAAATTGATGTCTTTGTCTCATAGAGTAGGAGTAGGGAGACTGATTCTTCTTGAGAGTCTATCCAAGAAGTGTATTCTAGATATTTGGTTCGGGAACCAAGATGACCCAAAAGTTCACTATGAAATCTATGATATTTTAGTGGGTCGGTAAGGATACATAGCATCTCTCTATATCGCCAATACTAGATTTGGTGAAGACTATCATCCACGTATTGTAGCTGATGAGATTCATGTATGAGCCCATGGGCGTTATTGAATGCGGTAGATAGAAATTGAGGATGTAAATAATATTGCAGAGAACTCTATGGTGATTAAGGATTAATAGTAGATGAATCATAATAAATAGACTATCACTATAGATTTTGTACTATAGAAGAATTAGAGCATGCATGAGAGCTCTATGAGAGGGCAATCAATATGTGGGATCAATATTCCAACATTCAAGAATATGTTTTTTTACGGATGAAATTATTGACGAAATGAATAATTTAAATAACCTCTTTTCTCCCTTTAAGACATTATAATATATATATTTTTAGATAGAAGCATTGAGATGACATGCAATTTCGAGTCCTAGTATGCCCATGATTAATTATATAAATATATAAACTAAATATTATATTACATTCACACTATTTATTATAGAAAATGTGATAAATCTAAAAAATAAACTCAAATGAGAAATTTGATAAAATAATTGATACTGGAATGAGATATCTACCCTATGTGTGTCTTCAAATAGTTCAGTGAGGGGAATTCATATAAAATATCCATTGACTGAATGTTCAATTGATTAATTAATTAATATTTATTAATTAACTAATTAATTAATCTCACTAAAATACACCATTCTATAAATATAAATTATTATAATTGCTCCAAATTTATATGATTTGGCCAGGGATAATTGACAGTGGGTTATTCATCCATCCTTTACAAAATCAATATTCGACGATGATGAAACACTAAATCAAGATGGAATGAATGAAACGTCCACTCTCAAAGTTATACGAGCTTTTTATCCATTTATAAACAACACAATTTCCCATAAGGACTCTAAAATTCATGATTTATTACCATATTGATTAAATGTATAGATCACGATCACTCCTTTTATTGATCTATGTCAAGTTCAATCCATCACATGCACCCATATATTGGATTTTAATTTTTTTATTAGATTAATTATCATTTTCCATGTTTTATCACCCTAATTTTCCCAATTTGGAATTATTAAAAATGATCACTAGGAAAAAAAATTTCAAACATGATTCCTTTTCCTTTTCTCCACCCACTATGTGTGTTATTCTCCATTCGACTATTGGGAGATGACTCAATGTTTCTAGGTGGTATTGAGCCTGACTGAACCCCCCAAATTCATGGTGGTACCACGTTCAGTGGTCAAATATGTGAATAATGTGGGATGATTAATGAATCATGAGGATTTTTGATATATTCAACGATTTGGAAAAAATGGATAATGTCGCAAAATGGGATGCGTAGGAGGTGAACAATACACTTGACGAACCAACAGGAAGAACAAGGATACGATTTTCAGCCACAAGAGTGCCAGAATCACCAAAAAGAGGAAGATCCTCTATTTTTAGATGGATTGGAGTCAAGATCCAATGAAATGGATTCATTTATTGGATCCAAGGAATTAATTATATATTTATTGAAAAACAAGACTATACACTGAGTAATCTGATGAACACATGGGGTGTAGCCCCTGCCGATGATGTGGTAGTGTTTTTATGGAATTATTATTATCACATGCTATGTGGTAGAAACACACACTAGGTGAAATTATACTAGTAACCTATAATGTACTTTAGGAGGACACATGAACATGCATTTCCAGGAACACATCTTGTTCAAATGTACTCAATCATTAACTTGATACCTGAACATAGTCGTGGCCCCAGGATGGAAAGGGCATTTCATGTAGACACTCTACATTCCATGTATCCCTACATGGTCATCAATCCATGTAAAACTAGATAAAATGTCTGGTGATGGTGTAGGTAAAAATTTCATTCGATTCCAATCGCATTCCTTATACTCATTCTTTCCCCTTTAGGAAGCTTTATTCACTTGATTCTACTTAGTTTGGACTCAGATTTTGCCCAATGAGTAGCATATCCTATGTTTTTTTGAATATAATGTGATGGTGGACCCTATAGTTTATTTTGAGATAAAATTCAAGATTTTATATGTTTTAATTTTATTTAGATTTTTCTCGACAGTAACAGGAATTAGGAATACTCATTTGAGTAGTATTCCCCGAAAAAATCAGGGTTCGTGACCATTGTCTTGTTATGGATTAGTAAACACATTTTGAAGGGTGAACATGTCCCCATTATGATAGGTGGTACTACCAATATAATTAGTGTGTCAGTCCTTTATATGTATACTATGTGGTACACACCTATGAAATTAGGGTGTGGTTGTTCTATCTATAAAGTTGTACCCCCTATTGGATTTGTTTTCGTTCCTCCTTACTTTGATGGGAACTACATGATGCATCAGGTCATGAGTCCTCTACCCACCAGGTTATTTCCTATATTAGATAAAAAGAGGGTCCTCCTGACAATGAGGGGAACCCCATAGAAGCATTAGGGTATGGATCCAGTACAAACAATGTTTCACCCATCTATCAGATATAGTGTGGGTCCTCTATTCTTATAGTGAACCCCCCTAATGCAGTAGGGAGCGAGTCATCTACCCAATGACTTTTACCCCAACTCAAATCAGATAGGGTGCATGTCTTCATTAAACTGAGTAGTACCACCTAAAATACTAGGGAATAGGTCCTCTTCCGTGAGATTGTTTACCCCTCGACTATGTGGTTTTGTGCCATTGCAAAATCCATGCACATTGTCATATATATGGGTAGATACAAGAGATGATGATCATAGATTATGGACTTCTAGAACTAACAAAAATCTTTTCCAATGCTTGGATATTTGATGGTAATCCCCTCTTTCTTGATTGGGATTATTTGGTTTGAATATATACATATATATATTTGTATCTATTTAGTTGGATTCTATATACCCACTTGCTTTGGGATGAGTTGCATAATATTTTTTATTTCTACTGTGTCTCTTACATCTACCCCATAAAAATTCATGACATCTTACTGGGTATTTATATACTCAACCCTACATGGTCTTTTCTCCAATGTGTCAAGTCATTTGAAGTTGACGGAAGGGTTAGTAGTGACTATAGTGGATATTGGGATACTAGGTGAATTGGAATGCATATCGTGGTAAAATATTAGAGATTAGGAGTTGGGTTCTCTTAGAATGTTTACATTTATCCTTTTTAGGTTTATATATCTCTCCAGTTGGGCATGTTTTTAACCCTTTACATTCAGTTTCCAACATTATACTCTTGTATTACCTAATATTTGTTCATATTCATGCTTTTTCTCTTGATATTTTATCTTTTTATTATTAGTCCTCTATAGTTTTTTATTGGGATGTTTGGGTGTGTAATTAAATGTACACTATGAAAAACACTCACATGCTAGTTATTAATTTTAGAAGAGTTATCTAGAAAATTCCCTATGGAGGAATGCTTGGGGTAGCAGTGGATCAAGCCCTGATGGGTGGGGTTTTGACATTAATCCCATAATCTATATTTTTATAGTTTCAAATGACACATTAAAGGCTATGTGTGGACCCACCAAAAATCCAACCAGATACAAAATCATAAGCCACCACATCAATCACCCAATGAACCGTGTCAAAAAATATCACATTTCAAATTTCAACTTCCAAAAAAAACATTCCCAATGTCAGGCCACATGTAGCCTGCTACATGTGCCCCATCACTGCCACCTACATCCATCTTCATCACCGTCATAGAAACTCACCATGTGACACTCCACAATGAGCGCTCCACTAACCTTATCCTTACACCCCTGAACTGTTGTCACATCAATACATCAGCGTCAACCACATCATCATCATCAACCGCTTCCCAAGCGATCGCCACTAGTACTGAACATCATCTCTGTTTAGACATCCCACTGGTGTATTGAATCCCATCACCACTATCTCAATATCTCAGCACCAATGACCAACACCATAAGACAAAATCAGCATCGAATAGCATGAACCATTGGTGTGGTAGAAACCCAAAATATAAAACTAAACCCGATTATAATCCAAGAGAAACTAAAATAAGAGGATTGAGATTTGATCCTCAAATGGAAGTATAGATGGGGTTGAAACCCTAATGGATCCCAGTGATGAAACCGTACAAAGAAATCTCCATGACCACCAAACAGAAGACCCAAAACCAATGTGTATCCATGGCTCCAAAACCAACCTGGATAAGAGCGGTGGAATGCTTGTTCATAGCAAGGTGGGAGGCGAAGGAAGAAAACCTGAGATAGAAACCTATGGATGAAACCACAAAATGAAATGAAAAAACATCGAATGAAACCCAATAATGAAGAACCAACTCAGACAGCACCTTGAAATATGACATCCAAAAAACAGCTTTCCCAAACCCTGAGAGTACCCTCACTCTAAATATGACTTGGATAGGTGGGGAGGAACTCATTGTCAGAGCGCAATAGAGGTGGCCATGGGGAAACCAAAATTCCGGGTTTGACCAGGGGTTTTTACACCAAAGATTTCAATAGAACCTATTGTTTCATGTATAACAATATAAACTCAGCACTACAAGTAATTCAATATAACATAGTATTTCCAAATATATCAAATAAAATTTTATTCCTTTTTAATTTTTTTTCTGTTACATTTTTCCAACATTAAATAATTTATGTCCTCACAATTTAAACATTTTTTAATAAAAGGCAAAAGAATAGTTTGATATGTACTCAATGAATGATTGCATTATCACAATCTAAACATGATCTCTCTATTTGAGGGTTTGGCATTTAAAAATACCATTTTTTAGAATAGTAATATTAAAAAGGGTTAGTAAAATATAATCTTAATAAAATATAAAGTGATGTACAAAGGTCACATGAAAAATCAAATATCTAGGTTCTACATTGGATATCATTGGTGGAATGTTTTGAAATGGAAATAGAGGAAAAGCGAAAATATTTATATGCGTTAATTGAGTTCATTGATCATATTCCATTGATTGATCAATAGAATATTAAGAATATAAAAATTGTAAATCTAATGGCTAAGAATTGGTAACTGATACGATAAAAAATTATGGTAATATGATAATATTTTAATTCAGAATCCTTTTTTATAATGTGGATGAATAATTTTACATTTTAATACTATAAAGAAAAATATTTAATTGATAAGTTTATATTTTATAATTGGAATTCCATTCTCTGTTCATTCTTTAATCAATTTACTATTAATCATTTATTCAATGAAATAAATATCAAAAATAAATTTTGATATTCTATAATAACTATAATTCACTTTTAATAAATCATAATATCCATAAATAAAGTATTTGTGTAGTCCACCCTACACACAAACACCGTTTTATATTTCCAAAAAAAGGAAAGTATGAAGGGATGTGTGATATAATTAATATAGGAACATAATAAAATAATGAATACCATATATATATATCATATATATAAAAATAATAGATCATTTTTTTAAACCATGAAATGTGGTAATGGAAGAATAAATGACCTTAGTTTGCGAGGTATTGGTCTGCAGTACACATGAACGATGATTTTTTAAACCAATTGATAGATGTATGTTATGTTTTAGGTAATAAGATTAAAATAACAACATGGAACTGTATGAAATATATTGAGGTTATTATATTATGGGACATTTTTCCACCATGATGTCCTGGAATATTATTATTAAATTATGTTCATGATTCAGTGTCTTAAGTTATTTCTATATTTCCTATGTGATGATTATCATGCGTAATCATGCCATATTATTCCATTTCATTATGAATCATTCATATCCCTTGTCTAACACATTTTATAATCATTTTTTTATTCCATCGTAACTCCCTTTCTAGGTTATATAGAAGACCCCAACCAATTTATGTCCTTTGGTTATCCAATGCAAGGTGAAGTGTGAAGAAACATTTTTTTTCATTCCAAAGATGATTTCAATAAAGATGTTGTATTTCCTGATTCATGTTGTTATGTATTGTTACAATACCAAATGACACTATAACTCTTGATATTTTATGTTTTTTTAAGTAATATATAATCTTATTAATCATTATTAAATGTTAAATAAAATGAGGATTATTTTAAAATATTTTTTGAATAATCATTTATAAATGTTACTGTTTATTTTAAATGAAATGTTTTTTGAAGGATTTATTTTTTAAAAAGTATCTTACAGAGAGAAAAAAATCATATTTTCCTCAAGAAATGTTTTAAATTAATTTTTAATGAATTCATTATAATTTTCCAATGTTACATACATAGAAATAGAATTTTAAATTGTTTTATGAATGTTACTTTAAAATAATGTATATTTTACATATGAAATGTTCAAATTGATATTTCAACACACTTCTCGATATAAGATGAAGTCCTTTAATATAGTTTATGCTATATTAGGGATATGATTAAATGAAACAATTCTTATTCATTCTTTTAATGGATTAAATTTAAGATGAAAATTTTCTAGTGAAACCTAATTCATTTTATGGGTTGCACTATTATGAAAGGATTATAAAACAAGTAACATTTTTCATAGGGTTTGAATTGATCAAATTTTTATGATTCCTGTATCATATGATTTCTTATGATATGATGAATGCTTATTATATTATAGGTCACGTATGTAAGATGTCATTATGTGATGGGTGGGACCATTTTCACCCGCTGATACATTGGGTAAATATTTATATTTCTCATGTCATGTACATTCCTACAATGGGTACTTAACATGGCACCAAAAAAGATGTTTTTCATTATGATGGTTTGGGGAGTAAAAATCATCCACTATAATGACCGGGATGTGACTGGGGGTGGCGGAGTGTCTCGACCAGTAGTTAAATCCCCCATGATGTGCGTTGATACGTTTTTAATGATCCTTGACTTCTAAGGAATGGTTTTATATGATTTTGTGTAATACAAAATATATGTATTTTGTCAATGTTATTCCCTTATGGATCATGTTCCTTTATTATCTTATCATTTATATATTATGAACTTCCAATATTTATTTCAGAATTCATATTTATGTTATTTTATATATAAGGTATGGTTTTATAATTATATTCTTATGTTCTCATTCACTCATGTTCATGTTATGATTATGTATATCATTTATTTAGCCTTAATAGGAATCCAATCCAACCCTTTGTTATGTTTCCATTCCTTATGTTCAGATGAAAATATTTTTGTTAAACCACAAAATGGTGATGATATTCATTGGTGACAATGAAAATCATTCACCAAAATATAATATTGTTTTCCATGTTTCCATAGTCACTAAAATATTGTTGTAGTTCATAATATTTTTGGTTAATTAAATAAATACTCATTTAAAAGGATATAATATCCATGTTTGTTATGCATGGGTCTCTATAAAACATCATAACTTATTGAGTATACATATATTAAATACTAATTCTAGTTTGTATCATGAGACCAAGCCATGCATCAAGGGGATTTAATGGGACCTTCCCATCAGTAACTATGTCCAATTAATTCATTATAAGTGAATTGATGAATAATAAATACAATTCATTAGGAATATAAACATCCATAATTGAAAAATATTATATGGAATTTTAGTTTTTTTCTATATTAAAGATACCTTGGGATCATAAGTCATCCATAGTATTATGGTCTATGATATCATTTATTATATCCCAATATATGTATAAGTTTCATTAAATTATGTTTACATAGAAGAAATTACTACTAATAGAAAACTAGATGATTTATTGGGGAAATTACACTTTTTATTTGTATCTCAATCATTTTAAATCTAAAATTTTTGAAAATATTAGGGAACCAATTTTATTTCAAAAGAACTATAGAATATTTTAAATAAATCATCATAAAAAATAGTTTACATGATAATGGGAAGATGAGGTACGTATATATATTCTATGAAAGCATTCATCGTACACTTTGTAAAGATAGTCAAAATGTTCCAAACATGAAGAGTTGACAGAAATCATTTTTAAAAAAGTGTAAATAAAGTTAAATAAAATTGAAAATAACATTAAGAAATCAATGATATATAAAAAATAAATTTCTTGATGCATTTTTTTAAAACATTTACATTGATTGAAATTTCATCGACTAAAGTTGAAGTATGGTGGAAGTATCATAAAAAATGTTTTTTCATCTTATTTATTACCAAAGAGTGGAAAATGAAATTAAAACATGTAATATCCATAGATAACCAGATAATAATAAATAATAACGTGTTTAAATTAAAAATAGATTTAAAACATTATTATTTTAAATTTATATATAAACAATCTTGAATAAAAATGATATTATATAATAAACCCTTACCACATTCGTTACTTTTGAATAATAACCCCCTAAATGATATATCTCAAAATTAAACATTAAATACAATGAATATGAATAGACCCATGATATAAAATCTGTAAGTGTTATTATGAACTACACATAGAATAATCAAATGGATAATATGGAATAAGTCTTGTAGAAACGAAAGTGAGGTGAGAAACCCATATAATGATTCTAACATTGATTTGATAGTTCAAAAATGAAATTATTAGTTATAATAAATTTAAATCCAAACAAATAAAGTATGAATAAAACAAAATATAACCACTTTTATGTATAAAAAATCTTATCAAAACATATACAATGATGAATTAATATAATATAATGAAATCATGTTAAGTTATGAGACCCCCTACCTTGAGTATGGATCTCCATGTATATACATTATCTCCTCTATAATAATAATATATTAATTTAATACATAATTAATAACATTATTTAAGATTATTTACCAATTATTATCCTTTTTATTTCAAATATTATGATATATAATATATTTATTAAATTTGTTATGTTCATGTAAATTTTTTTGAGAACATTCATTTAAAATAGAAAAAACAAATCTGGTTGGATCACCACTATCAAAGGGGTCATTGTTACATAACATATATAATTTAAATAACCAAATAATTATCATTTTTTACATTAATTAATATTTTATAAGAATAAATTTATATATTATTCAAAAAATTCACATCAACTTGTGGGGGTGGCAGTCCACACGTACACACTGGTGAAAATATAATTTTTAACGGGTCGAGGATTAGGAAGGTAAGTAATATATATAATTTAAATAATAACTATGATTATATGAATATAATATATTTTCGTTAAATCCAAAATAATAACAAACTATGATATATGATTAATGAAAATGAATAAATCCCCTACGTGGAGATGGAAAGTCATACCCACACATGATCAATGTTTTCATTTTCCATATGATAGAAATGAGGTGTAATATGGTTCCACCATATTAATAAAATCATATTTATAAATTTATGTTAATAGATTCATATTTTATGAATGATTAATATTTATTTATAACAAGTATACTATGAAATAAACAATGAAATAGTTGCTAAAGGTGATTACCTCTTCATTGAGTGATCTCCTTTTAATTTATCCTTAAGAATTATTATGATGATCATAGAATAATAAAATAAGATCTATGATGTGTATAATGAACTTATTAATGTGTTAGGGTTGTTATATATTGATCTAGAGTGATAAAAATTTGTGAATAATGGAGAATATGAGGCACTCATTTGGATGTGAGTTAATTAACACACATTGAGTTACCTAAAAGTTTTTAATATCATATATATAAAAATAATGTAGAGTGGAATTAAATGTAAATAATTAATATGTTTGTAAATGATATGGTATAAATACAATCAACCAATAAAATTTATTCTTTTATAATTTAAAGATTAAACCATATCTTTCAATTTAGCCCCCTCATTAATCCTTTTCTCCATATTCATACTAATAATGTTTTTCAGTTATGTGTTATAAATTAACTTATAAGGTGAAAAGTGGATTCTGTGGATTCCATTTTATAGAATTTCACATGAAAAATTTCTTATAATATATATATATATATATATTTAAATCATTTATGAAAATAATATTTCATATAAAATATTATTAATGTCATTTTTTGACTATTTATTTAAATTTAAATTTATACAAACAAAATTAAAATATATTTAGAATATAATCTATTTAAAAATAATTAATATATTAATATTAACCATAAAATTCAGGTAAACACATAATTAATCAAAATTATATTACATAAAAAATATTTATAATCAATTACTACATTTTTTCAACTATGTGCACCATTACTGAGTCAACGTTGCAAAAAAATTACGGTATTTATACAATCACCAAAATTTATAAATAAATTATCATTATATGTTTAATATATTTATATGAATAAAAAATTATATTCCTTTATAACAACATTTAATCCCTACTAAAAATTATAAGTGAAATTAAAATCAATAGAGTGGTGTTTAATATTTATTCATTACATATAGTAATATAGATGTCATCATCAATGGAAAAATTGAAAAATGAAATAATATTCTATATTAGAATAGATAATTTATAATTTATCTCATACTATGAACCAAATAAAATTTTTCGTTTTATTTTGAATCTATATCTTATTATTTTAACCATGTTTTACTCGTTTTACACTAACCAGGGTGAAAAATCAGTCACATGGTTAATATTTATAATGACCAAAAGTAAAATGGACCTATTTAATAAAATTCCAAAACCATAATTCCAAATATTTATAAAATTATTTAGATTAAATTTCAATAATATTTATAAATATGTTTTAATATAAATTTATAAAACACAATGAAAATCACATTATAGAAAATTGTTTTTTAAGCTTAAAAATGTGATGGCATGAAAATAAAATATAACATGGATCCCTGTGGAATAATTTAGATTATTTTTAATAAAATATATATTATGTTTCCCTAAAACAAAATATTATACAAAATGATATATTTAAATTTCATGCATTAAAGAAATGAATGGACATTTATTAAAAAAATGACATTTTTAACTAATCACTAATATGCATCCTAAATTTATTATGAAGTAATGATTTAGAATATGAAATCCATTTTATAAAATTGAATTTCAAAATTTAGCTAAAAATAATTTTAAAATTTGGGAACAAAATGTAATAAAACCAATTTTTGAATCCTAAAATAAATTTCTTAATAATTATATGCATATTATTAGTGAATTAATAAATAAATTTTCATTATATATAACAATTAGAAATATTTTTTTATAATTTTGTAATTAGTTTTAGTAAATAAAATTTAATTTCTTTATTGTAGTGGTCACATTCAAATAATAATATTTTTATAGTATATTATTATTCACTTAAATCAAAGTATTGTATGTTAAGTGCGATATTGAGTATAATATTATTTTAAAAAAAATTTAGTGTTATAAAAAATATATATTTATATCCAAATTCACATTAAGTATAAGGTATAAGAAATTTTAATGTAGTGGTGTAGACACATCTGTTACATAAAATATCCTTCTTAGTTACCTTTGAATAACAGATAGCTAACCCCTTGTTTTTTCAGAAACAATACATTATTATCTAGGACATCTGGTGGAAATAAACTAATTTCTTCTCCTTGTCTAAACATTACATCAGATTTTATTAGTTAATGATTTATCTAAAACCTAATATGAAAAAAATATGTTCCATTAATATTCTCAATTTTATAACACACATAAAAAAGCTATGATCAAGGAACATTGAAACTAAATCTCATAGATTCATACATAAACTGAAATTAAAAACATTATATATGAGAAACATTGAATTAAATATAATTAATAAAACATAATAATCACATTTCGTAAACAATTTACTCAGAAAAAATATAATGTGAAAAAATTCAAAAATTAAAAATTTAATTTATATTTCAAAACAAGAGAAAAAATATAAATATTTCATATTTATTTTAGCAATGTGTAATTTCAATTTATAGTTCATAACACTTATAAATTAAATATACTTTTATATAGGATGATAAATTTCATTAAAATATTAATCATTTTATATTTTTATTCATACCTTATTTTAGGACTGGTAAACATTTTATCCTTGGTAAAATATGAATGTTTTTGGTTAGAGGTAAACTGATATAAGATATATCAAAACAGGATATTTTTCACTATGTTAACTCATATAGTATAATATATAATAAAAATATAATTTAATATAGGGTTTCTGAAAACGGGTAGTTCATGGTGTAAAAAAAATACCATCAATCGTTAAGAAGACTTATATGTTTTGGGGAATCATCTAATTATCACTAGTAGAATAGAAAATCCAATTGAATATCTAATCTATATTCAAGAAATTAAATTTTAAAATTTAAAGGTATAATGATATACATATAATTCATAAAAAATGGCACCGTATTCATGACAGAGTTTTTGATGGGAATCATAGAAGTAAAAAAAAGATGTTTAATTCCACTAAAGGTAGTCTAACAAGTAATGAATCTTATTTCATGACTATATGATTCCCATACTTAAAATGGGAGTGGGTGCCATACCTGATAAAAGATGGGGGGAAATACTAGGATAAAGATATATTATAGGAATATTTTCATCAATCTAATGATGACTTTCAACATTATAGTCCACATAAAACTTGGTTTATTAGCCCGTAATAAAACATTCCTCAACACTTCTCCATAAATGACGATTTTTTCATCCAAATGTAATGCATCATCTGTGTTTCATCCCATTATTGGATCTATTAAACACATTTAGTATATGATATTTTTTTGTTTAATACATTCATAATGGATTAAACCAATGTGAAATATATTGGAATCAACGGGAATGATGCATGTACCAAGTGCTAAAGATATTATATTGTCTATCAAACTATATGATAGAGAAACTATAATATTCCCATGTTTATTATAAGATATTTAACTCATAAATTTTTTGTCCTTTGATATAAATTTGTTATAAAATATGAAGTGATAATTCTTATGTGAATATTCCCCGAGTTTTCACTCTGAGATTAGTATAAGAAATTATCTATGGTTCACACCAATTTATTGGATAAACAATAATAATAATAATAACATGTGTTTAATTAGTAATGAAATTGTAAATGAGTAAAAAATGAATAAAATTACAGATGTTATATTATAATTTAATATAATAAAACAATATTTCAAACAACCATATCATCTATACGATAAGTTTAACTTTAAAAAAATCCTAACAATACAGATTTTACATATTGAAAATATTAACTAAATAAGAAAAAATGGAATCCTATATGTGTATGAAATATTTTTTGAACTCATAATATAAAAAATTCATATTAACCATTTCTATTTACATGAAAATGTATGAAAATATAAAACATGAACTAAAAACTCTATGTACAAATATCCCCAAAAATATATGGAATTTTTAGGAGGTTCTTATAAAAGAGAGTCTATATGTCTCCCAATTGAGACAATTGTATTATGTGAGAATAAAACTCTTAGTGGTTGTCACAACACCACCCCTATATTCCTATCATAAATGAAATTTAATTCATCTACAATATAATATTTGGGATTACACTAAATAATAAAAAAAACTAATATATTACAAATGAATTTTCTATCCTCGATTTATCTTAAATTTTGAAACTATATTCATCAAAATAATTGAACATAAATTTCTTATATTGGGTATACCATGGTATTTATTATTAATTAATATATTAGAGTTATGCATAAATTTGAATATTGGGGTGGATGGGAACCATGTATACTAATCATAGGGAAATATTATTGCACATATCTTTATAAATATGGGATGTGTCATAGTTTCGTATAGTCATTGTGATCCATTCCAATTCTGTTGACCAATTTATTCATAGAAGGTCTACATGAGAAGATTTATACAATAAAAAAATTATTAATAACATTTATAAAGAATAATGATAAACAAAATTTAAAAAATCCGTCCATTAATCATAAATAAACATACCATCTATCATAATTTTCTATCAATGAGACATATACATCATGATTAACTATACATTTTATAAAATATTAGTTATTAAATATAGAATATAATTACAAAAAAATAGTTATATTGTTAAATTAACATATAGGATATGTAATTCAATAAACCACCATTGAAACAAGATACATATATAAAAAGCATATATTTTTTAATAATTAACATAGTTAAATTAATTATGAAAAATAATTAACCATATATGATTGTTTGAAAAATAAATTATTAATTGATATGATTTAATTTTAATTAAATTTTATCAGACATAAATAATTTTCAAAACAACCCTTTTATATTATGAGAGGAAAAAGGGGTCAGATACCCAAATAAATATAGATCTCTCCCGTGAGGTCATGATGAATATGGATAACATTGTAATAACTAAAAAATCGTACTAATTTTGATGAAATATTGGGTTCTAGTCACCAACCAATATAGTGATGATATTCTATTATAAAAACTAATTAATAAATTTGTTTCACTAATTTTAATCATTATCCAAAAAATTATAGTATGAATAACAAATGTATCAATGTTATTTACTATACATAAATTAGAATGATTATTAATTTGATCTTTATATCTAAAAAATAGTGAAAAATTGTTGTTAGAGGAATCACTATCATATCCTATACCAAATATGATATCTTTAATCCCTTCAGAATAATTACAAAATGGATTTAAAGGTGGTATAGCATAAGATGGAGGTGGGGTAGAGAATATATTGACATGGGTTGGACACATGACTGAAATGAGATAACAATAAAGGGTCTTGGATTTTTGGGATTTCAATATAAGATGAAATTAAATATTTTTTATAAATAAATTAAAAACATATAAATTATTTTTTCAACCAAGTACCCAGTCCAGCCCACTCGGTATCCAAAAGAGAAGAAAAAACCACTACAACCCCCTTTGAATCATAACATACTCAGTATAAGACTACCAGGTTCCCAGTGTTGTTCTAAAATATAGGCCCTTTCCCCTTCATTAATTTCTACATATAAACTCCCATAACATACTTGTAAAATAAAAAAATTTACAAAAAATATTAAAATAAACTAATCATTGTGGAAACATTACATATAATAATAAATTTATCTATAAATAGAATACCAACCCTTAATTAAATGGAAGGACCCACACCATAGATCCACAAGAGTGTATAGACGCCATAATATATTTGGGAAACCCATTCCATGGAACACGTATATATCCGTGGGACTACCAAACATTCTAACATCATATGAGACCTTGTCCTTAGCAATTATGAATTGATCATGGGATTACCCAGCCTTTTCCAATATATAGGTGTCCCATATCATAGGGAGGGTATATCAAAAAAGGATAACCTATCTCCTTCTCTACATTGAGTATTCACGGTAATTAAGATAATAATCATTTAATTATGAATACATTTAGAAATATTTCATGGTCAATCTCTATTAAAAAATATAAATAAAATATTTCTAGCTAAATATCACACTTTTATGAGTAACTGTGAATATAAGACACTACTATAAGTTTTATAATAAATATTTAATGAATTAATTTTCATGAAAATTTCATTCCCTTATCATTGAATGGATCTAGTACTTAATGGATGAAACTCCAAACAAATAATGAACTTATGACCACTATATGATGCATGAACCACATAAATATACCATTTTTTTAATAAAACTAAAATAATGCATAAAAGTATTAGAGTCCTAATGTTGGAATGAATCAACCACCACATTCTATAGTTTGTATCTTTAGTTTAAAATATATTACAAAGTATATAAATCATTTTTAACATATTTTTCAAACCAATAATCCTTACTACTCTTATCCCCAAACTTATCCATTTAGAAAAACCTAATTTGAAATCATTCTTATATAAAATATCCCTTTGGGTCCCAGCTTGGGCACGTGGTTATGCAAATTTTTAGCCTTATATCCTTTATATTGTTTTTCACAGGCTACTGAATAACTCCAATAACATGAAACCTACATAAGAGGAATTACTATAATGAAATCCTACACTATATATATGTTTATCACAATATTAAATGTATATATATACAACCACATCCTTTTTGATGACAATAGATAAAATAACCAATACAAGAATAAATTATAAAATTAAAATTTATCAATTATCAATGGTTAATTAAAAATAAATCTCCAACAATATTGATGAGAGCATAACATAACTAAGGATACAATTTTCATCATAAATATGTAATATTTTCTCCACTACACAGAATCTCTAGACATGAACATTTCCAATATCCACAATAATTATTAATCACCATGGACCATCTCTATAAAGATCTCATCCCCCAACTTCTCCACTGAAACATATTTCATCTGCATGGAGAAAACTACTATATGTTGAAACACCCATGTTGAGGTGATCATGAAAATAAACAATAAAATTTTAGAAAAAAATAAAAAATAAAAATAAATGTTACCCATAACAATATACAAAACTAAAAAACCACCATATGTAACAAGCCAAAATTTCTAAGAGAATAAAATTTTATTCTACAGTCTGCTTGACACACAACCAAGAACATATAATGGAATATGAAATCTTGATAATTTATTATAAATTTAGTTAAATTAAATCATCCTAATATTTTATATTAAATACAAAACATTTTTTGTCTTCCTCTATATAGAACACAAAGTTTCACTTATGCTACATGCAACACCAATTTTAAAAAAATGTGAAATATTATTATTTAATATTTATAGAATACATATTAAATTTCAGGGTGTGAATATTCATATAAAATCTTTTTAAATATATGGTTTACGAAAAAATAAAATTAATGACTTTTTTACTAATTAATTAAAAATGAAAATAAGAACTAATTGAATATAAATGAAATGTTTTTATGCGCTCAAATGTGTTTTATCACAAAAAATTAAATTAATTACTATTAATGAATGATAATAATGAGTTATATATATTATATGTTCAATCAAATCAATTTTACTTCATCAAATTGATTTTATAAAAATAAGTCTACAACAAATTACTTTTTATGCATAAAAATTCATGTTTTACTAAATGAATGGTATTCTGTATTTTAATGATGAACTTGTTTTAATAATAATGTTTTACACTGTTTAAAATTTTATATGTAATAAGAATGATAAATTTTGAAATGAAAATTAAAAATTTATCTTTGAGATAGTTTTTGGTATTTTTTAAGTAACATTTTTACTTTGATGAATATACATAAATACTGAATTTTAATTGAAATTTTCATTTTTGTTAAAATAATTTATATTGAAGTATTATATATTTAAGTATTTTAAATGTGAAATTAGTTATATTTTAGATATATTAATCAAATTTAGGTCGTTGGGATAAATATACACTCAATTTTTATATATAAAAATTTCAAATTTTCGAACAGTTTTTCAATAAAATTTTGCTTTCTCTTCCCATCTATGCGATTATATTAACATTTAATTCTACCACTTCTCTTTATTGAATATAGAATAATGTATTCCTTTTTTTAAATACCAATTAATTATATTATATTATTAGTTTAATTTATTTTTATCCAACTTGGTTAGTGAGAACATTAAAAATTAATTAGACTGATTAATGTTAAAATGAGTTTACATAGTGGTTAAACATAGAATATACGGTGTAACCATTCTCAAAAACATGTCAAAAACCAATTTTCTAAAAATAATTCGGCCCTTATTACTTTGGGTTAAATATTAAATGTTTAAAGGATACATTTACATGATGGTGACAAATATAATATGTTATGTTATGAAAAAGACAAAACATTATACCTTTCTTGATTTTAATATATATAAAGAATTACGATAGGATAGACAACTACACAGGTATGTTTATAAATAATATTTTCATTTAGAAATTAGTATCCCTTATTATAATAATTTAACATTATTTTTTGTGATAAAATTGTTAATTAATGTGTTATGGAAACACCAAATATTTATTTATTTATTTAATATTAATATAAAATAATAATACTAAAAATATAAAAAGATAACTTTTTTAATGACATATTCAGATCCATTATTTTTTCATATTCATATACCATGTTCCATATGTTTTTAAATAATATATTAAAATTATATAATTTTCATAATATTTTTAAATAAAAATGAAATAAATAATGTCAAAATTAACATTAATCATATTTTATAATAAATTTAATTTTATTTAATGGTTTTAAAAAAACCTATCTTCTATCATGTTATATTTATATATTAATAACTATTAAACATGGTCCATTAATGGACAAATTTGTCTTTTGTAATGAAAATGTTGACCCGGAATTAGAAAAAACCTTGTCTGTGCAGTTAGGGGTATATCTATATTTTTGTGCATTTCATGCGCTTCTATTAAAATTAATTTTAAAAACACTTAGAATTTCTATATAATAAATTGTAATAAATATTTATAATAATATCATATAAATTATATATAAATTATCACACTAATTTGGTCTCAATTAATAACTTAAATTAATTAGAAAACTAGTTTACATAATGAAAAACCGAAATGGTAAAATAAGGAAATAATGAAGATAATGAAATAAAATGTTCACAGTATATATTATGTAGGATCATGGAGGTGATTATAGACAATATATTCTTTCAAATCCATTATTTATCAATATTGGATCCACTTGAGGTAGGGGATACTTCTCAATAGTGAATATATTCGAGTATTTATAGGAATATAACTCCTCTTAATCTATAAATGGGCACCCACTCCCCACTTCTTCACACCTCTCAAGACATTTAGATCAAAAAAGATATGCCAAATTGACTCCCAAAATTTCTGACAATCATCATATAATCCATGAGTTTTTTGTAATGAAAACCATAGATGGTTTTAGTGAAAACTGAAGGAGGATACACAACAAAAGAGGTAATGTTCTCCTAAATTCATTTTTATATTATATCCTTCTCCACCTACTAGAAATTTAATGAGACCATTATTATATAAAAATAAACATATATTACATATACATAACTGATATTATATTAAATATACTACCTAAAAATAAACACCATTTGATTTAATGGGTTATGAAATCATTTTTCTTATCTATGGAAGTCTACCACCTCTCAAACCATTTCCATTAGTTTTTCCATTTCCATCCTCACAGTTAGAAAAATTATGTTTTGTATTTTATATATGATATTTATGATATTTTTGAACTTATTATTATTCTATAATTATTATATCACAAATAAAGTAATTTATCCCATTTTTTGGAATATGATATCAACATTTATGTGTACGATAGTCTACCATCTCACGAAGTGATGTGATTCATTCACACATTATATAGAATTCATTAAGGATGAGTTTAATAAAAACAAGTGATATATATATGACAATAAAATATATGGTAATGATAATAGAAATATATTTCATTTACTTTTATTTCATTGTATACTACAAAGAAATAAAAACATTGTACATTCATACGCAGGACCTATTTTCTCCATGAATGGTGTATTACATTTCCTAATGAAAAATATTACAAACAACAATAAACAAATATATTATAGATATATATTTAATTTATATAAATATTATTATTCTATAAATGATATGATTATATAATATGTTTATGAAACATAAGGTTGAAGTTGAAGAAAAAAATTAGAAAACAAGGAAACAAACACCATAAAGGATAAAAATAATAATTGATTATTATGAAAATGGTTAAACATTGTTATAAAAGGCTCATATATGATATTATAAATATTTATATGGCCCTATAATATGTTAATATAAAATTTTAAACCATTATAAAAAATATTAAATCATTTTTACATAAATGATGCATAAGGTTAAGGATTCCAACTCAATTTCCACTCTAATGAGACCTAATTTTTATTATTCTCTAATTAAATTTTTTTTGGTGAGTATAATTCCTCATTGACATGTAATATAATTAATACCTCAATATTCATAGACTTTTATATTTCAAATTTAATTATCTCATCTAACGGGATTTGGGTTGAAAATTGACAATTGGTAATAATTAATATACAGTCTCTCATTCATTTATGATTGTTAATATTATTTTAAAACAATCACATTATTTTAATACATTTTCATTTCACATTAATAACCTCTTAAATATGCATATTATTTTTGATTGATTTCATTATATCTAAAACCATATACCCATTTTATATTTGATCTTTTCTCGGAATGTTATTTTATTAATTGGGGACATATTGTAAAATCCATATACATTACTCAATTCAGATACACGATGATAAAGAATTTTTTTATTAAATCAATAAATTATTGGATATATAAATATTAAATTAGATGGGAATGAAATGGGCTGGGATCCATTTAATGTAGGCACCCTTATGCATACATACACCCATTAGGTTAATTAGTTGGAAAAATCAGATAGGTTTTTACTCGGTATGTTTTAAACCGCCATTTGACAGGTCTTGATGGTAAAGGTACCATATACCTGGGAAACACAGATTCCAAATATTATGCCCTACTTTATTTAGAAATCATTTATTATTATTATCTGTGAGATTTTTTCTATATAAATATCTATGGATGAATTTCATTTTAAGTTTATTGATTAAATTGAATAAGATTTCAATTATTTATCATTCCATATTGAATCTTCTTTATCAAATCTTGATAGTAATGTTATATAAGTTTAATGTCTATTAGGTTATAAAAGATTTTGAGATTTATTATGATTATTGATGCATGATGATTTTTTAATAAGCCCTTATTGAGAATTTTACCTCATAGTTATTTTGTTTCCATTCCCCATGTTTTGAAGAGTAATCATTGGGATGTGTTTTCCAAGATGCTAATAATTTCATTTTGTTATATATATTGTTTCATATTTTATTCACAATATAAAATGGGTATCATATATGTATTTTTCTCCAAAAAATATTAAATATTCATTCATTTAGTATTTGATTCATTGTATCTATGCCATTGTTAAAAAGTAAGTCACCATTTTTCAGTTGCTGGGGTTGGGGTCATTACAGTTGGTATCAATAGAAGTGGAGTAGTAACCATGGAAACTATATTTAAGAAAACATAGATTATGAAACATTACCCTAAAATAGAATTTTAGTATAACCATATAATAACATCCTAATGTTTTGGTGGGGAAGATGTTGTGTGGGAAATCTTAACAAAAAATACATTTCATGATAATACAATTGGACATGGTTCTGGAATAATGATACACATGTTTAATAACACAGAAAATGATGCACTGTGATTGACTCTAGTATTTCCTAGTACTCAATAATGGTCCTTACTAGGCACCTTGTTTCACACTCATGAGGGATATTCTTAGAATAATTAACAATTTTTTAAAAATCGATTATAAAATATTCGAAACTACATATATATCAAAGAATCTATGATTATGATCATGATATTAGATTATGTTAAGTATTTCACCAGTATTTGGATGATACATTATGATATAAAATTCATAATTTTTTGATCTAATCCAATATATACCAATGTGTTGAAATGGAAAATAGATGGAAGAAGGGTATCAATACTCAGGGACAATGTTGAGGTTACCCAACAAAGAAATATTATTTATCTATTATTAAAACTGAGAATCTTATGGGTATATTTTGGTATCATACTTATGTTTTGAAATATAAAATTTTGTTGATGGATAAACATATTCAATATAGAGGTTCCTCTAAGTTGGTTAACATTATATCATATATAACCTAATCAATAAGTGGGACTACAGATCTAATGGCAGATGTGTAATGGATTATGTGTTTGGATAAGATAGTTTTGGAATTAGGATGTAGCAAAACGTAAAATGTTACCCTTGTTGGGAATTTTATAAAATGATATATCGATTAATTGTGATCGTTGATCTAGAATACTGAGGAGGTGAAAATAAATCATATTTAATGGAATGAATTTAAAGATGCATTATTTACCAAAAATTCCTCCCATGAAAAACAAATAAATATGAATATAAAGTGCATATGTTAAATAATAATGAAAAATAATGTTTTGTGAATCTTTAATCCACCTTTACATGGTTATATAGGTATGCTACAGACTAGATACACAACATGGAGTGTGTTATTGATCACTTTTTTGAATGTGTTAATCCAATTCTATGAGGATAACTAATCTCTCACACTTGTTCATCATATGATGAAATAGTTTTACACCCTATCAAAAAATAATAATTCTTGAAGCCATATTGTTTCAAATTAAAATAATAGAATAAGTGGAAGATAGTGAAAAATATAGATAAATAGAAGTAGGTAAAAATGATATTCCCACATGTGTTAACTATTGAAAGAATGAACCTTCGTAATTTTTTAAAGTATTGGGAGTTTTTTATAAGTGTAGAGAAGTGGAGAAAAATTTATTTCCAAGGAAAAATGAGTTTTCATAAGTGAAATGAATTAATTGTATGTATATTGGGAACTATGAAATTTAATGACCCAAGAATCAAAGGAATATACCTCATATGAATCCAAGGGATCAAGGTGAAGCAAATTATATTGATATAACTTATGTGTAGCAATTTATGTTCTTGTGTATTTAGGTCAAATAAAATTGCAGTGAAAATTTTTTATTGATGATATTATCATCATTAGAAATATGAAATATATAATGATTCTAATTTATTATTATTTCAAAATGGATTTTAGATAATATATGTAACGGTACTAATAAAAGTGATTCAGTATAATGTTACATTTTTTTGAACACACATGGTTACGGGAAAGAGAACCATTAGTATGTTAATGACATTGAGGTAATGCTATCTGAATAAAGAGATGAATGTTATAGATAATGTAAATTGGATACTACAAAATACCTTAGAAATGATTATTGATTATATTATCTTGGAAATTAAGTGTCCTTATTACTAATTTTTTGGATCTTTATATTTTAATGTTATATAAGGTTAACCCTTATTTGAAATGGTTTGTGTTGAAAACTAGATGAGGTTTTGGAGATTATTGTATTAATTCACAATATGGAGATTTTTTACATTTGATAGCATTTGATATACACATTGGTTTTGGAAAATATTTTTTGATTTAAAAAAATTCACCCTTTAGGGATTATAAGATATATTAAATTATAATTTTAGTGAATATGACAGAAATGTTCATTTTTTGGAAATTCATTTCAGAGAGTAAGAGATGATTTTGAAATTGATAGAAGCTTATCAAAATGATGGAATTAAGAAACTAAAATGTATAAAATAATTGTATTTACTTATATTCATAGAGATAAATTTAATTCCTTAACTCTATTAAAAGGGTCAGGAAATAAAAAGATTGTCCAATTATCATCAATTTTTTTAATTTAAATGAAAATTTTCACATATCTGTTTTAGGGACATGTGTTTTTTAACTATCTCTTGAACATGTTCTATATCTATATCCCTCAGTATTTGGGTGTCATTTTTATCTTCCACATCCAATTTTTCATTTCCCACCTTTGTTCTCATACCTGGAATCCTGATTATCTAATTACAATAGATAAATTTCGTTCTTATATTTCTATCTTATTAATAGCATATTTTATAGACACATTTTGAGATATGAGTTTCAAAAAATTTAAAATGGGAAACTCTTGGTTTCCATGATCATACTAAAATTGTGAGGAATTTTTTTTTTATTATGGGGAGGATATAAAAAAAAATATTATAAAAGTAGAAAATTTTATTAAACAATCTGTATGACCTGAAACATTTGGAATATAAGGGACTATAACATCCTGAGATATAATGATATATTTCGAAATATTCAATATTTAAATATTTTTTATTTCATTCAATATAATTTTTTCCTCGCTCTACAAATAACACCATGTTTAGATTGTGTTACACACAACAAATGTTTTAAATGAAATGTGAAACTTTATTAAAACTTTTTTATTTAATTTTTATAAAATTAATATTAAATTTTATTTTATAAAAAATATTAAATAACATATACAAATATATGATTTATAAAAAAAATTGAATTCGTTTTCTACAAAGTAATTATAAATGATAATAAAATCTATTAAATATAATGGAAATGTTTTTATAAATCCAAATGTTTTTTATCATAATAAATTAAATTAATCACCACTAGTGTACGATAATTAATAAATATATATAATATATATTCAAACAATTTTTTTACATTGATTAAATAAATTTAATAAGAATAAGATATGAAAAAATTATAATTTTACACATAAAAATGTCTTATTTTTATAAAATAATGTTTTGATGTCATTTAATGGAACACTTATTTAAAAAATTAATGTGAAACAATTTTAAATTTTATAGAAAGAAATAAAATTTATTTTTTAAGAGTATAATATATAAAATTACATTAGGATATTTTTTTGGTATTTTTATGTGAAGTTTCATAATTTGATTAATAGTGTAAAATAGTGAAATTTAATTGATAACATTATTTTCCATTGGAAAAATTTATAGTCATCAAATGTATATAGAATTTGTTTAAAACTAAAATATGGTCAATTTAATATCAATTAATAAAATTTATTACATTGAAATCAATTTCATATTTTATTTGGATATAAAAACAATATACTATTTTGAACATTTTCACATCAAAAACCCTCTTTCTCATCCTGTATACCGGATTATTTTCAAATTATATTATCAAACATGGATGAGTATAATTTTTAAAAATAGATTACATATTTTAAATAATAATAATTTATATTTACTAATATGTTTATCAAGATTTTTGAAAATAATTATTAGAGAAAATAGATGAAATTATTTATAGTGATTAAGGTACAAATTAGTTTAATTAATGGCCAAACATAGAATATAAGGTGTATTAATGAAAAAACACTATTTAAAAATCCATTTTCAGTACTTATTTTGACCATTATTAAATTTTTCAACATTTTTATTAGTTTTAGAAACATTTTTCTGTGATAGTGACCCATATAATAAAATATTTATTGAAATAGGAAAAACATGTGCCTTCAATTATTTTAGTATCTCAAAAGAACTTGGATATGGGAAAAAACAACATATGTTTCTTTATGAACATTTTTTTTCAATAACAATGAGTTTTAGATATCATAATAATTTACCTTTTATTTTTAAGGATAGCATAATTACTTACATTTGTAATGAAATGCCAATGTAGTAATTATTAAGTTAATAATAAAAAAAAATAATTGTAAAAAAATTTAAAAGTGAAGAAAATTTAATAAATTATTATGTTAAATTATTTTTTATATTAATATATAATGTTAAAAATCTATGATATTAATATATTCAAATTTCAATGATGCGCGGATATTTTTAATTTCAAATTAAAAAATCAATGTTAAAAGTGACATTAATGTTATTTTATAAATAATAATGTTTTATTAAATTTTTTAAAAGAAATAACAATACAATCATATATATATAATTATTTAAATATTATTACATATATTATATAGTTCATTCATGAGTCTATTGATATTTTTTAATGAACATATTGACCCCAAAATAGTGAAAACTTTGTTTGTGGGATTTGGGTTAAATTTATGTTTATTTCACATTATATGCGCTTCTGATAAAATTATTTATCAACACATATAAGATTTTTATTTTAAAAAGTATATATAACATTTATAAGCATATTTTACACAATTTATAAATGTTATCACTATAATTTATTCTAACAAGATATGATAAATTTGTTAGAAAACAAGTTAACATAATAAAGAAACAAAAATGCTAAAATAAAGAAACATAGTATTCATAGAAAATATGTTTAGAACATGTGTTATATTCTATATTGGAGGTTATTATAGAACCTATATTACCTATAACCCTTTATTTATCAACATATTAGCCACATGGGTTATGTGATACCACCCAATTGGGAATACTTATGAGTATTTAATAGAATGCCACTCCTCCTCAACTATTATTGGGAACTCAATCCCCCCCTCTATCACATCTCTAAATCCATTTTTATCAAATGATATCTACCCAAATCACACACCAAATTCTATCACCTCATCTTATATACCTTATTTTGGTCATAAAACAAAACATATATTGTTCTAGGGAAATACTAAGGAGGATTCCACGAATGTTAAATGTTTTACAAATAGTGTTTTTATTTTATTTCATTCCTCACCTCCAGAAATTAATTTTATACGATGAATTTATAATAAAATAAATATATTTAATATAAATATATGTTTATATGTTAGGGTTGTGGCCTATAATTTTATACACTTCCATTAAATATGTTACTAAATGATTATTTGTATGTACGGTTGACTATCGCATTGCGAACTGTTGTTCTTTTCCATTACCACCATTCATAGTTGACCATAATGATGGATTTATAGCTTATATATGATATATAATATATTTAAGAATTTATTATTCTATATTTTTTTTATATCACACATATCTTCAAGACAACCATTTTTCGGGAATATTATAACATCTCTCGTGTGTTTGGAGGACTCCAACCTCTCAAAGCAATTTGATTCGTTCATGATTTATAGGGATTGTATTAAATTAGATTTATTAAACATGTGTGATATATATTAAATAAAATCATACATTAACTATAATTGATATATATATATATATATATATATATTATTTTTCATTCTTTAAATATAATAAATAAATTGAAACAATGTTCACGTTTACGTATGGCATAACATCTCCTTAAATAGTGTATTCCATTTCCTATCAATATATATTATGGACAATTATAAATACATATATACCATATAAATATGATATTAATATAATTATTATTATGTTTTAGATTATATAACTAAAAAATATGCAGAGTACCCTGAATGTTCAAGACAATGAATGAAGGAGAAAACATGAAAATTGACACTCGAAATGAGGAAAATAATAAATTTTATTCAAACAAATATGATAAGAAATTATAAAATTATCACATATTATATTTTAAATATTAATATGGTTTAGATTTATTAAATGAAATTATATAAAAAATTATACATGAATTTAAATAACATTCATCTAAATGAACAATAAGGTATGGTATTTAACCTCAATTTATATTCCATTGAGGCATATTTGTTTTTATGAAACAATTCACTTTTATTAGGTGTATGTACATACACATTGACATTTAATATTATTAATAATTCATTCATCATGGTATTTTATATTTCTATTTGAATTATATCATATAAGGGGACTTGACATGAACATTACCAAGTGACAACAGTTATTATGACATCTCATATTCTTTTGGTAATTTTATCTTCGACTTAAAACAAAAAATTTGTTGTCAAAATTGTTTTGGATATTAAATTTCTTCTAGATATCTATATTACATTGTAATGGATATGTTTTTTCTATAATCGTATTCAATTTTTACATATAGTATTTTGTTTAAAAGTTATTTGTTTAACTGGGTAAATATTGAAAAATATATATGCTTCACTAAATATGAGTAATTGATGATAATGTACATTTTCAATGAATTAAATAGTTTATTGTATATACAGAGTTATTTGGGCTATATTTATAAGGGTTAGGGACCATTTAATGTAAACTCCTCAATACATCGGTAATCTCATAAGATGAATCAGTTTCTGAAATCAGTTTTATTTTTACCTAGTATGGTTTAATCTATCTTATTAAAGGTCTTGATAGTAAAGGTACCATGTAGTTTTGAAATATTTAATCTAATAATTATGAATTTACTTCCTTTAAAATTTAGTTATTATTATTATTCATGATATTTTCACTATGAAAACATCTATGGAAGATTTTTATTCAAAGTATATTTATTAAGGGAATGTGTTTTCTATTATTTACATTTATATGTTTATTCTTACTTATCTCACCATGGAGTTAAAGTAATTTAAATCACATGTGTGTTCAGTTATCTTCTATTCTATAATTTATTATGATTATTGATTCATGATATATTTTGTTGTAATTCACCTTTAATGAGTGATGAGATCACCTTTATTTCTATTCCTTTCCCTAGGTTATGATGTTGAATCCTTTGAATGGGTTTTCAAGGATATTGAGACTTTTATTTAGTTATGTGTTATGTTTAATTTTGTATTCTTAATATAAAATAGGAATCATGTTTATATCATGTTACCAAAACTCTTAAACCATTCGGTCATTTGGGATTTGATCATATGTATCAATTATAGTGTAATAAATTATGTTATAAGCATTTGGCTACTCAGGTTGGGGTCCTTACACCTCATTCATAAAAAATGTGTAAAATGACAAGGCATAAAGGGTGAAGTGGAAGTTACAAAATCACTTCCAAATGACAAAAACCTTGATCAAAAAAAATTCTAGAGAAACTGACTAATAGAACCATCTAATCACAAAATAACAACCCTAATTTGACCACATACAATATGGGAGAACATAAACACCATTCATGATAGTGAAAATATGGGGGATATGAGTAATTAAATTACACAATGATGTTATAACCTAAAACCTAATCAAACCTCCAAGGGTAACTAATAATATAGATATCTAATACAACATATTTTCATGGAATATTTTAAAAAATTTCTCCAATAAGATATAATGAAATAATAAAAATTTTATAATTATTATTACATGATCTTATATCCATCATATCATCTCCATAAAATATAATATTGGAATACCATATGGGAAATAATGACCCTAACATTGAGGTGGTCAATTTGAGACCAATACACAAAGCATCATTCATGAATGACGTGGTGAAATGTGTTTTTTAACTAAATGCCCAATTAAGGAATGTAAAAAGACTACATCAGTTATTTTTCAATGAGGATAATAATGGAATGATCTATTTTTTCATACATAGACTTTTTTGGTGTTATATCGGTGTATTTATGATTTAAACTATCATATTGATGATGATCAATGTGGGCTCAGTATGATTTGGAAAGACTCAGATTTTGTCCAATGAGTAGTCCATACAGATCAGTTTTATATAAAGAATGTGATGGCAGAATTTCTCTTGGAATTATATCTATTATGTGAGTTGATTCCGAAGGGAAGATTTTTCCAAAAATTTCTATCCATTACTTATAAATTCATTCCCTTCATCTACTTTTTTGAGGGTGTAGGTTGCAATTACATCATGATCAACATATTGTGACCCACCCCTGAGAGAAAGTTAAAATGGTGTTTTTGTATAATCAAGATGTTTTGTGTTTGATACTCCATTATTATTTATTAAACCCTTAGTGGGTTTTTTTGTAATTTCCATTTCCAATAATATAAGGGTGGTGGTCCCTTATTTCTCATGTTTAATCATTTGGTGTTTTTTTTTCTCCCCATAAGTCCTAGGTTTGATACTTTAATAGAGAATCATGATAATAAGAGTAATAGTTGTGTTTTTTATTATCTACTGTTCATGGGAGTGATCCCCAATTTGGGAGATGGGTTCTTGGTGATCTAGTTGGTATTTCTTACTGAGGGGAAATGGGCACAATCTCTATGAGGTGTGTCGTTAGTGATTGTATAGATCATGTGTTGGGATCTATAGGAAGAGTGTTACCCTAATGCCTCATGAATAATCTTATGGCTGATAGTGGGGTTGGTACTTTTCGATGTTTGAGTATCTTTCCTGATTTTTTCATTTTTATAATCATTATGGTTATTGTCTAATATTTTTATTGAGAAATATTATGATGTTGAGATGGCCTATCATGAGCATTTTTGATATGTGACTTTAGGGTGTCCTATTGGGTATTGTTACTCTAATCCCTACATAGTCTCTAACCACATGTTATGTGTCTTATGCAGTTTAAAATCCTTTTTTTGGAATTTTATAGGGACTAGGGTGAGGAAGATCATAGAGATCTAGAAATACTGAGGTTCTTAATGATTGTTTCATTTAATATTATTCCTCTCCTTTAGAGAAGTTTGTCATTTATTTCTATTTTTGGTGTTTTTTATTTGTCCCGCTATGTTATTCATACTATTTTTATACTATTATTGTGGGATATCGTTTTTTTCATGCATTTAGAATATGTCATATTTTACATTTCAGTTATAGTATATGTATTTGGATTTGGGTATATGGGTACACGTACAGTAGGATAATGCCTCCCATCTATGTGATATGCCTACTCAGTGATGGATTTTATCCCCTGGCCAATTGATGGTAGTCTTGGGGAGTCACAGATCAACTTGTCATCATCAAATAATTCCCCACTTGTTCGAGTAGTGACACAATGTTATCAAAGGATTTGGTTATACATTATAACTTCAGTTCATGGATTTTACATTGGCACAAGATTATCATACATAGATATTAAATCTTGTTTTATAAATATTCAATACATTACACAAGAACACACTTATGGACTATAACAGTTTTTTGTATTTGGATTCATGGAATTAAGAACAAATTTTTCGTATGTAAACTACATCATCTCCCATTATGACTTTTATATCTATCACCCATCCTATACATATCATATATAATAAATTTCTTCATATCCATTTGCATCATAACCATGACTTCTTAAGGAATCATTATCTTTGACTGTTTTCCAATGGGTTTTTATAGAACCAAAAACACTTAATGGTTTTATACACATAGAGAACTTCTTTCCAAAGGTAGGAACTCATTAGGGATTTTGAACTACGAGGCTTAAGAACTCACATTGGTCAAGAGGATGGGAGGTAGTCTCGTCAAACTATTTTGAGGGAAATTATTTCCTACTATGAGAAACTCTGTTAGATTTAAGATATGTTAATGAACCATATAATAACATACTATGTATGATATGAGTTTCCCTTGAAATTTAGCAATCAAGTGTTAACATGTGTGGAATTCTGAATCATCTGTATGTATTAGGGTTACTTCATTTATGGGGATATCTGTATGTATATGAAGTTCTACAGAAATGGTATCTTATCTTATACAACATAGATATTCTTTGGTCGTCATTATGAAGATTCTAGGTTTCAATCGACACAGTGGGGAACTATAAAGTTTGTGGTCTTCCAGGTAGATGAATTTCAATCTGGAATCTATAATCATCAAGGAATACATAAGTTGTTTATGATGTTGAGATCAATGCCATAGATAAGATTCCTACAAATCCTTGTGAATAGAATCAAAACCAATGTAGTTAGGTGACACATAATGGGACACATCAAACTATTTAGGACCACGTGATAAAGAAAAAACTATATTGTTTAATGTCATGTATAAGGACAACTAGGCAGAAGGTCCCTAGTCAATGCTTAGTGTGAGACATATTTCTGAGAATCCCAATAAACCTAAATAGAATATGAGCTTCCATGTTGAATAATACCATGCTATGTATTTGAACTTCAGAGAAGAGTTATGATTTGGAATGATGGGTTAGAACCTTAGGGAGGCTTCCTATGTATCCAGTTGGGATTATAATAAAATTCCATGTATTTCTATTAGTTAGGTAGGTGAGTATGGACCTTTTATATGATACAATGAGGCTTATTTTTTAATAGGATTCCCTGATGTAGGGGACCAAATGTGATGTATCAACTCGAGACTGTTTTGGGGTTTATCTCAAGGATTACTCTTCAGGAATTTACCTGAAATAAGGGAATTATGATATGATTTAATCCATATGAGGATGTATCTTGAGCTCAGGACTTAATTGGGTTTAATAAGTATCCAGTTATGGTGGGAATCTGAGTTCTCATAGTTCATTTCATCATGTGGATAGGGTAAATGTTCTGATCCACTAATCCCACATGAGTCATGAACTGTGTGTCCAACAGAAGGATGTGACGATTCAACCAACCATGCACACATTTCCTCCTTCAATAGGGGGTAGATTTAGTGGATATGGAGGAAGAGTCCAGCAGATTATGTTGAAGAGGTTAAGCCTACGATACTTCCCACACTTCCCTTTATATTTGATGAGTTTTCAAGGTAAAGAAGGAATGATGGTGAAAGATGTATAGTGGATCAAGACTGCAACCTCATTCATGAAATACTAGGGTATTACACCTTGATAGAATCCCTTTTAATGGTCCTCCGAGAGGTGGGAGACATTTCCATTATCAAAAGAAAAAGAAAGTTTCATCATAATACTCCCTACTATGAATTGGAAAATCGAGGTGATAATGATGTTAAGTGAAGAAAAGGGTCATATCCTTAGAATCCATGACCAATTACTCTGAAACATTATCACTATGGTAAGGATCTATGTGATCATAAATATACAAATTACAGATTCTCTATGGATCATGAACCTCTAGTAGGACAAGTGGATGGAACCTCTAACCATATAATTACATATCCAAATTGGAGACACGCTAATGAGCCTTTCGCTAATGTTTTCATAACATGAGGCCTTTATGGAGGTTTTAAAATAGCCCCTTTCAGGGAACGAATCATGTGAAGGAGAAGCATTTCCATGAGTGACATTAATAGAGGCTTCATGAATGGTTCATGTAGGAAAAAGGGATGAGGAGAACCAAAGAGGACATGTGTAGTGTTTCACCATGAAATGGGTCTATTCCCAAGAAGGCATGCGATAATTGATTTCACCTTAGGTGACAAGCTATCTAGATGACCACACCTAGGTGAAGCAATGTTCAAGCCTTCAAAGGTCTCTACAAGGATTCCCAAAAGTAAGTAACACACAATAAATTTTGAGTATGGTTGGTCACTCTAGTCTTATTAAATTAGGGTTTTAGTTGAACAGGTCACAAAATTACTGTATATTGTTTTAAACTAAGTGGACATAAGTTTCATTATCCCCCTTCAATTCCCTCTCTTAATGTGTTAATCAACTACCTTATAGGTTTTGATGGTCTTAGGAGAAGCTCTAGGGTGATTAATTCACCAATCGGCCATTATAAAAATTTAACCATTCAAATGATGGCCCCAAGGATTGATTTACAGAAAAATATTAGACCATGGGAGAAGGCGATTGGTCATGCATGTGGCTAGCGCACAGGTGCTTGTGCACCGATGAACCCTGTAGACTTCGGTGAAATACCTACTCTATACTATAGGGGTTGTGCCCTCATAGCACTATTCGACATCAGTGCCAAATATCATCCCTTCCACATTGGATTGTTCTCTTCTCTACCATCACATACCCCCATGAATATTAATTGTCTCATTGTGAACATTTCACGCCTGGTTTGGCCATTTTGGTTTGCGGCACATGGAAATCAATTTTTCTCTTTATTTCTATATAATGATGGATTTCAAATGAAACTCATCATTTGGGGTCTAAGTGAGGTTCCAAAATTTTATTTTTTTGATAACTACATGGAACACATTTTATGGTGTCTACCATAATCTAGAGAAAGGAAACATAACAAAGGTTGAGATCGGATGGTTATTAAGGGTGAACACGGGATATATATAACCATATCATTAATATAACGGTATGAGAAAATTAGAAAAAAAATTTGAACCATAACCTACATATCAATGACAAAATTATTGACACATTGAATACAAATTAGAAGATCATAATATCTGAATTTTATGGGAATCAGAGAACATGAGCCACGAGAGCAAAAAATTTTCAAAATACTTATATTTTTTATATACCCCAAATCATATAAAAATTTATCTCAAGGCTACGCAACAAGATATTAATAACTTAATAGGATTAGGATAACCAATTTTTTACCTACATTGTACTGGGTATAAAATCCCATGATCCCAATTGTTTACCAGGGATAACCATCGATGTAACCTCATTTTCATGTTTTGGAAAACCACTCATGTACCCTCTGAGCTTATAGAAGATTCATTATTAACCGATGCATTGGATGATGATATTGGTCCCACCTATAACATAATGAAAATCATAAATATGTGTTTTATAATAATAGAATACATTCATCATATCATAACAATTGAAAAGAAATGGGTTTTATAAACATTTCATCAGATTACATCCAATGAAAATGAAATAGGATTCACGCTCATTTAATAATTTAATCATACCTAAACCTTTGAAAAATTATGCAGGTTTAATATGAATCATTTTATTGTCTTTCCTTTGAGAGAGAAATGGATTTCATAAAGAGAATTCCATCATAAACATAAACCATTCAATGAATTAATAAGAATTTCATCCTTACATAAAATCCACAGTAATGCATAGGTAACATCAAGAAATTTTATCATAGTTGGAAAAATATTTTGAGAGATCAATTAAAATTTTTATCAAGGAAAATATTATTTCCCCATTCATAAACATTTCTTAAAATATATAAAAATTGAATATTATTTTCAATGGAAATTACCTTCAAAACATATTAAGAGGGATTCAAAGAAACTAATGGTCTTGATGAAAAGATGTTTCAAACATATTGCACACATTAATAAAAATATTACATTCAAATATATTTTAAAATTCAATGGAAATTGATTGTAAAATTACATGAATATTCCTTAAAAATTATATTCAATCATGGGTACAAATTCTTTTTAAAAACTATGTAAGAGTAATAAAAAAATTAAAATCATTTTTAGAAAACATGGTTTTGAAAGAAAATGGATTTATGATCGATGTGAAAAACAATATACGATTAGTATATACACATTTTCTCTATTATTTTAATTATAAATTAGTGGTAAATTGTGCTATTAATATAATAAATAACCACTTTATAATAAAATTCATTATTTTATAGAGATATGGCTCATAGGACTTTATCATTGGTAACATATCATAAACTGTCCTGACAAACGATTAGAATATAACATGACGTCATTACCGCTTTTGAAACATTTAATCCTAAGGTCCATGAATGAATAAAATAAAATAGAACATAATATATTATAAATATAAATAAATTCATTATATAACTTTTCCATGTTTATGTATATACACCTCATGAAATAATATTAGCGTGTAAAATATTATACATATGAAAGAAAGATAATTAAGGAAAAAAATCTCCTAATACTTTATTAACCATAGGAACAACAATCTTCCATAATGTATTAATTAAAATAAAATATTGAATATCATTAGAATAGTGGGATTCACTATATAAAAGTGTAATGGTGTACTATATCCAAAACAGAAAGGAAGCATGTGGTGGATTTTTATATCGCTTCTTGAAATAAAAAGGAGTATATAAATCTCTACCTTAATTAATAACATTAGTAATACATGTTCTAACATATTTTATAGTAAATATGTAATGTCCTAGACCTTTTAGGTCCATTCCATTGCGAAAATCAGGTGTATGAGGTGATTCGTGTGGTAAATGTGACTTATACCCAACAATTTTCCAATTTTCCAATTCGGTGAAATATTCAAATGGTAGAAAGTTATGAACAGTGTCATCAAAGAAAAATACTATCGGTGAGTTCTAATGGTAAGCTCTCTTTTCTTTTGAAAATTTCCAATTCTATGAATAGTTCCATCGGTGTTCATTTATATCGGCAACCTATAATGGTAACCTCCCTATCCTTTTCCAAAATTATAATTCTATTATCATTTCCCTCAACGAATAGTTCTATCAGAAGCCTCTAATGGTAACCTCTCATTCCTATTACAAATTTAAAATTCTATGAATAGTTCCTTCAGTGAACAATTCTTTCAGTACCCTCTAACAGTAACCTCTCTTTACATAGCCAAATTTCCAATTCTATGAATAGTTGAATCGGTGATCAGTTTTATCGGTAACCACTAATGGTAACCTCTATTTCTATTGAAAAATTTCCAATTCTATGAATAGTTCCATCAGTGAATATTTATATCAGTAACCTCTATCAGTAAACTCTAATTCCTTTTCCAAATTTGGAGTTTGTGAAGAGTGTTTCCAACTTCTTATATTTTTTTCCCTTTAACATTTCCTATGCCATAAAATGCATTTAAAATATTATTTTAAGGACTATATGTCTGATTCATGGTAAATAACTCCTATATTAATTTATCCTATGGCTTGGGTCGTTTTTACTTGGTCAAAAAACATGGTTTAATGTGATCCACTTTAAATGGAAAACCTAGTGTATCTTAAACAACCGCTCTGTTAAATCTTTTAACGGGACAATATATCTTCCTCCCTTGTTATTCCTCCTTGTTATCAGCTATGATGTAGTAGAAAATTTCATTCTATTCTATAGGGATTGTGCAATCAATATTTTCTACTAGGATTAGTTCAACTCTATTTTGATGCAACCAAAAAGTAACGATCAATCGCCGGTATAAGGTATGATCTACCGCCATTCTTTTGAGATTGTCTCTTCTCTTTCTCCATTCACTATTATGGAATGTGATCTATAAAATTCTAGTAGTGTTTTCTTGGGGTTCCATTGGTGTGGTTGTACCACAACATCATTGGGTGGATATAGTTGGCACGTGAGGAGGAGATCGTGATTCTTTGTGTGGATCATTCTTGTATAATGAACGAAAAGAACCATTTGAGGTAGGGAATTCATTTATTCTCTTTTAATTTATGAGAAACTGTATCATTAGCATGTTTTATCCCACTAGAGCATAATGGAATTGACATAATAAATATTTGAACCGGATAAATCTATTGATATCGATCGTATGTTATTGCCTCTTCTTTTTCTAGATTATGTGATATCTATGTTTACTTCGTATATATATTCGTTTATAACATAAATTGTTATAGAACATAAACTAGAAATAATTGATAATGGTTTGGATAATGATAAATAGGCTTGTAAATGAATTTGGTTCTTCTTTTTGACATTTTATGTCAATCATAATGTTGTTGTAAGCATGTTTAATTATTTGTGAAGACTATCTATTTTGGTTTCCCAATGTCGGAACCTTTGATTAGTAAATCGATTAATCCAAGATAGATTAATGAACTGGTGGGTTGATAGAAGATAATCCCTTGTAGGGTTCTGTGTTATCCTCCTGTTCGTTTAATGTCAAAGAGACCATTTGACATTATGTTTGTTTTACCTACTGCTTTTGTTGTTGTGTGATCCTGGATGGCTGTTGTGATATGCGGGGGGTAAGGAGGCCTACTAATTGTGGCAGTAGTGGACACCTAGAGTGGTGAGATGCATTGGTTTATGCGTATTTGTGTCTGGGAGGACCCAAGGGATGATGGAATGGGTTAGATGTGAATGTTTGGATGCTTTCTAATTATTATTGGTTATTTTTGTGATTTAATTTTCCCCACTGCATAAGGAAGCTGGTCTTACATACCCTTAATCTGATAGGGGATAAGAGGTGTAGGGTATGGCACAAGCTTCTGTGTTTAGATTCTCCAGGGATAATGGGTCTCTGCTCTTGCTATAGGTGGAAAAGTCTTGACAGGTAGATCATCTACTGACCGTGTTGTGCCCCTTTTGTTTTGGAGAATATAATGTTTTCTAGAATTCCCAGGAATATGGGAGAGTATTGCTGTAAATAAAATATAGAATAAATTATGTTAAAGCAGGGAGTTTGGAGCTTGTTGGGGCGCAATGTTGAGGTTGTGATTTGAAAGAACAATGTACTTTGGGTGTGATGCTAATGATATTTAATGTTGAATTGTTATTGGTTAATTAATTTTTAATGAATTAATTAACGTAAAGTGAAACAGATAAAAAGGGAATGAAATAATGTATTAAATCTCTTTAAATGGTTGTGTGATTATAGTATACCTATTCTTAGAAGTGGAAGTGTGGAGTCCGAGAGATGTTATTTATAGTTGATTCAAAGACCGGGTTATTCCCATAGTGTGTTAGTGAGCTATAGTATATTTTCTACATTTTGTGTTTCTAAACGCTACTCCACCCTGTCATAAAGGGAAACTGACACCCCATGGATTCTATTCCCTGGGGTGTGTTTTCCCCAACATTCTGGTGGAAGGATGAATGACTGACTACCCACTTTGGCCCCACTCTCTTCTCTTGGTAGTAACTTGTGCTGGCAGGAACAATAGTTTGTTTTTCTTATATATGTATGTAAAGGGTTTTAATGGCTTTGGGTTATTCACACAGATATATTCTAGATATAGTTTCCTATGGAATATGATAGGTGAAATGTGTATAGGTTGTGATGTCTTGAGGATCCTTACTCTATGTATGGGTTGTAATGGCTTGAGGTATAATACCTGATGTATGATACACATTATGTGGGCTGTGGTGGCTCCTAAAAACTACCTACATGGTTACGTTTCTTACATGGACGTGGTGGTTTTGTTGCATGAGGTGGATGTTGTGGTGCTTCACCCAGGTTTCTATAGGCAAGCATTTTGGAGAGAGATTCATAGGATGTGAGATGTTTTGGAAAAGTGGAAAACTAGTTGGAAAGTAGTAGAGGGGGACCTTTGATATTCATTATTATATGATATATTAATGTATGTGTTACTTGGGGAGAGTATCCATAGTGAGGCAGGGAACATAGTATAAATGTTTAGGTGATGAGTCAGTTTCACTAGATGTTCACTATTCTTTAGAATGCTTTCTTTAAATTTTCACGAGAAGCTTCAGTGAGGAACCTACAAAGTATACTGTTATACACACCTTTTGTATATATAAACTTCATTCCAGGTAACATTGTGCAGGTTAGAGATCCGGCTGGTTACTAGTAGCTTTCTATTGCAGCAGCTGTTCTGGCTAGTGATTGCTGCAATTTTACTGATTTTTAGGGTACTAGCAGTTTTTCCCCTTCAAGTTGAAGTAGTTTTTCATGTCTTTTCATATATGTACTTGGGATTTCTTTCATCTTACTGGATGAGTTTGAGTTGGTTGGTTTCTATCTTGTCTCTCTTCCAAAGGTGTTCTCTTAGAGGGTAATGCCTCCCATTTGTGTGTTTACTATACCATCGGGGCTAGTCACCAAAATGGGCCCTACTAATGGCGGGACTCAGGGGGTCATTATATCCCTTATCACATTTCCAGCCAATAAGGGGTACACTATGTGGGGAGGGGGTCATGACAGAGTGGTATCAAAGGCTGCTTAAGAGTTTGGATAGAGTTTGGAGTTAGACACAGGTGAGGTTGCATGGGTTGGTAGGGAAATAGTGTAATTCATGTTTAAAATGTGATGTAAACACTGGAGATCGACTGCGGCATAGGAATTCAGGGCCCCTATGATTTGAAGTATGAACCTTTCAGTTTACATTTTTTACAAAACAAGGTGATACTAGTTGTAGGGTAGAGGCCAATGAAGTGATATTTCATCATTCTTCTTTGAGAGTGTGTTTGAATTGGTAGACCATGTGATAGGTTGACCTAAAATCAATGAATGAAAAAATTAATTAATTAATTAACATCTAGTCTTCCATATTACAAGTTTAAGAGCACTAACTATTTGTAATTTTTCATTAATGGATCGAGGTCGATGTCCTCATCAGGATCACATAGAAGATGTTTTGCATGATGTGCCAGCAGATCACCTCTAGGTAGAGGTTGTTGATGATGAAACATGGAAGAGGACACTCTGAGAGTTTCAGTGCTAGAGACATTAGAATTATGACGGCTCCATTTTAGATGCAGTCACAGAAGGCTGGTTACTGGAGGTCAAGATAAGATTCAGTTTGATCCATGATCAGAAGGAGCATTGGGTGTCCTTGGTTGTGATGATGAAGTGTGGTGCAGTGAGGCATTGGAGGTTCTTGATCCTCTAGGATTGCAAGGAGTCAGCGATCTGATGGGAGCAGTTCCGAGAAAATTTTATGGTTGAGTTAATTTCTTCAACCGCGAAGGCGTCCAGTCACCAGGAGCTTCTTACCCTTCGATAGGGGAGCTCTAGTGTGTGAGATTTTGCAATCCATTTTAGGATCCTTTTATGATATGCATCAAACCTGTTGCTAGATGAGGAGTCATGAGTGAGGCATTTCAAGGAGGCTTTGTGTCGTGAGATCCAATGCCAGGCCATGCCATTTATGCTAAAGACATATATGGAGGTGCTGGGAGGGATGTTTTCATCGAGAGGAAATTTTACAGATCCTCATTAACCCAAAAAATTATGTATTCATGAATTCTCATGAAGAAGAGTTGTGGTCAGGGGTTCCTGGTTTTTAGGGCAGAAGTGTTTCCATTTGGTCGGGGGTTGGTCCATGCCCTTAGCATCTCATTTCTCTAGGGGTAGTAGCTCTCTGGCCTTTGACAAGGGATCATGCAATTTTTTTCTTATGGTTGTCATTTTCATAAGTAGTGAAAGTTTCTGACCATTCTGAGTAGTCATCGTGCACAAGTTTCTCTACTTCAGGTTCATCCATTTAGGCAGTTCTAGCCGAGGTAGCAGAAGCAGGTTGCACCAGCTTTAAATCAGTAGAGGGTAGATGAGGCAGGCAGATTATAACCCTGTGACGCTCTCCATACACTGAGAGCAGATCACAATTATGGTGGTGGTCGTCATCCTGGTCAGAGAGGCCATGGAGGTGGTCATGATCACCTTCATGATCTAGAGTTGCCAGCTCCAGGCGATTCAGACGTCATACGAGGTACCCTTTTCTTTTTTTTTTCTACCCATTTCTATTCCATGTTTGATTCAGGAGCGAAAAACTCTTTCATATCATCTACCCCTGACCATGATTTAGGACATGAGGTAAAGAGCCTTCTAGTTCCCTTGGCATTGACTTCTCCAGTTGGAGGTTAGGCTAACATGTTTGATGTCTGTAGAGACCGTGAGATGGTGTTGGGGCCATAAAACTCTTGGAAAGATTTCTTATATTTACAAATACAACCATATTATATCATCCTCGACATGGATTGGTTGTATTCATTACAGGCTATCGTGGTTTGCTTCAGAAAGTAGGTCGTTTTCATCAATGCAGATGGGGAGTTGGTGGTGTTTGTTAGAAAGAGAGTCCCCAAGATGGGTCATAGGTGAGTTACATCCTCACCATCCATGATGGATGAGACGATGTGGAGTTCTTTAAAGGTTTAACAGTAGGCATTTCCTAGGGTCGTAGAAGAGGGCCCTGATGTTTTTTTTAGAATAGGTTGTAGCATAACCCCCTTGATGAGAGATTGAGTTTGAGATAATGCTACAACTTGGAGATTATCCAATCTCTATTTCTTCATATATGATGGCCCCTTATGAGTTACAAGAGCTACGTATACAACATGATGGTCTGTTACCGTGTGGTTTTGTTCAGAAGATTGTGTCACTGTGGGGTGTACCAGTTTTGATCGTAATGAAGGATGACGACATTTTGCGGTTGTGTGTCGATTATCATCACTTAAACAATGTGACAGTAAAGAATCACTATCCTCTTCTGTGCATTGATTCTTTATTCAATATACTGAAGGATGAAATCTAATTCTCATTGATCCACATGTGGTCAGGAAATCATCAGATCCATGTGAAGGATGAGGATATCACAAAGACTACATTCTGTTGTCGTCATGGGCATTATGAGTTCTTTGTAATCCAGTTCCGCATGACAAATGCTCCAGCTATGTTCATGGGATTGTTGAATGCTATGTTCAGTTTGTTTATAGACATGTTGGTGGTAGTTTTCATCAATGACATACTTTTGTACCCCACTTCTATGGAAGAACATGCAGAACATCTATGCGACATTTTGAAAGTTCTTCGTCAATATTAGCTGTTTGGGAAGTTGTCAAAGTGTTAGTTTTGGGCTCGAGAAGACCATTTCATGGGACATGTTGTGTCTTATTAGGGAGTAGTTATTGATCCATAAAATAAAAATTTAGTTATGCCTTGGGAAGTGTAGAGACCCAAAGCATGACGTACATGGACATTACATTTCTATTGCAGAATACTTAATACATAACAAAAACAGACACACATGACCATAATAGTTTAGTGTCTTTGGAAACTCAGAACATAATCTTCTAATCATGTTGAAAGGTCTTCATCATTTCCCATAAAGATCTTCCCCTTTTGTTTTCATACCTAAAACCTTTTTTATAACCTGGGGAAAAGAAAACATTTAAGGGGTGAGCTCAAATTCTCAGTAGGGTAAACATAGAGAACATAAAATAATCTATTAAAATTTGAATGAAAAAACATGAACATAAAATCTAGATATAAAAATCTTGAGAAAAGATATAAATTGTGGAAGTACATCAGGCATATATAATAAAGGAACGTAAATCATGATAAAATATCATGGGAATAAAACATGTAATTATGGCATAACATTAAGCACTTGATATGATTTCTATAGTAGCCATGGCATAGCTACAAAGACCATCTTACTGGACAATGTACCTTTCTGAATCGAGTTCACTCCGTATTCCAGTTCTGTACAGAACTAGATTTCCTTACAATTCAATCCATGTCTATCTCATGAGACATAAATCTTTACCCAATGCATTAGAGGGATATATAGGTCTCACCCATATCATAATGAAATCATTCTTACTTGTTCCACAAAATAAAAATTTATCATTCATAATAACCGAACAAATAAAATGGGTTTCATAAACATCATCCCATCATCACATAATCCATATAAAATAAATGAATATCTTGTCATAATAATAAAAGTGAAACCACGTAAATCATAGATACATTATACTTGAAACACACATTTATGAAATATTGTCATATTAGATGGAAAACGGTTTTGATAAAACACTTGAAATGAATTCTTGAGGAAAATATCCATTCTTCTTAAAAATCATTTTCTTTTCACAAAAATTCATGCAATTTTAAAAGAAAATGATTTTTTTTGAAAATAGTCATGAAATCTTTTGATGTAAGAATTATGAAAATAAGGAATTATAAAGCCGTAAAAAATCTTTTCTTTCCGTATAAGTTAAAAACCATTCCTCTCGTTTGTTTCCAGAAAAGACAAAAAGTATCTCGTACTGAAAATGAAAAAAGATTCCTTCTGTACCATGTGGAAAAAGGGTAAAAATGACTTTAAACATACATGGATGAATAGTAAACATTTTATAAAAACATTTTTATAAATCATGGACATTTATGATAGGCATAACCCCAGTAAATACTTACGTATAAACAATCTCGGATAAAAATGAGATTGGAAAAGTTATCCCTTACCTTTTGTCTTATATGTGTCGTATGTATCTGAATCTCCTATATAATAATTTAAATAATGACATTGACTTATAACTGAATCATATTCATTGTTATGATATCATATATGACGCACTTATGACTTTATATTACCGATTCTTTTGTAAATTCCATGTTAATGTAGCGTTTTGGATAAAATCGTTTCATTTATCATATGTTTTTGGACTTATTTTTATTGATATTATTATTACATACATCATGATTTACTTACTTCCAGAATGTAAAAAATTATTTATATATCACATATATTCAGTATATATATATAATATATAGATAAATTAAATGAAATACACCGTTCATGGAGACGGTAGGTCATACGTACGAATGAACGATGTTTTCCTTTCCTTATTGACTTGAATGGAAGTAAGTAGATGACATATATATATATATACATAAATAAAATGGAATTATTATGTAATATATACCATTATTATTCATTATACATGCTTTATAATATTTCTTGAGTGGTTATCATGGAGAATGAATCTCATCGTGTCGTGGAGATGGTACGTACGCATGAGTGATGATATCATTCCCATAACAATTGAATTGAATTATAGTGGATGATATAATATTTATGAATCCGAATAATGTTATAATAACAATATATAGTTATTCTTTACACCATTTTACCCATCCATGTAAGGTGGTGTTGGAAAAACAGATTACACCACGGCGTGGAGATTGTATTCCGTACGTACGCATGCGCGGTGATTTTGTTTTCTGTAGGATGGATAGAAGGTGAAATAGGGTTTCTTCATATTTATAATAACATATTAGTATATAAGTAATACTAATGTTATTACTTTATCCTGAAACAACTAAATAAGAATAAGTTTAAGAAGAAAGAAACATGAAAGAATGGGTAGAAGATATTACCTCTTGTTCGACGCACCTATTTTAAGCTTCCACTTAAGACACTAGAATTGGTCTTTCGAGAAGACAAAAACCACCAGAATCATTCTAGGGATGTTTAGAAGAGAAATGGACAGGGTTTGTCCGATATTGAAGGATCAAAATTGTCTAAAGTGAATATGGAAGAGGTGTCCTTTTATAAGATGGGTGAGGGGCACCTTAAGAAAAACTAAAAATATTATTTTATAATAAATTCATATTCGGTTAATAATTGCTCCAAATTGATTTATTTAGAAGCTAAAGTGGCGATGGGTAGAAATCCCCTCAACCAATATATTTTAGACAAGTTTAGGTTACTATTTTAACATTATCAATTAGATTTAACTCTAAGTTAAATAATTTAACTTTTATCGTGTCATCTTGTTTTCATACCCTATATGGTTAATAATCGTAATATAACAAGAAAAACGAACCCCAAGTGGTTCATTATTAATATATATTTATTTATCTATGTAATTTGGATGAACCTTATATTTTTAGGAATATAATATCAATTCATAATATAATATTTGTTTTAAAAACTATTTTATGTCAATTTTGACACTATTTTGTAATTGGATTATGTAAAAATCATAACATAATGATAAGATCGAAAACATTTAATGATATCAATAATAACATTTCATATTAACATATAAAATTAGTGGAATTCATAAAAAGTCTCAAATTACATTTATTTGTGTGTTTATAACATCAATTATGTTAATATATCATTAATAAGGTAATTAATGTATCATCATCGTGTCATTAATAAATTAAATTATTTAATGTCTAAAAATTATAAAAAAAAATACCATTTTGTATGAAATATTCCTAGATTTCTAATTAATATTTATAGTCTAATTTATCTTATGTATGACCCTATATTAAAAATTATTTAGATATTAAACTTTGATTTTAACTCTTCTAACTCTTCTTTGAATTGAAAAATAATAAATGTCTTAATCTATTCCAAGTGGACCTAGAGGGTCATATTTTATTCCTAAGATTGTTTTTGGTCGAATTACACTTATCCAATAGAATTAGGACATGTGTTAGAGTAAACATAATATCATGTTTACCTTTAATTACCCTATTTACTTTTAACCTTGGTAAATAAAAGTAAAAAGTTACTATTCATCAAAACTTATTTTTATCTCATTGAAGCACATTTAACATTCTGATATCAACCGTGTCTCTCAGATTTTTGAAATTCCACTAACAGAAGTGGTAAAATTATGTTTTATGCAAATTTTCAAAATCTCCTAGGAGGTGGGTAAAAGAAGGTGAAAAGTTCAATAAAATTTTTCTATATCAAAAATTATTATAAAATGGTTCCAATGAATTACATTGAAATTATATAGATATTATGTCTCTATTTTGACCTAAAAATTTTAAATAAAATATATAATTATTTAAATAAAAAGTTGGTTTTTAAATAGTAACTTAGTGTTTTCACAATTCATCAAAAGTTGAAATTTTTAAGAAAAATACCAAAAATTCACCCTAGACTAATTTAGATATTCCGAATCTAAAAATAAAGTCTATTTTGAAATATAAAATTTATAAAATTTAAAAAAGTGGTTATTACTATTCATAACAGCTAGTTTATATAATATTTTAATAATATATTGTTGTTTAGTGAAGCCCAGTAGTGCGTACTACACACGCTATCGAGGAAGGTCGTGATTGCGTGTAATGCAAGAAAATTCAGGTTTGCGTGTACTGCAAGATCCCTTTGGTGTTGCATATAACATAATCAAAACTTATTTTATTTATTCATTAATCAAAATCGAAACTTAATGTTGTGTAGAATAATATCTACAAAACAAACTTGAAATTGTGTGTAACACATTCCAAGAATAGTGTTGCATATACTGCAAGCTAATACGGTGTTGCGTATAGTACAAACTAATCTTGGTGTACAGTAGAAGACATCAAAAAAAATTAAAAAGAATAAATATCATAAAATCTCTGGGTGTTACATTCTACCCCCCTTAAAATGAATTTCGCCCTTGAAATTCGTCGAGGTTATAAATGGTCTACTACATAAAAGTTTCTTTAATAGAAACCCACATCGTAAAAAGCAATACCGAATCTTAACTTTAAAAAACTAATGTTTGGAACCTAATGGTTACCCAAATTAACTAATAATTGGGTTTCCACATAGGTGAAAATATGGATATTGAAGACAAATCTAACCATCAAGTTCTGGTGAAGAGTGGTAGAGGACATGGCTATGAAAAATCCAACAATCACAAAGCTATAAATTTGTGATGACCTAAGGTACCATATGATTCATCAGATATAAGAGCACTAGGACAACATTTTTGGGTTTCAAGATGATTTTTCTAATGTTGAAGATTTTTTTTTGAATATAATGAAATACTTGCTTGATTTTGGTACATTCTCACTCTTTTTCGTGTCGTGAACAATTTCCACTTCATCTCTTAAATAAATGATGTTGAATTTGTCTTTCGTGAAGTGTTATCATATCATTCGATAGAATGATAGGTCATTCCATCTATCTCAAACAAAAGGATAGAAAAAGTTATAAAACATACATAAGTCCATCTATAGTGAGATTAATCGTATATAGTTCCTAAAATGGACTTATACTTCTTATATCATACTAATTAATATAATAAAACTAGTTTCTACTAACCAAAAACTTTCTGTAGGCCGGTGGTAGGCGATAAAGGCAGGTTGCACATTGGTTGTGTGTTCGATTCTCGCCACCTTTTCTGACGCGAGGGGTTGTCACACGTCCTATTGGTTGTCCCATTTTCTATAACTACACTATTATAACATTAAAAATATTGTATCGAAAAAATTTCTAGCATTAAACAATTATATCTGATGACTAACTTAATCCATTCCAACCATTAGGCTTATCGAAAATACTTTTGTCCAATAGTATAGAATAACAAAATCGATTCCAAGAAATGTCATCAACCAAGCATGTGAATATATCATGTTGGTCACATTACAGACATGTGAATACCTTAATTATGTACCCTCTTGAAAAATGAATACCCATTGAACCTTAGTGAAAACATGAATGCTGTCAAAAGTTAACTCTTTCCACATACCAAAATCTGAAAATTTCTATATACGCAAACCATTATACCACATTGTCCTTATATCAATCATTAGCTTATTAATACTATCAAACATCTCATTATCTCTTTATCCCTTCATTATTCACAAATCATTTACTTTCCAAAATTTTCTGAATAACCTTTCATGGTTACCAGTACCATTCAACATACACTTTCAAATACTTTATGAACAACAATAGTTTAAAAATCCCTAGATGTGTCTTTATTCCATAGTACCATTACCTATAAAACATAACTCTTGATAAACATAAATCATTCCACTACCTTCTTAAACCATTGACGGATCTTCATCATTTTATTCCTCAACACATCTTTCATCTCATATATCATTTGTAGTCTCATCATCATCATCATTATAAATACTACCCATACAACCATTCTTATTCACTTCATAAGATTTTCCCTTAGGGCATTGGATTTCATAATGCTCGTACATCTCACATTTAAAACATTTAACTATTGTTGATGTCTTAGAAATACCATTATCCTTGTCCATGGTGTTAACTGAACCTTTTCCTTTTCATTTACTGGTTTTCTATCCTTCTTTTCCACATCCAAATAGTCTTCTAGTTCTTTTGAAGCATTCTCCTTGATGTATCTTCCCACATGATTCACACGGGGAAAATTGAACTTTCTTTTCTCTATGATCATCATGAATCTTATTCTTTCTCTTATTAACTGTGTCATAAAACTTACCAAAGATGATATTATGTATCATATTATGAGATTTATTATTAGGCATAATAACAATGTTTCACCTTCCAAATCCCATTTCATTTGATTGATCATGTATAATATCATTCCATTGTCCATCATATTCTCCATTATCGTGAATCTACTTGTTTCCAGCCATTTTCCAAAACCAAAAAAGAATAGTGTGAGAGGAAAAAATCATAATCAAGGGGGAGTACGTTCAATATCTAACATAATAGGTTAAATTCTATGATCGTGACCATAATTCTAGGACTATAACCTATACTAATACGTAACCTTAGGGACATCCTTAGACATACCATAGAAATATCTCTAGGGATCTCACTAAAGTTTTCGCATTCTATTTTCCAAAGGTTAACTAAACCTCCCTCTGATACCAACTATAGAGACCCAAAGCATGACATACATGGACAATACATTTCTTCTGTGGAATACTTAATACATAACAAAAACAGACACACATGGACCATTAAATTTTAGTGTCTTTGGATACTTAGAACATAATCTTCTAATCATGTTGAATGATCTTCAATATTTCCCATAATGATCACCCCCTTTGGTTTTCTTACCTAAAACCGTTCTTTATAATCTGGGGAAAAGAAAACATTTAAAGGGTGAGCTCAAATGCCTAGTAAGGGTAAACATAGAGAACATAAAATAATCCATAAATATTTGAATGCAAAAACTTGAACATAAAATCTAGACATCAAAATCATCAAAAAAGACATAAATCGTTGAAGTACGTAAGGAATATATCATAAAGGAACATCAATCATGATAAATTTAAATTGTAATAAAACATGTAATTGTGGAATAACATTAATCACTTGATATTATTTCCATAGTAGCCAAGGCATTGCTGCCAAGACCATCTTAGTGGAAAAAGTCTCTTTCTGAATTGAGTTCACTCCTCGTTCCAGTCCTGTACTGAACCAGATTAACATACCATTCTAGCCATCTCTATATCATGAGATATAAATCATTTTTCAATGTATTGGATGGAGATATAGGTCTCAACCATCTCATAATGAAATAATTCTTACTTGTGAGACAAAATAAACATTCATCATTCATAATAACCCAACAAATAAAATGGGTTTCAGAAACATCATCCCATTATCACATAATCCATAAAAAATAAATGGATATCATTTCATAATAAGAAATTTGAAACCATGTAAATCATAGAGACATTATAATTTAAACATACACTTATGAAATACTGTCTTCTTAGATAGAAAACAGTTTTGATAAAACACTTGAAATGAATTCTTATGGAAAATATCATTTCTTCTTCAAAATCATTTTCTTTTCACAAAATGTAATGAAATTTTAAAAGAAAATGTTTTTTTAAAATAGTCATGATATATTTTGGAGAAATATTTATGAAAATAAGGCTTTATAAAACCATAACAAATCATTTCTTTTCGTAGAAGTTAAAAAAACATTCTTCTCGTATTTTTGCATGAAAAGTCAAAAAAGTATCTCGCACTGAAAACTAAAAAATATTCCTTCCATACCATGTGGAAAAAAGGTAAAAATTAATATAAACATACATGGATTAATTTTAAACATTATATAAAAACATTTTTAGAAATAATGGACATGGATGATAAACATAACCCCTGTAAATACTTATGTATAAACAATCTCGGATAAAAAACGAGATTGGAAAAGTTATCCTTTATCTTTTGTCAGATATGCTTCGTTTGTATCCGAAACTCACGTATAATAATTTAAATAAAGTCATTTAATTATAATTACATCATATTCATTGTTATGATATCATATATGGCTCACTTTTCACTTTATATTACCAATTATTTTGTAAATTCCTTGTTAAAGTAGCATTTTGGGTAAAATTGTTTCATTTATCGTATGTGTTTGGACTTATTGTTCATGATATTATTATTACATAAATAATTATTTACATACTTTCATAATGTAAAAAATGATTTATATACCATATATATTTAGTATATATATATATATAATAGATAGACAAATGAAATAAAACACTCCATACATGGAGACGGTAGGCCATACGTACACATGAACGTTGTTTTCCTTTCCTTATTGACTTGAATGGAAGTAAGTAGATGACATATATATATATATATATCTATACATAAATATAGTAGAATTATTATGTTATATATACCATTATAATTCATTATACATACTTTATAATCATTCTTGAGTGGTTATAATGGAAAATGAATCTCACCGCGTTGTGGAGACGGTAGTCCGTACATACGCACGAGTGATGATATCATTCCCATAATTATTGAATTTAATTGGATTGGATGATATAATATTTCCGAATTAGTATGATGTTATAATAACTATATATAGTTATTCTTTACACCATTTTACCCATCCATGTAAGGTGGTGTTGGGAAAACATATTACACCACGGTGTGGAGACGGTATTCTGTACTTACGCATGCGCGGTGATTTTGTTTTCCATAGGAAGGATAGAAGGTGAAACAGAGTTGTTTCATAATTATAATAACATATCAGTATATATTTAATACTGATTTTATTACTTTATCATGAAACAACTAAAAAATAAGAAGTTGAAGAAGAAAGAAACATGAAAGAATCTGTAGAAGAGATTACCTCTTCTTCGACGCACCTCTTTTAAGTTTCCACTTAAGGCATTAGAATTAGTCTTTTTGGAAGACCAGAACCTCTAGAATGTTCTTAGTGAAGTTTAAAAGAGATATGGTCAGGGATTGGAAGAAATTTAAAGTCCAAAATTGTGTAAATAGAAGAGGGATGAGGTACCCTATTATAAGAGGGGTGAGGGGCACCTCAAAAAAACTCAAAATATTATTTTATAATAAAGTCATATTCGATTTATAATAGCTCCAAATTGATTTATTTCGAAGATAATTTGGTGATGGGTCGAATTCCTCTCAACAAATAGATTTTGGAAAAGTTTAGGTTTCTATTTTAACCTCATCATTTAGATTTAACTCTATGTTAAATAATTTGACTTTTACCGTGTCTTTTTCTTTTCATACAATATATGGTTAATAAACTTACTATAACAAGACAATCTAACCCCAAGTAATTAATTATTAATATATATATATCTTTATCTAAGCCATTTTTTATCCTTATATTTTTAGGAATATAATATCAATTAATTATATAATATGTTTTTATAAAACTATTTTATGTCAATTTTGACTCTATTTGAAAATTGATTTTTGTGAAAATCATAAAAGAATGATAAGTTCGAATAAAAGTTAATTAAATAAATAATATGATGTCTTATTAACATATAAAATTATTGTAATTCTTGAACATTCTCAAATTACATTTATTTTTGTATTTATAACATCGATTATGTTAATATTTCATTAATAAAGTAATTAATGTATTATCATTGTTCCATTAATAAATTAAATTATTTAATGTCTAAAAATTATAAATAAAATACCATTATGTAGGAAATATTTTTATATTTATAATTAATATTTATAGTCTAATGTTTCTTATGTATAACCCTATATTAAAAATGATTTAGTAATTAAACATTGATTTTAACTCTTTTAACACTTATTTGAATTAAATAATAATAATTGTATTAATCTATTCCAAGTGGACCTAGAGGGTCATATTTTATTCCTAAGATTGTTTTTGGTCGAATTACACTTATCCAATAGAATTAGGTCATGTGTTAGGGTAAAAATAAAATCATGTTTACCTTTAATTACCCTATTTAATTTTAACCGTTGTAAATAAAAGCAAAAAGTTATTATTCACAAAAAATTATTTTCATCTCATTGAACCACATTTTACTTACTGATTTCAATCGTGCCTCTATTATTTTTGAAATTACACTCATAGAAGCGGTAAAATTATGTTTTATGTAAATTTGCAAAATCTCATATGAGGTGGGTAAAAGACGGTGAAAAGTTCAATAAAATTTTTATATATCTAAAATTATTATAAAATGACTCCAATGAATTACATTGAACATATATAGCTATTATGTATCTATGTCGACCTAAAATAAATTTAAATAAAATAAATAATTATTTAAAAAACAAGTTGGTTTTTAAATAGTAACTCAGTGTTTTCACTAATCATCAAAAATTGAATGTTTTCAGAAAAATACATAAAATTAACCCTAGGCTAATTTCGATATTTTGAATCCAAAAATGAAGTCCATTTTGAAATATGAAATTTATAAAATTTAAGAAAGTGGTTATTACTATCCATAACGGCTAGTTTATATTATATTTTAATAAAATATTATTGTTTAGTGAATCCCGGTACTGCGTACTACACACGCTATCGAGGAAGGTCGTGATTGCATTTAATGCAAGTCAAGTCCGGGTTGCGTGTAGTTAAATCCCCCTTTGGTGTTGCGTATAACATAATCAAAACTTATTTTACTTATTCATTATACAAATTCAAAACATAATTTTGCGTAGAATAATTTCTATAAAACAAACTTGAAATTGTGTGTTACACTTTCCAAGAATAGTGATTCATATACTGCAATCTAATACGGTGTTGCGTATAGTAAAAACTAATTTTTGTGTATAATATAATATGTAACACCCCAAGCTTCTATGGTACGTTACTCTTTGAAATGATAGAGCAGCGTGTGTTGTACGCAACCTCGAGTTCTAAAACACCGTGACCAATCAAAGTAGCCGTTATGAATAGTAATACCCACTTTTTGAAATTATATAAATTATATATTTTAAAATGGATTTCATTTTATTATTTGGAATACTGAAATTATCTTATGTTGAAATTTTGGTATTTTTCCAGAAAGCATCCAATTTTCGATGAATAGTGAAAAATACTTAAAAACAACATTTTTAATAAAAATAAATTATAATGTTAAATTATAATCATTATTGGTTTTAAAGTATAATTACAATATAATTTTAAAATTTTATCCAATGGTGGTCATTAGAATTAATTTCACTTTGAAATTGGACATAAACAATTGACAAACTTTGGATTGATATTTGTTTCTTAAAAACACGCTATTTATTTTGACAATGAGAATTAATTATAAAATTAATTAATTCAACTTATATGTTGGGAATTTTTTGAAATAAAAATAATTTTTTAATTCGGAATATCAATTATAGCTTAGGGTTAATTTTTGGTAAATTTCTGAAAAACTTCAATTTTTGATGAATAGTCAAACCACTAAGTCGTAGTCAAGCAAACTGATTTTTCATTTAAATGAAAGTTTACCACTTTTGTGAATTGAATTTCAAAAATACGGCATACATGATTTTAATTAGTATGTAAAATTTGGTTCAATGGGATGAAAGTAATTTTTGGATGAATAGTAACTTTTTTCATTAATCGCGATTAGAGGTAATTAGTGTAATTTAAGATAAAAATGATATTATACAAATATAAAAATATCTCTACACATGTCCTAACCATATTTTTTGAGTCATGGACTACCATTACAAACCATGGGTCGATTTGTGGGACCCCATGGAGCCACTTGGGTAAGATAATGACATTAATACATTTTATTTAAAGTAAAAATAAAAATGTCACAAACATGATTGTTTTAATGAAACAATTTTTACCTGTGGTTATACAACTCATATTTTTTACTATAAATATTCATTATAAATATAATAGGATTTCCTAAATCATGATATTTTTTTATAATTTTAAGATATTAAATAAATTAATTTATTTATGACACCATGATGATGCAACGATTACCTCATTAATGAACGATTAAAATAAAACGAAAAGATAATGTAACATCTAAGCCTTACACATGTCCAAAAACTATTTTGGGAGTATATTTCGAACCCTTATCACCTTAGCCTCTACATATATCAATTGGGACCTTAAAAATCTGATACACATTTTATAATAAATAATATTTTATAACATTCCAAGAGTGCCCCTCCTCTCCTCTTATAAAAGGCCCCCACCTCTACCACCTTTCCGACACCTCTCAAGCCTTTGGCTCAGACAACCCCTGCCAATTTCCTCTCTCCAAATCCCTCTCTTAATCCAATAATCTTCACATTGGGTATAATCCTTTTCAAGGAAGCCTTTGGGCTCAAATCAAAAAGGTTTACTCTTTTTAAGGTAATGTCTTCTCTTATGTTATTTTGTTTTATTTTGCTTCTCCAACCCATTAAACTATTTTCATTTCTTTATTTTGTAACAAAACTGGTATCTTCAATAAACTAGGATGTTTTTATAATAATTATTCTAGATACACTCACACACACATACATTTAATGGTTAATGGACATACTGTTTTCGTGGATGGCGAATTTCTGCCTCACGAACGATGATTGTTCAATATTCATCTAACACCTTCAAAGGATTCCATTATGATGTCACTATGTTTATATATGATATATAATAATTTTATTTTTCCATTAATCTTCTGTATTTTTCATTTATGGCATACCTTTATGGTTTTCATTATGGGTAAACATGATATCTTCATTTTAGGAAGAGCGGATTACCGCCCCCTAAAAGTGATTTGATTCTTTAATACCATATGTGGGATGTGTAAAGGATGAATTAAATGATATTATATATGATATTAGTCTGGAATTATAAAATACCTATATATCATTATGATTTTATTCCATTTAATATGAAATAGAAATGAAAGTAGCGTTCATGCGTACGTACGGCATACCGTCTCCCTGAACGGTGCATTTCATTTCTTACCTCTAAATGATATGTAATATTATAAATGCATATATATACTGGATATATATGATATATATGTTATCTACATAATGAAAATAATTCTGTATATAATTGATATTTTACCACATAAGCAACTTGTAATTATAAGAAGTTTATTTTTGACTCAAGTACGAAAGATCGAAAAAACAACAGTTATTAACGTAAATAATTACATAATGTTAATAAAATGGTAATAGGTCATATAAAATGAATTATGAACTTGAAAAAGTTTCTTAAGAAAGTATAAATTAACTCTAGATCATTATTCAGGAGGTTAAAGAACGATCGAGTCAAGTCTGATACGAGGTAAGGGAACTTCTTAACCCAATTTCCATTCGTTGGGTTAATCTCCTACTATCAAATTATGTCTTGATATTATTATGTCCTATATTGTATTTTTACTTTCATTATGTGTACTTATAGTGAATACACATAATAGATCTATTTTATTTAAAAAATGGTCATAGTAAGGGACTTCGTTCAAATCTTCATTCATTGAGGCATATTTTGTTTTATACACAACCTTCTATTATACGGTGTATAAACCCCTTTTCCTTTTACGTTTATTCAAAAGGAATATTTTTTATATGAAGCATTTTACTAAATGACAAAAGGGAATGTTTTTTAGTTGTACGTATGCAGCGACAATGACTTCTCCACCGTCGTGACCATTATTTGAGTTTCAGCTTCCTCTACAAGCCATAACATATTTTTTTTAAATGATAAATAAATACCTTGTTTTACATTCAATTTATTTTGGTATTGAAAATGGTTTTGAAAATGGTTTGATTATATCAATGTGATTCTATTGAAATCTTGTTATCGAACTGTGGAAATGATATGTTTCCTTTATGCATGTTTTATCTGATACGATTATGTTATGGGTTATGATATGTTTAATCCTTTTCATATAAAGAATGCATTGGACTTATTATGTGACAGGTGGAGCCTTCTATAGCTCCTCGATTCATTGGGAGGTCTCATGAGAAAAAATTGTGTCTTGCCACAAGGCCATGAAAAAATCTTATTTGTAGTCTTGGCATGAGGACTTGGCTACGTGGTTATGATATTCTGACATTATGCATTCCAACATTATGAAAGTGGTTATTGAGATTGCATGTGGTTATTCGACTAGTAGAATATCCATGTGAGTAAGTAAATGAAATTATTTCATTTAATATTCCCATATTATGTTGATGTTCAAGTTTATGAGTATATACTTCCCCAAAGAAGAAATTTTTATGACTATAGATTATATCCTTAAACTGTTTAATTCATTTTATGTGTTTTACAAGTTTGGTATTAGGTATTTCTATTCATAAATTGATCTAGTGTATGACATTGTTTAGAAATGGTTCCTAGTAGAAGGAATGAGAACTCCAGCAATACGCATGATCCAAAGAGTAAGAAGGATCATATCATTCATGGTCTTAAGCCAGAAATAAGGAAGGAAATAGTCTCCCACATTCCCTCATCATTTGAAGAAATAATATCATGTGTTAAGAAGATAAGTAAATAATTCTCTGAGTCCTATGGATTTGAAGGGATGAAAGAGAAGAAAATGATGGAAGAGATAAAGATGGATAAAGGGAAGAAGGGAAAGAAGGATTTTCCCATATGTGATAATTGTTGAAATAATCACCTTGGAATAGGCGGAACGAGGCCATTTTCAATCATTTCCAGAGGCCCCCCAGATTTTGGATTGACCGGGCATTGTCATGGATTGCGGTATGGCAGAACCACACTGAACAACAAAGACTTTCCACCCACCCTCCTCTTCCCCAACATTGGTGCCCCCCACCGGAAGGGATTTTTAAGATCAATGTGGATGCCTCTCTCCCTAAGGATGGCCCAGTTGGACTAGGTTTACTGGCCCAAGACAACCTGGGAAATCTTATCGCTGCCAAATACGAAGCACGTTATGCACTTTGGGAGCCCTCAGTCGCGGAGGCCGCCGCCATCCTTGCTGGATTAAACTTCGCAAAAGATTGCGGTTGGGATTCCATTCACATCGAATCCGACTGTCTCACTGTAATCAATGCCATCAATCTCACTGACGGCGGGCTTCAACCTTTCGGTCCCATTATCTGGTGTATTCACTCGCGGAGACAAGGCTTCAATTCCTGCAATTTCTCATTTATTAGAAGGGAAGCGAATGAAGCCGCTCACAAGATGGCAGGCATTGGCCCTACCTACGAGGATTTGCTCTGGTTCAATCACCTTGGTAAATGTTTGAAAGGAATGGGAGTTTGATATAAGTGTGGAGAAAAAGGAAACAAAGTATGTGACATCAAGGATAAGAAAAAAGCTTCAAATGTGAAATGCTTCATCTGCAAGGAGTTGGGACACTATGCGAATCAATGTCCATGTCATCATAGTATACCTCAATTGATGCTACTGGATAATAATCAAGTTATGATACTACCACAGATGAAGAGGAATGACTAGTGTTCTTATGTTTTTATTAATGTATTATGTCATTTCAATTCTGTATCGATGATGTTCTAGTTATATGAATTATGGAAATAAATAAGGATTGTACTGACGTACTATTTCAGTGATGATTTGAGATTATATGGTACTATGAAATGTAACTCAATAGCAAGTTAATCTTTTTTTTTTGAAAATACATTGTTAAAGGAGAGGTAATCCTTAAAATGGTGTGGATACTGAGATTGTAATAGTTGATTTGGATAAATTACATCGTATATTCCTTAAAACCTTGGAACTGATTAAAGGTTTGTTTATTTCATCATTGTTAGAGTATTAAAAGTTTTTGGATATAAGGAATATATCAAGTATTCTATAAGGAATAAGGGAGAATGAAGGTAATCAATAAGGTTTTATGGTAATTCAGCGTGTTGTCGTGTTTTAAAAGAATATTTGATGATGGTATTCACATGTTATTACATAAAAAAGGGGATCTTCATTATGTTTACCATACATATAGAATTTGTACAGTGAGTTTGTATCGAATTATTTTGGATAAGTCTAAAGATTATAATAGATTATGTTTGAAAGTTTATTTTTGGATTTTTATAAATGAACAACACGCAAACAGTGTGACAACCCATCGTGTCAGAAAAAGCTGTGGGAATCGAACCCACAACCATAGTGCGATTAGGATTTTTCGCCTACCACTGGACTACATGAAGTCCCCGGATTGTATAATGTAGTTTCATTTTTTAAAACGGTCTGATATGTGAATTATTAATTCATTATTTCTGTAACCCTATACGATTAGGATAAATATAATATATATATATTTTTGAAATCTTTTAGAGTGAAAGATGAGTTTGTGGTAGGAATTAGTTGAAGGATGAAACTATACTTGTCAATTATATATATACATATATATTTTTCCACTTATTCTAAGGATAAATTAATTCTTAAAATAGATCTTAAAACAAAAAATGTGTATCTTAATACCTTATGTTTTGTTGAACCGATGGTGTTTTAAATCATAATAGATTGATGGCATTGAGGCCCTCAATTTTACACTTGTTTATGATTGATGACCTCAATCACTCCCTATAAATAATTAGGGTTTCTCACTAGTTACGTGTCTATAATTTCCACCAGTGTTCTCATATTCAAAACCCTAATTTGGTGGTGACTTTCTCATTTCCCTTTCCCTCTTATTAAAACTAAATTTTATTAAACCAATTTCCGATATGGGTTTTCCACAAAGATATTTTCGATTTTCAACCTTTAATCATTGAGGAACATTTTAAAATGACGAGGACGCAATTTATTTATGGATGGGATAATGTAACACCCCAAGCATCTATGGTATCTTTCTCTTTGAAATAATGGAGCAGCGTGTGTTGTACGCAACCTCGAGTTCTAACACACCGCGACCAATCCGAGTAGCCATTATGAATAGTAATACAAACTTTTTGAAATTATATAAATTTTATATTTCAAAATGGATTTCATTTTTGGATTTGGATTATTGAAATTAGCTTATGTTGATATTTTGGTATTTTTCCGAAAACATCCAATTTCCGATGAATAGTGAAAAATAAGTAAATACAACATTTTTAATAAAAATAATTAATACTCATAAATTATACTATTTAATGGTTTTAAGGTATAATTAGAATATAATTTTACCATTTTATCCAATGGTGGTCATTAGAATTAATTTTACTTTGAAATTGGATATAAACAATTGACAAACTTTTGATTGATATTGGTTTCTTAAAAACACGTTATTTGTTTTGAAAACTATAATTAATTATAAAAGTAATTAATGTAACTTATTTGATGGGAATTTTTTGAAATAGACATCATTTTTGAATTCGGAATATCAATTATAGCTTAGGGTGAATATTTGGTAATTTTCTGAAAAACATCAATTTTTTATGAATAGTGAAACCACTAAGTGGTAGTCAAAAAAAACTGATTTTCCTTTTAAATGAAAGTTTACCACTTTTGTGAATTGAATTTTGAAAATCCGACATACATGGTTGTCATTAGTATATAAAATATGGTTCAATTAAATGAATATAATTATTAGGTGAATAATATCTTTTTTCATTAATCGCGATTAGAGGTAATTAGCGTAATTTAAGATAAAAATGATATTATAAATATATATAAATTTCTTAAAACATGTCTTAACCTTATTGTTTGAGTCATGGCCGACCATTACGAAACATGGGTCGATTTGTGGGACCGCATGGAGCCACTTGGGTAAGATAATGACATTAATACATTTTATTTAAAGTAAATATAAAAATGTCACAAAATAGAATTGTTTTAAAAAAACAATTTTTACAAGGGTTTATACAACTCATATTTTTTACTATAAATATTAATGAGAAATCTAAAAAGATTTCCTACATCATGATATTTTTTATATAATTTTTAGATATTAAATAAATTAATTTATTTATGACACCATGATGATGCAACGATTACCTCATTAATAAACGATTAAAATAAAAAGAAATGATAATGTAAAATATAGGTCTTACACATGTCCAAAACCTATCGAAGGAGTATATTTCAAACCCTTATCACCTTATCCTCTACATATATCAATTTGGGACCTTAAAAATCCGAAACTCATTTTATAATAAAGTAATATTTTATAACATTCCAAGAGTGCCCCTCCTATCCTATTATTAAAGGCCCCCACCTCTACCACCTTTCCCACCCCTCTCAAGACTTTGGCGTGGCCAACCGCTGCCCATTTCCTCTCTCCACATCCCAAGCTTACTTTTAGAAGCCTTACTTTGTGAATATGCTTTTCCAAGGAATCCTTTGGGCAAAAATTAAAAAGAGTTACTCTTTTTGAGGTAATATCTTCTCTTATGTTATTTTGTTTTATTTTGCTTCTCCATCCCCTTAAAATATTTTTAATTATTTATTTTGTAAAAACACCGGTATCTTTAATATAATAGGATGTTTTTATAATAAGGATTCGAGATACACTCACACACACTTACATATAATGGTTAATGAACATACTGTTTTCGTGGATGGCGAATTTCTGCCTCACGAAATGATGATTGTTCAATATTCATCTAACACCTTCAAAGGCGGCCATAATGATGTCACTATGTTTATATCTGATATATAATATGTTTATGTTTTCTTTAATCTACTGTATTTTTCATTTATGGAATACCTTTATGGTTTCCATTATGGGTAAACACAATATCATCATTTTAGGATGTGCACACTAGCGCCCCGGAAAGTGATTTGATTCGTTAATACCATATGTGGGACATCTAAAGGATGAAGTAAATGATATTATATATGATATTATACTGGAATTATAAAATACCTTTATATCATTATGATTTCATTCTATTTAATACGAAATATAAATGAAATTAGCGTTCATGTGTACGTACGACTTACCGTCTCCATGAACGGTGAATTTCATTTCATACATATAAATGATATTTAATATTATAAATGCATATATATACTGGATATATATGATATAAATCTTTTATACATCATGAAAATAATTCTGGATATAGTGGATATTTTACCACATGAGCGACTTGTAATTATAAGAATTTTATTTTTGACTCAGGTACGAAAGATCGACAAAACAACCATTATTAATGTAAATAATTAAATAATGTTAATAACATGGTAATAAGTGATATAAAATGAAGAATGAACTTGAAATACGTTCTTAATTAAGAATAAATTAATTCTATTTCATTATTCTGGAGGTTAAAGAACGATCGAGTCAAGTCGGATACGAGGTAAGGGAACTTCTTAACCCATTTTCCATTATTTTTGTCAATATCCTACTTTAAAATTATATCTTGATATTATTATGTCCTATATTGTATATGTACTTTCTTATGTGTACTTATAGTGAATACACATAGTAGATCTATTTTATATAAAAAATGATCATATAAAGGGACTTCGTCTCAATCTCCATTCATTGAGGCATATTTTGTTTTATACAGTGCTTTCATTTATACGGTATATAAATCCCTTTGACTTTGACCTTTATTAAAAAGGAATATTTTTTATATGAAGCGTTTTAATAAACAACAAAAGGGAATGTTTTTTAGTCGTACGTATGTGGCGACAACGACTTCTCCGCCGCCGTTACCATTATTTGAGTTTCGGCTTCCTCTACAATCCATAACTTCTTTTTTTTAATTAAAAAATAAATACCATGTTTTAAATTCAATTTATTTTGGTATTGAAAATGGTTTTGAAAATGTTTTGATTATATCAATGTGATTATATTGATATCTTGTGATCGAAATGTGGAAATGATATGTTGCCTTTATGCATGTTTAATGTGTTACGATTATGTTATGGGTTATGATATGTTTAAACCTTTTCATATAAGGAATGCATTGGAATTATTATGTGACGGGTGGAGCTCGCTATAGCTCCTCATTGCATCAGTACATCTCATGAGAAAAACTAGTGTCTTGGAAAAAGGCCTTGAAAAAATCTTATTTGTAGTCTTGGCACGAGGCCTTGGCTACGTGGTTTTGATAGTCTGGCATTATGAATTCCAACATTATGAAAGTTGTTATTGAGATTGCATGTGGTTATTATACACTAGTGGAATATCCATGTGAGTATGTAAATTGCATTATATCATTTTATATTTCCATATTATGTTGATGTTCAAGTTTAAAAGGCTTTTGTTTCAGTTATACATTGCCTTAAATGTTTGTTTTTAGTCATGAACGTTTCCGTTATATTTTTATCCTTAATGAGCATCTGAGATCACCCCTTTCAATGTTTTAATTCTTCCAGGTTATGAAGAAGTATTTTATTATTAACCTGCAGGGATATGATTAGGGGATATGAAGACAATATGTTGTTATAGTTTTGTATTACTTTATGATGTAATGTAAGACATATGAATGTATCTAGTGTTTCCAAGGATACTAAACTAATCGGTCTTTCGATACTTGATCTTTTGTGACCATGAAAATTTTACATAATAAAAGCACCGAATCTGTGTAACTGGGGTCAGGGCGTTACAAAATACATCAAAAAATTAAAAAGAATAAATTTCATAAAATCTCGGGATGTTAGAGGCAGCCCCCAAGACAGTGTTAGAGGCATAATGTTTCTGTGGTCTTGTGGGCGACTACAGGAGGTTCATAGCTGTTTTGTCTTGAGTTGTGAATCCTTTGATGGCATTGACCAGAAAGGATCATGCGTTCCTATGGAATGATCAGTGTCAGGTAGATTTTGAGTATCTAAAGGAGATTTTAGTAAGTGCTCTAGTTCATTGTCTTTGAGTAGAGGGATTTCAGTTTGATTTTTTCTACGATGCTTCACATCTGGGGTTAGGCTGTGTTCTCAAGAAGAAAATATCAGTTGTTTATTATGGGTCACAAATGATGCGTCCCCATTAATGTAACTATCCCACCAACGATTTTGAGTTGGCAGCCATGGTGTTTTCTCTGATGTTGTGCAGACATCACATCCTTGGCGAGCGCTTTGTGGTTTTCACTGATTATAAGAGTTTGAGGTCTGTTTTCTCTCAACGTGACATGAACCTACAAAAACGATTGTGGATGGAGTTCATACCGAAATATGAATTTGAGATATCATATACACCTATAATGTGGTTGTTTGTAAATATTTCACATAGTCAAAAGTCATGTAGTGATGCTCTGCGAGAATCATGAGATTCCTGGAGAGAAATAGAAAAACTATCAGCATTACATCAGGATATGGGAGATGCTCCGGGCAGAGGTTCTCATTTTTAGATGACGGAACAATCATATCTGGTATAGTAGGTGGAATTGTCCCAGTTGGGGTATCTAGATATGGAAGTATTGAGTGACCAAGTTGTTTGTGGGGAGGCCCCTGATGGGTGGTCTGAGGATCAACAACACTGAGTGTTGTATCATCGAAGAATATTTATTCCTTTGAAAATGTGGTGGAGGTTACTCAGAGAGTTCCATGGTTCTCCATTAGTAGTGTATCCTGGTGTGACAAAGATTTATCGACCCTTGAGAATCCAGTTTTTTTGTCTCGAGCTAAAGTGTTCCATTGCCGTGTTTGTGGATCGATTTTTGGTGTGCGAGAAGATAATGCCCAAACACCTTGTTCTTAGTGGTCTGCTCCAGCCATTAGATATTCCTCATTGGAAGTTGGGGGACTTCTAAATGTCCTTTGTTACTGGTTTAACTAGATCTCAGGAAGAACATTATGCTATTTGGGTGGTAGTGGATCGTTTAATAAAATCAGCCCACTTTATAGCAATCAAGGAGTCAAGCTCAGTGGAAGCTTTGTCGGGGAAATATTTAGAGGTGGTGGTCAGAATTCATGGAGACCCAAGGATGATAAATTATGACCAAGATCCTTGTTTTACCACTAGGGTGTGGAGAGGTCTCCAACATTCTTTTCATTCTTAGATATACATTAGCACGACTTTTCATCCTTAGATGGACTGTCAGACAGAGCAGACCATCTAGACTCTTGAAGACATGTTACGATCTTGTGACTTGGATTATGGTGGTTCAGGTATAAGGCACATACCCTTGGTGGAGTTCTCTTACAATAATAGTTTCCACCACACCATCAAAATGGCTCCTTTTGAAACCTTTTATAGTAGACCATTTCATTCTCTACTGTGCTGGACTGGGGTCCGAGAGTCACCAATTCTCAAACAGGAACTATTGAAGAATACAACAGAGATGGTACATGTGATTAACGAGAGGATTAAGAAAATGCATGATCATCAAAGATCATATTTCGATCAATAGAAGAGGCCCTTAGAGTTTTATATTAGGGACCACGTTTTTTTAAAGGTGACTCCCTGACGTGGGCATTGATTGTTTGGTCGTGGAAGTTAGCTTTCTCCACGATTTGTTGGGACATTTGAGTTATTAGCTCATGTTGGAGATATGGTGTATCGAGTAACACTTCCCCCACAAATCAGTATGATACAAGATGTTTTCCAGGTATCACAACATTATTGTAATCTTCATGATGATACTCACATCATCGCTTGGGGAGAGATCGATGTTGATGATGATGAGACTTTCCTGTAGTGACTAGTGGAGATCTAAGACCACAAAGAGAAGGGTTTTCACAGGCATTCTATCCCCTTGGATCATGTCTTTTGGTGACACGGTGGCATGGAGGAGATTACCTCAAAAAGTGAGTCACAGATATGTGCACAGTACCCATAGATGTTTGATGTTTAGAGCTTTTCATGTAACAATGTCCCCTTTGTGGTTTTAGAACATTCATGTTTATAGTATTGATTTCTTTTGTTGCACCTTTTGGATTCTTCTTTTTTGAGAGGTATCTCGATTGGTGGTTGTTTGGACCGCATTTAATTTTACTTTTACGTGGGATTAGAATTATCGAGGACAAGAATGTTTTGAGAGGTATCTGATGTAATGGCCCAGACCTCTCTGTTCCATTCCTCTGTGAAAATTAGGTGTATTAGGTGATTCAAGAGGTTAAGGTGACTTATCCCCAACACTTTTCCAATTTTCTAGTTCGGTGAACAGTTCCAAAGGTAGATAGTTGTGAACTGTGTCATCTATAACCTTTTATGAATAGTTCCATTGGTGAATAGTTCTATTTGTGAGGTCTTATGGTATCCCCTCTTTCCTTTTCCAAATTTCCAATTCTATGAACAACTCCATCAGTGACCAGTTCTATTGGTAACCTCTAACAGTAACCTCTCTTTCATTTTCCAAAATTAGAATTTTATAAATATTTCCATCAGTGACAAGTTATATCGGTAACCTCTAACGTTCACATCACATTCCTTTTCAAAATATCGAATTTTATGAACAGTTCCATTAGTGAACAGTTCTATCAGTAACCTCTAATGTTAACCCCTCTTTCCTTTTCCAAATTTCTAATTCCATGAATAGTTCAATTGGTGAACATTTCTATTGGTAACCTCTAATGGTAACCTTTCATTCCATTTCCAAATTTCTAATTCTATGAATAGTTCTATTAGGGAATAGTTCTATCGATAACCTCTATTTCCTTTTCCAAATTTTGTGTTTGCAAAAATTGTTCTAGTTTCCTATAGTTTCACCCCTTTAACATTTACTTTGAAGTAAAATGCATTTAAAACATTATTTTAAGGACTCTAAGGCCGATTCAAAGGCTATAACTCCCATATAAATTTTTCATTTATCTCGGGATGTTTTTACTTGGTCAAACTGTGTGGTTTAATGTGATCCCATTTAGTGGAAAACATTGAGTATCTTAAACCACCACTCTGTTAAATCTTCTAAAGTGACGAGATATCTTCCTCCCTAGTTCTTCCTCCTTGTTCTCGGCCATGAGATCTAAGAACCATTAATTCTATTCCTTAGGAGTTGTGCATTCAAACATCCATCCTTGGATTGGTTCCACTATATTTTGATGAAACCAACCAGTATCTATCAATCTTCGGTATATGATTTGATCTATCACCATTATTTTGGGTTCGTCTCCTTCTCTTTCAATTTTCCTTGTTATGGTATGTGATCACTATAATTCTAATGGAGTTTTCTTAGTTTTCTGTTGGTGAGATCATACCACAACATCATCAGGTGGATACATAGGTCCATAGAGGAGTGAATCGTGATTTTTTATGTGGATTGTTATTGTATAAAAAACGACAAGAAACGTTTGTAGTAGGGGATTCATTTATTCTCATTTATTTTATGTGAAACTATATTGTTAGCATGTTTTATCACAATGGATCACAATGTAATTGGCATAATAAATATTTAAACTGGATAAATGAATTTATATCGATCATATATTATTGCCACTTGTTTTGATAGATTGTGGGATATCAGTGATTAATTAAAATAGTTGTTTGTTCTTCATTGAAATTGGTAAATAACATAAACTAAAAATAATTGATTATGGTTTGGCTTAAGATAAAGAGGCATGTATATGAATATGGTTCTTCTTGTTGAAATTTGATGTTAATTAAAATGGTGTAGTAAGCATGTTTAATTATTTGTGACAGCTTACTGTTTAGGTTTCGCAATGTTGGAACATATAATTAATTAAGCTGTTAATCCATGATGGATTAAAAAACTGGTGGTTTGATAAAAGATAATCCCTTGTAGGGTTCTGAGTTACTCTCTTGGTTGTTTAATGGCAAAGATCCCATAATTTATGATATTTGTTTTTCTTTCTACTCATGTTGTGGTGTGATCCTGGATATCTATTGTCATATGTGGGGGTAGGGAGGCCTATTGATTACGATTGCAGTTTATTCATAGAGTGTCAAGATTCACCAATTTATGTGTATGGGTGTCAGGGAGGACACAAGGGATGATGGAACGGGTTGAATGTGAATGTTTGGATGCTTTTTGATTCTTATTGGTTGTTTATGTGCTTTACAACTCCCCACTACTCATGGAATTTGGTATTACATACCCTTCTTCTGAAAGGGTTGAAGACACACCGTGTATTCTATGTGCATTCCATGTTCATCTTCACAAGGTAGAAAGGGTCTACACTCTAGCTATTAGCGGAAAAGACTCAACGGGTTGTTCACCTACTCACTGGGTTGAGCCCCCGTGTGTTTAGTAACATAGAATGATGATATAGAATGCTTGGGAATAAAGGAAAGTAATTATTTAAATAAATAACTGAATAAATTTTGTTAACCAATGGGGTTTGGTGCTTGCTGGAGTGCAATGCGGACGTAGTGATTTGAAGGAACATTGCACTTTTGGTGTGATGCTAATGAAATTTAACATGGAATTGTTATTTTTTTAATTAACGTTTAAGAAATAAATTAACATAAAGTGAAACTGATAATAAGGGAATGCAATATTG